>CM028129.1:228450000-229758750 GCA_016271365.2 Neoceratodus forsteri | reverse complement strand
TTTCCCTACCTAATGGATAAGCTGCAGATCCTAGTTAACCAGCAGCCTACTTCTTTCTACCCCAACCCCCTAGAATTGCCTTATGACTGTCCCATGCATGCTTGAATTCAACCACTGTTTTTGACTCCACAACCTCCTCCAGAAGGCCGTTCTATGCATCCACAACCCTCTCTGTGAAAAAATACTTCCTTACATTACCTCTGAGCTGCCCTCTACCTTCAAATTGTGCCCCCTTGTTCTTGCACACCTCTTTTTTTGAAAGATGCTACCCTCTTGGACTTTATTGATTCCCTTGAGGTACTTGAAAGTTTCTATCATGTCTCCCCCTCTGCCTCCTTTCCTTGAGGCTATACATATTAATCTCCTTTAGTCTCTCTTCATATGTCTTCTGGTGCAGACCCTGCACCATTTTAGTTGCCCTCCTCTGGACAGCTTCCATCTTGTCTATGTCCTTGCGGAGATTGGGTCTCCAGAACTGCACACAGTACTCCAGATGGGGTCTCACCAACTGTCTGTACAGAGGGATAACAACTTCCTGTTTTCTACCGGTGATGCCTCTCCCAATGTATCCCAGTATCCCCCCAGCCATCCTTACTGCCCTCTCACATTGCTTGCCCACCTTTAAGTCATCTGATATGACTACCCCCAGGTCCCTTTCCATTTTTGTTGTTGTTAGTATTTCACCCCCCATTGTGTACTCTTCCCCTGGGTTTTGTTTCCCAGGTGCATTACACTTCTTAGCATTGAATCTAAGCTGCCTCATTTGACCATTCCTCTAACCTTGCCAAGTCCTTCTCATCCTTTCCACCCCACCTTGTGCATCAACTCTGTTGCAGATCTTTGTGTCATCTGCAAAGAGACATATTTTTCTTCCAGTCCCTCTGCAATGTCACTTATAAAGACATTGAAGAGGACCGGTCCTAATACTGAACCTAGTGTATCCCACTAGTAACCCCTTTCTTCAGAGTGCACTCCTTTACTATTCCTCTGTGTCCTATTCTCCAGCCAGTTCTTTACCAGGGTATCATCTTGGGACCCACCCCAGGCTGGCTAACTTGTATATTAATCTTTGTGTGGACTGAGTCAAATGCCTTGCTAAAGTCTAGGTATGCCATGTCCACAGCCCCTCCATGATCTACTACTTTGGTCACCCAGTCAAAAAAATCTATTAGATTCATCTGGCATGATCTTCCCACTGTGAATCCATGCTGCCTTGGGTCCTGTGCCTCTCTGGCCTTTAGGTACTCGACAGTTCTTTCCTTCAGAAGTGATTCCATCATTATCCCTATCACTGAGGTTAAACTAACAGGTCTGTAGTTTCCTGCTTCTGCCCTGCTCCCACTTTTGTGACGAGGAATCACATCTGCCCTCCTCCAGTCCTCAGGTACCACCCCATCCTCCCATGATTTGTTAAAGAGGGTAGTCAGTGGTGTCACTAGTTCTACCCTTAGTTCTTTTAGAATTCTGGGATGAATCCCATCAGGCCCCATTGCTTTGTCCACCTTCAATTTTAAGAGTTCTTTCAGAACCCTTTCTTAACTTCTGTATCCAGAGTGTTTCTATTGTTTGTTTTAGGTACCTCCCCCTCTTCATTTGTAAATACTGAGCAAAAATATTTGTTTAGTATCTCTGTCTTTTCACAGTCACCCTATGCCCACCCTTCCCCTTTATTTAGCCTCACTATCCTTCCCTTAGTCTTCCTTCTCTCCCTGATGTACCTAAAAAAGGTTTTATCCCCTTCTTAATTGAGTTGGCTATCTTTACCTCGGTTCAGGCCTTTGCTGTTCTGACTGCCTTCTCAGCTTCCTTTTGCTTTAACTGATACAATTCTCTGTCCTGCTCCTTCTGTGATTCCTTGTACTTTCTGAATGCCTTCTTTTTCTCTTGAACCTTCACTGCCACCTCCTTTGAGAACCATAGTGGTTTCTTACATCATTTTGTTTTGTTTATGTGCTTCACACAAAGGCTTGTTGCCTCTGTGATGGCAGTTTTTATTATTCCCCATTGTTCTTCCACCCCCAAACAAATTTAAAACTTAAAAAGAAAAATGTTCATCCATCTTTATTGCTCTCTGTCTATATTGCTTGATTTCTGCTACTGCTTAGTTCTATCTATTGAAATCCTGTTCTTATTCATTCAAAAGAAAAAATCTTATTTTAATTATGTTGTTGTCTTTCTTGTGCAACTGCACAGTCCTTACACTATCACTAAAATTAGTGTCAATTACTACTGATAC
Source organism: Neoceratodus forsteri (assembly GCA_016271365.2). Lineage (NCBI taxonomy): Eukaryota > Metazoa > Chordata > Ceratodontiformes > Ceratodontidae > Neoceratodus > Neoceratodus forsteri. Next base: position 229,756,514 of record CM028129.1, on the reverse strand, counting down.
ATGGTGCTGCACTGTGTGTCTCTCACCCACCACAGGCTGCCTTCTTGTAATTTGCTGCACAACAGTAGTGCAAATGTTCCAGAAAAGCAAAGTAGGCTGAATTTCAGTACTCTCAGAATTATTTGTATGCTGCTGCTATATGGTGCTGTGCTGTGAGTCTCACTCTCCTCTCCCTCACCACAGGCTGCCACTCCTAACTTTATGATTCCTCTGTGTAATTCTTCATGATGTGGTGGTGATAGCTTGCTTGTTGAAGGAGAAGGCAGCAAGACTGAAGGACACCTGTAAAGAGAACAAAAAAGAAATTATTTAGACTCCACTCAACTTGCCACTATGGTGCTAATGGTATATCCATTGTCCACTCCCATTCTTAAAGCACCAGTCACCTGTGAATACTAATGAGAAATTATTTAGCCTCTCTTTTGCTACTGTGGCAGCTGCATGGTATAGCCACTGTCCACTCCCATTCTTATTGTACCTGTAACCTGTGAATACAAATGAGAAATTATTTAGCCTCCCTTTAGCCACTGCAGTGGCCACATGGTATATCTGTTGTTCACTCCCAATTTTACTGTACCAGTCACCTGTGAATACAAATGAGAAATTATTTAGCCTCCCTTTGGCCGCTGCAGGGGCCACATGGTATACCCATTGTCCACTTCCATTCTTACTGTACCAGTCACCTGTGAATACAAATGAGAAATTATTTAACCTCTCTCTTTGGCTACTACAGTGGCCACATGGTATGTCTGTTGTCCACTCCCATTCTTACTGTACCTGTCACCTATGAATAACAAACTCTGGTTAGAGCTAACAAGGCTGCAGAGCTGAGCTCAAATCAAACAATACTCGGAGCTCCCATTGTGGCCGATGCTGAGCCTGCCATGCCCAAGATGGCCACTGTGACACAGTGCGCATGCACAGGATACTCATGCATGCACAATGAGATCATGGTGTCCATCTTAGGCATGGTGGCCTTGGCACTTTACAATTGAGAGATAAAAAATAGTACTGGGACTACTCTACACAGCGAGCAGAGTACTTCAGATAGCGGAGTGACTGTGATGAAACTCCAACTGTTCTTGTGTTGTTTGTTCAGACTTCTGGTGTGTGCTTTTTTCCTGTAGCAATATGACTGTAGGCACTGCTCTTGCAGTCATAAAAATGATACATTATTTAGCCTCCCTTTTGCCACTGCAGTGGCAGCATGGTATATCCATTGTCCACTCCCATTGTTACTGTACCTGTCACCTGTGACTAAAACTGAATAATTATTTAGCCTCCTTTTGGCCACCATGGCACACAGTTTACCTGTGAAAAATGAGAACAAAAAATAAAAAGGAAAAAAAAAAAAGAAAATCATAATGATACTTACTGTTGGTGTAGGAAGATGTCATGTAACTCCAGTCTGTTTCTTGAAGGCTGTCTGGCTTTGTGACTGCCTTTGCCGGTCATCCCTGTGAATGGCGAAACCTGCAGGGAGACAAAAGGAAGGAAAGAAAAACATTTTAATGTCTTTCTGAGTAAGGTGGAAGGCCTTTGATCCTCTACAAGGCTGAGGACTGGAGTCAACCACCACCAGTGAGGGAGGGATAAGGACTGTGAACAACAGTGAAAGTGACTTACCATCACAGCAGACAAAGATGGACCATGGTGGAGCTGAGGTCTTGCTGCCTTGATGAGCTGGCTGGCTGGAGTGTCAGCTTGAGGGCTGGCTAGTGAGCTGGCTGGTAGACATGGCTAATGACATTTTTATGTTGCATCAGTGTGGAGGTGGTGGCTTACACTGTTTGTGGCTATGTAGGACCCAAGCAGGCCAGAGGAGGAGAAGGAGGCATTGCGTGTCTAGCTGGATGGAGCAGGCATGATTTGCCTAGCTGGTAATGGCATTTGTATGCTACATCAGTTTAGCAGTGGTGGAGCACTTCCAGCATGTTCTCTCCCATGTGTAATCCAGGTATATTCTTCATTGTCAGTGTGGCATGCTGTTGAATACTCAGAGTGTTGCTACCACCAAAATTGGGCTTACTGCAATGTTTCCCACACCCAGAGTAAAATAATACCCCAGGTACCTGTGCCCAGTATGCTTTAATGCACAAGTAGGAGCTACCAATGGTTTGGTCACTGCTCCATATATCCATGCTCAGATGTACTGTATGTATGGTGATGTTGAATGCTTCAGGGCATGGTTTACAGTCTGACATTGTCCCATAGACTTCAGGAATGACACATTTAGAAAAGTATGTTCTTGATGGAATCTGCCATTTAGCACAGGCACAGGCCATCAGCCTCTGAAATCCAACATTCTCAACAAAAGAGAATGGCAATAGATCAATTGCCAGCATTTCAGCAGCTGCTGCATTTAGTTCATATGCAGCAGTATGATTGGAGTGAATTTGGAATGATGCTCAAACATGTTATGTAGCACAGGCAGAACCTTTCTTGGGGTTGGGCTACCAAACTGCTGAACTCATTATGGTGGCATTGTTAGAGTGGTATTTGACTCCTGGGGATTCATATGTGCTTCTGCTCGAGTGACACCAGTGATTTGGGGGGCTTTCTGCAATGGCGTTACTGTGCTTTTCTGACTCTGGTTGGTACTATTCAACCCACCATCACTGCTGCTATGCCCACTACGAGGCAGACACACAGAATCCTCCTCTTCCTCTCTGTAGTCTTCCTCACTCACCCCTCTGTCACCCTGGTCTGTTGCCCTGTCACTCTGTTTGCCTTGGCTAATGATGATGATGAGGGACAAGGGCCCCCCTGCACTGGCTTCCTTCTGGTGTTGATACCAGCGTAACAGGTGCCTGTTCTTCAGTTATGTGTGTTGCCCACTGGTGCCTAGGTGGCTGCCTTTTTTCCCACAACAAACTTAGAAACATAGAAACATAGAAGTTGATGGCAGATAAGGACCACAAGGCCCATCCAGTCTGCCCATTTCGTTTTCTACCTTATAAATGTGCCATCGGCCTTTGCTCTGTAAATGGCCTATCTATTCATACTCATCTGTATTGCTCCCTTATGCCTATCCCATCCTGTTTGAAGCTCTGCACTGTATTCATACCCACCACTTCCTGAAGTAGGCCGTTTCATGCATCCTCCACCCTTTCAGTGAAAAAGAACTTCCTCACATTACCCCTTAATCAGTCTCCCTCTAATCTCATGCTGTGTCCTCTTGTCCTACTGTTTTTCTTATATTGAAACATGTTAGACTCTTTCACCTTGTTAATGCCTTTAAGGTGTTTGAATGTTTTGATCATATCAACTCTCTCCCTCCTTTGCTCTAGGATATACATATTGAGCTCCATTAATCTGTCCTCATATGTTTTCTGATGAAGTCCCTGCACCATTTTGGTTGCCCTTCTCTGGATTGCCTCAATTTGGTTAATGTCCTTGTGAAGGTGTAGCCTCCAGTACTGCACACAGTACTCCAGATGGGGCCTAATCAGTGTTTTGTAAAGAGGGATTATTACCTCCCTCTTCTGACTTGTGATACCCCTAAAAATACACCCCAACATCCTCCTAGCCTTACCTACTGCTTTAGTGGTCTGCTTGGATGATTTCAGGTCATCGGTGTTGATGACGCCAAAGTCTCTTTCTTTCCTTGTGACTGTCAACAACTCTCCTCCCAGCCTATAGGTGGCTTCAGGGTTTCTCTTCCCTATGTGCATGATCTTGCACTTTTTTGCATTAAACCCCGGTTGCTACTCTTCTGACCATTTTGTTAGTTTATCCAGATCTCTTCTCATTCTTCCCATCCCATCTGGATCATCTACTCTGTTGCAGATCTTGGTGTCATCTGCAAACAGACAAACCTTACCCTCCAGTCCATCTGCAATGTCACTGAAGATATTGAAGAGGACTGGCCCCAGGACTGATCCCTAAGGTATCCCACTTGTGACTTGCATCTCTTCTGACTGTATACCATCTACCACCACTCTCTGTTTTCTGCCCATCAACCAGTTTGCCACCCAGTTGACCAACTCCTGACCCACCCTGAGCCTACCCAGCTTATTAATCAATCTTCTATGTGGAACAGTGCCAAAAGCTTTGCTGAAGTCAAAGTAGGCGACATCAACTGCTCCCCCTTGGTCCACCACTCTGGTTACCCAGTCAAAGAAATCTATGAGATTAGTTTGACAGGACCTTCCTTTTGTAAACCCATGCTGTCTTGGATCCTGTGCTCCTATGGATTCCAGGTGTTGCACTATCCTTTCCTTAAGGAGTGCCTCCATAATCTTGCCCACTACTGAGGTAAGACTGACTGGTCTGTAGTTCCCTGCCTCCTCCCTGCTATCACTCTTGTGAAGCAGGATCACATGAGCCCTTCTCCAGTCATCTGGGACCTCTCCTGTGCTCAGAGACTCACTAAATAGTTCTGATAATGGCTCTGCTAGTTCCACCCTTAGCTCCTTTAGTACTCTGGGATGTATGCCATCAGGTCTCATTGCCTTGTCCACCCTGAGTTTATTGAGCTCTTGTAGGACCCTTTCATTTGTGAGGGGACTAGTGCACACCTCCTTCCCCTCTGTGTCCATGGCACTGAGCTGTGAGCCCTGCCCTACCTTCTCTTCACTAAATACTGAGTAGAAGTATCTATTTAGGATAGATTTTTTATATGGTCCTCCTCCTCACATGCCCCCTTATCTCCTTTGATCTTAGCAATACCCCCTCTGGACGTTCTCCTTTCACTAATGTAGCTATAGAAAGTCTTGTCACCTTCTTTTACTGTTTGTGCTAGTGTTTCCTCGGTTTGGGCCTTTGCCTGCCTTACTGCCTTCCCTGCTTCCCTTAGGGAAGTTTGGTATGCCTCCCTATCTTCATCCCGCTGTGTTCCCATATATTTCCTGAAGGCCTGCCTTTTGGCTCTGACCTTTTCTGCTACTGTTTGTGAGAACTAAAGTGGTTTCCTCCTTCTTTTGCACTTCCTTTTCTGTCTAACACAATGGGATGTTACTTCAAGTATTACATCCTTAATGCTTGCCCACTTTGCCTGCACTCCCTCACCTGTATTTCTTTTTGCTAGGGCTAGCTTAACTCTGTTGGCCATCTTGTCAAAGTCAGCTCCTCTGAAGTCCCATATTTTTGCCTTGGAATGGGATGATTTAGTTCTAGTGAACAAATTGAACCATACCATGTGATGGTCACTGGCCCCCAGGTGACCTTCTACCTGGAGATCTGTGATCCTATCCCTGTTAGTCAGTACTAGATCTAGGATCGCCCTGTCTCTCGTGGGTTGTTGTACCAGTTGTTTGAGGCCCTCCCCCTGCAAGGAATCCACCATCTAGTTCTGGCAGATGTTCCTGCTGGTATTGAAAAGTCTGTATCTGCCATGTTGAAGTCTCCCATTATCAGAACCTCCCCTTTAGCTGTCATGTTTTGTATATCTTCTAACAGTAATGTGTCTATGTTTCCCCCCTGGTCTGGGGGCCTGTAGACAACTCCAGTTCATATGGCTGTCCCATTTTCTGTTTCTAGGATGACCCACAGTTCTTCTGGCTCTTTATGTATATTCTGAATTTCTGTAGCTTTGCTATTTTGATTGACATACAGTGCCATTTCACCCTCCCCTCCCCTTTTTGCACCTCGGTCTCTTCTGAACAGTACATAGCCAGGTACTGAAGTCTCCCAAGTGTGGTTACTGGTAAACCACATCTCATTAATTACTATTATTTCCAGTTTAGCCTCTGTCATTATTGCCTGCAGGTCTGGGATCTTGTTTCCCAGACTGCGAGCATTTTTTACATGATTTTTCATTGGCCAGATTTCAGTGTGTTAGTTGTTGGGTAAGGTCTGGCTTTTCCCATGTGCATCGTATGGGGAGCCAGACCTTTTTCTTTACCTGGTTATGCAAATGAACTGCAAACATGCTGAACTCCTGTTTGACCACTAACTGAGGGGGGAGGGGTGTTCTTCCCATTCAACGTATGGGGTGCTGCACCCCTCTCCCCATTTGCTAGTTTAAACATTCTACAAAGATGTCAGACTTCTGCCCCAATGCACTGACTCCCTCCTTAGTCAGATGCAGTCCATCAAATTTAAAGAACTTTCATTCCCAAAACTGTTGCCAGTTCTCTACAAATTGGTGTCCTTTTTCCTGGCACCAGCCCTTGAGCCACATGTTTAGCTCCCCTATCTCCCCTTCTCTGACCTTCTGTCCATCTGCCCTCCTCTCCCAGGCTGGCAGGATCTCAGAGAAGGAGATGCCAGATGAAATTGATGATAGTTTGTCACTCAGCCTGGTCAGGTGTTCCTTGGTCTCCACAACTGACCAGCTGGTGAGATCATTAGTCCCTATGTGTACCAGGATGTCAATGTTTTCTCCTGCTTCCTGAACAATTTTAGCAATGACGTCAGTGTCTCTCCACGCTGATGTACCTGGGAGACATCTGACCATTACCCCTGGCTGGAGATAGGTATCAGCTCCTTGAATCATGGAGTCACCTATGATCAGAAGTTTTTTGGATTTCCTTTTTGCTTTTTTTGTTTTGGTTCCTGTTTTCAGTGAGTTTTGTTGTTCTAGCTCCTGTGCTGCAGTGTCCTGCTCTGCAGTGTCTTCTGCCCCTTTGTTTAATTTCGAAGATAGAGGCAGATACCTGTTTGTAGATTTTATATGGTGTTTGGAGGTAATATGTTGGAGAACACCAAGTGATGGGGCACCTGGTTTACCCCTCCTAACCACCTGCCAACCTCCTGGACCAACTACCCTCTGCAATTGAGGTGCTTCTCTTGAATGTTGGGAAAACGGTGGGTGGTTGTTATAATATATTTCCTCTTGAATATGCAATTTGAGGCACACAATCTATGCCCATGCTGCCTGGAGCTGAACCCTTAGATCTCCAATAGCCCAGCATGTAGTACAGTGTCTTAAACCCTGTAAAACTACCCTTCTGAAAAGTGTTCCACAGTACCTGCAGTTAATGATCTCCATTCTAGATAAGTTGCTGGGTTTATAACCTGGTCAGAGTAATTAGAAGGAAGAAAAAAGAAAGCAAAAGTTTGAATTTGTGTTTTATTTGTTTTTGTATAACTTGTTTAACAAGTTAAATTACTAGTGTCCCTGTAAATGAGGTCACAGTGTGGATACCCCACTGATCTGCTCCTTCCTGCTTTGCCACAGAAAATGTCACGACTGTGCTACCCTATAAAAGGAGTGTAGTGTGGGGTGGTTGTGGATGGGGGTGGGTGGCTGGGGCCTTTCTCTGCTTAAAAAGAAGAACCACGGATGAAAGAAACAAGGAGGTAAGAGCAGAAACAATCAGCCAGCAACAAATGCAGTAGCCCTGAAAGCTTATCCTAATGATAGATAAAACTGTAAAACCTGTAAAGCACCACCTGTAATAATTTCATAGAAGATATACCCTGTAAGAAACACTTTGCTACAGAGAAAAATAAAGCAGTAACAGACGATATATGTTGCAAAAGACAATTTGAATCTGAAGATTACAGCAGTAATCTGTTAGCACACACCTGTAGGCACACCCTGTAATAATGCAGTAGAAGGTGTACCCAGCAACAACAATTTGAATCAGAGAAAAATAAAGTAATAAAATGTTAGCAACAAACAGTAACAATCCCTGTGAGTAAAAAAGAAAAATAACACCACACAGTAAATCTGCCTAGCCAAAAGAAGCTGTAATCCTTTCCCTTGCTCTGGTAAGGTTCTTTGCTTTGTCCTTTCAAGTAACCTAGAAGGAAAGAGCTCAGGTGAAGCTAGGTGCCTAGACCAGCAAACCTAGTCTTCCACCTGTGCTTCACATAACTGACAGATAGTGACTGTCTCATCAGCTGGGTCAAGTATATAAAAATCCCAAACTAGGATATTTGTAACCCTTGATTTACTTTGGCAGAGGGAGTGGGACAGCTGATGGGAAGGGGTGGAAATTTGTGTTTTTTGGGATGATTTCAAAACTTCAGTGATATTGGGGGGGACTTTGGTAGTTTAATAACTGCAAAGAACATCCCCTGCATTATCCACAGCACCACCCTTATGCTTTTTCTCTTCAGGCTCCCATAGGGGATCCAACAAATCATCAGCAGCACATCCACTGCTATCCTCCTCCTCCTAACAGGTCTGTCCTCCTCATCATCACCATTTCCACTAGACTCTCTGACCCTGTCATCATCAGAAGCATGAGTGTGATGCACATTTTCCAGATCTCCCTCCCCAACCACTGACTCAAGCTCCACACTATCAGGCTCAGCACCACCACCACCACCACCACCATTGGCCACGAGGACACCAACAACCTCCTCCTCGACCACTGTTCCTTGTGTACTGCTGCTTCCCTTGACATTTCCCACATCCCCCATCAGCATGGCTGCCACAGACGTGGCAGAGAAAATTTGGCTACACTGGTGCCACCACTGCCAACTACTCCTTTGCTACTACCAGCCTGGAGCCCATAGAACCTGATGCTTCAGGCATAGTTTTTTTAACTGCAACACTGTTTTTCCCCACAGATTTTGAACACTTCTTTGCTGTTTCCCTGGCATATCCCCCTTCGTAGAGCATCTCTTCCTGGTAATTCTTATATGCTAATTGTAACCTGATTTGGGATGAAAAATGACTAAATGTAAATAAAGCCTGCAGTACAAATAAGTTTGAAGAGCAGACGACACCTCCCCCTAGGGAATCAGCAGTGTGAGCTGAAAAAATACTATGCTAATATTAGGCAGTTTTACACTACTGTTTTCTGTAACAGAATTCCTGTTACAGAAGCAGTTTACTGTTACCTTCTTTGCATGTAAAGAACATCTCTTCCACTTCCTCAGTGAACACTCACCCGAACTGCATCACCTTCTCTTCATGGTTCATCCCAATCTCTTCTGTTTTGTCCCATTGTGTAAAATGGCCATTCCGTTTACTACCCACCATCTCCAGAGGAAATCTTGCACTGTGGGGAAGCCAGAATGACAACAATTTTAAATGGACGAGAGGGTATTTTGGCATACTTGATACATGTAAAGTGAACAGTCAACAGAATGGACTGCAACAGCACCACACAGGTAATGAATATTTTGTTTAGGAAACCTATGTGTAAAAGTGCCTAGTATGTAGCGACACCAAAAATGAAAAAAAAAAGGATTTTTTTTTTCCACAACACAGGGATTAATAAATTAACACGACAGTACAAATAAATACCAGGAGCAGAGAACACCTCCCCCATGGGAATCAGGGATCAGTAGTGTGATCTGAAAAACTACTACTAAGAACAACCAAAAAAGTTATTTTTGATGCCAGCCCACTGGCACAGTGGTTGGATTTCCGCTTGTGACGCCAGTGACCTGGGTTCGGGAATGGACTCTGGTGCTGGAGGGCCGGCCGAGGAGAGAAGGCTTGAGCATTGGATGACTGCTCACCTTCTCTTGGGAGGAGGGCGGGGAAGCAACCCAACACTTGTTGACCCCAGTGGAGGCTGAGAGCATGGCAACACGCAGGGTCCCATTAACTAATGGGGCATGGTGAATGTCAGTGTAAGCCTGACATTAGTGGCATGCCACACCCCCAGGGAGCAAATGGGAAAGAGCCCCGAGGCTGACCGGATGATGGTCACCAGCTCCTACTGCTGCGAGACCTCTGGCAGTGCATGGACCATTTCAGCAGTACCAGGACCAAGATTTGCACTGGCCTCTCCACCAGCCCCACCGGCCTTCCCCCTTGGAGGAGAGGGACCCACCCGGTGAAGGGTTACATCCAGGTTACCCGGGGGGCTGCAATATGGGTGATGGGTGGCTGCACAAAGGCAGTGTGGCAATGTGGGTATAGGCCTGAAGGAGAGGCCAGCCTGGAGATGGGGGGCACAAAAAAGTTATTTTTTTCCTTTAATAAAACAGAACTGGGATTAAAATGACAGGGGTAACAGAGGTAATTTAATATTAGGCATAACAAAAAGTGACAGAACACCGTCACTTTAAGAAAAATATAACTAAACGATCACTACAACTGGTACAGAAAGACAATGACAAAATATTTTACTTATACACACCAAACTAAACCACAGAAATAACAATCTCTGGCCAGAGCCAATAGGGTTGCAAGTAAGGAATTTGGTGTAAAAATATTAAAAATTACCAAAGTTATGAGCCTGCATTAGCAAAATGTGACATAGACTCATGAATTTGTTCTTTTGTAATATCCGTACACCAAATTTTCAACACAGCCTTGTTATGACCTTGTCTCATGAAGAAGGGCAGAGCAGATATTCAACTCCTGCCTGAAAGGTGATATGTTTGTTCTTGTTCACTTTGTATTACCAATGTTTGTTTATCTGCTGGTGTGGTATTGCTGGGGAGGGCTACTTGGGGAGGGAAATGGTGAGGGACAGCTTCTCAGAGGGTTGTACCCCGCTACCATGTAATCCATTGCCATTCATTCTCTTGCTGGAGGCACCTTGGTATGTAAGATTAATCATGCTCAGCCTAGACCCCCACCAAAGGTTAGTCAGCTATGACAAGGTGGAGTATGGTTGGACTGTACCCCCCAAATAAACTTTACATCTCGATTTGAACTGAGTCTTGTAAATCAGTTCTTAATTATGACACATTTTTGGAATGGGTGGACTAAAGTGCAAAACAAAGGTAGTAAAATGAAAATGTGGCAGCAAAGGGATGTTTACAAAAATATACAAATTCTGGTCAGAGCCAATACGGCTGCTTAGAGGGAGGGAAGTGTGGCAAGAGTGAGTAAAAGATTACTCTGAGCTCTTGCCATGCTCTCCCCGCACCAGAGTCTATCGCGCATGTGTGGCAGTAAATGTAGAAGTATTGCATTAAAGTTGTATAATGCATGCTGATTAAATAAGGGAGCTCACCAATGGTCACAAGCATATTGTTATTAGAATGTATTAAAAACTAAAAAGTAGCCATTCAGTTAATTATGGAACTCAGAAAGAATATTTACACGACACTGAATTATTAATAAGAAAATAATCTGAAAAGTATTATTAGAAAGAGACATTGGAAACTTCTTAAAACAAATTACTATGTAGAGTTAAACTCAATAATTATAAACATACTGACATTTTTTTACTCCCTATGAACTGTCATGGAAAGAAGTGTGTAGAAGTACAACCCTGTTATATTAAGACCGCAGGAGTGGGCTACAGCTACCTCTGATGCCATAATTAAGGTGTCTTCCTGCCTGCAACAAATCTATATTTGCTTTCTAAGAGAAAAGGGTCCATATTGAACTTTTCATCTACTGTTGGCCTATAAATGGGTGCTGTAGGCTCTGCAATATGAACAACAGGTACCTGTTTTCCCCCCTCTATCCCCACCAGCAATTTGAAATGAGATCCACAGCCCTAGCACCTGGCAGGCAACAAAACAAGCAGTCTCTGGATAATGCTTAAACATCTTCTAGTTTGTAAATCTAAAAACTGAATCCCATACCACCAGAACCTGATGCTAGCTGGCACTAGACTCAGGCATCCCAGTGTGGAATCCATGTCTCTTGGTGTGTCATTGCCCAGTTGCCAAACCTCTTCCCCTGCCTGTCATTGCCAGGCTCTGACAAAGGTGCAAACCTGTTGGGTGGGTGAAAGAAAGAGATAAAAAGAAACTGGGTGGGTGAGGAAGGTAGAGTCTAAATGCTTTAAAAATAGCTTATGTAGTTTGTAAAAGCACATGTATAGAAATCGGGTAGGCAAGGAGAAATCATGGATTTCGAAAAGGGAAGTCAACAAGCACGGCCTTGCTTGATTTTAACGATTTGGTAACAACATCATTGAATTGGGGTAAATGTACAGGGGCCATGTTTGTTGACTTAAGTAAGGCATTTGATTTGGTTCAACACGAATTATTGTTGCTTGATCTGTTTGAATTGGGTATTCAAGATGAAACATTAGCGTGGATTAAATCATATCTATCTGATCGAAGACAATGTGTTGTTTTGGGAGAAATTGCCTCAGATCAAGGTGAAGTTTTTCGAGGTGTCCCACAAGGTTCTATTTTGGGCCCCCTCTTATTTAATGTTTATGTGAATAACCTTCCAAGGCAAATAGAAAACTGTGATGTCAGAATGTACGCAGATGATACTGTAATAGTTGCATCTGCTGATAATATGGATCAATTAACACATAAACTTCAACAGGATATAAACTTATTACAGACCTGGTTTAATAACCATGGTCTGTTATTAAATTAAAAAAAAACTCAAAGTATGGTATTCGGAGGGTCGAAAAATAGAGGGAAATTTGAACTTAATATTAATTTGGCAGGGAATAAACAGATTACAGTAGTTGATACTTATAGATATCTGGGGGTACAGATTGATTGTGGTTTACAATATTCAGAACATGTTAGTATACAAGTGAAAGGTAACTCAAAAATTAGGGTATTAAGAAGAGTAGCAGGAGCCTGACAAAGAAGGTAAGGGAGAAAGTGGTTGGGCAGCTATTAATCCCAGTTTTAGAATATGGGTCTATACTATATATGCATTCTGGCATTACAGTATTAAATAAAGTAAATCAGGTTTATTATAAAATGAGTACATTTATAACAAGAAGTAGGCACGGTGTGCATCATTGTGATCTATATAAAAAATTAAATTGGTTAAACCCAAAACAGAGAAGGGTCTATATTTGGTATAAACAGTATTATCAAATTTTGAAAGATGAACCTAGACTTTGTTTGGTTGACCACATTATTTTTAAAGATGATAGGATATTAACTATGCAGACAAGATCCTTTGGCAAAGAAATCCCCATGACTATATCTCAGAATAGGTATGGAAACGAAATGCTCCAGAATACAGTAGCTTATTATTGGAATAAATTGCCCCATAGATTGAAGGTAATTACAAATTCATCCGTATTTAATAAAAAATTAAGGGCATACTTGCAATTATCATGTACCTGTTTTAAGTAAAATATTTAAATGTATTGTGAAGTGATGTTTTGTATAATTGTATGTTATTTATTACCAGGACTTTGTTGAAAACAGGACTGATGTCCCAACAAATGTGTTTCCTGTATAAAAATAAAATTTTACGAACAAACAAACAAACAAATCAGCTTCTGTGACACAAACTATACTTTCAGCTGTGAAAAACAATTGAATTAAGGACTTTTTTATTGACTGGTGGATGCATCACATCATTATGTATTGATTAATAAAAACATCTATTAATTTTGTGTTTTAGTGTTTTTCACAACTGAGTCCATTTTATTATCACAATAATGCACTCCATGGCAAGGGTTGTTGTGGGATTTATTCATTTCCTATACGGTTTAAGGTACATGGCTGCACCTCTTGCCACACCACAAAAGGAGGCACAGGTAACTTTCCCACTAACACTCAGTGATATCTTATTGTTTAAACATATACTGTTAGTCACAGTCCTATATCTCCTGGTGGCAAGTCTATCTGGACTTTTCCCACTGGCATTGGCCCCATAGTCTGGCATAACACCTCAGCAGTAGTGAAGCAACGTCTTCTGCTGACAAGGCTAACAACATTTAGATTGTCATCACCAACAAGCTCCACGTGATCTGGTATGCCACTGAGAACACAGAGCACACAGAGCTGGTATCAGTTAATGAAGACCCCTCACATGCAGTGTAATGCTGTACATTTAATATCTTTTAATTTTTAGGATTTTTAATGCATAACTTGTTTTTTTATGGGGGGGTATGCTTACTTCATTTCGAAAGCAATGTAGCCAGACACAGGAAAAATATACTGTAGAATGTGGCATGCATGTAAAGCAGAGATTACATGGGAGTATACAGTACTTGAGGTCAGCGATGGAAAGTAACTATAACGGTAGCTCACACTGGGCTGTGGCTGTCTTGGTGGGATTTGTAGGTCCTGTCATAACACCACAAACAGCAGTCTACAGCAGATGCTTGCCAACAGCACCTGGAACTAGTAAGTGATAATAATTCATATTTATCGTTGGCCCTAGGACTTTCTTATTCCCTATTTGTGGTCAGCTTACACCATGACAATTATTGTATTTGTAGATTAAATAGTTTTGCTGAATTCTGGAAGCTGAACCAAATGCATGGGTTTAAAGCAAAATGGAAGTTGCCAATGGCCTATTTCTCTAACCCTTAGTGATATGACTGTTTATAATACAGTAAGACCATACTTGTGTACCACCAGTTAAATGTGTTGACTGGCTGCAGCTAATTATTTGATTGACTAAATACTATTAACATTATTTTCTCTATCAGGGCCAGTAGCTGACGATTCAGTTTTAAACTTTGTCCAGTGGCAGTGAATAGAGTAGAAGACCATATTTCTCAATTACCTGAAGTGTGACTGGGTTGTATGGGTAGGGTAAATAAGTGAGTCGAGACTTCCAAAGTATGGTTAACACACCTTTGCTAGGTGTGATGTTTATTTTCCAGACGGAGTAATTTTTTTTCTTGTAAGAAGGATACTTTATATACAAAAATAAAGATATACCACATTTGGCACAAGTCTTACATTTCAGGCTTAAATAACAAAAGAAAAACAGCTCTTCTGAGTTTTCAGAACTACCCTCCCCTGGTAGCTCTGTCACAGAGTAGAAAACCTTCTTATCACAGTTTCTACAATCTTCTGTGTTTGAGATAACCTCTTCTCACGCACTCTCAGGCCTATCTGTTTTTTCTGCAAACTAGTGCTGCTTTTATACAGATCCCTACAGCATTATCAGGTCAGCTGATCTGCCCCTTTTCTAATTAATAGTCAATCCTCCTCTAATACAAACACTTTGGTAGATCAGCATGACTTCACATATAGATTTGAAACATCAAACAATAATGAGCCATTCCTTTATTTCATAAAAACAATGTAGCAAAAGATATTCAGTAAAACATTTCAATTATCTGTAGGCATGAAACTCCTCCCCTTTTCCAGTTACTTGCTAACCAGGGAATTCCTATATAACAGCCTCCACCTGGGGCCGCTGGTTCCTAAGAGCCCATTTTACATGATTGCTGTGTTCAGGTAAGACCTCTCTTCATTTTCAGAGGCAAGGAGAAAAGAAAAATCACTCCTGTTTACTTAATTTCTGCACAGCCTTCTTTCTTTAACTATCTTCTCCTGTTTTATCCTTACTGAACAAGGTAACTGCATTTCTTTATGTTTAATTGCTTAGGCAACAAGTTTGTACCCAGTGCAGCCTTTCTGTTTATGCTGTCTTTTTACTGCCTGCACTGTTTCTTTGCACAGAGCACACAGCGTTCGATGTATGCAGCTCTAGGAGAAGTGTTTTTATTTCTAACAGAATATTTATTTCTTCTCTCCAAAATGAACAGCTGCCTTTTCTAACTTTTTCTGAAGTTGAGGACAGCTTCTCACAGGGGACAGTCACCCGATGCATTTCATTGCTCCTCCGAGTTTGTACCATAGCACAAACACACACTACGTGGCATATTTCAGCATTAGGATACGTGTCTTTATTTAGGGCTACAATTCTTTACACTTTGCCCAGGAAAAGACATACTATACTTTCTTTATGCAGGCATAGGCAGGGGATGAAAAGGAATTAAAAGAGGGACAGTCAAGGGAGCAGAAGATACCATTATGGGTGGCCTTCCCATAATGGTAGAGTTATATATATATAGTTTAGAAGAGAGAAAAGTTTGCTACTGCAATAGGCTTTATAGGGAAAGAATTATGCCAAAGCTTTCAAAATGGGGGTCAATCTATCACATGGAGGAAGTGGGAATTTGGTAGAAAGACCCTTGAATTTGCAGCATCATATGAACATGTACTTTGCATACTTGCCTTTGCAGTGTGAAGTGCATATGTGTGTGGGGGTGTGTGTCTCTCACAGGAGCTCCCTCTGTGTCTATGTGGCCCACATACCTTGAGATAGATGACAGAGTCTCAGGCACACAGACATCGCCCACAACATTTCACTGACATTGACTTTCCCCGAGTGGTGCTGCTATAGGGGAACAGAGAGAGACACACACGCATGCACGCACTCAGGCATGCACGCACGCGCACTTACACACACTTCATTTCTTCAAAGCACGCAACAGCTGAGTCTCTGTCTCTGTCTGTGTCTCTCTCTCTCTCTCTCTCACTCATTCCCTCAGCCAGTGGAAGATTTTGCCCTGCTGGGGCCCTATGCAAAGCTCAATGGTAGGGCACCCAATGGACAGTGTTGCCAGCAGGGGAAAGGGTTGCAGCGGGGCCATTCACTCCCAGCTGGAAGGGTAAATCACCACCACTATCCTTTTTTTCTCCTCTCCCTTGTCCCTAAGGGCTCCCCTATATTCTGCTGGGTGCCACAGTTGTTGAATCATCACAGACCTACAAGCCTCTCACGTGACTATGTCCACTATGATACAGTAAAGAGCCACGGCATGCAACCTGCAGCTACTGCATACCAGAGAGACCAGCATTACACATCTGAAACCTTTCAGGGTCTGATTTGATCTGCATACCATAAATACTGAAGCAGACCTTTGTCCCAATCTTTTAGTTAGATAGTTAAGGCAGGACTGGACTGTCTCTTTTGGGAGTGCCCAGGTAGAAGACCTGCATTTTGGCTATTTGGCTTTGTTTTGGATTACAAAGAGGGGAAAAGAGAGAGAGAGAGAGATACACACACACACACACACACACACACTTCATTTTGTCAAAGCACACAACAGCTGAGTCTCTGTCGGTCTGTGTGTGTCTCTCTCTCACTCACTTCCTCAGCCAGTGGAAGCTTTTGCCCTGCTGGGGCCCCATGCAAAGGACAACGATAGGGCCCCCAACAGACAGTGTTGCCAGCGGGAGGAGGGGTTAAAGTAGGGCCATTCCCTCCCATCCTTAAGGGTAAATCACCACCACTATCCTTTTTTTCTTCCTCTCTCTCTTGTCCCTAAGAGCTCCCCTGCATTCTGCTGGGTGCCACAGTTGTTGAATCATCACAGGCCTACAAGTCTCTCATGTGACTATGTCTGCTATGATACAGTAAGGAGACAAAGGATGCAACCTGCAGCTACTGTACACCAGAGAGCCCAGCATTATACATCTAAAACCTTTCAGAGTCTGATTTGATCTGCATACCGTGAGTACTGAATCAGAACTTTGTCCCAATACTTTTAGTTAGATAGTTATGGCAGGGCTGGACTATCTCTTTTGGGGTGCCAAGGTAGAAGACCTGCATTTTTTGCAATTTTTCCAATTGTTTTACCAGGAGTAACACACTAAGCTGAATGCTTGTTTACAGGTGCAACCTGGGAGCACAGGGAAGTTAAGTGACTTGCTCAAGGTCACACAGTATGCAAGTGGGGGCTGTGAGATTCAAACCCAGGTCTCCAGATTTGCAGCTCAGAGCCTTAAACCACTGCACTACACTGCCTCCCAATTTTTCCTGGTTTTGGATTACAAATAGTGATCCCTGTAATTTTAAACTTAATAACTGTGCAGGTTAAATAGCCACAACTACATCAAACATTGGGCCTATGATGATTCAACAACTGTGTTACCCAGTAGAATACATGGGGCTCTTAGGGACTGTGGGGACAGTATAATTGCTGTGCCTGTTAGCTGGGACTGTGAGGGATTGACAGGGATGAGGGATGAGGGATGAGGGGGAAGGTGGAGCGGGGATAGCAGGGATTGTCAATTATTTGTTTATATTTTAACCCTTCTCCTTCCTTCCCCAGAGCTTTGTTCCTGCCTTCCCTAATAAACCTTATCCCATCTCCCTTGTTAGTGTTTTACTCCTGTGTGCTGTTTTCTATTGCTTGGTCATTGTGTTATTGCATTGTGTAGTAGGACTGTGTTGGCTGCTAAATCACATCATAGGGCTGGCAGAACAGCCTAGACATTAGAGTAACGAGCAGTGAATGAGCATGATACATCCAGCAGAATAGGGTTTGATACCCACAACCTCCTCTTGCATACTGTGTGATCCTGAGGAAGTCACTTAACCTTCCTAGTGTCCTTGGGTTGCCCTGAAAACAGGCCCTGTGCCTAGTGGGACTTACCTTGTTACCAAAAGAATAACTAGTTTCAGAAGAGACTGACTTGATAACATTGTTCTAGTACTGACATTTGGAGCTGCATGGCATAGCAGAGCATTCATTTATCAAACAGGGCTCTTACACACTTATAAATGGATACTTATTTTGGACCAGTAATAGAAAACAAACAAAAAAAAACTATTCAGTCATTATACCCTCTGTATGACTGGTTTTGTAGTTCTAATTTATTTTTGAACTACATAACTTAGACACGTGGGAGAGTTGACAGCAATAGATAGTAGAAATTCCTACAGATTGACTCCCAGCTTCAAGGCTGAAATGAGCATATGTAAGGATTCTTTATTGTTAATGCTTTTTATTGACATTTAACACAAGTAGTATTACAGACCATACAGCATATGGTAAGGAGGCTATGTGAATTAAACCACAGAACAAAACATTCCAGTATCAGATAGATACATATATGACAAGGCCCATTAGAATTAAGGATAATAGAAACACATAGGGATCATAGAGCATTACACATTCATAGGATGAAGACAGTAGGACGTAGCTTTAGCAACCCCCCCCCCATAAAAGTCCTACTAGTGACAGCAGATCAAAAGGTCCATGAGTCCTCTGGGGATCCTGATGCAGAGTCTCAGCCTGGAAACAAGAAACATAATCACAAACACCAAACACATACACCATACTGAGTCTAAAGCTATATTATGCAACATACACAGGGAAGAGAAAAATTGGTCAGTGTACAGTACAGAGCAGGGTAGACAGGCTGCACAGGGCCATCAGTACAGTCCACCTATTTAGCTGATTAAACCACAACCCATAGAAATTGATCTTCACCCTATACCTGCAGGAGGGGAAAGGTATGCAAGATAGGGGGCCCTGCACAAATAGTATTGGCACATCGTGTTGGTTATCATATGTGAAAAGTGATCCAGCTGGGCTATCACAGAGAGGGAGTTGTAAAGCTTGGATAAGGAGGGGACCTCTGCAGTTCTCCAGTGGCACAGAATGAGCTGTTTGGCTTGCATGTTGAGGAGGGTAAGCCATCTCAGCTGTTTGCGTTTCAGCTTAATAGTAGTGGGGGGAGCCCTAGGATCCAAACCAGAGGGTCAAGTCCCACATCAGGGCCTAGAATCTGCTCTGCAAGCCCCCTCACTGTGGACCAGAAGGGGCGGAGTTGCGGGCAGTGCCGGAGTATATGAATAAGGTCCCCCACATGTGTGTCGCACCTCCAGCACCGATCATGGTCCAGAATGTGTATACGGTACAGCAAACAGGGAGTGCAATACCAGTAGAAAAGGATCTTATTTTGAATGAGCTGACTTTGAGCATCCGGGAGAAGGGAATGAGCATTTTGCCAACAGGCCTGCCATTGGGCATCAGTGAGAGGTTTTTGGAGGGCCTTTTCCCACTTAGTTTTAGCCGGCTCTGAGCCAGAGGGAAGATGGCTCCTAAGGCTTGTGTAGATAAGACTAGCTGTGCCTGTCTTAGTGGAAAGCCATCTAAACAATGGGGCATGGGCTCCTTGTTTAGCCACAGGAAGTTTTTTGAGGTAGTCCAAAATAACACTTCGCAACTGCAGATATTTCCAGAATGCAGCCTTCCCCAAATGAAATTTGGAGTCTAGTTCTTGAAAGGAGTATATGGTGAACCCATCCAGATCTAACACCTGAGTTAGTTTAAAAATACCTTTACCTGCCCATTCCACCCAAAAAAGGGACTTCCCATCTATCAGAAGAGAGCCATTATGCCAAATGGGCATTTCGGCCAAAGGTCAAGAGTTAGCCTCCAATTTCTTGTGGACCAGGTGCCATGTGCAAACTGAGGCAGAGATGGTGGGATGGTCCCGCAGACTTTTTGGGAGAGGGGAGTATAGCAGGGCCAAGAGAGACTGCACCTCAGCAACATCAGCCTCCATACCGATCCACTGCGGGGCCTCGGCCCCTGGCAGAAGGAACCAGGCAAGAGTTTGAGCAGTGAGAGATGCCCACTTGTACCCCTTTAGCCAAGGCAAGCTCCATCTACCCTCCCTCCACTGCTCCATCAACTTACTCTTGCTGTACCTAGGTCTGGAGTTCTCCCATATAAACCCGGAGAATGTTTTATCTATGATTGTGATCCAGATTGCAGGTAGCACCAATGGGATATGTGAGAGGGCATAAAGTAACTTAGGAGCTGCAACCATCTTAATGGCCAATATTTTGCCAGCCAAGGTAAGGTGGAGTTTACGCCACTGGTCAAACTCTGTTTTGATATCCACTATCAGGGGCTTGATGTTGTCATCCTAGATCTTAGTCAGGTCTGTGTTCAGATGGATACCTAAGTATACTAATGAATGAGCAGCCCACTGAAGCCCGAGCTGGGAGATCTGCATTTTTGTGCAATGAACATTAAATGGCATCACCTCCATTTTAGAGTGATTAATCTTAAGCCCCGGTAAATATGAGAAATTCTGACAATAGATCGAGCAACAGAGGTATGGAGGCCGAAGCATTTGCCAGGGGTACCAGAAGGTCATCTGCATACATGAATGTGGAGAAGACCTTATTGCCGATTGAGAAGCCCTCTATAGCCGGAGATGTACGAATAGCAATTGCCAAGGGTTCCACTGCAATAATAAAGAGCAGAGGGGACAGTGGGCAGCCCTGTCTGGTACCCCACCCAAAAGGGAAGGGAGCTGACAGGGTTGAGTTTGTAAGGACCCGCACCAGGGGGATTGTTGTATAGGGCAGCGATCCAGTGCCTGAAGTGAGATCCACATCCCATAGCCTCGAGCACTTGGAGCAAGAAATACCATTCCAAGGAGTCGAAAGCTTTCTAGAAGTTTATCACAACAGCTGCTGTTGGGGTGGGACAGTGGTTAGCATAAGCCAGGATATTAATCACAGAGCGTATATGATCTCTGCTGTACCTGCCTGGCATGAAACCAACCTGGAATGGGCATATGAGTGAAGAAAGGAGGGGGCTAAGGCATGTGGCTAAAATTTTGGTGAAAATTTTACTATCAGTGTTGATGAGGGATATGGGATGGTAGCTAGATGGGAGAGAAGGATCCTTCCCCTTCTTAGTGGATACTGTAATAATAGCTTCCCTAAGGGTAGGAGGAAAGGATCCCATGTCTAGTGCCAAATTAAAAAGGTCCTGAAGCAGTGGGGCAATTTGGGGGGCAACAATATTCCAAAGCTCCAGGGGAAAACTATCCTCTCCTGGTGCCTTGCCTGTATTCAGGGCATGAAGGGCAGCCATAACCTTTTGAGTTGTTATTGGACTCTCCAGCAGATTTGCCTGTTGTAAAGACAACCAAGGAAGAGAAAGGAAGTTAAGAAACTGACGGATTTCTATGGGGTCTATTACTCTTGAGGAGATCCTTATAGAAAGCCACTATAATGGAATTTATGTGGTCCTGATGCACCAGTACTGCCCCCCCCAGATTGCTTGAGGCCAGGTATAAAGCACTCTGCTCTTTGTTTGTGCAGCCTGTAGGCAACCACCTCCGCCCCTCACCACTCTCCAAGTACTTATGTTTCAATTGAAGGATGGCTAACTCAGCCCTCCTAGCTAGGAGCTCATTAATATTATGCCAGACTTGGGCTAGTTCAAGTCAGAGAGGGAAGTTTGGGGCAGGAAGGGGGCGAAGCTTGCATTTTGCTTTGAGATCTACCAAGCGCCCTTCGAGGGATTTAAGCTGTTGCTCCCTTTGTCTCCTGTGGTTGGCCGCATACCCCATTATGGTGCCCCTTATGGTGGCCTTCAAAGCCTCCCATATGCAAGCCAGCTACGCAGTGGAGGGAGGATTATCCTGTAGAAAGTGTTCAACCTGAGTAGTGAGCCACAGGGGGAAGTCAGGGTCATGCAGCAACAGCGGATCTATTCACCAACTGTGAGATGAGGTGGCCACTTGGCCATGCATTAACAAAAGTTGAACCGGAGCATGATCAGATATGACTGTTGGGAGAATTGAGGAGTCCAGCATCGCAGGCACTAGGGTGGGGGAGAGTAGTCAGTAGTCAAGATGAGAGAGGGAGCTGTGGATGGGGGACATAAAAGTAAAGTCCTTGTCCCTGGGGTGAAGGACCCTCCAGGCAACATGAAGGCCCATATCAGCCAACATTCGCTGAAGGGCTAGCTGAGCTGTCGGGTGCTTATCTAGAGCATCTGAACTAAGATCTAGGAGGGGGTCTAAAGGGAGGTTAAGCTCACCTCAACTACCACTGGCACCTCAGGAGATGTCACAGATGCAATAGCTTGCACCAGGGAATGAAATATTTCAGGCTGGTCTTCATTTGTACCATAGGCATTAGTGACCACTAAAGGCCCCTCTGAGGTACCAAGGAGAGCCACCACCCACCGACCATTGGAGTCCCAGTTAACTTTGACCAAGGACCACTGCAGGGACCTATGGGGCAGGATGGCAACCCCTTGCTTATGCATGGAGGCAGAAGCAGAGGAGATAACTTGGCCAACCGATGCACACTTAAGCTTGTCAGGCAGAGAACACCAAGAAGAAGGAGCTGCTGTTATAGCTATACTTCTTTACTGGGACTAAAGAACTAGAACTCTACTACTGGGACCTTCAATTTAAGGTAAAAATAAAACAAAGATAAAAAAGTGTGTTTGTCTGAGTTGGTTGAAGTGAATTGTTATCTGTGCAGTTATCTAGGTGTTTGTCTCAGGGGGCTGAAGGGAATTGTTATCTGTGCAATTAACTAAGTGTAGAAAGAGCTGTGAAGTATGGGCAGTGGCTTAGATAGAAGGAAGCCAGGTTAAAGCCAGATTTAAAACCTGCCTAGAGATCCTCTGCCAGAGAACAGGCAGCGAACACCAAGAAGAAGGAGCTGCTGTTATAACTATACTTCTCTATTGGGGCTATATTGCCCTCCTTCCCTCCCTTCCACTCTCCCATCCTAAGCCAGTTCTAGTTTTATAGGCATAGGATTTGACTGACAACAGGAATTTCCTGTTTGGGAGCAGGAAGTGAGTGATCACAGAGCCACAAAAGACTCACCATCCTAGAAGGAAAAGATTAGCTCTCCGTCCTCCCCCCTAGCTATTGGAGGTCTGACTCTGAGCAAGTAAGGAGACTACTGAGAAATATAGGAACTTCTTGTCTCAGAACAGGAAGATCAGGAGCTTAAAGGTAACAGAGGCAGTAAGTAAGTAGGGGAGAAAAAATAAAAAAAAAATAAACAGAGGAAAGAGTTAGTATTCCAAACAACAGTTAAGGGGCCAGAAATAAGACATGATGGGAGTGGTGCAGTGCAGTGCAGTGGCTTTGGAGCAGCAGTCTTCTGGGAGACGTTCTGGAGGATGCGGTGTTGTTTCATCTGCAGGCACCCCTCTGGGCTGAGGGAGGAGGTTGCTCATCTCCAGGCTGAGTTGGCCAGGATTTGGGGGACCTCCTCTCCCACCCAGGGACCACCAGGGCCACTGCTGTTGCTTCAGAGGTTGCCAAGAAAGAGGAGCGGTTGGACCACAGTGGGCATAGGGAGGGTGAGGGTGGTGGAACAGAGGTGCATCCCTCCAGCTGTAACTCTCCACAATTCATATGCCATTCTGGCAAAGTGTGGTTCCTCTATGGAGGCACCTGCAGTGGAGACCAAGGAGGATGCTGGGGACCTCCAAAAAGGAGATCCACAGGAGGGTGGCATGGGACCCCACAGGGGGAAGGAAGCAACTCCTGGTGGGGGACTCCATTGTTAGGGAGGTAGGACTGGAGGAGGAAGAGGAGAGGGAGGTAAAGTGCCTGTCTGGCGCCATGGCTTGGAGGGACAGGGAGCGAATCCTCAGGGTCACTGGAGCAGCTGCATGGGGGAGGGCGCTGGATGTCACTGTCCACCTAGGGACATATGACCTGGCTGAGAAAGGGATCAGGGCAGTGCAGGAAGACTTTGTGGAGTTGGGAAGGGGCTGTAAACAAGTAGCAAACACGGTAACCTTCTCAGAGGTGCAGCCTGTCTATGGCATGGATGAGGCTTGGGTGCTCCACACCATGGGATTCAATCAGTGGTTGAAAAACTGGTGCAGAGCTCAGGAATTTGGCTTCATTGGGGACTGGGGGTCCACCTGGAGTGATGCAGGCCTATACTGGTGTGATGGTCTGTATCTGTCCAGGAGGGGAAACAGGATCCTAGGTGATAGGTTTAAATGCTTCATTGGCAAGCATTTAAACCAGCCAAGGGGGGAGGCACTGGAAAGGAGAAAGGAAATCCTAGCCCCCCCCAAACAAATCAGGGTAGTAAGTGAGGTAAACACTAAGATAGAGATGTCAATAGGGAGTAGGGCAGGGGTAAATGGAGGAAATGACAACGGCAATAAGGACAGGGATAGGGCAAAAAGGGGTAAGGCCATCAAGAAATGGAGGGTAATGAGTACTAGTGCACGTAGTCTGGGCAACAAGCTCTCTGAACTTGTGGCCTTGATGGAAGAGGGATGCCTGGATATCATAGCAGTCACAGAAACATGGTACACAGAGAACCATCACTGGGATGTTAGCATACCAGGGTACACAACCTGCAGGAGAGACAGGGAGGATAGAAGAGGGGGAGTAGTAGCTCTCTATGTAAGGGAAGGGATAAAAGCAATGGAGCAAAAGAGTAAACAGGGAGGAGAGGAGGCACTGTGGGTCAACTTAGAAACTGGAAATGGCACCACAATCTGCACAGGGGTTGTATACAGACCCCCATGTCAGGGAGAGGGAATGGACAAGGTTATGATAGAAGGCATCCTTAGGATGGCAGAGAAAGGGGAGATACTGTTGATGGGGGACCTGAATAAGCCAGATGTTAACTGGAGCACCTTTGCTGCAGCCACATCCAAGAGCAGGGCCATTCTCAATGCCCTACAGGTGACATGCCTCATACAGCTAGTTTTGGAACCCACTCCTGAGGGAGCAATCTTAGACCTCATGCTCTCAAATGGGGACAGTGAGAGGATATCAGATCTAGAAGTGGGTAGCCATCTGGGAACAAGTGACCACCAAACAGTGTGGTTCACGATAAACTCAGCTATAGAGTCAAGCCACACAAAAGTGAGGGTACTAGACTTCAGGAGGGCTGACTTTGGCAAGATGGGAGAGTGCCTTAGAAAAGCACTAGCAAACAGGCTAGAAGGAGGGGTGGAGCAACAATGGGGAAACATCAAAACTGCCATCACAGAGGCAACAAACCTTTGTGTGAAGCAAATAAACAAATCAAAATGAAAGCAAAAGCCACTATGGTTCTCAAAAGAGGTGGCAGGGAAGGTTAGGGAGAAAACGATAGCATTTAGGAAGTATAAGGAAACACAGAAGAAGCAGGACAGAGAACTGTACCAGTTAAGACAGAAGCAAGCAGGGAGGGAAGTCAGAATAGCAAAGGCCCAAACTGAGGAAAAGATAGCTAACTCAGTTAAGAAGGGGGATAAAACCTTTTATAGGTACATCAGGGAGTGTAGAAAGACAAAGGGAGAGACAGTGAGGCTGAATAGAAAGGACGGTGGGTGGGCAGAGAGGGACAGTGAAAAATCAGGGATACTGAACAATTACTTCTGCTCAGTATTCACAAAAAAGGAGGAGGGGGAGGTGCCTAATCCAATTAACAGAAGCACTTTGGATAGGGGGGGTCAATCCCAGTCCTTTCACAGAAGAAAGGGTTCTGAAAGAACTCCTAAAACTGAAGGTGGAGAAAGCAATGGGGCCTGACAGAATTCACCCCAGAATTCTAAAAGAATTAAGGGGAGAACTAGTGACACCACTGACTAGCCTTTCTGACAAATCATGGGAGGATGGTGTGGTACCTGAGAACTGGAGGAGGGTGGATGTGATTCCCCTTCACAAAAGTTGGAGCAAGACAGAGGCAGGAAACTACAGACCTGTCAGTTTGACCTCTGTGCTAGGGGAAAGTGATGGAATTACTTCTGAAGGAAATAATTGTTGAGTACCTAGAGGCTAGTGGGGCACAGGACCCAAGGCAGCATGGGTTCAAAGCAGGAAGGTCATGTCAGATGAATCTAATAGATTTCTTTGACTGTGTGACCAAAGTAGTAGACCTGACCAGGGAGGGACTGTGGACATGGCCTACCTAGACTTTAGCAAGGCATTTATCACAGTCCCACACAAAAGATTAATAATCAAATTAACCAGCCTGGGAGTGGGTCCCAGGGTGGTAGCCTGGGTAAAACATTGGCTGGACAACAGGACACAGAAGGTAATTGTAAACGGAGTCCACTCTGGAGAAACAGGGGTTACTAGTGGGGTACCACAGGGTTCAATACTGGTTCCAGTCTTTTTAATGTCTTTATAAGTGACATTGCAGAGGGACTGGAAGGAAACGTATGCCTCTTTGCAGATGATACAAAGATCTGCAACAGGGTTGATACACAAGGAGGTGTGGAAAGGATGAGAAGGGACTTGGCAAGGTTGGAGAAATGGTCAGAAGTATGGCAGCTTGGATTCAATGCAAAGTGCAAAATAATGCACCTGGGAAACAACAACCCAGGGGAAGATTACACAATGGGGGGGAGGTAGCAACAACAACAAAAATGGAAAGGGACCTGGGGGTAATCATATCAGATGACCTTAAGGTTAGCAAGTAATATGAGAAGGCAGTAGGGAGGGCTCGGGGAATACTAGGATGTACAGGGAGAGCCATCACCAGCAGAAAACAAGAAGTTGTTATCTCCCTGTACAGTCAGTTGGTAAGACCCCATCTGGAGTACTGCGTCCAGTTCCGGAGACCCCATCTCCACAAGGACATAGACAGAATGGAGGCAGTCCAGAGGAGGGCAACTAAAATGGTACAGGGTCTGCAAGAGAAGCCATATGAGGAGAAACTAAAGGAGCTTAATATGTATACCCTTGAGGAAAGGAGGGAGAGGGGGAACATGATAGAAGCATTTAAGTACCTCAGTAGAATCAACAAAGTCCAAGAGGGTAGCATCTTTCAGAAAAAGAGATGTGCAACAACAAGGGGACACAATTTGAAGATAGAGGGGGGACGGCTCAGGGGCAATGTGAGGAAGTATTTTATCACAGAGAGGGTGGTGGACATATGGAACAACCTTCCTGAGGAGGTTGTGGGGTCTAAAACTCTGGGAGACTTCAAGAATGCATGGGACAGACATAAGGCAGTTCTGGTGGGGGGTAGAAAGAAATAGGCTGTTGGTTAACTAGGATCTGCAGCTTATCCTGCAGGTAGGGAAATGGGCAGACTAGGTGGGCCAAGCTGTTCTTATCTGCTATCAAAGTCTATGTTTCTATGATCCTCCTGCTTAAGCTTGGTTTCCTGGAGCAAGGTGACATCCGCTTTCAGCCTTTTAAGATGGGCAAGCACCTGTGAACACTTAACCGGGGTATTTAAGCCCAGCACATTCCAGGTGATAAAACACGTATCAGCCATAGTCCCCGATAGCAAGGAAGGCATGATCAGGAGGCAAGCAAGCAATTTGGGTAAAGGCTGAAAACAGGTGATGCCCCTTCCAGTAAGCTGCTGTACTGTGGCCCGCTACAGACTCTATCCCCAGAAAAAAAACCTGCACAATAGTAGTTTGTACATTGTGAACATGGTGTATAAACAATATAGCAGTGAACCAGTAACAACAACCGTACACATAGAAATCAGAACTATATACAGCAGGCCAAGCTTCAGCCAGTGAAAAGCCATGGGGTGCAGTGTCAGCAGCCTAAGCTGCAAGACCCCCTCCGACTCTCCTGGGGGGTGAATGTGACCAGCATGCTTCCACAAAGGGGAATCCAGTCTTCATGTCAGTGGGGAGGCTAAAGGATTTAGAGGTCTACCTTCCACTTGTATGGGGTGCCCCCACCTTAATGCGGCTAAAAAGAGGGTCACACGGGAGCGAGTGATGCAGTTAGTCAGCTCCTAGCTGACACACGGATAACTGGGAGTGCCAGCCATGATGATCTCAGTGGCCTCTACCTCCAAAGGGGCTTGCGCTCAGGGACCTTAAGTTTAAATATCAAGTGGGCCACAGGATCCAGGCACCTGTATTGGCCGCCCACACATACAATGAAAGTACAGGAAAAGACACCTCGGGGGGGTAGCATAACAATTGCATCCGTTTCCCTCCCCAGTCCCAAAATATAACTTGAAACCAGCTACTTAGCCCAAAAAGTCAGGTAGGAGAGTCCTGAATGCCCGCTGTGTGGGCCTTTTCCAGAAATTGACTGGCCAGAATTCACCTTGCAGGACTAGCAGTGGGAGGAGAGGAAGGTTTGTTCAGGTCCCCAGGAGAGGCCACCACAATGTCTGCCCAGGATCTGTTTGCAGGATTCACAACAGGTATGGTGTCCTCCTCAGAAGGTGTGATATACAGGCTGGTCTCCGCCGTCGAGTCCTGGTTATCCACTTGCAAAGACACATATGGGTTCAGAGTGAAATAGGCCTGGAGGTCTGAGCTAGGTCAAGAGCGGAGCTCCCCCTCTGATCTTGGACTGGGAGAGCTTGCACAGGCAGCCGGGTGCTGTCGCCTGACATGGTGAGCAGAAGGGTGTCACTTTCTGGACCTGAGAGGTAGTACGGCCTCAAAAATCTTGACCTCCGGTTTGGCCGAGGTGTTCTTGGGTGCAGGCTGGTTGTTTTCTGGCTCCAGAGAAGTGGCAGACACAGAGGTTTCCATATGTGGATCTGAACCCCTAAAGTTAGCTAGGTGCTGTGCCCAAAGAAAGTCCATGAGGCTTTCAGGTGTAGCAAACATTAAGGGGGCACCATTATACATGACCCACATGGTTGCAGGGTACCGCAGAGGGAAGGAGTAGTTATGCTTGTGGAGAATCTTTCTGGCTGGGCCATACTCCTTCCGACACTCAGATAGCTCCCTGGAATAGTCTTGAAATATTTGAATCTTATGCCCCTGCCAAATGATGTTGTTAGAATTTCTGACTACTGCTGATACAGTTTCCTTCTGCCTAAAGTCCAGAAATTTTGCCAGCAGCGGCCTAGGTCATTCCTCCAGCTTGGGAGGCGGTGCTAGCGAGCAGTGGACCCACTCAGTCTGAGGCCTAAAATTTTCCGGCAGGCCCAGGAGAGCCGGAAGAGTTTGTTGTAAAGAGGATACAGCATTTGACTGTTCGACCCCCTCAGGGAAGACCACAAATCTCAAATTATTGCGCCGACTTCGATTTTCGAGGTCATCAACCTTATCTTAAAGGAGATGAATAAGTTTAACTTGCTCCCGCATGGTCGCTGAGAAGTTCTGTATAGCTGCGTCATGCGACCCCAGCTGCTGCTTCATATGAAATATGCGGACTTCTATGTTTTGTAAGGTCTGGTTTGTCACATTTATCGCTGAGGTACATTGGGCCATCTGAGACATTGATTAAACATTTGCTCAGTGCAGGAGTTTTCACCCATAGCTGGCGCATTGCGGGCCATATCTGGGACCAGGCACCATGCTGCAGACGGACATATTTTCCGGTGATTGTAAGGCACTAGCGAATAACAGCATCACAAAAGTACATGCTCAAGGTATGCATGGTCAATCGATCAGAAAATGAGACCCTGGTGCCAGATTTTGTTGGATTATCCCCTGAACATGGAGAACTAAGCAACTAAGCAGCCATCTTGGTTCGTGGTTGGCCTCGCCTCCCCATATGCAAGGATTCTAAAGGTGGGGGGGAGTCCAGGTCTACTTCTTACATTGCTCTGTTTCCCACATAACACATGTGCCTAATTAGCCATGTGCTTCTAGTTCAGTATCCAGTCAAAGTAAGGAGATAATGAGTTAATCCCTAGGCTGCTGAAAGAACTAGAAATATTATATTTGATTGAGCAAGACAGATGCTCATTCTGCAGGGGGTTGGGGATAGGAAGATAGGGGGTTGGGGGTAGGAAGAAGTAGGCTGCTGGTTAACTAGGATCTGCAGCTTATCCATCAGGTAGGGGAAATGGGCAGACTGGGTGGGCCAAGGTCCTTATCTGCCATCAAATTCTATGTTTCTATGTTTGCAGCCCTGCAAGGGTTACATGACAGCAGCTTCAAAAGGTTTTTTTGTTTATATCCTGAGAAGTTGGGAGGCACAGTAGCACCCCCCTGCCTTTAAGGCAGAGCAGCCAATAGCAGAAATCAGAGGGGGAACGCACTGTTTTGCAGTTGTGGATGGATACTTCTAAAAGTCCAAAAAGGAAGTTCCATGATGAGCTGTTTTTAGAGCTGATGCACTAGGGCTACAGGCTCCGCCTACCTGCAGCTCTAAAAATGAGAAATAACTCACTGCAAATCAAAAATGATAAACAAGAAAGAATGAGAAAACCAAAACGTAACACTAATCTCCTGCTTACACAGAAAATCTCTGGATCTTCTCCATTGGCTGTTGCTATCTAACCTGTAGTTGTCTAGCTGCTGACAGCCGACTCCCTACTTGTCCTCTAACCTGCTGGTAGCATTTTCCCTAACCTTACTCAACCTTTTTCTGACTCTTGTCTGACTCTGTTCTGAACTGCTTGAACAGCTGTTCTCTTCAAACTACTGTCCCTTCCTCTAGAACTGCTCCTTTGCTAATTCTTCTGTGCCTTCCCCTGTGCCTAGTACCCCTTACGTACTCGTGTCTGACCCAGTTCTGTACTGCTTGAAGTGCTATTCTCCTCAACCTACAGTCCCTACTTCTAAATCTGATTCTGTGCTAATCCTCTCTGCCTTTCCCTGTGCCTAGGAGTTTCTGTGATTTGACCTCTACCAGCTGTCCTTTACATGGTTCTGCTCCTTAGTCAACCCACTCTACCTCACCCCTTACTCTTGTTATTCTCTGTTTTGACATTCCTGCCCTTAGCTCCTATCATTTATATCTGGAGCTTTCCCTCTCCTGTACCCCAGTGGCCCCTCTATACCCTGCCATGCCCCATCAATTCTTTTAAATTCTCTCCATTTGTGCCTCTGTCATGGGTAGCCTACGTTGGCTAATCTCACTGTCCTGTCTTCTTTTTCTTTGTTGCTGTACTGACCATTTTATCACTGTGGCCTTACATTACCCTTCTTGTAACAGTTCCCCTCTCACTCCATGTCACATCTGGCCGGAATCCTCTTGTGCGCTCCTATACATCCCTTTTCTTCCTAAGCTGGACAGTGCTCTTCTTGGACTCTGACTCCACAAACATCTACATATGCCTAATGTTGCAACTGCCCTAGAAATGCTCTCAAAAAATTTGTTTATAGGTTTAGTGAAGGGCTGAGTTCTTTAGCTTGAAGTTTGGATTTATAGATTGAGAACTATTTGTAGTAATTAAATATTCAAACTCTCACTCAGATTTAAAAGTCCAAGCTTGGTGAGTGTTATACTGTATTTTGATTGTTTTAATTATTAACCATGCAGAAATATGTAATGTACTGTGTCCTAATTGTGATACTTATTAATCAATGGAAGAAGATTGACTGTTGGGATCAGGGGGTCACTCCATCACCTGCAAGGCAGCAAGAAAAAAAATATGTTGTGGCATTTATTTATGTCGTCGGATTCAGAACTTATTCATAGAACCAGAAGAAATGGACTCTCTAGGCAGTGGAGATTATTTAATCAGGTTAGAATACAATGTTTTCCACCTAGAAAATCCCATTTAAAGTTAACTACACCATTTGTTTGTAGCATAGTAATACTGCTTGCAGGTGATGTGGAGATAAATCCTGGCCCCAAAGGAGTCAATAAACAAAATTTAAAAATTTCACTTGAAAACGCAAGAAGTCTTATAAACAAGATGCATGAATTTCAAATATGGACTAAAAGTTATGAACCAGACATGATAGGATTAACTGAAACATGGTTATCTCAAAACATACAGGATAAGGAAATATTAATGGATTGTTATAAACTTTTTAGATTAGATAGGGGAAAGAAGGGTGGTAGGGTTCTTTTATATATCACAGTGAAACTGGGTTTGGGAGTTGTTTTTCTGGGTAATTTAGAGGGAATTGAATGTCTTTGTGTTAAATTTGAAAGATTGCAGTTCTTAATTAGTATGGTATATTCCCCTCCAAAAGTAAATACTACCAAGTTTGAATTATTGGCATCTAAATTAGCATTAGTGTCAGATGGTAAAGATTTAATACTAATTGGTAATTTCAACGCTGCTTGGGGGCAAGCCAAGGTGATTAAAATTGGAACAAAGTTTTGAGATACTAAATGTCAATCAAATAATAAATCAAAGTACTAGGAAAAGTGGGGTTAAAAGTCAGGGGAGTATTTTGGACATGATTTTTCTCTCTAGGAGCTTTCACGTTCAAAAATGTTTGATTTTACCTCCAAATTTGGGGGATCATAATCCAGTATATTGTGCTGTAAAAGATTTAAATCAAATAATTGAGGAAGAAAAGATTACCCTAAAAAGAAATTTTAAGAACTATCACACAAATAATTTTATTTATGATTTAAATTGTATAGAGTGAGGAAGATTATATTTAATTCCAGATGTAAATTTGGCGGTTGAAGAATTTTCAAAAACTTATTAAGAGGCCTGTAATAGGCATGCACCATTTAAAAAATTAAAACAAAGAAAAAGCATCTTCCATGGATAGACGAATATTTGAAAAAGAAAATTCATATCAGAGATAGAATCTGGAAAAGAGCAAATAAAACAAAAAGGGAGGAAGACTGGGTTAATTTCAAAATTAAGCAAAATGAATGTAAAAGGTTAACTAGATCTGCAAGAAAAAAATTTTACAACATTAAAATTGAGACAACTCATGATCCTAAACAATACTGGAATATGATAAAAGAACTGGAAAACCCTTTGAGAGCTAAGTCTTGTATAAAAATGTCTAATAATAAGGGTGAGCTCCTTAACCCAAAGAAAACAGCCCAGTTGTTGAATAAATATTTAACATTGCCTGATATTACCATCCCAGCTGGTTCACAAGTACAAACAGATTTAATAAATAAATAAACTAATAATGAAAATTGTCCTCTTTTTTTATTTAAAAAAAATAAAAATCTCAGAAGTTAGGCGGGAGATCTTAAAATTAATAAAAATAAATCATATGGTATGGACAATATTGAAAGGAAATTTATTAAAGATGCAGTTGAAGTCTTATCACCAGTGCTGGCTGATTTATTTAATCAAAGTTTGATGGAAAATGTTTTTCCTTCTATCTGGAAGATAGCCAAAATAGTACCTATATTTAAGAGGGGGGATTCAAATGACCCCTCAAACTATAGACCAATAGCAATACTCTCCATCCTCTCTAAGTTAATGGAATGAATGGTGTTTGGCCAGTTGTATAGTTACTTAAAAAAATATTCAAAATTGACTAAATACCAACATGGCTTTAGGGCAGGTTATTCAACTTGCACTGCGCTCATGGACTTTGTTGATAAAGTGGCAGTGGCCTTGGATAAGGGGGAGTCCACGGGTGCAGTGTTTGTTGACCTTTCCAAAGCCTTTGATTTGGTCAACCACCATTTATTGTATGAGAGGATGGAGAGGATTGGTATAGCTCCTAGGTCATTATTATGGTTTAGATCATATTTGAGCCAAAGAAAACAGCAAGTAGTAATAAATGGTCAATTTTCTGAAGTAGGTAATATACTAAGAGGTGTCCCTCAAGGTTCAATTTTGGGGTCATTATTGTTTTTGTTATATATTAATGAATTACCTACCAAAATAAATAATACACAAATCAGGTTGTATGCAGATGATACAGTACTTTTAGCATCAGCCAAATCTCAAAATGAAATGATGGTTAAATTACAGATGGATTTTGATGTTTTACGGGATTGGTTTTCCAGCTCTAAATTAGTGATAAGTGATAAAAAAACTCAGGTTATGTTTTTCAATAAAAAAACAAAGGTTAATAAAAAACAGATCAGAGATAGGGAAATACAAATGAGGAATGGAAAAAAATTGATAATCACAGATCAGTATAAATATTTAGGTGTAGAGATTGATTATACTTTATCTTTTTCAGCTCATATTAATAATACAATAAAGAATATTAATAATAAGATATGGACATTACGTAGGTCTTCAAGGATATTAAATCTACAAACCTGGAGGTTAATTGCAAATCAATTAATAATGCCTGTATTAGAATAATGAAATATGGTGTATAATTTTGCGGGTTAAAAACACATTTAAATAAATTGGTCATATCATATAATCGATTGGCAAGATTTGTCCTGAACTGTAACTATAATACTCATCATTGTATTTTGTATAAAGACCTAAACTGGGACAGTTTATCAGTATGATTTAAAAAAACAATATTCAGTATTTATCTATGAAATAAAAAATGGGATGATTGATGGAAACATGGAATTGCCTTCTGTTAGTAAATAGTATCCATATCTTTTAAGGGATGTAAAGCATAGAGGTTACACTTTTCCAAAAACTAATACAAGATATGGTACTATGACACTTGAAGCTCAGACTGCAAATATTTGGAATAATATTCTCGCTGAATTAAGGAAAGCAACTAAACTATCCCAGTTTAAATTAGGATTGAGCACTGTATTTTATGATGAATTTACTAGTTTTTAAAATGTGGATAAATGTGTTAGTTGTTGGTCTGATTGAAGATTTTTGTCTTGTATAATGTCAAAGATTATTTATTAGTTGTTTTATGTAGTCTGAATTTTTGTATGTTATATTGAATATAATTTGTTCTTGACACAGGACAACTTTGAAAATAGGTCTATGACCTAAAGTTTGCTATCCTGTATAAAAAGAAACATTTTTACTACTACTACTACTCATCTTGGGTCCATCTATCCATCCTTCTCCTTCTGTCCTGCACCGTGGACATTGTGCTTAATCCCAGATCCCCTCGCCCTATCCCTGCCCACACCCCCCTTACTACCACCATACCCCCAACAACAGGCCAAAAAGTTGCACATATGAATATTCGCAGTCCACACCAAAATGGCTGAACTTTAGGCATGGGCCCTACAGATGACCCTCAGCATTTTATATATATCAGAATCTTGGCTCAAGCCGGCTATTAAACAGCATGAGGTGGTACTACTCAGTTATAACTGTTTCAGAAAAGATAGGCTGGGAAAGAGAAGTGGAGGTGTTCTTATCTACACTAAGTCTGATCTGAACATCATTGAACTTCCTGATCTCGACACGGGCTCATCTCCTATAGAATCCCTTTTCATTTCCCTAACCCTCAGAAATGTCAAGAAACTTACCATTGGATGTACGAACATATGAGTGTGCCAGCAGAAACAGACCACCTGGTCTATCTAAGTCTGCTCGAGTGTGCAGCTAGCACCCCTAGTTTGCAGCTGCCCCACCCCTTCCCTCCCTTTTGTCATCCCATTGCCACCTCCCACCTCTCCCAACCTCACTCTCTCTTGTTCTCTGTCCCATGCCCTTTTGAAGCTGTTCACAGATTTACATGATACCACCCATTCTGGTAGTGCATTCCATTTTGCTTCCACCCTCTCTGTGAAATAGTGTCTCCTATGTATATTTGCACCCCAACAAGGCTTCTCTAGGTCTCCCCCTTCCTAGCTTCCCTAGCTAACCTCCCCAGCCATGACATTATACTTTGTGGTGACTTCAATATAGACTGGCTCCACCCTGATGCAGACAAAATGCATGCATCACTTGCTGACTCCAACCTAGCACAACACCTTCAGGATCCAATGTGTATCAACACCAAGTCTGGAAAACATTCTCTACTTGATTGGAAGGTCACTAATTGCTCTCAGAAGAACAAAGCCATTGGTGTCCTCTCTTTGTATTAGTGACCATTCCCCCACTTTCTGTGTTTGAAGAAACAAATGTCCCAACTCCCCTCCCAAGCTCTCCCTGGTTTGGGACATGTCTAGGTTTGATGTAAGCAGATTTATTTTACCATCAGTAACATTCATTATCTCTGCAGCTTTGATCTTCATTCAATGGGGCTTACAGTAGGGGCTTAGAACCAAAGCTTATTCCATAACTATAGTACTATCTCCCCCAACCCCGTTACCTATCAGGTATATGCTTGGAAAATATGCTCCTCTGAACCAGCACTCTAGGTCCTCAATTTCCTCTCCCTACAGTACCTCCCCTAGCTCATGCTCTAAAATTGCCCTAGTGCCCAGCACTTTATAGGCTTCCATATCATCTCAATTACTGGCACTTCCTCTCCATACCCCTTTGCTGCCCTATCTTCTTCCACCACTCACCACCACATCATCCGGTGTCGTGCTATCCACTGTCCTCCCTCCTCTAGTAGCTTTGGGCTTGAATACCTTTACTTTAGCACAGTTATCTTAACCAGCTCGTAGACCTTGGGAAATCTATATAATGTACATATTATGGCTAGCCCTCCTGATTGCATCATTTAACCTAGTATTGACCAAGGAAATGTCTATATATACTGTAAATACTATGTCTAGTCCTGATTGTACCATTTAATCTGCTGTTGACCAATGAAATGTGTATACACTGTAAATAATGTGTCTAGGCCTGCTGAGTGGATCATCTAGTTTCTGTAATTCTATGCTATTTTACCCCTTGACTTTTGTTCAATGTAAGTGTGACTATGTTCTGTCCAGGTCCATCTTGAAAATGAGCGTTACTCAATGATGTTCGCCTGGTAAAATAAAAAAAAAAAATAATGATTTGATTGATTGATTGATTGACTGGCACCCCATTAAAACTCTCCCTGATATAAATCAAGCCTTGGATTTCTTAATATCCACCTTCACGCAAATTGTTCACAACCACGCCCCACCAGAAAAAAATCCTGTCCTGTCTTGGTCCTAGGGCATCAAGACTCCTTGGCTCACTAAGGAAATTAGGACACTTATGTCCCACCATGACAAAGCTTGGCAGACCTATAAAAAGAGTGGATTCCCTTCAGACTGGCAAGTCTACAGACAATTCAGAAACAAGTGTAAAACTTCCCTCCATAAAGCCAAACGCCACCATTACAAATCTCTACAAACAGGGCACCTTTGCAACCCTAGGAAATTCTGGAGGCAAGTTAACTCCCTGGTAAAAGGGAAGGCTGCAGAGGTCCCAAGCTCCATCACTGCCAATGGTTCCACCCTTGCTGACTCTGCACCCATTGCATCCAAATTTAATAATTTTTTTTTTAAGGATCTCCACAAATATACCTTGCTCTTCCATAATGCCCCTTTACCCAGTCTCCCCCGAGCACCCCTGGGGCTCGACCTGCTTTCCACCTGAAGCTGGCCTCCCTCACAGAGGTACAGAAGCTTCTTTCTAACTTAAAATTGGAGAGCTGTCCTAGCCATGACTCCCTTGAGCCACAATTTCTTAAGCTGGATGCCTGATCCCTTGCTTGCCCTGTCCGTGACTTATTCCACCAGTCATTCCTGTCTAGCACTGTACCGGATAAATAGAAGGTGGCAGTAGTCATAACAGTGCAAAAGGGGGCATCCAACACTGTTGTCAAAAATTAAGACCCAAATCCATCCTCAGTCTGCTGGCTAAAATTCAAGAGTGTATAGTATACAACCACCTTCAGGACTACCTGGATCATCTCAATCTTCTATTCCCTTATCAACAGGGCTTCAGATGGAATCACAGTACACTAACTGCCCTGACAAAAGTGACCACAGACATATTCCAATCAATGGACCAAGGTTATGTCACAGGTGCCATCTTCATCAACCTCATTAAAGCATTTGACCTGGTGAATCTTGTTCTTCTGCTGCATCAGCTTCATGTTCTTGGTCTGGATATCAGTTCACTGAACTGATTCAAAAGCTATCTGTCCAGCCATTCCCAAAGAGTTAAGTGGGCTGGTTCCATCTCTGATCTTAGGCCCATAACTCATGGCATTCCACAGGGCTCCATTTTGGGTTCAATGTTGTTCTCGCTTTTTATTAACAACTTACTCATCTTTTGTGGAGGGGCTTCTGTACACCTCTATGAAGATGATGCAATCATCTATCGCTCCTCTCCTGATATTGATCTGATTAATTGAGAACTTGCCTCTGACTTCACTTCCCTTGAGGGCTGGTTCAGATGCAATCATCTTGTTCTTAATATGAAAAAAAACTAAAAGTATGCTATTTACCCACCACCCCCCCAAGTATACTCTCCCCCCTTAGCATTACCTCTCTCAGTGGTGATACCCTTGATCTGTCCGTTCCTTTAAATACCTTGATATCACCTTGGACTCTGTGCTCTCCCTTAACACACATGTCTCCAATGTCACAAAATCTCTGAACCACAAACTAGGACTCCTCTACATATCCATCCATTCCTCAACTCTGCCTCCTGCCTTAAGATCACTTCATCATCCCTTCTTCCTCTCCTAACTTATGGTGCTCCTTTTCTGCTTTCAACAAATTCTTCTTCTCTGTCTCTCCTATCTCAGGCTTATCATAGGGTGGGAAGGTTTGCCTTAGTGGCTAATACCTGCTCTCACCACTGTGACATCCTCTCCACCCTGGGCAGGTTACCATGCGAAGCTAAATTTAGATACTTCTCCCTGAGTTTCGTGTTTAAGCTTGTCCACAAATTCACACCTCCTTGCCTCAGTGAGACTATATGCCTAAGACAAGCTCCACGTGCCCTCCAATCTGCCTCACTCCCTCTTCTCATAAACCTAAATTACATCTAGCCATTGCCCAGAGGTCTTTCTCTTTTGTGGCTGATTCTGACTGGAACTCCCTTCCTCCCTCCATCCTGTCTTGTTCCTCTCTTCCTATGTTCCAATCTAATCTGTATGCCTCTCTCTCAGCCTCTGTATCTTGCTCCTGCTTCCCCTGATGACACATCTCTCTATGCCCTATTTCCTTCTCCTACTCCTGCTTGACCCTTGAGCCTTGCCCCGATGCTCGCCCACTGTCCTTATTCTCATTTAATACCTGTTCATTACCTGGCCCCATTCCCCCCTCCCATACCTATAATTTATCTTTCAGCTTTTAGTTCTTTAGCCTTTAGTCTCAATTATATATGCCTTGTAATTATTCTTTTATTGATGTGTATATTTCATACTTTGTCATATTTTTTGTATATATTTGTATGCTGTATGTCAGTTTTTGCCATCTTGTGTTGTTCTGCTGTATTATTGTACTGTTTCTATGCTGCTTACTATGACCCCGGGTCGACCCTGAAAAAGGGACTGTAATTATCTCAGTGGACTTACCTGATCACCAAAACTCAAATAAATAAATAAATAAATCTTTCTGGGATGCCTTGTTAACTTGCTTTACAGTACACCTACCCTCCCCCACACAACTGCTTCACAGACTGACAAAACAGAAACCACTACTTTAAATAATCACAAAAAAAAAAAAATCTAGCAACGGAAGGCCCTCTAGAACAATTTGTGTGCAATTTAGATTCAAAAAGCTCAGTTTTGAGATGTGTTTGAAACATTTTTTTTTCTCAGACAAGTACACACAGACTTTTCTAATACTCTGTCTTCAGAACACTACATTGAAGATAACCTCTGTGTGGCATACAGGCTGTCTCAACATGTGATCTCCAATCCCATAATACATTTCAAACTTTGCCTCCATACCAAACTTGGCCGGTGAAGTTGCAACTTTGTGTTCTTACAAAACTTAGCCTCTGTGCCAAACTCTGCCAGCAAAGTTGTAACTTTGCATTTCACAGAGTTATCAGTTTTCTGTGAATCTGGACTTTGCATGGTGGATTAACTTTGTGAAATGAGATGAATTTGTGAATTAATCCATGAAGCAAAGTTTTCCAACTTCCCACATCACTACTTGTGGCAGTTCCAAGGACTTTGGCTCTGGGACCCCTGTTGTACCAAAATATGTTGCAGAGTCCATGGTGCACCCAGGGTTTGCTGCAAGTGGGAGTTTAGGGCTACTCGTGCTGCTCTAAAGGGGTTTTGAAAATCAGGCCCATTGTCTCTGGAGACCAAGAACACCAGCAAAAACAGCAAATAAATCTGCTGTAACAGTGGCAGGGATGGTTAAAGAAAATAAACTGCTGCACAGCCACCTTGAGCACCTGGGGAATGAGGCTTGGATTTCTAATGTCTGACTCTTGGGTACATCAGAGGAGATAGAGGGGGTACATCCAATCAGGTTTGTAACAGAACTGATACACTCTTTACAGGACATAGATGTGGCATATCCCACTTACAAGACATATTGTATCACACCAAGAAAATGCCTAATTAACCCCAGACACTACTACTTGTCACACATGCCCTCCACACCAGGGCTATTATATGGCAGACAACCAAAAACAAAGGGACATTAGCTTTATCAGATGGGAGTCCACTCCTGCCTATTGTTTCCTGGACCTGAGATATTTATTGCAGCACCACTGCAAGGCATTTAAATAGTACGAGATGGACTCTAAACTCTGGGGTGCTCCCATAACCTCTAACTGCACTCTAATCTGATAGACACTTATGCTGGCAAAACACGTCTTTATAACAATCCAACAGAGGCTGGGGAAAAAAACTGGAGGTCATTCAGACTGATTTTGCAGCAACAAAGGAGACCCCAGACTCTGAAAAAGAGGACTGATTTATGACTTCTTTTATAATGTATCTAACATGTTCTTTTCAGCTGGTATTGCTTATTATAAAATGGGCATCCAAAATAAAGAAGTCTCATTGGTCAAAATATATTATGTGACCGTGCATGAAATCTGTTTCATACACAGTCATCCTAGTCCTAAACCACATCACACAATGATCAAATTGGTCCTCCTACAACCAAAACTATCTTCCATCAGTTCCCCTACAACCAGAATTGATCTTCCATCACAAACCTGGCTGCTACCTTTACACTGCAAAAAAAATTCAACTGGGCCCTAAAAATAAAACTACCTTAAATAAAAAAATAAAACAAATTAATTAAATGTTGTTTCCCTGATCATCACACTTTCTTTACACATATAAACAAATTAAAAACATTAATTATTGTTTATAGTTTTCATTACAACTGTTTCTTTGCTGACAATGAAAATTCCCCTTTCTATTTTTACCTGCTCATCAAGGAAATTTCTTCTGCTTGCCCTGACAGTGAGAAAATTGAGTCTCTGGCTGTAGAAGAGGCCTTTGTTGTGTAAGCAATAAGACATGGCTGGATGCTTGTAGTACTGAGATACCAGCACACCCAGATATGTAGTGAGGCACAAGGCCACAGGATGAGTGCATTCAGCCTCTCAGTGTGTGGGTATCTCAGTTCTACCAACATCCAGCCATGTCTTATTGCTTATATAAAATGAGCCCATAGGCAACTTTAAAAAAAAAAAAAAATTCTAAAAGCTTTCAAAGTCACAAAAAATATAATAAAATGTTGCTAAATAATGTAAAAAAAGTCCCTCCACTGGGCCCTCCACAGATGTTTTTCACCTGTCAGTCATTTGTCTTTCTTCACAGTCAATACATTGTGTGATTGTTTACCATGGAATAGAATAATTCAAATCTCTGTATTATTCCAGTTGAGGAATGCCTCCCCCCCCCCACACACACACTCACAGAATTGTAACATGAAATACACAATTTCAAAATTCTTCTGAGTTCCACTGGCATACACAAAAAGACACGCACACAGGCCTCAAGTGGAGCCAGAATCTCAATTGTATCTGTTGCCAGGTGAGGAGTCTGGAGTTCCCTGGCAAAGTGGTAGAGATAGGAGGGGGATTTTTCATGGTCATCAAAGAAACACCAGCAATGGAACATCTGAATAGTACTTGATTTTTAAAATGTGTGTGTATATGTGTAAGGGGAGCTCATGAGTGTAAATAACATTAAATAATTTACTTACTTTATTTAATTTAATGGACTTTTATTTTTAGGACATAGTTAAGGTTTTTTTATATATGAGTAAATGTTGCAGCTATGTTTGTGATGGAAATTAGGAAGTAAGTGGCTTATGAATTCTGTGAGTTGCCATGTTTGGCAGGGATGTGTTTTTAGCCATTTAGCCATTGGTGGTACTGTCTTACTGCCATGGCTAGACCAAAGTTTCAGCCAATCAGGACACTGAGATTCTCTTGCCCATTTTATATGTGTGTCTACAGTATGTTAGGAAAGCAACATTCTGCCAGTGGAACTGAGCAGAATTTTGAATCCATGTATTCCATGGTAAAGCATTCCATGATAAACCTTCCATATCTTGAATCTTGATGCCAACAAAGGACAAACTTTGTCCCGCAGTAATACAATATAGTGTATAGTGGAATGCT
This sequence comes from Neoceratodus forsteri, assembly GCA_016271365.2. NCBI lineage: Eukaryota > Metazoa > Chordata > Ceratodontiformes > Ceratodontidae > Neoceratodus > Neoceratodus forsteri. Next base: position 229,714,507 of record CM028129.1, on the reverse strand, counting down.
GTTATGCATGAAATTCCATGGCTGGAATATGCTTGTTCTCCTGCAGTAGTGATGTCATTATGTTGTTCTGCTGCAGTAGTGATGTCATTACTGCAGCAGAACCACTTGGACTCCTGGCATATCATTGCTTTCCTCTATTTAATTCTGTTGTAACTGTATTCTAGAACTTCTAGAGACTTTTCAAGTCAGTTTCATTATGAAAAAGAGAGAAAAAAAACACAAAGCACACCTTTCACATAGTATTACTATACACTATAAGAAATACAGGATGAGCAACTTTATGCACAAACTGTGTGTTCTGTCACCTCGGGGTTCTGACTCCCATGGACCTCTCAAACTCACGCTCGAGGTCAGAGGGAATCAGAACCCCTCTGTGGCAGAACACACTGGTTGTGCACAGTTGCCCATCCAGTATTCTCTATGTTATCATCAATTACATCATTTGCAGTGGACGGAAGGACTATTTTATCATAAATGCACACAAGTAAATCTGCTGTTTCTAAATATAAACATGCTTTTCCCAACTGTAAAAAGTTAAAAAAGGATCCCATTTTATAAATGCAATAAGACATGATGGGGTGTGCAAGGAAAAGATTTTCCCGCACGCCCAGGGGTGTAGTGAGGCACAAGGCCACAGGCCGAGTGCTTTCAGCCCCCTGGAAGCGAGAACAGTCTTACTTTGAGAAGAGTCAGATATTATATTTAATGGCATGCATTTTGTATAGCCATCATGGGCTGCTTATGCAAATCACCACAGAATATCATACTGGTTCAACTTTAAGCAGAATTGCATGGTGCCAAAAGACCTCTCACACAGTTTGCAAAGGGTTCTAACAGATGACATAGACACGTGTTTCATCCTACTAGGACCCATCAGTATGCCTCATCTGTTTGACACCCCAGTGGAATGAACCACCTACCCTAAGATGGTCTGTCTGGGTTATGTTGTGGTGAGCCCCATTAAAACAAAAAACTATTTAAAAGACAAAGAACCTCTGTGCGCAAACACTGAGGCAATGATTTCCCCAAAGAGCATTTGGCTGGGAAGCCAAGTTTCAAGGAAATACAAAATCACACATGCCCACATAATGCAAAGCATCATGGGCTGCATATGCAATTCACCACAGAATATCATACTGGTTCAACTTTAAGCAGAATTGCATGGTCACCATGTAATTCTGCTTAAAGTTGAACCAGTGTGATATTCTGTGGTGATAGCATATGCAGCCCACGATGCTTTGCATTGTGTGGGCGTGTGTGATTTTGTATTTCTTTGAAACTTTGCTTCCCAGCCAAATGCCCTTTGGGGTAACCATTGCCTCAGTATTTGTGCACAGAGGTTCTTTGTCTTTTGTACAGCCATTGCACCAGATATGAAGGTGGGGGATACTTATGGTGGTTGGTTTTATCTAGGTGGTACCAGGCAAATAAATGTGAGAATCCATGTACTAAGAGTTAAATAAAATTTGATTTGACAAACCCCAGGCAGGACCACCTTGGCACCAACAATAACTGTGAGGGACAAAATTGTGGCCACCATATCGCGGGAGTAGTAAAGCACTAAATGTGCTTGATGGTGGCTCCCACATATAGCATGAGGGTGTGTCCCTAATTCAGGTGCTGGTAAATGTTTGGAGATTTATTTATTTATTTATTTATTTATTTATTTATTTCTCCTATGTTCAGAAAGCTGCCATACATTTTATAAACCTGCTGTTAGGCATCAAGTCATTGCTCAATAATTTACCCTTTTTTGCTGTTCAAAACATGCTGTGCAACTACTTGCAAGGTTAAGATATTGTTTTTACTGTCCATTACTGAATAAGAGTGTTCTGATTATTGTAAATATTCAGGGCTGTATTGCTGGTCCACACTTTAAGTTCAACTTTTATACTTAAGTATCAATTGGAGCTGACTAAAGATATATTTGTCACTTACAGGGGCTGTTTTTTGTTGTTGTTGTCATTGTTTTCAGCCATTAAGGGCATACCTGTTACAGGAATTGATGCTATAGTATGGCACCGGATTTAATTTTTTGGGCTCATCTTGTATGTTGTAGTTTTGATATAAATACTGTATTTTGCCAGCCCCACGTGAAGAACTGAAAGACAAAGGGTTTTATTACACTACTGTGACACTATGGTTTAAAATGCTCATTCTTGGAGCCTAGAAGTTTTGAATACACTTTGTATTTCTGAAACTAAATAAAGATAAAAAAAGAAATGTTCTCAAAAACTGATGGCCAAATGTGATCATATTTCCTCAGTCAACCTGAACATTTCCACTCATAAGGATCACCGTATCATCAGCATAAAGTAACACCTGTGTTACTACAAGAAGAAGATCATGTGTTAGAAAATAAACTGAACAAAAGGGGACCCAGGAGAGAAGCCTGAGGAAAACCCAGTAAAACAGGAAATGGTGGGGAAGGTGACCTTTAATTTTTGTGGTTTGTGTTCGTCCATGAAGGTAGTTTCTGGCACCAGCTAACAACATCCATAGACATGCCCATCTTATGAAGGGTAGCCAATAGCAAATTTTGATTCACGAGATTGAAGGCCTTAGTGAGGTGCACAAAAACAGCCACTGTAAAGTGACCCTTATCCACAGCCTTGTGTACTGTGGGTGTGAACCCCACCAAGGGTGTAGCTGTGCTGTGTCCAAGTCAGAATCCATGCTGAGCAGGTGTCAGAACCTCATAACTGAGCAAATGCCCAGTCATCCGATGAGCAACTATCCACTCTAATACCTTTGACAGAAGGACCAGCACAGAAATAACACGGTAGTTTTGTGCATCAGATCCATCACCAAATTTATATATGGGGACGACAACAGCACCTTTCCAAATTTCTGGGAATTGCCCTGTGCAAAATGACAAACTAAAATGTTTTGCTAAAGGGTAACAAATGATGTCCACAATGATTCTCATGAACCTAAAATCCACCCCGTGTATGCCAAATGAAGTCTGAGGGTCAAGTTTCATGTGAATATGGCCCAACCCATGCAAATAAACTCAGCAGGACCCCTAGACAAAATATTTTCAAAGTAGCTTTAAAAGAGTAGCACAAGCCCAAGTCAGGTCCAAGAGACAAAAAGACCTGCTTTGGCTCTGTACCTCTGTATTTCTCTTTCTTTTATTCTTCAGTACTAAGGTAGTTTGCATGGAAACTGGGTCCTTGCCCCCTAGCTGTCATTCTGTTCTGCTGCTTAATCAGTTGCTGAGGTCATCATCCTCTGTTTGTGGCATCAGTTTGTTTTGCCCTGGAAATAATTGTGATGTCACACAACAGTAAACTGTGACTTCAGGAAAGGAGTAAACAACTGGAGTAGATCAGTTATCCTTTGGATAAAACATTTAACCAAAGTACTGTCTGCCTTTTCTGGTGGCTGTTTGGGAGGACATTCAAGATCCCATGGTGCTTCTCGAGAACAGTAAGGGAATTTCCCCAGTGTCCTGGGTAAATTTTCCCTATTCACTAAAATACCACCAACAGCTTACTCTGAATCAGTTACAGTTGGTTTATATCTGTACTCCTCCCCTTTCCCAGGATGAGGCTGAAAATAGGCAGTGTCTAACCCTCCTTTTCCGGTCAACAAAAACTAAATAAATAAACTGTAGGGGATGAGGATCCTGTTTCCATTTACATTAACCTAATAATGAAAAAACAGGAACTGAAATCTACATTCCCACTGGAATTTTTTTTTGATTAGCCACTGTGGCTAAAGCAATCTGTTTTTATTTTATTTTAGTCTTTGGTAACCGGGTAAATCTAAACATTTTAGCCACAGAAAAATAATTAAATGGCAGCCCGGATACAGGTTTTTCAAATTGTAATATAATTCCAGCATGCTCTCTGCCTTTAAGGCTTCAGCTGCTGTCACAAATTGATTAGAAATTCCTTTTGCCACTCAGGAAATCTTTTGGCATTTGGCTACATGGCGAATGGCTAGGGAGGACACTGGAAATACATGTAATCTATTTAAATACAAACCAAACTATGTCAAAAATATCATGTTTTTTCAAAGCCTTCCCCAATCTGACAAAGTCATTCTAACACCATGTCAGTGTGGAGCTTTTCTTTCGCAGACCTCATGCTGGAACTAAGCTCTGTAAACAATCAATAAAGCTATATTATTTTCCTTTATAAAATGGCTTGAATCAAACAACCAATCTGATTGGTCAAAACTGGTCACATGACTATGCAGTAATTTCAATTACTGCACAGCTCAAATTTTACATTCTTTTTCCCCTACTTTATTAACTCTGAAAACCATTTTATGAGCACAATAACACACTCCAGGGTGTGTGGTAATGCCATAAATTACCAAACCTCCCAGGTGGTTGAAGGCATTTGGCTGTGCCCCATGCTTCACAACCCAGCTGGGGTATACAATAATAAGCATTGACACACCCTGGGTATGTGTCTTCATATTCTTGTGTGCTATGTACTTACATAGAAACATAGAAACATAGAATTTGATGGCAGATAAGGACCACTTGGCCCACCCAGTCTGCCCATTTCCCTACCTACTGGATAAGCTGCAGATCCTAGTTAACCAGCAGCCTACTTCTTCCTACTCCCACCCCCTAGAATGGCCTTATGACTATCCCATGCATGCTTGAATTCCACCACTGATTTTGACTCCACAACCTCCTCCGGAAGGCCGTTCCATCCATCCACAACCCTCTCTGTGAAAAAATACTTCCTTAAATTACCTCTGAGCCGTCCCCCATCTTCAAATTGTGCCCTCTTGTTCTTGCACACCTCTTTTTTTGAAAGATGCTGCCCTCTTGGACTTTGTTGATTCCCTTGAGGTACTTGAAAGTTTCTATCATGTCCCCCCTCTCCCTCCTTTCCTTGAGGCTATACATATTAAGCTCCTTCGTCTCTTCATATGTCTTCCGGTGCAGACCCTGCACCATTTGAATGCCGTCCTCTAGACAGCTTCCATCCTGTCTATGTCTTTGCGGAGATTGGGTCTCCAGAACTGCACACAGTACTCCAGATGGGGTCTCACCAGCTGTCTGTACAGAGGGATAATAACTTCCTGTTTTCTACTGGTGATGCCTCTCCCTATGCATCCCTGTATCCCCCCAGCCCTCCTTGCTGCCCTCTCACATTGCTTGCCCACCTTTAGGTCATCTGATATGACGACCCCCAGGTCCCTTTCCATTTTTGTTGTTGTTAGTATCTCACCCCCCATTGTGTACTCTTCCCCTGGGTTTTTGTTTCCCAGGTGCATTACCTTGCACTTCTTAGCATTGAATCTAAGCTGCCATACATTTGACCATTCCTCTAACCTTGCCAAGTCCCTTCTCATCCTTTCCACCCCACCCTGTGCATCAACTCTGTTGCAGATCTTTGTGTCATCTGCAAAGAGACATACTTTTCCTTCAGTCCCTCTGCAATGTCGCTATAAAGACATTGAAGAGGACCGGTCCTAATAGTGAACCTCGGTACCCCACCAGTAACCTCCTTTCTTCTGAGTGGACTCCATTTACTATTACTCTCTGTGTCTATTCTCCAGCCAATTCTTTACCCAGGATGTCATCTTGGGACCCACCCAAGGCTGGCTAACTTGTATATTAATCTTTTGTGTGGGACTGTGTCAAATGCCTTGCTAAAGTCTAGGTAGGCCATGTCCACAGCCCTCCTGATCTACTACTTTGGTCACCCAGTCAAAGAAATCTATCAGATTCGTCTGGCATGACCTTCCCGCTGTGAATCCATGCTGCCTAGGGTTCTGTGCCCCTCTGGCCTCTAGATACTCGACAATTCTTTCCTTCAGAAGTGATTCCATCATTTTCCCTATCACTGAGGTTAAACTAACAGGTCTGTAGTTTCCTGCTTCTGCCTTGCTCCCACTTTTGTGAAGGGGAATCACATCTGCCCTCCTCCAGTCCTCGGGTACCACCCCATCCTCCCATGATTTGTTAAAAAGGGTAGTCAGTGGTGTCACTAATTCTACCCTTAGTTCTTTTAAATTCTGGGATGAATCCCATCAGGCCCCATTGCTTTGTCCACCTTCAGTTTTAAGAGTTCTTTCAGAACCCTTTCTTCTGTAAATGGGCTGGTATCAACTTCTGTATCCAGAGTGTTTCTATTGTTTGTTTTAGGTACCTCCCCTCTTCATTTGTAAATACTGAGCAAAATATTTGTTTAGTATCTCTGCCTTTCACAGTCTCCTCTTCCCCCTCCTCCCTTTATTAAGCCTCACTATCCTCCTTGGTCTTCCTTCGCTCCTGATGTACCTATAAAAGTTTTATCCCTTCTTAACTGAGTTGACTATCTTTTCCTCGGTTTGGGCCTTTGCTGTTCTGACTGCCTTCCCAGCTTCCTTTTGCTTTAACTGATACAGTTCTCTGTCCTGCTCCTTCTGCGATTCCTTGTACTTCCTGAATGCTTTCTTTTCTCTTTGAACCTTCACTGCCACTTCCTTTGAGAACCATAGTGGTTTCTTACATCGTTTTGTTTTGTTTATTTGCTTCACACAAAGGCTTGTTACCTCTGTGATGGCAGTTTTTATTATTCCCCATTGTTCTTCCACCCCTCCTTCCTGCCCATTTGCTAGTGCATTCCTTAGGCACTCACCCATTTTGGCAAAGTCAGCCTCCTAAAGTCCAGTACTTTTGCCTTTGTATAGCTTGACTCTATTGCTGAATTCCAAACTCCAAGCAGTGATACTCCTCATTGAAGATACAGCTGTTAAAAGGAAGGGTGGTACATCCAGAGGTGAAAAGTTCTGACACAGTGTTGGGCAACCTTGATGCAGGTGATTCATACCCCTGAGAGTGCATGCATAGGGTAGCATATGGGCAACAGGCCAGTGAAGAAAGCCTGTTTAACTGGTAACATATTCCAACGTATTGGTTTTGTGCAAAAGAAATGTACCAACCTTATCTTTTATCCTGTATAAAAATAAAGATTTTTACTACTAGAGTGACTACAACTGTTGCATGTACTGTTACATGATGAAGGGATCTACGTAGCCCCGAAAGCCTGTGTATTGTATCTTCCATGTAAAATGTCTTTGTTGTGCCAACAAAAGGTATCACAGTCTGTAATGAACCGAGATGTCAGCGTTATAAGCAGTATAAAAGTGACCTTTCTTTGTAACTGATGTTTAACTGAGGTTTTCATAGATGGTAACACTAGCATAAATTGGCATGACCTTCCATGACCCTGAAAAGTAAGGGAAAGGGATGGAGTAGTCTGTTCTTTCAATAAACTGAATTGTATACTAATATATCCTCTGAGCTCACTCTTATGGTTGTAAGAGTGGTCTCATGCACATTCATTAGGGTATGAAAGACACAAATTGCGGGTGAGCAGTTTGGTTACCCTAAGAATATAAGTGAGTTCACTCTTACAAGTGTAAGGCCTTGTGCACACTGGGACTTTTAAACAGTTTTAACTCTGTTAAAACAGTTTAAAAGGTTTGCATCCACATTGTAGCATGATGGCATCATGCTACAATCCAACTTGCGAAACTGTGCTAAAACCCTTCTCGAAGCAGTGCTTTAGCATGGTTTTATCCCAACATGGTTGCCTTAAACTGTATTAATAACAGTGGCCCTGTTCACGCTACAGCACAGTAATTAAAAATGTTTTAAAAAATGGATTAATTACCGTGCTGTAGTAGCCATGCTGTAGCATCGATACTAGTGCCAGTGTGTTGTAAACCATTCTTAATAATGGTGTACAGCATCCGCACTACTGCCTCCAGCTCAATTTACCTTGGAACCGGTTCCCTTGTACTGACATGAAGGAGAACCATGTCTTTGCATCTGCACAGCAAGTAAGTCCAATTTAGCAGTTGTAACATTTTAAAAACCATATTTAATCCTAGGTCTCATCAGGGTTTAAGCACAGTTTTTAAAAATGTGTTACAATCCATGATAGGTGCAGACGCAAATCGTGCTACAGAGATTTAAAATGGTTTAAGCTCCTTAAACCATTTTAAATACCTTGGTGTGAACAGGGCCAGTATGGATGTGATCCATGCTGTAACATGGTTTAAGGCAGCTGTGTTAAAACTGTTTTTCAGTGTGGCTGCCAAAACCAAAGGAAAATAACTCACTGGCATTCTGGAACTCAGAATGAGCTCTTGATTCAAATGCCATCTTCTTTTCCTGAATCAGTTACTGTGCCTGGTACCGAGTATCCTGGCAGGATTTGTGGTACCCACAATCCTTTGCAGTACAGCCACAATCATGCCTGGGAACACGCTCAGGCAAGCACAGTGTCAGAGCACAATGTGGATGCTTCGACAACGCTGCTCAAGCACAGAACTGAAAACATTTTTAAAATGTTTTAAAAAAAAAAATGATACCAGTGGGGACAGGGCCTAAGAGTGGTCTCAGAGGATATGTTACTATATTATTGATTAAGCCCAATCAATAATGTATTAAAAAATTTTAAATCCTTTCCTGAACATGCTCATTTCTAGCGTACCTGCAAATAAGACAGTCTTTCCAGTCAGAAAAACAGTATCCCACACATAGGGAAACATAGTACTCTGATCAACAGTGTTCCTATTATCCATAATGAGCATAACAATAAACACAAAAAGATGTCTCACTTGTCAAAATGTATCAATAAATGGATTTTATTTTAAAACATAGTCTGAACTTGAAATACACAAATCCATCCTAAATAACACCACCAACATTTTGTGGGCTGTGCTCCTTCTTCAGGGTGTGTCACAGTGGGTTAGGATAACCCCTGCATCTGATCTGGCTGCTCTTGGAATTTCCACAACCAGCCGGGCATCATGCTCTGCCGAGCTTGTTAAGCTCTGACATTGCTGACATGATGTGTTCCTAGAAATGTGGTACAGTCAAGCCAGCCACAAAGGGCCCCATACTCAAGTGTGGGGCTGGTTCCAAAGCACATTTTGTGTTCAAAACCATTTTGGTTCACTTACTGTTTACTGTAGTATAGTAACTTTTATCAGACTAATTTTGCTTAGTTCTAGGCTGACATCATCGGTTACTACAAATCCCAGATGCCCCTGCAGCTGACATCAGAGCAGTAGGCAGCAGTGGGAGATTCCATCACCTGCAGTGCACATTAAAGCTGTTATAATTTCCAGTCAGACATTTTCCAGATCTGCAGGGGCTAAGTACATTCCTCCATGACTGTACTTAGCCCAGGGAGGACAGCAGGAACAGCAAACAAAAGATCAGAGTTTATATGAAGTTTAACATGCACTGCAGGCTATTGAATCTTTTACTGTTACCTACTGCTGTGATGTTGGCTGCAGGGGGTTCTGGGATTTGTAGTGCAGCCCATACCCTCCTCAGTGTCTAAGGGTATGCAGATGGTAACTGTCCATGGGAAGGGGGGACCACAGCAGACTCTACACCAGAAATTGTTTGAGTTTACCAGGTCTTACAATCACACTGTGATGCTGCAAGGCTCTTCAAGTGCTGGGCTGAAATGCAGTCACAGTTAGGCACAATAGCATTTGATGAAATAACTGGAAACCACAACTTTATAGAACAAACCATGGGGGATCCCATTTAATAACAAAATAGTTACACACTCCATGGAGTAAAAGATAAGTGGGTTGAGGTAGGCAGCACATATCTTGAACTGCTATGATCCCATATTTTGCATGGCAAACAGTTCACATGAGCATGGAGTTCCCATAAATAACAGCTCACAGATTCCCACAGGGCATTAATTGGACGTCCAAAATTCAGGCAGCTTTGATCCCCAGATACACTTTGGGTCTCTATGGCCCCACTTCTCCTCTTCTCCCTTTACTCACTGGCATATCTTCCCATGTAGAAGGCTGACCTTTCACCTTGGGGTCACCCACTTCATCCTGAGTCCCATCTCGACTGGCTCACTGCAACTTCACCACACGGAACAGGTCAGTCTCTCAAACTGGGGCTGCTAGCTCCCTTCCAACTCCTATATCACCTTTGTGTAGTTTCCCTTGGGCTACTGTCCCCATTACTTATGGGCAACATGTCCCCAAACTGTCACAAGCAGCGCAATAGAAGGGGATTGTAGGGGATGTAGAGCGAATCTCTGCGAGGCTTCAGAGCTAGAAGCTCCCAGCAAAACTCTTCTCAATGTCTCTGTACTTGGCTGAACCTCATGCGTCATATTCACGCTGCAGTTCCAATGGGGCATCTGACTCCAGTCCCTCCGGGGTGGCATAGCTGGGGTCCCACATGTGGCTCAAACTACAACCGCCACTACATCCTCCTACTGGCTATCTTTCTCTCTTTTTCTTGCTTTGGATTGCCAGAGCAGGCAATCACTCCCACTCCAGTCCTCTCCCTCTCTCAAACTCTCTAGCACTCTCCTAACTCCTACGTACCTGTGCTTATATTCTGCCTGTCTATGGTGACCCCCCCCCCCGCCAGCATCAGGTTCCAAAAGGCAGCCTAGGATTAACTATTTCCTTATCAAACTGCCTAATCCCCCTTGTTTCCTTACTGAGGCATGACCTGTACCCATCAATCATCTACTGGCATTAACTGTACCCTGCCATTGGCTCTAACCCCACCAAGGGGGAGTTATAGTAGTAACAGAATGTGTTAGCCTAGAACTAAACAAAATTAGTCTGATACAATCTACTGTGCTACAGTAAACAGTAAGTAAACCAAAATGTTTTGGCCCACTGACTGCACCTTGGACACCTTGGAAGCAGCCTTACAGTTGAGAGTGGGCCCTTGGTGGTGACTGTTCCCCTTTAAATTACATTATTCTCCTCTGCATACTGCAGCACACTGCAGTAATACTGCAAGGTGCTGTACTGCATCCTAGCTGGCTCCATTGTGAATGTTTGCACGTTTGCACAGCATACTTATTTCATTTCTGCTTGTAAAGCGGGGGACAGTCAAGCCAGACCTAACAGCCCATCCAAACTTAAATAACTATGTTCTATGTAATGCATCCATATTCTACTATACAGCTAGATGGTTGAAAAGGACATAATCTACTGTATGTCATACAGCTCTGAAATGATCCTCAGACCCTGTCTGTAAATGAGAAACATCCATTGACTGTATAAATAGAGCAGTAGAGATGGTACAGTAAGAGAATACATACCAATAGTGTTTTTTTTTCAGCATCTGCACAAGAATGCTGCATGCCTTACAAGTTCTGTGCAGCTCTCCTTTAAGACCTGCTTTTCTGTCCAGTGTAAAGACATTTCTCTGGCAGCTTCTTGTCAATAATCTAAATTACAGGTTCTAAGCGGACATATTAAGTTCTAAGTGTTGCTCTCATTTTTAGCTGCTAATTTCTTTCAGTGATCAGCCTCCACAACACGGAAAGTTCCAGTCTCACGTGGTTTCAGTACAACCCACTTCTATTAACTAACGCCATTTGCTTCATCCCAGTTTATCTTCAGTGCTCCTGCAACATACCAGTCCTGAGACATGCATGATCCAGTGAAGACAGGATTGTAGAAGTTAATAGAGTCTGATGTTAGTAGGTTCCCCCCAGTGTATATGTGAGACACCGTGATGTAGAAACTAGATCTGTGGAGGAAATAAAACTTTATCTTTTATCTGTGATTGTGCTTGTTATAAAACCATTACTGGCTGTATTCAGGAAATATTATGGTACCAGCACTTTTTACTCTATTTTTAACACAACCATAGGAAGCAATTAGTAGATTATGCTTTTCAGTGAAGTCTCAGCTTGTCTGATTTTCCCACTAAAACTGAAATTGTAGCAAAAAAACATTAACCTCATCCCCTTTGTTATAGTATACAATAAACCACAGAGGAGGACAATAAACAGGCTTATCTGCCGTTAATATGAAACCGCCAAGTGTTTGTTTCAATAGGTCGCAATTGTCCTTGCTTGGAACGAGCATGAAAATGTACTAGGTCTTGATTTTTGGTCTTCATAATATGAACTATTTCCTGTTCAAGGTTACTCACTTCCTGTTTTCTGTATTTAGAAAAATCTGGGGCCAGTGAGGCTTTGATTTGCAGCAAAGCACAGATGGTTAAAATGTTAAAGGGGGAAACTGCAGGCAAATTGGACTATTAATGCTGATTTTTTTCTAATGACCACCAGAGCATGTGAAATGAAGGTCAAACAATGACAGCGTGAGAGATGGAAAAAAGCTGTTTTCTAATGTGGTTCAGCTGAAGTCTTTAAGAGCGATACACCCCAATGACTAATCTCTTTTTGTCTATTTTGCCACATTAAGTTGTAATAAGGATAAGAAACAATGCCACAGTTATGTGAACAATCCTGATATACCCACACTGGTTTTCTATAACATGCAAATGTATGAAGATAGAAAAGAAAGGCCTTTTTGCCCATCCCTCAACTCAGTGGTTATAACTATTTATTCATTTCTTTTTATTTTTCATTTTTATTTTTTAACATACTTTTTGCCCCTTGGCCATCTGTTTCAGACCTCATTCCACATTCCCCAAGGCCTTGTTCCCATCCCCCAAGACCCAGCCAACCAAGCAAATTAGGACCCGTCACCCCCCCATGATACACTACTGTGCTGCCCTCCTGACTTACCTTACCCCTCAGGACTGGGGTTTCCTTTAACTACATAGCAGCATTCCCCACTCTGTATCTGGCCACCCACTGTGGAGGTGTGACTGGAGTTATCGCTGTGTGCTGGCCTGTGAGGGTCCGAGATAGATGTGGTAGATGAGTCAAGGCTTCATCTTGCAAAGCAGCACCATTTTCTCTCTTAAGTCCCACACTCCCAGGAGCATGTGTTGTCAGCTGGTACCAGCTTACCAATCATGCCCACCAACAGTCACGATCCATAGCCCCAAACACTTACTGCTCCCCTTTATCTCCACCTGTGGTCACCCTGGTGGCAGTATAACAGCAGGATGTAGAGTTACCCCACCCCAGAGGAGAAGAGCATCCACTGGGACACTTCATCATCCTCTTTCCAGCCAGCCCTCCAATGGCCCTGGCTCACTCCCAAACCCAGGTCATCAGCATTGCGGGGGCGGGGCGTAGCACTACCACTGCATCTGTAGGCCAGTCTTATTTGTAATATGTTGACCAGGAACAGTACACTGAACTGTGATCGCTTGTTTCCAGTTGAGTTCCTCCACATCCAGGGGCCCAAATCAGGATACCCCTAGCTGAGGGAAAGAAGGAAGTCCAGTGTTCAGAACATTCTGCTTCTGAGGAGGAAGAGGACAGTGCAAGACACAGTCCACCTTCCTGCATGGGACCTCATTTTTATGATCTTTTCCAGAACAGGACAGAATGAGCACCTGGAAAGAATGTTGCATGCTTGAGATACAGAGGAGTATGGCTGAACGCCTGGATAGGGTGTTTATAGACCAACAACTCCTCAAGGACTCTCATTTTTTTTTGCCTTGGAGCTCTGTGCCCTAACACACATATAAGGTGAGGATAACTTTGACCTGAGTTTCAAGAATCCACAGGGCTTAGAGCCACAGAGCCGTTTGGGCATAGCTAACATCAAGTGAAATCATCACCAATATGGGTGCCTTATGTGGTGATCCTTCTAATGAAGGCCAAGGTAAAATAGGAAGAGTAATGTTCAAGAATGAAGGGGTGGAGGGGCGTGGCCTAGCAGTGAAACGGAATGGACGTCTAACTGAAAAGCTTCGCTCTACATCCCCTGCAATCCCCTTCTATTGCCTCAATACCAGCAAATGTTATGACATCTTTGAAAAGCCCTAAATACTTAAATGGCTTTGGCTGTGAAATTGGGAAAAAAACAAGGTAAGCTTCCCTATAAATCAACCAGAAGTAACGATGAGACTTCAGGCCTATCAAAACCAGGCACTCAATCTAACTCTCCAGTGCACAGCCCTGCTGCATCGAGATTGCAGATTCCTTCCTCCTCTCAATCTACTCAAATAGCTAGAAACCACACCGCAATGGAAGAATCTTTCCTTAACCTGGAATGCCTGCATAAAGACCTAAAATATGATCTGGGCATGCTTATGGAGGCAGGTTTTGACAACGTTGCAGCCCAAATCTAACATCTACAACAAGTTGTTAATACAGTGTCAGAAAACGTGGAGAGAAACGAAACCTGTCTGAGAGAAGAAGAAACAAGGGTAGGAGACCAGGAAGACAGACAGAGACAATGTAGTGATGACCTTTCCAGAGCCCTTAGAGAGAGTGAGACCCTCAAGCAGGACATAGACGATCATGAAAATCGTGAACATCACTGCAATCTACGGATAATAGGTCTACCGGAGGGTCTCAAGGGGAGAGATTGTCCAGAATATATCCAATCATAGCTAAAATCAACACTCGACTTGCCTATGTCAACCACACTTGAAATTCAAAGGGCTCACCTGTCTTCTGGCCCTAGGCCTTCCCAAGATCAGAAGCCAAGGCACATCATATTAAAGTTTCTGAGTTATCAGTATCGTCAGTTAATCCTAGAGGCAGCACACAAAAAAGGAGTGATACTGGAACAAGTTAGAGACAGTATATTTCTGGATTACTCCCGACAACTACAGATTCAAAGACAAGCTTTTGCAGAAGTCAAAAACTTCTTCACTCCATCAACTGTGCTTTTACCCTGGCATACCCGGCACAATTGATTGTACGACCATCAGGATCTAACCAGAAGTCCTTTTACTTGTCCAACTGTGGCCCTAGAATGCTCAAGAGACTTGGAGCGAAGGAGGCGTGAAGAACAAGCTGACCATCAAAATGGCTGATAATTCCTCTAGCCAGTAGGTACTGTTGTAACCCTTTTGCACTTGTTAGAGGAGGGGAGCCACACTATCTTACCCCGTAACTCCATCAGAGGCCTATCACAGCTGGGGAAAACTTACCCTCTTCTAGTATCATTTCCCAGGATGTAACTGAGGTCTGGTTTTTCGTTTACGCGACCTGGGGGTTCAGCTTGATCCATGGGCTGGGACTTTTGCCGTGGCACAAGGTAGGACTCCAGCGTTGTTATATTTATTTAGTTTTGGCTCCCTATCGAACCTGTTTTTACATTTGGATTTTAAACAGACATTTAGCATTATAAAATGGGTGCCTTGAATGCCATTTTCTTTATTTGTTGATCTGTGGGTTGATGTATCTTATACGTTGCTTGTTTAATTTATTTTAATCTTATGATTATACCTGCTTTCATTGGAGCTGTTTGAGATGATGTATCATACTTGTTAGTGGTGGGGGGAGGTTTTTGGTCTGGGTGGATGGGGAATCTCAGGGATTGGCTCTCTTATGCTGAATCTCGGGACGTATGATCAATGTAAGATTAAACTGTTCTCTCCATTTGTTAGGGGGATTGCCTCTTCTCAACACTCCAGAGGGCATTGGCTTCCCCCAGAAAAACCTCAAAGGGGGTGCTCCATCTGGACCCACCATGTGGGCACTACTAAGGCAACATAAGTTGGCCTGGTGGGCCCTCCTCCCCCCCACTTACAATAATAGGGGCAGTGGGGGGGATAACATACTTTATTGATTCTTGTTCATAAAAACATTACATTGTTGCAGGGGATGAACACTACCTACAGTAAGTATTTAATCTGGCTTGAGGGGTCTATTGTGGTACCAGCAATGGTTATAGGATTCTTGATTTTTCCCATAGGTAACCATTCACTTTTTCCCCAATTAATTTTTGGCCAGATAAAGGGACATAAAGTTCAAAAACCTTGGACAAATGAGACAGGGAATTTTCAGGGGAAGAGAGATATAACAAAATATCATCAGCGAACAAGGAAATCCGATGTTCTTTTCCTTGCCATTTAAACCCCGTGATACCACTGTGTGACCTGATACCCTGTGCCAATGCCTCTATCATTAATACATAAAGCAAGGGGGACAGAGGGCAGCCCTGCCTGGTGCCTCTTGTAAGGGGGAAAGGGAAGGAGGATACAGTCATTTATTAAAACTTGGGCATTAGGGGAATGGTATAAAGTTTGGATCCATTTCAACATCTGTGGGCCCAACCCAAATTTCTTTAAAGTTGCTAGCATAAAGGGCCATTCGACCCGATCAAATGCTTTTTCAGCATCGAGGGTGTGTGTGTCAGTGTGCTCCTTGCTATCTCAGGGGTGCTCCATCACTGATCAAGTGGATGGAAAGCAGCAGCACTGTGTGAGGCTGCCATAGAAAGGCTCGCGCTGTGCTTAAAAAAACAACAACGCATTTATCATGATCATTTCTATTTGATCATCTACACTCTCTCCATTCTTGTGTTTGTAGGGGTAGTTATGGTCCTTTTAGCTTTTGTCTGAGTGTAACAGTCAGGGGAGCCATTTGGACGGTAGGTGCGCATTGCACAGCACTGATTAGATGAAGCTGATTGGACTAACAGCTTCCTTTTCCTTTCCTTCACTCCATCCGCTTTTTTTCTCTCACTAAGGAGTGTTTGGGGGGGGAGGACTCTACATAAAAAAGGAAACAGAAATAAAAAGAAATATGAAGAGCAGCAGCTTCAACTAAACACTAAGGGGTTCTGGGGACCAGTAGCTCTTGCTAAGCAAGAGAAAAAAATGGCAGAGATTTGAGATTTTATAGGGTACTTTATGCCAATAGAAAATTAGGCTGGGAACAATTATACAGGACTACGTGAAGGAGCTAGTACTTTTTATCTACTGGGCTCTGTTGTCAGATAGACCAGGACTTTGGGTAGGGAACTGGCCAATCAGAAGCCAGGATTTTACAAGCCCATTTTCTAATTACTGATAGAGACATTATGGGGAGAATAATCCCAACTAGAAAGCTCTGAGCAAAGTTCTTTTTTATTTAATTTAGATTTTTGTGGGTTTTTCTGGATTTTCTCCCGTTCCCCACCCCCGGGACCCCAGCACATGGCCATATGTGAGCGTGGAGGTGTGCACACACACCAGAAGCCAGCTCAGCCCCTTCCTCCCACCCATACTGCCACCCCACCCACCTAAGTTATTTCCACCAGACCTCCACCCAGTGGGGACGGAACTACGGAGGGGCAAGAACCCACCCCACCACCCCCGGAGAGTAGAGCAGCCTGGTGGCTCACTCAATCTTGCTCCTCCCACCCCCCCATGCCAGCACCCTGATGACCCAAGGTTGTTCCCAAACTCGGGTTGCCATTACAGTTCAAGGTAAAGTGTCCAGCACCTCAAACATCAGTGCCACTAGGCTGGCTTTAGAGCAGAGTTTTTTTATTTATATTTTTAATTACAGTCTGGAGACAAGTGTGACCGGGTGATCACATGATCCGCTCATTTCAGGAGGCTATAAAATCTTGCTGTAGAGCACACACACACAGAGACATGCACATTTGGCACATGTCAGGCATGTCTGGTGGGTCAGGAGGGTTGGAGGCCGACCATGCTACGTTACCTGCTAGTAAGTCTTTCATTTATGCCATAGTCCTAAATTGGGTGTGTTTCTTTATCAGCAGAACCTTGTTGAATTCAAAAAGCCTAATAGATAGACAAGCAGTTACTGGTTAGTTCAGTGCATATAAAACTCAACTTTCTATAACTATCTGTAACCTACAGCACATTTGAAAATAGCAGAGACTATCATCACAATTGATAGGGAAAAAGGCATCAAATGTTTAAGTTGTGTAATGTATAAAATCGTTATAGACGTTAACTTAATTAGCAAGTATACTTGTGACAAATGTAAAAATAACATACAGCTACTACTGGAAGTAAGCACATTTTCTAATAAATTTGAAATATTAGAAAAAAGTCAGTTAGATATGGCCAAAAGTCTAAACACAACAATAGAGCAACCAAACACTGATACTGACAAACATGCAGGCTATTCTTCTGGGGGGACCACTACAGTAGCTCGTCTTTCCTCGTCACAAGATAGAGCTATTAGATTACATCCTGATGTTGTTGTAAACAAAAGGAGAAGAGATGATGATGATGAAGAGGGTATAAATTCTGTTCAGGGTTGGTCACAAGTGGAAGGAAAGCAATCGTTTAAAAAGGGATGTACAGCACAACAATTTACCTTACCTGTTTTTAATAGGTTTGAGGCACTAGAAGCACATACATTGCCGGAAGACACTAGCACTGAAAACCTATTACAAAACGAGGGTACAATGGCTGTCTCCTTCCTGCCAGTGTATCAGGACACACCAAAAGTTAATAGTATTGTGCATATGGAATCATCTTACAAAAAGGAATTAAACATTAAAAAAGCACAGAATGCACCCTCTGATAACCTAACCCCTTGCCTGACTACGAGCCAGGAGAATATGGAAATTGAATCAAACAATTCATCCCAAACACAGGATTTGCCATCATGTAGCTGCCAGTCTAACAATAAAAATGAACAGGTTTATTCAGGATTGAGTATTGAAGCAAACAGTGTGTCTACTGACCTCCCACTTACTCAGATAGACACCAATGCCTCTATCAATTCACAGGCCAACCATCAGCCATGTCAAGTCTATGTCCCAGGGGATTCTATAATTAAACATATTGATAGACTAGTCTGCAATCAGAATAAACAAAATAGAACATGTTTCAGCTTTAGAGGGGCCAAAATCTCTGACATTACATCCATGATAAATAACATCCTATGCAATGCAGGGGAAAAGCCATTGGTCATTATCCACGTGGGTACAAATAACATTAAGAGATCATGAAATATCCAACAAATCAGTTGAAGAGGCCTAGGCTTGCTTTAAAGCAGCTGTACATAGACTTCAGCAAGATTGTGTACCTTTAAAAAAAAGTACAACAATAAAGGAAAAATGCTGGTATGGTTATCAACTGATAAAAACAAACTAATCAAAACCAAAGAAGCATTATTTCATATGGCCAAACTCGATCCCCCTGGCTCGAATATTAAAGCATATAGAAAAGAATTTAAACACCTAAAAAAATGATTAGACAGGCCAAGTACCAAACCAAACTTAAAACTGCTCATGGGAAAGACCATAAAGCAATATATTCCTATATTAATAACAATAAAACGTATTCTAGTGTTATTGGGCATTTAGTACATAAGGGTACAACTAACTCTAATGATGCCAAAACTGCAAATTTATTTAATTCCTATTTCTGTTCTGTTTTTGCAAATGGTGGCATGACCAACATAAATTGGGGAAGAAAGACCTTTTCTAAAAACTACCACGTGTCAAAAGAAGTGACAAAGGCCATATGTGAACTGAAAACTAACTCTAGCCCTGGGCCAGACAATATCCACCCCAGATTTTTAAAAGAAATGGTAGAACAACTAGTACATCTACTAGCTAGCATATTTAACATCTCACTTCATCAAGGTATTGTGCCCGATGACAGGCAAACAGCCACAGTGATGCCAATTTTCTAAAAGGGCAGTCGAAGCCAGGTTGAAAACTACAGACCCATCAGTCTCACTTCTATCTGTTGTAAACTAATGGAATAAATCATCAAAACCAGACTAGATGCTGAGGTATTGAATCTTGGCATAGTCAGTAACTCACAGCATGGGTTCAAAAAGGGTCTCTCAACTACCACTAACCTAGTGGCCTTTTATGACAAAGTGAGTTACAGTATGGATCAGGGTAAACCCTATGGCGTCATTTTATTGGATTTTCAAAAGGCCTCACATGTCGCTCTGATGAATAAATTAGTAGAGATGGGCATTTTCACGACACTGATCAGATGGATACAAAACTGGTTATCAAATCGAAGACAATGTATAAGAATAAATGGAAGTTGATCTGATGAGGGTAGAGTCAGTAGTGAGGTTCTTGGGACCAACATTATTTGGTGTTTTTGTCAGCGATCTGAACTCTGAAACAAATAACCAAATCGTTAAATTTGCTAATGATGTAAAATTGGGTGGAGCAGTTGTTTCTTTTACTAATCACTTGTCTCTAGTGAATGATTTATTAAACATTAAAAAAAGGGCTATTATAAATGACACGTCCTTTCACTTGGATACATGTGCTGTAATTCATTATGGCTATAATAATCACAAATATTCATACTTTTTTTTAATTAAATAAACTTTATTGAAAGAAATATCAGCATAACAAACAGAATCAGATAATAGCCAAATAACATTTATACATTCCCACATCCCCCCCCCCACCCTTACTGCCCCAGCTGAGTGGACAGCCCCACATGCATAATAGCCAAAAACAACAGCCAAGACTAAAATTTCCAAACAACACTCACCCAACCTGTGAGTCAACTGAAAGGAAAAGGAAAACACAGATCCATAATCCCCAGATGGCCCCTGAGGGGCTAAATTGACCCAAAAAAGAGGCTTAAATCATGTATAAAGTATGCAATTTACTCCATCTCTTATCAAAGGATTTAGGTCTATTATGGAGACTCACAATCATGCACTCCACCTGAAGGTTGTAAAGTAACTCTTGCAGCCGCTCTTGGTAAGAGAGAGAGAGAGAGAGAGAGAGGACTGATCAAGTCAGTGATGTAAAAACACCCTCTTAACAGATAGCTAAATTAGGGCCATGTAATACCTCCTCTCTTTCACAGGAACTGCATTATAGTCACCAACTATACAAATCTCTGGTGAGAAAAGATCTGCGATGCTCAGGAGAAGGTCCGCTTTAGACTCAATAAGATGACATAAAGGGGCCCCCTTAGGGCAGTCGCAAAATATGTATAGTAAAGTACCATCAGCCTGACCACACCTCATACATAGGGGAGACAACAACTTACCCATTTTAGCCAGCTTCATTGGTGTAAAATGCAAATAATTTAATATACTGAACTGCGTGAGATGCAATTTATCCAGGGAAATATATAGATCACCCCAGATTTTCTGCCACCGAAAAGATGCTAGAGGGAAATAATGATTCCAATATGGGGAATTTCCATCTAAATCAGGAAATAATTTAAAAAATATAAGGGAGTATAAATTGGCAACAGCATGCCATTCCATAACAATATTCCTAACAGACAGCAGAAATTCAGATTGATCAACATCTCAATACTCCAAAATCCAAAGCATTTAGTTAACATATGGTGTAACTGAAATACCTTAAAGATATCCCTGTTACTTAAATCAGTAGTGCAATGAAAAATGTTATTCCAAAAAGCTAATTTTCTGCAATGGTTATGAAAAATATTGGCAGAACTGTTAATTCAGGGTGTCTAGATGCCGTCTATGCTGTGCCCTGTACATTTGCATTTTTGTCTGGATTCTTACCCTCCTTGGGTCCTCAATATTATTTCTATGCATAACTGAGGTGGCCATCTTTTTTTCTTGAGAAATAATTACTTTAAAACATTCATACAGTTCTTAAATGACAATGAAAACTGAAAAGTTTACCACCAAAATAAACTGGAAGACATCTGGCATCAATTAGGAAGAAAAAAAGATGGGGTCAAATGTTAGCCCATTTTCATTACAATGCTGCTTTAAATGGTAATGCTCTAAGATATCTCAAGAAGACCCCAAAACCCCTTGAGAAAGCAGCTCAAATACCCTGCTGTTAGTTAACTGAGGCAGCCAAGTCTCAGACAAGACTCGACCACCTATTTTAAAATGAGGATTACATAAAATTGACTGCATAACATCCATCGTGTATTTATACCTCATAAATGAACAAAACTAGGAATGAACTCGAATTGATGTACCTATAACAGAGTCCCTAAGACCCAAGGGGAGATCCTTCGGTGCAATAATAAACAGAAAAGAAACAGACACCCCAGCTCTCTGAATTAATTCCAGCTCTAGGTCCAGCCATATCAGAGAGTATTTGTAAGTTCTATCTGGAGGTAGTGGGCAAAGCCATTTAAAATACTTACCAACATGGCTGACAAAATAATAAGTCATGAAGGAAGGAAGCTTTAAGCCCCCACATTGCTTAGCAGCAGCCAACTTTTGTATGCTCTCCTCAGAGATTTATCAGACCAAAGAAATTTTGACAAGAGTATGAACATGCTGAAACCATGTAAGGAGAATCCAGAGATTGAGCATATTTATGGGATATAATATCCTTGGAAGAATATTCATCTTCACAATATTAATCCTCCCCCATAAAATCAAAGGCAAGGTTTTCCACCTGTTGAGGTCTTGCTGTATAGTTGCCACTGGGTCATCTAGATTAAGTTTCTAGAGCAAGGTCTTGCTTCTCATCAAGTAAATGCCCAATATTTAAGCTGTTAAGGATCCCAGCTCAAACCCAGGGAAGTGATATCTGCTTTTAAAACTCTTGAATTAAGGGGCATGACTTCCATTTTCCCTACGTTAAGCTAATACTTGGAAAGAAGGTTAAACTTTTGAATATCTTCCAGAATGGATGGGATGGAGATTTGAGGGTGTATAATGTGTAGCAGGATGTCATCTGCATATACCATGGGTGGGATATTCAGACTGCACCAGGCAGGGGCGCAAGCCTAGGCGCAGCACAACTGGGCTGAGCCAGGGCATGGACCAGGTGATATTCAACGGTGCTGCACCATGGCTCAGCACCATTGAATATGGCACTGAGGGTACACGCACTGCACCAGGACAAGTGGCAGAAGGGGAGCAGGGCGCTGTGCCAGCACGAGTGCAGTTGCGCTAGGCGCAGCAACTGTGATATTCAGCCGTGGGCATGCAAATGAGGTCATTATGAATGCAAGGCACAAAAGGGTCCATTTACATGTCATTATGGCCCCATTTGCATGCGGTGCATCGATCCCTGGCAACTTATGCCTGGTGCCCTGCCAGGCTACAGCCATCGGGGACCGATGCTCTGCTACCTCTTGGTGGGTGTCGCTCCTGTTCACCCAATCATGGACTGGCAGTATAGCCTAGAGGTTAGAGGAATGAAGTGTGAACTAGCTTGGTACATCCAGTAGACCAGACCTCAGTTTGATTCTCACAACCTCCACTTGCATACTGTGTGACTCTGAGCAAGTCACTTAACCACCCAATGCTCCCAGGTCACCCCTGAAAACAGGCAGCACTTGTGCCTAGTGGGCCTTACCTGGTTACCAAAGACTAAAATAAAACAAAATAAATAAAAAATCAATCCCTGGTGGTCCAGTGGACTGAGCCCCATTGCCTGATCGTGGGCATAAGTTAAAACTCCCTGGTTGTCTAGTGGACTGCTATCCAGTGCCCGATCATGGGCATGGGTTGATAAATGCCCTGGTGGTTCAGTGGAACCACCACAGGACCCGATCGCAGAACGGAATGTACAAAGGACACCCTGGTGGTCCAGTGGTACCCCCTATCCCCACCCACCCACTGGGTCCCCCACCACCTGCACCCCAGTCAGCAGCGGGTAGCAGCACCCCCTGCAAGTCACCCAGCCACCTGCCAACTGACAGTGTACAGTAGGGTCTGTGCCCATGGTCCACTGTGTGGGGCAATGGAGCATGCAGACCATACTGTACTACAGACCAGAAATGTGGATGAACCATTCACATTTTGAGCCTAATAATAATACAGAATAGTCTGCATGCCATTGGCCCATGCAATCGAACCAACAATGTCTGAACCACGCCCGTAACTTCAGGGGGGGTGCAGAGAATGGTGGGGGTCTCAGTGGGCAGGTGGGGAGGGATGTACCATTGGACCACCAGGGTGTCCTTTGTTCATTCTACCCATGATCGGGCACTGAGGTGTTCCACTGGACCACCAGGGAGTTCTATTTTATGCCCGCGATTGGGCAATGGGATCAGTCCAATGGACCAACAGGGATATTTAACTTATACCTGCAATTGGGCAATGGATAGTGGTCCACTGGACCACCAGGGATTATTATAACATATGCCCATGATCGGGCAATGGATAGCGGTCCACTGGACCACCAGGGCTTACACTCACATATGCCTGTGAACAGGTAAGGGGGGCACAATGCTCCCTGGGCAGTGTCATGTGGACTGTGTCCTGAATGGGTGGGTGGCCTCCCACGGCAGGCGGCTGCCATGTTGTGCCTTGCAATATGGCAGCTCACCTTTGGGTGGCCAGGATTTGTTCCTGGATTTATCAGGCACATCTTTGTACCCCCTTGAGTGGCACAAGGCAGGGTTGTACCAGCATATGCACCACACATCCCGGGCTGAATATCGGGATGTGCTGCATATGCATGGGCATGCCCCCCACACTTGTGCTGCATACATTACCAATGTGCTCCGGTGCATCGGGAGTTGCGCTGCACAACATGTCCCTTTGAATATCATGCTGGGGCACATTGGTGGGTTGTGCATGGCACAGCCCTGTTGCGCCATGCGCAACCCTTTTGAATATCCTACCCC
Organism: Neoceratodus forsteri; assembly: GCA_016271365.2. Lineage (NCBI taxonomy): Eukaryota > Metazoa > Chordata > Ceratodontiformes > Ceratodontidae > Neoceratodus > Neoceratodus forsteri. Next base: position 229,690,380 of record CM028129.1, on the reverse strand, counting down.
AACAGTTTAAGTGTCTGGGAGCTCACTTCAACTCCACAAAGGTTTGGGGTTAGTTTTCAACATCCTAATCAGGGGCTCTAAATACAAAATAAATCAAAGAGGAGATAATGGACAGCCCTGTCTAGTGCCAGAATACATAACAAAATTAGAGGAGAAAACTCCATTACAGTAAATGCGAGTACTCGGACAGGAGTAGATTACCTTAATCCAATGAAGAAAGCCTGAGGGAAAATCAAATTTTTCAAGGGTATGAAACAGAAAATTCCAATTAACATGACCAAAAGCATTCTCCACATCCAGGAAGACCAACACAGCTAGTACTACTGAATTCCTGGACACAGAGAAAATGTGACTAAGCTTCCATAAGTGGTCTACCAATGATCTGGTGGGTATAAACACTACTTTTTCCCAACTAATGAGCCCACTCCATACAGCACTGATTCTGGTAGCCAAAATCTTAGTAAGAATTTTAATATCATAATTTAGTAACGCTATAGGGCAATAACTAGTGACATTCTCAGGTGTTTTACCTAGTTTGAGAAGTAGAACAATGACAGCTTCAAAGAGGGTATGGTCTGATGTACCAGAATGATATAGGTAGAGATAAAAATGATGTAACAGAGGAACCAGTTCATTGGCCAACATTTTATAAAAATTAGATGTAAAGCCATCTGAGCAAATATTCGTACTTTCTAAATAATTTACCAATTCACACCATAGACTTTGAACGTGATCTCGGAATTTTAGTGAAAAAAAACTGACCTCCTCAGACCACTGTAAGTGAATAACAAAAAAGTTGTAGGTATGATAAAATGTATAAAACACTCCTTCATTTGAAGATCAGAACAATGCCTGTTACCCCTATATAGCAGTTTTCTACATCCTTATTTGGATTTTGTTTCTCCCTTTTGGAGCCCTTACCTCAAGCGGATGTTGACATAATTGAGAGGGTCCAGAGGAAAATCACCATAATGATACTTCCCTTTAAAAAAAAACCTTATCAGGATAGACTTATGGAAATGGGTTTATTTTCACTACGAGAGAGAAGATTTAGGGGAGATATTTTACACATGCACAAAACCGTAAATTCACCCGTGTTATATGCTCAATATGGGCTAAAATTACATCCTAGAGAAAATCTTCTAAGATCACATAATAAACAACTGGCAGTTCCATGGGAAAAAACCACCAACAGAGACCACTACTTCACAATGCATGCCGTTAAAATCTGGAATAAACTCCCACAAGAGTTAATCGACAAGAATACCTTGCAGGGTTTTAAAATAGGGCTAGACAAGATGTTACTTTCAGACAGGGGCTTGGCATAATTGGCCCACATGTGTGGGTGGACAATAACGATGGGCTAACATTAGCTTTCTTTTGTCCTTTCAACCCAGTAAACCCAAAGAAGCGTGTTACAAATGTGGAGATAAGTCACACAATTCCAGTGCTCATGGCCAACTTTGATGTGGACTGTGTGATGAGTTTGATCATGTAAGTTTGACTTGCAGGAGCTGGGACATGTGCTACCTATGTGAAGAAAAAGGACATGCCTTTCAGAATTGACTTTGGGCTACTTATAACAGATCTGATGCTTCTGATCCTGAAAACATGGTAAGAAAATCACAAAGAACTAGGTCATCAGAAGTTTCTATTCATTGCCCAGATCCCCCCCCCCCCACCTTCACAAGAAAGTCTTGAGGTACCTCATAATGGATCAGAGGCAAAGACCAAACCTCCTGAAGCAGCCCCCCATTCCAGATCGCAGAAGACTGGCCATCGATCAAGGAGATGCCACCCAGTAAGCGGCCACCTTGGCTTCTGACTTATGTCCCTCAGCTCCTGTACCCCCAACAGATGATTGAGTGATGGAGAAATTGGCATGCCATCAAAAGAGACACAAGCTACAGGCACTGGAGAAATTGAAATAATCCCACGCCTCCTGAGGGAATCATTGAACTGTCTAGAGGAAGCTCCAGATTAGCTAAGCTTCTACAAGAATCCCTGGATATTCCTCTCACTAATAAATGAGAAGTTCTGCAAGAAAAAAAGGAGCTGGGGTGATTCAGACCCGGGAGAAATGGATTCTGATGCTTCCTCTACAAAATCTTCCCAGTCTCTCTAACATCGACAGCTGACCAAACTAAAGCCAGAGCAGAAGACAGAAAAAGCAAGTGACACCTCCACAGGATGGAATTACCCAAGGAATTGTTTATGAGGGGACCCACTTTAATCTAATATCATGACTCAGTTAAATATTGTCTTCCTTAATGTGTGTTGCATTAAGAACCTCAAAAATGGAAGATGGTCTTTTCTTCATTGCAAGAGGTGGCATTTGATATTTGTTTTTCACAAGAAACTGGGATGACTTCAGTTTTCAACTTCTTACAATCTAGGAAAGACTGGCTTTGTGGTCCCTCTTTCTAGTCCTTTGGGGAGCATAGGGTGATGGGGTATGCAAACTATTTTGAGGTACTGTGTTTAAGATCAAAAACAGTGCAGTCCAAACAACGTTGATCATAAAAGCATCAGGAACAAATGCCTCAAACAAACACAGCACCACTGGTAGTAATCTCAAGTCTGGTTTGTGGGCACTACCACCAATAACTGTATTTTTGGGCCCCTGTACTTAAAATAATCAGCTCTGAGTTGGAGTTGGATTACGGGGAAACAAATAAAATTTTGGAGACCAGGATTAGAACCCTGGTCTATACTACCATTCAGGCCAAGCTGCTCATGCTTTAACGCTCCACGCCACCTGATTTTCTCTTCCCTTGTGCTCTTTTCTAGCACCACGGGCAGTGACCTGAGGAGCACTTACTACATAGCGCTGTTATTTTTTTTTTTTATTTATTCCCCTATCGTTGTCCGTGGAAGCGCTGTGTAGACCGTGCTGTTCTGTGCAGCACTATTATTGTAGAACTATTCTGATCGGGTAGGAGTATGGCAGGATCAACATTTATGTCACCAAAGCACCAAAGTTAAATCCCATCAGGTGACACTTCAGAGTACTCCAATCATGTTTAGTCACATCTCAGCAAATCAATTTAGAAGGTGACTTTTACTGTAGCCTGGATTTTGGGCCGGGTCACTGGCACACAGGTGGTGCTACTGCTCATGACGCCAATGACCCAGGTTCGAGAAAGAGTCTGTGCTATTGGAGGGATGACTGGGGGAGGTGAGATAAGCTTTCAACCTTGGGGAGGGAGGGAGTTTGATCTCTGCTGCATTAACACCACCTGGGTGACCACAGGTGGTGGTGCAGTTGGAGCCAAGATTCAGTGCAGTTGGATGCTGATGTGCTCTGACTCACAGTGCACTCAATTGCATGTGCATTCCTCGGGGGCTCATCTCAGCATCCTAGAGGCTGGGATAGTAAAAAAGTGGAAAATCCGTAATTGCTGGAACGGGGTCATTCTGACGCATGGCAAAACAGCACAGCTAAAAATGCCGCAGCGAAAGAGTGCCTAACAAACACAGAGTCGGGCAAGACGCCGACCTGTTTCTTGCACCGTACCCATTGAAAACAACTGGTGTTTATGTTTTCTTGCAGGGGGCTTCACCTCCCAAACACCCCAGAACTTAAATAACTAACTTCTTTAGGGGGGACCTCAGGAATGGGGAGAAATTCATGAGGGGGTGATTTTTTTTTAAATAACTGTAAAAAGTTGTAGCGGGGGAGACTTGAACCAGGGTCCCAGGTGTCCCAACCACACCCTGTGCTAGTGCCCTAGCCACTCCTCCATGGGAGTGCCTCAACCAGGCACACAGCACATGGCAACTTGTACACTCTCCCTTTCAGTATGCAGCAACAGGGGTAGCGGTATTCCTCTACCTCTGTTCTAGCCATGTCTCTGTGAACCCTTGCACTCACTATACAGCACAGTTAATATCACGCTGTCTTGCATGTGTGGTATGGACCCGGTACCCTGATTGCTGCAGGAAGATGTCTTCCTCTCACTGTAGGCCCCACACTACTGACCACTGCACTCTCTCCAGGCACCAGAGACTAAACTCAGTTGGGGCCAGGTTCCATCCCCAGCAACTCCACTCTGGGACGAAGCCTGGGTGGAAGAAAATGGAGAGAGGTAAGTCCTGGAGAAAGCAGTTGTTGGAGCTGGGTGAGAAGGTTAGGACTGATAGTGAGCTGGTCAAAAGAAACAGGGGCAAAAAGCATACCAAATAAAAAAAAAAAACTGTAATCTGGATTTTGCTCTTAGACATCACTGTGGAAAAATGTACTGTGATTTATTAACTCTCAAAGAATTTTGCCAGTGGCTAGGTTAACTGCTGGTTACTGGTCCTCCAATTCCAGTGGTGGGTTAAGATATGTTAGGGTTGACTTGGCATCCTGCATATATTTTTTCTTTCTTTCTCCACATCTGACTATTCAAAATATTAAAACTATGTCTATGGAATTTTCAGATCACCATTTTCTCACAGGTTTGGTGGAAGAAGGACATGGTTCCCCAACCAGCGACCATATGATGAATTATTTATCCCTTAGTTTACCTGAAGTTCAAAGGAAGATATGTCATCTTCTTCAAGCAAGAGCCTTAGTTCTGTGTTGTAATGACGAGTCCTCAAAATGGTGTGAAGATACTAAATTAGACCTGAAACTGGTTTCAGTATTATGGGAAAAAGAAACAAAGAACCTGTTATTCTTGTTATTTACAACGTTGTGAAGAACTGCAGAGGGTTATTCATAGGCTCAGGATAGCACTGGACAATATCCTGATCAAATTCAGCACTTAAAGCTAGAAATGCAATGCTTCCAGTATGACTGCCTAGCATCCTGAGAGGCTAAGCTAAAATATGGTATTCAAAAATCCCCATATGGGTATCTGTTTGTGGCATGCAGGGGCTGGAAGGATGCTTCCAGCCATGAGACTCTCAGTGATCATTTGGGGAATGTAGTTACAAATACACCAGATGTCTTAAATATTGTTAAAAGAAAATGGCACCCTTTTATCTTGTAAATTTTGCTCCATGTGAACACCAAAATAGAGAAGCCAATAGGGAGAAGGGCAGGGATAAATGGAGAAACTGGCAAAGATAGTAAGGACAGGGATGGGGCTAAAAGGGGTAAGGCCATAAAAAAATGGAGGGCAATGAGTACCAATGCCCATAGTCTGAGTAGCAAGCTCACTGAACTAGTGGCCTTGATGAAAGAGGGATGCCTGGATATCATGGCACTCAAAGAAACATGTGTAACACCCTCCTGATACTCCCACTCACCTGGGCTGTTCTGGCAGTCTTGGGGGCTCAGCAGTACCTCCCCAAGGGGCCGGGCCTGAGTCCTTACCTGTAGTTTCTGTGGTGCCTTAGTGCCTCCACCTGAGGCCCCTGCGTTGGCTCCTGTGGGTAGAACAGGTTAGAATGTTTCCCCAGGATACGTAATGCTTTTCTCTCTAATGACTGCCTGTGATGACCCCCCCCCCGGACCCACAATCACTCCCCACAATGGTTTTACATACACAGCAGGTGAAACAGATGAACAATAAATATCCAGTTTATTACTACAAGCTAATACAAAGGAGGTGGGGGCTACTCCTCCAAAACCTCCTGGTTACCAAACATTCACTTATCCCCACTTCCCCCCTTTCCCCTGCATGTACCCAGACCAGTCACAGTTAGTGGGTACCTCATGGTCCCTTAGTCTGCAGGCCTGCTGTTTACCGTTGGGGCCCTTATACACTTGCACAAATTCCCAAAAAAAAAAGATCAACTGATGTAGAGGATGGTTCCTTCCTGACCCTCCTGGCAAAGAAAACAATGGTCTCCCCTGAGCTGCAGCTCAGGGTACTCACAGTGCCTGGATGGTGCGACGACCCCTGCAGTCCACAGCACATCGTCTCCCACGAAATGGGTGGTGTAGTTCTTCACCTGCCTGGCCTTTCCAGCTTCACCCACAGGCCTTTGTATATGGCTTTCACCAGGCAGGCCTGTTCATCCTTCTCTTCTCGGTTCTTCTGATCTTTGCAATGGTGGGGGACACAGCAGTTCAACTCCTGCTGGTGCCTTTTTAGTCTCCCCAGTTTCTCCCCTGGCAGGAAGATATGTCCCTGATGCAGCAGCCTCCCAGATGCCCCAGGTTGGAGGTCGCAATACCGTCAGGCCAAACAGTCTGCCTCAACACTTTTGAGCAACCAACCTCAGGGGCCCTCCTGCACAGCCCCAGTGGCTGTCTGGCTCCTTCTTGTTCCTTATGCTTGAAAAGGGAGAGAAAGGGGGTGGAGAGGGATGCAGCCCCAGAGCCTTTGCCAGGCAAAACTACCAAAATAGCCCTCTGGTTTCCTTTTTGGGGAGCCTGGGATTCTCTTTCCTCCTGTTCCTCCACCCTGCTCTCCTTCTCTCCCTTCCCAACTCTCTCTTCTCTCTCCCCCCAGCCCTGCCTTTTCTCCTCCTTTCTACCTCCTGCCATGGGAGGGTGAAAAACCTCCCTGCAGGCAGTCTTTCTCCTGTCTTGCTTTTTGGAGGGGGGGAGGGGAAGAGCTGCCTTTTCTCTTTGTAGGAACCCAAAACAAGCAGCATGCACTTTTCTAGCTAGACACCTGATTCCTAACTAGCACCAACAATAGTCACAGTCACACCTAGGCTTGCATCAGGTCCAGCCACATCAATGGACCAGGCGTGAGTACCCCCAGGGCAGCGAAAGCCCCCTGCCCACCTTACATAAGTGCCAGGCTGGGGGGGGCTTACACATGGTTCACAGAGAACCATGACTGGGATGTCAACATGCCAGGGTACACAATCTACAGGAGGGACAGGGAGGGTAGAAGAGGAGAAGGAGTAGCTCTTTACATAAAGGAAAGGATCAAAGTAACAGAAATAAAGCATAAACAGGGAGGAGAGGAGGCACTGTGGGTCACACTGGAGACAGAAAATGGCACCACAATCCACATGGGGGTTGTATACAGACACCCGTCTCAAGGGGAGAAAATGGACAAGTATATGATAGAAGGCATCCTTAGCATGGCAGAAAAAGGGGAGATATTGTTGCTGGGGGACCTAAATATGCCAGATGTTAACTGGAGCACCCATTTCTGCAGCCACATTCAAGAGCAGGGTCATTCTTGATGCCGTACAAGGGGCATGCCTCAGACAGCTAGCGTTGTAACCCACTCGAGAGGGGGAACTCTTAGACTTGGTACTCTCAAATGAGGATGGAGAGAGGATCTCAGATTTAGAAGTGAGTAGCAATCTGGGAACAAGTGACCACCAGTGTGGTTCATGATAAACACAGCCGTAGAGTCAAGCCATAAAAAAATGAGGGTACTGGACTTTAGGAGGGCTGACTTTGGCAAAATGGGAGAGTGCCTCAGAAAAACACTAGCAAATGGGCAAGAAGGAGAGGTGGAGGAACAGTGGGGAAACATCAAAACTGCCATCACAGAGGCAACACGCCTTTGTGTGAAGCAAATAAACAAATCAAAATGAAGTAAAAAAACACTATGGTTCTCAAAAGAGGTGGCGGGGAAGGTTAGGGAGAAAACAATAGCATTCGGGAAGTATAAGGAAACACAGAAGGAGCAGAACAGAGAACTCTACCAATTAAAGCAGAAGGAAGTGGGGAAGGCAGTCAGAATAGCAAAGGCCCAAACTGAGGAAGACATAGCCAACTCAGTTAAGAAGGGGAATAAAACCTTTTATAGGTATATTAGGGAGGGAAAAAAGACCAAGGGAGGGATAGTGAGGCTTAATAAAGGGGAAGATGGATGGGCAGATGGTGATAGTGAAAAAGCAGGGATACTGAATGAATACTTCTGCTCAGTATTCATAAAACAAAAGGAGGGGAGGTACCTAATCCAATCAATAGAGGCACTCTGGATGGGTGGGGGGTTGATACCTGTCCATTCACAGAAGAAAGGGCTCTGAAAGAACTCCTAAAACAGAAGGTGGACAAAGCAATAGCATATGATGGGATTCACCCCAGAATTCTAAAAGAACTAAGGGGAGAACTAGTGACACCACTGACTACCCTTTTTAGCAAATCATGAGAGGATGGTGTGGTATCTGAGGACTGGAGGAGGGTGGATGTGATTCCCCTTCACAAAAGTAGGAGCAAAGCAGAGGCAGGAAACTACAGACCTGTTAGTTTGACCTCACTGGTAGGAAAAATGATGAAATCACTTCTGAAAGAAAAAATTGTTGAGTACCTAGAGGCCAGCAGGGCACAGGACCCAAGGCAGCATGGATTCACAGTGGGAAGGTCATGTCAGATGAATCTAATAGATACCTTTGACTGGGTGACCAAAGTAGACCAGGGAGGGGCTGTGGACATGGCCTAACTAGACTTTAGCAAAGCATTTGACACAGTTCCACACAAAGATTAATAAACAAGTTAGCCAGCCTGGGAGTGGGTCCCAGGGTGGTAGTCTGGTTAAAAAACTGGCTAGACAACAGGACACAGAGAGTAATAGTAAACAGAGTCCACTAAGAAGAAAGGGGGGTTACTAGCGGGGTACCGCAGAGTTCAGTAATGGGATCAGTTCTTTTTAATGTCTTCATAAGTGACATTGCAGAGGGACTGGAAGGAAAAGTATACCTCTTTGTAGATGACACAAAGATCTGCAACAAGGTTGATACACAAGTGGGGGGGGTGGAAAGGATGAGAAGGGGCTTGGCAAGGTTGGAGGAATGGTCAAAAGTATGGTAGCTTAGATTCAATCCAAAGAAGTGCAAAGTAATGCAACTGGGAAACAAAAATCCAGGGGAAGAGTACACAATAGGAGGGGAGGTATTAACAACAACAAAAATGGAAAGGTACCTGGGGTAGTCATATCAGATGACTTAAAGGTGAGCAAGCAATGTGAGAAGGCAGTAAGGAGGGCTGGGGGATACTGGGATGTATAGGGGGAGGTATCACCAGTAGAAAACAAGAAGTTGGTATCTCTCTGTACAGACAGTTGGTGTGACTCCATTTGGAGTACTGCATGCAGTTGTGGAGACTCTGTCTTTGCAAGGATATAAACAGGATAGAGGCAGTCCAGAGGAAGGCAACTAAAATGGTGTAGGGTCTGCACCAGAAGACTTACGAAGAGAGACTAAAGGAGCTTAATATGTATACCCTCAAGGAAAGGAGAGAGAGGGGCACATGATAGAAACTTTCAAGTACCTCAAGGGAATCAACAAAGTCCAAGAGGGTAGCATCTTTCAGAAAAAGTAGTGTGCAAGAACAAGGGTGCACAATTTGAAGGTAGAAGGGGGATGGATCAGGGACAACATGGAGAAGTATTTTTTTTCATGGAGAGGGCAGTGGACACATGGAACGGCCTTCCTGAGGAGGTTGTGGGGTCAAAAACAGTGGGAGAATTCAAGAATGCATGGGACAGACACAATGCAATTCTGATGGGGGTCAAGAAGAAGTAGGCTGTTGGTTAACTAGGATCTGCAACTTATCCAGTAAGTAGGGAAATGGACAGACTGGGTGGGCCAAGTGGTCCTTATCTGCTGTCAGAGTCTAGGTGCCCGATTCTAAAATGGGTTACGCATGTCATAAGGCAACTTTCGCCAAACCCAATGGTGCATGTCGCACCTTGTGAAATGTGTTATGCCGGTCGGGATTCCAAGAGGCAGCCTGCACCCAAGGGGACTTCTGCCAGCCACAGTCCCTATGGCACAGTGCAAGAGGGGGTTAAGGCAGCATCTGCACCCTATTCTGAAAGGGCAGCTGCAGTAACCCACTTACACTATTCTAAGACACACTGTGGCACTGCGGGGTTAGACCAGCAGTTGACTGGTCTAAGGGGCATCCTTTCTGCCCAAACGGCAGTTGCCCCCCAACAGTGCCACAACCCACACTCAGCTGTACCCCACAGACCCCATCACTGAAATCCCCCCATATACCAGGGTGCCGCCTTCTGGGACCAGGGTCCATTTTTTGTGGTGCCACCCTTGTGCCTGTGCTACACTGCTGACCCCCCATGGCCCCCAGGGGTTTGCAGGCTTGTGTCAGGGCTGGGGTGGTTTGGAGGCCTGTTCCCTACCTTCAGTGGCTTGCAGCACCCAGGTCCGATGTGCCCATCCAGTGGTGCAACCCTGCGGCTGCTGCAAGTCGCAGATCGTAAGTGCCGGAGACCCTGCCTGTTTTGGAATAGGGCGCAGGGTCCCCAGTGTAGTAGCGTATGTCACAATTCATATACACCTGTGAGTTGTGACATGCGTCTTTGAATTGGGCTCCATATATCTATGTTTCTATGTAAAAGACAAGTGTTTTCCTGTAGTTGTCAGAGATGTAACTATTCTGGGGTTTACATTTTATGGTTGTTGAAGTTTCATTATCCATGAGAGCTGCATTATCATATAAAAACATGATGTTATATGACCCATTTATACCATGTACCTCTATGTTGAAAGTACAAATATCCTGAAAATGCTGTCTATGAATACACAAATTGAATGTAATTTAAAGGGTAAACCCTGCATTACAACTCAGACAGTTTGCAAAGCTAACTGAAGGTAAATGTGGTATTTCACACATTGCTGCAACTTGCTTTGTTAAACTTTAATTAAGAAGAGAGTCATATTGTGGGGTCTAAATGCTGCTGATAAATCATGTTCTCATATGCTAATGCAGCTCTCAGGGACAATGAGATTTCAACAACCAGAAAATGGAAATTTCAGGACAGATGCAGGGACTAGTATGAACAGTGAAAACAAACTAAATCAATCACATATATCCCTAACAGCTACACGAAAAGAGCTGTCTGTTGATATGGAAACAAATAACATTTACACGATATGAGGGTGCAGTTTTGCTTTAACCGTCATGTTTTTGAACTGTTTGGGGTGTCTCACTCCGCATGTGCAAATATACAGAGTATTCTCGATTCCCCACCTCCTCTTCTATCAGAATCGGACAACGAGTACTTAATGCCCCAGTAACACAGTAGGAAATCATAATGATCATTTCAGCCTTCAAACTAAGAGCATCTCCAGGATGGAACAGTATCTCTATTGAATTATATAAAAGGTTTTCTTCAGAAGTAGTGGATTTTTTCATTAACAGCGCTTAATAATCTTTTCCAGAAGGGTGATGTTCCCCCATCTTTAATAGAGATTTTTCATCTTCCTGTTTAAAGCACGGGGTGGAACTGATTTACATAACTGGAGATCGACATGGCTCCTGAACACAGACTTTAAAATTTTAACAAAGCTACTGCATTAAACACTAATACAAGCTGCAGATCTATTAATTAACCCAGTCCAGATTTGGTCCATACCTTTCAGGAATATTCATGATAATCTATATATTATAAGGGAGGTAATAGAATATTGTAAAATGCAACACAGATCAGGGTACTTGATATTGTTAGACCAATGTAAATTATTTGAGAAGGTAGATATTCAAGGTATTAACATTTTATGGAATTCCCCCTGTATTTGTCTCCTGGATGCTGGCTTTGTATGAATCAGCTTCTGTGGATCCTTATATGCTGGGGCATATAGGACATCTTTTACCTACTAAAGATGGAGTGTGGTAACGGTGTGCACTCATCCATTTACTTTGTCTCTGCACTAGATCTCCTAATAAAGATACATTACACAGAGGCAACAGATACAGGAGATAACTTTGCCAAAGGGTGAAAGCCTTCTCAAAATCATCACCTATGCAAATGATATTGACTTGTACATAGCAGGTGAAACTGCTGGGCAGATGGCCCTTAATGATATGTCTCACTTCTCAGAAATGTTGTGAGCCCAGTTAAACTTGGAAAGGGTGCATGTATTGGTCTGGGAGTTACCCCTGTGATTGTAAACAGTCTGGCAGAAATTAGGATTTAACAGGAACCTATTAAAATCTTGGGAATCAAGTTCAGTCATGAGGATATTGTACAATTAAACTGGTCCAGTAGGATAATCTTATTTACCTAAAATGTTAACATATGGAAATCCTGGCAGTTATCAAAACAAAAAGAGTTTTTTATTATTATATGTCAATTCTTGGTTCCTATATAAGCAAGCAATAATATCTGACAGAGTGGGTGGTACTGGGCTATACTGGACCACCCAGGGGAGTAATGAGGCCTGACGTCACAGGTGGAGGGCCTTATAGCTCTTGAAAGGTCCGGTATAGCCCAATACTGCCCACCCTGGAGGATATTATTGTGCTTAGAAAATGGGTTTCGGGCTGCATTTTAGAAAAAAAACTAGAAATAAAAAAACACTAGACAGCTACTTTGTATTAATTAAAGTGTTACTTACAAAATAGTCCCTCCACTGGCACTGGCAGTAGAGGGTGCTGTTGTGTTTTGTGCTGTGGCATTCTTTTACTGTGGAACGTGCTCTCTGTGTTAGTCTCTCCCTCATTTCCCATGCACTTTCTTTATGTGTTTTTTTTTCTATTGCCGTACCACACTGAGCATGATATACCTGTTCTATGAGATCCCTGGCAGCTTACGGGAGTAGAGAAAACGGGTGTGTGAGTGCTTACAAGACAGCAAGGGACCAAGAAATTTAGTGATTTTTAAGAGATGTGATGGATCCAGAAATGTAGTGCTTTAATGGCGCTGTCATTAAGGTGACAGACTGCTTACTATTTGAAAGTTGCGAGCGGGAAGGGGGCTGATGGCCAAGGATGGTGGGAACTGTAGCACTGTGGTACCAGTTGTTTCCTGAGTTCAGCTTCATGGAGATGGAGATGTGCTGCTGGCTTCCACCATCTATGGGGCAGAGGGTATGAGTAGCTCTCCTCTGCTGGAGCTGAGACATTGTAGCACAGGTCTCTTGTGGCTGTAGCAGTTTTAAAAAAGAAGATTGCTTTGTCTGTTCATAGGGGAAAGTATTTCAATTAGAAATGGAATTTTGATGTACTGCTGTTGAGGTAAGAGCCGGAGTGCTGTGTGTACAAAACTCTCTCTTGCAAAGTGAGACAAATAAAAATGGGGCTGTTGAAAAATGAATTTTTTGTTGGCAGTGATGCCAGCTGGAAATCATGTCAATTGGGACTGACACTTTCTTACCTGGGCTCTGCTGTCTAATAGATGCCCAACTTGACAAGGGTATCAGTCAGTCAGAGCCTGGAAATTTCTTTGCCCATTTTCTAAGTTACGTTTTTCCTCCTTCACTAAAGTTTGAAACACAGCTCCTCAGTATATTCTTCCAGGTGTTCTGGGGAACGTGACAAAATCCAGTTAGATGACATTTTTGCCTCACAACAAAGGAGGTGTAACTATGACTAATACGGTGGTGCTTTTCCACGTATTATTTCGATACTGGACCCTTAGAATATTTCTGGTGCAGAGTTCCTCATTAGCTAAAAATTGAATCCAGGTGAATTTTGGGGATTATTTTAAAGCCTGACAGAGTACCGTCTGAAAATTACTCACAACATGAAGCTTCCAGCTTATGGCCCTTCTTCTTTATAGAAATGTTTAAGATTTTTTTAATTTTTGGTAATCAGGTGGGACCCACTGGGCACAAGATCCATTTACAGGGGCCACCTGGGATCACTGGGGAGGTTAAATGACTTGCTCAGGGTCAGACATTATGCAAGAGGTTGCTGTGGGAATCAATCCAAAGTTTTTGCTGGATGTACCAAGCTCATTTACAGCTCATTACTGTACCCTCTAGTCTATTCTGCCAGCCCATGGAAGATAGAAGATTACTAAATCAGAACTAGAGTTTGTGTTAACAAAGCAACTGTATTGTGATGTTATGACCCATATTTGTCCACAGGAACCTGAGCTTAAACACTGTGGGCTAGATTCGCAAAGAGAGCAAAAAAATCCACACATGCGGAAAAAAAGGCTTGCAAAACTTCAGAAACCGCAAGTGTACCATATTCACAGTCAAAATTTCCACAGGTGCAGAAAATCGCAAAACAGGCGAGTTGCGAAATTCCGTCAAGTGCTGAAAATCTGCAACATGTTTTCTGCAGCTGTGGAAATAATATAAAAGGCCCAGCAGACAAAACAACAGCAGGTAATCCATATTAAGTGGAGCAGGAGACTTTGACAGTCTTGCAAATGTTGCAGCAAGAACAGCACTCCCAGCAAAGCAAGCAGCCAGTCCCACAACTGGAACCATGGTAGCACCACCTGTACCAGCAGGACATACGTGCGGAACTGGGGGCGAAAGGGTGATAGCCACTCCACTTTTTATTTCTGTATGCCAAAAACTAGTATAGAAAAAGTGCCCTTTGTACCCTCATAAGTTCCCTTTTAATTCTCAGCCCCCTCAGCTTTTACCATCTTCCGGCACCCTTGCAGCAGGACCTTGCACCCAGCGGCAATATGTATCTGATGGTTGTGTCTCTGTGGTGTTTCTTTCTCCTACATCTGTAGCACACACTTCTGGCTGTTACCACCTCTGCCTTTACTGCCTGTGGGGCTCCTTTATGGGCTGCACAGGGTCATGTGGTTGTGCTTTTTTGTCTTTCGATGGAAATGTGTGCTAGTTTTGGTGTAGCAACTGACACTACTATACAGCCCACAGGTTTGTTGTTGTTTGGTGCCTGAACCCCCACTATGATTGTTTCCCAAGTGTTAGTGCACTGCCTTTTGCTCAGGGTCAGTTACACCTCACTCTCCCTGGTGCAGCATGTGCGCAACATGTTTTCCTCAACTGCAGAAAAACAGTGGCTGAGAATAGCCTTTAAGGGGATATGCCATACTTTACAATGCAATTTTTTGCACAGGAAATTTCTGCAGCTGCATATTTTCGGTAGTCCACAGAGTATTTTTTCCGCAGCTGCGGGCTTTTGTGTATATGATGCAGTGCAATTACTCCCTTTTTTTCCTCAACTGTGCAAATTTTGGGGACTTGCACATTTCTTTCCCCTTCAAAGTGTTTTGTGAGTCCTGCCCTGTATCCCTTCAAAAATACCATTGGCAGCTGCATGACTAATGTGTATGTGTGTGCCACACAAAACACGGGATGTACTGTGGCTATTTTCTTATGGCAGGATGAGCACTAGGGAGAACAGCAAACATCAATCCATCGAAGAACAGTCCTGTCCTTATCTGGATTGTAAGGCACAAACTGAAACGCTGGAACATTTTTTGTTACAATGTACTTTTGTCGTAGGTTTTTGGCGTTATTTTAACCAGAAGATAGAAGTTTTCTTGGATGAAGAGACTCACTGATGGCTGTTTGATTGTAGGTGACTTACCGAAACAGTTAAGGAAGTACAATAACGACACATTGGTAATACTTTTTGCATGTATCAAATTTTGCTTGAAGCAAGCTAGATGCCACCTGATGCTACAACAGCTTAGGATGCCTTATTTATTGCTGACCAGAATTTCAGAATTGGCCATCTAAGGAATTTGTCTCTTTATGGGAAGGTATTATTTGGTCAAAGCTTTAAACATATTCTGTGTTTTTGAACAAGTCTCCACAATCAGGTGTGTCATGTTTACAGAATGTGGGATGAGCTATAAAATCCTCTTTTGTGTCTATACATTAAGTGTGATGAAACTAGTAGGTTACTAGAAATGAATAGTGTGTGTTAGTCTATTTTGAGTTTGTTCATTATTTTCAATAATTTTCCGTTATTCTTTACTATTTTTGTATTTTCAATTTTGCACGATTTGATTCTTTTGAAAGGATACGATTTATTTTGTCTGATTTTTGTTTGATTTTCCTTTCAATAAAATTCCCCTACTCTTCTTCTGACTAGGTTTGCTTTTCAGAGCATGACCACATGCCCTGTAGTGGGTTTTCTAATACTTATAAAATGTGTATGAAAAAAGCAATGAAAATTGCGGTCCCCAATAGGACAAAAAACATCACATGACTGTGCATTATCCGACAAAGAATGCATGCCTTCCAGTATGACCGCATGTTTGAACTACTTTCCAGCCCTCAAAACCTTCTCACCAGCACTGAGATCACTCCACACCAGGCACAACACCTGGCACACACAGACTGCCACACACACACACAGCTGGCACATACCGGCTGCCAGCCTTAGCTATAAGTAAATCTCTATAGCAGCCCCCCACTCTGTACAATTATGTGGTTGATCCTGCCATAAATTTTAAACAAAAAGCTCATTTAAAAAAAATTATCTGGTTGATCCTGTCACTTTAAGACTGTCTTACACTACAGTAACTTTCACTATTCATCCTATAATGTAGCGTGACCGAGCAGTGTTAATGGCGGTAAAGGACATGCAGGCAGATGTTTAGAATAAACCATTCAGAGTTCAAAACGTATGTTAAGTGAGTTTTTTATTTTACGTTCATGCAGCTTTGTGTAAAAGAAACTGCCGACTGTAGACAGTGTAGAGCAAGAGGAGTAAGAGGCTTCAGAAAAGTAGATGCAAGCATGAGCGAGTGTTGCTATAGTAATTGTCACTCTGGCTTGCGTCTACTTTTCTGAAGTTACAGGAAGGCTATGTTGAAAATGTGGTGTAAAAATATGTAAAAATGGTAAAGTTATGAGTGTACAATGAAATTGATCTATACTTCCTCATAACTTTGGCAATTTTAAATATTTCCTACCAGGTTCATGAGGTGAGGTAGCAAAAGGGTTATGCTCAAATTTTGGTGTGCAAAATACTGTACAATAAAATGCCCAGGTTATGACTGAACGGTGTTGTATTTCAATGTTCAGTCATAACTTTTCTAATTGTTAATATTTTGACTCCAAAGTTTCAACATAGACATTTTTCCACACCACCTCATAAATGTGACAGGTGTTATATTTTAAATCCTGGACGAGACGTCTTTTCCCATTTCTGGTGCAAAATGACATTTCAGCCAATATACTATAAATGATACATGTCATGTTTATAAAGGCAATCATAAAAAGACTATCTTGAACATTTGGGGTCATTGTTAAAAAAAATTATGATTTGATGTGTAAAAAGTGAATGTGTAGAGTGAATGTGCCAGACCCTGCACTTCTGTATGCGAACAGATTCTTCCCATGGTGCTGGGATAAAAGGGACCTTCACATCTGCACCTGTTCTCGTAGGTCCCAAAGGGATCTGCTTAAATGAGGATACAATTTCATGATCTCAAAAAGAAAGCAAATTTATTGCCACCAAAGTAGGGAAATGTGGTGTTAGGGTTTCCAACCCTAACTTCGCACCCCCCAAAGCAGCAAAAGGAAAAAAAATTATTACAGTTTTGGCTGTCCTGAGTCTTGATGAATCAGGGTGGGGTCTTTCTTGGGGTTATTCAACCCTAATGATCACCCCATTCCATGAACAAATAAGGTCAGATGTTATCTGTTTTCTTCAGGCAGGACCTACAGGTTGTTGGCAACATGTGGGGTGACACAGTTCTGTATGTTAAACACTATATCAGAATGGGGTGAGCATTAGGGTTGAAAACCCCAAGGAAGACCCCACCCCACAGTTCTGTATGTTTAAACGCTATATCAGATTGGTCAATACCAACAGGAACATCTGCCAGAACTAGACACATAGTGGATTCCCTGCAGGGGGAGGGCCTCAAAAAACTGGTACAACAACCCACAAGAAACAGATCTATCCTAGATCTAGTACTGACTAACAGGGAAAGGATCACAGATCTCCAGGTAGAAGGTCACCTGGGGGCCAATGACCATCACATGGTATGGTTCAATTTGGCCACTAGAACTAAATCATCCCATTCCAAGGTAAAAATATGGGACTTCAGAGGAGCTGACTTTGATAAGATGGCCAACAGAGTTAAGCTAGCCCTGACAAGAAGAAATACAGGTGAGGGGGTACAGGCAAAGTGGACAAGTATTAAGGATGCAATAATTGAAGCAACATCCAATTGTGTTAGAGAGAAAAGGAAGTGCAAAAGAAGAAGGAAACCACTTTGGTTCTCAAATACAGTAGCAAAAAAGGTTAGAGCCAAAAGGCTGGCCTTCAGGAAATATAAGGGAATGCAGTGGGATGAAGATAGGGAGGCATACCAAACTTCCCTAAGGGAAGCAGGGAAGGCAGTAAGGCAGGCAAAGGCCCAAACTGAGGAAACACTAGCACGAACAGTAAAAGAAGGTTACAAGACTTTCTAAAGATACATTAGTGAAAGGAGAAAATCCAGAGGGGGTATTTCTAAGCTCAAAGGGGATAAGGGAGCATGTGAGGAGGAGGACCATATAAAAGCATCTATCCTAAACAGATACTTCTGCTCAGTATTTACTGAGGAGAAGGTAGGACAGGGCCCACAGCTCAGTCCATGGACACAGGGGGTAGGGAAGTGTGCACTAGTCCCTTCACAAAAGAAAGGGTCCTACAAGAGCTCAATAAGCTCAGGGTGGACAAGGCAATGGGACCTGATGGCATACATCCCAGGGTACTAAGGGAGCTAAGGGTGGATCTAGCAGAGCCATTATCAGAACTGTCTAGTGAGTCTCTGAGCACAGGAGAGGTCCCAGAAGACTGGAGAAGGGCGCATGTGATCCCACTCCACAAGATTGGTAGCATGGAGGAGGCAAGGAACTATACGCCAGTCAGTCTTACCTCAGTAGTGGGCAAGATTATGGAGGCATTCCTTATAGAAAGGATAGTGCAACACCTGGAATCCATAGGAGCACAGGATTCAAGACAGCATGGGTTTGCAAAAGGAAGGTCCTGTCAAACTAATCTCATAGATTTCTTTGACTGAGTAACCAGAGTGGTGAACCAAGAGGACAGCAGTTGATGTTGCCTACCTTGACTTAAGCAAAGCTTTTGATACTGTTCCACATAGAAGATTGATTAATAAGCTGGGTAGGCTCGGGTGGGTCAGAAGTTGGTCAACTGGGTGGCAAACTGGTTGACGGGCAGAAAACAGAGAGTGGTGGTAAACGGTATACAGTCAGAAGAGATGCAGGTCACAAGTGGGGTACCTCAGGGATCAGCCCTGGGGCCAGTCCTCTTCAATATCTTCATCAGTGACATTGCAGATGGACTGGAGGGTAAGGTTTGTCTGTTTGCAGATGACACCAAGATCTGCAACAGAGTAGCTGATCCAGATGGGGTGGGCAGAATGAGAAGAGATCTGAATAAACTGGCAAGATGGTTGGAAGAGTGCCAACTGGGGTTTAATGCAGAGAAGTGCAAGATCATGCACATAGGGAAAAGAAACCCTGAAGCCACCGATAGGTTGGGAGTGGAGTTGCTGGCAATCACAAGTGAAGAAAGAGACTTGGGCATCATCATCACAGATGACCTGAAATCATCCAAGCAGACTACTAAAGCGGTAGGTAAGGCTAGGGGGATGTTGGGGTATATTAGTAAGGGAATCACAAGTTGTAAGAGGGAGGTAATAATCCCTCTTTACAAGACACTGATTAGACCCCATCTGGAGTACTACGTGCAGTACTGGAGGCCCCACCTTCACAACGAAATTAACCAAATTGAGGCAGTCCAGAGAAAAGCAACCAAAATGGTGCAGGGCCTGCATCAGAAAACATATGAGGACAGATTAATGGAACTCAATATGTATACCCTTAAGGGCATTAACAAGGTGAAAGAGTCTAATGTTTTAATAAAAGAAAAATAAGACGACAAGAGGACACAGCATGAGATTAGAGGGAGGCTGATTAAGGGGTAATGTGAGGAAGTTCTTTTTCACAGAAAGGGTAGTGAATGCATGGAATGGCCTACCTCAGGAAGTGGTGGATATGAATACAGTGTAGGGCTTCAAACAGGTATGGGATAGGTGTAAGGGAGCAATACAGATAAGTATGACTAGATTGGCCACTGACAGAGCAAATGCCGATGGCACATTCATAAGGTAGAAAAAAAAATGGGCAGACTGGATGGGCCTTGTGGTCCTTATCTGCCATCAACTTCTATGTTTCTAACAGAATGGGTGAGCATTAGGGTTGAAAACCCCAAGAAAGACCCCACCTATGATTCACCAAGACTCAGGACAGCCAAAATCATTTTTATGTTGATTGCGCGCATGCGCAAGAAACATGTTGCGACAGGTTTCTCGAGAAGCAGGTTGTGGTAGCGGCACTGTTATAGTAATCCCACAGCTTTGCAAAGGCTTGCCCTGCTTCCCCCAGTGCGCAGCTGCTGCTGACACTAGTTCAGCCAGCATGCCACAACTTTCTAAAAAATCAGCAGCTGCAATCAGGGGCCGCCTCATCATTGCAGCGTCAGTCATCCGCTGCAATGAGGGAGCAACCTGTCATTGCAGGGCGGGATGTAAAACCCCTGAGATTGTTTATGAACATGGCGGCGGCTTGCCGCCATGTTCAAAAACAATATAACCCCCCCACACGTTTAGTTGCCGACGGGGGCCCCAATTCCCATCGTCTTTGTTGGTCTTTTGTGCGCCGTAGGCATTCTTTGCCCCACCCCCCAGCTTTTGTTCCTGCTGTCGGGTGGCCAATCTCCATCGGCTGTAGTGTTCCCCATTTGTTTTGTTGCTGACAGGGGAGCCCACTCCCCGTCGGCATTCTGTTACCCCCCCTTTTTGTTGCCGACGGGATGCCCAATCCCCGTCAGCATACTGATACCTCCACCCCTGCCCGGTTGCCGATGGGGGTGCCCAATCCCCATCGGCTACTGCTGCCCCTGGTCCACAAAGCCTCTGCTGGCACACTGGGAGCCCACCCAGTGTGCCAGATGCTCTCTGAGATGAAAGCGGTCCGCAACATCTCGTGTTTTTTTTAATCCTGAAAAGGAAACCGTCCCTCAGCGTCTTCGCCTGCTTCCCACCCGCAACCACCCACTGTCGCCCTGCCTCCCCAAACCCCCCCTCACCCCATTCTTACCTTAGGAGTTCGGCGTGACGATCTTCGGTGGACCGGGAACACGTCTACACTCCTCAAAGCCGACCGCGAACTGAGGAAATGCCGGTAAGCTGTATAATGTAATACATAGGGTTTTTTCAACTGTACTGCATATCTCGGGCATTTTTGGGAATTTTTCCACCAAATTTTCAACATGGGGTTTTTGGGACCCCTCCTCATGAATTCTTGAACTGTCATGGTGTTAATCAGCCCAGAAAGGTGATTTCGTGGTCACTGCGCAGAATCACCTTTTGGGGCCGATTAACGAAATGACAGTGCCAGTGTTCATGAGGTGGGCTCTCAAAAAGCCTATGGTGCAAATTTGGCGGAAAAAAATCCAAAAAATGACTGTTTTATGAGTGTGCGCTGTGCAGTTGCTATGCATGTTCGCAACTTCGTGAATTTGCAATATTTTCACACTAGATTTTCAACACTGGCATTTTGTCACACCTCCTTGTGAATAGTATAGCTGTCATTGTTCACATCCTGGCGGAATTGTGTTTTCACACTTCTGGCACAGAATAGCGCAGTCGCTGTGGGAAATCAGTGTTCGGGACAGATTAAAAAAATGACAGTGCCACTGTTCATGAGTAGAGGTCCTGTAATGGGTATGGTGAAAATTTGGTAACAATACTCCATAAAATGACTGTGTTATGAGCGTGCATTGCGCAGTTTGCACGCACGCTCGTAACTTAGCAAATTTATAATATTTTCACTCTAGATTTCCAACATTGCCATTTTACGACATCTACTTATGAACAGTAAAGCTGTCATTTTTCCCATCCTGGCTGAAATGTGTTTTCGCACTTCTGGCGCAGAATACAGCGGTCGCTGTGGAAAATCACTGTCTGGGACAGATTAAGAAAATGAGAGTGATACTGTTCATGAGCAGAGGTCATAAAATGCCTATGTTGAAAATTTGGTGATAATAGCCCTTCGAATGACTGTGTTACAAGTGTGCGTTGCACACTTTCCACACACGCTTGTAACTTCGCAGATTTGTAATATTGTCATGCCACATTTTCACCAGTGGAATTCTCCCACACCTCCTTATGAGCTGTGTAGCTGTCATTTTTCACATCCTGACTGAAATGTCTTTTCACAGTTCCGGCGCAGAATAATGCGGTCGCTGTGGGAAATCACTGTTCGGGACAGATTAAGAAAATGACAGTGGCACTGTTCATGAGCAGAGGTCCTAAAATGCCTATGTTGAAAATCGGGTGATGAAACTCCATAACATGACTGTTACAAGCGTGCGTTGAACTGTTTCCACACACCCTTGTAACATCTCAATTTTGTAATATTTTCACCCCACATTTTCAACAGTGGCATTTTTCCACACCTCCTTATGAACAGTACAGCTGCCATTTTTCACATCGTGGCTAAAATGTGTTTTTGCACTCCTGCTGCAGAATAGCACGGTCGTTGTGGGAAATCACTGCGAGGGACACATTAAGATCGAACAAGTGAGAGGGGGGAGTGATTGCGCTCAACTGATCTCTGTCGGGACTGCTGCAGATTTGTTTGTGGGCAGAGAAAGGGCCCAACACAAGAGCCCAGTACAAAAGGGCAGCCTGCAGCACTGGGAGAAACAGAACCAGAGAGCGAGCGAGTGAGGGAGGGGGAGTGAGCGAAGTCACTGGAGCTCTTTCAGGACTGCTGCAGATTTCTTTGTGGGCAGGAAAAGGCATCAGTGCAGGCAGGGGCCCAATGCAAAAGGCCAGCCTGCAGCGGTGGGAGAAACAGTAAGAGCCAGTGAGACAGGGGGACTCAGTGAGCTCAACAGAGCTCTGTCAGGACTGCTGCGGATTTCTTTGTGGGCAGAAAAAGGTGCCAATGCAGGCAGGAGTCCCATACAAAAGGGCCACTTGCAGTGCCAGGACAAACAGAATCAGCGTGTGAGACAGGGAGACTGAGCAACCTCAACAGAGCTCTGTGGGGACAGCTGTGGATTTGTTTGTGGGCAGAGAAAGGGTGCAACATAAGAGCCCACTACAAAAGGGCAGCCTGCAGCACTGGGAGAAACAGAACGAGAGAGCGAGTGATGGAGGGGGAGTGAGCGAATTCACCAGAGCTCTTTCAGGACTGCTGCGGATTTCTTTGTGAGCAGAAAAAGGCTTCAATGCAGCCAGGGGCCCAGTACAAAAGGCCAGCCTGCAGTGGTGGGAGAAACAGTACAAGCAAGTGAGACAGGGGGACTGAGTGAGCTCAACGGAGCTCTGTCAGGACTGCTGCGGATTTCTTTGTGGGCAGAAAAAGGTGCCAATGCAGGCAGGAGTCCCATACAAAAGGGCCGCTTGCAGTGCCAGGACAAACATAATGAGCGTGTGAGACAGGAAGACTGAGCAACCTCAACAGAGCTCTGTCAGGACAGCTGCGGATTTGTTTGTGGACAGACAAAGGCGCCAGTGCATGCAGGGGCCCAGTACAAATGGACAGCCTGCACTGACGGTGAACCCAGAATGAGCGAGTGAGAGAGGGGGAGTGAGCGAGCTCAACAGAGCTCTATTGTAACTGCTGCAAATTTCTTTGTGGACAGAAGAAGGTGGCAACTCAGGCAGGAGTCCCATAAAAAAGGGCAGCCTGCAGCACCAGCAGAAATGGAATGAGTGAGTGAGAGAAGGGGAGTGAGCGAGCTAAACGGAGCTTTGTCAGGACTGCTGCAGATTTCTTTGGGGGCACACAAAGGTGCCAACAGAGGAAGGAGCCCAGTACAAAAGGGCAGCCTGCAGTGCCAGGACAGACAGAATGAGTGAGTGACACAGGGGGAGTGAGCGACCTCAACGGAGCTCTGTCATGACTGCTGCAGATTTCTTTGTTGGCAGAAAAAGATGCCAACGCAGGCAGGAGCCCAGTACAAAAGGCCACCCTGCAGCGCCAGCAGAAATGGAACAAGTGAGTGAGAGAGGGGGGAGTCAGCAGGCTCAACAGACCTGTGTCGGGACTACTGCAGATTTCTTTGTGGGCAGAAAAAGCCACCAACAGAGGCAGGAGCCCAGTACAAAAGGGCAGCCTGCAGCACCAGGAGACACAGAATGAACGAGTGAGAGAGGGGGAGTGAGCCACCTCAACAGAGTTCTGTCAGGACAACTGCAGAATTCTTAGTGGGCAGAACAAGGTGCCAATGCAGGCAGGAGCCCCATACAAAACAGCAGCCTGTAGCACCGGACGAAACAGACTGAGTGACTGACAGAGGGCCAGTGAGCGTGCACAACACACCAAAGCAATCAACATTCGGTGTTGACAAATGCTTGTTTTTTTATTTTGCTGTTTGGGGTGAGGGTGGGGAGTTAGGGTTGGAAACCCTAATGCCATTTCCCTACAGAAGTGGTTAGTAGGTATTTCCCTATATACACTTTCCCTGTATACACAATTGTGATCAAAACCAATAATAACCATCTAAATGTATTATATGAAACAAAAGATAGGTAAGTCTGCTATATACAGAAGTATACCCATTGAAGGGGCTAACCAGATCATAAAGCTATTAGTCCTTTGGGCTTGTGGCCTTATGTTCTGATTAGCCCCCTCGATGGGTTTATTTCATTGTATACCATACTTACCCATCATTTGTTCATAGGATATGCTACCCCCTGCTGGAAATATTGTTGATATTTTTTGTTCAAGTGACGATTGACTAGACTACACTACGAGTGGCAAAGCCACAAGTGATGTCATCAGGTCAATTGTCATGGGAACAAAGAATATCAACAGTATTTCCAGCAAAGGGGGGTAGCATATTCCATTAAAGCCATGCCATGCCTCTAAATAAGTGAAAAAGAAAATTCATTTCCTGCCATTTTCTGCTGATAGTAAAAAATCTAAAGAGGATCAATAATTGAAACACCACTCATTTTGTAGATATTTCTGTGCTGAGCGACTTTTGTGCTCAAAGTACCATGCTATAATTTTTCATTTTAAAGTTATTTGCATTTTTTGCCGCAAAAAGTGGAACAAAATTGAATTTTCTGCAATTTTGCTAACTATAAAAAAAAACTAAGTGGTATCTATAAACGAAACACCACATATTTTGTAGATATTTTTGTGCTGAACAAATTTCATATTCAGAGTGCCATGCAATTTTTTTTGCACCTCCCTCACTTCCTGACAGGCCACTCCTTTGGACTGCCAATGGACCCCCTACCCACCAAGCCATCCCCCCATTGCCATCATGCCACCCCCCTTATGCCATGCCCTGGTCAACCCAATGTATCCCTTTGCCTGAGGGCCCCCCTTCCAGGGCCCACAAGAGGTGAGATAGGGTCCAAATCTATACCAGGCACATGGCAGAGGATTGGCTAAGAAGGCTGCTTCCAGGGCTGTATGGGGCTGGAGTCTCGGGTGATCATCATCCGGTTGGCCGAGCAGGTGGTTTTCCTGTTTTCTCCCTACATCCCACCTCCCCACATTGAGGCTGCATGTACACAGCATCATGGTAAGGATGCACAGTGGCATGTGGTCACCCATGCCTCCACGTGTGCCTCCATTGGGGACCACCAGGTGCCTCTTTAGAAGTGGTGCAGGCTTACGCCCTCCCTCCCAAGCAGGCAGCATCCGAAGAGACACTCCTAACCCTCACTGCCGGTCTCTGCTCCTGTCATCCCAGGCATGGACATGAACCTGGATCGCCAGCATTCCAAGTGAACCCCTATTGCCCAGTGCCACAGAGCTGACTTGTTTTTTTATTTTAAAGTTATTCACATTTGTTTGTTGAAAAAGTAAAACAAATTGCAATGTTGCTAATTAATAGAAAAAATGAAAAAGTAGCTATAAATGAAGCACCAGTCATTTTGTAGATATTTTTGTACTGATCAAATTTTATGCTCTCAGTACCATGCTATCATTTTTCATTTTAAAGTTATTTGCATTTGAATACAGTTAGTACTGCTACGGAGGCTGAACATTCTAAATGAGAATATCACTGGTATGTTTTGCCATGCATGGACCTCCAGTGAGAATATCGCTGATATTCTCACTGGAGGTCCATGTATGGCAAAATTAATACTATTTATGTAATGTGTATGTGTGTGTGTGTATATCTATATATATATATATATATATATGTATGTGTGTATATATATATATATATATATATTACAAGGGCAAATAGTGCCCTTATAGTTAAGGTTGGTACAGCCTTTCAATGTTAAATCTCAGTTTTTGCACCTTAATAAGTTTGTCATTTTTCAACCAAAAAAACACAAAAATTAGTATGTGCTGACATGTTATCGGTGTCGCAAGATGTTGAAAGTATAATGACAACAGCTTTTACGGTTTCAGAGATATAAAGTGGTCAAAAATGCAAAAAGAAACTTTTTTTTCCATAGGATTAAATGGGATTTTTTGCTTTCATGTACAGCACACATGGAATTAAGCTTGCCTCTGATACTTTCAGGGATGATGGGGTGTATGCCAAGGGTGTGCCTTTGGATGGTTTGGTGAAATGTATATGTATATAACCAATTTTGAATTATAACGTTTTTTGTGATAGATGCAAGCTAGGCAGTGTGCATGATGCTATGTAAATAACGTTTGCTTGCTTGCTTGCTAAATTGCATTTACCATTCAAACAGTACCTCGTAAATGGTAAATGTCATTTACCATTCACAAATTACTGTTCGAATGGTAAATGTGTGAACTCGAACAGTAAATATGCGAATGTTAAAAGGCATTTACCACTCACACTTTACTGGTCACAGTTCAGGTTTCCATTTGAATTTTCCACCATCTTGATTACTTTTTCAGCGAGGCTTTTCATAGCTTTAAAGTTGTTAAAATACAGCTCCTTGGTAATCATGAACAATTGCGTTTACCTAATGGGGGCCCGAGGAACAAGCTCCTTACATTGTTTTTTACCCCCCCAAGCCTGTTGCTTTTTACCCCAACATCGGGGTGCCCAATCCTGGTGTCAGGTTGTATCACCCCCCCCCTTTCTGGTGTTGCACACTGGGAGCCCACCCAGTGTGCCAAAACAAAGTAAAATATAACCAGTGAAAAGAGAAAACTGCCCTCTAAAATTTTTTCTTGATGCAGGATCCTGCATCAAATTTTTGAATCCTGCATTGATGCAACTTGTTCCCCTCAATGTTTTTTCTGGGATCGGGGTGCCCAATCCCAGTGGTGGCATGTGTCCCCCACGTACTAACCTGGCACACTGGGAGCCCACCTCAGTGTGCCTTAATTGTAATAAAGTATTTCAAACACTGGGATGCCCCACCTCCTGGTGTTTGATGCCCTCCCTCCAAAGCCCATTGTTTTTTTCCCCAACAACGGGGTACCTAATCCCCGAGTCGGGTCATGTAACCCCTCACTAGTGTGGCACACTGGGAGCCCACCCCAGTGTGCCAAATGTTTTCTTTTTATTTATTTCTTTCTTGTAAAATAAGAAAATGGTCCCCAAAAGTCCTTTTTTTTTTTTTTAAATTAAACCTGCAAAAAAGGAGACCATCCGGACCCCATCTCATAAACAATGCAACTGTCATCTCTTTTCTCGGTACCAAAAGGTGTTTTTGCAGTCACTGCACTGAATCAACTTTCAAGACTGATTAATGAAACAACAGTGCCACTTTTCATGAGGTGAGGTCCCAAAAAGCCCATGTTGCGAATCTGGTGAAAAAATTCCCAAAAATGACTGCGTTACAAGCGTGCATTGCGTAGTTTCTATGCATGCTCATAACTTCGCCAATTTTTAATATTTTCACTCCAGATTTTTAACATTACCATTTTTTCACACCTTGTCATGAACAGTACAGCTGCCACTTTGCACATTCTGCCCAGAATGTGTTTTCGTACCTGTGGTGCAGAATGGCGCGGTCACTGTGTGAAATCAACTTTTGGGATGGATTAACAAAATCACAGTGCCACTGTTCATGAGGTGGGGTCCCAAAAAGCCCATGTTGTGAATTGGATGAAGAAATTCAAAAAAATGACTGCTTTTCAAGCGAGCATTGTGCAGTTTCTATGTACACTCGTAACTTTGCCAATTTTTATTGTAATAATTTTTATTGATATTTCAGAACATAAAACAAAACATAAGGTCACATTACAAAATACAGTGATCAGTTATAAAGTACATCCAACCCCGCCCACAAGTGCTGGGATGGTATACTGATCTAGTTGTCATATGGGGGCAACCAAGTATACCCTAAGAGTAAACTATATAAACGTAACACTTCAGTTAACAGAATAAAGACTACTGTATATCACTGGGTTACATGCTCTATTATGTATAGACATACCATAGAATTTAAGCAAGCACTCCGGGTACCCCAAAACCTCCCACTATCAACCCTATAAGGAGTACTTACCAAAGCTGGATTGAATCAGATCCTTCACAATACTGGGCGTACTACATTGCAGAAGTAATTTTATACTTGCTGCCAGAGGTGTTCCTTTTCAAGGCATTCGGAGCACTGTGACATAGAGTATAGATATGTTCTGCAAGGACCATCCGTTCCTGTAAAGATACCAAAACGACCCAAGCTTAAGTCCGTACTCATAAGATAACTTCGGTGTGTCCAGCAGACCAAACACATTCAATCATAGCACTTATAGTTCTGGGAATATCACATCCCCCACAAAACATGGGGCACCATTACCTTTACCTTTGCTGAAGTCCCACCACAACTAACTACATATACAGCCAACAGAAGAAACCAAGGTTGATCACCCTATTCCTGCTGGAGGAGGAACCTGCACTAAGTATCTCAGATATGGGTCCCAACAGGCTGTGAATGAGGATAATTTGGATTTCTGTAGGTGGGATATCTTAACCAGTTTGGCCAGAGTAGCCAAAGACCCCAATATTACTGTTACCATAGGGATCACCACAGACCTCCACTGGCATAATATAGCCCTTTTGGTTTGTAATGCTAACCAAGGCCAGCCATCTCAATTTTAACGGTGACAATTTAGGCAATACCCCCCTTAACCCCAAGATACAAAAAAGGAGACATAGGGGAATGGTCTGTTGGAGAACCCGAGAAGCTAGAACCAGAATCTCTTGCTAGAGAGGTTGGATCTTGGGGCATGTCCACAGAATGTGCAATAAATCTCCCCCCCCGGCTGTTGACACCTCCAGCAATTATCCCTCTCTATTACTTTAGCTCTATACAGAATGACTGGGGTTCTATACCAAGAGTGTGCAATTTCATTTTGAATTAGTCTCGATTTGGCATCAGTAAACCAGGAATGAACATCTATCCAGGCTTTATCCCAAGCCTCAGATGATATAGGAGTCTGCAACATCTTCTCCCATCTAATCCTCACTGTCTCAGATTGAGATGGAAGAGTATCACGCAGGGTAGCATACAACTGACCCTCAATTCCCTTAGTACATGAAATCCACTTAACCAATGGAGATGGTTGAACCCGGCTCAACGGAGAACGCAAAAGTTGTCTGATAACATCCCTGATCTGGAGGTATCTCCAGAAATCTTCTGCTGGAATTCCCCATTGCTATCTCAGAGACTGAAATGTCTGGATATTCTTATGATCAGGGGTCAACAAATCTCCTAACGTGGTGATACCCAATGCTGCCCAATGCCCCCACCTAATTTTGCTGCCACCTATGGTGATGTCTGGGTTGTACCATATAGGGACATAAGAAAGAGGAAGAGGTGCCAGCTTAAGTCTATGATGAAAGCAAACCCAGTTTCTCCTGGCCGAATCTATTGTAGGGGACGTAGGAGACATACTCTCTATCCCACCCTTATTAATCTTAGCTTTTTTGAAATTATCCTTCTGTACTAGAAGAGATAAGGGATGACACAACCCTGCGATGTCTGTCTCTAGCTGTACCCATTACGGTGACAGAGGGCAAAGGGGTCTAGCCCAGTTGATTGTTTGAGCTAACAAAAAGGTCCAATGGTATCCTTCAAACCACGGGAGGTTCCACCCCCCGCCACCAGTGTGATCTTAATTTAGCCCAACTGAATCTAGGTTTAGATCCCTCCCATAAAAAATCCCCAATTACTTTGTCAATACTCTGAAACCATCGTGCAGGTAAAGGGACCGGTAAATGTCTCAGGAGATAAAATAATTTGGGAGCCGCAATCATAGATACTGCCACCACTTTCCCAGCAAGAGTTAGTTTAAGTAACCTCCATCTATCAAAATCTGTCTTCAGTGAGGAGAGAAGGGGTTGTATATTGGCCTTCCATATAACCTCTAGAGAGGGAGTGAGAAAAATACCCAAATATGTAATCCCAACTGGAGCCCAAACTAGCTCCTCCACTCCCATGTCCTGCTGAACACAGTGCTCGTTCAGGGGGAGTATCTCTGTCTTGTGCCGATTCATCCGAAGACCAGAATGCTTAGAGAATTCTTCAAGCAAATCAAGAAGCAGGGGGATAGCAGTGTGAGCATCCTCCAACAAAAGAAGAAGGTCATCAGCATACATAAAACTTACATAGGATATATTCCCCACTGTCAAACCATTAATCTTTGGGTGATTGCGGAATGGCAGCCGCCAACGGTTCTATCGCCAAGACAAAAAGTAAGGGAGAGAGCAGGCAACCTTGTCTCGTCCCTCTGCCCAAAGGGAAAGGTTGGGAAAGGGTCGAATTGGTATTAACTCTGGCAAAAGGGGCCCCATATATAGCTTTTATTCTTGTGAGAAAGGTGTCTCCAATCCCAAAATGAGCAAGGGTCAAATATAGATAGTCCCATTCCACTGAGTCAAAAGCCTTTTTGAAATCTACCATAATGGCAACCGCAGGGGTGTGAAGAGACCTGGCCAGAGGAATCAAATTCAACAGGGTTCTTAAATGATCTGAACTATGTCTGCCCCGGTATAAATCCCACTTGTGATGGGTGTATCAATTCAGCCAACAAAAGACTAAGTCTGTAGGCCAGGATTTTAGCATAAAGTTTACTGTCCAGGTTTATAAGTGAAATAGGGCGATAATTTCCCGGATTCGTGGAGTCCCTACCTTTCTTGGGAATCACAACAATAGTTGCCTCCGGCATAGAGGGTGGAAAGGTGCCCTTAATTTCGACCTTCCAAAAGACCTGAATCAAAAGGGGAGCAATAATATGGCCCAGAGTCTGATAAAATTCTGCGGGGTACCCATCGCTACCTGGAGATTTACCCTTTTTTAAGTTTTGAATAGCCACCATCAGTTCCTCCTTAGAGATAGGGAGATCTAACCCCTGTGTGTGCTGGCTCTGCAGCTTAGGTAAGCTCAGTGAATTTAAGAAGCCCTGAGTATCCAAATTATGCTTAGTGTGAGTGGAGCAATATAACTTTGTATAGAATGCAGACATAATCTCATTAATATCCCCTGGAGAAGTACGTAATGAGCCTAAATTGTTTTTTAGGCCAGGGATAAATCTGCTAGCCTGCTGTTTCCTTAATTGGTAAGCAAGTACCTTACCCCCTTTGTTCCCCCTTCCCAAAACATATGTTTAAGATGTAAAATAGCAGCTTCCGCTTTCCTGTTCATAATCTGATTAATTTCAAACCGAATGGCTAATATGGATTTCCCTATAGGTGAATGAATATTGGGAGAAGGCAGCGACTTAAACTTACTCTCAGCCTCAGCCAATTTCCACTCAAGGTCAAGCAGCTGAGCTTCTCTTTGTCTGCGTCTAGTAGCCGAAAACCCCATAATGCTACCTCGCAACGTGGCTTTAAAAGCCTGCCAAGTTGTACATGCAGAGGTGTCATCAATAGGGTTTTTTGCAAGGAAAAGAGAAGCCTCCTTAATGAGTCAAGGGGTGAACTCAGGGTCCTGTACCAGAAGTGGGTCCAATCTCCACTGTTTAGTTGTGGGGGCCACTGGGTCCCATTGTACTAATAGCTGAACTAAAGCATGATTAGAGATACAGCAAGGGAGAATTGAAACCTCCAAAGTTTTAGTAGTCAGGTTAGCTGAGCCAAGCCAAAAATCAAGCCTACTATATGAATCATTGGGAACAGAATGAAATGTGTAGTCTCTAGCTCTGGGGTGGAACAATCTCCAGAGATCTACTAACCCCTGGTCAGACAACATTTGATGGAGAGCCTTCACACTCCTAGGATGTGCCTCTTTCCCCCCATCATTTCTATCCAACATAGGCATCAAGGTCAGATTAAAATCCCCACCAATGAGTAGCGGACAGTCTGGAGGGTTAAATTCTAGTGTTGCTTCTGCCAGCTTATGAAAAAAAAGTGGAGCATCATCATTGGGGGCATATACATTGCATACAGTAATTAAACCTGTGGGCGTATTATACGTAGCCATAACCCATCTGCCATCAGAATCTGCACTTGTCTGGGTTAACTTCCAAGGAAGAGACTTGTGCACCAAAATCTGGACTCCGTGTTTCCTGGTCAAGGCATTGGAATGCACTTGCTGACCAACCCAATCCTTCATCATACGGGTATGATCTTCCCCATTAAACTTAGTCTCCTGGAGAAAGACCACTTGAGAACGTTTCGTTTCAAGTATGCGAGAACTTTCTTACGTTTAATCGGAGAATTTAACCCACGGACATTCCAGGTATGCATCACTATATCAGCCATTTTGTACCTTCCTCAATGTACCTTAATCTAAACTATTAAAAGAACTAAATCTATCTATATGCCAAATATGAAAAGTCCCTGTACCGATCAGAGCAAACACGTACCCCAACAATAGGCGGGAATTATCTAACCTAATTACAACTACTCTATACTCCTACACTATCTAAATAACAACCAAACAAACAAACTACCTACTATTATTAGAAGAACCGGTAGAATTAAGCCAGCTAGAAACCTAGCCAATGGTATATCCTATCGATCTTGGGGGGAACCAGGTATTTCTCAGAAGGAAGAAGATCCCTATCTACTATGGAGCATATATCAAACTACTCTGAAAGAGGACCAAAGCAACAAACAAAGTCTGTACATGCTAGAGCCTGCAACGGACCTGCCTACAGTCCCCTCATGTGGGGAACTAGTCCTATAACCTAATCTTAGGACCAGTTATTGCTCTGCTCTTAATGGGAAACTCAGAACCCCCTCGTACCAACTCCATGTCCACAAAAGATATTATAAGACATCTCCCCTAACTGGGCTTCTAATACTCCCTAAACATTTTCTTACTAATGAATCTTTACCAACACTCCTTAGGGCCCACCTATAACCAAGCCAAGTACTGCATATTCTGAGTAAAACTATGTGGCACATCTTAATCATTACCCCATAGTACGAAACCGATAGAATCCCTTTGGTAATGTTAAGTTCTACATATCGCCTCTATGGACCCATTGAGTCACTTAATCCCTCCCAATAGGCCCTCTAAGCAAAATACTATGGAGGGTAAAATATTGTCTTGACAGAGATAATAAACTTCCTCCTATGGAAGACAAACAGGAAAGGAAGAAAAGGGGGGTTAGGTCACGCCCCGGGATCTAGCCTATCACAGGCAGATCTTCAAACATCCCTAGCTACAGATGTACGCCCACATTATATGTTTATATAATCATTCCTTCTACTCAGCCGATACCCCCGAATGTGCCATCGTGACAACTGCCATAAAACCTTCTGATAGACATTACCCTTAGGCTACACCCAGGTATAACTTAAGGAAGCCATACCTATTTCCACCCGCAATATTACAACAATAAACAATCAACAGTTCAGATACTTATCTAACATTAAACAGTATAATCCAAGGAAAAAAGTCCATTTGCTCATGAAATTTTCGGCTGTTTTCCCTCTTCTCATTCTTGATCCGTAGATTGACCTGGGGGGGACCCTAGGGCCGGAAAGACCGATGATGTACTAGCTGTGGTACTGACCATGCCCTGAAGGCAGTCCCTAAGAGGGTCTTCTTGAAAACTTCCACCCCCATTGACCATCGCTTCACAACCTTCCTCCTCGGGGAGATTGTTCAGAATCGCAAACCGGTTTTTGGCAAAGTAAGGACTGACATATTCTATCTGAACTTCTCCTTGTGTATCTGGAGGGGGAGAAGTCAGATTGTCGGTGCTGCTCTTGCTTTCCTGAGGATGGTCCCTTTTAGTATGCGGGGAAGATGGAGGCCTCTTCTGTACATTCAAGTTCCTGGGTTCTAATCCCACCAGTGGTGCCGATTGAGGAGAGGTAACTGTAGTAACAGCAGCTGAAATGGGGATACCTTGAACATTTTCAGCCTGGCTAGAAGACTGGGAAATCAAACTTCTAGGACAGGAATTGGCAATATAGTCCAAAGCCGCCTCTGAAGATAAAATTGCAGACTTGTACCATTCATAGAGATTTGTAGTGTGGCGGGTACCTTAATGTGAAAGGGATCTTTAAAGCATGTAGCTTCTTCGAGCTTCAGTGAAAGTTTCACTGAGTGGCCAATTCCCTCGAATAATCTTGAAAAATCATAATCCTATTCCCTTGCCACTGTAGTTGTCTGAGCTCTCTGGCCCTAGCCTGTATTGCTTCTTTTTCAGCAAAATTCAGGAACCGAACCAGGATGGGGCAAGGACATTCCCCCTGGGCAGGCCTAGGCTGGGCCATGCGGTGAGCCCGCTCCATTGTAATTTTAGTACCGTCAGGGAGCTTCAAGATTTCTGGCAGTACATGTTGTAAAAATGGCAAAACCTTCCCTTCCTCACAACCCTCCGGGAATCCCAATAGGCTCAGATTATTTCGCCTACTCCTATTTTCCAGATCTTCCACTTTATCTTGTAGCTGATTAATCTTAGCCGCCTGATCTCTCATTAGGGCCAAGTAGTTGAGAAGTGAGTCCTCCTGCGTATTTACCCTTTGCTCCACTGTGTCCACATGTACATTAATTTGCTGAATAGTGAAAGCAGAATTATTAGCTGCTAATGTGAGGTTGTCTATGCTTGCTATGATCGACACAAACATGTCCCGTATAGAGGGCTCCTCTCGCTCATTTACTAACTGCGCCATCATGTAGATCACGGATAGCAGGGATATGAATCTCCCACTCGCAATCCACTTTGCCGAATGCCCCAAGAGTCTAAAATTCCTGTGTCGATAGTACCGAGTTTCGGCAGCCTGGTCCGTTATTATTTTTTGTGTATATCCTCCCCAAAGGGTATAATTCCCGGGTGCTAGGCTCCATGCGACGAGAACAACCCGATTAAGCCGCCATCTACAACGAGCACTAACCATGCCCCCCCCAACTTTGCCAATTTTTAATATTTTCACTCCAGATTTTTAACATTACCATTTTTTCACACCTCCTCATGAACAGTACAGCTGTCATTTTACACATCCTGCCCAAAACATGTTTTTGCTCCTGTGGCGCAGAATGGCACGGTCACTGTGCAAAATCAACTTTCAAGATGGATTAACAAAATCACAGTGCTACTGCTCATGAGGGAAGGTCACAAAAAATCTAAGTTGACAATTTGGTGAAAATGCTCGAGTTATGTGCATTCGTTGAATTTATTCCACACACACGCATAACTTTGCTGGATCCAACAGTAAAACAAGGACACTATTATACTATTTAAAAAAGAATGGAAATTCATTGCAAAAAACTCTGTTAATGCATCAGTTAGGGTTTTTATTAAACCATAAAAAGCTGGGAAATTCGATATAAAGGTTACCAACCCTATCACCCCACCCCCCACTGTCCAGACACACCAACAGGCATCTGGGTGTACCATGGGGTCATCAAGCCCAAAACTCACCTCATTTCATGTGTAAACAAGCTGACATGGTACAGTATAGGAGAATGAGGTGAGGGTTATGCCTGAAGACCCCATGGCTCACCCTGATGCCTGTTGGCCTGTGGATAGTGGGGGGGTGGTAAGGTTGGCAACACTAATGAAGAATTTCCCAGCTTTTTATGGTTTAATAAAAACTCTAACTGATGCATTATTGGAGTTTTGGATATATAGATTATAAAGGTGCTGTCGCACCCCTATAGTTAGGATTGAATAAGGACTTCAATGTTAAACTCAAAAGTTTGCACTTTAATAACTATGCAACTGTTCAATGGATTTGCATACAAATTTGCATGCATCATTGCCCCAGGTAGATCTCTGGATGTGGTAAGTTATGTTCCGGTCACAGGTGCAGTTTCCAAGTTCCGGAGAGGTGAAAAAAAGCATTTCTTTGCTCATTGACTTTGCTGAGATTTTTCTTTGAACTTGTTTATAACATAGACAATTTGGAATCTTGGTCTGAATTTTTCAGGGCAGAGAGGGACTATCCCACAGATGTGCCTTTTGCTAGTCTGGTGAAAAAATAATACACCGTTTTTATATTACTGTATTTTAAAAGTTTGAAAAAATTGTTCCTGTGCATGCTCAGTAAGCACTAAAAGATAGCTGTATGAAACAAAAAAAATAATTCTTTTTTCATATGACATCATCCTTTTTCATTGGAGGAAAATCCTTTTTTGTGTGGCTGCCATCTTGTTTTCAGTTATGCCTGAACAATTCAAATTTGGAAATCCCCAAAAATGATATTCTGGGGAGAAACCAATACATGTAGCTTGCTTACCAGGCCCCCCTTAGCTGCATTCTGCACTTTGCTGCTGGAGAAATGCCCAAAAATGTGTTTTCTTTAGCACTGAAATTCTTTTTTTGTATCCGTGTCATACAAAAAAAGATCTTTTTTGAATGGGAAATCAATGTATTTCAAAGGGATTTTCAACTTTGCTGCATAACTTTGGCATTTTTGCTTATTTTGACACCAAATTTTCAACATACTCCTTTTGAGACTCCTCCTCATGAACAATTGAATTGATATGCAACTCCCACACAAAAGGTGATTTTCCAGTCACTTTGTGAATTCAACTTTCGGGCAAGATTTGCGTAATGACAGTCATATTGTTGAAAAAGTGGAAGTCATAAGAAGGCTATGTTGAAAATTTGGGTTTAAAATATGTAACAATGGCAAAGTTATGACCATTCACTGCAATTTCACTACGCATGCTCGTAACTTTGGAAATTTAAAAGACTTGGACTCTAAATTTTCAACATAGACTTCTTATTACCCCACCTCATGTATATCACAGCTGTCATTTTTTAAATCCTAGTCAAAATGTGTTTTCACACCTGTAGCATGGAACAGTGTTGCAGCTGTGTGGAATTACATTTTGGTGGGGATTCGAAAATTTTCTGTACCAGGTATATAAGGTGGAGTAATACGATGGCTATGCTGGCAATTTGGTAACTGTTGCCCTATAAATGGAAGCTCAGGGCCCTTCAATAGCAACCTACATATATGCATCTATGGAGGGATGGGAGTGCAGGGCCTGAAGGGTACTCTGCTCCTACAAGCAAATAAGGATACGATTACGCTATCTAAAAAATTATACATGGGTGGGACACAGGCAAATAAGGCTACGATTACACTATCTCAAAAAGTAAGGAAATACTTTGCAAAAAAAATGACATTAATGCATCAGTTAGGGTTGATGTCAAACCATAAAAAGGAGGGAAATATGATGTTAGGGTTTCCAACCCTAACATCCCACCCTCTCCTTGCACACACCAAAAGGTGTCAGGGGTATGCCTTGGGGTTGTCAGCCATAATGCTCACCCCATTCTCCTATACTGTACCCATTTCAGCTTATTAAGTTATGAAATGGGATGAGTGTTAGGGCTGACAACCCCAAGGAACACACCTGATGCCTGTTAAGTGTGTGCAGGATGGGGGTGTTAAGGTTGGACACCCTAAAGTTATATTTCCTTCCTTTTTTATGGTTTGATATCAACCCTAACTAATGCATTTACATAGTTTTTATAAAGAATATATATATATATATATATATATATATGTTTCTGAATTTCAGTACCTTTGAGCCAGAGACTCATTTATGAAGGTTTCACATGAAGAGTGTACAGGGACAAACAGATAATACAACAACATACAATAATTCCTAAAACATCAAACAATTCAAGTCAGGTGATACAGAGAGTATAGAGTCACATTTTTACATCATTATAGAGGTAACATTAACAGAGTTTCCAAGCATGTTACAGAGTCAATTACAACAATGGCACCTATGGATAAGTTGCAGGAGCATTAAAAGCAGTTGGGTAGGTAGGGGGTGCTGTCAGTAAAGTGACATTGTCAATAGCGTCAAGCTCTGAATGCATGTGCATCAAAAGCAAATCAGGTAGGAAGTAGCCAGGGTGGTGGCCAGATCTAGCAACAAGTACGCCAGTGCAGAGAGAGAGCCTAGGCAGAAAAGAATGTTTTTGTCACATAAATTAGCTTAGGGTAAGGGGGTGGAAAATTGAGTGGTGTTGGGGTAGGGAAAATTAGGAGGAGTAGAAAAGGTCAGGTGGGGAGGTAGGAAGAGAAATTAGTGGAGAAAAAGAGGAGTAGCAGGGGGAAGGGTGGAGAGGTGGGTGAAGAGAGAAAAGGGTGGAGGCAGGGTGGAAGTGGTGCTTGTGGGCAATTGGGCGGACTGCCTTGACAGAGTATTATGAGCAATCACAGCTACTAAGTGCAAGGAAGTTTTGCCTGAGTTTGAGTTTGAAAGGGCCTAACTTGTGATCTGACAGAATACGGGTGGGTAGGCCATTTAGCCAGGTAGGTGCCCTAAACATGAATGCCCGTTGCTCTTGACCTGTTTGGCAGAAAGGGACTCAACAGGAAACCTTAGCAGTGCTCCTCATGCGCCAAGGGTTTGAGGCACATACAAGGAGTTTTTGGGTGGAAGGAGGGGAGAACCTGAGAGTAATTTTTTTTGCCATCAGGCAGGATTGGTACAAGATCCTGCTCTTGAGGTTCAGCCAATTGGTATGATCATACCGTAGGTGTGGGTATGCCTGTCCACACCAGCAACCAGTTGGCAAGCTTTATTAACAGCTATTTTGATTCTACTAAGGGCAGTGTCAGTTGCAGATCCATAAATAATCAGCCCATAATCTATTATTTTTATTTGTTTCATTTTTGTTGACCGGGTAAGTGCACTAGACAAATTCTGCTTGTTTTCAGGCACGACTCAGGGAGAGAGATACAAAAGAATGCCAACTGACCTTGAACCAGATTAAGCTGTTGGTGTTATTTTTAGTGAATGGAGGGAAATTTAACCAGGGCACTGGGGAAATTCCCCTACTCTTTGGATGGTGGCGCTATGCTGGTGCTATGATAGCCAGTCTGCCTGAGACTTCGATGAGGATGGACGTGCTACGAGCCGGGGAACAGGCCTCGCCCCCAGTCTCGATTTCTAATGAGGCCGTTTCTGAAATTGCTACCTTTGGGGTTGTCTTGGATGAGGTATCCCTACCTGGAAATGGAGAGTCATGGGATGTATGGCTTTCTCCCATATCTGCTGAAATGGCGAAGGACATCTGCGAGCTGCTGGTAGCTGAAGAGTGCAGATTTGCTGCACAGAAGAAGGAACTGAAGTCTCGGCTTCGTGTCTGTCAACGACGGGAGGAAGTGAGGGAAGATTCCACCAGTGCTGCTGTTGTGGGTACAAGGTGAGGGGATGGCGTTGCTCTGTTTCCTGAAACAGTTATGGGGAATGCTACTGATCAATCGAATTTGGCTGTTCAGGTATTTACTGATGGAGGTATTCCGGCTACTGACACTATAAATGAGTTTTTTTCCTCTCCGACTCCTCAGCACACAGCATCAGCTGGTTTGAATGTGGGTATTTGGGCTGAACAGAGTAGCCATGCTGCGGTACTTTCTCCTGGGAATTCCCGAAGGAACTGCTATAAACTGTCCTAAGGTATCTAATACTGGAGTTTCCTCTGGGGGGAGACCATTTAAAAGCCCTAAGAAATTGCAAAAGTCTTGTGGAAAGACAGGTGGAATTACTGGGGAAGGGTTGGTACCCCTTTTACCATCTTCGGTGGTCCCCTTGTCAGAACAACCTTTTGGTCCCCCCCCCCCCGTTGACTGGGTCTCTCATTCATTAAGGGCAGCTGAGTGGGTTAGAAATGCAATTGATTCAAGTTGGGATGCAAATATCCCTAAATCAGCGGACGACACAGAGGACCCAGTTGGGCCTACTGATATGCCCTTAGTTTTGACCTCTTCCCAGATAACTCCTGGTCAGCATGTAAATGTTGATGCCTCCTTTAATCTCAGTTCCCCTACGGATATCATGTCTGATATTTTGGAAATGGAAGGGGACTCCGACACTCTTGCTGCTCCCTCACTTCTTGCTCCAGTCCCCTGACAGTCAGTTGCATCTTCCTCTGAAATGGATAATTCACCTGTGCAAGCTGCACTTCCTGTCTCTAAAGACTCAGTTTCTGTTTCTACCCCCCATAGATCCTGTAACCCCAAATCCAGGAGTTTGGCAACCTGGGGCAGCTGCTAAATTGTTTTCCTCCCGTTAGAAATGTCCCAGAACCGGCTATAAGACGTAATGCGGTTAGGTTGCATTTTCTGGGTGATGCCTCTAATGCACCTGATCATTTGTTTGTTGGATGGGCTTTGTTAAAAAATAGAATAAAATTCTTTGCATATGAAATTTATGCTCTTATTCATATGCCTGGGGACACGATTTATGATATAAGCTTTAAACATCCTAATGGCCTAGAGCGATTTTGGAAGCAGTATAATATTCTAAAAAATGGTCCAATATGGCGTCCTTTTCTGGCTACCCCCCTGACCAAACCTATGACCAAAACAATCACGATTCTATTTACAAATGAAGGAGTGAATGTAGCGGACATAACCTATTGGCTGAATCAACATTGTAAGGCTAATGGTTATCCTGATCCCATTCTGGGTGAAGAGCACCTCTGGACAGGGGGCTGGAAATATAAAGTTACACTGCAACAGGACCATGGGGTAATTAAACATTCACCTAATTGTTTTTTTTGGGGAGCGAGATAGAGGTGTGATTTTTTACCCAGGACAACCGAGAGCGTATTATAAATGTGGTGAGCTTGGGCACCTCAGTAATGTTTGTGAAAAGTTGAAATGTGGATTATGTGGGGAATTGGGCCATATTAGGGCTCACTGTAGACAGCCTAAAAAATGTAATTTATGTATGGAAATTGGACATACTTTCCGTCACTGTGTTTGGGCTTCACATAATAGCCTAGACCAGTCTGTTCAGGTGGAAAATGAGGCCTATGTGACACCTGCACAAAAGGACAAATTGAAAGCCTGTACTCTTATGGAGCAGTTGGGAAAAGGGGATCCACAACCAATTCCGACATCCTCACCTGCTCCTTCGGTTGTGGACGGGGATGGTTTTGGCAGTCTCCCTGATTCTATACAACCTGCTCTGTACTCCTCCCAAGACATATTGAGTGACACTGCTTCTAAAGTTCCGGATTGTGACCCTATAGCATGTGAGCAGTCTCAGACCACGTCAATGGAAGTGAAGATACAAACATCTGGTGATATTGTTGTGTAGGATTCTACTGTGGTAATGCCTCCTCCTGAAGTTCGGGGGGATATACCATTTCAAAGAATCACCCATTCTAAAGTGGCCTCGAAGAGCGTTTATGTGGACACTGACATTTCAGTTCATAATTCTTTTGACATTGTTACAGATATACCTGGTGAGGAAGGGGAGGGTGAGTCTGATAGTTCCTCAGTGGCTTCCATGTCCTTGGACCCCCCAGATGGAACAGGGAAAGTTGGGAAGTGCAAACCGAAGAAGAGGAAGAAAAGAAAGTGACTTCTGTCATGCTCCTTTATTTTGCTTTCTGATGCATGCATCCATTTCTATCACTACTATAAATGTTAATAGTATTCTCAGTCCCAAGAAACGTACTATTACTTTTGCAAGTTTACATGATAGAACTAGTCAGATTGTTTTCCTTCAGGATACTAGATTGCATACTGTTTCTGAGTTGGAATGTGCAAAAAAGGATTGGAGGTGGGGGCCTTCGTTGTGGTCGATGGGGGAAGTTATGTGTTCTGGGGTGGGTATTTTGTTTTCCAATCTATCTTTTCAGGTACTGAAAGTCTTGGACCTTTTTCCAGGTAGGGCACTATTGGTGGATATTGTTTTTGGAGGTATTACATACAAGCTGATTAATATATATGCTCCCCAAACTAAGGCAGAAAGAGTGGCCTTGTTTCACCAGGTTGTACCATTCCTGTATACTTCTAAGTTGATTTTGTGGGGGGGGGGGACTTTAATTGTGGATTGGCTGCTAGGGATTGGGGTAGAAACACCACAAAAGTATTTAGTGACATGAATGCTCTATTAATTATCTTGAGTAACGCTGGCTTGTGCGATATTTACAATGTAATGGGAAGGACACCTGTGTATACCTTTTATAAAGGGAAGCTATCCACCCATATAGATTTTTTGTTTGCTTCTAACAGGATAAATTGCATTGATATTAAGATTTTGCCATTTGAAACTTCTGATCATCTTCAGGTTCGTGCTGAGATTGGTCTAATTTATAATATTACTTTTGGACAGGGTTATTGGAAATTGAATACTTCTATTTTAAAGAGTGACATAGTGAAAAGGGACCTATGTGATATCTTGCAGAATA
This sequence comes from Neoceratodus forsteri, assembly GCA_016271365.2. Classification (NCBI taxonomy): domain Eukaryota; kingdom Metazoa; phylum Chordata; order Ceratodontiformes; family Ceratodontidae; genus Neoceratodus; species Neoceratodus forsteri. The sequence goes on along the minus strand of CM028129.1, from coordinate 229,648,323 downwards.
GGCTTGATGTTCGTTTTTTGTGTGACACCTGGGGTGACTGGTGGGAGGATTCCAAAAAGGATGTTAGACTTTTTCTTCAAAAGACTTTTGGCTTCTTGGCAACTTCTAAATGTCTGGATTACCTATCATTGAGAGCAAAGTATTTAAAACTTTTGACTCAGAGATGGGAGACTGGTACGGACTTAAAGGCAAAGCTTCAAATTTTAAGAGATCAAATGTGTGCTTATCACACTCAGAGAGAGTGTGAGAAGGCTTACTGTCAAACATTTGTCACAAAAGGGAAAAAGGACTGTGTTAATCCTTATGATTTGGAGCTCCAAGGAGTGCAGAAGTTGACAATGGGTGCCCTGTTTGTGCAGGATGAGACTTTGCATACCGCGCATTATGGTATTAATAGAGTGGTTACAGAATATTTACAGTCTACTTATCAGATGGATGGCGAAGCTCAGCAGTCTGCCTTGCTAACATCTAAGATATTGCCCGGGATTCCCTTTAGTAAGGTAGAGGCTTTAATGTATCCTATCTCAGAAGAAGAAATCTGTCTGGCTATAGATCGTTTATGGGCTATTACGACTCCTGGTTTAGACGGTCTCCCCAATGAATTTTACAAGGTATTTAAATCACAAATTTTACAGATTCTTCAGTCAGTGTATCAGGAATTTTTTTTTTGGGGAATTTGATCCCAAGTATGCAAGGTGGTATCATGACCTTTTTGTATAAAAAAGGTGATGCACAAAAAATTCAAAATTGGAGGCCCCTGAGTTTACTAAATTCAGATTATAAAATACTTGCTAAAATCTTGACATCCTGGTTGGCTAAGGTTGCACCTCATGTAATATTGTCCTGTCAATCCTGTGCCATACCAGGCAGGTCCATATATCAAAATGTGATTTTTCTTCAAGAAATTGTGGAACAGGGTATGAATATGCAGTTGGATGGTTATTTGCTGTCTCTAGACCAGGAGAAAGCATTTGATGCTGTACAACATTGTCATCTTTGGAAAACGTTATTGCACTATGGTATTTCCACTGATTTTGTGGGTGTATTACAACTTTTATATGTTAAGGCACTGATGATACCATTGATTAATGGTCATTTTGGGGCCCCAGTTCAGTTATGGAATGGGGTCAGGCAAGGGTGTCCCTTAAGTCCCCTCTTATATGTGTTTGCTATTGACATTATTATGAGATTCATTGAACAGTCAGAAAATATTAAACTGATTTGTAATGTTTTTGGTATGCAGTGTCCTCAAGTGTCAGCATATGCAGATGACTGTACAATCTTGGTACAGGATGAATGCTCAGGGAGAGTTGTGCTTGATGTTTTAACTATGATGCGTGCTATTACAGGGATTAAAATTAATGTGAGTAAAAGTACTTTGTTTGTTTTGGGCACTGCAATAGTTCCTCTACAGTTTCCTATTCCGATTGCCCATGGTGAAATAAAGATTTTAGGTTTATGGTTTGGGTCACTCTGTGCTGAACAGATGAATTGGGATCAAGTGTATGATATTGCACATAAGAAAGTTGAGTCCTGGAAATCCTGGAAGACGACAAGAATAAAACATATTTATTTGTTGAAAGCATACATTTAGCCTGTTTTTTTATATATATCTCATGTTTATCCGGTACCTTTCCATATGCATACTAAGATTATGGGGCTTTTATTTTTATTTTTATGGGGTAGTCGGTTAAACCCAGTCAAGAGGACACATACATATAGAACTAGAAAGGAGGGAGGGATGGGAATGATACAACCATTAGTCTCCTTATTTAGTAATTTTTTTTATAGTAACATTCGCCCACTGCTCCAAGGTGAAATGACTATGGGGTCGTTGGAATGAAACACTGGGAAGCTAAATTCTTGACTGCCTGTGGACAAAGGAAATGGCATGCTTCAGATAAAAGTTTACCTGTCTATATTCAGACCGCATTGAAATATGTCCGGCTATGGAAAACTGCCTTACACTGCTTTGTGGATTCAAACAAACGGCTTTTTTATAATACAGTTGTGGCTCATTGTTATCTAGAAAATCCAATATTTGCTATTCCTTCTCAGATGGACTGTCAACTTTTCATAGCTAGTATTATTGAACCATGAATTCCTAAACAAATGCAAGATGTTATTTGGTTGTGTGGACATCAGAAGTTGAACGTCAGGGGCAATCAGAAACATAAAATGATACAGGACAAGTGTTGTCTTGCTGAACACTATGTGGAAAAAATTGAGACTATGCATCATTTGTTTTTTGACTGCACTTATATGTCAGGTTTTGGGGATTCTTTGAGTGCCTTATGGGAGGAATGTCTATTTTCTCATATGTCTTATGATGTTTTGGTTTTGGGGCAGTTAGACATGGAGTGAACTAAATGGCATAGGAGTATGGTGTGGGTAATTTTAGCATGTTTAAAATGGGTGAACTGGCATTCCAGATGTCTCCGAGTTTTACAATCAAAGGAAATTACTGTGTGGGATATGCTATGTCAGGTGCAAATGGAATTGGACAAAGTTTATCAGTATGAATATCGTACTCTGGGGGTTGCATTCTGTCAGGACCTTTGGAAGGGTGTGGAATGGGTGGAATACATATTTTTTTATATTATATAGGACATGTGTTGATTTGTCTAGTTTCCTTATTTTCCTGTTATCCTGCTTATTTTTGTTCCTGACGATTATGTTTCCTGTTTTGATGTATATGATCTTTGTTTCTTTTTGTTTTTGTTTTGTAATAAAAATTTCCCCTACCCTTCTTGAGAAGTGCCATGGGATCTTTAACATCCACCTGAACTATCACCAGAACAGGCAGATGGGACCTTGGTTTAACGTCTCATCCAAAAGACGGCACCTCAGGAGTGTAGCACCCCCTTCATGCTGCACTACAATGTCAGTATTGGGATATTAACTCAAGTGCCTGGTGTGGGGATAGAACCCACAGCCTTCTGATCTCCTAGCCTCAGGGGCATGTGTGCTACCTGCTGAGCCACTGACATTGATACTTATTGAGAGGATAGAACTTGTTATTGCCAGACAGAGGGCATCAGGAGTCAGGCAGTACCTGCTTCTGTATAGGAGTCCAATTCTGGAGTTAACTGCCTTACAGACCAGGTTTATGTGTTCATGGCTACTGATGATGGACTAGTGGGTGTGTGCACCAGATGGGTTAGGTCTATAGCTGTTACTGCATCTTTAAAGGGGGCTGCATTAGGTGCCAGCTAGTTGATATTAAAGTCCCCAAGTACAACTACCTCAGAGTGATTGGGTAGGTTTGAAATGTATTCAGTTATTAAATTGAACCCTTTAGATGTGTCCTGTGGAGGGATATATACTGAGAGAACTGTGAGTGACTTACCTATGATCACCACTGCCACTTTGACAGCTAGTTCCTGAGCTGTGTTTCCAGAGATTACTTTAGGTATGGTATGTCACTGCAGTGTGTCAGATAGGTATATGGCACACCCCCTTCCCTTTTATCCAGTCTATCCTCATGGAAAAGTGTGTATCCCTGCAGGGCGATGATGGTGTTGGGTGCTTTCGGGGAGAGACAGGTTTCAACAATGGCAAGTATACCCAGATTATGTTGATTGACCCAGACTTGAAGGAGGTCAATTTTGTGTAGAAAGCTACAGATGTTAACCAAAGCAATCTTATATCCACCCGTGCTGCTGGTGGTGAGATGGAGATGTGAACTGGGCCCCAGGTTGGGGTGTATGTTACCAGATAGTAACAACAGTGTAAGGCCATTTCATATCAGGGTGTACCTTAGTAGTTTTAAATTAGCTTTAGCCCTCCAGGTTGATGGCCTCCCTAAAGAAGTTGGGAGTGGTAGAGAGGAGAGGTGTGGCACTAGGAATAGTGAAGGGTAGCTTAAATGGTGATTAGCGTGTGTGTTCAGTGAAGAGGGAGTGGGTCTGAGGATAGGGACTGTGCTTAGTGTCCCAGTGGCTAGAAAAGTGGACTCTGTTGGTGGCAGAAAGTGGGTGAGTGTGGGCTCAGGACTTACAAATGTTGAGGGGTAGGCCAGCATTGGTGGTATTAGTGGCAGGACTAGGTTGGGCTGGGGTCCCATTATGTTTAGTTGCTGGGAGATACTTGAGGATTAGTGGTGGGGGGATAACTGTTGGTAGAGGCAGGGATAATGGTGAATGAAAGAAAGATAAGTGTGACAATTAGAGAGGCTTCAATGTGCCAGAATCGATAGCAAAGTGGTTAGGGTGCTTGACTTCAGTGTAAAAAGTTGGGGGTTCGAGACCTGAGAAGGGAGAGAGGGATATTCTAACAGATCAACGGAAAAGCTAGAAGAGTAAGAATTAGTGGCATGATAGAGTAGGAAGGTTGTAAAGAAAATGACAGTTTGCTAGGGTTGGGGGTTGCTCAAGACTGACCCCTATTGGTCAACAAGTATAACTGGGGAGTCCTAATGCTCACCTCATTCTCGTGTACTGTACCCATCCCAGCTTATTTACTTATGGAATGGGGTGAGCGTTAGGGCTGACAACCCCAAGGCAGACCCCTGATGTCTGTGGGTGTGTGCAGGGTGGTGCACTGGGCGTCAGGGTTGGAAACCCTAACAGGAAATTTCCTTAATTTAGTCTCTTTAGTAAAAACCCTAACTGGTGCATTAATAAAGTTTTTTTTTTAATGAATCTACATATATAATATAGATAGATAGATAGATAGATAGATAGATAGATAGATAGATAGATAGATATTGCAAAAAACTTTGTTAATGCATCAGTTAGGGTACACTCATAATGCAGTCATTTTTTTTAATTTTTTTCACCAAATTTGCAACATGGGCTTTTTGGGACCTCATCTCATGAACAGAGGCACTGTCATTTCATTAATCAGTCCTGAAAGGTGATTCCACGCACTGACCACAAAATCACCTTTTGGGGCCAAGTAACAAAGTAACAGTGCCAGTGTTCATGAGGTGGGCTCCCAAGAACCCCATGTTGAAAATGTAGGGTCAAAATTCTTAAAAATGGCTGAGATATCAACATCAGTTGAAAACCCCATTGACTGCCATTATACGGAGCTTGCCTTGATGCCTCAGTTTGCAGTTTGAATTTAAAGAGTGCAGACATGTCCCAGTCCTCAGAAGATGATAGTGCCTGGCCTCCGGTGGTAAGTATAGGGTAAGCGGGGTAAGGGGAGGTGGGTGCGCAGAGAGAGGGTTGGGATGGGGGAGGGTAATGGCGGGGGCAACGAGGGACAATTTCCTTTTTTCAGGTTAAAAAAAAGATGTCGGGGGACAGTTTTCTTTAGTTAACATTTTATTTTTTTAAAAAGCATATTTGGGCAAACTGGGGTGAGCTCCCAGTGTGCCACATTAGTGTGTGGGGTGGGATACATGCCAACATGGGGATTGGGTGCCCCGACATCGGCAATGCAAGTATATGGGCTTGGGGGGGCATCCAACACTGAGAGTGGGCATCCGGGTGTTGGAAACATAAATTAAATATTTCGGCACACTAGTGTGGGCTCCCAATGTGCCACAGTAGTGGAGGGGGGGATACATGCTGACACAGGAATGAGCATCCCGATGTCAGCAATGCAAGTCTACAGGCTTTGGGGGGCATTCGACACTGGGTCTGGGCATCCCGGTGTTGGAAACATACAGTAAGTAAATACAACAATAAACAATTATTTTGGCACACTGGGGTGGGCTCCCAGTGTGCCACAGTAGTGATGGGGGGGATACATGCCGACATGGGGATTGGGCACCCCAATGTCAGCAGATCATAGAGGGGCAGTTCAATGCAGGATTCTGCATAAAAAAAAGACATCAGGAGACTGTTCTCTTTTTTCCACTTACAATAAAATAAAAAACAAAACGGGAGGTATCACAACATTTTGTTTTCTCCCTTTGCTAAGTGAGAAAACAAAATGGTGGCTGACGAAGACGGATTTTTCTTCCAAAGAGGGTTTTTGTGATTTTGAATCCCTCTTCGCAATCCCTCTTCACTAGCCGTTCACGACCAGGGATCCTTGATTGAAACTGTGCCTCTATCCCAAAGACTGGACTGAGCATTCTCAGAACCCCAAATTTCAATTGTAATCACTCTGGAACAGATTAATATATTTTCACCAAACTAATGCTGGATTGCTCCTTAGAATAACCTCTTTCTAATCCGAAAATTTTAGGCCAAAATTTCTGAATGGTGTGGGTGCAGCATGATGAGGAAAAAACAGGGAAAAGTGGCAAAAATTTGCGAAAAATGCATTTTGTGATGATTCACTGCATGAAATCCACACATCCAATCAAAATGAAACTTGGCAAGTCAAGAGATCTATCACTCAATACTGTCTGTTCCACATTTTGTGCAAATCCTTTAAATGGTTGCAAAGTTATTAACATGCAAACTTTGGGGTTTAACATTAAAGTACCTGCTCAACCCTAACTATAGGGGCACTACCGCATATATATATATATATATATATATATATATATATATATATTCATTGCAAAAACTTTGTTAATGCATCAATTAGGGCTGAAGCAACAAAAGTAGGGAAATGAGGTATTAGGGTTTCCAACTCTAACACCTCCGGCATCTCTACCACCCCACCCTCACCCTCCATACACCAACAAGTATCGGGTGTATCCTAGGGTCATCAGCCCTAACTTTCACCCCATTCCATGTATAAGGAAGCTGACATGGTACAGTATAGGAGAATGGGGTGAGAGTTAGGCCCAATGACCTCTAGACACACCTCGATGACTGTTTGACTGTTGGTGTGTGGAGGGTAAGGATGGGGTGGAGTGGTAGGGGTGAGGGAGGTGTTAGGGTAGAAACCATAACACTTCATTTCCTTACTTTTGTTGCTTCAACCTTAACTGATGCATTAACAAAGTTTTTTTGCAATGAATTTCCTTACTTTTTGAGAAAGTGTAAGCATACCCTTATATGTTTATGGGAGTGCAGGGTCCTCTTGGCCTTGTTCTCCCATCAGTCTATAGTGTGTTGTGGTTGTACAGGGCCCTCTGTCATGTGGGAGTGTAGGGCCCAACCCTTGTCTCCCTGTGGGAGTGCAGGGCTTTTCGGACCCAGCTCTCTGATCACAATCCCATCACTCCATAATGGCATCCACTTGTGGTAGCTCCCATCTATCCATAAGTATTTAGATATTGTCATGAACTGTCATCTCCCTGTGGGAGTGCAGGGCCCTCTGGGCCCTGTGCCCTGTGCTCCCAGTACTTCATAATGGAGGGCCCTGCATGTGCAGCACTTCATAATGGTATTTAAGTGTGGCAGTCCCTACATTCCCATCTACCTATAATTGTAGAGATGCAGCACAGACCTAGAGACATTCCAAGTAACCCCTGTGTTGCAAATGGCACAATATCTTGGTAGCCATAGGAACATGGGGAAAAATTCCACTGCAGTTGTAATCTTGGCCTGGCAACCTGCTTGCATGTTTAGTACACCATATACATAGCTGCGTTTAGCAAAAAATCCTTATCTTGAACAGTTTTTGCGATATAGGCACCAAAAGGTACTGTGTCCTCCACAATGTTATCCTATGGGAAATTTCCAAACTTCATAATGATATAACTAGGGAAGAGAATACCTGCCTGTCAATAGTTTTAAATCTATGTTAAAAACTGATTTATTCTCTCTGGCCTTCCCAGACTGATTTTAAATAATTTATATTGTTGCCTGTTTTTAATATTCTGTTCATACTGTGTACAGTGCCTTGATTTCGAAAGGCGCTATATAAATTAAATTTTGATTGATTGATTGGGAAGCAATGTCATTTTTATAACCAAACCAGCAGAAGTCACATCTGTGGGGCAAGTCCTTTCTACCCTGAAAATTTTAGGTCAAATTCTAAACTGGTTCTTTGCAGCGAAGTGCCAAAGAAACAGTAACCTTTAAAAATCCCTTTTTGCGAGCTGTCAAATTCCCTTTTCATGAGATGATGACCAGATGGTCCAATCTCCCGAAAAGGGATTCACTTGTGAATAGGGATTTTGACGCTAAATGAAAGGATTTTGACAGCTCGCGAAAAGGGATCACTTTTAAAATCCTTTACGTAAGCTGTCAAATCCCTTTTGCAAGCAAATCCTTTTGTGAGCTGTCAAAATCCCTCTTCATGAGAAATCCCATTTCACGAGGTAGGGCCATCTGGTCATCATCTCATCAAAGGATTTTGACAGCTCTACAAAAGGATTTTTTGATGTAGGTGGATTTTGACAGGCTCATTTAAAAGGGATTATTTTTCAAATCCCTTTTTGTGAGCTGTCAAAATCCCTTTTAGCAAGCCAGTCCCTTTATGTGAACTGTTGAAGTCTCTTTTCATGAGCAAATCCCTTTTTGGGAGGTAGGGCCATCTGGTTGTCATCTCACAAGAAGGGATTTTAACAGCTCGCGAAAAGGGATCAGAAGTGAGTCATGAGAAGGGATTTTTAAATTTAAAAATGAGTATTTGTTTTGACTAAAATAAAGTAAACCAAAGGCACAGAAGTGTACAGGATGTCCCCATGAACTAAACCCATGCTTAATTTTCTTCAGACAACATTCATGGGGCAAGCTATAACATTTTGTTTGGGCACAAAAATTGAAAAACAAGATGGCGACTTGTGAAGAGGGAATTTTTTCTCATGAAGAGGGATGAGTTTTCAAAATCCCTTTTTGTGAGCCCAATTCCCTCTTCAAACCTGTGCAGCTATCCAAAAGACTGAACTGAGCTTGCTCAGAACTCCAAATTTTAAAATTGAATAACTTTGGAAAAGATTAATATTTTGTTTACCAACCCAATGCTGGCTTAATTTTTGGGGTAAGCTCTTTCTACCCGAAAATATCAGACCAAAATTCCAAACGGTGTGGCCGTAGCATGATGAGGAAACACAAGCCAAAACAAGTGAAAAAAGTGACTTTTACACTTTTTTCACTATACACTGCACGAACTCCAGAAATCTGATCAAAACAAAACTTGGTACATCAAGAGATCTACCCCATGGTACAGCGCATACCAAATTTCGTGCAAATTTGTTGAATGGCTGCAAAGTTATTAAAGTGCAAAATTTGAGGTTCAACATTAAACTGCCTACGCAACCCTAAGGAGGTTTTGATGAAGACAGTCCATTTCTCTGTGTAGAACCTGAACTAGGCAGCATGAACATGGTTCACTGTTTGGAATAGATGTATATACTCTATTTTCTAAAGTAAGCAATTTATTTGCACTTTTATTCCATATTTTGTTATGCTAGCTCTGAAAAGACTGAAACTTTCCTTAAAATATGGGCCCCCTTTCTGAAGATTGGCAAAGAAGTACTAGGCTAGGAGGTTTTGAGTAAGACAGTCTCTATCTCTGTGTAGAATCTGAACTAGATAGTATAAACATGGTTCACTGTTCGGAAAAAATTTATATACTCTGTACTCTTTAAAGTAAGCAATTTATTAATAGTTTTATTTCATATGTTAAAATGTTGATCAAAAGATTTACAAATTACTTATAATATATTGTGTTATCAGTAAGACTATGCAATTGTATTGTCCTTAATTAATAAATAAAATGGTAAACCTCAAATTTTGAACATTACTATCTTTGGTTCCCTTTGACAAAATGAACTGAAATTTTGTATGTGTTGCCTAGGAGGCAAGGTCTTGATGTGTGGAAATGTTAGTGATGGCAGCTTGTATCGTTTTTGAGATACACGTTTCATTTCTAGAAGAAAACTTCTTTTTTCCTATACTTAACATTATTTTTTTTTTTTTGCTCTCACCTACAGCAAACATGGAAAGGAATTGTTGCCACAGACTTGTCAGGGACATGCATCATGTCCCAAGGCAGCGCCTTTGGCAGGTCTGGTGAAAAAATATCAAAGAATTCCAGAGTTATAAGGCTTTACATTTCAGTGTTTTGCGATTTGTGCATGTGCAAGAGTTTTGAGATAAAGTTTTTCAGTGAAAGTAAAATCATGATGCAGCAAATGCCCGTTTTACTTTTGGGATACTTGTTTGGCATGGCACCAAACATTTTTTTTAGTGCTGTGCCAAATACCATCTTGTTGAATATTTCCATGAACTGATGAGCGTGGAATATAAATACAAATGCTGGGACTAATAAGTAAACATAAGAACCTAGCTAAACTGGACCTGTTCAGCTAAATTCTGATGTTTGTTTTTTGAATATGCTGCTGACAGATAACGTTTCTGAGCACCCAAAATCCCAGGTGCCCAGGTTAGTGAGAGGAGCACTTCCCGGCATTCTCTATGAGAAAACTGGACATTTCTTGACTTCTACAGCTACAGCTGAAGTTTTGTGCTTCTGGCTGCAGTGCTAGCTGTGAGCCACCCTTTTTTCTGGTATCTAGTGTCACCCTCCACCTGCCAATTGCTGTCCACATAAAAAATAAAAATGTTATTCCCTGGTGTCTAGTGGCATCCCCCACCCTCCGATCACCACCCCTAATATTGGCCAGGACTGAATGAGAACTTTCAACTTACACCCTACTTGTAAATGTATGACCTTTTGAACTTATTTATTGAAATGTGCACTATATAACCTGTTATGAGTATTTTTCCTCTTTTATTTGCAGTGGTATGTTATTAGGATTGATAGCTTTGTCAGCATTATTATGATCTCCCCAGTTATCAATTTATTTATTTATTTATTTTCACAACTAGGATATATGGGAAGGAAATAGCCTGAAATAGTCTTCTAACTTCTTTTTTCTTTCCTTAACATACGTCTTCTCCAGTCATGTTTATTTATCCCATTTACTCTTGGTCTTTACAATACACTGTATATAGTGCTTGGTTTTAACTTTTACCTGAAAAATATGTGCACATGACCTTTTGACCTCCCACCTTGGGCTGTGTCTTTTTGATAGGACTTGGACTTTTGGAATTAGTATATCATAACCTTGTCTTTTTTATCCTTTTTCTCATTTTGTAATACTGTGCATTTCTTATTGTCTTTATTATACTGTACATGTGATGATTTCTTTTAAATTTGTCCTTATTTGTATTTAACCTTTGACCTCCAATCTAGGTTTGCATCTATCATATAAGATAGGGTCTCTCCTTGTGCAGCATACATGTTATATACATTGTTATATACACTACTACACTTGCACTATATTACCTTTTTTATACATCAACTTATCTATTTAAAACACGTATTTATTTATTTGTAAGCATCTTATGCCTTTTATCCTTATCGCCAAATTCATAGTTAGCCTTTTCCTTTTTTACAGTTTTTCTATTCCTGCTTGTCATGTTTCCACTACACCTTGATTTTAAAGCTTGAAGTTCAAAGTGGATGTAATTATTTATATATATATCTTTTTTGCATGCTGCACATCTTTTTATAGCACATATAGATTTTATGTCATTATACGCACTGTCACTTTAATCCATCTCTTTTTAAGAATTGCACTACCAACATTCACCAGTCGTGAGAAAGTGCTCCTTAGCATGAAAACGTTTGACTGGCACTTCTCAGAGTGAGTCTCTGATGGGAGGGGGTCAGCAACTGCTTCTGGCATTTTGGCTTTATCGTCTCTTGTTTGGATTATCTCTTGAGGACTTTTTAACACAGATTCTGAATAAAGAACATTGACCTTGAAGCTTCATCTGTGTCCTACCATCTGTTTCTAACAACTGGGAATGGAGCCACATGCTGACTCCTTCTATGTGAGTACTCTTTAGCTTTTGTTGGCACCGGCCTGTATACTCTAAGTCACCTTTTCCTTTTTTTCTTCCTAATTTTAATAATAGTCCCTGGTGTCTAGTGGCACCTCCACCCTGCGATTGCTACCCCCTAATTTTCAATACAGTCCCTGGTGTCTAGTGGCACCCCCACACTCCGATCGCCATCCCCCTTATTCTTATATTCTTAGCCCCACAACCACCCCAGTAGTGTGGGACACTGGGGAGCCCACCCCCTGTGTCCTGAAATATTTGTGCATGGTAAGCCTGTAAAAAAGAAAACAGTTACCCAATGTCTTTTTTTTTTAAACCTGAAAAAAAGAAAATGATCCTTCATCATCTCCGCCATCCACCTCCCCTTTCCTGACCCTCACAGTGGGCACCCACCACCCCACACATCCCCTTACCCTATATTTACCAGGCAGTCATCTTCTGTGTGCTGAGACACATCTGCATTCTTCAAAGCTGAACTGTGAACTGAGGAATCAAGGTAAGTGCTGTATAATGTATTTCAATGGCGTTTTGAACTTATGTTCATAACTTTGCCATTTTTAGGACTTTTTTTCACCAAATTTGTAACATGACTTTTTTGGGACACCACCTCATGAACACTGCAACTGTCATTTTGTTAATCGGGCCCAGAAGGTGATTTTGTGGTTGCTACGGAAAATCACTTTTTGAGACTGAATAATGAAATTTCACCACCAGTGTTCATGAGGTGGGTATCAAAAAGACCATGTTGAATATTTGGTGAAAAAATTCCTAAAAATGGCTGTTATGCATGCTCATTTAAATTTTTCTATGCATGTGCATAACTTGGGTAATTTTCAATATTTTGACTCCAACTTTTCAACATAGCCAATTTTTCACATCACCACATGAATGGTACAGCTGTCATTTTTCACATCCTGTCTGAAATGTGTTTTCACCCCTGTGGTGTGGAATCGCGTTTTGGCATGGATTTGAAAATTTTCAGCTATGGGGTTTATGAGGTGACTATGTTGTATATATAAGAAGAATGTTGAAAATTTGGGGTCAAATTATGAAAAAAATGCCAGTTATGATCATTAATTGCAATTTCGCTACGCCTGCTCTTAACTTTGGAAATTTTAAATATTTTAACCCAGATTTTCAACATACCCCTTTTATTACCTCACCTCATGTATGTCACAGATGTCATTTTTCAAATCCTGCCCAAAATGTGTTTTTGCACCTGTGGCACAGAGTGGAATTGCAGTTGTGCATAATTACATTTTGGCTGGGATTTGAAAATGTTCTGTACTGGGTACATGAGATGGTGCAATAAGATGACTATGCTGACAATTTGGTCACTGTTGTCTTATAAATGGAAGCACAAGGCCCTACACAGCTACATACATATACGCATCTATGGAGGGATGGGCCCTGCACTCCCACAGGCAGATAAGGATACAATGATACTATCTCAAAAAGTAAGGAAATAAATTGCAAAAAAAACCTGTATTAATGCTGTAGTTACTGATAAAGCCACAAAAGCAGGGAAATGTGGCATTGAGGTTTTCAAAGCTAAAACCCCAGCCCCACCCTGCACACACCAACAGGCATCGGGGGGGGTGCCTTGGGGTCATCAGCCCTAATGCTCATCCCATTCTCCTATACTGTACCCATCTCAGCTTATTTACTTATGGAATGGGGTATGTTTTAAGGCTGACATCAGTGTCAGTGACTCAGCAGGTAGCACACTCACCTCTGAGGCTGGGAGATCAGAAGACTGTGGGTTCTATCCCCACACAAGGCACTTGGGTTAAATCCCAATACTGACACTGCAGTGCAGCATGAGGGGGTGCTGCACTCCTGAAGTGCCATCTTTTGGATGAGACATGAAACCAAGGTCCCATCTGCCTGATCTGGTGGTAGTTCAGGTGGATGTTAAAGATTCCATGGTACTTCTTGAAAAGAGTAGGGGAAATTTCCCCGGTGCTCTGTCCAAATTTCCCCCTATTCACTAAAAATACCATCAACAGCTTAATCTGTTTCAAGGTCAGTTGGCATTCATCTGTATCCCACTTCCCCAGGTCATGCCTGAAAATAGGCAGAATTTGTCTAATGTACTTACCCGATCAACAAAAATGAAATAAATAAATAAATACTGAACAAATTTCATGCTCACAGTACCACGCTATCATTTATTATTATTAAGTTATTTGCATTTGTCCAAAAAGTGAAAAGAAATTTAATGTTCTGCTGTTTTTTGCTAATTATAAAAACCTAAAAGGTATCTATAGATGAAACACCACTCATTTTGCAGATATTTTTGTGCTGAACGAATTTCGTGCTGATAGTACCATGTTATCATTTTTCATTTTAAAGGTATTCACATTTGTTTGTCCAAAAAGTGTAAAAAAATCATTTTCTGCAGTTTTTAGCTAATTATGAAAAATTAAAAGCTAGCTATAAATGAAACACTCATTTTGCAGATATTTTTGTCCTGAACAAATTTTGTGCTCACAGTGCCGTGCTATCATTTTTCATTTTAAAGTTATTTGTATTTGAATACGGTTAGTACTGATACTGAGGCCAAGCATTCTACACGCTGCCAGTTCCAGCCAATCAGTACAGTACCTACTATAGGTATATTTGGACCTACTATAGGTATATTTTGGACCTAGAGTGAGAATATTCCAATATTTTCACTTTAGGTCCTTAGGAAGCAAGAATAACTTTAATATTTCTCCTTTCATATACTCGCAGGTATGGCATAAATAAGGGATATGTGGGGGTGACTGTGTGATAAACCATTTATGTTGTTTAGTTGTCACTGACCTTGAGTAATCTCATGAGTGGTGAAATCATGAGTGAAGGTTACAAGAGGTCAATGGCAATCCAACAACATAAGTGGTTTATCACACAGCTGTCCTCCGCATATTCCATTTACTCAATAGGGTGACTGGCTTAGTGTGGTCTTCCTTAATGTGGGTTTGATTTGAAAAATATATATTTTTTTAATGTAAAGGTTTTAATGGGTTTTCTTTACATATTAAACTTCCTCCACTTCTGAAGAGTGCCATTGCCACGGCTGTTGCCATGAACACGGCATCATTATGTTGGCTCCACTAGATTGCTGCTGATTGGTTGAGGAAACAGCATTTAAACATTTTCAGGTTAACATGATGGCAAGTTTAAGTGAGGGTAACGAGTAGAGGAATGAGTCGATAAGCTCTTGAGTTACGGAAATTATTTTTTTACCTTTACTTAAGTTTTTAAATTTAAAATGAAAGTGGAGTCCTTTTGTGCTAGAAAGCATGAAGACCTGTGGATGGTCTGGGAGCGAGCGATAGGATTGGGAGAGTATGGAATGAGCAACTGCTGATAGCAGTTGAAATGGGACCGGGACAAAGAGAAGACCAACCAGAATGTGCTAAGGCAGAGGAGGAGTTGAAGTAAACTAAAGGTACTGTAGGTTGTGGGAGTAAACATACAGTATGGTGTGAATTTGTGTTGTGACTCAGCCCTCCATTTCCCTGTGCTGTCTTGTGCTGTGAGGAGGAGAATGGTCATCAGACAAGGGGGCATGGACCAGCATGGGCCAGAACAGAACAGATTGCAGGAATGCCTGATGCTGGAGATGTGTATTCTGTATGTGAAGCTGAGGGGACAGTGAAAGTTGGTGGAAGTAGTGCTGACCAGCTGGTGTGGGGGGAAGCAGTGACATAGTAACTATGTACATAAAAGGAGTATGATGTAGTAACTGTGTACATGGTTCAGGTCAGGAACATCGTGGGACAAAACATTGTGCAAAAAACATCACAGGCATATCATTGCCGACTGCAATGTCGGCCAACCATCACAACGCTGGTCAGTACTTCATAGGCAATTGATATAAAATCCTGGTGACATGAGGGTCCCCATCCCACTGGCTGACCATCTGCCCCAGTAACTGTAATGGTGGTCTCCCTGGTGTGATGTCTGGTCTCCTCCCCCCCACCATCGCTGATTGCTGACATCACTGTACTGATGTACAATGACATGCAAACTATCCCTGGTGTCTAGTGGACCACCCTGGAGGCAAATCTCCACCATCTCACACTCCCTCCTGATGAAGAGTGGACCACCAGCACAGCCCTCCACTCACCACCATGGCTGATTGTCCAACTAAACAGAATGAATGTGCATGTAGATGTGTGCATGCTCATTCATTCTACTTAGGCAGCCAGCCATGGCGGTGAGTAGAGGCTTGTGCTGGTCATTCGCACCTCTTCAGGGGCAGAGTGGTGGGGATCTGCCCGCAGGGGTGGGAAGGGGGTCCACTAGACACCAGGGATAGTTTGCATTCCATTGTACATTGGTACATTGTTGTCGGTGATCAATGATAGCAGGGGGGCAGACATCACACCAGGGAGGGCTACCATTACAGTTACTGGGGCAGATGGTCAGCCAGTGGGATGGGGGACCCTCCTGTCACCAGGGTTTTATATCAATTGCCTACCCAGTACTGGCCAGTGTTGTGATGGTTGGCCAACATTGTAGTCAGTTGGCGATATGCTCATGTATGTTTTTTTAATGTTTTGTCCCACGATGTTCTGGACTCTGAACCGTAATATAAATAAATTCATGTACACAGTTACTCAGATAAATAGATTTATCACACTCTGTTCATGTCCACCTCTATTGCATATATATATATATATATATATATAGAGAGAGAGAGAGAGAGAGAGAGAGAGAGAGAGAGAGAGATAGATAGATAGATAGATAGATAGATAGATAGATAGATAGATAGATAGAAATGTGTGTATAATACTGGCCTAGTAGTGCCAGTATAGTTAGGCTTGAGTAAGGTGTTTAATGTTAATCTTCAGTTTTTGCACTCTAATAATTTTTTCAATTTTCAATGGAATAGTCCTAAATTTGACATGCATGGTTTGGCTGGTAGGTTCTCAAGATGTGAAAAGCTTCATGATACCATCTTGTGTGGTTTCTAAGATATGTAGTGTCAATTTTTAATGAAGTGCAGTGTTTTTCCCTATACTTAATACACTTTTTTTGCTCTAGTAACCAAAACATTCACCAAAAACTTGGCTTGCTCTATCGACTAAGCACGAACATGATACCTGAGACTAGACTGGCAATCGCACAGAGTATCCTCCTCCCACGCTGCCCCAACACTATTGGGCATAGCAAAACTTGACCAATCTAGACTACAAACTTTGTACCATAAAATTGCATGTTTCACCATGAATGCTCATCCAAGGACCCACCAATGTGAAGCCCTCGCCTCACTCAACTGGCCCCCCCGAACCATAGGCTCCAGTACCCCAAGTTAAGCTGGACGTATAAGCTTCTCAATGTTGACTCTCCCGCAGGACTAACTGGGCTGCTTGCCCCAAAGCACCCCAGCCAACTGCTCAGGACCTCAGGCAAAAATTTCCTGGACCTGTCCAGGGTCTGCTCCACAGCTGGCAGTAAACCCTTTGCCCATATTGCCCCTGTGCAATGGAACAAACTCCCAAGACACCTTCAGTAAGCCCCCTCCCTGGCCACATTCCAGAAAGGTCTGCAGGCACAACTCCTAAACCACAGCCCCTGCTCCTGTCCTGAAGGCTAGCCTACTTACCCTTCATGGCTTAGCCACAAAAAGTCCAATGCCCTAAGTCTGTCAGCTGCCATTGTTGTACTGTGTAACTGTGCTGTAAATAACTGCTCTCCTCAATGAAAACTGTATAATTGTATACTGTCTTTGTATTAATGTAATCTATGTCCTGCACTGTTTCACTTTTATGTATTTGCACTGTTTTTTGTAACTAATTCCGGGTCTCTCCTGAAAAAGGGACCTTTGGGGCCCAGTGGGCTTACCCGGTTAACAAAATTGTATAAATAAATAAATATACAGCCCAGATGAAATGGAATTCTTTTCCAAAACATTTCAGGTAGAAGTGGCCTGTGTCACGATAGTGCTTTTTGAAGCTTTCATGAAAAAAATATTAATTGGTTACACAGTTATAAGGATTTTAAGTGTTTTTTTCTGAGCATTCTCAGAAGGGTATAAGGATAACCCTCTGATACGAAAGATAAATGTACCTTTTGCAAGCATTGACCTTTCACAAAATTAGTGTTTTGCCTTTTGTGAGAAAAAATTATTTGGTCGTGACAGCTGTCATCTTGTTTTTTTACTTGGTTAAAAAAATTAAAAATACATGAAAATGAAGTTGAAAAAAAATAAATACTCGACTATTGCTAAATAGGCATGTTAAGCAAGATTTTGTTGTTTATTTTTCCCAAAACAAGCCAGAAATACCCTTCTGGGACTTTAGCTGTCATTTTACTGAAACAGACAATTTATGTGTCGACAGCTGAGAATTTACATGTCGTACATTTAAGTGTCACATGTTAATTTATATGTTGCACATTTAAGTGTGCCATTAAAATGTGCATCACTAAAATGTGCAACACAAAATTCCTTTTTTGTGTCAGACATTACTTGTACTCATAGCTTGACCATTTGACAATATATTAGTCAGAAATTTTGAATATACAGTATTGTTTACATGACCCTACCTCATGAGCAAGGATGGTGGGAATTTTCAGTACAGTTCAAAAGGTGATTTCAAAGTGCAGTACATAAATCTGCAACACATAAATTTATGTGTTGCACATTTCACTGTTGCACTTAAATGTGTGAGACTAAAACGTGCAACAGAAAATTCATTTTTGTGTCTCACTCACTTTTACTCATAATTTGGCCATTTTACAATATTTGAGTCCCAAATTTTGAATATACTTGTTATATGTCCCTACCTCATAAACAAGGATGTTGGAAATTTTCAAGTGCAGGTCAAAAGGAGATTCTGAAGTGTGAAACATAAATTTGCGACACATAAATTTACGTGTCATATATTTTAGTGCTGTACTTAAATGTGTGACACTAAAATGTGTGAGACAAAAATTCTATTTTTGTGTCTCACATATGGTTATTCATAAGTTGGCTGTTTTACAATATTTTAGTCCAAATTTTGAATCTACTGTTTACATGCCCTTACCTCATAAACAAGAATGGCAGGAATTTTCAAGTACATGTCGAAAGGTGAGTGCGGGGTCCATAATTAAGTTCAAGTTATCTCCCCATATCACATTACCTTCTCCCTTAGTGGTCAATAGATCAAAAATGGCTTGAAGTAATGTTTCTGTGGCTTTGGGGAGAGTGTAAACATTTAGCAAAGTGATTTTTTCCCTAAGACAGTACCCCTTATAGGACGTACTGTATCTAACGTCTCTGTCCTGGAGAGCTTCTTTCTCAAACCCAAAAATCTGATGTAACAATTTGGAGACACTCTGCCTCCTCCCTGATGTGTATACCAAGTGATACCACTTATTAAAGCCAAACTTCTCAAGCCTGACACTTTCCTCCATAGAGGGGTGGGTCTTCTGGAGGGAGATAATGAGGGCCCTCAGATTTCCATGGTTCTGCAGCTGTGGAACTAACTGCAGAATTCTGCCTCTCCAGCAGAAGTCACAGTCAACCATGGAACTTCCACAGAACTCATTCTTACAGCAACTCTTTCATTACACAGTATCCCTAATACAGTATCCCAAGTTGTACATTATAGCCCCACAGAAGTAGTCTAATTGCTAATCATTCAGCCCTTATCTGTTTGAGTTTGTGCTGCACTGGAGTGTTGGGGCAGAGCCAGGAGTCAGAATTGTAGCCAGGAGAATTGAGGTGCTGCAAGCTGGAAGAGCTGCAAGTGGCCATGAGTCTGACCAGCCATCCAAATCAGAGGAGCTATGGGTCAAAGAAACCAGGAGTTACCATGATTAGTTGAGACCCATCAGCCACAAAAGCTGTGGATATCCCTGAAGAATAAATGCTTAAAAACTACAGAGGGTGGAGGACAGAGGAATGGAGAAGAAATGGAAAATAACTTGAACAAACAGGAATTTGCAGAAGGAATGAATTGAGAATCCACTTATGTTTCTATGTTTCTTTGCAGCCAAAGTGGTCAAAGTCTGTGAACTGCACTTAGTTTGCAGTGGGTCAGAATTAGAATTTTTAACAAAAATAATATAAAAAATACATCATACTATGCCTATTCTTGTGTGGTGACTAAAATCAGATATAAGGTATTTTTAATAGGAGTTTTAAGTTGGGTCTCCCCTGTGATACTCTTGATTATGCCACAAGAAGTCACTCCTCAACTTCTCTTTTACTGCTTACTCAGATATCTTTTAGCAGGTACAGTATTATTTTACTAAATGCTGATTTATAAAGCTTTTATAAATCTACAAAATCTTACTTTAAATTTTGCAGGCTTTCTGCTCACATACAGGTCATGTGTCCTATAGTCCATCCTATTAAAGCAGATGCTTGCTGCATGTTTCTGGACACTGGTCAGAGAACATGCCACGGGTGCAAGAACCATTTGTTTTTGCCAAACACTGTCATAAAAGTTGCTGTTATTTTATAAAGTGCTTTGAAATACTGTACTTTCAACCCTCTTCTCAGCTGGCAGTGATTATAAAGCCTAATATTTTTTTAAACATGAAGAATTTGGCTTTTCTTGTTCTTTTGCAGGATCTGCACATTCCTTAAGGTATACAGCCCTGACATCGACATGTCAACAGCGGAGTCCCCTACAGCGACTACAGTGCCATGTCACTGTAGGGAACCCACTGGCACTGTCTGTAGGGGTTCCTGCAATCCCCCCCAACTCAGCTCCAACTCAGAGTTGAGAATCCTAAGTGGGGCAGTGGGGGGGTGCAGCCCCTGAACACTTGTTGCTTCTGCAAACCAGCAGCCGACTGCAAAATGCAATCGACCTGCTAGTTTCACTGTCAAGTCATTCGGCAAATATTTTGTTAATGACCCGTTATGGATCTATTCCTTAGAAGTGAACAGTATACTAGTTTACAGTGCAAGCTCTGTTCATTGGCTAAAAGAAGACAAACAAAATAATGAATGAGAAGAACTTGAAAATGTTGCTACTCCCTGCTCCCTATTTTGACTATAGTTAGTTAAAGATACAATCAACTCATTCTACCAGAAGTGGTAAATATCTTCCACCTATACAACAACATACTAATTTAGGGAAGGGGAAGCACTAGTTTGCCTAAAAGTTGAATAAAAAAATCTAATAATAGTGTTTCTAATGAAGATTTAAATATAATAGCCTCAGTCCCCACTGGTATACCGTTACCACAGTGACAACGTTACAGCAACATGGTCGATACCAACAAAATCACCATGTCACTGTAAAGTTCGCCTGGGACCCCAGTACCTTTCCCTAAGGTCCTGCACCCCATCCCTGACTCATCTCCATCTCGGAGTTGAGAATCCTAAGTAGAGGGGTGCAGGGGGCATAGCATGGGGGGTGGGGGATGCAGCTCCCCACAAAACAAGAAGATTTATCTGCGGTCGATGTAGTGGTGTTGGCGAAATATTATGTCAACAAGAAATTGTCAATGCACATCGTGGATCCAATCCCACCTGTCTTAGAAAAGAAAGTCACATCCCAACTGATATGTTAATGGAAAAGCATGAATTATTAGATCCTGTAACCAACAAATGAACTGAGCCTGTAGAGAATATGGAGGAAGTAAATTAAGTGACTAACCCTATATCCTCTAATTACTTTAGATATGAATAACCTAGGCATTGGTGCAAGTCCTAAAAATGATAAAAAAAAAAAAAAAAAAAAAAGAAAAACATACAAAAGGAACAGTAAAGAGAAAAATAAAGAAATTAAAAATCACTGCAAATGAGTGCATGACAATTTTTTTTCTTGCCTATTGGGAAAGATAAGAAATGACGGCAGCACAATGCCAATCTGACTCTTCTTACAGAAGTTAAATACAGTATTATTGTTCAACACTGCTTCCCAAGTGACTGTATGAGACTGGAGTGAGTGGGGGGGTTATAGGAGATTGTGAGGCTAGACAGCACTAGGATAAGTGCCTGCACTGTTGCATGTCACCATTCCTAGCCTGGGAAGGTGTGTGCAGTTTTTGACTGCATTTGGCGATACCTTGTGCTGGACCAGGGAGCCTTCCTTCAGAAGAGTTTGAACTATGTGTCAAGGCCTGATGGAGACACTACAGCATTGGGCCATTTTTTCCCAGTGCCACAGAATTCCATGGGCCCTACAGAGTTTAATCTACATCTGCCACAGAACTTCAACACCTCTGCCACAGAAGTTAGGCAAAAGTGTCGCAGAGAACCAAATGCCTTGAAGATAACCTCTTCTGCTTTTTCCAAAGTTGACTTCACCTAAAACACCACAGCGAGGGAACAGCTCTATACTATTTGAAACTGTGGGTCTGTTCAGGGTTGACACTACTAAATTGAACAAAATATACTATTGATTGCTGAAACTGATTTTGTTGTTGAAACTGTTTTATGTGGAGCCCTGTTTTCCCATACACAGGAAACAGGAAGAGGGTAGGGTGTTACACAGGACAGTGGACACCTTACTAAAAGCGCTTTTTAGCGTTATTTTTATAACTTTTTAGCAGCAAACAAGCTTAAAGTGCTAAACCAAAAGCACTGGGGGCTTACATATACCTTATTTTAGCGAAGTTTACAGTTTGTGATACGAGTGTTCCCGTGACCCCTACTCAGTTACTTCCGGGTCATAGGACCCATAAAAGCTCACACTGCAGCAAGGGAACAGCTCTATACTATTTGAAACTGTGGGTCTGTGCAGGGTTGACACTACTAAATTGAACAAAATATACTATTGATTGCTGAAACTGATTTTGTTGTTGAAACTGTTTTATGTGGAGCCCTGTTTTCCCATACACAGGAAACAGGAAGAGAGTAGGGTGTTACACAGGACAGTGGACACCTTACTAAAAGCACTTTTTAGCATTATTTTTATAACTTTTTAGCAGCAAACAAGCTTAAAGTGCTAAACCAAAAGCACTGGGGGCTTACATATAACTTATTTTAGCGAAGTTTACAGTTTGTAATATGAGTGTTCCCGTGACCCCTATTCAGTTACTTCCAGGTCATAGGATCCATAAAAGCTCACACTGCAGTGAGCAGGGCGAGCGTGTGCAGGGCGTGAGTTGTCACGCGCGGAGACACGTGCAGAGACAGGCGTGTCTGCGTGTATCTGCTGTGTCCGCTGGGACCGTAGGACTTAACACAATCTAAGATAACTAATGTAGTAAGTACCTTGCAGAATAACTATAAACATAGACTTATTCTAGATATACTAAATAAGACTATAAAATGGTTAAGACAAAAGCTAGGAAAAAATGTCATAGACCATGTATATCTTGTAGAATGTATACAGAAGAAGAAATTGTGGTGGAGTTTACATGTGAGAAGTGCATACAAAATCATGCTTTGCATACTGAAATTGAAATGATTAAGAGGAGGGTGGACAGTAGTAATCAAACAGAAAAACTAGAGGTTCAGAAAGAGATTGGAGAATTAGAAGCCTATATAGATTCATTCATAGTAGAGAACGATATAGATTTATCACATAAAGGGGCCCGACAAGAGTCTCTGACTGAGACACTACATAACTATGGTGACAACAAATGTGAAAACACATCTAAATGTTCTACAAAAATGAGGAAACAAATCAGTTGTTAACACACTACCCAGAAGTAGAAAATAGATACAAGGTATTGGACCTGGACAGACAAGTTACACAGGAGTTTTTAGAACAGAGCTGCGATGGGGGTGAGGGACTGAAGGTTAAACAAGGCCAGAAAGTCCATAGTGAAGATAGAAAACCATTACCAGATAAAGGGAAAGCAAAAGTAGTAAAGGAGTTTAAGCAGGGAAATGTCTGTCAAAATAAAGAAGCAATATCACCTAAATTAGATTCCACAACAGAAAAAGAAACAACAACACAAATGAAGAAAAAAGATATCCTAATAATAGGAGATTCCTTAACTAAAGGAATTGATACAGTAGTATGTAAAGGCAGAAAAATGCACACTACGGTGAGCTCGCTACCAGGGGTAAAAATCTCAGACATTGGTTACCTATTAGAAGGACTGATGGAAGGACTACAAGATCCTTTAATCATTATTCATGTCTGTGTAAATGATGTGGGGCTATGTAGTATAGATCACATCATACAAGAGTATCAACACATTGTGAACACAATGAAAAAAAGGGGATGTGACATAATTATTTCAGGTCTAATTCCATGTTATGGGAGATATGAATTCAAAAACTCAGGCATTGAGATGCTTAATATGAAACTGAGAACCTTATGTAGGTATGACAGCATTGGATTCATGGACAACTCAGTGACTTTTGGGAAAAATACTTTTTAAAAGTGATGGATTACACCTAAATAAGGCGGGTATCAGAATATTGAGCATGAAAATAAACAATGTTATCTTGTTCCATTTAAACTGGATAAAGAGGGGAGGGAGATTCCTAACCTAATACCTACAACTGTGGACCTTAAAGAGGGATGGAGATGTACAGTACTAAATGCACGTAGTCTAACAAATTCGAGGAACTACAATGTTTACTATATGAAAGTAATGTACAAATTGCATTAATTACAGAGACTTGGTGGATTACTGAAGACAGATGGGATAAAGAAATAACTGGCTATAAACTATATTACCTATCAAGGAAATCTAGGAAAGGAGGGGGTATTGCTATATATACAGAAAATTCTATACAATGTGAGGAAATATCAAGAGCTAAAGAAAGTCTGGAAATGGTATGGCTAAAGCTCATACTCAAGGGACAAGTGAAAATTAAACTAGGTCTGGTTTACAGACCCCCCTCAATGAGCTCAGAAGGAGAACTTGAATTATTAAAAGCCATTAGTAACCTAGATCCATCAGAAAGAATAATACTGACTGGGGACTTTAACTTTCCAGATATTGACTGGAAAAAAACTTGAGGGTACAAGCAAAAAAAGTATACAATTTCTGGAGGCTGTAAATCTAATAGGGCTTGTCCAGCTTGTTTCTGAAAATACCAGGGGCAACAACATTTTGGATCTGATTCTAACTAACATGGGACAATTAATACAAAATGTGCACATTAGTAATTCCCTGGGAAATAGTGACCACCAATCAGTCGAGTTCCTGATTAAAGATGTGCAAAATTCTTCTAGGGAAGGAAAAACTACAGTTCTAAACTTTAAAAAGGCTGATTTTCCCTCTATGAGGAAACATCTCACACATTGGAATTGGAAGAAGGAACTTGGTAACCATACAGCTGATAGAATGTGGGACTCCTTGGTTAATATATTACATAAAATCATAAATCTATGTATACCCAAGTAGTCTAAGTACTCAAATAATAAAAATATCCCTAAATGGCTAACTGCAAGAATTAAAACATTGATTAATAAAAAAATAGATGGTTTAAAAAAATTAAACATGACAAATACATACAATCTAATTTACAGTATAGAGAGCTTGTTAAAAAAGTCAAATGGGAAATAAAAAAGCAAAAAAAGACTATGAATTAAAACTTGCATCCTTAGTTAAAGACAACTATAAGACTTTTTATTCTTATATAAACAATAAACAAAAAAAGAGTAATACCATCGGACCCTTTAAAAATGATGCAGGAGAAATACTCAGTAATAGAGATTGTGCAGAAATACAAAATAAATATTTCTGCTCCATCTTCAATCCAGTTACTTCTTTAAATACTACTCCAAAAATTACTTCTAGACCAGGGAGGATACAGATTAAATTACAGGATGTCCTAAATAAACTAAAAACAGTATATACAAATAAATCACAAGGACCTGATGAAATTCATCCTAGGGTGCTGTATGAATTGACAGATCAACTTGCACCACCCCAACCCATATTTTCCAAAAATCCCTGGATACAGGACAAGTACCACAAAATTGGCGAGAAGCGTTGGTAGTTCCTATATATAAAAGTGGATCAAAAACTGAGTTAAAAAACTATAGACCAATTAGTTTGACATCGGTCATGGGTAAGATAGATGATGGAATCCATCCTGAAGAACTATATAGTTGAGTATCTTGAGGCTAATGAATTGCAGGATCCGTTACAGCATGGTTTCCGAATAAATTGTTCTTGCCAGACAAATCTCTTGACTTTTTACGAGAAGGTTGGGAAGGCTTTGGATGCAGGAAATTGTGTTGACATAATTTTTTTGGACTTTTCTAAAGCTTTTGATAAACTTCCACATCAAGAATTAATTTTTTTCCTTAAACAGTGTGCATTAGATACCAATATAATAAACTGGATAGATGCTTGGCTATGTGAAAGAAGGCAAAGAGTGGTACTACAAGGAGAAAAGTCGAAGTGGGAGGCTGTGACTAGTGGAGTGCCCCAGAGCTCAGTCCTGGGACCCTGCTTCTTTAATATTTATATAACCTCCCTGAAATTGGATAATAATAATATCTGGTTGACAAAATTTGCCGATGACTGTAGAATTGGTGCAATAATCAACACCACAAAAATTATTATGATCTACAAAAGCATTAAACTACATATATCATTGGACTGTAAATAGTAAGCTAGATTAATTAAATAAAACAAGTGCATAACTATGCACTTGGGTAATACAAAAAATAAAAATCCTTTTCCTATAAACTAGACAACATTGTACTGAACAACATAAACGAGGAAAAGGATTTGGGGGTAATAATTAGTTCTGACTTAAAATTTAGTTCCCATTGTCATAAAGTAATAAGAAAGGGAAACCAGACCCTAAATTGTATTCTGAGACATATCTCAAGCAGGGATAGGAAGGTACTAATGCCACTCTACGGTGCCTTGGTTAGACCCAACCTGGAATACTGTGCCTGAGTGTGGGCTCCTTATAAAAAAACAGAAATTTACAATATAGAATGAATACAGAAAAGAGCGACTAAGTCAATTAAAGGACTAGAAAGAGGACATACCCTGAGAGACTGAGGGAGCTAAATCTTTTTACCCTGGAGTACAGAAGAATTGGGGGTGATTATTGCTTACTATTCAGATGTATAAAAGACCCTGTATTACTCTCAGAACTTGGAATAGTTTGGAGGGAATCAAGATATGAATCTAGGGGACACCCTTTTCAGTTTGAAGTCCAAAAATGGCAAACTTTACCACGAAAGCATTGGTTCAGCAATAGAGTCATGGCAGGATGGAATTCATTTCCCAGAGAAGTGGTGTCTTGTACGACTATGGACTCCTTTAAAAATAAACTTGACGACTTTCTCTTAGATAGAGAGAAAGTGATTAAACAATAAGGCAAGCACTATGGACAACAGTCTACTTAAGCTTGAACTCACCTATGAACCTATGAACCTATAATGGCATTTAATTGGATTATGTAATCTGTTCACATTGTAGGATAAGACTGTATATTCTGCACTAGTCATAACAGCCTCCTTGTTTCTTAATCCCTGGTGCAACATCCTGTTTCTGATGGTTCCACCAAGCCACATCGACAATCAAGTTGTCGAAATGTGGCACAGCTACACCAACAATGTAGGCGCGTGAAATTTTGCCTGTCAGACATTAAGTTTTTTTTTTGCAGGGGCTGCACTCCCCCACACATAGAAACATAGAAACATAGAAGTTAATGGCAGATAAGGACCGCAAGGCCCATCCAGTCTGCCCATTTCTTTTTCTACCTATAAATGAGCCATCGTCCATTGTTGTCAGTGGCCTATCTATTCATACTCATCTGTATTGCTCCCTTATGCCTGTCCCATGCCTATTTGAAGCCCTGCACTGTATTCATAGCCACCACTTCCTGAGGTAGGCCGTTCCATGCATCCACCACCCTTTCTGTGAAAAAGAACTTCCTCACATTACCCATTAATCAACTTCCCTCTAATCTCATGCTGTGTCCTCTTGTCCTGCTATTTTTCTTATATTGAAACATGTTAGACTCTTTCACCTTGTTAATGGCCTTAAGGTGTTTTAATGTTTCAATCATATCACTTCTCTTCCTCCTTTCCTCTAGGGTATACATATTGAGCTCCATTAATCTGTCCTCATATGTCTTCTGATGCAGGCTCTGCACCATTTTGGTTGCCCTTCTCTGGATTGTCTTAATTTGGTTAATGTCCTTGTGAAGGTGTGGCCTCCAGTACTGCATGCAGTACTCCAGATGGGGCCTAACCAGTGTCTTGTAAAGAGGGATTATTACCTCCCTCTTACAACTAGTGATACCTCAACTAATACACCCTAACATCCCTCTAGCCTTACCTACTGCATTAGAGGTCTGCTTGGATGATTTCAGGTCATCGGTGATGATGATGCCCAAGTCTCTTTCTTCCTTTGTGACTGCCAGCAACTCTCCTCCCAGCCTATAGGTGGCTTTAGGGTTTCTCTTCCCTATGTGCATGATCTTGCTCTTCTTTGCATTAAATCCCAGTTGCCACTCTTCTGACCATTTTACTAGTTTATCCAGATCTCTTCTCATTCTGCCCACCCCATCTGGATCATCTACTCTGTTGCAGATCTTGGTGTCATCTGCAAACAGACAAGCCTTACCATCTAGTCCATCTGCAATGTCACTGATGAAGATATTGAAGAGGACTGGCCCCAGGACTGATCCCTGAGGTACTCCACTTGTGACTTGCATATCTCTTCTGACTGCATGCCATTTACCACCACTTTCTGTTTTCTGCCTGTCAACCAGTTTGCCACCCAATTTACCAACTTCTGACCCACCCAGAGCCTACGCAGCTTGTTTATCAATCTTCTATGTGGAACAGTGTTGAAAGCTTTGCTGAAGTCAAGGTAGGCGACATCAACTGCTCCCCCCTTGGTCCACCACTCTGGTTACCCAATCAAAGAAATCTATGAGATTAGTTTGACAGGACCTTCCATTTGTAAACCCATGCAGTCTTGGATCCTGTGCTCCTATGGATTCCAGGTGTTGCATTATCCTTTCCTTAAGGAGTGCCTCCATAATCTTGCCCACTACTGAGGTAAGACTGACTGGTCTGTAGTTCCCTGCCTCCTCTCTGCTACCACTCTTGTGGAGCGGGATAACATGAGCCCTTCTCCAGTCTTCTGGGACCTCTCCTGTGCTTAGAGACTTACTAAACAGTTCTGCTAATGGCTCTGCCAGTTCCACCCTTAGCTCCTTTAATACCCTGGGATGTATGCCAACAGGTCCCATTTCCTTGTCTGCCCTGAGCTTAGCGAGCTCTTGTAGGACCCTTTCTTTTGTGAAGGGAGTCGTGTTTACCTCCCTCCCCCCTGTGTCCATGGTGTTGAGCTGTGGGCCCTGCCCTACCTTCTCTTCAGTAAATACTGAGCAAAAGTATCTCTTTAGGATAAATGCTTTTACAGGGTCCTCCTCCTCACATGCCCCCTTTTCTCCTTTGAGCTTAGCAATACCCCTTCTGGACTTTCTCCTTTCACTAATGTATCTATAGAAAGTCTTGTCACCTTCTTTTACTGTTTGTGCTAGTGTTTCCTCAGTTTGGGACTTTGCCTGCTTTATTGCCTTCCCTGCTTCCCTTAGGGCAGTTTGCTATGCCTCCCTATCTTCATCCCGCTGTGTTCCCTTATATTTCCTGAAGGCCAGCATTTTGGCTCTGACCTTTTCTGCTACTGTATTTGAGAACCAAAGTGGTTTCCTTCTTCTTTTGCACTTCCTTTTCTGTCTAACACAATAGAATGTTGCTTTAAGTATTGCATCCTTAATGCTTGCCCACTTTGCCTGTACCCCCTCACCTGTGTTTCTTCTTGCCAGGGATAGCTTAACTCTGTTGGCCATCTTATCAAAGTCAGCTCCTCTGAAGTCCCATATTTTTGCCTTGGAATGGGATGATTTAGTTGTAGTGGCCAAATTGTAGTGGCTCTGCCCCTACCCCCAATTTAATATAACAAACTCCAAGATGGAGTTTGTCCAAAGGGGGTGAAATACCAGTGAAATATGTGAAATTCCCCCATCAGGTCCATTATAGCGATAACCTTGAAGTTGCCTCTGTAATGGATTTTGATGCCAAAATTTCGATATGTCAATGGTATGTGGTTTCTGAGCATCCCCTCAACCACTGCTGTCTCCAAAGCCCATGCCAGGACAAAGAACAAGAAAAACAGTAGCAATAAATATAACATAAAGAACAAGAGGAACATTTGAAAAATGTGTGACCTCCAAGATAAGAATGGTCATATCTGATTACCTAAATGTTGCAAAGTAGTGTGATAAAGCAGTGGGGGAGGCTCATAGAATGCTGGGGTGCACAGGGAGGGGAATTACCAGCAGAAAGATTGAGGTAGTGATAACCCTGTATAGATCAATGGTGAGGCCCCACCTGGAATACTGTGTCCAGTTCTAGAGCCCCCATCTCAGGAAAGACAGAGACCGGATGGAAACAGTAAAGAGAAGGGTAACCAAAATGGTGCATAATCTGCACCAGAAGCCCTATGAGAAAAGACTCAGGGAATTAAATATGTACTCCCTAGAGGAACGGAGGGAAAGAGGAGACATGATAGAAACATTTAAATACCTTAAAGTTATCAATAAGGTACAGGAAGGTGGAATTTTACACAGAAAGAGATGCTCAAGACAAGGGGGTAGGATATGAAACTGGAAGGGGGAGACTTAGAGGGGATGTGAGGAAATACTTCTTTACAGAAAGGGTGGTGGACATCTAGAACAGCCTCCCAGCAGAGGTAGTGGGTACCAAAATGGCAACAGGTTTCAAACATGCATGGGATAGACACAAGGGGACCTTGGTAACTGGGCTGAGAGGGGTAAGGCCGGAGATCAATTAGTGTCTACGATAGCACATTTCTTTATTTTATTTATTTATTTATTTAGACAGCAGTTTGGAAAACCTTTGAGCCTTAGGCTCATTTACAAAGGTACCTTGTCACAGTAAGACAAATGAAAATACACAGTATAACAGTATAACACAGTATAACAGTAACTTAAGACATAGATACAAACAAGCTGGTACAGGTAGGATTGATGCAAACAATACCAGAGTTATGTTGTCCTTAGCAGCTTAGTAGTAAGCTTTGTCATAAGTATTAGTGCGGCTGACTAGTGGCAATCATAGCCGGTGTTAACAAGGTGGTTCCATAAGGAAGTTTTGAAGCACGATATAGCTGGAGCTTCGGAGATGGAGGGGGGCAGTGTGTTGAACCAGGAGGGGGCCCTAAAGCTGAAGGCTCTTTGGCCATGAGAGGTCCTAGCTCTAGGGATAACAAGAGAGGTTTTCCCAGAGGTCCGAGTATGAACTAGTGGGACAGAGCGGCGGATGCTGGTGGTCAATCCTGGTGGGGATAGCCCAAGGAGGGTCTTTTTTGTAAGGGTACAGGTCAGATATTTGAGGCGCTCGTCAAGATCAAGTACCAGTGCTTTAGCATACAGTAGACAGGTGTGTGTTAGCCTAGGTACCCCAGTAATTAACCTGCAGGCCTTATTCAGAGTAGTGTGAATTTTATGGAGTGCAGTCTGATCAGCAGCACCATACACCGGCAGTCCATAGTCCACTAGGGACAGGATAGAGGAGGTGACTCATGAGTCAAAGAGCTCCAGGGGGAGGCAGTGTTTATACCAATGTAAGATGCCCAATCGGATATTAGTGGCAGTGGCTAGGGCAGCGATGTGTCCATGGAAGGAGAGGGAGGGGTCAAAATGGATCCCTAGGTATTTATAGGAGCAAACTTGTTCGAGTGGGAAAGAGGACCCAGAGTGAATGAGGAGTTTGAAGTTGCAGGACTTGTTTTAAGGATGAGTGAAGAACATGGTTTTTGTTTTTTTAAGATTTATCACCAATCTATGTTCCTTGAACCAGCCCTCGGCTTCGTGAAGGACTTCTGCAGCGAGTCCTGGAGGGCAATAGGGTTACGACTTGAGGCAAAGATGACTGCATCATCAGCGTACAATAGAATGTTTCCCGAGCAAGAGCGTGGAAGGGTGTTAAGATAAAGGGAGAATAGTAAGAGGCCCAGAATGGAGCCCTGGGGAACCCCAGAAAAGATGGGACAGATGTCTAAGTAGGTCCTATTAATTTTTACATGCTGTGAGCGGTCAGAAAGATAACTGGTGCACCAGGAGATAGGCCCAGCAGCAAAACCTGAGAGACTAAGGGCATCAAGAAGGAGGGGGTGAGAGACAGTGTTGAAAGCTTTAGAGAAGTCAATGAAGACCACACCAGCCAGAGAACCAGTGTCTAAGGAGGAGTGGAGAAAGTTGGAGAACTCTAGGAGGGCTGTGTTGGTACTGTGGCCCACTCAGAAGCCATGCTGCTCAGGACATAGGACATAGTAGGTGGAGAGGTAGTCAGAGATTTGAGAGGCCACCACTTTTCCAAGGCCTTGAGAGAGGAGAGAGAATGGAGATTGGCCGATAGTTTCCAGCCACAGTCCTATCACCACCTTTAAAGATAGGGTGACAGTGGTGACTTTCCAGGTAGTTGGAACCTTCCCCAGGCAAAGAGAGTGGTTGATGAGGCATGTGATCGGGATAAGGACTGTGTCTAAGACCAGCCGTAGGATACACGGATCAAGGGTGTCACTGCCCGTACTATTACTCTTGAGGGCAGTGACAAGGTGCGGCCTAAGTTCTTGGGCAGAAACACGGTGGAGGAGAAAATAAGGGTGAGAAAGATTTACGACAGGTGCTGGGGAAGGAGGGTCAAAAAAATTTGTTGGGAGGATAGGACTAAGGTCAGTGAATGAAGTGTTGAGGTGGTTGGCTATGAGGGCTGGGTCTGAGGAGATCACGCCATTAATGTTGATCTGGGTGGGGGGGAGTGTGCACTCCCATTTAACTGTTTAATGTTATCCCAGGAGGTTCTGGGGTTCCCCCATGAGGCAGCGAGTGAGGACCGATAGTGCTCAGACTTGGCCTTTCTGATGGCCCGAGTGCACTTGTTTCGTACGGCAGCATATAACTGCCTGTCACTGGGCCGGCCAGTCTCAGTGGCATGGTGCCATAGGTTGTCCCTATGTTTGAGTTGGTGGATCAAAGCTGGGGTTACCCAGGGGGCATTCTGCCTTTTAGAACGGCGGGTCGACATTGGGGCAAAGATGTCACAGGCATTATTAAAAGTTCGGGTAAAGAAGGAGAGAGCTGTGTCGATGTCAGGAGTTGCCTGTATTGGAGACCAGTCAATTAGGGACAGAAGTTCCTTAAGTTTTATCAGTCCACCAGGTATTAGACGCCGCCGGCATGTGGACTGTGCTATGGGTTTGGGGACTGAGGATGACCAGCAGAATAGAATGGGGGAGTGTTCGCTGAGAGAGTCTGGGAGGACTTGTACATTGGGGATCCGATTAGGGTGGTTGGTGAGTACCACATCAAGCAGGGTACTGGAGCCTCTCTTGGGATTAGTCCTGGTAGGGTGGGTAACTAGTTGTGTTAGGTCTATTGCAGAAAAAGAGTCATGGGTAGAGGAGGAGGAGGAGGGGCCTAGCCAGCTGACATTTAAGTCACCCACCAGAATTTGATCAGCGGAAGGAGGTAGTGAGGAAAGGTATTCTGTAAGAGAGGCAATGGCCTG
The DNA here is from genome assembly GCA_016271365.2 of Neoceratodus forsteri. Taxonomy (NCBI): domain Eukaryota; kingdom Metazoa; phylum Chordata; order Ceratodontiformes; family Ceratodontidae; genus Neoceratodus; species Neoceratodus forsteri. The sequence goes on along the minus strand of CM028129.1, from coordinate 229,615,244 downwards.
TGTTTGGTCCCTGGGGGGCACGTATACAGTAGTCAGATAAAGGGGTCCCTTTAAAGGGTCAGGGGTTAGTTTCAGCATAAGCGCCTGGGCCCTGGAGTCAAGGATGGGAGCAGGCAGGGCTAGTACGGGGAGAGATTCCTTGACATAAATAGCGCAGCCGCCGCCCCGTCTCCCAACACGGTCGGACCGGAAGAGGGTGAAACCATTAGGTAGGGACTTTGAGGCAGACTAGGTGGGCCAGGCCCAGGAGGTCCTTTTCTGCTGACAGCTTATGTTTCTAAGAAACCATATCAAAAGGTCCTTCTGATCAGGCCCCAGGGCTCCAAAGAGATCCCTAGGCCTGCTGGAAGGAAAGTTGCGATGTGTGGAAACCAGAGCTCCTTCTGTATCTAAGTCAATGCACATCTACTTCCCCATGTTGGTATCAGAGGGGTCTGATTTCATTGGGGATGTTGGGTAATGGTGGGTTCCCCCATCCCCCAGGTAGTGTTTTATATCAATGGAGCCCAGGAGGACCAATATTACCAGTAGCTCAGTAACTCTGTAAGTGTGTGAGGCCCTAGCTTCGTATAAGTAGATAGTGGATGAAACTACGCCCTGGGTAAAATGAATGGAGATTTACCTTTCCTATTTGTATCTATAACCAAGCCAGAGTGCAGGCACAATCCTGGTATCATAAACTACCAGTTGCTGATCTAACAGAGCTGGTTCCCCATCCAGGTGCTCCTTGCAATGGTGCTCTATAGGAAACAAAGAGCAACAATGGGAATGACAGAAGGAAGAGAAAAGAAAAAAGGAGGGGCACTGTTTATGTTGAATCCTGAGTAATTGGGGGGCGGGCTACATCCTTTCAGTCTGTTAATCCACAGCACTTGCTTGTTAGGGGAAGGCATCGAGTGAATATAACTTAGATCTCAGCGCATTTCATCATTTCAGTGCCCTTACAGTATTTCACTGCCGGCATGCCTGTGTGACATAACATTCCATTCACTGGTGCCACCCGTTTCCAGGCGGGAAGCTCCCCAACTACCACTCAGACATCCCTGCTCACTGTGCACTCACTAAAGTCGGGGGGGGGCGACTGAGCACTGCATGCCAAGTGGTACTCCATTCTACATGTAGCAAGAGTCTCCAAACTGTGATGCAGGCTCCCAGGCATCATCTCCCAGGGCCTCAGCCCCAGAAGATTCACACTAGTCGCACCAGGATTCTAGTTCAAATGGGGGAATCTGTTCTAGCATAATTTATGCCCTGATAATGGGCTATGTAGTTTTCGCTTCCTGGGCTCATTGGCACACATCCTATTTAATTACAGGTGGAAAAGTAAAGCTACTTGTGAACAGGTGATGTTTCCTGGGTAAGCACACCACCATGCAATTCACCTGCTTGACACTAGATCACCCAGTAGCACAAACCATTTACTTACAGCACTTTAAAAATACATATCCCCTACTAAAAATCTTCAGACCTGTCAGGTACTGCAGTGTCGGAGTGTATCACCAGTGAGCTAAGGCTGGAAACAGAAAAATTCCTGGAGATCTGGCAACCATGGCACCAGTCTGAGACAGGGAGGCAAGAGTCAGATTCCAAGGGTCAGGATCATGTTGAACACTAATAACTGAGACTATAACTTAGCCTCACAGGATGGGGGAGGGTTTACCTGTTTTCCAACCCAACATTCCCATCTAAGTGATAATTTGGGAGATTATGATTTACAGGGCTCTTGAGGTATCATCTGGAGGGGTCAGTGGGGAATAAACAACACGTGCCAGACAGTTAATAGTTTCTGTTCTTTTGTTTTTTCTGGAAATTATTCAACTTCATTTGTGCCATCTACTATTTACAGTAGTTTTATATTTCTGTAGCAATATATCCAAAGAATATTTTGCTTGGATGGCATAGTAGTTTGACAATCCTATGAGACTGTACCTGATTGTTATGTCACACTTATCAATGTATAATTATGGCATCTGTTCTCTTGACATTCAATAAATGAGAGCTTACTTGGTTTACTTGGTTAAATAGGACAAAAGAAGGCTATTGCCCATCGAGATTGTCCCCCACCACCATGGTGGGAAAAGTTATACCCGGGAGTAATTAGACTCCATCCAAAGATCCAAACCTTTTTTAAATGATAGGGTCGAACTACATTCCACCAAATGTTGAGGAAGCTTGTTCCAAATTCTGGGGGTTCTCACCGTGAAGTAATTTAGTCTTTTGTTCATTATAGATTTAGCCACATCAATTTGTTTATTATAGAGACGAGAGGATATCCTTCTACTGGAAAGTTTTAATCCACATTGTTGCATTAAATCCTGGGAATTGTGGATTTTATATAGAAGAAGTAGATTGCCTCTTGTACGTCTAAATTCTAGCGAATGTAACCCAGTTTATTGCAATCTATTCCAATAGTCCATCTTGGACAAATATGGAACCATTTTAGTCACTCTCTTCTGGATTTTTTCCAGTCTATTAATATCTTGCCTCAAATAAGGACTCCAAAACTGAGAACCATAATCAGAATATGGCCTCACATATGATCTAAACAAAGGAATAATACATTCCTGAGTCCTAGACACAAAGGATCTTTGAATTCGGGTAAGTATCGCATTAGATATATTAGCTATCCTAGCACAATGATCAGTTGAAGATAATTTATTATTAACTAGTATTCCTAGGTCACACTCTACTATTGATACCTGAAGGGGAGAATTATTTAAGAAATAAGTCTGTTTGGGATTATTCCTTCCAAAATGCAATACATGACACTTGTCTGGGTTGAGTAACATCTTATTTGAATCTGCCCATTTTTCAATAATTTTTAGATTATTTCTAATGGATTCCCTATTTAATGATGTAGATACAGGCCCTCCTAATTTGGTATCATCAACAAATTTTGAGAGACGATTGTCTGAGTTAACCTGTAAATTGCTTATAAAAATATTAAACAGAGTAAGTCCAAGAACCAAACCCTGGGGAACCCCACTAGTCACACTATGAGCTTCAGAAAAAACACTATTTATTCTGATGCGCTGTCCTCTGTTATGTAACCAACCAGATACCCACTTAATTATGTACTGTGAAAATCCAAGTTCAACCATTTTATCAAGCAGTAAATCATGGGGAACCATGTCAAAAGCTTTACTATAGTCAAGGAGTACCACATCCATAGGGATTCCGTTGTCAAGTCCCATACTAATATAGTTATAAAAAGCTACCAAATTGGTGGTACAAGAGTACCCTTGTCTAAATCCATGCTGAGTCTGATCATTTAAGTTTTTTATAATTGTTTCATTTTCTAACATTGTTTTGGCAATTTTCTCCATTAATTTACTTATGACCGAGGTTAAACTTATTGGGCGATAATTCTCAGGCTGTGAATGATTACCTTTCTTGAATATTGGTATAACAATAGCCATTGCCCAATCGTGAGGAATAACCCCTTCACATACAGATTTATTAAAAATGAGGGTCAAAGGCTTAGTTATAGCCTCAGCTGTTTCTAATAAAAAAGTGGAATTAATATTATCTGGTCCTGGGCTAGAAGTTCGTTTGAGGGAACAAATTGCCTCGAGGGTGTCATCTTCAGTAATAATATGGACAGGAGAGTTATTAACTGTTTGCATAAAAAGTTTTGGAACTGCTTTTTTTGTAAATACTGAACAAAACTGATTATTAAATGTATTGGCAATATCCCTATCAGTAGAAATAGTAGAATTATTTACACATAGAGGACCCATATATCTACCATTCATTTTATTATTATTAAGATAGGAAAATAATGATGTGTAGCTATCTTTAGAGTGAGCCAAACGAAACTCCAATTTCTTTTTAGATTGTAAAATAGCCTGTTTCAAGAGTTTTACAATTTTCCTGTATTTAATAAGTAATTGTTCTTTAATATGTCCCTCACTTTCTTTTAACAAAAGCTTTTGTTTGTTTTTTATTAAATTTTTAATAGTTTTATTGAACCATAAGGGAATTTTCCCATTCTTGTTATATTTTTTTTTATTTAGAACAAATAAGTCCTCCAAATAGTAAATTAATGACTTCAAATAGTCCCATGATTTCTCAAGAGATAGAGGGGATAAAATGTCATCCCAGGAAATATAATTTAAATGGTCATTAATACTATTAAAGTTTGCATTATTATAATTTTTAAATTCAGTATGATTCAATTTTTGCTGAAAAAATAATAATGAAAAAGAAATTGAGTTATGGTCACTAGTACCCAGAGGGGCACCAACTTGACTATCAGATAGTGAGCTCCCTATGTTAGTAATGACTAAGTCTAATATAGTCTCTCCACGTGTGGGTTCACTTATGAGTTGTTCAAGGCCCAAATCCACTATAAGAGTGATTAGGTCCTTTTCTGCCAGAGAGCTACCAGTTAGTGAAGTCCAAATAATAGAGGGCATATTAAAATCACCCAGAACAAGAATATTGCCTTTAGAAGCCATGTCAGAAATATCTTTATGTAAAAGTAGGGTGTAGTCCAAGTTAGATGTAGGGGGCCTATAACAGGTCCCAACCAAAAGTTGGGGTTGTCCTTTAAACTGAATATTAACCCATATGGATTCAGTATTACTAACAAGGGGCAGTTGAAATGAGGTTATATCTTCCCTAACATAGAGGCATACCCCTCCCCCAATCTGGCCTTGTCGATCCTTGTGAAATAGCTTATATCCTGGAAGATTCGGAATACACATAGTATCAGGATCCCACCAGGTTTCAGTAATAGAAATAAGTCCATAATTAGCTGATAGGCACTTAGCTTCAAGTTCTGCCATTTTAACCAAATTCAAGGATCTTGCATTGAGAGAAAGAAGTTTACACACAGAAGAATCACTATTAACCCTTTTTAGAGAACAGGACAAAATCCCGTTCTCCCCCAGTTAATGTTAAAAAAAGGTACTGCAGCATTGTGAGGCTAGTCCACCACTGCCCCGCCCTTATCACAGAGTCTCTCTCCATTAATCGCACAGCCTGATCCCCTCCCACCCCAACAGTCATACTGTTTATCAACTATTTACATGTAGGTCCCCAGGCTGAGTCAGGCTAAACTTCTCTGTCTCTAGACCGGGCATGAGGGGAATGACTTCAGAAGAAGTTCAGGCAATTTTCATGTCCATTTTTATTGATTCTGTATATCTGTTCCTCTGCCTTGTTTTTAACTTGCTGCCATCTGGTGTCTTTATCCAGGGCTGCAGAAGCTGGTGGTCTGGAGGATTCAGGTGCCATCACAATGCCTAGCTTATGGAGGTCAGATGTGGCTTCCAGGAAAGAGTCATAGGTCCGCGGACCTGTCGGGAGCATTACTCTTAATCATGCAGGATACAAGGTCTGAAATTAAACATTTTTTTTTCCTTCTGAGCCCGTTTCATGGTGTTGCAGGTTTGTCACTGCTCCAGCACCTCCTGAGAGTAATCCTTATCAATCATCAATTGTCAGCCCTGAAACTGCAGATCCCTGTGGTTTCAGGCTCTGTTGATCACATCTTGTTTAATATGGAAGTTTGGAACTGCAGTACCATTGAGCATGGTGTGGCAATAGGACTGAGCAGTTTTGGTACAAGGGCATGGTGTGATTCATCGACATTCAATGGGAAGTCCTGGAGCAAGCTTAGAGTCTCTTTTAGTAGGAATTCTATGAACTCAGATATATTTGGTGCTTCAAGTCCTTCCTTCAGGCCATATATTATGATTTTCATCTAGATCTACCTTTGAGATCCACACACTTGACTTTCAATTTGGCTTGAATATCTAGGAAGTGCATTAAAAGCCATTGGTTCCACAAGTCAGTGTCCTCCACATCTGATACATGTTGTTCAAGGACATCCACTCAAATTTCAGTGTGCTTCATACCCTCCTTGGTCTCGATCTGATCTTGATTAATGAAAAATCCTCACTAAGATGATTCTCCCCATTTTTGACTATGGAGACATTGTATATAGTTCTGCTCCAAAGTCCACTTTAGCTGGACTGGACCCCCTCTTTCACGCTTGTCAATTTGCCCTTGACAAACCCCTGCACACTCACCACTGCTCTTTGTATACCTCCATCTTCCTACTTTCTCTTGATGCCAGATGGCTTTCCCACTGTGCCTTATTTATCTCAAAATTTTGGTTTGTTTCCATCCCCTCATATCTTGCATCTCTCCTGTCTTCCCCTCTTCCCCTCTTCTGCCTCATATGCCCTTCTCAATGCTTGTGTTCACTGTCTTGCTCTTTCACCAAAGAAAGAAGACAGCCCATCTGCATGCTTCCCAAGCTGCTCCTGTGGCCCTGGCTCTCTCCGAGCAGGCCACAGCTAACAGACCACCCGACTGACCCCTGGACATATTCAGACAGCCCATCTGCGGGCTTCCCAAGCTGCTCCTGTAGCCCTGGCGCTCTCTGAGAAGGCCACAGCTAACAGACCACCCGATTGACCCCCGCACACATTCAGACAGCCCATCTGCATGCTTCCCAAGCTACTCCTGTGGCTCTGGCTCTCTCCGATCAGGCCACAGCAAATAGACCACCGACTGACCCCCGGACAGATTCAGATAGCCCATCTGTGGGCTTCCCAAGCTGCTCCTGTGGCCCTAGCTCTTTCCGAGCAGGCCACAGTTAACAGACCACCTGACTGACCCCCAGACAGATTCAGCCGAGGAACTGCCACCCAGGCTCCCAGCTCCTAAGCTGTGATATTCCTGGCTACTGGGCACCCCTCAAGCTGATGCTCGAGACTGCAGACACGGACCCAAGGCCCTACAAGGTACGGTACACTCTAAGAAATGAAGTGTTACTTTTTTACACTGTGAATGTGTAAATCACTGTTTAACACAGAGTGTGTAACATTAACTCACAGTTGTGTCGTATTTATGAAAACTGTGATTTACACAATTACAGTGTAAAAAAATGACACTTTGTAAGTGTTATGTTTTACACTCTAAGTGTGTAAATAACAGTTTAACACAGTGTAACCCCTTTGTTACCCGGGGTTACTAGAATCCCAGTAAGACCTAGTGGTAGGCAGGGAAGGCAGCTTGTGAAACTCCAGTTAAATGGGTTTCACACTGTCTCATTCTGTCCTCAGTCACAGCTGAGACTTGAGAGATGACATCATTATAGAACTGTCACAGCTGCATGAGCCACTTTGGAATCTCCAGCTCAGGGAGTGAAGTTTAGAACTTTGGGAAATTCAAAGTCAATCTTCAGGTTGTCCTTATGCAAACAGTGAGGAAATCAGTGAGTTGTCTGTTTGCCTCCACACAGAAGGAAGTGTTCCTGAATTGACCCTTTTTAAAGTGGTGGAGACCGCTCCCCCGGTCTCAGTGCCCCCTCCCTCCGGGGGGGGGATAGGAAAAGTTCTCTGTGGGTTCCAGGGGCAATCCTCTTCTCCCACCTTGGGAAGAAAGCTGCCTGATTTAAGTTTCAGTCTGTTCATGTATAACAGCAAAGGTTATAGTACTTCGCCTGTGGGGCACCTGCAACGAATGGGTGAGTGTTTGGCTCCATTGGAAGGGGCAAACATCTTGTTTTCTTCAGTTGGATTTCAAGTAAATGTGGACTGCTATTTGGGAGGACTATGTCAACTAGGACAAACAAATAGAGCAGTCAACTGTTTAAAGTTTTAAATGGATTTAAAGTTAGCTGTAGAGGGGTGCTTCAGGTCATCCACTGTTCAATCTACATTTTAAAGTCTAAAGTTTTCTGTGTGTCCAGAGAAATGGCCGAGTATGGGCTGTGGGAGCTGGAGATGGAAAACCCCCATCTTTAGTAACCAGGTCCACCTCTCAGTTTCTTCTGTGTTTTGCTACTTGCCTCATGCACTTGGCCAGTGATGGGGTGGGTACCCAGGCGTGAGTTGCAAATTGAAAATCTCTCTAGGAGTCACAGACTCTAAGTGGTGTGGGGAGCCACAGGATGGGAAAATTACTCCTTGTTGGATGGGAGTCTCCTTGTTTGATGGGAGTTTCGATTGGAAGTACGAAAACAAATCTATCTAGGAGTCGCAGACTTCAAGTGGTGTGGGGAGCCACAGTTTAGGAGTCTCCTTGTTTGATGGGATGTCTTTCCAAGTAAAGTTTGGGTTCATTCTTCAAGTGGACCGTCAGTCGAGTGGCCAGCAGGGGAACCGGGCCAGTCAGGCTATGTATCCAATGCGCATGCAAAGTCCGGGCTGAGTGCCTGGTGGGTCCAAAGCCAGACAATTGTAGTAATGTGTTCATTCCTCAAATGGACTGCTGTGTTTAACCTCTAATCTGCACATACAGTAACATAGCCCTTTGGGGGACCATGCAGTGCTTTATGTTCAGTTAGTTAATAAATAAAGCCACACTGAAAAATCCCAATTCTGGTTCTGGACATTACAGTTATTGCTTCCTGTAGCTGGATTTACTTGGGTGCCCCTGTGCAGAGTAGCCAAACCTAGGTCTCTTGTGCCAGGTAACCTCATCCTTCCCCGAACCCGTAGATACATGTATATATATGTTACAACAGTGTGTGTAATATTAACTCATAAATGTGTTAACAAAAAAACACTTAATTTAGTTGATCAACTGTACCCAGAAATTATATTGTGCTGTATTACAGTAATGAATTAAAATGTTTTTGCAAGCAATATTGTGATTTTTATTTTATTGTTCAGCTTTAAAGTGATTTTGTGAACTTTGCCATAGAAAATGGGATTAATAACCTGTAAGAGTTGTGATTCAATCTGCTACCATTCAAACTGCCAAAAAGAGCTGTTTTCCATTAAATAAATGATTTTATTTTTGTGCTCTGCTTCATTTGTATAGCCCGCCCCCTTTTTTTCTCAGTGCTGCAACCCCCATGCATGACATCATGCAAAGGAAATAAAGTTTATAATCACTGTTTTGAAACAGAGACCTCTGTTGGTCAGTCTTGATATTGCAGACATTTACACTACCAACATAGGAGACTACATCTCTCAGTATAGAAATCCTGTCAGCTAGATACTATATGCACAATGCCTTGTTTGGAAAATAAACATAAGCAAGCTTTTATTGTTGAAGCCACTACAGAGATTTGAGACTGCACCTTACAGTAAGGGAAATGGAAAACAATGTCTGATTGTACCCACAATTCCTTGCTATGGATATCTACATATTAGGTGCAGTCACCACCACCAAAATAAGTGACTACGCCTTAGAGTAACTAACATTTATATCAACATGATAATTTACCCAGAATTCCTTGGTGCTGTATGTAAAACATTGACAGTTCACTTGCATGACATCATTCTGGGGGTGTGACTGCACACATAAAACTGGAGAACACAGTGCTGATAAAACATAAATAAAAATGTCAATAAATTCTTTTTTTATAAAACAAATTGCAGCTTCAGCACCTGAAGCATGGGTGGCAATGAGATACTATGTGAAAAAGGCATCTGTAAAAGATCACAAAATCACTTTAACAATGTTTCTATACATGTTATAATGTATACTTTTTTAGAGTTGAACCAGTGTAAATTCCTTCATGTTAATTTGCACATACTTCCCATGATGCTTTGCTTAATTTGGTGTTTGCAATTGTGTTTTTCTTTCAAATTTGGTTGCATGGTCAATACCTTTCCAAGGTAACCTTTGTCCTAGACAATTTGCTCTGAGGTTCTTTTCTTTTATAGCTATTTTATTCTCTACTATGGGCTCCCCATAACATTAAAAAGTAAAACTAGCAAAATGCAGGGCTCCCAAGCATTGGGTCCTGATGCAAATACAGCACTTTGATGAGCTCTAACAAGGGCATGTTACTTGTGTAGGTTTGTTGTGCATTTGGTTTTGTTGGTTATATGATGAGGCCTGTAAACACTCAAGTTAAAATTCATTCACAATGATTTGTGAGTTTTTTTTTGATTAGCAATGATATTTTCCATTCAATGCAAGATTAAAATACTTCAGAATTCAACACACATATGTGTTGAAATAACACATTCAATATAGACATTGTAACACATAAATGTGTTAAAAATTCAGCACACCAGTGTTAGTAAAAGCTACACATTTGTGTGTTGTACAATTTACACACCACTGTGTTAAATTTATTTAACACATTGCATGTGTTAAATTTAACACACACTGTGTTTTCCCTAACCGCACTAACTGCTGTGTTAAAAATTAACTAATTTGTAGTCAAATTTAACACTTCCTTTCTAAGAGTGTAACTGCCGCAACCAACTGGATTGCGAGCACCCTGTCAGACCACGCTCTGATTGGTCCCTAGCGAAAGCAGGCTTCTGCTCTTTGATTTTAAACCCTAAAAATGTCTATGTTGGGACAAATGTTCAAAAGCTGAAGTGTTAACCCAGTCTGTAATTGAAAGGACTTGAATTGTGGTTTGGGAAAGAAATCTAGTGTTTACAGCCTTTTCTCTGCATATGTGCACTGGCCCTAGACACTTTTGGGCGCCAAAGTAATACACATCCTTTTATTCTGCAAATTTTGGACTCCCTGCTGTTCTGTCTAACCCTTTATGTGAATCCCCTTTATTAATCCTCACTCTCCTTCTCTCTGTCAGCCGAGGAACTGACACCCAGGCTCCCAGCTCCTAAGCCGCAGGATTCCCAGCTACTGGGCTGTCAGCGCCACTCTAGCCAATGCTCAAGACCGCAGACACGGACCCAAGGCCCTACAAGGTACGGCAACTGCCGCAACTTTTTCGATCGCCCCCTCCCCCACCTCCGCTGATTATTAAATACAGTAGCTCCCGCCAAAATATTAGTCCACGTCCCCTGGCGCAGTGCCCCACCAATAGAGACTTAGCTCGTGATCTCCCTCTTCTCTGTCTAGCCTACGGGATCCAATTCTCATGACCTCGCCTTACTAAAATGCATAGACTCTCCTTGGCTGTGCCTTCACCACTAAATATTTTTAATGCTATCAAATTTGGGTCAAACTGGATTGGAAAGCTACTGCTAAGCTGCATTAATCCAGCAACCCCACTGGCCCCTGGGCTAATTGAGTGGCTCCTTTTTTGAGGTACCATCATGTCGAGCCCTATATGGCTCCTTATACTGCCCTTTCTTCTGCTGATACCAGCTGCTCAGCATTGGACACCTGAACTACTATCATGTTTGGTCTACAATGGCACCTTGTGCTGTATACCACATGGCAACTTATCCTTTAATTGCCTCCATGATTCCAAGTACCAATACCTCGAACCCTGCTCTTGGATCACACATACCAGTAGTACTTATAACACTCCCCCACCACAAGGCCCACCTCCCACCATGAAGACTTCTATCTCCTCCCCGCCTATTGCGGTAGGGGTACTAGCTCTTGCTACAACAGATCAGCTCTTCTATGGTGGCTACTTCCCAGTCCCTAAAAACATCAGATCTACTAGATGGGAGAAAGGCAGGAATTACAAGCTTATAGTTAGTGCTCTTAGAAAAAGCCTACTTATCCTCCTGCTATGTTCAGGCAATGTAGAACTCAACCCTGGCCCCCCAGAAGCAATTGCTTCACCAGCAGAACTAGCAAATTTAAAAGGAATAAGCTTCTTGCATATTAACGTATGTAGCCTCCTTAAAAAGATAACCTTAATACAAATCTGGGTAAATCATACCTCTCCTGACATACTTGTGATTTCCGAAACTTGGCTTAGACCCAGCACCACTGATAGAGAAGTAAATATCCCCAACTATGCCTTGTTCAGAGCTGATAGGCATGCCAGAGGAGGAGTAGCTATCTACGGTAAAGACAAATTTTCTGCCTTCTGCTTATCCTCGGCATCTGTCTCCAGCAAATTCGAATGCCTAATTCTCAAAGTGGAAATTACACAGACTACTGCACTCTGTGTAGTAGGATGCTACAGACCACCGTCTGCTGGCCTACAGCTTGTGTAATATCTAAGTGACAAGTTGGGACAGGGGCTGCAAAAACTATTATTTTAGGAGACCTCAACTTTGACTGGCTCTCTAACACAGCTGCCCCCCTTGCATCCTTCTGTGATGAATATGGGCTGATGCAACTTATTACTGAACCAACAAGCCCAAACATGAAGAACCCCAGTAAAAGTACACTTTTGGATGTGTTAGTGGTGAGCAAACCTCATCTCTTCTCCCACACTGATGTCTTCTTCTCAGATGCCAGCGACCATTGTTTTATTGCGGGAGTAAGATCCACCAACAACCCAGCACCCATCAACAAGTTCTCTATGAAGAGATCCAGGTGCAACTTCAATGAACATGCCTACCTAAAAAGGTTAAGTACTCCCCTCAGTGGCAAGATTTCTACCTGGACAAAACAATTACGTCAGCTTACAATATCTTCCACGACATTCTATAAAGGGCCCTTAATAAGTATGCTCCCCTGAATAAAGTTTGAACTAGGTCCAAAACCTGTAAATGGTTCATCCCTCAGATCAAGTCCTTGCTTCTAGAAAGAGATAAGCTCTGGAAAAAAGCACGCAGACTGAACACTGCAGAGAACTGGAACCAGTTCAGGAGACTACGAAATTTATGTACCAAAACAATCAAAGAATCGAAGGCCACCTTCTTCAAATCCAAACTCGATTCTGCCACAAAGAGCCCAATCAAGCTCTGGAACACAATCAATGATCTGCTAGGCCACTCCCCAGGAAATACACTCCCGACCAAGATTACCTCTGGCAACTCGACTATAAGCGAAAAGATGGATATATTTGATGCATTCAATAACCACTTTGCTACTGCAGGCATGGCATTTGATAACTCCCTTGCAAACATACTTCGCTCCCAGACTGCCAGCCAACTGCTTGAAACTCCAATAGCTTCGCCGCCTTTCTCGCTTCAACCTGCCTCACTGAAAGAGGTAGAGGACCTCTTGCTTCAGTTGGATACTAGAAAAAGTGCTGGGGCTGACACCCTTGGCCCTTACTTCCTAAAAATTGCCTACTACGTACTAGCAATACCCGTTACCCACCTTTGTAACTTATCCCTGTCTCAGGGCACCTTACCACCTATATGGAAGACAGCACATGTCATACCACTGTTCAAATCAGGTGACCCTAGTGATCTCAATAACTACAGGCCAATTTCTCTCCTTCCGGTCCTGTCCAAGCTCCTAGAGAAAATTATAAATGCACAGCTGAGGACTCACCTTGAGTCTAGAGAACTGCTAAACCCTATGCAGTCCAGATTCAGAGCTAAACATAGCACTATCTCAGCCCTTGCCAAAGTTACTAATGACTGGCAGCGTAATCTTGAGAGCAAAAACTTTATTTGTGCTGTTTTCCTTGATCTAAGCAAGGCTTTCGACACCGTCGACTATAGTCTACTCCTCTCCTCCCTTCAAACCATAGGTGTGGACCCCTCCTCTCTGCACTGGTTTACTGACTATCTTACAGGGTGTCTTCAACAAGTTAAAGCCGAAGGAGGTCTGTCCCCCTTAAAAACTCTGCAAAGAGGGATACCTCAAGGTTCTATATTAATAACATTGACTACTGTATAAAAGAAGCCAACATCCATCTGTTTGCAGATGATACAGTTCTCTACGTGAGTAGCCCAACACCTGAAGCTGCCTGCAATGATCTACAGTCAGAATTCAACCTTTTGCAAAGCCAAACTCCTCCAAAAAAAGCTACTCCTTAATGCCAAAAAAACTAAAGCGATGGTCCTCTCCCCTTTCATCCATGCAGCTAACCCTATTTCCAGTGGGACAGTTCCCCAAATTACCACAGTTCTAGGTGAAAAACTAGAATTTGTTACAAAATTCAAGTATCTGGGAGTTTGGATAGACCAAAGACTCTCCTTCATTGAACATATCGAGGACTTTCTAAAATGACTTCAGCAAAAGCTTGACCTGTTTTTTAGAATCAACCAATTTCTCACCTGAGATGCCAAGAAACAACTGGTCCAATCCATTTTCCTATCATTGGTTGATTACGCTGATTTCCTCTACAGCCAATGCCCCAACTCTTACATGACTAAACTGGACACACTCTACCATCGAGCACTGATGTTTATAACGGGACTTCCCATTGACACGCATCACTGCACCCCATATGCGGCAGTGAGGTGGACATCACTAAATTTCTGGTGCCACAGAATTGCCGCTCTCTGGACCTATAGAGCCATCTCTAATAAGCTGCCTTACTATATCTCCTGCTGTCCTCCCCTGAGTATAATTGGGAAATATGCATTAAGAAGTTACTCAGCTATTATACTTGAAGTACCCAAAGCAAAATCCCGCTTCGGCAGGGCAGCCATAAGCTTCGTGCTACCTACCTTGTGGAACGATCTACAAAAAACCCTCAAATTAAGCACTCTAATTGGTATAAATACCTCCAAGATGCTTTATTTACATACAATCAGAGAAGTATGTAACTGCTTCACCCACTCAGACCCAGTACCGGTGTCTGCATTGGTATATAGCCATGCCTAGACCCAATTTTAAGTACTGACCCCCCAGCTTGCTCCTCACAAACCTAATTGTTCTCTCTCTTATCCCCTGTCTTATCAACACTAGGCCCATCCATCCCTTATCCTTCCTTTCCCAAGCTTGGATAGGAGCTCACTACCCTTGGGTTGTGACATCCTACCATGCCCTGTACTTTATAGCATTCAATCCCGGGGCTCACACATACTCCTTTTCTCCATCTTCCTTCTCTACAACCTGTTTTACCAACTCCTCTCTGTGCACTGTGCCCTCCTAGCCTTTCTCCCTCTACCTCCCTACCCCCCCACCTTTGCCTCTACCTGGTGTATATTTTTATTTTATTTTTTTTCTTCCGTTACGTCCTCCTGCAACCTTAGATAACCTGCTTTATCTTCCTATAGACACTTCTATGTATGTAAATACCCTGTAATCTGTACAATAGCTGTTTAATTCTATGTACATATGAACTTCTTTTTCTTCCTCTCTGTAAACAGTATTATCTGTATTGCCTTCTAAATACCTGTGTTGACCAGTATATATAATTGTTCATGCTCCACCCAGGTCCATCTTGCAAATGAGCTTCTGCTCAATGATGAATGCCTGGTTAAATAAAGACTTGATTGATTGATTGATTGATTGAAATCTACTGCTGGCTAAGCTGCCTTCATGTTCTGTTTCCCTAAAAACTGTGGCTCTTTCCCCTCTTCCATTTGCTCTGCTCCTTCTCTTCTCACTCTGAAATCTCTCCATCATGATTTCTCTTCTCACTCCCGCAGCTGTGTCTGATACAGTCGTGGACGTCTGTCATTGGCCTTCCTCCCTACACTGACATGGTACCCAGTTAGAATAGTGCTACATAAATAGTGCCAGTCTACAGAGCACTAGTTCATGTAGTGCTAGCACAGACAGAGAGAGGGGATATACAGCACTTTCAATAAGTGCTCCCCTGATCACTGTCCATGGTGGTGTAGACACATGAGGGCACCAGAATCCAGAAGGCTGGCCAAGCTGCTCCAATGGCATGGAGGATTGGTGAATATAGCAGCTCGACTCTGGTCTCCAACTTTTTTTGCACTCTGGACTTAGATTTTTATATGTGGGGCTGTGGAAACAGTATTCCATGGCCCAATCAATTTTAACTTTCCCCGTGTTCTGCTCCCCCCCGAGTGAGAATTCTTCAGTCTGTGGGGTGCAGTGGGCGGAGCCCCCCAAAAAAATAGCACTATTGTTTTCCTCACGGTTCTTGACCATGTTATTATTGTCTGCACTGTTCTGACCCAGTGCCCACTGACACTGTCCCCTCAACCCCAGTTAATCAGTCACTACTCCCTACTCCTCATATTATTGTTTTGCTGCTTACAATTTAATGTTCTTTTCACTGTTTCATAATTTACTGTGTGATAATTTACTCTATGGCAATTTTTATTCTGAAGTGTTTTATGGTAAGTTGTATATATTGTTTTACTTATTTCCATATTGCTGCATTATTTTCGTACACTGTACCTTGGATCTGTTTTGTTCTCTTCCCTCATCCTCATGGGACGCAACTGGAAACAAGTTGACATCAGCTCAGTATGACCTTCCTGGTGAAATTTTTTAAATCAACAAATAAATAAATTAAAAAATAAAACAATCAATCAGTCTCTGATAGTGCATGTATGTTCTCCTCCTTAAACACTTGGAGTTCCTGAATCACCAGCTGTAAGTCATCTGAGGAGAGCTCTGATGTTACCGCCATAGGCCCTGCCACAGTTGCTGCCTCCACACTGTTGGAGCTCGACTCATCAATGAATCCTGAGCCATCCTGCAAGAGTTTTCGAGTGTGAACCATCTTGGGCCATTAGTGCTAGTGTTGCCCCTTAATCAAGCAGTTTATTAGTGGAATTTAGTGTTTTTGAGCAAAGTAAGAGGTTTTAGACATGTAGGGCTAGATAAGAACATGTGTTCAGTTGCTTTCCATTGTGGTGACATCACCAAGAACCTCCCCCTTGCAATTCTTATTTTACAGGTATGAATGGATGTTGCCTTAAGCCACCAAATCCCCATCACAAAACCCCCAGGACTCAGGTAAGAAATCTTTATTAGTAGTACTGTATCTAAGCTAGGATGGTACAGTGTAATGGTGCAACTATAAGTATTAAGTCACTGTTGTCTTTCACTCGTTAGTTGGTTTGTGAAGCAGGGTTGAAATATTGCCACTATTCTGTTTATTTCATCTGGGACCTGCGTGAATGAGGCTATGATGCTACTATCACAAAAAGAAGGTAAATTCATTGCAAAAAACTACGTTAACGCAGACATTAGAGTTGAAGAATGCAACGTGCACAAAGTAGGAAAGGAAAAAACATTAGGGTTTTGGGTCTCTGGAGTCTTGAGGAATCAGTGGTGAGGTGTTCCTTGGAGCTGTTATTCCTAATGCACACCCCCTCCCCTGAGCAAACAAGGCCAGACATGATCTCTTTTCTTCAGACCCTGTGTGAAGAAAATTATGACTGATTTTGTATGCAACATGTGGCAAGCAATACTTCTCTACCTCCAAAGAGTGTATCACTAAGAGGCATTAGCTTGGAGCTGCACCTTGTGCTTTGGACAGGAGGCTACAGGCTGGGGGGAAAGGGTGGGCATTACCCAAAATTCTAATTTTTTTTCATTTCCCTACTTTATGCAGTTTGCAGTCTTCAACCTTAATGTCAGCAGTAATGTATTTTTTTTTTTTGCAATTAATATTAAAGGGGTGTGGTAGCACCACTATAGCAAGGGTTCAGTAAGCTGTTTAATGTTAAATCCCAATTTCTGCACCTTAATAACTTTGGTGTCATTTGACAAAATAGCACAGAATTTGGCATGCAGGGTCAAGTTATCAGGGTCTGAAGACATGAAAAGTTTTTTGATGGCATCTTGTTCAGTTTAAGAGATATAGAGCACTAAAAATCAATAAAAACCTCTATACTTAACAATGCATACTTTTTGCTGTCACCTACAGCCTAGACAGTGTGGAACAAAGAAAATGGTCCCTTGCTGATCTGAAGCCCCCCTCCATACACACACACACACACACTCACCCACCCCAACCTCTCACTCAACACCCGCCACCCCACACACACCCATACCCCCACACACCTTCACTCACTTGAACATGTCCCACAGCATCCTCCAACTGAAGACAAGTTTTACAGCTGGAACTGGTGACTGTGATATGAGAAAGTCAGGTAAGTGTGGTTTAATGTATTACAATGGGGTTGAAACCTTTATTCATAACTTTGCCAACTTTATATATTTTGACCCAAATTTTCAACATGGCCTTTTTAGGATCGCAGCTCAGGACCAATGGCAGTGGAATTATGCAAATCTGCCTGGAAAGGTGATTTCACATTCGCTTTTCAAAATAACCTTTCAGGTGGGATTTGAAAATTTCCATCACCCATGTTCATTAGGTGGGATCATAAGAAGGCTATGTTACAAATTTGGGGTCAAAATATGTAAAAATGACAAAGTAATTAGCATACATTGAAATTTTTCTACACCCACTCATAACTTTGGTAATTTTAAATAGTTTGATGCCAAATTTTCAGCATAACCATTTTTTCATTCTACCTCATGAACTTGACAGCTGTCATTTTCCAGATCCTGGCCAAAATATATATATACATTTTTTTTCTTTGCCTTTTTTTTTTAACCAGGAGAGACACACTAAGTCGAAGCTTGTTTACAGGTGTGACCTGGGAGCACGAGGAAGTTAAGTGACATTCTCAGGGTCACACAGTATTCAAGTGGGGACTGTGGGATTCAAGCCCAGGTGTCCAGGTTTGCAGCTCAGAGCCTTACACCACTGCATTATACTGCCTCCTCAGGGGTCATTTATTTGCACCTGTGGCACGGAATGACATTTTGGTGGCCTGAAATGACGTTTTGGTGAGGAGTTGAACATTTTCACCTACCAGGTTCATGAGGTGGGGTAATAAGAAGGCTGTGTTGAAAGTGTGGTGTACAAATACACTAAAATACCCAGGTTATGAATGAACATTGCAGTATTTCAACATTCACTCATAACTTGGCAAATTTTCAATATTTTGACTCCAAACTTTCAGCATAGTCATTTTTCCATGCCACCTTATAAACATGACAGGTGTCATTTTTTCATTCCTGGATGAGATGTGTTTCTGCACTTCTGGTGCAAACTGACATTTTAGCAAATATGTTATAAATGCTACATGACATGTTTATAGGGGGAGTCATAAAATGACTATCATGAAAATTTGGGGTCAAAATTAAAATTAAAAAATATATCCATGTCAGTGGCTCAGCAGATGTGAATTTCAATGGTGCCCTGGCCAAATTCCCCCCATTCAGTAAAAATAGCACCAACAGCTTAATCTGGGTTAGTTGACATTCATCTGTATCCCCTCTCCTCTGGGATGTGCCTGAAAATAGGCAGAATTTGTCTAGTGCACTTACCCGGTCAACAAAAACTAAATAATAAAAAAGAATATATGTAAAACTGGTGGCGTGGAGGGCTGAGGCAGTGATGCCTTACCTCCTGCCATGTCAGTAACCCATGTTCGTGGTGCACGCAGGTCATCGGAGGGTTGGCTGGGGTTGGAGAGGAGTGTCAGAAGGACAGCTGTCCTCTCCTGGAGAGGGTGGGGGAGGTGGGCAACAGAGGCCATGTTTGCCTGATACCTAGCAGAGGCTGGGTGTTGGCACACCTGGCCCAGTATAGTGGGGCATGGAGATGGAGCAGTTGGTGGGCACACTGTGTGTGGATGCACATGTGGTATGCCCATTGTCAGCATTGCATGCTCCACCACCAAACAGCAACACAGAAAATGGCAGCCCATGTTGAGCTGCTTGATGGCCATCCAACACAATGTCCCATCTCCAGAGGGAATCACCTGTACTGGATCCAGTCCTGGTGGGTGAGTTAGGGGGCTCCCCATCACCTCACCATGGGGGGGTGAGTCATTGGGGTAGCAAGGTGATGGCCTGAGCTGGAAGGGTATGGGATGAACAGCAGCCAGATGGAAGGATACCAGAAAATAAGAGCCAACCAGGGGGACAGCAGAGAAAAAGTAAGATAAAAAAAATATATATGTGTGTGTGTGTATATATATATAGATATATATATATATATAAATATATAATAGATAACCCACTCTAAGGTGTATGGTCGCACTCTGATATACACACGCCTTGGTGTGCATTGTTACGCATGAGGCCACAGGCCAAGTGTGTCAACCACCCAAGGTGTGCATATATCAGAGCACTATCGCACACCCTAGAGTGGGTTATCTATCTTATAAAATGGCAAAATTGCTTTGGAGGGGGAGAAATGCAGGTGTGCAGTCGCAATCTGATATACGCATGGTCATGTGATGTGTTTTAGCCAACCAGCAGAGATCATTTTTCCTACCCATTTTATATATATGTGTGTGTGTGTGTGTGTGTGTATATATATATATATATATATATATATATAAAAGACAAAGAACCTCTGTGCGCAAACACTGAGGCAAGGGTTACCCCAAAGGGCATTTGGCTGGGAAGCCAAGTTTCAAGAAAATACAAAATCACACATGCCCCCACAATGCAAAGCATCATGGGCTGCATATGCAAATCACCACAGAATGTTATGTTGGTCCAACTTTAAGCAGAATTGCATGGTGCCGAAAGGCCTCTCACACAGTTTGCAAAGGGTGCTAACAGAAGACATAGACATGTGTTTCGTCCTACCAGGACTCATCAGTATGCCTTGTCTGTTTGACACCCCGGTGGAATAGACCAGCTACCCTTAAGGCAGTGTGCCTTGGATATATTGTGGTGAACCCACCCATTGTATATATATATATCTCTGCTAATGCATCAGTTAGGGTTGTTTCCACAGTGACAAAAGTGTGGAAATGCAGTGTTAGGGTTACACCCCACCCCATGCCCCCATCCTCAAACCCCTAACTCCACATTCCCCCCCCCACACACACACATATGCAAGCAGTACAAGACACATCCGTCATCATGGTCCAGCAACTGTATGAGTTCTGCTGCCATCAGAGTGCCTTGTGGGTACACACGCATCCTGGGCAACCATGGGAGATATCCCACAGTAAGTGTTTTTCTGTTACAAACATCAATAACAAGATTTAAGCAGATGCCTATATTCAATCGTTAAGAAATGATGAAATACACAGTATGTTATCTGTAGAAAGCTGTATTGAAAATAAGAGTTTGGATAACCCTAGCAACAGTCAGTGGATGTTTGCATATTTTTTTCTGATGAGTGAGTCAGTCCTAATAACAAATGGCAATAATATTAAAAGTAATGTTTTGTAGTATAGTTTACAAGCAACATGTGACAGCAACAGTTGTAACATTCAAAGCTAACCACAACACGCTGCTAATGAGTATTTCCAGTTAACACAGCAGTATTACAACATGTGGTGGTGCTAGTTTCATACCTGAGCAGTATGTGAAAAGTGCTATGTATGTGTCAGCTGGGTCTGTCCTGCTACCACACGCCTATGTGGTGGCAGCAATACCTGAAGTGAGCCAATCATTGAATTATGACACATAAAAATCAATATTTAGAAAGTTTGTGCAGACTAAGTTTCACTTTATGAAAAAGATATGTCAGCTATAATATGTCATCATACTGTGCTGGCAGTATAGAGTCAATAATACTGTATTTGTATTTCATTACATAGTGTTATGTGAAAGGAGTACAGTGTTATGATTATTGTGCTTACAGATGTGACCAACTTGTATAGTGTCTTACAATGTTACATGTGTCTTGCATGTGTGTGTGGGGGGAATGCGGAGTTAGGGGTTTGAGGATGGGACATGGGGGTGGGGTGGTGGGATGGTAACCCTAACACAGCATTTCCAAACATTTGTTGCTGTGGAAACAACCCTAACTGATGCACTAATGGTGTTTTTTGCAATGAATTTCCCTTCTTTTTGGGAAAGTGTAATATGAATAGTAAATGGTATGTGTTGGTGGGAGCACAGGGCCCTTCATGCCCTGCGCTCCCACCAAGCTGCCCATTTCTGCATAATGATATGTGTTTGTGGGAGCGTGGGCCCTCTGGGCCCTGTGCTCCCACTTACACATAAGCACAGAGCCATACAGCAGCCCTATAGGAAAAGGAAGCCTTGTAACACAAATTTACCAATATCTCAGGAACCGTAGCAGGTAGAAATAAAATTCAAGTGTCATTGTAATGATGAGAGTGAGTAGTTTTCACAACATAAGTTGGTTGGATCCATATCTCACTTTATTTCTGAGATATGGGCACTGAAAGGCACCGTGAATACTAACTCTGAGGGCATAATACTGGCCTACAGACATGAAAATGAGCAATTGGAACAGTAAATCCCAAATATCTCAGGAAACGTACATGGTAGGAAAAAAATCTAATTTCATGTTATTTATGGCTTTCCAGCCTACTTCTGCGACTAAGAATTTTTGCAATGAAACGTCCGTATCTTGAACCGTTTTCGAGATACAGGCCCCGAAAGGAGTCACGGTTGCCGCAGTGTTAACCTATAAGAAAGTTTTTGAACTTTGAAATGCTGTAGCTTTAGGCCCCTGTAATGTGTTGGCACCAAACCAACAAAAGGCACATCTGTGGGGCCAGGGCTTGCCACCCTGCAAACTTCAGCCCAAAAGACCAAACCGTTTTGTTGTAGGAGGATGGCAAAGATTTCCAGTTATTTTGAGAATACTTTCTCAAATTACTTTCGCAAATCATGAACATTTTGCAAATAAAATCATGAAACTTTCACATTTGCGAAAGTATTTTGCTAAAGTATTTTTCCAAAAATTTGAAAAATGCATTTCTGGGGGGTTTAACCCCCAAAAAAGATATGACTAGCATCCTCAGGACCCGACTAGGTAAATACAACAATGAGTGTTAACCTAGAGGGTCCCAATTTTAAATGCCAGGCATTTTTCTGTGTCACTAACTGAAACAAGATGGCCGAATCACAAAAGTAAAAGGGCCATTTGCGAAAGTGAAAATGTCCATTTGCGAAAGTTTCATGATTTTTGCTAAGTTTTCCCATTGACTGGAATGGGAAATTTGTTTTTTGAATAACTTTTGAACGGTTTAATATTTTTTTGCCAAATCTTTGAAAGACACATCAGTGACCAAGACTGCATCTTCCCTGAACATTTTGGACCAATTGGACAACCATGCAGGCTGTAGGCGAAAGCAAAGAAACACACAAAAAGTTATTTTTTTGCATTTTTTGGCATTCAGCATATCCGCAACCTTACATCCAACCATAATGCAACTTGCTAGGTCCAGAGATCTGTAGTACTAGACTACGCATGCAAAATTTCAGGCAAATCTGTCATCTGGTGGCAAAGTTACTAAGGTGCAAAGTTTGAGGTTTAACATTAAAGTGCTTACTCAACCCTAACTATAGTGGCACTACCATGCCACTATAATATATATTTTTTTCCCAAAAAGTGCATTCAGAAGCACAGTGAATACAAAGAATGTATGCATAATAATGGCCCTCGGAGAAGAAAATGAACGTACAAAAAAAATTAAAACGTCATATGATTTATGACTTTCCTGGCTAGTTTTGCACTTAGGGGGCTAAGCATTTTTCCAAAGAAAAGTCCATATCTCAAAGCATTTTCGAGATACGGGCCCCAAAAGGCACGGTGCAAGCTGTAATGTTAGTCTATGGGAAAAATTGTCAACTTTGAAGTGCCGAATCTTTGCAGCCCTGTAATATTTTGTCACCAAACCACCAAAAGGCACATCTGCGATATGTTGGCCTTCTCAGTCCAGATTTCAGCCCAAAAGACCAAACCATTCTTTTGCAGCAGGTGGCAAGATTCCCTACTGTTTTTAGACAGAGCCAAAGTAGTGTGGAAATCACGACACTTTCGTAGCAAAAATCACGAAAGTGTCACAAGTGCGATACTTACTTGTGACACTACAGTTTACAAAAATTTGAAAAATATATTTCTGGGGTGTTTAACCCCCCAAAAAAAGACATGGCTAGCATCCTCAGGGCTCGACTAGGTGAACACAAAAAGAATTGTGTCCCTAGAGGGTCCCAAATTTAAATGCCAAGAATTTCTGTGACCAGTAACTAAAAAAAAAAACAGCTGACTCACGACACTACGGGGTCATTTGCGACACTAAAAACTGCATTTGTGACACTTTCGAACAGTTTGTTAACTTTTCCCATTGACTATAATGGGAAACTTGTGTTTTGAATAACTTTTGAACCATTTAATATTTTTTCACAAAATTTTTGAAAGTCACATCGGGGACCCTCGCTGCATGTTCCCTGAAGGATTCAGACTGGTCACACAAACCACACAACCTGTAGGCATGTGCAAAGCTGCACAAAAAAGTGTAAATATGACTTGCTATTGTGCTTTATAACTCCACAACCGTATATCCGACCATTACGAAACTTGGCAGATCCAGAGATCTATGGTACCATTCTGAGTGTGCCAAATATCAGGTAAATCTGTCATACAGTGGCAAGGTTATTAAGCTGCTAAATTTCACACTTTAACCTTAAATGGGGTGCTCAACCCTAACTACAGTATAGTGGCACTACCTTGCCACTATATATATATATATATATATATATATATATATATATATATATATATATATATATATATATATATATATATATATATCTTTCTGTGTACTGCCAGTCTTGACTCCAGTGAGTATGCATTGTGATCCCATGTTGGTGAGCTGAGTTTGGGATGAGCTCAGTGACCCAGCTGGATGGGTTGAGGGTGGGGGATGGTGCTGTTATGCAACAGCCCCCAGCCAGGGAATGAAAGCTGCAGGGTTGTCAGCACAGGCCCAGGTACCATATAGTGAAGACAACTGTCCTCTTGGTATGGGGCCCTGCACCTCTGCACCTGTGGGAGGCAGAAGGCCCTATGCATTGGCTGACAGATTTAACTCTTTGCCCTGTACATCTGTATCTGTGGCCACATGGAAACACAGGGAACAGAGGGCTTGGCATTTTTGCAGCCCACCAGACAGCCCAAGGAATTCTTGACATCCATCACTGCACTTCTGTAGGCAGATGGAGTCTTTCCTTGGTGCAGGGCCCAATGTGCCCTGCACATCTGCATCTGTTCATGCAGGACCTGAAGGGACCTGTGAATTGAAGATATGATTCCACTATCTCAAAAAGAAAGGAAATTCTTTACAAAAAACGTTGTTAATGCACCAATTAGGGTTCAACATGAAGCTGCAAAAGTATGGAAATGCAGCATTAGGGTTTCCAACCCTAACTCCCCACCTCCAAACCCCAAGCAGCAAAAGGAAAAAGCATTAAGGTTTTGGGTCTCCAGAGTGTCGGTGAATAAGTGGTGGGTTCTTTCTTGGGGTTGTCAGCCCTAATGCCCACCCTGTTCCTTAAGCAAACAGTGTCAGACATGATCTCCTTTCTTCATGCATGGCCCAGAAAGGTACAACAGATTGTGTTGGCAACATGTGGTGAGACACACTTCTCTACCTGTGAAGAGTGTATTGCTATGAAGCATTGGTTTGGAGCTGTACCTTGTTCTTCAGACAAGAGGCTATGGATTGGGGAGACAGGCGAGGATTAGGGTTGACAACCCCAAGGAAGACCCAACCACTGAGTCATCAAGACAATGGAGACCCATAACCCTAATTTTTTTTTTCCTTTTGCAGCTTGGGGAGTGGGGCTGGGGAGTTAGGGTTGGAAACCCTAACACCACATTTACCCACTTTTGTGGTGTTAACTTGAACCCTAAATGGTGCATTAACAAACTTTTTTGCAAAGATATATATATATATATATATACAGAGAGCGGGAGAGAGAGAGAGAGACACAAGAGTTGGAGTAAAAATGACAAGATACTGCACAAGCCTTCCAAGAAGAATTGTAGTCACTTAAAACTTTGGCAGCTGACAATAAGATGTTTTTCAATGAGCAAAAGTATAAGGTCATGCACCTTGGGCAAAACAATCAGAACATATGTATAAACTCAATAATGTCCAACTACAGGAAATTATTATTGAAAGGGACTTAAGAGTTATTGTAAATAACAAACTAACTTTTGACTCCCATACACTTATAAAGGTTAAAAAATGCCAACGCATTGTTGGTTGCATCCTAAAACACATAAAGAGCAGAGAACCCAATGTCATAATCCAATTATACACTGGCTTGGTCAGACCTCACCTTGATTATTGTTGCCCCTTCTGTGCACCAATGGCAATAAAAGGAAAAAAATAATAGAAGGGATTCAAAGGAAAATCACTAAAAAAATTAGAAATATGGATAATGTAGGATATAGAGATAGGCTGGTAAAACTTGACCTTTATTCCATGGAATATAAGCAATTCCATGGAGACCTATGCTTAACTTAAAAGGTCATGCAAAATCCATCACTTATGAGAGCCTTAGGATTGGAGAAGAGGAACTCCACGGTCCATACAAGAACATACAATTTCAAATTAATGGGTGAAAACCTGATGAACCCATAACAGAAGTCAATGGTTCGCACAATGTGTTGTTGCACCATGGAACACACTTACAACCTCAGTCGTGGAAAGTAAAACCATGGATACATTTAAAAAATGACTAGACCAGCTTATGGGCAAAATAAATTTAAAAATTACCGTTAATCCTACTACAAATCCACCCATTGGGTGGTAAGCTCTCAAAAGGTGTCTGCCTCCTGAGCCCGTAATTCTATGAAACTATAAAACTATAAGAAAGGTATCTTAGCTAGTTACATCACTAACAGCAACATATCAAACAAAATGCTATTACTGTTGTTACAATAGATATTTTTAAGGCTACTGTCATCACAGTGGAATACTGAGCCAATCAGAGAGCAACTTTCACAATGCTGATGACTTCACAATGCTTAGTGTAGCACTGAAGCCAGCTATTAAAATCAAAGAAAAACAGCAAAATCTTTAAACAAATGGCAGATTTAAAAGCCAAATAACTTGTAAACTATCATTGCACATATCAGATATCCAATAGCCTAACTCAAAATAGGCAATTTGTCATCATTTGTGAGTGGGCACAACTTTCATAACTCACTTGTGGCTCTGTCACACATAAGTTATGGTCCTGACTTCTCAAACTTGAAGATAAATTGCATATTATAAGTCAGCCTATTGCATATCCCCTTTATATATCATTGCAAAAAACGACATTAATGCATCAGATAGGGTTCAACTGAAAGCAAGAAAATTAGGGAAATGTAGTGTTAGGTTTTCCAACCCTAACTCACCACTCCCAAGCAGCAAAAGGACAAGATCACACAAGCAACCACAGATGGACATCATCTGGTAAGACCAACAACATACAACTGTTTCCAGATGACACAAAAGGCATCTATAATCATGGCCCAGCACTTCTGCAGCCATGGATACGCATATGCACTTCTACACATACACACCCACTTCTGACTTCAGCTAGAACTCCACAATACTGATGTCACACATTTAGCTTTGCAGTAATCAATGCACATACGCAGTTCAACACACACATCTACTTGGAGCTGAAGATACAACTCCATGATACTTATACCACACTGTTTCTGCATGTAGGATTAGTGATACAGTGCCAACAGACAGAAATACTAGATCCCCAAACTACATGAGTATTTTCATTTGTAGAAGCACAGGCCCCTCTGGGGCTTGCATTTTTGTAGCCAGGTACAGAAATCTGAGATACCCCGATTAGCAGAGCACGTCTGTTTGCCGAAGCATAGGTTTCTGTGTAGCCAGCAAGTCTATAGACACAGATACAATTAGTTATTTATTTAGTTTTTGTTAACTGGGTTAGCCACACTAGGCCAAGGACCTATTTTCAAGTGTGACCCACACAGAAAAACACAATACAAACACACATGATGCAATAAAATTACATAACAATATATACAAATATACAAAATATACATGTTGTTAAAGAGTAATGGTAATACTGAAATGCAGCTTAAATCAGAAACAGTGATATCTGGATTGTGCAATTAAGTGTTGCTTTAACTTAATTTTGAACTGAGCTTTTGTTGTTATCCTTTGACTATCTAAAGGGAAATCAGTTTTTAGGGCTCATATAAGAACAATATTTCTATCACAGGCTACGTTAATTACAATTGAGTAGTGTAAAACATACACAGCCACTACTGACTGCAGAAGCACAGCTCCTATGGGTCCTGTGCTTCTGCAGTCACATATATCCAAATCCAGAATACCCAGCTCATGCAGAAGTGCTTCTGCAGCTCCAGATACATTTGCAGAGTGTAAGACATACACATCTACATATGTCTGCAGCAGTGCAGGCTCTGTGTATACTGCAATTCTGTAGACACAGATACACTTGCATAGTGCAAGACATTCCCACTCACTTCTAGAGGCAGAATCACATGTCACTGCTGGGCCTGTGCTTCTGTAGCCACATATACAAATCCAGGATAACCAAATTAAAGAAGTACTTCTGTTTGCTGAAGTGCAGGCCCCTGTGGAGCCTAAAATTCTGTAGACAGATATACCATTGCACATTGTATGACATGCACACTTGGCTATGCCTGCAAAAATGCAGGCAGCTGCGGAGCCTGTACATCTTCTGTCATAGATAAAGTGCCCAAATTAAAACTCTACCTGTCTACAGAAATGCAGACACCTATGAGGCCCTCGCTTCTGCAGCCACACATAAATTTGCCTACTGTAAAACATACACACTCACTTCTGCCATCTTTGTTGGATATCGTGCATTTTTATTTGCAGCCAGAAGTGGGTGTGTTGAAGTATGCATGTGTGTATCCATGGCTGCAGAAGCACTGGACCATGATGATGGATGTCTTTTGTGTAATCTGGAAACAGTTGTATGTTGTTTGTCTTATCAGATGATGGCTGTCTGTGGTTGCTTGCGTGGTCTTGTCTTTTTGTTGTGGGGGGTAATGAGGTAGGGTTGGAAACCCTAACACCACATTTCCCTACATTTGTTGCTTTAAGTTGAAACCTAACTGGTGTATTAATGCAATTTTTTGCAATGAATTTTCTTTCTTTCTAAGATAGTGAATTGTATCCTCATTCATGCAGATCCCTTCAGGTCCTGCATGAACAGATCCATCTGGGTGCAGAAGCACAGGGCCTGGAGGGCCCTGCAGTTCTACGTGGTTACATATGCAAACACTCAGGGGACTCAGAGCTCTGTGCCAAGTGCGGAATCCATCTGGCTGCGGCTACAGATGCAGAATAGCAGGGCCCTTTGGGCCCTGCACTAAATGTGGGGTCTAAGCACAGGGCCCTTCCAGCGCTCCGCTTCCATGTGGTTACAGGAGCAGACACATGGGCCAAGTGAAGAATCTGTCTTAATGCAGAAGCGCAGGGCCTTTCCTTCAGAACTTGGTTGTTTTTTTAATATTTTGACCCAAATTTTCAACATAGTCTTTTTATGACACCACCTCATTAAACAGTCAGTTGAGGTTTTTCAAATCCTAATCAAGAGGTGATTTAGCAGAACACTGCAAAATCATCTTCCTGGCCTATATATGTATATTGCAAAAATGACGTTACTGCATCAGTTAGGGTTTAAGCACAAAGCACTAAACACAGGGAATACATCATGATTTTGTAAATCACAGGACCCCTTACTGTGATTTGGGCCTATAGTATGCTTTGTGAAATGCTCCAAGGCATGGCACCTCCTCATATTGCTTTGGGCATATAGCATGCTTTGTGAAAGGCCCCAGTATGTACTTGCAAAGCACAGGACCCCTCACACTGGTTCAGCATACCACTCTGTGCCAGATTCCTGGAATTTCTGGCATCCAGAGGCACCCCCCTACACACACACACCCTGCCCAACATCCAAGTATTCTTGGTGTCCTGTGGCACCCATCTTCCACACCATGCTCCATGTTCCAGTGTCACTGTGTCCCAGTGGCATCCCGTCCCACACCATGACCCCTTCCTGGTATCCCTGACATCCAGTCCACCCCTCACACTGGCTTTGCCTACCACACCATGCCAGATTCCATGTATTCCTAGCATCCAGTTGAATCCTCTCCCACAATCTGCCCCATGTCTAAGTATACCTCATGTCTATTGGTACCCCCCATGCTCAATAACTCCCCCCTGCAGATGGTAGCTAGTGCAAACCATCTACTCATCTTATTTGCTGGATGCCATCTGAGTCATTCACAATCATAACTGATGAAATACACACAAGCGGGATGTGTTTGAAAAATCCAATTTTGCAATATTTAATGCATTAGTTAGGTTTTGCAATTGATTCAGATGGCTGCTGGCCAACAAGGTAAGTGGTGGAGGCTTTGTGCCAGTCACTGTCTGGTGGGGGGCTGCAGTGGCTATCTCTTTTTGTTTTGTATTTACAAATGTAGTACTGTACCTGACATCAGAACTGGGCACACATTCTTGGAAAGAGAAAGGGAGAGAGACTAGCACGTCACTAGGTTGGGGGCCTCATCTTTGCTGAAGTGTCCAACACCAAGAAGGGCATCCAGTGTGAAATAGTGGGTCTAGCAAGCCAGAAGGTTGGGTAACCAGTGGCCACTTCTAGCTGAAGTTTTAAAAAAATGTAAAAATGCCCAACATTGGTTTGGAGTCCCAGTGTCAGAATTCGGGGGAGAGGTAACTGAAGGACCACTAGAGATGGGCTCCTGAAGACTCATTTTGCTTCCTATAGATACAGACAGGTTTTCTGTCACAGCTATAGAGGGGAAAAAACATTTGATTTTTCTGTTGTGGATACTGTATGTATGTTAACCACGATAAAAGTCAGTTACTATGTGTTTTTTTTTTTTCTGTGGGTGCACTTTGAAAATCTTCTGTCTCTCATCTAAGCTGGAAAAAAAATCTTGATTTTCTGTTGTGATTACTTTATGTATAGTATCCATGCCAAAGTAAATCACAAAGGTTTTTTCATTTGCATGGTGCTATGAAAAATAGCTGTTTGTTCGTCTGGAGATCAGGCTTCTGTACATGTGCCTGAATGAAAGTTTAAACAATAATAATTTAAAAAGCAAAAACAATTGAATTCTTAAACCACCAAAATGCACTATTCTTTGCCAAACTGTAATGAACCTAAAAGTTTCAAATCTGAAACATTTTTTTTATTTGTGTGCAAAAAAGAAGTCTCAAAAATTATATTTTTTTCAAAATCTAGCACTCTGTATCTCCAAAAACTAACATAGAAACATAGACTTTGACAGCAGATAAGGACTGCTTGGCCCACCCAATCTGCCCATTTTCCTACCTAATGGATAAGCTGCAGATCCTAGTTAACCAACAGCCTACTTCTTCCTACCCCCGCTCCCTAGAATTGCCTTATGACTGTCCCAGGCATGCTTGAATTCCACCACTGTTTTTGACTCCACAACCTCTTCCAGAAGGCCGTTCCATGCATCCACAACCCTCTCTGTGAAAAAAGACTTCCTTACATTACCTCTGAGCTGCCCCCCATCTTCAAATTGTGCCCCCTTGTTCTTGCACACCTCTTTTTCTGAAAGATACTACCCTCTGGGACTTTGTTGATTCCCTTGAGGTGCTTGAAAGTTTCTATCATGTCCCCACTCTCCCTCCTTTCCTCGAGGCTATACATATTAAGCTCCTTAAGTCTCTCTCTTCATATGTCTTCGGTGCAGACCCTGCACCATTTTAGTTGCCCCTTCTGGACTGCCTCCATCCTGTTTATGTCTTTGCAGAGATTGGGTCTCCAGAACTGCATGCAGTACTCTCGATGGGGTCTCACCAGCTGTCTGTACAGAGGGATAACAACTTCTTGTTTTCTACTGGTGATACCTCTCCCTATGCATCCCAGTATCTCCCCAGCCCTCCTTACTGCCCTCTCACATTGCTTGTCCACCTTTAGGTCATCTGATATGACTACCCCCAGGTCCCTTTCCATTTTTGTTGTTGTTAGTACTGTATCTCACCCCCCCCCATTGTGTACTCTTCCCCTGGGTTTTTGTTTCCCAAGTGCATTACCTTGCACTTCTTAGCATTGACTCTAAGCTGCCATATATTTGACCATTCCTCCAACCTTGTCAAGTCCCTTCTCATCCTTTCCACCCCACCTTGTGTATCAACTCTGTTGCAGATCTTTGTGTCATCTGCAAAGAGACCACTTTCCTTCCAGTCCCTCTGCAATGTAAAAGACATTGAAGGACCCGAACAGACCCTGCGGTGCCCACTGGTATTGCTTCAGGTGGACTCACCCACTATTACCTCTATTCTTGTTATCCAGCCAATTTCTTTACCCGGCTGCCATCTGGGACCCTCCCAGGCTGGCGAATTGTATATTAATCTTTTGGTAGGACTGTCAAATGCTAGAGTCTAGGTGGTCATGTCCACATTCTCCCTCTCAAGCACGGTCACCATCAAAGAAAGATAGGTTCATCTGACTGACCGCCCGCTGTGAATCCATGCTTGGGTCATGTGCCCCTCCCAAGCTAGGTACTCGACAATTCTTTCCTTCAGGTAATTCCAATCATTTTCCCTATCCTGAGGTTAAATAACGGTCTAGTTGCATGCTTCTGTCCTGCTCACTTTTGTGAGGGTCCATCTGCCCTCCTCAGTCCTCAGGTACCACCCCATCTCCATGATTTGCTAGGGGTAGTCAGTGGTGTCCTAGTTCTACCTGGTCTTTTAGATTCTGGTCCACCCCATCAGGCCCCATTGCATCCACTTCAGTTTAGAGTTCAGGGACTCTTTCAACATATAAATGGGCTGGTATCAACCTGTCAGGTGTTTCTAGTTTGTTTAGGTACCTCCCCTCTTCCGCATAAATACTGACAAAAATATTGTTTAGGTCTCTCACACGTCACTCTCCCCACATAACCACAGTAGCCCTCAATATCCATCCCGCATTTCACCAAGCTCCTGATGTACCTATAAAAGTTTTATCCCCCTTCTTAACTGTGTTGACTATCTTTTCTTCGGTTTGGGTCTTTGCTGTTCTGACTGCCTTCCCAGTTTCCTTTTACTTTAACTGATACAATTCTCTGTCCTGCTCCTTCTGTGATTTCTTGCACTTCCTGAATGTTTTCTTTTTCTGCCTAAACTTTCCTGCCACTTTCTTTGAGAACCATAGTGGTTTCCTACATCATTTTGTTTTGTTTATTTGCTTCACACAAAGGCGTGTTGCCTCTGTGATGGCAGTTTTGATTGTTCCCCATTGTTCTTCCACCCCTCCTTCTTGCCCATTTGCTAGTGCATTCCTTAGGCACTCACCCACTTTGGCAAAGTCAGCCCTCCTGAAGTCCAGTACCTTTGCCTTTTTATGGCTTTACTCTACTGCTGCATTTATTGTGAACAATACTGTTCAATGGCCACTAGTTCCCAGATGGCTACCCACTTCTAAATCTGTGATCCTTTCGCCATCCCCATTTGAGAGTACCAGGTCTAAGATTGCTCCCTCTTGACTGGGTTCCAATACTAGGTGTCTAAGGCATGCCCCCTGTAGGGCATCTAGAATGACCCCACTCTTAGAAGTGGCTGCTGCAAATATACTCCAATTAACATCTGGCATATTCAGATCCCCCATCAGCAATATCTCCCCTTTTCTGCCATTCTAAGGATACTTCCTATCATTTCCTTGTCCATGTCCTCCCCTGAGATGTGGGTCTGTATACAACCACTGTGTGGATTGTGGTGCCATTGCCTGTCTCCAAATTGACCCACAGTGCTTCCTCTCCTCCCTGTTTTCCCTTTTGTTCTGTAGTTTTGATTCCTTCCCTTATGTAGAGAGCTACTCATCCTCCTCTTTTACCTTCCCTGTCCCTCCTGTAGACAGTGTATCCTGGTATGTTTATGTCCCAGTCATGGTTTTGTGTGTACCATGTTTCTGTGACTGCCATGATATCCAGATGTTCCTCCTCCATCAAGACCACTAATTCAGGAAGCTTGTTACCCAAACTACGAGCATTAGTACTCATTGCTCTCCATTTTTTGATGGCTTTACCTCTTGTAGCACTATCCCTGTCCTCATTGACTTTGCTTTCTCCATTCACCCCATCCTGTTCCCTACTGACCTTTGTACCTTGGTCTTTCCCTCATTTAGCACCCTGTTTTGTAGGGGGAGGCTGGGAATTCCCTGCTGCTTATCAGTGCCTCCCCCTTGACTAGTTTAAAAGTTTGCCAATGAAGCATTCAAACTGATTGCCCAGAAGACTTGTTCCCTTCCTGGACAGCTGCAGACCATCCTGCCAGTATAAGCTGGTATCCCTCCAGGTGGAACCCCAATCCCCAATGAAGCCAGATGCCTGTGCTCTGCACCATTTTTTTAACCATCCATCAACCATATCAAACCATTTTTCTCAGATTTGGTAGTTTGGAGATCCTGTCACCATGGCAGTACATGCCACATTCCAGGTCCTTGTGTCCCATGTTGGCTAAGTTATAAGTGGATGAAAATCAAGGCTTAATCTAGAAGGTCTTCCTCAACATTAACTATATACCATAATATGTTATGCGTTACAACTACAGCTGTCCAGAATATAACATTCTGCTGGTGGAATTCAGATAGAATGACAATTTCATTTCCAACAAGCTTTTTGGAATTTTTTTTTAATTCTTCTGAATTTTAAAAGCATTTCTATTGAAACCACAGAATAATACACCACAGATTGCATAATCCACAGAATATGATTCAACAGTTTGTGGGAAATTAATCTGGGGTTTACATACACTTCTGAATACTACTTCACACATAATGTAAAATGTGGAGTACTTTTCCACATTTAAAAAAAATCTGTTTTTGGAATTTTAGAATTCCATGGAGCTTAGCAGAATTTTTGAAATTCTGCAGAATTCGGTTGGAAGCAGAATTCGAAAATTCTTCACAGCTCTATTTGCATCTCATGAGGCTATCCTGGAGAGCAAAAGGTTTAATAAATAAAATACAAATACATATGTAATCTGCAAATATGTAATATGTGAATCTTGTTTTATGTTTTATTTAAATGATCCTACATACAGTAGGTACAAGTTTTGGAAGGTATTAGTCCATCGAATTCTGTGTTTCTCATGACCCTCCCTTACCAATGAATTATATGCTAAAATGATCCAGCAATATTACTCTTCATTAGGAAATTATACATTTTTTAAAAACATTTTTTTAAAGAGTTAAAGAAAAACATAACGAATACACAAATCACACATATTCCTAGCCAGGGAATCCCCCTTGGAAGTAACAATCTAATAGTGCAAATCAAGATCCATTTACTAATACAGAGTACATTTAACTAACAACATACTGTCACTATCCAAACAAACTGTGTAAAATACGTATACTGTACTTAAATTACAACAATTAGACACATAGTGGATTCCCTGCAGGGGGAGGGCCTCAAACAACTGGTACAGCAACCCACAAGAGACAGGGCTATCCTAGATCTAGTACTGACTAACAAAGAAGGGATCACAGATCTCCAGGTAGAAGGTCACCTGGGGGCCAGTGACCATCACATGGTATGGTTCAATTTGGCTACTACATCTAAATCATCCCATTCCAAGGCAAAAATATGGGACTTCAGAGGAGCTGACTTTGATAAGATGGCCAACAGAGTTAAGCTAGCCCTGGCAAAAGAAACACAGGTGAGGAGGTACAGGCAAAGTGGGCAAGCATTAAGGATACAATACTTGAAGCAACATCCCATTGTGTTAGACAGAAAAGGAAGTGTAAAAGAAGAAGGAAACCACTTTGGTTCTCAAATACAGTAGCAGAAAAGGTCAGAGCCAAAAGGCTGGCCTTCAGAAAATATAAGGGAACACAGCGGGATGAAGATAGGGAGGCATACCAAACTGCCCTAAGGGAAGCAGGTAAGGCAGTAAGGCAGGCAAAGTCCCAAACTGAGGAAACACTAGCACGAACAGTAAAAGAAGGTGACAAGACTTTCTATAGATACATTAGTGAAAGGAGAAAGTCCAGAGGGGGTATTGCTAAGCTTAATGGAGAAAAGGGAGCATGTGAGGAGGAGGACCCTGTAAAGGCATCTATCCTAAATAGATACTTTTGCTCAGTATTTACTGAAGAGAAGGTAGGGCAGGGCCCACAGCTCAGCATCATGGACACAGGGGGATGGAGGTGAGCACTACTCCCTTCACAAAAGAAAGGGTCCTACAAGAGCTTGCTAAGCTCAGGGTGGAAAGGCAATGGGACCTGATGGCATACATCCCAGGGTACTAAGGAGCTAAAGGAGGAACTAGCAGAGCCATTAGCAGAATTGTTTAGTGAGTCTCTGAGCACAGGAGAGGTCCCAGAAGACTGGAGAAGGGCTCATGTGATCCCACCCACAAGAGTGGTAGCAGGGAGGAGGCGGGAACTACAGACCGGTCAGTCTTACCTCAGTAGTGGGCAAGATTATGGAGGCACTCCTTAAGGAAAGGATAGTGCAACACCTGGAATCCATAGGGGCACAGGATCCAAGACAGCATGGGTTTACAAAGGAAGGTCCTGTCAAACTAATCTCATAGATTTCTTTGACTGGGTAACCAGAGTGGTGGACCAAGGGGAGCAGTTGATGTACCTCCTTGACTTCAGCAAAGCTTTTGACACTGTTCCACATAGAAGATTGATAAATAAGCTAGGTAGGCTCGGGTGGGTCAGAAGTTGGTCAACTGGGTGGCAAACTGGTTGACTGGCAGAAAACAGAGAGTGGTGGTAAATGGTATACAGTCAGAAGAGATGCAAGTCACAAGTGGGGTACCTCAGGGATCAGTCCTAGGGCCAGTCCTATTCAACATCTTCATTAGTGACCTCCTGCAGATGGACTAGAGGGTAAGGCTTGTCTGTTTGCAGATGACACCAAGATCTGCAACAGAGTGAGATAGTCCAGATGGGTGGGCAGAATGAGAGAGATCTGGATAAACTAGCAGAATGGTCAGAAGAGTGGCAACTGGGATTTAATGCAAAGAAGTGCAAAATCATGCACATAGGGAAGAAACCCTGAAGCCACTTATAGGCTGGGAGGGAGTTGCTAGCAGTCACAAAGGAAGAAAGAGACTTGGGCATCATCATCACTGATGACCTAAAATCATCCAAGCAGACCTCTAAAGCAGTAGGTAAGGCTAGGGGTGTTAGGGTGTATTAGTAGGGATATCACAAGTCGTAAGAGGGAGGTAATAATCCTCTGTACAAGACATTGTTAGGCCCCATCTGAGTACTGCGTGCAGTATTGGAGCCACACCTTCACAGGACATTAACCAAATTGAGGCAGTCCAGAGAAGGGCAACAAAATGGTGCAGGGACTGCATCAGAAGACATATGAGGACAGATTAGCGGGCTCAATATGTATACCCTTGAGCAAAGGAGGGAGAGGTGATATGATCGAGACATTTAAACACCTTAAGGGCATAAACAAGGTGAAAGAGTCTAACATGTTTAAATATAAGAAAATAGCAGGACAAGAGGACACAGCATGAGATTAGAGGGAGGCCGATTAAGGGGAATGTGAGGAAATTCTTTTCACAGAAAGGGTGGTAGATGCATGGAATGGCTTACCACAAGAAGTGGTGGCTATGAATACAGTGCAGGGCTTCAAACAGGCATGGGATAGGCATAAGGGAGCAATACAAATGACTACGAATAGATAGGTCACTGACAGAGCAAAGGCCGATGGCACATTTATAAGGTAGAAAAAGAAATGGGCAGACTGGATGGGCCTTGCGGTCCTTATCTGCAGTCAACTTCTATGTTTCTATGTTTCTATTATAATACCCTATATTAACAATTAAATCAACACCATAACAATAAACAGCTAAA
Source organism: Neoceratodus forsteri (assembly GCA_016271365.2). NCBI lineage: Eukaryota > Metazoa > Chordata > Ceratodontiformes > Ceratodontidae > Neoceratodus > Neoceratodus forsteri. The sequence continues at coordinate 229,578,113 of CM028129.1, read as the reverse complement.
CATATAGTACCATAGAATAAATTAAGTATAAAAACATAGAAGAAAGAAAAAAAAATATCAAAGAGACTAATGTCATCATATTAAAAAAAAAAAATTATTGGATATTAACAGTATGTAATACCTTTCTAATAAATAAAAATAAAAAGAAATAAGATATTTATTAAAAAACAAAGCTAGAGTTTGTGGGTCTCATTTAACAAGATTCCTATCACATAAAGTATTAACCTGTATTTTAAAATACCTCAAGCATGACTTAGAAATAAACATGCCATGGAATATACAGTATAAATAATTCCTCTAAAGCATAGACCATTAATTATACAGAATAATATACCATGGACTGTATAATCAAGAGAATATGATTCCACGATTTATGGGGAATGAATCTGAGGGTTACATAAACTTCTAAATACTACTTCACACTTAATGGTAGGTAGGTAGTGAGTTTTATTGATCGACATATAGTCTTTGAAATATTTAAAATTGGAAGATATATATAAAAATGTATACATAACTTAATACATATCACAAGGTTTTAGTACAAAGGCTTACCAAGCTAAAATAGATTTAAATACTGTATCTTTAAGCCTTCACAAGATTTAAAATCATAACCCTTTTAAACAGTCATTATATCTTATGATGATATTGCGTCGAAATCCCATCAGTCACAACCCCGACACCCTATAGACAAACACCAGAATCCCAAAACACAAAACCCCAACAGTGAGACTTTACCACTCCCCACCCCCAAGAATTAGTAATAGTAATTAAGGAGGGTGCGGGGGACAAAGCACCCAGAAACATGAAATACAGGCGCCTTCCGGGATTCTGGTGTCGGGCTACAGGATTTTGGGGTTGTGACTAATGAGATATCCTAGTATATCCCTTATGATCTTGGTTGAGATACAACATGAATAGTCTTAAGCAACTGTTCAGACATTTCATTAGCCTTGTGCTATAATTAACAAACAGCTGCCTCATGTCTCAAGTTAACAGTCCCTAAGGCATAAAAACAAGACTTTGAAATACTAGTTCTGATTTTGATATAGTCCCAACTTATAATTTTATTGAAAGTAAAAATTTACTTAAGTGATTCAGAATTATTGCAACACTAGATGTAAACAGTGAATCAATTAAATTGGTCCGAAGGGAGACCGAGGGTAGCTGATATTGGTCCTATCAAGAATTTGCTCTTCTTTTCATATAAAGGACAGTGGAAAATTATATGTTTAACATCATCCTCTATATTCATCTTGCAATTACAGAATATGCTGCTAATCCCAGGCCTTTTCTGACTGAAATATATATAGTTAGTGGCATATACTGTACCTGTAGTTCCAGGTGAAACCTAGTCAATAATGTGCACTCCACAGGATTCACTAAGATAGTGAGATATGGTTCCAGCAAGTATTTCATTTTTAATATTTTATACCATCTGTAATTTTTGAGATTATTTATTTTCATCTGATCATGTGCTATAGCTACCTTTACATCTCTGAGCCTATTCTTGACTTGACTATTTCTGGAAAAGGTCGATGGTAAATTTTGTAAAGTAGATGTCCCAAACCCATTGGGAATACAAAGTCCTTAATCATAGTAATTGAAGGAAAAATAAAACTCCTTCGATTATATTCCAACTCTTCCTCTAGGCATAGCCTCAGTAACCAGTTTTCCAGAAGGAGGAAGAGTTTGAATATAAATATCAATTTTTTTCTCCATTACCAGGGTGGATGATATAAATTGACCTAGTTCTTTTCTTATGGTTTCTGAGGGGACCGACTGCTGGACTCTCAAAATATACCTGTACATTTTATTCACTATTATTTCCAGTGGCCTCAGATTAGAGGAAGCCCAGATCTCCATTGCATAAAGCATGCTAGTTTTAATTTTAGCATTAACAAGTTCAAGTTCAAGTTTATTGCAGGAAAACTCCATTGAGCAAGCTCAGTCACAAGGAGGTCCTGGGACATGTACACTGAAGAAGAACATTACATAAAATAAAAATACTTAATAGAACTCTAGTATAACATGTATTCATGTGTACCCTTGGAACAAGCAGGATATTACATAAAAGGATACAACATCGGATGACAATAGCTAGTGAGAAGACATCTGGTACATAGTGTGAAACACTTCAGGGTAGCACGCCAGCAGTACAAGGCAGGGTAACTGGTGTTTGCAATAAGTAATTTTATTATATTGAGCAGCGACAGGGAATAAAGGATAAACAAAGTAATCGAGGCTTGGAAGCGTGAGAGAAGTAATATACACGTAGAGAGAGAGCCAGGAATAGGACGGGGAAGGGGAGCAGGTGTGGGATGCTTGCAGTAGTGGTAACAGCTTGGAAGTCAGAAGCTAAGAGAATGTAGTTGTGTCTTGGTTAAATGATAGTGCGAACAATAAGTAAGTAGCATGCATAAGGGCGATAAAGGTCTTATACATAAATGTATAAGGCACACATAGGGATGGGAAGGGGCTTAATAAGAGTTGCCGATATCTTTTATCTTAGCTGCACTTAGCACTTTGTAGAAGTTAATTGAAACTATGCTAGTTAGTTTCAGCACTGTTTGGAGCTGGTTCCAAATAGAGGAAAACATCTTGCAATGCGCATTTACCAAAGGAGGTCCGTATCCTAGGTATGTCCAGCAGAATGAAGTCAGATTTCCTGAGAGAGTATGCAGTGTGAGAAATACAGATGAGAGATGATAGGTAACTCGATAGTTTGTGCAGGAGCAACTTAAGGGTCCAGAGACCAGCATGAAGCAAGCGTCTAGTGGTGAGAGATGTTCAGCCAACAGCTGCGTACAGGTCACAGTGGTGCGAGCGGTAAGGGGAGTTGGTAATAAACTGTAACACACGGTGGTAGAGGATGTCCAGTTTGTTTAGGCTTGTGAGAGTAGTGGAAAAGTAAATTACATCACCATAGTCAAGAAGGGGAAGAAAAGTAGCCTGAATGAGCCTATTTCGAGTCTCGAGGGGGAAGAGCGGCCTATTTCTCAAGAAGAAACCTAGTCTGGTTTTGAGCCTCCTGGATAAGTCCTCAATATGGTCATTAAAAGAGAGCTTGTTGTCAATCCAGATACCCAGCTATTTAAATTTGGAAATGACTTCCAAAGGTTTGCTTAATGTGGTAACAATAAAGTCTTTAGGTGGGGTATGAGAGGTGCCTGCGGAGGTACTAAGAGAGAATATCATAACTTTGGTTTTCTTTGCATTAAGCAGAAGCTTTGCCTTTATTAGATTATGTTCAAGTTGGGCAAAGTCCGCTTGAAGCACCACCTTAACTTCGGATAACATTGAGCCAGAGGTATACAGCACAGTGTCATCCACAAAGACATGCAGATTGGACGTAGATATGTTGGAATCAAGGTCATTAATGTACAATGAAAACAAGATAGGGCCTAGAATGGAGTCTTTGGGGACTCCTCTGACAACTGGCAAAGAGGCAGAGAAAAAGCCATCAGCTTTTACTTTCTGGGATCTCCCTGTTAGGTAACTGGAGGACCACTTGGTAATGGAGGACGTGGCACCCAAATTAGTGAGGCAATTGACTAGCAGGTTGTGGTCAACAGTATCAAAAGCTTTACTGAGATCCAAGAAGACTGCTCCAGTTATCTTCTTAGCATCTATAGCAGAGACCCAGTCATTGGTTACTTTCGCTAAAGCAGAGATTGTGCTGTGATTTGCCCAGAAACCAGATTGAGCTGGGTTAATGAGAGAAAAAGTTTCCAAGCGAGTTTTTAGTTAGACAACCTTTAACAACCTTTAATAGACCTACAATTGTGCCGTGGCCAAGTTTTGCACTAAATTTCCTAAAGGCATTAAATGCTGTCATTAGTTTTTGGATCATGAGGTCTATTTGAAGTGTCCAAGAAAGATTTTGTGAATATCTCATTCCTAGGTAATCATAATATTTGGCTATGGTTATTTTAATGTTGTCAGCGTATACTGCTGGCAGCATTCTTCTCTTATTGTTAAATATTACTACATTAGTTTTCTCTTTATTAATTATTAATTTATTTAACCTACATTGATTTACACTTAATGTAAAATTTGTATTGCTTATTCACAGTTTAAAACAAAATCTATTTTTGCAATTTCAGAAAGCCCTCTATTTCTACTGCCCTGAATATACTGATTTCCCCTTGTCCTGTTTATCCTATACTATTAAATGGCAGTATAGCCTAGAGGGTAGAGTAAAGAGGTGTGAATGAACATGGTACATCTAGCAGACCTGGGTTTGAGTCCCACTACCTCCATTTACATACTGTGTGACCCTGAGCAAGTCACTTAATTTCCCCAGTGCTCCCGTGTCACCCCTAAAAACAGGTCAAGTACTTGAAAGGAATAAGTAGGTTTATAAGGAGAATCTCTTCAAGCTGAGTGGCAACCATAACATGAGGGGGCATAGTCTTAAGCTGGAGGGTGGGAGGTTTAGGAGGGAGGTCAGGAAGCACTTCTTCACAGAGAGGGTGGTGGACACTTGGAATGCACTACCAGAAGAGGTCATCTCATTGAAGACAGTGGACAGCTTTAAGACAGGACTGGGCTAGACATAGGGGGAAGGTAAGGATCATGCATAGGGAGGATGGGAGGAGTGGGAAGGGAAGGCATTGGCATTAGCTCAAGCTGTGGACCCTGCAATATGAGCAGACTTGATAGACCAAATGGACTTCTTCTGCTGGCTTGTTCATATGTCTTGTGCTAATGTGCCTTACTTGGTTACCAAAGAAAAAATGTTTAAATACTGAATTAATATCCCCTCTTAAGTCTTTTTTTTCTCCCATGGAGAATGTAGGTAGCCTATCTAGACATTCCTGATAAATGTCTCGATCCCTTCAGTCATTATAGTTGCTGTTCTGTGTGTACTACATCTTTGCCAACCTTTTGACAAGGCCACTTGTGCTCCCTGGTTTACCTTCTGATCTTGTTAAGAAAAAAATTGAATGTCCATCCCTATGGCCAAGTGGTTGCACATTGTGGTGCTGTGCAAGTACCTGGGTTTGAGAATGGACTTTTCTCACTCACATCAGACATGGTACATGTGCAATGCCTGTAAGCACCTGCATCCATGCTAGGGGAGGTTTGAGAAGTCAGGGAATGAATAGGGCAGACAAATCCCAGATCGTACCCAAGATGACAGCTGCCATCATGTCTGAGCCCCATACAATGTAGCTTCACTGCCTCCAACAGGATTCAGACTTAGGCTGAGGGAAGGATGGCTTTGTCCCAGACACTCTTGCCATTGAGGGAGATACCATGGGGGGGAAATATGTCAGTGGCATAGGATTAATGGAGGATGGGGCCAGACAGTTGCTAGCAATAGGCTGTAGGCAGAAGAAGGCTGCTAAGGGATAAAAGTCTATATAGAAATCAATAAATTAATAAAGAATTGAACTGAACTGAATGAATGATATGTACGTGTGTTAGCCCAGGCACCTTATTTAGAAACTATGGGATGGTCTTTCAAAATCTTTTGATCAGCAGGCTGTAGGGCCAGCTAATCTTGACAGTTTTTATTCCTGAAAAGCCCTGCTTTATCTATTGCAAAACATCTTGCTCTAACTGTGGGCTCTGTCCATGCATTTCTTTGCATAAATAAAGGGTGTGTAGCACAGTTAGAGCACTGAACTGTGAACCAGAAGGCTGTGGGTCTGAGTCACAGTATAGCTGTTAGCAACTGTGTGACCTTTAACAAGTTACTTCATCTCCTTTTGCTTTAGACCCCCAGCTGTAATACACTGTAGTAACATAATAATTTAAGGTTGGAAGTGGCTCTATGACCATCATGCCTCCTCCCCATCCCCCCACCACCTGCACACACACACACACACACACACACACACACACACACACACACTCTTCATATGCAGGGATGAATAAAGTTTGCTACGCAAACAAGTACTAATTATGTATTCCCTATCCACTCTAGTGCCTGGGATATGCTGTAAATTTGTAAATATAAATGTGTCCAGGCTTTCCAGGGAAGCTTGTACTATCTCCACATCTGCTGTCTCTGCTGGTAGGCTATTTCATGGATTCAGCACCTTCTGGGAGAAGGCTTCACCTCAAACTGAATGTGTCATACAGAAACAAAGTCAGCATCCCTCTCTCTGCCAGCAGGGAGCTAGTTATGAAGATGATCCCTCCTATCTTCAACTATGGTGACATTGTCTACAGCCCAGCTCCCAAGTCAACCCTTGCCAGATTGAAATCCCTCTTCCACTCCTTCCACTTTGCCTTGGACTGCCCCCCCCCCCCACACACACACAAACACAACACTGCTCTCTCTCCTCCATCTCCCTTCCCTTGATGCTAGACACTTCATACGCTGTGCCACTTTCTTTCACCTCCAAATTCTGGTTTGGCTCTTTCCCCCCACCACCTTGCCATCCGTTATCACCCCTTCTTCCTATCCCCTCATGAAGACTGCTTCCCATTCCCTCCTCCCCCAGGAAAACCTCCAGGGACCAAGTTACCTTCTTTTATTGTCTTCCTAAACTCTGGTCCTTACTTCTTCCCCTGTCTACCTGCTCAGTCTCATCCTTCACATCCCTCAGATCACTTCTTCATAATTTTTCTACCCCTTCCAGCAACTGTTCCTAATCTCTGGCCTTTGTTTTCCCTCCTCCCATGTTGTTGACATTCCTCTTGTACCCCTCCCTGGCTGTGAACAACTTTAACCCCCTCCCCAAGGCTAACTGTCTTAATCAGTTAATCCATCTGGCAATTTTGTACACCAGAGTCTATCTCCTGCACCGACTTAGTTAGCTCACACTTCAACATGCTAGGTGGTGCTAATCCTCATAGTATCTGGCAGTGCTCCCTGTACTGTATAGCACTTGTATCTTAGTTTACATTTTATTTCATATTTATTTTTGTTCTCCCGAATATTCTGCCTGTAAATCATGACTGTGCACTGTTATTTATTTTTGCTTTATTTTATTGTATGCTTTTTGCTGTACTTATTTTTATTACTACTGCACCTTACATCATGTAGTTTCACTTGCACATCATGTACTGTATACTGCCATTCCCCCATCCAGCAGGACACATCTGGAAACAAGCCGTTACCAGCTCAGTATGTCTTTCCTGGTAAAACTTTTGAAAAAAGAAAGAAAGAGAGAGAGAAAAAGGAAGTAAGGGAAAGAAGCAAGCAAGAAAGAAAGAAAGAAAGAAAGAAAGAGGACAGTTTCAGAGTGTGATCCCATTGGAAGATAACAGATCAAACATCTCCAACTGTACTATCTTGTTGATACATTTGAGTATGCATAAACCTGAGACCATGTTCCATCTTAGCCTCCTATTCTCCAGGGTGAACAGGTTATGGGCCTCCAGCCTTTCCTCATAGTTTTGGTCCCTTTACCCCTGATCCTTCTGGTGGCCCTGCATCTCACCCTCTATACTGCCTTACTGTCCTTCACATACTGAGAAGACCAGAACAGCACACAGTACTCCAGGTGGGTTCTGACCAGTGCCTTGCAAAGTGGCAAGATTACTGATCCTGCTCTGCTGGTCACCCCTATTCTGATGTACCCCAGCATTCTGCTGGTCTGGACAGAGACCAGACACAACTTATGCTTTAGCCCCTTGTGTATTCACTAAAAAAAAAATACCACCAACAGCTTAATCTGGTTCAATTTCAGTTGGTTACCATCTGTATCCCCCGGTCACCCCTGAAAAAGGGACTTCTAGTCTCAGTGGGCCTACCAGGTCAACAAAATTCAATAAATAAATAAATACATTACCCCCCCCTTGCTTTTCATCCTCAACTGCAGCAACAGGAGACTCACATTGCGTATGGGTCCTACCTCTGTTTTTCCTCCCCAAGTGTAGCACCTTGAATATGGCTGAAACTGGGTACCTGCAGGACCTCATGCATAATGAGATGTTATGTCTCACTGGGGCTGTCCTGCATGTATCTATTGTTTTTAAAAAAATTAAAAGCAAGTGTCTGCAAACTAGCAATGTCTTCTTTTACATTTTATTTAATTTATTATTTATTTGTTTGTTTTTCATAACTAGGTAAGCACACTAGACAAACAGGTGCCTATTTTTAGGCATTACCTGGACATGAACAATGCATTAAAAGACAACATAATATAGGATGCCAAGAGCAAATGATATAGTTATATTACCACAAAACATGAGCAAGCATTAATTTGTAACAAATGTTTCTTAAAAGCAGTTCTACAATGCAGGTGTCCAGCTGTACGTCTAATGTTACAGGTAGTAGACAAGTATTTCATGTTTTCATTTAAAACAGTGATGTCACCCCCCACCATTGAATGTAAAGTAGAGAGTGTAATAAACATTAAAAAAGGTATTCATTGTTTATTTATTTAGTTAGTTAATCCACTTATCTATCTATCTATCTATCATCTATCTGTCTATCCATCTATCGGTCTGTCTGTCTATCTATCCATCTATCTATCTAGCTGTCTGTCTGCCTATCTATCCATCTATCTATCCATCTATCTGTCTGTCTATCCATCTATCTGTCTGTCTGTCTATCTATCTATCTATCCATCCATTTTTACGTTCGCTTGCGCGCATGCGCAAGGAACGTCTTGGGAGAATAGGACGGTTTGAGTGTGACTGTCCTGTGCAATCCACTGCTCCATTGAGCAGGCATGGTGATCCTGTACCAATGGATGCGGGTGCTGTATGTGACAGCGGTGGTCTTCACTTCAAAGAAACCACCGCTGTGTGCTGCGAGCCTCACGCCCCCAAAGCTTTGGTGCCATGCTGGGAGCCCACCCCAGCGTGGCAAATCTTATTTTGGCCCGGCCAGGGGTGCTTGATACCCCATCGGCTCCACGTCCCCAAACGCTTTCCTGCTGCCGCTGGGCCCACTGGCCGTGGCAAGCATCCAGCGTCGCAGCGCTGTGTGCTTTCGGCGCCTCACGCTCCCAAAGCTTTGGTGCCACGCTGGGAACCCACCCCAGCATGGCAAACCTTATTTTGGGTGGCGTGGAGTGCCCAATCCCCGTCGACTCCATGCCCCAGCCATCTTCTGCCATGCTGCGAGCCCACCACAAGCGTGGCAAACATCCTCGCGTCGTCTTTTTTTTGTTTAAAAACCTGTAAAATTAAAAAGCGGTCCCGCGGGCGCTTCTCTGGCCCCCTCCCACAACCGCACCCACCCACTGTGCACCTGCCTCCCCACACCCCACCCCATACCCACCTCCAGTCCGGTAGCGATGATCTTGGTGGACGGGGAACACGTCTGCACTCTTCCAAAGCTGACGCGAACTGAGAAATGCCGGTAAGCTGTATAATGGAGCTAGATAGGGTTTTCAACTTTGTTGCATATCTCAGGCATTTTTGGAATTTTGCACAAATTTTCCAACATGGGTTTTGGGACCCCTTCTCATGAATGATGTCACTGTCATGGCGTTATTAGGGCCCCAAAGGTGATTTCACAGCCACTGCGCCGTCACCTTTTGGGCCTGATTAACAAACAGCACTGCCAGCATTCATAAGGTGGAGCTCTCAAAAAGCCTATTTTGGCCCAGTGGCAATCCTGAAAACCGTTTTCTGGCGTCGTTGCGGCAGTTCCTATGCAGGCTAGTAAGTTCGCGAATTTTCAATATTTTCACTCCAGATTTTCAACTTTGCCATTTTACCACACCTTCTTATGAGTAGTATAGCTGTCATTTTCACATCTCACCCCAAGCGTGTTTTCCACCCATATGGCGCACAATGGCGCGTCTGTGTCTTGAAATCAATGTATAGGACACACTAAGAAAATCAAAGTGACACTGTTCATTAGCAGAGGTCTTAAAATGGCTATATTCAGAGCCAGTGGCATTCCTAAAATGACTGTTTTGGCGTGCGTTGCAGTTCTATACTTGCTTCATAAGTTTCGAATTTTCAATATTTTCACTCCAGATTTTCAACATTGCCATTTTACCACCTCCTCATGAGCAGTATAGCTGTCATTTTTCATATCCTGCCTAAAATGTGTTTCCACCCATGTAGCGCACAATGGCGCAGTCGGTGTGCAAACTCAATGTATGGGACACAGTAAGAAAATCACAATGACACTGTTCATGAGCAGAGATCTTAAAATGGCTGTGCTGAAAATTTCATGAAAAAATTCCTAAAAATGACTGTTTTACAAGTGTGCGTTACGCAGTTCCTACGCACGCTCATAAGTTTGCGAATTTTCAATATTTTCACTCCAGATTTTCAACATTGCCATTTTACCACACCTCCTCATGAGCAGTACAGCTGTCATTTTTCACATACTGCCCAAAATGTGTTTCCACCCATGTAGCACACAATGGCACTGTCGGTGTGCGAACTCAATGTATGGGACACATTGAGAAAATCACAGTGTCACTGTTCAGGAGCAGAGATCTTAAAATGGCTATGTTGAAAATTTGGTGAAAAAAAATTCCTAAAATAACAGTTTCTGACGTCACGTTACGCCAGTTCCTACGCCGCGGCTAAGTAAGTTGCAAAATTTTCAATATTTCCACTCCAGATTTTCAACATTGCCATTTTACCACACCTCCTTATGAGCAGTACAGCTGTCATTTTCACATCTTGCCCAAAATGTGTTTCCGCTCATGTAGCGCACAATGGCGCAGTCGGTGTGCGAACTCAATGTATGGGAGCAGAGGTCTCCAAAAGCCTAGGTTGCAAATTTGGTGAAACAGTGTCAAAAAATGACTGTGTTATGAGCGTGCATTGCGCACTTTCCACGCACACTCATAACTTCGAGAATTTGAAATATTTTCACTCCAGATTTTCAACGCTGGCATTTTTTCACACCTCCTTATGAACAGTACTGCTGACATTTTTCGCATCCTGGCTGAAATGTGTTTTTGCACATCCAGCGCACAATGGTGTGGTCAGAGTGAGAAATCAATGCTCAGGACAGATTATGAAAATCACAGTGACACTGTTCATGAGCAGAGGTCCCAAAATGCCTATGTTGAAAATTTGGTGACAAAAGTCTGCAAAATGACTGTGTCATGAGTGTTCATTGCGCAGTTTCCATGTACGCTCGTAAGTTTGAGAAATTCTTGTATTTTCACTCCAGATGTTCAACATTGCCATCCCTTCACACCTCCCTATGACTGCTACAGCTGTCATTTTTCACATCCTGCCCGAACTGCATTTTTGCACATGTGGAACGGAATGATGTGGTCGCTGTGGGAAATCAATGTTCAGGACAGAGTAACAAAATAACAGTGGTACTGTTCATAAGCAGAGGTCTCAAATGCTTTTATGAGTTGGGGGTAACAAAAAGGTCATGCTGAAAATTTGTAGTGCAAATACCAGTAATCGCACAAGGCATTAGGGTAAAGCACCATACGTGCCAAACACCACTGCAAATACCTGCAAGCGAACGTCCGGCATTGACAAATGCTTGTTAGGATTGGTAATAGTGTTTTAGTGAAATAAAAAGTTCTCTTTTTAAAGACAGAACAGAAGATAGCTTTGGAGCAGCTATGTGCAATGAAACAATGGTCAGTTCTAGATACCAAAAGGAGGAGGAGACAAAATATTCCAAACTGTGCTGCCAGAAATGTAGTTAAATATAGCCAGTGCACAAACTAAAATTTACAAGACAAACTTTACCTTGCAACTGCAGGCTGCTAAACCACGCCCTACTTGTTAATTTACTTCCAGTAGGCTCTGTATGAAGTCCAAACCATCCATTGCTTAACCTGATACAAAACCGCCACTCAGGTGTAAACTAGTTAAGGGCCAGTTAGGATAATAACATGCTAAAAACATGAATACAATTCAATAAACATAGCATTTGTGATAAAGCTGATACTAAATGGAAGGCTACATCTTTCAAGGTGGAATCATAGTTAAAGTAATTAAAGTGGAGTAAGCAGAAAAAAAGAGTAAAATAAACCTCTGACATGTGGCATGATGGCTGCACAAGTTGGACCCTAAGTCTCTTCTGTCATCCCAGTACCACGTTACTATGTAAATGCATAATAACATGTTAAACTGTAGCCTACATACTATGGTCTACAAAATATTTTCTTACACATTTTATCTTTCTTATTTTTGCATTCCGTGTCAGTAAAACCTGCATGTCAAGGCCACCTTAACTCATGCCTCATGATAGTCCCTAATCACAGCAGTGGACAGTCCCTCATTTTACTACTCAGAAGCCCTTTGTCCCACATGGAGAAGGTGCTGTCCCCCATGTCGTACACTTACATTTTACAGTGGAAAGTCACACCAGTCTAGTTTGCGCTAACAACAGCTAAGAGTAGACCGAAAAGCATTAATTCCCAAAGTGCCTGGAGAATTTAAACTGGATTGTCAAAGTCTTGTGAAATAATTTGCACCACTTGAACCAAGACTGTTAGACCAGCAAAATGGTAGTTCTAACTGCAGGATGCAGTTACCAAAAGATGTGCATTAGAAATGACACATTCATCAACATTTTCATGCACACACCAGTTGTTGCTGTAAAGTGAATAAAGTGTCTTAAATGCATCATAATGTTTGAAACTTGAGTGCAAACATTGTGACCCATTTAAAGTGATGCAGCTGTGTCAGAAATACTGACGCAAGTGCTGCATCCAGACTTTCCAAAAATCCAGACCTTTATCTCCTGGAAGTGAAAACGTTTTCCACATTTTGCCACTTTTTCTCGCATTTTGAGGGATCGCATTTCACTGTTGGGTAATGAAAGGCATAGAAACATAGAATTTGACGGCAGATAAGGACCGCTTGGCCCACCCAGTCTGCCCATTTCCCTACCTAATGGATAAGCTGCAGATCCTAGTTAACCAGCAGCCTACTTCTTCCTACCCCCACCCCCTAGAATTGCCTTATGACTGCCCCATGCATGCTTGAATTCCACCACTGCTTTTGACTCCACAACTTCCTCCGGAAGGCAGTTCTATGCATCCACAACCCTCTCTGTGAAAACTACTTCCTTAAGTTACCTCTGAGCCACCCCCATCTTCAAATTGTGCCCCTTGTTCTTGCACACCTCTTTTTTTGAAAGATGCTACCCTCTTGGACTTTGTTAATTCCCTTAAGGTACTTGAAAGTTTCTATCATGTCCCCACTCTCCCTCCTTTCCTCGAGGCTGTACATATTAAGCTCCTTAATTCTCTCTTCATATGTCTTCTGGTGCAGACCCTGCACCATTTTAGTTGCCCTCCTCTGGACAGCTTCCATCTTGTCTATGTCTTTGCGGAGATCGGGTCTCCAGAACTGCATGCAGTACTCCAGATGGGGTCTCACCAGCTGTCTGTACAGAGGGATAATAACTTCTTGTTTTCTACTGGTGATGCCTCTCCCTATGCATCCCAGTATCCCCCAACCCTCCTTGCTGCCCTCTCACATTGCTTGCCCACCTTTAGGTCATCTGATATGACTACCCCCAGGTCCCTTTCCATTTTTGTTGTTGTTAGTATCTCACCCCCCATTGTGTACTCTTCCCTGGGTTTTGTTTCCCAGGTGCATTACCTTGCACTTCTTAGCATTGAATCTAAGCTGCCATACATTTGACCATTCCTCTAACCTTGCCAAGTCCCTTCTCATCCTTTCCACCCCACCTTGTGCATCATCTCTGTTGCAGATATTTGTGTCATCTGCAAAGAGACATACTTTTCCTTCCAGTCCCTCTGCAATGTCGCTTATAAAGACATTGAAGAGGACCAGTCCTAATACTGAACCCTGCAGTATCCCACTAGTTACCTCCTTTCTTCAGAGTGGACTCCATTTACTATTATGGAACCAGAGCAGTTATATGAATTGATTAAAAAGCAAAGTGTTATAAACCTTTGCATTGTAGCAGGTATACTCCTTGCAGGTATAGTACAGGTTTGGGGGTCAGGTGGGTAAATTATCCTTGAGTTTTAAAAGCCACTTCCAACAGTAATCAATGTAGTGGTGAAAGCAAACTCAAAAAACAAGAGGTGGCTGTAGCCAATGGGCTTTCTTTGACAATGGTAATACAATAGGCGCGGTGCACTAAGTGGGTGGGGCACACAGAAAAGTTGCGTACTCCACCCACAACCCTGTGCCCCGCTGTCAGGTACACCTATACTGGAATTCACCAATGCCAGCCACCTGTCCATGGCTTCTCACCTCCCCCGGTGCAGGATTCTGCAGGGTGGCCAGGGCAGAGTCATGGACACAGGCAGGCATCCAATGAAATGCCCATCCTGGGTCCACTAGTGGATCCCTCATGCTGTGATGCATGGGTCCAGGGTTGTGCATGCCGCCTAAGCACCTGGACTTGAGTGGCATGGCTCCTATGGCCGGTCAGGTCACCAGCCCAGCCACGGTGAATGGTGCCCTCCTGGAGCACTGCAGATCCCCGGAGTCAGGACCCACCTCTTGCCCATACACCCACAATGGCAGCTTTCCACTGACCACACTGTGGCCATACCCCCAAGCACCCCATAGGCTGGCATGTGCTATGGTCCCCCCACAACATCTTGGTGCAGCTACCAATCGTATGTGTAGGGCACTCACCAGTCCAACTGCCCCATCCTCACTGGCTGCCTAGTGGGCAGGGGCAACACCACGGAGTGCACTTTTCTGGTCCCCCTTTCTGGTGAATGGTGTCTCTGGGGACATGCAGAGGGTTATGGCAGGGTCTACCCTAGCATACCCTGCTCCACCCTCCACACCCATGCAGCCAGCACTACATGGTTTAGTGAATACTGCAGAGTGCTGGCATGCCCATAGAATGCCCCAGTGCAGTGCAGGCCACAGATGTGGGGGATCAGGTGAAGTGGGTCTGCATGCTACCACTTTGTGCATGCCACACAGGGGGTGCAATGGGTGCAGAGTGGCTACACACCCCAGATATGTGCGTGTATCCACTCCACCCCATTCATGCATAGGGTCCAATAAAGGCAGAAGAAAATGATTATTTCAAAATACTGTAATATAAGGAGAATAAACTGCATAAAATAATTGAGAACATGCTTAGATGAAAAAGCTAAAAGTGAAAGTGAGGTATACAAAGTTGTGTACAAATATTGACCAGTGCTGAGTGGAATACTGTAGTTAAAAACTAGATCCCTCCTCAGGATGTACTGTTAACCTTCAACAGTCATGTTGCCCTTAGCCTAAAACCAGATCTCTCCTCCCTGGGGTTGTACTATTACCTCCAACCCAATAACTGTCACTGTAGTATAGCATGAGGATGGTGCTGCACACCTGATGTGCCATCTTTCAGATGAGATATAAATCCAAGGCCCCATTTTCTTGTTCTGGTGGTTGTTCAGGTGGTTGTTAAAAATCGCATGGCATTTCTCAAAAAGAGAAGGGGCATTCCCCTAGTGTTCTAGCCAGATTTCCCCCATTCACTATCACCAACAGCTTGATCTGGTTCAGTTTCAGACAGACTTTTGGCAAAGCTGACATCAAGCTGACTTTCAAATATATCACTGGTGGAAAGGTATAAGAGGGTAGCATTTTTCAGAGAAAAAGAGGTCCAGGAACAATGGTTCATGCTATGAAGCTGGAAGGGCTAGACTCAGGGGAAATGTGAGAAAATACTTTTTCACAGAAAGGGTGGTAGATGCGTGGAACAGTCTCCCAGAGGTGGTGGTGGGGGTGAAAACTGTGATGGAATTCAAGAATGCATGGGTTAGACACAAGCAGGGGTGTCATTTCAGAAAAACCATAGGGGTTGCAAGGGAAACTGTAGGCTGGGGGGGGGGCTGGGGGTCTCCTAAGCCCCCGTAAAAAATTTTTTAAATTCAGTGCATTTTGGAGGTAATTTGAAACAAATTTTGCTACCTTGTTACCTCCTCCCCATGCCCAGTAATTTGCACCCTTGTCCCTCCCCAGAGTTACAACAGTCCAGAATATTGCCCTCGCCACCCTCTCCATAGCATTTCACAAAACCATAAGGGTTCCAAGACTAGACAATGGCGATGCCCATTCTTACATGAAGTACTTAAGTCCCTGGATATTTTTTTCAGCATTAATACTCAGCTCACTGGACACCCCCTCCCGTTAAGTTGGGTTTACCTTTATTACTCTTAGAAATATTTACTAGTGACATGTCTTACCTTGCTTGAGTCTTGCAAACTAGCCTGGAAGCTGAGTAGAGATACTGCCTGCAAACTGGACTGGCAGCTGACTAAAGACACTACCTGCAAACTGGACTTGCAGCTGATTGAAGACACTGCCTGCAAACAGGACTGGCAGCTGACTGAAGACACTGCCTGCAAACTGGACTGGAAATTGACCGGAGACACTGCCTGCAAACTGGACTGGAAGCTGCTAGCTGACTGGTGACACTGCTGGCAAACTGAACAAGTAGCTGACTGGAGACACTGCTGGAAAACTGGACTGATAGCTAGCAAGCTGACTGGAAACACTGCCGGAAAACTGGACAAGTAGCTGACTGGAGACACTGCTGGAAAACTTGACTGGTAACTAGCCACCGGGCTGTAGACTGCTGGCAGACTGGACTGGTAGCTGATTGGAGACACTACTGGCAAGCTGACTGGAGACACTGCTGGCAAACTGGACTCATAGCTGACCTGACTGGACACACTGCTGGCAAGCTTGACTGGTAGCTGACTGGAGACACTGCTGGCAAGTTGGACTGGAGGCTGGCTCGAGACACTGCTGGCAAGCTGGATTGGTAGCTGACAGAAGACACTGCAGGCAAGCTGGACTGTAACTGACAGGAGACACTGCTGGCAAACTAGACTGGTAGCTGACTGAAGAGACTGGTGGCAAATTGGACTGGTAGCTAGCAACCTGGCTGTAGTCACTGCTGGAAAACTGAACTGATAGCTGACTGCAAACATTGCTGGCAAGTTGTACTGGATGCTGACTGCAGACACTGCTGGAAAGCCAAACTGGTAGCTGCCTGTTGACACTGCTGACAAGCTGGACTGGTGGCTGACTGGAGACACTGCTGGCAAACTAGACTTGGTAGCTAGCAACCTGACTGGAGACACTGCTGGCAAGCTGGACTGGCAGCTGACTGGAGACTGCTGGCAAACTGGACTGGTAGCTGACCTGACTGGAGACACTGCTGGCAAGCTGGACTGGTAGCTCACTGGAAACACTGCTGAGAAGCTAGACTGGTAGCTGACTGTAGATCCTACTGGCAAACTGAACTGGTAGCTGATTGTAGATGCTACTGGCACACTGGACTGGTAGCTGACTGGAGAAACTGTTGGCAAACTGGATTGGTGGTTGACCTGACTGGAGACACTGCTGGCAAGCTGGACTGGTATCTGAGTGGAGACATTGCTGGCAAGCTGGACTGGTAGCTAACTGGATAGATTGGTGGCATATTGGACTGATAGCTAGCAAACCTGGCTGTAGACATTGCAGGCAAACTGGACTGGTGGCTGACTGCAGACACTGCTAGCAAACTAGATTGGTAGCTGACTTGACTGGAGACACTGCTGGCAAGCTGGACTGGTATCTGACTGGTGAGTGTTAGCAGTGCATTTCAAGTGTCACCTGTGGCTGTGAAGAATTTCCTTTCTTGGCATAAACACTTGTTTAAATACAACATGCTCAAAGCAAACCCATCACCTTACTAAACCGCCAATCTAATATGGAATAAATGGCTAAAATGTTGGATGCATAGATCTGAATTTCCTCTGTCTCTGACCGCTGAATCATTGGCAGGCTATTTTAAATATAGACCAATATATCTCTACAGTTGCAAACTTCTGGGTATGTCAGTATCCACCGATATACCACTTGAGGAAACTCATTAAAGGAACATGTTCTGCTCCATGGAAGTACACAGAACAGGTGAGGTTTGTGGCTGAAAAGTGAAAGGTTCTGAGCATGACCATGTTACAGGCCTCCACCCTTTCCTCATAACTTTTTTCCCCAATACTGCTGATTATTTTGGTGTCCCTGTTTTGCACTCGCTTAATTTCCTCAATATTTTTTTGTATTGTTATATTTCTGTTAATTGATACATATTATATCACACTGTGGTACCCTTTTGGCATCATGGTACCACTTACTCTGCTTTATAGACTCCAATAATGTTAAAGGGACACTGTCAACCTTTTTTGTATCATATTATTTCAAGGTAAAACCCCCACATTTTATGATTGCTTATCTTCTCTAAAATTCATTGATGTTGCTGGTTGTTTAATCTGCTTCCTTGCTTATTAGAACTGAAATGTACAGGAATGTACAGTTATACAAAACCTTGTTTTGCTCCAAATTGTTTACCTAAGCTTACTGCATACTTCCTGAACATTAGAAACAATCTCAAACAGTGTAGCCACTCATGATACAATGGTCTCATCTACTCCCACTGTGTAATGAGTAGCTAGATAGTGCTGGAGGTGTTCCTGAGTCCAGGAAAGTTGCAGTTGTAGTTAGACAAGAAATGTAAACAAACATGTTTTGGTGTGGTAACAACAGTATGGTTGACACTCAATTTTTTTACTTTTTAAAAGGATAAAGGAGTCTGAATCAAGCAACCAGCTACATCAGCAGTCTCTAAAGAATGAGAACAGTCATAAAATGTATTTTTTAAACTAGGGACACTTTGAGGCCAAATGGGGGTTGACAGTGTCCCTTTAAGTGGCCTGGGTCATCAAATTCCTGCTGAGGTTCATTATCCAAAGTTGAATATAAATTATGTAATACAGTTTCTCACTGCCTCCACCCAGGGAAAGGTAAGTGGGCTAGGTGACAAGTGTAGTACTCTCCCCCCTGGAAACAATACTAACCCACTATGGCCTCATGAGCAGGTTCAACCCCCAGCGCCCACACCATACAATGCAGTGTAAACACAAACGCAAGACAGATTCAGTAAAAATGCAGTGAACACCACAGTAAAATGCCTGAAACAATAAGTGAATTTGTTGGTGAACAAGATTCAAGGAGTGAGGGTGAGGGGTTAAATTGGGCAATGAATTTGAGGGACTGGGTCATTCTAGTTCCTACTGTACTCACACAAAAGAGCGAGCGTGACCATTTCTCATAACAAAAGGCTTAAGGAATAGCCAACCTGGAGGCGCTGGACGCTACACCTCGCGCCACGCTGGTGACCCGGGTTCGGGAATGAGCCCGGGTCACTGGGGGTCGGCACGAGGGGGAAGAGCTCAAGCGTCCGTAGGACTGCCCTCTCTTCCCGGGAGGATTGGGGAGATGTGATCGCTTCTGGAGCGGCCTCAGGTGGTGATCAGAGGCTCCCAGCATGGCGACGTAGCGGATGCATGGGGCAGAGTTGCGGCACAGGGTTGCCTTGTAAACAGCCGCACTCTGAGGGGAACAGAAAAAGAGAAAATGGCCCAGCCTTGGTAGGCGACGATGCTGTCTGGGAGCTACCCCCCATGCCCAGCAGTTGTGTACGCCGGCTGACCTCGGAGCTCTCACGGTCCAAGGATGTCCTCACGAAGAGTGGCGATGGTGAGGTGTGGATGCCTGGAACAAGTTGGAGTTGACCCCACCGAGTGTCAGGACTGAGTCTCACATGTGGCGGGATGGAGGTAAGCTGTGTGCCCCCATCAGAGAGAGTCCAGGGCTGAAAGAGGTGAAAAAAAAAAAAAAGGCTTAAGGGATGGGAGATGTGGAAGGTATGGTGACAGTGGAGAACATTGGACCACCACAGATCTATGCTATTAACATAGCATACCAATGTACATTGTGTGGCATAACGTCTTGCTGCGGGGTCTCCGCCTTACAGCTTTTTTTTTTACAGTTATATGTTTCTGTTATTTTCTTCTTAGTTTTCTGAGTTGGAGACTTCACTCCCACACCCCTGTGTTAAAAAGATAGGGTGTGTTGGGTGGAGCCCCCCTAAACAAACTGACAAAATCTAAGTCAACACCAAACACATGACAAAGATAGCCTAGCGCAGCCTGGCACTGCGCAACAAGCATGCAACACTGTATTCACTTTAGCTATGCTAGTTGCAGTGGTCCAGTGTTCTCCACTAACACCAAAGTGATATGGCCCAAAAGCAGTGGGTGCTGTGAGAAATTTTGTTAGCAAATCTGTTAGGGCAGAAGGGCATTTATTTGTGGTGAAAAGGAGAGAGTAACATATGCAAACCTCTCAGAACTAGCACAGTGCACATATGCAAGCCAGGTTTATAGTCCTTAATTCAAGTTTCTGACTGTAATGTTGTTCTCCCCACCAACCATGCAAATGAAACAGTAAGAGCAGTACTTTTTAATGTGACTGTGATGCCTGGGCAACTACATGCCAGTCAATCTGTATATTTTTCCTATTTGTGATCTGGTTTATACAGCAGGTAAGAGAGAGACCTAGGACAAGCGATAAAAGCTAACTAGGTTGATTGGGAACTAGTTGACGAGCAGGAATCACAGAGCTGTAATGAATGACAAATTCTCTGATGAGGATGGTGTCATAAATGGTGTGCTATTGGGGTCTGTTCTGTGGCTGTTATTTTACACATATAAAAGCAACATTGAGGAGGCTGCAGTGCAATCCCTCCTCAATGTTACTTTATATGTTAAACATAATAGCTACACTGGAGATTAATTTTACAGTTATCAGCAGTCTCTGATGATTATACACAAAACTTTGCAGGAAAGAGCTGTTCTAGCCAAATTCAGTTCTACATTTCAAAGACTTTATTTGACTTATATCACCCGTCAGTAAATGGTGGTCCTGCCCTCTTCACTAAGCTCCTCCGTGTTACAACACATAAGGTTGCAAGTTAGCTTGCTTGCTATAAGGGTTCGCTTCATTGCTGTCTACTGACCTGACTGACTGACCTCAGGAATGTAGTTCTGCCTCCTGACTCACTGCCTGGACCAGTGCCAACCAGACTGTGTCTCCATTCTGACCCAACTCCCGAGTGACAGTCCTCTCTCCCCTTCCGACCCTGCAGCTCCAAATTAAAAAGTTGAACCCGTTCCTCCTCAAGCTGACTGTGACTGCCTTCTGGACAACTAAACTGTCACTACATTACAGCACCACGCTCACTCTTCAAGGGTCACTCACACGTTAAGTGTGAAGCTGCAATGTTTTGGAATTGGCACCCTAATGGAGCACACTCACACCATCCAATAAGGTAATGAATGCAAGGGGGAAAACATTTTCAAGACCACGTAATTGGTTGGGACTGGGACAGGAGGGAAGGAGTCTGGATGCAAACGGGAGTAAGGGGAATTAATGAGGGGGTGAGGGAGTGTCCATGGACCAGCAATCAGACAAAAAAAAAAAACAGAAGCTAGAGCGAGGAAAATGTGAGCCAGGAGCGGCAGGACCCAGCACAGGCAGCAACAGTACAGGGTTTGCAACAATTTCATAGGGGTCATGAAAAAAAGCATAGGGGACGCAACTACGACCCCTGGCGGCCCCTAAATGATGCCTCTGCTTCATACCCTTGACAATTTTTAGCTCTGCATCTGTCTTTGCAGTTCTGCTCACCTTCATGGTCTCCTTCATCTTACTCTAGTACCCCCCCAACTCCTCCTCCCCTTGATTCTTCTTGTAACTGGACAAGGCTCTGGCTCTCACCTCATCCCTTACTTCTTCTGAGAGCCAGTTAGGTTTCTTATGCTTGTTTCCACATGAAAATGAGGAAGCAGTATAGCGTAGTGGTTAAGTGCACTAGGCTAAAAAACCTTGAGACCTGGGTTTGAATCTCATAGTCCTCACTTGTATGACTCTGAGCAAGTCACTTAACTTTCTTGTGTTTCCAGGTCACATCTGGAAACAAGCTTCGATTTAATGTGCCTTTCCTGGTTAAACAATTTCCCATTTCCCCTTAAAATACAATACAAATCTCGCATAATGTGTTGGAGCTATTTCTGGACATGTAAACTATTGATTAAAACAACTTTATCAAGATTGCACTAAGCTGATAGTCCTCACTATTTTCAATCTTTTGTAGTCTGCGACATAAGAAAATGCTATGCAGCATGGGCACTAGGTCACATTCTAAAGAACAGTGCTAAACATTTTATTACTAGCAGGTTAAAGAAGACTTTATTGATGATGCAAGTTGTAACTAAATCCATTTCCACATGCTTGTCTTTGGAGCGTGTTTGGGATTTTTTTTCCAGGACATTTAGAATTGTAGCCTAACTTCTTTTTAGTTGTTTTCCTGGAATCACTAAATGAGAGAATCCAACTGGGAGATAGTGGAGGATTACGGCCAGATCACTTCGCTGCTCTGCTTTCAGAGACTGCTTGGTAATGTGTTTCTTAGAGCTGCGCAAGTGAGTTACAAACAGCTGACACTCTATACACACAACACAGACGGGCAGTGAGGCAAAACACACATTTCCTACCTACTATTATCATTGTTTCTTCGTACTCAAGACATTAAATGTGGCTTAAGTCATGCATTGTTCTGCATCTTTTAACTATTGTTATCACTGTTTCTTCTGTGGAGCACTCCACCCCCACACCCTGGGTCCTATGTACTGCATTGCCTGCAATAATTTAGTCATATTTTGTTTTGTAACAACTGTTTGAATATTTGCTGTTGCAACCACTGTTTCTTTCTTCTGTGGAGACTCCACCCCCCACACTCCCAGACCCTATGTGGATATTTATTGTTTCCTTCTCCATTGCAGCACTATTAATATTATTATTATTCTGGCTCGGACATGTCTGTGACTCAGGCATGGACATGAAGAGGCATGACTAAGTGGCATCACTTAAGACGCAAGTCTGTTACCGTAAACCTTTCATGTTTGCTTGCGCAACTGTCTGTAATCATTCACTATGACCTCCAACTGCTCTTTTACCTGACCAGACACGAATTCCATGGGCTCACTGGCTTATTCCTGAGTTCCACATGCAACACACAGAAGACACTGTGAAATATTTAATGTCAAGTCCTGCAGAAGATGTATGGATGATATACTGTATCATACTAAAGTAACAGCTACTGCAATAACTGTTCACCTATTGTAATAGCCTCGGTGGTGAAGAAACTGATGGAGACCCTGCTGAAAGAGTGAAAGAAGAGACTGGTAGGCTGCCTACAGGGTCTGATTGATGACAACCAACAAGGATTCACAGGTGGCAGGTCTTGTCAGATCAACCTGATTGAATTCTTTGAGGGGGTTTCGAAGGTGTCGATCGGTGGGGGGCAGTGGATGTGGCCTATCTGGATTTCAGGAAGGCGTTTGACTCCGTCCACATAAAAGGTTGGTAAGCAAGTTGAACAGTCTGGGTGTGGGAGCTAGGCTTACAAAGTGGGTGGAGAATTGGCTGGGTGGAGGATCCAGAAGTGGTAGTCAATGGGAAGCACTCCAGGGAACTAGGGGTTTGGGCGGGGTGCCACAGGGGTCGTGTCGGGCCCATACTATTTAATGTGTATGTGACGGACATAGCAGAGGGTCTAAATGGAAAGGCATGTTTGTTTGTGGACGATACAAAGATATATAACAGGGTGGACGCTCCCGGGGGGGGGGGAGGAGGCAGGATCTAGCCAGGCAGGAGGAGTGGGCAGAAAAGTAGCAATTGAAACTCAATGCAAAAAAGTGCAAAATAATGCACATAGGACGGAATAACCCAAGAGCCGCCTACTGCCTGGAGGGGAGCACTGCAGGTCATAGAACAATAAAAGAACCTGGGGATTTGGATCACGGACACGTTAAAAGCTAGGAGTCAGTGTGAATGAGCAGCTAGAAAAGCAACAAGAGTGTTGGCATGCATCCGGAAAGGTTTCACTAGTAGGAGGAGGGAGGTGATCATGCCACTATATAAAACATTGGTGAGACCACACCTAGAGTATGGAGTATCTTTCTGGAGGCCCCATTTGCAGGATGACAAGGGATAGGATTGAAAGTGTACAGAGAAGAGTGACCAAGAGGATCCAGGGATGCAGGGAGACAATATGGGAGAGACTGGAAGACCTTTGACTTTATACACTGGAAATGAGATGGGAGAGGAGACATGGTGGAAACCTTCAAGTACATGAAGGAAACAAATAAGATTAAGAGAGATAGCAGGTTCAGACTGAGTGAAAACAAAACCACCAGAGGGCATGCATTTAAGCTGGAGGGGCAGATTTAAAGGAGGCAATAAGGCATTATTTCTCAGAGAGGTTATATGGCCATGGAAAAAGTTGCGGAGTGGGTGGTGGAGATGGATACAGTGGAGAAATTCAAAAGAGCATGGGATAACTACATGGGACTAGGAAGGGGAAGAAGAGAGGCAGAAAGGAGGAGGTAAAAGGGAGGTGGGGGGCTATCTTAGGCAGACTCCATGGGTCAAATGGTATTATTCTGCCAGCATGATTCTAGCATTCTTAGAACATGGGTTTCCCAGGGTGAAGTTATAGGACCAGATGAATTTTTTGCTGGGTGACAAGGGAGGTGGACAGGGGGTGAGCTATCAATGTGGCCTATATGGACTTCAGTAAAGTATTTTACACAATGCCACGTGAGAGGTTGCTACAAAAGCTAAGAGGCCTTGTGGTAGGTGACAAAAAAAACAATAGGTGGTAAATTGAAACATAAAAACAGAAATTATCGGCACAAAGTGCCATCTGGCCACCCAGATTTTACCTGTTATTCTGTCTCTCCAGACCCAGCCTGGTGTCCGTCAACCCCCCCCCAACCTGTTTATCAATATTTCCCTATCCCATATCCCATGCATGTTTGAAGCCCCCTCTCACACGGTTTTGGATCCCACCACCTCTGCTGGCGGACTATCCCAGGCATCTACCACTCTTTTTGTGAAGTAGTACTTTCTTACATCCTTCTTAAACTTCCCCCATTCCAGCTTCATTGCATGCCCTCTTGTCCTGGTGCACTTCCTCATTTACTAACATACTAACATACTAAAATGCCAGCAGAATAGACCTAACGGTCTTTCGTGTCTGCTCGTTTGGTCAGTCCCCAGCCTGGGTGCTGACCTTGCTGTCCCTCTCGCCTTCTCTGGTTTCTCCCTTCCCAGTTCCGGATATTCTTGCTGCATTGGATTTTGCTTCCAGAACCTTCCCTGTACCTGTCCACCCCTCTTGAACCCCTCCACTGTCTCTGCCTCCACTAGCCCCTAGGCAGTGCATTCCATGGCTCCACCACTCTCTCAGTGAAGTAGCACCTCCTCCTTTCTCCCTGAATCTTCCCCTCCAGCTTCCACCCATGCCTCTAGTGGCCCCTTCCTCCTTCCTTGAAGCACCCGACTGTTCCTCCCTATTTATCCTCTTCATGTACCTAAAGACCTCTATCATGTCCCCCGGTCCTTCTCTCTTCAATGTGTACATATTTAGTTCTTGAGCCTCTCCTCATAGGTCCTGTTCCCCAAGCCCCAAATCATTTTTGTTGCCCTCTCTGGACCCTCTCCAGGAGGTTAATGTCCCGCTTTAAGTGTGGCTCCAAAACTGCACGCAGTACTCAAGGTGCGGCCTCACGAGCAGTTATACAGCGGAGTATCACTTCCCTCCTTCTGGAGGTGATCCCTAGCGATGCATCCCAGCATCCTGTTGGCCTTGGCTGCTGCCTCCTACAAGTCTCAGAGTTGTTCATCTTGACATCCACCACCACCCCAGGTCCCTCTCAGCCATCGAGACTTGTAGCATTTCCCCCACAGGGTGTACACTTGACCTGGGTTTCTGGCCTCCAGGTGGAGTACCTTGCATTTCCCTGCATTGAACCTCAGCTTCCACTTTCTAGACCATCTTTCCAGAGCCTCCAGGTCCCCCTGTAGGGCCACCCTCCCCTCCTCCCCATCCACCACCGCCCCAGTTTCGCGTCATCTGCAAAGAGACTCATCTCACTCCTGATTCCTGTCCTTATGTCAGATACGTAGGCGTTGAACAGAAGGGGCCCAAGGACTGATCCCTGTGGGACCCCACTAATGACCCTCCTTGGAGATGAGACTATCCCACCAACTACGACCCTCTGGGTCCGGTCCTGGAGCCAATTGCCTATCCATCTGATCTTCTGGTTCCCCATCCCCATTTCTCCCAGCTTATCCAATAGACCCACGTGAGGAACAGAGTCAAATGCCTTGCTGAAGTCTAGAAAGAGGACATCCACTGGTCTACCCAGGTCCAAGGCACTTGTCACCCAGTCATAGAACTCCACCAGGTTTGTCTGACACGATTTCCCGGGATGAATCCATGCTGTCTATCATCCAGGCACCTGACTTATCCAGGTCCCCCCTAGCCTCTCTTGACAATGCCTCCATCACCTTGCCCACCACCGATGTCAGGCTGACAGGCCTGTAGTTCCCTACCACCTCCCTTGATCCCCTTGTGGATAGGCACTATATGTGCCACTTCCAGTCTTGGGGCACCTACCCTGTCCTCAGAGAGATGGTGAAAAGCTCTGCCAGGGTTTTGCCAGGACATCTGCAAGTTCCTTCAGCACTCTGGGATGTAATTTATCCGGCCCGGTGCTTTCTCCGTCTTAAGGGGCTGAGGCTTCCCTCACTCTCTGCTGTGAATTTCCTTCCGGTACCCCTTCTCCCTGCTTAGCCCTCCCCCCACCTGCCAGTGATGCCTCCCCCTCTCCCCAGACCTGCCGATCGGTAAGGGTCCCTTCCTCCTCAGTATCTCTGTCTCCTCCCATGTATGATGCAGCACCCCCATTTTCCCTGGTGAAAACTGAGGTGAAGTACTCATTTAGTACCTCAGCCTGCTCCCCTGGGTCTTGTGCCCATCTCTCCCCTGATTTAATCCTGCTAATCTGCCCCTTCACCCTTCATTTTTCCCCAATGTATCTAAAGAACCCCTTGTTCCCTCTCCTAATTTCCCTGGCCAGGTTCTGCTCCTTCCTTGTTAGCAGCCCTCACCACTCTAGTGGTCCTTCTAGCCATCAGCTCATACTCCCCTCGATCCCTTTCACTCCTTGAGCACTTGAATTGCTTATAGGCTGCTTTCTTTCCCCTGCACCACCTCCTGGACCTCCCTGGTCCACCAACAGGGTTTTTAGGCCCTACCGCATTTTCGTCTTACTCTTGCACAGGTGCTGGTAGCATCCTGCACCCCTCTCCTGATGATTTCCCACCTACTATCAGCGTCCATGTCTGACCCAATCCCATCCAAATGCTCCTTAAGGATCCTTCCCATTTCCTTAAAATCCGCCCCCCTGAAGTCGGTTACTTCCGTCTTTGTGCAGCCTTCTACCCCTCCTAGGTCCAGGCAGAACCAGACTGTGGCATGGTCACTCCCCGCCAATGGGTCCCTTACCTCCAGGTCCCAATCTGGTCACTGTCTACCAGGACCACATCCAGTACCCGTGCCTCCTGGTGGTTCCCTCACCTGCTGAGTTAGGAACGTCTTGAAAGACATCCAACAACCTCTGTTCCCTGGTCACAGAGGATGTCATAGTCTCCCAGTCTGTTCCTGGCATGTTTAAGTCCCCAACACCACCACCGTTCCTCTGCCCAGTCTGCAATGTCTCCCAACATCTGCCACCAGACTGTCCTCCAGCTCCTCCGCCAGGCAGGGGTCTACACCACTCCTATTTTTACTCTCTGCCCCTTGTTATCAGGTGACCCAATCGCCTCCACGGTTCCCTCCGCCTCCTCTACTCCCCCTATGCCAATGCAGTTTTTGACTATCATTGCTACCCCTCCTCCCCTTCCCTCCCCCCTGTCCTTCCTGAACATAGTGTATCCCTCCAGGTTCAGGTCCCAGTCATGTCTTGCAGTGGCCCAAGTCTCAGTGACCGCTGCCACATCCACTGCTCCCTCAGTTAGCATCGCCTGGAGCTCAGGCATTTTATTGCCCAAGCTCCTGGCATTTAGTAGGACTACCTTCCACCCTTTCCCTATAGTTCCATTTCCCCTGCTCGTGTTCCCATGGGGATTCTGTTTTCCCCTGGTCTGCACTTTGCCAGTTGGCCTTTTCCTGAAATCTTCCTGGTCCCCAGGGGGGTGGAGACAGAGTCCCTCCTTTATCGGCACCCCCTTGACAGCCTTTTCTCCCATTCCACCCCCCTTCACAAGTTTAAACCCCACTTTACACCAATGAACCCCTCTATTTTCAACTTAAGGATTCCCCTCCCCTCCAAATTGAGATGTAGTCTATCTCTAGCATACAGCTCCTTATCCTCCTTATTGAAATAGACTCCCCTCTTGTACCCTTTTCACCCCCACGAGGTGCTTGTAGGTCTGTATCATTTCCCTCTCTCCATCCTCTCTTGTAGAGTGTATATGTTGAGATCCCTCAGTCTCTCTTCAAAGGGCTTTTAATGTAACCACTGCACCATTTTAGTTGCCCTCCTCTGGACTGCCTCTACCTTGTGTCTGTCTTTCTGAGATTTGGCCTCCAGAAATAGACATAGTACTCCAGGTGCGGGTCTCATGAGCTTTCCGATACAGTGGCAACATCACCTCCCTCTTCCTGCTGGTGATGCCTCTCCATATGCACTGCATCATCCAATCAGCCCTGCCCGCTGCCTTGTCACACTGCCCTGCCAATTTGAGGTCATCAGATATGATAACCCTAAGGTCTCTTTCCTGCTTAATTTTATTTTTAATTTTTTTTAAATTTTAGTCATTGGTAATAGGGTAGGGTTAATGGCTGTCAGTACCTCCCCCACCTCCCATTTATAACCAGCTCCTGGATTTCTATGCCCTATGTGCATGATTTTGCATGTTTTAGCATGGAATCCCAGCTGATAATCACATCAGAGGGTTAGCAAGTTCTACTCCTGTTCATTCATCAGATTTAATCACATTTCTTATAAATTCCTGCATTTGTCTAGGGGTGTGTTACTGGTTTGTGGCCCATATCAAAACAATCATTATAAAAATGGGTAAAGGAGTTCAAGGAACCTGACTGGTTGTTAGCCATGCATTAGAAGTGTCTAATGCATGGCTAAAACTAGAACCCTATGTAGAATACACAGACCAATTTTATAAGCACAATAAGCCACTCTGGGGATGTGTGTTATACAGTTCTAGGAGACTGAACGTACTTGGCCTGCAGCTTCGTACCTCACAATGCTCCATAGCCGTGCATTAGAACTGTCTAACACACCCATCATATCTTATTAGCACTCAACATTCAATTCAGTTAATTCTGTCAGCTGCCATGCTCCTGACCACTCCTCAAGTTTCCCAAGGTACCTATTCATTCTCTCCTCCCTATTACAGGTTTTGATGTCGTCTTCAAAAAGGTATACCTTCCCTTCCAGTTCTTCTGCACTCTGACTTATGAAGACATTGAAGAGGACAGGTCCCAATGGTGAGCCCTGCAGCACCCTACTATTCACTCTCCCCTCATTAGAATGAATGCCATTTACCATCACCCTCTGCCACCTATCCTTAACTAATGATCCCTCAGTTGGTTAAGGAATAGAACCCAGAGGGTTGTACTAAATAGGGAAGTCTCTGGGGAGATGGGGGTCATGAGTCAGTACTTTGCCCTGTTCTCTTCAATACATTCATAGGGGACACATGGGTGAAGCATGAAGGGATAGTCTGTCTATTTGCAGATGTCACCAAGATCTGCAATAGTGTGGACATAATGGAGGCCATGAGGAGGGACCTGGAAAGACTAGAAGAGTGGTCCAGAATTTTACAGCTGGGATTCAATGCCAAAAAAGTGGAAAGTCATGCACATCAGACACAAAAAAAAAAACGAGCCGTGTACAAAACAGGAGGAGAGGTCATGGCATATACCTCGTAAGAAAGGGACCTCAGGGTTATCAATCAGGATGATCTGAAAGCAATGGCCTAATTTTCAACGGCGGTGGGGACAGCAAAAGGATGATGGACTGCATAGGGAGGGGGATAGCAAGCAGAAGGATGTAGGTTATACTCAGTAGCATTATTTCAGTAGAATCATAGGGGTTGCAAAGTCCCATTTCAGCAAAATCATAGGGGTTGTAAAACTCTCCCAGCCACCACATCTATATAAATAAATGCTAGGGAAATCTTGTTTTAGGGTTCCTAGGGGTTGCAGTGGGCATCATAGGGGTTGCAAAAAAAATCATAGGAGTCTCAACAGCAACCCCTGGCTACCCCTAAATGACGCCCCTGGACACAAGGGAACCTTAGAGGACAGGAAAGGTCCGGTTAAAGCTGGAGATCTAGTACGGTCTGCAGTATAACAGTATAGGGAAAATGGGCAGACTAGGTGGGCCAAGCAGTCCTTCTCTGCCTTCAGTTTTCTATGTTTTTGTTTCTAAGTGAGCAAAACGTAAGGGGCTACCACATGCCATTGTCTGCTGAGAAGGGCTGTTTTCATGTATTTTGTTTTGGAATAAAAACTCCACTTTTCCTACTCAGGGATACGTTTGGAAAGCACTATTCCAGGTGATGAGAACTGTGCCATTTTTGACTTTATTGGTTCAATTTTAGTTGGTTTCCATCTGTATCCCCCTTCCCCTGGGCTGAGGCTGAATATAATCAAACTTGCCTAGCTCTCCTTTCATGTCAACAAAAACAAAATAAATAAAAATAGTCACATTAACCCTCAACCTAAAACCAGATACCCAAGGGATGTACTGCTGGTCACCAATTGTGGGGCTAGTCCCAATTTGCACTTTGTGTGCAAAAACTTTTTCCTTTTACTTATTGTTTACCATAGTATAGTAGATTGCATCAGGCTGTTTTTGCTGACTTCCAAGTGGATGTGTTCTGTAACCAAAAATCTCACAATCCCTGCAGCTGACTTTAGAGCAGGATTGCAGCAGTGGGAGAGTCAGTAGCCTGCAGTGTATATGTTAGATTTCTTTTTCTAAGCACTGATCTTTTATTTGCTGGTCCCACTTACCTCCCAAGGCTAAATACAGTCACAGAGGGTTGTACTTAACCCTGTGAGAGTAGTGGGACCAACAAACGTATGAACGTAGCTTATAAAAGCTCTAACATGCATGGCAGACTGTTGAATCTCCCACTGCTCGAGCCCTGATCTGATGACAGCTCTAGGGGATTCTGGGATTTGCAGTTATAAAAAATTTCCTCTTGCAAGACACCAAATCAGTCTGATACAATCTATTATACTGCAGTAAAGAGGAGGAAAAAAAGTTTTTGCACGCAAAGTGCAAATTGTAGTCAGTCCCACACTTGAGTGCGGCGCTCTTTGTACTGACTGTTCCCCTTTAAAAATTGAAGGTATTGAAATTCAGCATTTTTGAGACATTTGTGTAACTGATTTCTGTTGATGCCAACTGTGCTAATGGTGTTTTCATTTTCATTTGTTTTCCTGGAAGCAATGACATTTCTTTTAGGAAAGAAAAGAGACATGCAAAAGGTTACATCAGCTAAAGGTAAACAGATGACTTTACAAGAATAAACTCTGTCCAAATCAAAACAGCAAAGAACCATCAGAGGGCCAGATAGTGCATGATGTTGAATACAATAAAAATATTTTCACATATGTCAATAAGATGAGAAATCATTGAAATGTGTTGCACCATCTGAAGGATCAAAAAAATTCTGACACGAAAAAGGAAGAGCAGATGGTGGAATGCCTTTTGAGTGTCTTGCATCAATACTCACACAGGAAAAGGATGAAAACGTACCTGACAATGAAATGGTATTCACACACCACACACACAGTGGCACAGGAAGACACACTACAGGATATGAAGAACTGAAGGAGCACAGAGAATGTTCAAGATGGTTACCCAAAGCAGATGGATTGCACCCAGAAATCCTAAGGGATTTAAGCAACCAACTGTCCATCCTGCTAGAAGTAATAGTAAAACATAGAAACAGAAAATGACAGCAGATAAAGGCCTAGCAGCCTGTCCTATCTGCCCAAGCCTCTCTAGTTTTTGGAATGTGCCCTTGCCAGTCCTCCCTACCCAGCAGTCTGCGCCCCCCATGCACTATTCCCACGTACCTGTCCTGTCCCCTTTTTGAACCCTCCCACTATTTCAGCCCTGATGACCTCCTCTAAAAGCTTGTTCTGGTTCTCCATCACCACTCTTTCATGAAAAGTACTTCCTGGAATCCCTCTTGAACCCCCACACACACACACACACACACACACACACACACCGCTCCCAGTTTTAGGGAGTTACCCATGCTAACTCTGTCACCACATATTGTGAAAACTCACTGCTGTCCATCTTGTTTATTCCGATGAGGTACTTGAATGTTTCAATCATGTCACCCCCTTTTCAATTGTCTTCCAGTGAGTACCTGTCTGGATCCTACAAGCACTGCTCATAGGACCTATCCTTTTGCCCCTGCATCATTTTGGTGGCTCATCTCTGCATCACTTCCAACCTGTGCCTGTCCTGCCTCAGTTGTGGGCTCCAAAATTGTACAAAATCTGCCAATTACATAAAATATGCCAAGTGAGGGTGAATCAGGGATCTATACAGGGGCTGTATTCCCTCACTCCAGCGAGTTATTCCTTTCACTATGCACCCCAGCATCTGATTTGTCTTGCCCACAGCCCTACTACACCGTGCTGATGCCTCCATGTTCTACATTATTAACATCCCCAGGTCCCTTTCATCTGATGAGCTCTCCACTCCCACCCCATTCATTACGCCGTTCTTGTGCTCTTGGCCCCTCTGTGCATTACCTTGCACTTTTGTGCATTAAATCTCAGCTGCCTCACTGTCCACCACCTCTCCAGATTTTCCTTTATGGCCCTCATCCCAGCCTTGGTGTCCACTCTCCCAGAGATCTTGGTGTCAACTGTAAAGAGGCATATCTTTCCCTGAACACCCTCCCCTATATCACAAATAAATATGTTAAAGAGAACTGGTCTAGAACCAATCCCAGAGCCATCCCACTCATGACTTCCCTTTCACCTGAAGGTCCTCCATTTATTATCGGACCACCCTCTGGGTCCTCCCACTCAGCCAGTTTTTCACCCACCCTGTATTCTTGTCCTCCACCCTCAGGTCACCTGACTTCATTATTTATTTATTTTTTTTTCCTTTTTACCAGGAGAGACACACTAAGCTGAAAGCTTGTTTAGAGGTGCAACCTGGGAGCACAAGGAAGTAAAGGACTTGCTCAGGGTCACACAGTATGCAAGTGGGGGCTATAGGATTCAAACCCAGGTCTCCAGGTTTGCAGCTCAGAGCCTTAAACCACTGCACTATACTGCCTCCTTGATTATCAGTCTCACATATGGAACTGAGTTGAAGGCTTCACTGAAGTCTAGTGTAAGACATCAGCTGACTTACCCCTAGCCATGGCCTTTGTCACTCAGCTGAAGAATTCAGTCAGGCTCATTTACCACAACCTGCCATTGGTATATCCATCCTGCCTGGAATCCTGATAACCACTGGGCTCCAGGAACTCTGCAGTCCTTTCCATCAGTATAAATTCCAGTAGTTCCCCTCTATAAACATCAGGCTGACTAGTCTATAGTTTCCTGGCTCCTTCTGACTCCCGTTGTTATGTAGAGGGACCGCATTCACTGCCCTTCAATCCTGCAGTACTTCTCCTGCCACCAAGCAGCAGTTAAAGAGATCCATTAGCAGACCTGCCAGGTACTGCCCCATCTCCTGTAACACCCTCAGGTGCATCCTGTCTGATCCCATTGATTTATTCACATTCAGTGCTTGAAGTCCCTTCATCACTCTCTCCTCCATTATGGGCTCCTCCCCAACACCTGCTAGCAATCCCCTGATGGCAACCATGCTGCAGTCTGGCACAGAGCCCCTGTCATCCACCATGAATAGTAAACAGAAATAATTATTCAGTTGATTTGTCTTAGCCTTCTCATCCTCTACCTGTTCCTCGCCCTTTTTTTGCCTGATTGCACCTTCCTTGGCTTTGCATTGCTGTCATATATAGAGAAAAAATGCTTTGTCACTCTCCCTAACCCCATTTGCTAACTTTGTTCCACCTCCGCCTTTGCCTGTCTCACTGCCCTGTTTGCCATTCTAATTTTTTCCTTTTTTTTTTGCTCCCCCTGCCCCTGGACCAGCCACTCCTTCAAGCCTCTCAGGCCCCCTACCACCACCCTATCCCCCCCAGTCTCCACCTCACATCACAGCCATCCCCAGGGTAACCTGGCATAACCCTTCACCAGATGGGTCCCTCTCCTCTGAGGGGGAAGGCACCGGTGAGGTGGCCAGCACACTCTTCAATTGGCCCTGGGGTGCTGCTGAGGTGGGTATGGCTGGCTTGAGGCTTCCATGGTGGTGGGGGCCAGCAGCCACCATCAGGCTGGCCCTGGAGCTGCTTTTTCCTCCTTGTTTCTCCCTGGGGTGTGGCGTGGCATGGCCATGACATCTAGGCACACACCGACGTTTGCCACACCCCCTAGTCAATGGAGCCCAGCATGCTGCTGTGCTCCCGGCCTGCACCAGGAGTCAGCAGGCACCTGGCTGCATCCCCGCCCTCCCCCTGGGAAAAGGTGAGCAGTCTTCCAATGCTCGAGCCTTCTCCCCTGGCCAACCCTCTGGCACCCGGGTCCATTCCTGAACCCGGCTCACCGGCGTCGCAAGTGGAAATCCAACTGCTGAGCGATGGGCTGGCTCATATTTTCCTTTTATGACCCCACCTTCCTCTGTTTGATTCCTTTTATACCTAAAAAGTTCCTTCCTTTTTTCTCTTACTGACTGTGCAGTGCACTTTGAGAACCATAGTGGTTTCTTTCCCATCCTACCCTTCCCAGCCATTTTTGTTCAGAGATCGGTAGCCTCTAGCACTCTCCTTTTAATCAGATCCCATTTTCTGGTTATTCTAACTGCCTCCAGCACTTTCCATAGTTTATCCCCAACATCTCCC
This sequence comes from Neoceratodus forsteri, assembly GCA_016271365.2. Taxonomy (NCBI): domain Eukaryota; kingdom Metazoa; phylum Chordata; order Ceratodontiformes; family Ceratodontidae; genus Neoceratodus; species Neoceratodus forsteri. The sequence goes on along the minus strand of CM028129.1, from coordinate 229,543,553 downwards.
TTATGCTTCCAAAATTTGCCTTCAAAAGTCTAGGACTTTAGTCCTGTAATGAGCTCTCTTATTCCCAAAGCGGAACCTTTCAACAGCTAACATTGAATGAATCAATAAAATCTGTAAGAGCTGTTTATGTATTGAAAACTGAAGAATGGCCTATATGGTGCCAAGATTCCAAAAGACCTCCAAAGCTGAGCCAAGGAATAAGCATGATACGCCCTGGAAGCTGCTGGAGATAATCATAAGAAACAGAATTGTTGAACACACAGAAAAATGACTTGGACTTGGTGGCTATGGATGGATTCTGTAAAGGTCAGTCATGAGAATAATGGCAAGAGTGACCTCAAAGCTACCTGTTAGACATGCTATTCTAGGCTGTAGTCTTTGAAGGTGGATAGGAACTCATTCTCAGCCCTGCCATTAATCCTCTAAAGACTCAGTCTATGCCTTGGAGATTAAAGTCCCCCAAGATTCTCTTTCGGATGCAAATATAAATCTTGCTATGTTAGTTATTGGTTTTGTGTGGATACTTTTAACTACTGGGAGGCATGTTCCAGACTCAGACCCAGAAAGCCCTCAGTGGCTCATGTTTTAGATTTTCTGCAGCAGGGCTTAGACTACAGTCGTTGTCTTGGTATTCTTTGTGTTCAAGTATCAACTCTAGCAGCAGCTCTAGGTAATTTTGGGGAGATCACATTAGGTTCTTACTGGTATATTGTCTGATTTTATTTTTATGGTGACCAGTAGATCCAGATTAGTTTTCAAACCTCCGATAGCTCTACCTGACCTGAATGTGATATTCACTGGATAATACAAATTCTGGATTGTCCAATGTAATTACTGTCACTCCAATGTATGTTACAATTGTTAACCACTGTGTTACTGATAACTCTGTGTAATCTTCTGCTGTATGTAACTAATCTGTGTCGCCCCTGAAAAAGGGACCTCTGGTCTCGGTGGGCTTACCTGGTTACCAAAATCGAAATAAAATAAATAAATAAAAAATACTGTAACCATCCTTTCAACCATCTGTCCAAATCACAGAGTAACTCAATTACAACACAATTTCTCTTAGCCACATGTTCAGTTCACAGTCAGTAAACTTCAAGCATTTTCTTGTCAAGTCCCTATTTTGATTTTTCATCAAGACAAGGTAGCCCTATACAAGATGTCTTCATTTAGCCAAAATGTAGCACTCTTTCCATGTCATTCAAGATTAAATCATCTTCTTTTTGTCAAGGCCTGCTAGTGGCAGCAAAGAACAATTCCTTCATATATCAGTGTAAACAGAGCAGTTGAAACATTTGATGAGAGTGCATCTTTTAGATCTTCAGCATACCTTAGTGTGCTGTAAAGAGCAGCAAAGAAAAAACAGGCAACTTTCAAGGCCATCTTGGCTAGATAAGTCACATCTTGCACAGAAAAAGTGTATGTGGTTGCTAAATTATGCTTGTTTGAGCAGGGCACTGGCAGTAATGTGGGAAGAAATTATAGAAGCTTCAGTAATGGAACTGTGACAAATGGGAACTTCTCTTTGTGCACATTCAAAAAGCAGCTGCAGCTGCCTCTGTTGTCTCACTTGTTTGGATAAGGCTCCCAAAACTGGAGGAAGCCCCTCAGAAATCGAGGATAATAGCATTAAATTGCTGTATTTTAAAATGTAATATATATACAGTGTATATATATATATATATATATATATATGCACATATATATTATTTACAAAAAACTACGTTAATGCAGACATTAGGGTTGTAAGACGCAAAGCGCACAAAGATGGGAAATGAAAAAAACAGTAGGGATTTGGGTCTCTGGAGTATTGGCGAATCAGTGATGGGGTCACACTTGGGGGTTATCAAACTAATGCCCACCCCCAAACCGTGACCTCCTGTCTGAAGCACAAAATACAGCTGCAACCTAGTGCCTCATAGTGCTACAGTATGGCCAATATAATCTGTCAGAGCTTTCTTCATGCAGGGCTTGATCCAGGGAAGGGGTATTAGGGTTGACAACCCCAGGTTAGACCCTCCACTGATTCACCATGACTCCGGAGAACCAAATCCTTAATGTTTTTTGCATTTCCCATCTTTGTGCGATTTGCGTTTTACAACCCTAATGTCTGCATTAACGTAGTTTTTTGCAAAGAATCTTCTTTTTGTGATAGTTGAACTGTATCCTCATTTGAGCAGGTTCCGCAAAATGAGCTAAGTACAATATGAGGTAAGTACAGTATTGGAGACAGTCCTGATGCAGTGCATGGGCCCAGCAGACCCTGGCACACATGTTGATACCTTGTGGGTGAGGTTCCCTGACCCACCACAGGGTGTGCCATCTGCGCCAAAACACTGCTCTGTCCCTACCCAGGCTGTGACTGGTGCTGCATGCTGCAGCACCTTCCACATCAGCCTTGTCCCAGTAAACTGGCTCATTGAGTTCACACCTGAACTCAGCTCACTGGCATGGTAAGGCAGCGTGTTCCCCAGAGGTGCAATGGACATCCCTACAAACGATGTTACTTAATACATTCTTTGTTTTTTAATATTTTGGCCCCAAACTTTCAACATAGTCTTCTTATGACCCCACCTCATAAACCCCATAGGTGAAAATTTTCAATTCCATGCTGGAAGGCCATTCCATACCACATGTGCAAAAACACATTTTGGACAATATGTGAAAAATGACAGCTGTACTGTTTATGAGGTGGTGTGAAAAAATGGGTATGTTTAAAATCTGGAGTCAAAATATTGTAAATTACCAAAGTTATGACCTGCACAGAACAATTTCACTGCACACTCGTAACCTGGCCATTTTCCAGAATTTTTTGACCAAATTTTCAACATGGGCTTTTTGGGACCCCACCTCATGAACACTGGCACTGTCATTTCATTAATCAGTCCCAAAAAGTGATTTCATGCAGCGATCACGAAATCACCTCCTGGACCTGATTAATGAAATGACAGTGACAGTGATCATGAGGAGGAGGAGTCCCAAAAAGGCCATGTTGAAAATTTAGTGAAAAAAATTTGAAAAAATGGCAAAGATATCATAAGTTCAAAATGCCTTTGGAAATACATTATATGGCATTTACCTGTATTCCACAGTTTGCAGCTTTGCTTTGAAGAGTGCAGATGTCCCAGTCCATGAAGATGGCATCAGCCGACCTCTGGAGGGTAAGTATTTGGTAAGGGGTGGGGTGGTGGATGCCTAGTGGGAGGGTTGGGTTGGGGGTAGGGAGATGGTGCAACGACGAGGGACAGTTTCTTTTTTCCAAGTTAAAAACAAAAAGGCATTGTGGGACAGTTTTTCTTTTCAGGGCAAACATAAAAGAATTAAAGTATTTCAGAACACAGGGGTGGGCTCCCAGTGTATGATACTGCTGGGGGGATGTAAATGACAACATGGGGATTGGGCCTCCGATGTCGTCGGTGGTCGTAAATCAATGGGTTGCAAATGAGGAAGCATTCAACACTGGGGGTGGGCATCCTGGTGTCGGATGACAATACAAAATAACAATAACTAAATAAATTAAATAAATAAATACATAAATACACTGCCACTGGGTTGCAGATACTGTAACAGTTTAATTAAGACACAATCAGGCTGGCAAGGCTACAATGACAGGAGCCCCATCCCTGACCTACTGTACGAACTATGACAGCAGCAGTCTGCTCTATACAACACAGCTGTCTTTAATAAATGACAGCTGTGTCATATAGTACAAGTACTATATAACACAGCTGTCATTTATTAAAGACAGATGTGTCGTATGTGTCACAACCTCCAGAGGTAAGTATAGGGTAAGGGGGGGGGTGTGGGGTGGTGGTTGCTCAGTGGGAGAGTCGGTTGGGGGTAGGGAGACAGTGGCAGATGAGAAAGGACTGTTTTCTTTTTTTCAAATTAAAAAAAAGATGTCTCAGGATTTTTTTTTCTTTTCAGGGAACTACACTATTTCAAGACACTGGGGGTGGGCTTCCCAGTGTCACACACTGCTGGGGGGTATAAATGCCAACACGAAGACTGGGGCCCCCGATGTCATCAGTGTAAATAAAGCAAGAGGCTGCACAGCGGCGAAGCATCCAACACCTGGGGTGGGCATCCTGGTGTCACATATGAATAAAAGAAATAAACAACAATAAATTAAATAAATACACTACCACCAGGGATTGAGGCCCCTGTGTGCAGATAACAGACAGTTTAATTAAGGCAAAGTCAGAAACATAGAAGTTGACTGCAGATAAGGACCGCAAGGCCCATCCAGTCTGCCCTTTTCTTTTTCTACCTTATAAATGTGCCATTGGCCTTTGCTCTGTCAGTGGCCTATCTATTCATACTCATCTATATTGCTCCCTTATGCCTATCCCATGCCTGTTTGAAGCCCTGCATTGTATTCATATCCACCACTTCCTGAGGTAGGCCGTTCCATGCATCTACCACCCTTTCTGTGAAAAAGAACTTCCTCACATTACCCCTTAATCGACCTCCTTCTAATCTCATGCTGTGTCCTCTTGTCCTGAAACATGTTAGACTCTTTCACCTTGTTAATGCCCTTAAGGTGTTTGAATGTTTCAATCATATCACCTCTCTCCCTCCTTTGCTCTAGGGTATACATATTGAGCTCTGTTAATCTGTCCTGATACGTTTTCTGAAGCAGTCCCTGCACCATTTTGGTTGCCCTTCTCTGAACTGCCTCAATTTGGTTAATGTCCTCATGAAGGTGTGGCCTCCAGTACTGCACGCAGTACTCCAGATGGGGCTTAACCAGTGTCTTGTAAAGAGGGGTTATTACCTCCCTCCTCTGACTTGTGCTACCCTTACTAATGCACCCCAACATTCCCCTAGCCTTACCTACTGCTTTAGAAGTCTGCTTGGATGTTTCAGGTCATCAGTGATGATGATGATGCCCAAGACTCTTTCTTCCCTTGTGACTGCCAGCAACTCCCCTCCCAGGCTATAGATGGCTTCAGGGTCTCTCTTCTCTATGTGCATGATCTTGCGGGGCTACAATGACAGTAGTCCCATCCCTGACCTACGAGTCATGACAGCAGCAGCCTGCACTATACAACGCAGCTGTCTTTAATAGATGCCAGCTGTGTCATATAGTGCTTTCGTTACATGACACAACTGTCATTTATTAAAGACAGCTGTGTCATATAGTGCAGGCTGCTGCTTTTGCAAAAATTCAGTTATTAATAGAACATTGATTTTTTTGAACTGCGCATGCTCAGAAACGGTACATTTTTATCAAATATTTTAAAAACTACTTAACAGCTGGACCTAGAAACCACTTACACACATACCTTGGACCAAGCTTTATCAAACCTGAAAGTCTCAGGTTTCAAAGTCTCCTATTTTTTTAGTTGTTGGGCGGCAAAAAAAAGTCTTAAACTTTTCAAAAATGGAGACTTTTGTGTTTATTTGCACCTCTGTAACTTTGCCTCCCCTGAACCGATCCACATGAACTTTACAGGATCAAGAGATCCTGGCACAGAGGCTGAGCTTTCCAAATTTCATGTGAATAGGTTGAAAAGGGGCAAAGTTATTTAGGTGCACAAATTTGAGTTTAACATAGAAGTGCTTACGCAACCCTAATATACAGGCGTGATCGTGCCTGTGTAGCATATGTGTGTGTGTGTGTGTGTAAAAAAACACTGAGTACACTGCACCTTGCAACTTTCTTTGTACGTTGGTCAGTTGCAGCTTGTAACTGATGTTGTTAATTAAATGACAATATAATAGTGGCATCATCACTTGCTGAATTTAAAAAGAGGCTGCTACAACATCTGGGCCCCCCCCAAAAAAAAGCTCTATTGAGCGTAGCGTAGGTGGGTAGCCTAGTGAAGCTGACCTGTTCATGTTTGATGGCACTTTGTTACTTTAAATAAACAAAGCATATTTTATGAATTCTGTAGTAGTGCTGTCTACTTTCGGGTATGACAGCCCTCTTGTTTTGGTGGAGTGGTTGATTTTGAGCGGGGCAAGGTCTTTCAGTACTGCACCCATGCAGTGCTGAATCACTGCATGCTGTGGTCTTCCTGGACTATGTCCTTTGTAGTTGCCCTGCTCCTGTGACACTTATTTAACCCCTTCTACCCACATGATGAATTTGTCAGAAATTTTTCCCCGGCTAGGTCACAAATGTACATATTTACTTGCTGGAGACCAGACAAGAGAGGGGAGATACGATAGAGACCTTCAAGTTCCTGACAGGTATGAACAAGGTAAACTGCAAGGTGCCATTTAGCATACGAAGTGGATCAGAAACACAGGGGCATGAGTAGAAGCTGAGGTGGGTGGAGGGTCAAGAGAGAAGTGAGAAAGTTTTGTTTAGCAGAAAGGGTAGTGAGCCATGGAACAATCTGCCAGCTGATGTGGTGGGTGCCAAAACTATCAATGGTTTCAAACACGGTTGGGACAGAGTGAAGGGCTTGGTGGCTGCTGAGGATGGTAGTGATAGAGCAGGGAGCATAGGGGTGGATAGTGCAGATTAGAACTCTGTATGGACAATAGGTCTTGGCTTTGTTAGGGTTTGTGGGCAGATTAAATGGACCAATGGTCTTTTTCTGCTGTCATCGTCTATGTTTCTATACTGTATCTATGTCTATGTCACATCCATACAGTCATTAGGTGCTCTGGAGGTTTCAGTCCTTGGCCTGTAGGTTTGCAGTATTATGCCCTAATCAGTAGGCTAAACTGCCTCCCAATTAATGCAGTGTGTGGTCTATTCTCTCCATTGAGACATGGAACTGTTATCTGGGGCACAGACTTGATTATGGCAGCAATCATGTTTTTTTTCTCTCTGACAATGCTGACTGTAATATATTCAACCCTGGCTTACTCACTCTATTCTAATTTGACCTCATAAATTTATATATATATATATATATATATATATATATATATATATATATATATATATAAAACATATAATGTTTAAGAAACACACTGCTTATACTAGGTAACAGTATTTAAATGCAACTAGCACACTGCTTTACTACTTTAAGTGGACTAGAATTATTATTTGTGCCTTGTCTTGCTTGTTGGGGATGTCTTCCTTGTATAGGCCCTGCTTAGATTGGGCCTGGGGATATTCAGCACTCTAGGCTCAGTGTTCAGTCCCTCCCCCCAAGCTGAAGCCTTATCTGATAAAAAGCTCATCTCACCTCCTGATCTTCTCTCCACAGCTCTTGTGCCCACCCGGAGGTCGCGAGGGCTCTGAGTAGCTGCCCTCCCCCAAGTCCACAAACAGAAACAGGTACGGACCCACAGACAATTTACAGATGCTTGTGCTCCATGGAGGTTTGCCCACCGATGCTATGCTTCGGCTACTCCACCACCCTTGGCAAACTGCTACTCTTATAGACAATGTCATGTGTCGGTTTGGAACCAATCAGCCCACTTTCCCATAAGCAGGTTATCAGCTCCAACCACCAGGGGCCGCTTACTCAGTTGATAAGCTGTTAACAGCCATCCTTGCAGATTCTGAATCCAAACCAATCAATTATGTTTCTAATCCTTTTCTTTATCACTCTTCTGGCACCTCTTGTGTCCCTCCCACCTTCCTCCTACACTGCACTGTCGATCTGCCAGCCTGCACCCATTTTCACAACTGATCCCCTACCTCTGCACACCACCTCTTTAGCAGTCCATATTGCTGACATCTATCACTTTCCCTATTTGCAGGGCCCTCTATCCTCCCACCGTCCTTTTATGCAGGGCAAACAGCCCTATATCCACTTACACTGGACTCTGCAGCACCCCCTACAGTAAGCTGGCTCCAGCCCATACCCAGAAAGCTACTGTGGGTGAGACCCATAACCAAACTATTGATTCTTCTCTTGCTTCTCTCTTCTGGGAATGTCGGAATAAACCCCGGTCCTATCTGCCCCCACAGTCACTATGCCGCCCCTCCTTTACAACTCACCAAAGGTCTGAAGCTGCTTTACCTTAACATCTGCAGCTTACTGCTAAAAATAACCCTATTGCAGCCAACCATCCTCTCCCTTCACCTGGATGTGCTGGTTATATTTGAGACCTGGTTAAAACCATACAACAAAGACTCCGAAATCCATATCCCCAGAAATACTGCCATTCACCATGATCTACCTAGCAGCAAAAGAGGTGGTGGTGTTGCCATGTATATAGCATCCTCACTCCAGTTCACCCAAGTCGCACTGCCTACACCTTCACAGATGATTGACTCCATAATGATAAAATTAACATCCCTTCACATGACTCCCCTGTTCTTTGCCGGTTCCTACTGCTCTCCTGATACCTCTCCATCCTCCACCATGAATCATCTCGGGGACCTAAAAATGAAAGCCTAAGGGGGCAAGATACACATCCCTGGGGGCTTCAACTTTAATTGGCTCTCCAATGCCAAGCTTTGCAACCTGGTAACCACCCTCAGCCTATTACCAATGATCTCCAAACCCACTCACCTAAACCACAAAACACTAAATCACTCACTCATTGATTAGGTTCTCACCTCCCACCCCACAGAATAGTTGCCTCTGATCTCCTTCTGGATGCTCTAAGTGACCACCGTATGATGTACATGGTGAGATACATTTTCAGACCTAAGGCATCCCCCCCTCCACAACATCCTGACAAGATCCTGCAAATCACTTGACCTTGCCTCCCCTTCTCCATGAATACTGGTCTTATGGATAACTCAACTACCTTCAAAAAAATATTCTTTTTAAATGGGATGGATTACACTTAAATAAAGCTGGGACACATATACTAAGCAAGAAAATAAATTATATTATAACTTTTCATTTAAACTGGATAAAGGAGGGAGGAAAATTCACAAACTAGCATCAAACATCAAAGACCTACAGGAAGGATGGAATGGGGTAATGATAAACGCTAGAAGTCTGCTAAACAAGTTCAATGAACTACAGTACAGTGCTTTTTGGACTTTTTACTGACTCAGGACTTAAATCATCAGGGGTGCTACTCGTGTCCCCACCACACCGGAGACTCTGAGGGACTTTCTCGGGCTGGCCTGGGGCTAGTGTGCACAGCAATCTGTGTGCCTCCTCTCACCCTCACCACACATAGGGGAAAGAAATAGGGGCCAAAAAGTTCAAACTGTGGGAGTGCTGGCCCATACAAGAAGGGCTGCCAGCAGCTCCAGAGTCATCAATGAGCAATCACCATTTGGGGGGTAGAGGGAGAAGCAGACGGAGACCGGACTCCTTCCCCTCGCAATGGAGAAACTGCGCTTTTTGGACCTTTTGCCAGCTCGGGACTTAAATCATCGGGGGCGTTACTCGTGTCCCACCGCACCAGAGACTCTGAGGGACTTTCTCGGGCTAGCATGGGGCTAGTGTGCACGGCAATCTGTGTGTCTCTCCCACCCTCACCACACAAAGTGGAAAGAAAAAAAGGTGCCAAGAAATTCAAACTGTGGGAGTGGTGGTCTGTACAAGAAGGGCTGCCAGCAGCTCCAGAGTTATCACTGAGCAATCGCCATCGGGGGTAGAGGGAGCAGCAGACGGAGGGATGCAGACCTATACTGATGCGATGGTCTGCATCTGTGCAGGGGTGGAACCAGGATCCTAGATGAGAGGTTTAAATGCTTCATTGGCTAGCATTTAAACTAGCCAAGTGGGGAGGCACTGAAAAGGAGCAGGGAAATCTCAGCCTCCCCTCACAAACAACAGTAATTAGTGAGGTAAACACCAAGGTAGAGAAGTCATTAGGGAGCAGGACAGAAGTAAATGTAAAAGGCAAAGGCAGTAAGGACAGAAATGGGGCTAAAAGGGTAAGGCCATCAAAAGTGGAGGGTGATGAGTACCAATGCCCGTAGTCTGTGTAACAAGCTCCCTGAACTAGTGGCCTTGATGGAAGAGGGTTGCCTGGATATTGCAGTCACAGAAACATGGTACACAGAGAACCATGACTGGGATGTCAACATACCAGGATACACAATCTACAGGAGGGACAGGGAGGGTAAAAGAGGAGGAGAAGTAGCTCTTTATGTAAAGGAAGGGATCAAAGCAACAGAACTAAAGAGTAAACAGGGAGCAGATGAGACACTCTGGGTCACCCTGGAGACAGGAAATGGCACCACAATCTGCATGGGGGTTGTATACAGAGCCCCATCTCAGGGGGAGGGAATGGACAAGGAAATGATAGAAGCCTTCCTTAGAATGGCAGAAAAAGGGGAGATTTTGTTGATGGGGGACCTGAATATGCCAGATGTTAACTGGAGCACCTTTGCTGCAGGCACATCCAAGAGCAGGGTCATTCTTGATGCCCTACAGGGGGCATGCCTCAGACAGCTAGTATTGGAACCCACTCAGGAGGGAGCAATCTTAGACCTGGTACTCTCACATGGGGACGGAGAAAGAATCTCAGATTTAGAAGTGGGTAGCCATCTGGGAACAAGCGACCACCAAACAGTGTGGTTCACGATAAACACAGTCATACAATCAAGCCGTACAAAAGCAAAAGTATTGGACTTTAGGAGGGCTGACTTTGGGAAAATGAGAGAGTGCCTCAGAAAAGCACTAGCAAACAGGCAAGAAGGAGGGGTGGAGGAACGATGGGGAGTAATCAAAACAGCCATCACAGAGGCAACAAGCCTTGTGTAAAGCAAATCAACAAAACACAACCAAGGAAAAAAACGCTATGGTTCTCAAAAGAGGGTGGCAGGGAAGGTTAAGGAGAAAAGGATAGCATTCAGGAAATATAAGGAAACACAGAAGGAGAAGGACAGAGAACTTTATCAGTTAAGGCAGAAAGAGGCTGGGAAGGCAGTCAGAATAGCAAAGGCCCAAACCAAGGAAAGGATAGCCAACTCTGTTAAGAAAGGGGATAAGACCTTTTATAGGTACATTAGGGAGCGAAGAAAGACCAAAGGAGGGATACTGAGGCTTAATTAAGGGGAGGGAATGTGGGTAGAGGGTGACAATGAAAAAGCAGGGATACTGAAAGAATATTTCTGCTCAGTATTCTCTAAGGAAGAGGAGGGAGAGGTACCTAAACCAAACAAGAGAAACACTCTGAAGACGGGGGTCGATACCAGTCCATTTACAGAAGAAAGGGTTCTGAAAGAACTAATAAAATTGAAGGTGGACAAAGCAATGGGGCCTGATGGGATTCACCCAAGAATTCTAAAAGAATTAAGGGTAGAACTAATGACACCGCTGACTACTCTTTTTAACAAATCATGGGAGAATGGGGTGGTACCTGAGGACTGGAGGAGGGTGGATGTGATTCCTCTTCACAAAAGTGGGAGCAGAAAGGAGGCAGGAAACTACAGACCAGTTAGTTTGACCTCAGTGGTAGGTAAAATGATGGAATCACTTCTGAAGGAAAGAACTATTGAGTACCTAGAGGCCAGTGGGGCACAGGACCCAAGGCAGCATGGATTCACGATGGGAAGGTCATGTCAGATGAATCTAATAGATTTCTTTGACTGGGTGACCAAAGTAGTAGACCAGGGAGGGGCTGTGGACATGGCTTACCTAGATTTTAGCAAGGCATTTGATACAGGCCCACACAAAAGATTAATACACAAGTTAGCCAGCCTTGGAGTGGGTCCCAAGGTGGTAGCCTGGATAAACAATTGGCTAGACAACAGGACGAAAGGGTAGTAGTAAATGGAGTCCACAGTGAAGAAAGGAGGGCTACTAGTGGGGTACCGAGGGTTCAGTAGTGTCTTTATATGACATTGCAAAGGAACTGGAAGGAAAAGTATGTCTCTTTGCAGATGACACAAAGATCTGCAACAGGGTTGATACACCAGATGGAGTGGAAAGGATGAGAAGTGACTTGGTAAGGTTGGAGGAATGGTCAAATGTATGGCAGCTCAGATTCAATGCAAAGAAGTGCAAGATAATGCACCTGGGAAACAAAAACCCAGGGCAAGAGTACACAATGGGGGGTGAGATACTGACAACAGTAAAAATGGAATGGGACCTGGGGGTAATTATATCAGATGACCTAAAGGTGGGCAAGCAATGTGAGAAGGCAGTAAGGAAGGCTGGGGGGATACTGGGATGCATAGGGAGAGGCATCAATAGTAGAAAACAGGAAGTTGTTAACCCTCTGTACAGACAGTTGGTGAGACCCCATCTGGAGTACTGTATTCAGTTCTGGAACCCCATCTCCAAAGACATAGACAGAGTGGAGGCTGTCCAGAGGAAGGCAACCAAATGGTACAGGGTCTGCACCAGAAGACATATGAAGAAAGACTAAAGAGCTTAATATGTATACCCTTGAGGAAAGGAGGGAGAGAGGGACATGATAGAAACTTTCAAGTACCTCAAGGGAATCAACAAAGTCCAAGAGGGTGGCATCTTTCAGAAAAGAGATGTGCAAGAACAAGGGCACAATTTGAAGATAGAGGGCTCAGAGGTAATGTGAGGAAGTTTTTTCACAGAGGTTGTGAATGCATGGAACAGCCTCCCTGAGGCGGTCGTGGAGTCAAGAACAGTGGGAGAATTCAAGAATGCATGGGACAGACATAAGGCAGTCCTAGTGAGGGGTAGGAGGAAGTAAGCTGTTAGTTAATTAGGATCTGCAGCTTATCTGTTAGGTAGGAAAATGGGCAGACTAGGTGGGCCAAGCGGTCCTTATCTGCCGTCAAATTCTATGTTTCTATGTTTCTCCCTGTGACAGAGAAACTTTGCTTTCTGGACCTTTTGCTGACTCAGGTCTTAAATCGTCAGGGGGTGCTACTCGTATCCCCACTGCACCGGAGACTCTGGGGGACTTTCTCAGGCTGGCCTGGGGCTAGTGTGCATGGCAATCTGTGCGCCTCCTCCTGCCCTCACCACACAAAGTGGAAAGAAAAAAAGGCGCCAAGAAATTTAAACTGTGGCGTGCTGGCCCCCACAAGAAGAGCTGCCAGCAGCTCCAGAGTCATCACTGAATGATCGCCATTGGGGGTAAAGGGAGCAGGAGAAGGAATCGGCCTCACCCACCCGTCCCGCACCACCGCCTTAACTTAAATACGCTCCGGAGATAGCCCAGCCCATCCAAAACTTTCAACAATTGTCCAATATCTGGAGTGGCTTAAAGGGGCACAGCCACTGCTCAACCCCTGAGTCATTAGCATGCACAGAACACAGTATTAGCCTGCTGAGGACTAAGGATAGAAAAAGGGCTGTCGTAGTACTGTGTTCTTACCATTTTTATTTTTTTCCCCACCTATCTCAACTGCTAGTTCACCTAGTCTATCTTCTGCATTAGCCTAGCCTATACAGTCTCCAGAATCTGTATCTACTTAGTTATTATTATGGCTGGGAAAGGAGCGTGCTAGCTTGATATTGCAGTGCTGGGGTTTTTACTGTATCTGATCCATCTCGTTTGCCAGTTTCACCCAGTCTATTTCTGTTCTTTAGCCCAGCCCACATAGTCCCCTGAATCTGTCTCTTATTTGATTTTTTTGAAAGGAGCATGCCAGTGTTCACATTGTCATACTGTGTTGTTAGTATATTTCTAGCTCACCCAGTTTATTTAGTTACTACCCTAGCCTATGCAGTCTCCAGAAGCATCTTCTGACCTACCTTGGCTGCCAAATTAGCTTGTGTACCTCTGCCTTAGTTCTGACCAAAGCACAGCCGTTACAGCCACCAGAACAAGGTGTCACTAGTTCCAGTTTACCCTTCACGACCTCCTGATCTAGGGGGGGCTGCATGTATGACCAAGGCACCCCTGGGAAGGCTTACAGGGAATCCCTAAGTAAGGTTAAGGCTGGCTTTTGAGAAGTGTGGTGGTGGATCACGATGGGACACCAAAGGAGGGGGGGGTGTCGGGATCTTCCTGGGAACCCTATATGTACTGACAATTGCTGCAACTGATCATGTCACCATAGGCCAGGCTGGGCACTACACCAGTGGAGCCAGTCCAGATGGGGATCACTTTATCCCAGAGTGTTGCCACCCATGTTTCAGGACCTATATGATGGCTGTATACATACTGGAAAAAAGAGGGTTTTTCATGGATGCAGTAATGTATCTAAGGGCCCACAACAATAAAAAAATACCCCACCCCTATGCAAGCTAGTGCTAAGACACTCCTCCTGGGCCTCCTGTTTCTAATGGGGGGTGACATAGAGCGAAACCCTGGCCCCCACGGGACTAGCATCCCCCACCTAACACCTAGCACACCAGAATGGGCCAAAGCTAGGGGGCTGAGGGTGGCCCACATGAATATTAACAGCATGAGGCCCAAGATCCACAAATTAGAGGCCTGGGCCAGCCTCTACTCCCCTGACATAATATGCATCTCTGAAACCTGGCTAAAGCCGCATATCCTCACTCATGAGGTTGAACTGCAAGGCTTTAAAACACTTAGAAAGGATAGGAAGGGGAAGAAGTGTGGGGGAGACCTGATATATGTTAGGTCTTAAATCAACACAACCATGGTCTCTACCACGGATCTTGAAGGATATGGGTGCGAAGTACTATTTGTCAAAATTCTTGTCGGGGACCACAAGCCACTACTTGTAGGGTGCACCTATAACACCCAAAGAAGGCCATGGAAGCCCTGAGAATGCTGACAATCACCGTACCCACCCTGCCCAGCTGTGAAAAGATAATACTTGGGGACTTCAACCTAAACTGGGGGGATAAGCTAGCTGGGGAGGTTAAAAACAGCTTCCTGGGAGCGAATCTCACACAGCTGATGCACGAGCCCACACGCATCAACCACAAGACTGGAAACCATACCACACTAGCCTGGATACTAGTGACTAATCCAGAAAGTGCCAAATTGGTAGGAACATGTGCAGACTCGCTCAGCAACCACACACCTACCCTTCTGGTGTGGAGGAATAATTTCCCCAAGCAACCCCCCAGAACCTTCTGGACCAGAAATTACCCAGCACCAAACAAAGGCTCCTTTCTTCAAGCCACTTGGAAGTTGACTGGGCCCAGGTCCTTGATACAACCTCTATAGATGGAGCCTTTGAAGGCTTCACCAGGCATTTTATGTTGGTAGCCAACAAGCATGCACCCAGGAAGATGATCAGGATCAAAGGTCAGGATGCCAGGTGGCTCAACCCTGATCTCAAGAGAAGGCTTGAAGGGCAGAGACAAACTACGGGGGAAATACAAGCACTCACACCTGCAACAGGATTGGGTGCGATACCAGGAAGCCAGAAACAGCTGCAAAAGGGAACTCAAAAATGCAAAAAAGAATTACTTGCATGCACTGTAATCCAAGAACCTGGCAGACCCAAAGAAGTTCTTGGGGCACATTAGCACCCTGCTCAATAGGGGCAAGAGTAAGGTGGCTGGGCCAATAAAAGCAAATGGGACACAACTGTCCACCTCTATAGACACAGCCAATGCCTTCAACAACTTCTTTCTAGTCCTGCAGAGGTTCAGAATGGGTGATCCCAGCAAAGACTCGGGTCATCAAACACACCCAGAAAATCCTGCCAAGGGCACCCAGATGCCCTGCATCAGGGCCCCGAATTCCACCTTAAGCTGGTATCGGTAGGGGAAGTCCTGAAGTTACTCAGAGGCCTGAAACCAGACGGTGCAGCAGGGCACGACAACATGGAACCCAAGCTGCTGAAAATAGGAGCCCCTGCTATTGCAGAACCTATAGTTCAGCTCTTTAGCAGGTCCCTGACAGAAGGGGAAAATACCTGCTCTGTGGAAGGTTGGACAGGTGACCCCAATCCTAAAACGTTGGCTGCATGGAAATGTGGAAGACTTTAAGCCTATCTCCATTCTAAGTACCCTAAGCAAGCTGCTGGAGAAGGTGGTCTACCAGCAGGTAAGCCACCACCTGGAACTGCACAACCTGCAGGCCCACCAGCAGCACAGTTTTAGAAGAAAACACGGGACCGAAATAGCCCTAATAAGCTTCACCACTGATGTGTATGAAGCCTTAGACTAGAACAAAATGCTTGGCGCGGTTTTCATTGACCTCACCAAGGCATTTGACATGGTCGACCACCAGCTACTTCTGGAACGGCTTAGGGGCCTGGGGCAGGACACAACAGCCGTGCAATGGTTCACAGACTACCTCAGCAGCAGGACACAAATGGTCCAGTGGAATGGCACTACATCAGATGAGCACCCAGTACCCTCAGGTGTCCCACAGGGGTCAATCTTAGGCCCCTGCTATTCTCCCTGTTCACAAACAATGTCCCCCAGCACTGCGGAGGGGCAAAAGTCATGCTCTATGCTGATGATGCAGTGCTGTACAGGACAGGAGAGGACACGGGGTCCCTAAGCTGGGAGTTGAGTCAAGACCTTGCAGCCTTTGAATCCTGGTGTCAGATTAATAGGCTGGTCCTGAACAGCAAAAAGATGAAAGCCATGTTCTTTGGCCCAGAAAGATTGGGCCAAAGGAGATCCAACCACCTATCATTCTCCACCAGGGATGGAGTAGGGATAGAAGTTGTGGACAGCATGCAATACCTGGGAATGCACATTGACCAGGAGGTCTCATTCAGGAAGCACACTGACCACCTCACAAAGGTAGTAAACCAAAAACTGGGCTTCCTCTATAGAGTTACCCCTTTCTAACCAAGGAAACTAGGAAGGCGGTAGAGAAAGGGACAATTCTCCCCACCCTTTTCTATGGAGCAACCTTGCTCCAGTCGCTGAGAGCTACGGAAAGACAGCGACTGAACATGCTCTACCACAGGGTCAACCATTTCACCACCAGGGCAGCTAGAATGGAACACCACTGCAAGGTGCTCCAGGCCCTAGAATGGCCATCCTTGGAGGCAAGATTAGCATATCCCTCCCTGTGCATGGCCTATAAGCTACAGCAACCCGGGGCCCCTTACGGGTTGTGGACCTGCTCATCCCTAACACAATGAGACAAGAGCTCAGATCCACTAACAGAAGGGGAAAATACACTACTAGTAATCCCCAGGGCTAGATCATCCCTAGGTCAATGGTCGCTCAGGGTTGCCCTCCCCGAACTCTGGAATAAGCTCCCAAGAGAGATACAAGACAGCTCCACCATTGAGGGTTTCAAGAAAGGGCTAAAAACACACCTAGGGAAGGGGCCTCAGTGCTGTTGCCTCACTTAGGGTCCCACCAAGGGACTAAACACAGGGTGATATCCCTGTTAAAGAACGGCAGGACATGGATGGATGGGTCCATCAGTCTGGTGGTAGAACTGTCCTTCGCACTTATGTAAGTTTTACAACTGTCAGTTGGTCTGTACCTAACAAATGTCTGGAGCATTGGTTGTATCAGTTTCTGTACTGTAATGTTTGTTCACGCACTCTATGTAAGCCTTGCTGCACTGTACATATAGTTTGCATTGGTTTTTCTCTCCCTCTAGGTACATGTAACTAAACCCAGGTCGCCCCTGAAAAAGGGACCACAAGATTCCAGTGGGCCTACCCGGTTACCAAAATTTAAATAAATAAATAAATATACAAAAAATATATAAATTGCACTCATAACTGAAACCTGGTGGACAAATGGGACAAAAGCATAAAAGGTTACAATTTATTTTATCTATCAAGAGAACATAGGAGGGGAGGAGGTGTCGCTACCTGTATTGAAGAATCAATACAATGTAAGGAAATTAGTAGGGACAAAGATGAACTAGAGCTGTTATGGGTAAAATTAATACCTAAGGGAGCACCTAAAATTAAATTAGGGCTATTGTATAGACCACCTTTAATCACACCTGACAACGATTTAGTATTATTAAACAGCATTAGAAATCTAGATCCAGCAGACAGAATTATACTTATGGGGGATTTTAATTTGCCAGAAATTGATTGGGAAAAGCAACAAGGCAAAACAAAAACAGATATGCAGTTTTTAGGCACAGTAAATCAGGTAGGACTCGAACAAATACTCTTCGAAAAAAACAGGACACAAAATACTCTTGATTTGACTTTAACAAATTTGGGAACCTTAGTAAATGAGGTACAAATGAACAGTCCATTAGGTAATAGCGACCACCAGAAAGTCTCTTTCCAAATCAAGGAAGTAGAATAGGTTACCAGGACAGGCAGGACTACTGTGCTAAATTTTGCAAGGGTGGACTTTCCCTCTATGAGGAAGCTTATGGCACAGTGGGACTCGAAACAAGAATTTGAAAAAAAACCTGTAAATGGAATGTGGGAGTCGTTAGTGGACAAACTAAAAACAACAATACATACAGGTATACCAACATTTGAGAAGTACACAAACAAAAAAGGTACTCCCAAATGGCTAACCCCAAAAATAAGAAAAACTAATAAACAAAAAAAATAGATGCCACTATAAAACAAAAAATCATACAAGCATACAAGCTATGACAAAATATAGAAACTTGGTAAAAAAAAGTAAAACGGGACATCAGAAAGGCAAAAAAGGAATATGAATTTAAACTGGCAGCACAAGTCAAAGACAACTACAAGACTTTTTATTCATATATAAATAACAAAAGAAGAGTAACAACAGTATAGGACCTTTCAAAGATAAACAAGGAGATATGCTGAACAACAATGAAACTGCACAAATTCAAAATATTTTTTTCTGTTCAGTCTTTAATCCAATCACTTCACTCAAGACAAGTGACAAAATCTGTTCTATACCTGAACTTATACAAATAGAAGAGAAAGAAGTACTTGATAAATTAAAAAAATACATACAAATAAATCACAAGGACTAATAAAATTCATCCTAGGGTAATATATGAACTAGCTGAACAATTAGCTGCACCTTTGACTTATATTTTTCAAACCTCTCTGGACATTGGGGAGATCCCACAGGGTTGGAGGAAGGCATTAGTGATCCCTATATTCAAAAAAGGATCAAGAACAGACCCACAAAATTACAGACCGGTCAGCCTGACGTGTGTCATGGGGAAGATAATGGAATCTATACTGAAAGACTACATAATGGAACATTTGGAGAAAGCAAACTTACAAGATCTGGTACAACATGGGTTTCTAAAGTCTAGATCATGTCAGACAAACCTTTTGGTATTTCATGAGAGAGTTGGGAAGACACTGGATGAGGGAAATAGCATGGACGTAGTCTTCCTGGATTTTTCAAAAGCTTTCGACAAACTCCCACATCAAGAACTAATAAATACACTTAAAGAAAGTAGATTTGATACCAATATAATACACTGGATAGAAGCCTAGTTGAGTGAGAGATGGCAGAGAGTGGTGGTGCATGGTGAGATGTCTGACTGGGCCAAAGTGACTAGTGGCATGCCTCAGGGCTCGGTGTTGGGCCCTTGTCTCTTTAATATTTATATAACATCATTAAAATATTAAACAAGGATATCTGGATGACTAAATTCGCAGACAACTGTAGGATTGGAACCATAGCAAATACACAACAAAATACCACTGACTTACAAGACGCACTCGATACTATACAAAATTGGACTACAAAGAGTAAACTCGAATTAAACAGTGCTAAATGCACTGTTATCCATATGGGAAAAAAAAATAATAATAAATCATCATACACAATAGGAAACGCAGAACTAAGAGAAACAACTGAAGAGAGAGATTTAGGGGTCACAAACAGTGCAGACCTAAAATTCAGCTCACATTGTAGTAAACTAGCAAAAAAGAATAATCAGATACTAAATTGCATTTTACAGCATATAACTAGTAGGGATAGGAAAGTGGTTATGCCCCTTTACAACACCTTTGTGAGGCCTAATCTGGAATATTGTGCCCAGGTGTGGGCTCCATATAAAAAAGAAGATATCCAAAAACTGCAGGGAATCCAATGCAGAGCGACTAGGGCTATAGAGGGACTGGAAGGCATGTCCTATCCAGAGAGACTGCAGGAGCTGGATCTCTATACCCTGCAGTACAGAAGGATCAGGGGTGATAACTGTATGTTATTCAAGACTATACAGGACAACAAACTAAGACAGGATATAGGGTAATTATGAACCCAGGGGCATCCCTTTCTAGGCAGTATAGTCTAGAGGTTAGCGTAATGAGCTGTGAACGAGCTTGGTACATCCAGCAGACCAGACCTGGGTTTGATTCTCACAACCTCCACTTGCATACTGTGTGACTCTGAGCAAGTCACTTAACCACCCAGTGCTCCCAGGTCGCCCCTGAAAACAGGCATTTGTGCTAGTGGGCCTTACCAGGTTACCAAAGACTAAAAATGAAAAAATCTAGCGATCCAAAGATGGCAAACATTACCACGGAAACACTGTTTCAGCCAGAGAGTGGTTGCTGGGTGGAACTCACTGATGACAGAGGTGGTAACTAGCACAAGCATGGACTCCTTCAAGTATAAACTGGATAGGTTTCTTCTGGGTAGATAAAAAAGAAATAGAGTAAAACAAAACAACAAAGTGGTAAACACCTAACAAGAGTAGAGGCAAATATATAATTTTAAAGGCAAGCAATAAGGACGCAAGTCTAACTAGCTTGAACTTACCTATGAAACCTATGAAACTTGGCAAACGCTGACTGGTCACGTATCTACCAGGCCACCTCCATTGACTCCACGCTAGAAGGCTTCAAATCCAGATTCTTAGCAGTATGGGACCACTATGCCCCACTCAGGAGGGCTAGAGTGAGAGGTACCTACCTACCTCCCCTGGATAACTGCTGACATCATTGCCAACCTCAGAGCAAGGGACCTGACATGGAGATCCTACAAAACCTCTGATGTTCCTCTAGATCACCAAAAGTACCACACACTTTAAAATGCATGTACTAGGCTAACTCACCAAGCTAAGGCCAACTACTTCAAAACTGCTTTCCACTCAAATATAAGCCATCCTGCAAAATTCTGGAAGGTGATCAAATCACTTTTTTCACCACCCTCCCAGCCACCAACACCCACCATGAACATATTGGCTCCACCATCACCGATCCGCCAGCTGTGGCCTCGGCGTTTAACAACTTCTTCACCAGCTGCACCTCGTCACTACTATCTTCTCTTCCAACAGCACACTCCTCCTTCTCCTCCCTTTAGTCATCATCCTCCCCTGCTCAAGCCCGCCTCCCCTTCATCCTTCACCTTTAGCCATGTCTCCCCTCTTGAAGTTTTAAATGCCCTTCTGGCCCTAAACCTGTCCAAGGGTAAATGTCCCTCTGGCCTGGATGCCAAAATGCTGTATTTATCGGCTCCTGCCATCGCCTCCCCACTGGCTGTATTCTACAGCCATTCCTTCTCCCTAGCATCCATCCCATCTGAGTGGAAGCATGCCATGGTCATCCCCCTCCCGAATGGTGGCGACCCCTTGGCTCCCAGTAACTACCGCCCCATCTCCCTCTTCCCTATTCTGGCTTATCTCCAGGAACATCTTGTTCTCTCTCAACTCTCCTCCTTCCTAGACTCCTCTTCCTTCTTCATGCCTTACCAGTGTGGCTTCAGGAAGACCCATTCCACTACTACATCCTTGCTGAGGCTCACCAACTATATTCTCACTGCTATGAACAAGGGCCACATCACCTCAGCAATTTTTGTCGACCTGGCTAAAGCGTTCAACACTGTATTCCACTCTCTCCTCCTGACCAAGCTCTTCTGCACAGGGCTCTCTGATACATCTACTGATTGCTTCCACTCCTATCTGGTAGGTCGGTCACAATCGGTCAGAATTGGTAGTGCAGTCTCCACCCACCCATCTCCTCAGGTGTGCCACAGGGCTTGGTCCCGGGGCCTCTCCTGTTTTTCATCTTCCTAAATGACCTCCCCACTGCCTTCCCACATTCAGCCATTCATATGTATGTGGATGACATGGTGCTGTTTACATCTGGACCCTCAACTGCTGACATGGCAACCAGACTTCAGCAGGACTTAAACAGCATCCAATGTGGTTTTGCTCCAACCAGCTACACCTCAATGTCAAGAAAACCGTCTCTATGACCTTTGGCACTAGGTAGAGACTTTCAAGGCTCCCCCATACCCCTACCTACCACACCCTGGACAGGACCACTCTGGAGGACAGCTCCTCCTTCAGATATCTCGGGGTCTGGCTTGACCAGCACCTGGACTTTTTTGTGTATATCGATGCCATCCACAAAAAAACTGCACCGCAGGCCCTGGTGCCCTTTACCGGAATCATGGTAGCATCCTGCTGCCGGCTCACTGTGCTATTGTACAGAAAATGATCCTGCCAGTCATTGACTATGGAGATGTAGTCTACAGTGCCGCCCCCAAGTCCACCCTGACCAGACTGGACTCTCTCTTCCACTCCTTCTGTCGGGTCGCCCTTAACAGCCCCTTCTCCACCTATCACTGTACCCTCTACCTGTTGCTGGCTCTTCCCTTGCTTCAGAACCCCCGTCAGTCACACTGTGCTCAATTCACAGTCAAGTTCTGGTCACATTCCCTGCCTGCTTACCTCTCCTCAGTTCTCTCTGTCTCCTCCCAGCCTTCCTACACCCTCAGGAGCAATGATAACAGTCTCTTCTCCATCCCACACATGTCCACCACAGCAGGCCAGTCCACCTTCAGTTATAGGCTCCCTAAGCTATGGAACTCCCTCCCAGCGGACATTCGGCATGCCCCCACAACTCAGTACCTCAACGTTTGTCTCACTACTTACTTCTCCTCCACTTGCTCCTGCATCTAACCCCTACTCTACCTCCCCCAGCAACTAGATAAGCTCTAGTTTATTTTAGCTTCTCTTACTCTATGACAATTATTGCTCATTCTACTCTCAATTGTCCATGTTGTTCTGCTTGTCCACTTGTATGAGATACCATGTCCTGTTCTGTCTATACTGGGTAATTGTTAATTAACATATTATAATTGTTTATGTCTAGTATTGTTGATCCTGCTCAGCAATTCTATTTATTGTAACTTCCCCTCTCCCCCAGGACACATCTGAAATTGAGCAGTACTCTGCTCAGCATGCCTTCCTGGTAAAACTCTTAAATAAATAAATAGATAAATAAATAAATAATTGCCTTACAGGGCGAAACTCCACTACCAAACACTGCCATTGGACTGCCATAGATGTTTGTGGTGGTTCCTGGGTTCTTTTTCACTCAGCAGTGAGGGGGGTTTGTAGCCAACAGAAAAGAAAGGTGCAGTGCCTGCACCCAGAGAAATATTAAAGTGGGCTAGATGTTGTAACAGTACAACCCCCTGGGATGTTATACCTGCCCTCGCCCCACTGTGATCACACCTCTGGCAGACACCACAAAAATGCAAGTTTCCCCAATTAGCATGGACAGTGTAAGTGCTGCAGATAATGGTAATAGGGTTCAACAGTAAAAATCAGCTTAATTTACCACCACTGCCCTGCAGTGGAAGAAGGGTTAGAGCAGAACAGCACAGCTCCTGGGCCTGATTAAATGACCTTCTAGTCAGGGTCCCAACTAACACCCACACTCAGGCTGCAAATAGTTAAGCCCTATGAGGGTGTGGCACAG
Source organism: Neoceratodus forsteri (assembly GCA_016271365.2). Classification (NCBI taxonomy): domain Eukaryota; kingdom Metazoa; phylum Chordata; order Ceratodontiformes; family Ceratodontidae; genus Neoceratodus; species Neoceratodus forsteri. The sequence goes on along the minus strand of CM028129.1, from coordinate 229,520,254 downwards.
TGGTCGATACCTTGGCTGCCACTTACAAAGTCTGAATAAGTACAGACACACTTTTCCCGTCCTCACACTGCAGTATGATACAAGTACAGAAGGATTTTTCAGTTTAGCACATTAGGAGCTCCAGCAGTCTCTGGGTACCTACGAACATATGAAATTTGCCAGCAGACAAAGGCCTAGAGGTCTATCAAGTCTGCTTGAATGTGCAGCTAGCACCGCTTATTCTGAAGCTGTCCCTCCCTTCCACCCTTCCCCTTCATTAACCCTCCCCCTTGTCCTGTCCCATCCTCATTTGAAGCAGTCCACTGTTCTACTGCATACCACTTCAGCAGGTAACACATTCCACCCAGCCACCACCCTCTCTGTAAAAAAGTGTCTCCTCATCTCCCTCCTGAACCTTCCTCGCTCCAGTCTCATATCATGGCCCCTGGTGGCCCTCCCCTCCCTTACTTTGAACAGCCCCTCTGTACCCATCTTGTTTATTCCTTTCATGTATTTAAAGGTTTCAATCATGTCACCCCTGTCTCTCCTCTCCTCCAGTGAGTACATGTTCAACTCCTTCAACCTCCTCTCGTATGATAAGTCACCCAGCCCCTTGATCATCTTTGTCACTCTACGCTGCACCCCTTCCAGTAACTTAATGTCCCTCTTCAGATACGAATGCCAATACTGCATGTAGTACTCCAGGTGTGGTCTTACTAATGACCTATACAGTGGCAGAATCACCTCCTCCCTCCTTGAGGATATGCCCCTTGCAATACAACCCAGCATTTTGTTGGCCTTTGCAGCTGCCTTCCTACATTGTGCCGAGTTGTTCATTGACCCTGTAATGAGCACACCCAGATCCTTCTCCTCCTCTGTCTGGGCTAGCTGCACTCCACCTAGCTGGTAACTCCTCCTTGGGTTCTTCATCCCAAAATGCAGCACCTTGCACTTTTTGGCATTAAAGCCCAGTTGCCAGGTGTCTGACCAGGTTTCAAGCTTTGCCAGATCATCCTGCAACCCCTGCCATCCCCCTAGGTCATCCACCACTGCGCCTACCTTGGTATCATCATCAAACAGACTGACCTAGTGTTGAAACACTGCAGGCTTGCAGGTTGGCTGGTGCTGGTGCACTTAAATTAAATGCAATGGTTTAATTTCCCCAAACCCCACAAGCCATGCAACTGCTTTAATGACTTCTTTTTTTTTTTTTTATTTACTCTTTTTCCTGCCCATAGCCACCGGTACATCTGCCCGATCACGGACCCTTGAGCTCCCACTTCCAAAAATTTGCTGTGGCTCCCCTGACACCCCCAGCTTTCCCCACAGGGTGGGGTTGTGGCACCAGGGCTATTGCCGCAATCATGGGACTGGATCAAGGAGCCGGCCTGGAAGCTAATCAGAGCCAGGGGCATGCTTCACTCGTGGCTGCTGTTAAGTGTATTTTTCTAGGTATACTCCCCCAGGGGTGGGGATATGCAATGATGTCAGCATCCACCCCAGCCCCTCTGAAACTAGTCGCTGGCAGCTTGTGGTACCCCCGACCTCCGCCAAGTGTCTCTAAACACCAGACATGCACCCAACCCTCCCCAGAGAAGGAAAGCAGCCAGGCTGACACTCTAGCCTTCTTCCCCCTGGCTGGCCCTCCAGCTCCCCATGTCCATTCCCGAACCCAGGTCGCTGGTGTCACAAGCGGAAATCCCAACCGCTGCACCGGCGGGCCAGCCACTAAAATTACTTTTAAAAACTCTAGAAGTGAGGGGTTTGTAATCCAGCACAATTGCCAACTTGCAAGTTAACTTCAAATAACAATATTTTCCTGAGGCAGGGCAAGTCCTAAAGTTACTCATGGTTCCCAAAGTAGTCAGCTCATTCTACTTCTGCAGGCAGCTAGCACTCCAGTTTCCTGTTGTACCTCTGTTCAGTCTGGCTCCCTCCTCTGACTCACTCTGCCTCGCTTTGGGACCGGTTCATGTTTTCTGGCAAGATGACTCTTCTATCCTTTCATTCTTGCTCCTGACTACAGAGGCTCCAGATTGATCCACACACACATGTCACTGTTTGCAAACCCTTAGGCTGATGGCAGCCTGCCTCCTGGCTGTAGTGCTGGCTACAGGACCTGGCTCAGCAGCCCTGGCCCTCAGTCTTTGCTCCTTGCTGGCTCCACAGCATTCTACTCATGCTGGCTTGCACACAGTTGTCACTCTCTTCCTTCTCTGTAACTCGGTAGCTTTCTTCTAATTTTTCCTAGACCCGGGATCCAATGTGGCAGAGCTTGACCTTGGCACACAGCATGCCCTGTCTCCTTAAGATTTCCTCTTTCATCTGGCAGCTTCCAGTGCGGTCTTCTTTTTATCAGCACTCGTTCAGGCCAGCTCCAATTGGTCCAACTTGCTGTGACTCCAGTCCTACAATACCCTATAGATCCAAGAAGGGGCACCAGAATTACAGCCCTTCCTTCACTCAGAGTTCCCCAGGAACCTTCTGTGAGCTCCAAGTCCCCTGATGGGCTGTCCCAGGGTTCGGGAGTCACCAAAATGGCTCTGTTCATGCCATCATGGGGCACTGGCCTCTCAAGTCTCAATTTAGATGGTGTCTGTTCTCGTTTCTGTTGCTCACCCCTGTAGGTCTGGTGGCAAGGGTAAGTAGAGTCTCTCAGTGGTGGTGGGGCAGTGACCAGAAGTTCACCCTATCAATGGAGACTGCCTGTCTTTGCTGTGCAGCTGAGCACAAAAAAACATATAGTGCAGGAGGCGCTGATGAATCCCTGCTCCTGCCAGTCCTGCCATCTCCTTTTTATCCCCATCCATATGGTTCAGGTCCTGGGGACGGATATGAACAGGCAGTGAAATCAGGATCACAAAATGGTGTGTGACTTTTAAACAAAGTAACTTAGAGATCTCATTTTTGGTACAAGGCTTATTGGTGATTTGCAGATCCTAATTCTGAATTTATTGATGTTAGAAATTTTGACTAACAACAACTTGACTAACTATATACATATAAAATAAATAATGTATGGAGAAGGAGAATACTGTGGTTACATATGTTCTTATACAACTCTATATCACCTCTTTTGCTGATGTCTGTATGCTGTTGCAATGTTTTGACCATGTCTCTGTCTTGTTACAGGCTCCCTCTAGTATCATGATGCTCCAGTTTGGAATTCCTCAGCTATCTGAGAGAAAACGTAGCATTCAGAGAGAAAATAATATTTGCAACCACAGCATGCTCCTCCTTACATTATACATAGTAAGGAGTACAGAATGATGCTGACTGCAGGTTGCCATGAAATGGTTGTCAAGTTCTCAAGCTTCTAGTTCGTTCTCTCTCTCTCTCTCTCTCTAGGTCTACTGTACCAACTATTTCTCTTGAACCCACAACAGCACCATTCTGCACTTTCCCCCATCTATAATCTTTATCACATGATTGTTTTCTCAATGTCATCACTGTTTACTAAATGGATGGGTCTAAAGAACTCCCAACTACAGAGTTACTAGTATGAGAAAGGAAGTGGCCAAGATGACATTTTTTTTCTCGGGGGGCATGGGTTCAATTCCCAATAACATCACATTGTTCCTTTTCACTAGAATTTATGTTTAAAATTTACTAGAGGATATAGGTTTTGCCAACTCATCCATTAACCATACTTAAAAAAAAAAAGCTTTAATAGGGTTTTTTCCTGACCTCATTGTCATAACATATATCCTGTATAGCTACTGACAATATAGTTCCTGTATACTCCTTCATCTATTTGCAATGAATTTAATTGTTTGCTCTGCACAGGAACACAAACTGGAAATATGATATTGTATCTCGTGGGGCTAGTCTGCTAAACTGCTGGAAGCAAACGTTAGATAAATAAAAAAATAATTAACTTATTTGTGGCATTTTAATCATCACTGGCAATAGACTATGATATTTTATCACAGCAATTATGAGGGATGCTATTGGCAACTGGGTGTCTTTGAATCACTTAGAACAATTAAATAGGTGTGTGAAAGTATTTGAAAGACCAAAAAATGAAAACACAAATGAAAGACCTTAAAAGCATTAAGAGTGGCTCCAGTGACTAGCAAAAAGAAATCTTGGCTGGCATTAGCAGAACTCTATTATGCAGCGTTATAAAACAATTGGGAATTTCAAGCCATTCTGGGTCCTATATTCAAAATGTTAGCACTGTGCTAACAGTGTTTGGGCTGTGTTAAGTAGGGATTGCACACTCCAAGGCAGGGTAGCACGTCAAGTGTTATATTAAAAGGTAAAGTTAGGGCAGAGCAAAGATTTATTTATTTATTTATTTTACCTTTTTTTGTAACTTAAAGTTTATTTAAAGAAGTCAGCATCCTGCCGTCTACAAGTTACAATACATTACTGCTGTATTATAGTCATATTGTTGCATTTCTATGCTTTGCAGCAGTGCAAGAAAATGATGAAAATTTTGACATATACTTTTTTTATTCTGTTTTAGATTGCCCCTTATCTACTGACTTGTATGGTACACTTCTTTCCACAATTTGAGTCCACTTTAGTACTTTTTTTACATCTGAAATAATAAAAAGAGCGCTTCTTTTAGTATGGCTTGGACCAGGTTTGCATCCATGTTTTCGGCTGCTTTTGTATATCAATTGTCTAAAATCACTTCTGCTGTGACTGAAATGAACTAGCAGACAGTGTTCCATGACCTTATGGAATAACAGGTGTTCAAAAACAGCTGGAAATAGTAATGAAAAACTGCTCCGAGCCATATTAAAAGGAGAACTCCTTTTATTATTTTAAATGTGAAAAAAATTACTATAGTGGACTCAAGTTGTGGAAAGAAGGGTATCATACAAGTCAGTAGATAAGGGGCACTCTAAAACAGAATAAAAAAGTATAGGCCAAAATGTTCACCATTTTCTTGCACTGCTGCATATACTGTACTTCCCAGGAGAAATTAAAACTGTGTAACTCTCCCTCCCAGCTCTAATACATGCAGCAAAATAATTGTAACCAAAAACAAGTATTAAAATATTGTATATTCGTTGTTATACACGGCAACTGTTATTAAAATTACCCTTAAGAGGTTTCCCCTATTAAACTGCGATATTGTAATTAAACCACCTATCCCATTTGTTCAAAAAGTATCTCCTAGTTACCCTAAGGTCTGCAATGATACATTCCATACTAGCTATGGTTTGGACTCTTGCCCTCCATTGGGTCACTTTAGGGGTCACTGGAGATAACCAATGGGAGATAATGCCTTTCACTGCCACCAGGCAAAATGTGTAAAATAATTCTATCTGTGCTTGTCTGCAGTGACCTGGTGGTGGGGCTCCCAGCAGTGTAACTTCAAAACTGGTGTTCTGCACCTGGGGCCACATCTTGTTCGGCTCCATCTGTACTTGGCGCCAGTATGGCTGGATGTGGGGGCAACCCCAGAAAATACGATAGTGAGTAGCAGGTGTTTGGCAACCCCTCCAACACAGATTGGAGTTCCCCTGCTTAAAATATGCTGTTACTGTAGGTGTATGAAAGTACTGGAGCAGAATCTTTTACCTAAACTCATTCCAATTTGGGAAAGTTGTAACCTTCCACCCCCTTTCTAGAATGGTCACCCATGTTTTCTCAGGAATCGTGTTTCCACTCTCAGCTTTCCATTTTTGTTAATTCTACTGATATTGTGACCTGCGGTTTCCAGAAGTAATTTATAAAATACTGACATGTATTTGCCCATTACAGTCAGTTTAGCAGACCAATGTAATGTGTCCTCTAACTTAGACAGTGCCCTTAGAAAGCTTTGTTTATTAGTTTCCACTGCAACGTACTACCTTACTTGCACAAATCAAAAGTGGTCACTGTGTGGTAGATAAGATTTTTACTGCAAAGCTGCAAAGGGTAAGTATATATTCCCTGTGAAAAAATGGCTGAATGCGGTTAGCCCTGCTTGATTCCAATGGCAGAATCCTAGGTCAGTACCCCCTTGTGGAAAACCTGGCTCCCCAATAAATAATTACTGTAAGTGGACATACCGTTTAAGGGAAATAGTCAATAACCATAGTGAGGTCCACACTTTAAGGGATTTCTTGGTCCAAGGATTGGTGATTTTATTGAGTAGGGACAAAGGCAATGTTATAAAGGGTATGGTGTATAATAGACAGGAAAGTGTTTCACTGTTTTTGAGAATATACAATTCTGATTTCAATTTCTGCTTGTAGTATATGAACCAGAGCCCCCAAAAAGGGGTCATCATTGCCACTGTGGGGGGCAAATGCTCATGGTGATTTTCTGAAAGGTTAATAGCCCCTATGCACGAAGGTGTGTGTTATACATATGAAATAGTCATAGTGGAGGTGTGCAGCTATATGCCGTGCAGGCCCCCACGCAATGTGGCATGCATGAATGACCATGCACACCTCATGGACAAATGGGCATGCCAATGCAACATACTAATTGTACCATATTCCCCACAGGTACCGAGCATGAGACTGAGGCCCCCATAGACACAGACCCTGATGAGGACAGTAGGCATGATGCTGCTGATGAGGGCTCCCAGGCCACAGTATCCACAAGTGTTGGCATCGGCTGTGGTGGACAGCGGTACACACCCATTGCCCAGACACACAGGGAGCATGATTCAGGCAGCACAGGGCTGCCATAGCCCAGGCAACACAGAGCAGTCAAGGACATTGGTGCCCCTTCTGAATGTGACTTGCATGACACAGAGGACAGTCCAGGTGAGGGACCGTCATGGCATGCAGCCAGATGCAGATGAGCACAGCACATGTAGGCATCACTGTCTGACAGATACTGTTGTCTGCACCAGCTCGAGGAGGACCACCTGGCAGAACAGTGGTGCAATATGGACACATTGTGTGCCCTGATCAGCAAGGTGCGTGGCATGTGCTGTAGCATGTTATACATTGCAAATGCACTGGAGTGGCTAGTCAGCAGAACAGGCTGCACAAAACATGGCCCAAGACGGGACAACACACACATCTGAGGCCACAGACACAGCCAGTCAACCCCCCACCCCAGGGACAGAGTCAGATGACATCACAACACCGGCGTTGTCTGCCACACCCAACACGGCCACAGGATGTGAGAGTAACGCAGAGGGCCACCCCAATGTACATGATGACTTGGCCACACAGGGCAGTGAGGGAAAAGGTACCAGACTGGAGGAGGACCCAGGTACTGCTGAGGATGCGGACATGCAAGGACAGCTGATAGTCTGTGCCCCTGGTGGACAGCGGTCCCGCAGCACCGGCAGAGAAAGGGTAACCACATGGAGGATGGGAAGATGGGCCTCTGCCAGACTGCCAGCACAGCCCAGTGACACATTGACACAGTGACGTGGCTCAACCCCAGTCATGGCATGGCCACATGGATGTACAGCACTGAAGCACTCCTCCACACATGTATCCCTCTGCACTAACACATGCACCCACACAGAGATACCACCCCACACATTGGTGGCACCCCATGAACAGCACCAAACACACACACACCTCCATCGACATGAGGTGCTATCCCTCAGCACTGGCCCCTCTGCCCCAGCATACAGCATGCACTTGTCTGCCACAAAGTCGGACGGGGAGAGGGCCCTATTCCAAGCCCCACACCCCGCACCACATAAGTAGTACCGTGGTGGGGGCTGGTGGTGTCACGGTGGCCCCCCATCCCCCAAGGGTGCATTCAGTGCATGGATCATCACAGTGCACCCTCCAGTCCACTCCACCGGTGAACACACATGGTCCCTCCCACAATGGCCATGCAGATGCCCGTTGCTGGCGCACATATGCCGGTCTTGCTTGGCCTTGGCCTTGCAGCAGCCAGCACACACCACACACTCACACCATCCTGGGTGTGCACATGCCATGCATGGAGCTGCACACACATGCGCTGGCTAACGTTGGATAACGTTGGAATGCACCTGTACCAGTGCCGCCCTGGTCTCCCAACCACCTACATTCTCTGGTCCATGGAATGCAACAGCATCTTCATCCACCTGCTGGACATCCTGTGGCTGTACACCCGGTATGGGCACATCATGGTGCAGCACCATATTGTGCAGCATGGCACAGACCATGAACACCCTGCATGTCTTCCCCAGTGCCAGCACAATCGTCCCCCTGATATGGCCCAGACAGTGAAAGCACATCTTCAGGAGTCTGATGGCCCTCTCAATGATGTTGCTTGTCTTCCGATGGGCATGGTTTTATGCCTCCTCAGCTGTATTTGCTGGTGCAAGGATGGGTGTCATCAGGTGTGGGCGCAGGGGATATTCGCTGTCACCTGCACAGGGGAGAAAGGGGACATTGTCACATGTGTGCACATATGTGGGCAGATGTACACTACATATGGGGGGGTTGGTGCCATACTAACCCAGCAGACAGCCTTCGATTGTCCCTGAACTTAGAATGGCACTATTACGCAATGCGTCCAGGATGTAGACATCATGGCATGACACGGGGTACTTGGCACAGATGTTCATGAACATGCCTCAGGTGTCGCATACCTCCTGGCAGTTCATGCTGTGGAACCCCTTCCTGTTCCAATATGCCTACTCTTGTGTCTGTGTGGTACAGGATGGTGATGTGGGTGTCATCAATAGCACTTACCACATTGGGCATGTCGTGCATGTTGCAGAAAGCCTGTTTCATTCTACAAAGATCATCCGGGGATATGGGGAGGGTAATGTGGGTGTGCATGTGCTCCAGCATGGCATCTGTGACCTCCGTCACTGCACAGGGGGAAGAGGACTGGCATACACCCACAGTATCACCAGTCACCCCAGATTGAGCCAGTGGCATAGTATGCAAGCACTGACAGCACTTTAGTCTTGACAGACATCGCCCTTGACCTGTGAGTCCATGGTGCAACCCAGTCATGGACCATATCACAAAGCGTAATGATCATGGGCCACAGCAGGCAGAAACACTTGATACAGTGGATTTCATGCAGCATCGAGGCATCCAGGCATGGACAGAATACCCTGAGCCTGGGCCGGGGGGTGTCTCATCATCATCATCATCTCCTCCTGCAGCAATCCCAAGTGTAACAGCACTCTGGGACACATCCTGTCATGATGTGTGGTTTCTGGTACACCATGCAGGTGCTTGGTGCCACTGTCATATACCTCCATACTTGCATGCTGTGCCTTTAAGGGGCCGTGTTGTGGGGCATGTGCATGCTGGATCTGCACAGGTGGTGGGCACATGCGGCCATGCATGTCCCCTGCACAGTGCAACCTGCATTGGACACACATCTAGCAAGGGAGGATGGCATTGGAGGTTGTTAGCTTTGTAGACCAGTTTCCACTATGGCTGTGATGAGTTGCGAAGATGAACATGTGAGACTCTGGGGGATATGGGACCCTGGGGGTCATGGAGGGGCATGAGTTGTTGAGCACTGGGCTACCAATGGGGACCGTGCTACTGTGTGGGTGGTGCGTGTGTGCCGTGCAGTGACCTAACCCAGTGTCCCTCCCTCTCTCATACTGTCTTCCCACACAGGACTGGGAGGGCATGCCTGAGAAGATGGAGCTGTGCCATGTGGAGCAGCCGAATGGTGCACCAGTGATGGTGATCCCACCCACCAGGCGATGGCAGAAGTGGTGCCTGAACTTCCCAAGGTACATGGGCCATCAGAGGTGGATGGCGAGACCCAATACAAGGGGAAGCACAGGAACATGGACCCAGTGACCATGTAGAGGGTGATGGTGCCATTAATGGGAAGTGTATGGTGTGGCCTTGGGCATGCGGGGGGGGGGTGTGTGTGTGCACTGCACTGCACTGCCATGGCCGATGGTTGTGCCATGGGCACTGTCCAGACACAGACATATGCAGGTGTTGCGGACACTGGTGTGCTGCAGCAGTCCACTGTCCAGACTGCATTGGTACCCAGCCTACCAATGTCAGTGGTTCAGGGACGCATAAGCCCCACACTGACCTTCTGGTGTGTGATGACCATGGCCAGCCTGCCTTACGGTCTGGCCTGTTGCATGCCCATGCATGCTAGGCCCACTGTTTGTCCCATGGTGGTCTCTTACAGATACATACAGTGTGTGTGCCTACACGGGGAATATGCTGTGTGTGCATCACCGTCCATCTGGAGTGGGTAGGGGGTGGGATTGTAGTGCAGTGCAGCCTTGATGTCATCCAGTGTACATGGCTGCTGCATGGGGGCTGTGGTGACCAATGCTGTTGCACACAGCAGTGCACCTGTAGCCATGTCCCAGCGGCCACATGATGCTGACCCCATCCACCTCAGGGGGGGGGACCACCAGGTGGCGGTGTTGGTGGGCACAACATGCAGGGCAATGTTGCCTTACTACATTTTTTCTTTCCACAGCGTTACTATGGTCCCATATGCCGCATGGTGCTGGAGAGGGTTCGGATGCCTCCTGTGACTGTGGCGGACTTCACATGGAGCGGCGAGAAGGAGTGGCCATGGAAGGTGGAACAGAGTGGGCAGGGATAGGCCGGTGATGGTGACAGTGGCCAGAGTGGCACAAGCAACACAGTGACAGTACCATGACACCACCCCCCCAGGCCTCATGGGCAATCCCTTTCCCCTTGCCACCATTGGCAGTGCATACTGCCTCATTCCAGGGTGTCTGTGTGGTGCAGCACCTATGTTGGATGTGTTGTTGCATGTTCCTTTGGACATACAGTTATGGCAGTACAGTCTGAATAAAGCTTATATGTTGTGATGCACTGTGTGGTTCCTGTCTCCTGGGTGCGGGAAGGGGGCCAGGTGTGTGACAGTGAGCTGGGTGTGCCCTACTGGTGGGGGCCCATGTACATGTACATGCCCACTGGCCGTGGCACAGCTGGGCCATTCCCTGGATGCCTCCACGTGATCGGGCAGCCATGCTGTCCTTGCTGGGGGGGGCATGGCCTTGTATGTTGGGCCTGCATGCTGTGCAGTGGTGTGTCCATGGTGCAGCAGCTGCTCATCCGGGTAAGCCTAACCCATTGTACTCACATGACTGCAGTCAGCATCACGTGCTGCCCTCCACAGCCACAGTGCACACGGGGCACACTCCACTGGTGACCCTGCTTGGGCTGGGATGTGTCCACACCACACTGTGGTGGTGCCTGCTGATGCACGCTGGTCAGTGCTGTGTGGTGGGTTGCCATCACTGCATCTGTAGCCATTGGGCAGCAGTGGCCATGTCACTGCACAGGGGGTGCACATCACACAGCGGCACCTTGCGGCTGGCCTGAAGCTGGGGCTGCCCGTCTACTACCTCAAGCGGGCACTGTGCTGTGCTGCCTGAGACCTGCGCATCATGCATGGACACTTATGGCAGCCCTATGGCTCACGTAATTGTGCATGCCCTGTACAATGCACATAGGCATCATCCACAGCTTCATGCATGCACCCTGCGGACATCTACATGCATCTCTACATGGCACACTCCCACACACATGCCACGTGTGGGTCCACATAGCTGCAGATATGTGCACTATGCAGTGGCCTGTGAGCACATTGTACATGCTCCGATGGGGGAATCTTGCACACAGCATACGCATAGGCACCCATGCACCGTCCCTGTGCACCCTACACATGGCTGCTGCCTTCGTGCATAGGCTCCAATATCCCTACATAAAAGATTTATGTGATAGCATTGTGGATTGAGTAGCTTTATGTGCGTTCTCACACCAAATGTATACCCACCCCCCGGAGAAGTTTGCCAAGCACTGAAAGTTTATATTTAAGCATGCACCAACTAAAAATCATATTTAAAACAAAATGTAGTCACAAAAACACATTTGTGATTACTTCTCCATGCTAGATATGGCACATACTATAAAACTAACCTTTATAGAATCATAGAAATGTGACGGCAGAAAAGGACCTCTCTGACCCATTGAGTCTGCCCCTTACCCCCCCACACCCTACTCATCATCCTTGTCAAAGGACCACACACCCCCCCATTATCAATCTCTTATGTCTGTCCCATGCCCTCTTGAATCCCTCCACTGTATCAACCCCCACCACCTCCTCAGGTAGCTTGTTCCAGGGCTCCACCACCCTCTCTGTGAAGTATTTTATATTTGTTCTAAATTTTATTGATCAATCTTTTGACCATTTCAGCAAATAAAACTGCATCCATACATTCATTTCTGATGTTATAAAATTCATCACAAAGTCAAGAGATAAAAATACAAACAATATATGTTAGAAATATCATTATTACAAATACATAACTAAGTAGTATATACACAAACGCTAAAAAAAACTAAGGACTAATTAAATGTGCAAATTCAATGTGTATACATTCTCTTTAGTTGCCTCAATATTCTTACTCTATTAGATGCTTATTATTAAGGTTAAGGCAAATTATAGTAATAGCTTCTAAGTACCCAGTGTGGACCAAAAGGGGAAGGAGTGGTGTTGATGGGGGACCTTAATATGCCAGGTACAAACTGGGGAACCATGTCCTCTAAGGTGGCCAAGGAGCAGAGGCTGCTGGACGGCTTCCAGAATGTGTTCTTAACACAGCATGTGATGGAGCCCACAAGGAAGGGGCATGTCCTGGACGTGGTTCTGGCAGATGGGGATCTGGTAAGGGACCTGGTTGTACAGGACCCCCTGACTGACGACCACAATACTGTCTGGTTTCAAATAAGCATGGGGGAGGGTGAGATCTAGGACACTGGCAGTGGACTTCAGGGGACAGACTTTGAGGGCATGGGAAATATTCTCAAGGATCACTTGAAGGATTACATCAATGACAAGTGTGGAAAGGAGATGGGAGGTCATAAAACAGGGACTTCATGAGGCAGTCAGGATCTGCGCTAAGTTGAAACGTAAGGAGCAAGGTCACATAAACCATGCTAGTGGTCCAGTGAGGTACAGGTAGCAGTCAGAGAAAAGAAGGGCCTACAAAAATATAAAACAACAAGAGGGATAGGGATAAGGAAATGTACCATCTTGCATCTAGAAAAGTCACCCGTATGGTGAGGGAGCAAAGTCCAGTAAAAGAGCAGCGGCTGGCACAGAGGATACAAAGGAGGGAAAGGGGTTCTTCCGGTACATTGGGGGCGTAGAAAACTAAGGGCCATCTCAGCAGATTGAGATCAGAAGGAGGGTGGGTGGAAGGCGAGGACCAGACAGAGGTATTTGCAGTACTTTGCCTCTGTGTTCACTAGTGAGGGGGATGGGATATCTACAAAGCAAGGCATGCAGGAGATAGAAGCGGCAGTGAGTGGGATCAGGGGAGCAACAGAAATGGAGCAAGAGGGAGGGAGAGGTACCCCAGGGGTATCACATCTGGATAAGGATAAAAAGGCCAGTAAGGTGGAGGGGACGGATGATGCTATCTCCACCAAAAGGATGTGGTTAGCCCTCAAGGCCCTAAAGAAAGACAAATCTCCTGGGCCGGATGGTATTCATCCAAGAATACTATGGGAATTGGCGGACATACTGGCTGCACCCTGGCGGAGCTCTTCAACAGGTCACTTGAGACAGGAGGGTACCTATAGGCTTGAGAGGCACATGTGGTGCCAATCCACAAAGGGGGTCAGGGAAGTACCAGGTAACTATAGACCCAATCAGTTTGACCTTGGTGGTGGGAAAATTAATGGAGAGTATACCAAAGGAACGATTGGGGGTGTACTTGGAGGAGGTGGGAGGTCTGGATAGTCGGCAACATGGGTTTGTGCCAGGTAGATCTTGTCAAACCAATCTTGTGGAGTTCTATGAATGGGTAACATCAGAACTGGACAGGGAAAGCCTGTGGATGTATTATTCTTGGACTGCGCAAGTTTGACTCTGTCCCCACAATGGTCTGGTGGAGAAACTGATGGGGTTAGGAGTAGGCCCTTTGATGGTCAGATGGTTGAAAACTGGCTAGCTGTATGCACCCAGAGAGTAGTGGTCTGTGGGAGCTCCTGAACCCTAGAGAGGTTGGTAGTGGGGTACCGCAGGGGCTTGGTCCTGGGTCCAATCCTGTTTAATGCATACATATCGGACATCAGGGAGGGTATAGGGTGTGAAATGAGTCTCTTATGAGATGACTCCAAGATGGGAGCAGTAGTTGAGGGAGAAGAGGAGATTGGCCCTGCAAAGGACCTGGACACCCTGAGAGCTGGGCTCACACATGGAAATTAAATTTCAATATCACTAAGTGCAAGGTGTTGCATCTTGGTGGAAACCCTAAACACAGGTACACCCTGGGAGGGGAGGCGCTGGAGGCCTCAATAGGGGAAAAAGACCTAGGGGTCATGGTGGATGCATGTATGAATAACTCTGAGCAGTGCAGGAGAGTGGCTAGCAAGGCAAACAGGATGTTGGGATGCATCGTAAGGGGGATCACCTCTAGGAGCAAGGAAGTGATTCTGCCGCTGTACAATGTACTGGTTAGACCACACCTTGAGTACTGTGTACAGTACTGGAGACCACACTTGAAGAGGGACATACAGCTCCTGGAGAGGGTACAGAGGACGGCAACTAAGATGATATGAGGGCTAGGGGATTTGACGTATGAGGACAGACTTGAGGAGCTCTGCCTGTTTTCATTGGAGGAGAGGAGAGACAGGGGACATGATTCAGGTCTTCAAGTACCTCAAGGAATAAATAGGGTAAACATGGAGGGATCTTTAGACTAAAGCAGGGAGGTATCACCAGAGGGCATGGTTTGAAGTTGGAAGGTGGAAGGTGAGGGGAAAAGGAGGAGGTTTTTCACTGAGAGGTGGTGGACCTTGGAATGCACTGCCTGGCGAGCTGGTTCAGAGATCCACAGTGGAGGGCTTCAAGAGAGGGTGGGACAGACACAGAAAGTGGATGTATCAGATGATGGCCTGTCCCAGGGGGGTCGGGATGGATGATAGGGGTTTCTGGAGCACAAGGGATGGGAGGGCCTCGGCACCCAATTAGGGATCTAAGGTTCGAGCAGACTCGATAGACCGTAAGGCCTAATCTGCTGGCAAATAGTATGTTAGTATGTTAGTATCCTGCGATGGCTTTAATTATGAATTCATCACTTGGGAAAAGTATTTTCAATAATAAATCCTGCTCCTTAGTTTGTATAAAGGACCAAATTGGAATTAACCAATGGTCTCTAGGTATATTATACCAGGGGCAGATAAAAATGACATGAAATAGATTTTCTATTTGCTGGTAAATGCAAGACCGGTAACGTGATTGGAATATAGTTGTATTATTCCAGTCCTTTTTAATGTCTTCATCAGTGACATTGCAGAGGGACTGGAAGGAAAAGTATGCCTTTTTGTAGATGACACAAAGATCTGCAACAGGGTTGATACACAAGGAGGCGTGGAAAGGATGAAAAGGGACTTGGCAAGGTTGGAGGAATGGTCAGACGTATGGCAGCTAGGATTCAATGCAAAAAAGTGCAAAATAATGCACCTGGGAAACAAGAACCCAGGGGAAGAATACACAATGGGTGGGGAGGTAGTAACAACAACAAAACAGGAAAGGGACCTGGGGGTAATCATATCAGATGACCTTAAGGTTAGCAAGCAATGTGAGAAGGCAGTAGGGAAGGCCGGGGGTATACTGGGATGTATAGGGAGGCATCAGCAGCAGAAAACAGGAAGTTGTTATCCCTCTGTACAGACAGTTGGTGAGACCCCATCTGGAATACTGTGTCCAGTTCTGGAGACCCCATCTCCGCAAGGACATAGACAGGATAGAGGCAGTCCAGAGGAGGGCAACTAAAATGGTGCAGGGTCTGCAAGAGAAGCCGTATGAGGAGAGACTAAATGAGCTTAATATGTATACCCTTGAGGAAAGAAGGGAGAGGGGACATGATAGAAACTTTCAAGTACCTCAAGGGAATCAACAAAGTCCAAGAGGTAGCATCTTTCAGAAAAGAGACTTGCAAGAACAAGGGACACAATTTAAAGATAGAAGGAGGAGGTTCAGGGGCAATGTGAGGAAGTATTATTTCACAGAGAGGTAGTGGATGCATGGAACAGCCTTCCTGAGGAATTTGTGGGGTCTAAAACTGGGGAATTCAATAATGCATGGGACAGACATAAGGCAATTCTTGTGGGGGGCAGGAAGATATAGGCTGTTGGTTAACTAGGATCTGCGGCCTATCCTGTAGGTAGGGAAATGGGCAGACTAGATGGGCCTAGCGGTCCTTATCTGCCGTCAAAGTCTATGTTTCTATGTTCTATGTTTCTATTATATCTTGCATTCAAAACGTTACTAGGAAATTGTTCCAACCGATATTTAGTATACAGTTTCCTTTGATTATATTCATTTAACACATCAAGATAGTATCTATATTGATATGCTATGTCATTTTGTATCAACCATGGCACTATATGGAACCTACCAATACCAGCTAGAGCTTGAATTTTAAAGTATTCAACTATTCTGTGGGTGACAAATTTTTGATATTTTAGACTTATTATAATGTCTCTAGATACATAATTTTTCAGAAAGTCAAGATCTGTTTCTTTCAAAATATGATACACTTTCCTTAGCCAACTGGATTGTAAAATTCCTAATCTATTCCAGTCATATTTTTCTTTCAAGCAGAGGAGTGGAAGTCTGTGTGTTTTCATACTAGATATTTTAATCCAATAATTGACTTTTCTTGCATAGAAAATTCCATTAATCTTGGAACTCCTAATTCTGCCCTTATCACTGATGCTGGGACAGAATAATGTAAGCCCAAACTAGTTTTTAAAAGTTTATTTAGAGACATCTCTAGAATATCAAAATTGTATGTATGCCATATTTCAGCATTATATAGAGTTTAAGCAAAATATTTAGCTTTAGAAAATGGGTAAAAGAAAACCTCCTCTCTGACTGGCTAAATCTCCCTACCACCGGGGTTGTTATTTCTTAACAACGCCTGACAAAAAACAAGTGCCACAACTGGCCAACATAATGGCACTTTAAATTTAAAATGTACCGCCATTTTTTCTCACTAAGCGAGACAGCAAGCTAGAGGCCCCATCCATCGTAACTCTCCAAAACAGACACTGAAAAAAAAATACAATCATTTCATAATTTAAAAAATGGTAGCTTTTTCATTCCTCCCCCCACCCAAAAAGCTGATGCTACATAAGTGCTCAGACCCCTTCCAACTCATGATCCCCGCCCGCTCTCGTAAATGTCCCAGCCAAGCAGCCCGACTCCATCTGCGGCACGAACTTCACAGAACTCCTGCTCCTCTATTTCCTAGCTGCACTTCTTCCCGATCCCCACCAGCTCTCTCTCTCTCTCTCTCTCTCTCTCTCTCTCACAAGAGCTGTAACCCTCCGACCCCACTGTACCTTTTGAATGATGAGGTTGTCTTCTGTTTAACTCCACAAAGTCTTCATAGTCTTTTTTTTTTTTTTATAAACCATTTTTTTTACTGCCCCTTTCACAACCTCAGATCACAGGACTACAGCATCCATGAATCCAAGGGAGAAAAATCCAAATCACTCCAACAGGCTCTCCTAAACAACAACACCCAGGGACTACATTACAAAAAATATATAGTTTTAGTCTGTTTCACATTTATTCAGCTTCCTATTAAGTTTAATTCTATTTTATTAATAATCTAACACATAAGCCATTTTCTAAGTGTAATAATACCCTCCAGGGTGGGTGTTATGGGATATAGCAGACCTTTCAGTGGCTATAAGGTCCCCAGCCTGTGGCGTTGGGCCTCATTACATCCCTGGGTGGTCTGTTATATCCCAATAACACCCACCCTGTCGGGTATTATTACTTACTTAACAGCAGTAAGAAGTGGCTTGATGGTATTACCCCATATTTTCAATTAAATAGATTTAATGAACTGGCAGTTTGTTTAAGTTTGATTTTTAAGCATTTAATATGTTTGGACCATCTACCATCCATTGAAAGCTGCAAACCTATATAGGTGTATTGATTTACTGTTTTCAACTTTTTATCCCCAATCTGTCATACTTTGTTTGTATGTTTTGATCCAAATATCATAATCTGACTTTCTGATTCATTTTAAGTTTATATTCTGTTGCATAAGTATGTAAGATTTTTAGTTTTGCTGATAAACCAGACTGTGTCAACAAAAGTAACACCAGATCATCTGCATACGCAAGTGTGGTACAGTTCCAAGAAATAATTTTAGGGGAATCAGTTATAGAGCATTCAAGTTATATCAATAATTTATCAAAGTAAATAGAAAAAAGCAAGGGCGCAAGAACACACCCTTGTCTAACACCCAAATTAGTTGGATAGCTAGTAGAAAGTTGTCCTTTGACACCTAATCTAACTTGAGCCCAAGTATCAGAGTATGAGCCACTCACAATTGCTACAAATTATTTTAAGATTCCTCATTCTCTCATAACATTCCAGAGTAGCCCACATGATATAGTGTCAAATGCCAAGCTGAAATCTATAAATGCAGCATGCACTTTTTGTTTTCGAAGTTTGATGCATTTCTCAAAGAGATGTCTAATGATAAAACAATTATCGGTTGTACAGTATCCAGTCCTAAATCCAGCATGATATTCTGATAAGCCCCTGAGTTGCATAATTTGCTCTGATAGTTTTCTTAATATAATTTTGGTGAAAATGTTTCCCAGATTATCTAAAAATGATATTGGCCTATACGTAAGTGGATTATTTTTGTCACCCTTTTTACAGATAGAGATAATTATTGCTCCTTTCCATGAGAATGGAAAATCAAGAGTAGCACAACAGTAACTTAAATATCTAGTAAGAATATTAGCCCATTGTATCTTCTGATGGTATTAGATCAGGTTCTGAAGCCTTATTTCTTTTAGAGTGTTTATTGGGAAGTACACTTCAGAAATTGTGATAGTATGTCATATCATCTATCCTTGTATTGGGAGTCGATGTAATGGTTAAATCATAGAAAATGTTAGTATAGTGTGCTACCCACTCTTCTTTTTTTTTTTTTAGTTGTTTAACCAGGAGTAGCACACTAAGCCTGAAAGCTTGTTTACAGGTGTGACCTGGGAGCACAGGGAAGTTAAGTGACTTGCGCGGGGTCACATAGTATGCCAGTGGAAGCTGTGGAATTCAAACCCAGGTCTGGGCTGCTGGATGCCTCCAGATTTGTAGATCAGAGCCTTAAACCACTGCACTGTACTGCCTCCTTGAAGTGAGCTTCTCCGTGAAGTAACACCCCCTTACAGTGCCCTTAAATTTTCTTCCCTCTAATCTTAGATTATGCCCTCTAGTTTTAGCCCCACACTTTCCTTGTAAATAAACTCCCTTCCCTCACCTTATTAATCCCCTTCACATATTTAAATGTTTAAATATTTCAATCATGTCCCCCCTCTCCCTTCTAGTCTCTAATGGCTACAGTTCCAGTACCCTACACCTCTCCACATAAGTCTTCTTATGCATACCATTCATCATCTTGGTTGCCCTTCTCTGCACCCTTTCAATTCCATCAATGTCCTTGCATAGGTGAGGTCTCCAGAACTGGACCTCATACTCCAGGTGAGATCTCACCATGGTCTTATAAAAGGGCATCAACACCTCTCTCCTTCTGTTTGCTATGCCCCTTACTATGCATGCCAGCATTCTATTTACCTTGCTGCATTGGTTACCCACCTTTACGTTGCTTGAAATTATAATCCCCAAATTTCTCTCTCCTGTTCAGTTGACTTTAGTACTCCCCCCCAAGTGTGTAAGTGACTTGCGGGTTCTTTCACCCCATGTGCATTACTATACACTTTTTGACATTGAATTTCAGCTGCCAAGTTTCTGACCACCTTTCCAGAATCTTCAGGTCTTCCCTCATGGCCTCCACCCCCCCGGGGTGTCAACCCTATTGCAGATCTTTGTATCATCTGCACATAGGCACACCCTCCCCTCCAGCCCATCTGCTATATCACTGATATAGATATTAAAAGAAGGGACCCAGTTCTGACCCCTAGGGCACCTGCTTGTTACCCCCTTTTCTCTGGAATGCACCCCATTTACCACTATCCTTTGGCTTCTATCCTTCAACCAGTTTTCCATTCACCTAGTTATTTTCAGTCCCACCCCTAAGCTTTCCAGCTTATTAACCAGCCTTCTGTGAAGGACGGTGTCGAAGGCTTTCCTGAAGTCCAGATAGGCCATGTCCACCACCCCTCCCTGATCAACTGTTTTTATCACACAATCAAAAAATTCTATTAGGTTTGTTTGGTATGACCTCCTCTTTGTGAAGCCATGTTGCCTGTCATCCTGCAACCCGCTGTCCACAAAGTAGTCTACCACCCTTTCATTTATTAGTGCCTCCATCACCTTCCCCACCACCAAGATGAGGCTGACCAGGTGATAATTCTATTAGGTTCATCTGGCATGACCTCCCCTTTGTGAAGCCATGCTGCCTGTCATCCTGCAGCCACTGTCCACAAGGTAGTCTGCCACCCTTTCCTTTATTACTGCCTCCATCACTTTCCCCACCACCGAGGTGAGGCTGACTGTGTGATAATTCTCCACCTCCTCCTCCTTGCTGCCCCACTTATGTATTGGAACCACATCCACCTTCCTCCAGACTCTTGGCACCCACCCTGTATCCAGGGACAAGTTAAACAGCCTCACCAGAGGTGCTGCTAGCTCCTCCCTCAGTTCCTGGAGTGCCCTAGGTTGCAAACCGTCTGGCCCCATAGCCTTGTCCACCTTCAACCTTTCTAGTTCCTCTCCTACCCTGTCCTCATTGATCAGGCTAGGATCTACCCTTCTGTCTTCCCCTACCCTCCCTTTTAACTCAGGTCCCCTTCCTTCCTCCCCCACCACCATGAAGACTGAGCAGAAGTAGCTATTAAGCACTTCTGCCTTCTCAAAGTCCCCCTCCATTGGTACTCCCCCATCCCCCATACTATTCTCTGCCTTGCCTTCCTCCTCTCCCCCACTTATCAAAAAAACATTTTATCCCTGTTTGGCCTGCTTAGCATTTCTCTCTTCTGTGTCAGCTTTAGCCCTCCTATCTTCTGCCCTGCCACCCTCGGCTTCAATCTGTAAGTCCCCCTGTCCTCCTTTCTCTGGGACTTCTTTTATATTCTGAATACCCTCTTTCTTTCCTTAATTGCCCCTTCCAGCTCCCTGGTAAACCAGAGTGACCTCCTACTGTTTTTGTTCTTTCTTACCT
This sequence comes from Neoceratodus forsteri, assembly GCA_016271365.2. Taxonomy (NCBI): domain Eukaryota; kingdom Metazoa; phylum Chordata; order Ceratodontiformes; family Ceratodontidae; genus Neoceratodus; species Neoceratodus forsteri. The sequence goes on along the minus strand of CM028129.1, from coordinate 229,499,220 downwards.
TCTTTATGCAGAGTTCTGTGGCTTTCAGCAGCCCCCCTTAATAGATTCCGACAATTTATTTATTTATTTCAGTTTAGGATTAATACACATGAGTCATGGTCTCATTTACAAAGGCTCCAAGTCGTAGAAGATACAAAACATGACATAAAATTAGCAGGTACATACATGTTTAAACACTATTTAACAACAGGTTTATAAGTGCAGTTTCAACACATAGAGGATTGCTAGGACAGCAAGGACGAGAACAGTCTGCACTTGTGGAATAACCTTAAAAGCAGCACTACAAGAGTGCAGTCCAATGATTAGTAGATATCAAGGGGTGATCAGAGGCATGAGGACCCTGGTATGCTAGGGGTGAGGGGGCAGTAAGGTGCAGCCAAGGATGGCTTTGTCCCATTGAGAGGTGTATGAGTGAGGTTGGGTTGGGGAGTAGGGAGGAGAGGAAGGGAGGGCAGAGGAGACAGGGAGGTCTAAGAGCAAGAGCAGGAGGAGAGGGGTAGGGGGCAAGGGAAGATTGAAAGGGGAGAAGGGGTAGGGTGGGGGAGTGAGCAGTAGGAAAGATGATAGGGTAAGGATTGGACATTAGCAAGAACAGGAATCAGGCTGGCATTGTCAGCTGGCAGAAGCCTTGACAGTCATTTTTGTTGGCAAGGTGAGACCGTAGATCTGTTTTGAATTGGCTGAGCCTAGTAGAGTCTGCTAGGGTAGCAGGCAGGTCATTGTACCACTTGGGACCACAGTAGGAGAGGGCTTTCTGGGCCAGGGTAGTTTGCTTAAAGGGTACTAGCAGCCCTCCCCCGGTGGCACTGTGTGTTATCCCCCCTAGTGGGTTCCCTAACCAGCTGTTGCAAGAAGGCTTCTTGCAGTGAACCTAAGATGTCCCTGCTCCTGGCTGATGTTACACCCAGGATTTCCCAGTCCACATAGAAGAGGTTTAGATTCTCCACTACCTGGAGCTCCCCCTTGAGTGCCATCCATTGTACCACTTGGGCCCACAGTAGGAAAGGGCTTTCTGGGCCAGGGTAGTTTACCTAAAGGGTACTAGCAGCCCTCCCCTGGTGGAACTTCTAGTGCTGATGGATGGTTGTGCAATTACAAAGAGGGCAGATGTAGACTCAAGCGTGTGCCTCAGCAAGGATTTTTTTGCTAGTAGGCAGGCCTGGTATTGTATCCTGAGATGGAGGGGGAGCCAGCCAATTTCCTTGTAAAGGATACAAGAATGTGTTAGGTGGTGAGCACCCAGGACCAGTCAGGAAGCCTTGTTAAGAAGGGTTTTGACCCTCTTCAGCATTGTGTCGGAGCCAGCACCATAGATGATGAGGCCGTAATCCACAGTGGAAAGTACTGAGCAGCAAGTGACCAGTTTTAGGGCATCTGGCGTCATGGATTTTTGGTGTCGGTAGAGAATACCAAGTTTTATATTTGCAGATTTTATGAGCTGTTTGATGTGAGCGGAGAAGGTGAGGGTACCATCCAGGTGAATCCCCAGGTATTTAGAAGTGTTGACTTGGTCCAGTGTTTCTCCTTTGTGGCTAAGTATCTTCAGGGAGGCTCTTCTTGCCTTGCTCTGGGATGTGCTAAACAGCATGCACTTGGTCTTTTTATAATTGAGTAGCAGTTTATTATGAGAAAACAATTCCCCTTCTCCTATTCCATCCTTACCCTCCATTTCTTCCTGGAATATCTCCCTCATTCTGATAAAGAACCTCTGTCTGAAGTCCATGACCTTCGTGCAGGTACTATTTGTGTCCTTCCCCATCCTTGCCCTGAAACTCACTCTATTGTGGCCACTCATACCCAGGCTATCTCCTACCACAACCTCTTCCACACTATCACCATTGATGAGGACCATGTTTAGTGTGTTATCCCCCCTAGTGGGTTCCCTAACCAGCTGTTGCAAGAAGGCTCCTTGCAGTGAATCTAGGATGTCTTTGCTCCTGGCTGATGTTACAGCCAGGATTTCCCAGTCCACATAGAAGAGGTTTAGATTCTCCACTACCTGGAGCTCCCCTTTGAGTGCCATCCTTTTGACTGCCTGCAATATCTGCCTATCTCCTTCCTCTCCCTGCAGCAGAGGTCTGTAAATCACCTCTAGTCTTAAGGATGCCCCAGTCCTTTTTTCCAATGTGACCCACAAGACCTCCATCTCCCCCAGCTCCTCCTGCCCCTCCATTACTTTAATGTCATCCTTGATGTAGAATGATACCCCCTTTCTTCCAGCCCTGTCCTTTCTAAAAAGTCTGTACCCCAGTATACCTAGCTCCCAAGTATAGTATGATGCTCCGACCACCAGTTCTGTATAGCCACAATGTCCAGGCCCTCTTCCACCACTATGGCCTCCAAGTTCACAATTTTGTTCTCCAAACTCCTGGCATTTTGAATAATCCTTTCCACCATATAGCCCCTATCTCCCTGCCTTACCTGCCCCATTATGTGAGGGAGTGATTGCTACTCCCCCCCCCCGTACAGTTTAAATGCAGACTTTCCCATACGTAAGTATCCAATTTATCTTTTAAGACCCTTTTGACCCTTGTGCCCCCCCGCTTAGATGCCACCCATCAGATGCATAAAGCTCTGCATTATCCCATGTATTACCCCATACACCCCAATAGACTGGAACCTTTTTCTTTGCACCTCCTCCTCAGCCATGAATTGAATTCCTCAATCTTCCCCTTTATCTCCTTGCTGTCTTTTGGCACAGGCAGGACTTTAGAGAAAGAGACCGTTTCCTCCTCCTCCTCCTTATAGATTCTAACTAAATCCTTAAATCTAGACTGCACTTCCATCACACAGTTCTCACCAAGATCATTCATGCCCAGATGCACCCCAATGTGGGGACTCCTCCCATGTTCCCTTGCTAACATGTGCACTAAGTACCTAGTCTTGAGTGCTGTCATGCTCAGCATGCATGTAGCACTAATAGAAATCTGCATCCATCTCCCCATCCCCATTTAATGCTTTTAAGTATGAAGTCCCACGAAATAAGTACCCTGCTTCCCACATTTCCCATGCTGTCTAAGGATTTCCCACTGAACTCTTCTCCAACCGATTCTGCCCATCCCCCCTTCTGTAAACCCCATCAGTACAGTGTTCTCATGCCCAGTTTGCCTGTATGCACCACCGTCCCTCCCATCCTCTGGGGTACCTAACACTGTCTTCCCTTCCTCTGCATTTTCCTTCCCTTTACCAGTATCCCCTTGTTCAATTCCCCCCTCTTGCTCATCTCTCCGTCACTTCTGTTGGGTTTCCTCGCCCAATTCCCCCTCCTTTCTCCCAAAAATTTCAATTTCCCTTCTCCCCTCTTTTCTATCATACCCCCAAGACTCTCCCTTTCCTCCCTCCTTGCCCCTCCTTCTCATGCTTGCTCTCCTTTCCCAGATCTTTCCCAACCATGTCCTCTCCTGGGAGCTCCGGTTTATCTGTCTTTACCCCCTCCTTGCCTCTCCTACCCATCTCCTCTCCTCTCCCACCCAAGCACCCTTTTCCCCCCATCAGCTCCTTATCCCTCCTCCCTTCCCCCTTCCTATCCACCATGACTCCCTCCTCCTCCTCCTGATTGTCTGTATCCTTCAGATTCCTTAAGGGTGTATACCTGTTCCTTAATCTAACCCCACCCTATTGAGATATTCGCCACCCACATTCCTGCTGCTATACACTTCACTAGATTCCTTCTGCCTTATCCCCTTTCTTGGTTCCTCCCACATATTCCCCTCCCTTTATAAGAGAAACAATATTGTTTTGGTAACTGGAATGACGTTATTAAGTACATTATCAATAATGTTATTATTTTCGAACACTATTACAAACTTGGATTTTATAAACAACTCAAAACATGGGTAACATTTTTAAATTGGTCCATTTACACTCAAATAGTATTTTTGGCATTTTGTTATTTCTTACCAGGTCATATGGCCCCAGTTGGGGGATATAATTGGGCCAGCCATCAAGAGCAGCCTAGGATAATTTCTTTTAACCTGTTTTTCCTGTGTGGTTTTTATTTTATTTATTTATTTTTTTGTAATAGTTTTAGTAAATAGCTGTAGTTGCAGCAATAGCTTTCTACTTTAAGTTGCAGTTGTTTTACTGACTGTTTCATCTTTGGGATGCCAACTGCTAGTGTTTTACTAGCTATTCATTAATCATCACAGTCAGTGCTACATGCAGCTGCATATGACACTTTCAAGAGTTTACCAGCCAGTCTGAACATTTATGGGGGAGATTATGAATTTCTCTGTGTTCATTCTGCTGCGGAGGTCAGGAACAGAAGCAGGCTTCCGGAGTGGCTCTGGTCAATGGACTTGAATGCTTGTGGGACCAGCCGCGGCATCGGTGGCATATCCAGGTTGTAGACACAGCTTGTGGCAGTGGACTGGTGTGGCCGGATTGGAGAGTCTGTTGGGCCATTCTGTACCAAACTTAGAGCCGCGCTGCATTCCGAGAAAGATCTGCTCCATTTCCATGGTGGATTGGGTGAGCCAGGCCAGCTTGCCTGGGGTGGGTGCCAGGTCTAGTCATCTCCCCAAGGGAGGATTTGGTGATGCCAACTGGAGGGTGGGCATCTTCCTTAGATTGTCCTAGGGTCACCGAGGGCTCTCTGGCAAGGGTCGGCATGTTCCAGTGGTTTAAGTGGGAGGATTTGCTGGATTCGAGTGTCCACTTTGGGGTTGGATTGGGGCTAGGCTAACCAGCTTGGCAGGATGTAACATTTATTTTGGATCCAGTTTTTTTGGGACAAACTATTCTGTTTTTGGGAAGATCTACCTGGCTTTATCGGGTGGAGTACTGGATGTGGGATCTCTCCCCTTGATGCTGCAAGTACAACATGAATTGAGGCTGGTACTGTACAACTGCGTGACTCAGTTAGGAGGCAGTGAGAGTGTCTCTTTCTGGTTTACTTCTACTTTGCAAATTCAGTGGAAATGTAGCATTGGGAGTGATGCATTGCATGGACATATTTTATTGGTGAGCAGGGTGGTGAGAGCTCCCCCTTTTCACTTTAAACACTTTGTGGAGTCTTGGCATGCTTTTTTGAACAGATGATAAAGATTCAGTGCTGTGATTATGGTGGGACAGTGTCACTACATTGGACAGCAAGCTGTGGTCAAACATTGACCTAATCGACTGGATTTTAGTGTGCTATTGCTGCCTTGTTCTTGTGTTGTTGTTTTGTGTTATTAACTGAGGTTATTTAGGTTGTATGTTGGTGGGTTATTTTTCTGTTTGGGACCAGTTATTTAGTGGGGTATTTATAAGAATGTGAGAGGAGTATAAGGGTGAGTGAGTGGGTGTGTGATATATATATATATTTACATATATATATATATATATATATATATATATATATATATATTTTTTTTTTTTTAATTAGTGGCTGCTGGCTTTGGGAGCTGCAGGATGTGTTGGCAGAGATCCTCAGCAGTCAGATACTACTTGAGCTTAGGGCCCTTTGCCCTTTTGATTGCCCCCCGCTACTGATAGAGGTATGTAGGCACTACTGTGCCTTGGGTATAGCTAGGAGGTGTCAGAGGGGTGGGTGTTTTGGGCCTGGTTTGGGGGTGGAATGGAGTGGATGGATTGGGGTCGTGGGGTCGAGGAGATGGTCCGATACCGCCCTTTACAGGGTGTGACTACTGATGGTCTTATGGCAGTGCTGGACCTATTGGGTAGACTGAGTGTAAGCTTGGATCCAGGGGACCTTCTACTTGCCTATAATAAGGTGGTGATGGATGCCCTGGATTCCATGGCTCCTGTCCCAGTCCGCTCCCTCGCCCTTCACCCTCAGTCCCCTTGGTTTGATGGGACATTGAGGGAGTTTAGGACAGTGGGATGAAGGTTGGAGCATCACTGGTAGAAAACTGGCCTGGCAGATGACAAGCTTAGATTGATGTCCCATTATAAGGACTATCAATCAGCTATCTCCAGTAAGAAGGCAGAATTCCTGCCCAGGGAGATTGCCACTGCGTGAAATTGACTGGCTCAGCTTTTCTGTACTGTGGACAGACTGTGTAATTCAGCCTGTCTCCAGAATCAGGGAGCTTTTTCACAAAATAAGTGTGATGAGTTTGCTCGATTATTTGCAGATAAGGTTGACATCATCAGGTCAGAGATCTGTGCAGCCCGCTCAAATGGGTGCTGCAGTGATCAGTGGGAGAAGTCTGGTCTAACTTTGACCAGTTGGCGATCACAGACACGGTGAAGATTGTCCAAGGCTTGCAACTGACTTACTGTAGTTTGGACCTGGGTCCAACATGCCTCCTGGTGGGGTGCGTGGAAGTGATCGGACTGTTTCTGGCTGAGATAGTTGGGTACTCATTGGAGACATGGGTGTTTTTGGACACCCTGAAGGAGGCAGTGGTACATCCCCTTCTTAAGAAATCTTCTGTCGATCCTGACTGTCTTGCTAACTACAGGCCTGTCTCTAACCTGCCCTTTGTGGGCAAGGTTATTGAGAAGGCAGTCGTGCTGTAGCTTGAGGATCATCTTACCACCCATGATGTCTATGATCCTCTCCAGTCTGGTTTCAGGAAGAGGCATAGGACTGAGACAGTGCTGGTTCAGGTACTTAATGACCTCCTAAGAGCGAGAGATCAGAGGAGCCATTCAATCTTGGTCCTCCTTGATCTCTCTGTGGCATTTGATACCATGGACCATGGTGTGTTGTTGGAGCACCTGCAGCTGATCTGTAGTCTGTCTGGGACAATCCTAAGGTGGTTCCATTCTTTCCTCTCAGGCAGGACTCAGAGAGTGGAGTCAGGGGTTTTTCCCTCAGCCCCTTTACCCCTGTTCTATGGGATGCCGCAGAGCTCTGTTCTTTCACCCATGTTATTCACAGTATACATGCTGCCATTAGGAGACATTATAAGGTGGTATGGGCTGCGTTTGCACTGCTATGCAGAGGATACTTAGCTGTACATGTCCTTTGTACCCAAGCAGGGTGATGCTGTCTCGATTTTTAACAACTGCCTATCTGAGATTCAGGACTGGATGAGTGCTAACTGGCTGAGGTTGAACCCAGATAAGACTGAGGTGCTGGTTGTGGACCCAGGTCATCAGGTAGAGGGGTTGTCTGCCAGGCAGCCATCCGGGCTTTGGTTGGGGGGCAGCCAGCTAACGACCTCTGACCGGGTGCAAAATCTGGGCATTATGCTTGATGGGGGTCTGACACTTAAGTTTCAGGTGTCGGCCATTATCAAGACCTCATTTTACCATCTAAGGAATATCACTTGAATAAAACACCTGGTGCCGCCTGACTATCTTCCAACGTTGGTCCACGCTTTTGTGACCTCCCACCTTGATTAGTGCAATGCCCTACGCCTAGGGTTATGGGGGGGTGGACCTCTGCCAACTCCAGCTGGTGCAGAATGCAGCTGCCAGGTTGTTGACTGACTTACCTTGTGCTCTGTGGCCTGCGTTGGCTGATGGTTCAGTGGAGCATCACCTTTAAGGTTGGGTTACTGACCTATAAGGCCCTACATGGACAGGGATCACAGTATCTGCAAGATCTCCTGTGCCTCTACCACCCCCTCCACCGACAAGGCATTGCTAGAGGTTCCCAGAGTTCATTTGAAGACCTCGAGAGCTAGATCTTTTGCTTTTGCAGCCCCAACCCTGTGGAACTCTCTTCCTCGGCAGATCGGAGAGTGCTTGACTGCTCAGGCCTTTAAATCTGCCTTAACAAAACATCTATTTAATTTAGCATTTCCTGAATTATGATATTTCTGCTGCTGGTTATTCATTTTTTAAATGTGTTATTTTAGTTACAAATGTGTTTGTACAAGCACTTTGGTAATTACTGAATTGCACTTTTTAGAAATAATCTATCTATCTATCTATCTATCTATCTATCTATCTATCTATCTATCTATCTATCTATATATCTCTCTCTCTATCATGGAAACCTAAAATGAACATGTATATCATTTTGTGAAAAAAAATTGCAAAATGATGAGCATATCACATACTTGTTTCCCAAGAGTTCACACATTTTCACATTAATCACACATATATTTTGTAATTATAGTCATCATCATAGGGATCATCTTCTACATTTACTTGTGAGTCACAGTCCTCATTACATGCCTGATTGGCACAGTCCCTCAGTCTACACATGTCCGTGCATTTCAGGCCATTCACTAAGAAAATGCAAGAGGGCAGCTTGCAGGAGCAGCTACATGTGCATGAAAGGAGATCCCAGTACAGCCTCTGGTGCTAGGGCACCATCCATCCAGTCAATGAGGAGATACCATTGATCTTCGTGCCTTTCCAGTTTCCATCCATTTCCCATTGGATCAGTTGTTCCAGAGTTGTTTTGAAGACTTCTTTTCCAGACTGCAGCTTCGTAATTTGCTCTGAGGGAATGCTTTTGGAGACAGTCTTTGCATGGTGGTAACTGGTGCGATTCAAGTTCTCCTTTTCTCAAACAAAACAGAAAGTATCTCAGATCATCAGTTTCAGTTGTTCTGGCTTTGGCTGCATACAAGTAGCAAACAAATGGCTCCAACTTGGCCTGATTGGCACAGTCCCTCAGTCTACACATGTCCGTGCATTTCAGGCCATTCACTAAGAAAATGCAAGAGGGCAGCTTGCAGGAACTGATACATGTGCATGAAAGGAGATCCCAGTACAGCCTCTGGTGCTAGGGCACCATCCATCCAGTCAATGAGGACCTCTCTGAACAAGTAAAGCAATCCAGACTGTACATCCTTCACCATCCTCCCCCCTCACTCCTCCCTCTCTATATGGCCTCACCCGTTCTATCCAGTCCCCCCACCCCTGCTCCCCCTCCCCCAGCACTTACTTCTGATAGCACCAATTTCTCATATATGTACCTAAATCATTTTGTTTACTCCACAATTGTGTGCATCCGTGTCCCCAACCTCAATTCTAATGATACCTTGCTTCCTCTTTCATTCCAGGTAATGACTGTTATTTTCTTGTTTGCTAAATTTGTACTGTACTGTCAGCCACCTAACCATTTCCTGTTAATCCTGTTTTCTTTGCTCAGCTGTATGTAACTGACACCTGCATGCTACTACCTATGTAACCCTCCTGGGTCGCACCTGAAAATAGGCACTTGGCTGTCTAGTGTGCTCTACCCGGTTAACAAAAACAAATAAATAAATAAATGAAGTTATGGAGTTAGGTTCCAGTCTTCTCCAAGTTCTACTAAAGCTTCCCTGGCATCATTGTTTGTTTTGAGAATTTGAAGTGCATGCAGCTTGCCTTTCCTAGCAAAAGCACTTACTTTATTACAGTCAGTGTATGTATGCATCCCTATAAGTGCCTTGCAAACACTGGATCCAATGTCCACAGCTACTTTATCAATATCAACCAAATGTGTGATAAACATAGAAACATAGACTTTGACAACAGATACGGACTGCTTGGCCCACCTAGTCTGCCCATTTCCCTACCTACTGGATAAGCTGCAGTTCCTAGTTAACCAACAGCCTACTTCTTCCTACCCCCTACAAGAATTGCCTTATGTCTGTCCCATGCATTCTTGAATTCTCCCACAGTTTTAGACCCCACAACCTCCTCAGGAAGGCAGTTCCATGCGTCCACCACCCTCTCTGTGAAAAAATATTTCCTCAGGTGATCACCACTGATGAATAGCCTTCTTCTGCAGCATGAGCAGCATGGAGTAGAAGGCATCCATTTGCCTCCTCATGTTGTTTTTTTTTTTTTTGCAGTTAGATTTTTTATTGTGTTATAGAGACAAGGCATATATCACAATACATATATGAGCATTACACTCCATTCAGACTTTACATATTGTATCGTAGTGAGGTGTTCACAGTTAATTCACAATACTCAGCAGGGAATTAAATAAATCACAGAATTGATGTGGGACTGGGTTGGTTACTTACAAGGAGGGGTACTGGGGGGGTCTCATAAGCCTTACACTATTACCAGCAGGGAGTGGAAGGATATGAGGCCTGGTTCTCCATCAAGGTGGTTTTAACATATTCTTACCCAAGGGGTTTACGGAATTGGGGGGTGAATACTGAAAGTAATGCATGAACGGAGCCCATTTGTCCGAGAAGGCTCACATGGATGCTGTAGCCAAATGAGTCAGCTTAGAAAAGCTAGCCAGATTAGCCATGGCTACTAGCCAAGCCATGAGTGAGCGTATTCCTGTAGTCCTCCATCTACACAAAAGTAACCATTTGGCTTCCACTGAGGCTTGTACAAGCCATGCCAAATGAGGGCTCGGTGGTCTGCATTCAGTGGGTGGAAGCCCCAGGATCCAAAAGCTAGGGGAGGTAGGGACCTCTTGTCCCAAGATATGGGAGCAACATGTAAGTATTTCAGACCAGAAAGGATGAATGGGGCCACATTGCCACAATATATGAAGTAAGTCTGCTCCTGCCACATTACATTTCTAGCACACATCGTTCGTAAGTAAATTCATTTTCTTAGTACTACTGGGGTACGGTACCAAAGGTGTCTTATTTTATTTTGAATAAAGAAACTCCTGGGGTCTCCACAGCTTTTTTGGCTATTAACCAGCTACTCTGCCAGGCATCTTCACTAAAAGGAAGATTCAGCATACGTTGCCATCTTGCTTTGGCAGGTAGGGATGGATCTGGTAAGGATCCCCTCATGAACTTATAAATACGGCTGGCCAGGCCTTTCTGTGATTGTAGCCAGCTGTCTAAAGGCAATTTGTTTTGCTTGGCTTTGCCATCATATTGGCATATCACACATGTATACCCTCTTTTAAGCCAGGAAGAATAAACATGTCTCATTTGAAGATATCTCCAAAAATCACTTGGGCTCAAGTCATATTTCCCTTTCAAGAAAGTAAAACTATATAGGGTGTGGCCATCCCCCATTAGTATATCTTGTAGTGTATTAATCTGCTTCCTCTTCCAGCCCTCCCACTAAAAGGGTTTATGGTCAATGGTCCAGCCAGGGTTATTCCATAGAGGGAGGTGTTTCCCCAGGTTCAAACAGGTCTTACTTATGGCCCCAACTTGTTGCCAGGCCTTGTGAGCTGCTTTTATTATGAGCCAAAAATGAAATTTGGATGGGAGAGGGTTACCCATATACCCCACCAGAAGGTTCCCATGCAGGGCATTCCTCTCTATTGACTCCCAGGCTGGTAAGTTGAAGGTAATTCACCGAAGCAGTCTACATGTGGCTGCTGCTGAGAAAGCATATGCATAGTGTTGGAAATGCGGAAGACACCACCCACCCTTGTTCCACGGGGCTCGGAGTTTGGCTCTACTATACCTCAGGGTTTTATTGTCCCACAGGAAGGTCCATAGTAGATTGTCTAGTAATTGAAACCATTTCTTTGGAATCTCAATTGGTAGGTGGGATAGTATATAGAACACCCTCGAAGCAATCATCATTTTAATTGCCGCCACTTTCCCAGGGAGAGAGAGGTTCAACTGTTTCCATCTTTGAGTTTGTACCTTAAGGCTATCAATTAAGGGAGAAAAGTTAGACTCTGGTAGGGAAGACACATTGGCATTTACCCTAATGCCTAGATACTTAATACCTGCCTTAGCACTACCTAAGCCCACTGCTGAGATATCTTCGGATGAAAGCTGCTTATTTAGGGGGAGGACTTCTGTTTTACCTTGATTAATCCTGAGGCCTGAAATGCTTGCAAAGGATTGCAATAAATTCACAGTGTATTCAGCGCTGGTATGAAAATAGTCAGTTAGAATGAGACAACCATCAGCATATAACAGTGCATGATACGAATCGGGGCCCACCCGTATGCCTTTAATATCTGGATGTTCCCTCAAAGCACTAGCCAGGGCTTCTATAACCAGCACAAACAACATTGGAGAGAGAGGACATCCCTGCCTAGTACCCCTGTGCAATTCGAATGGTTCTGAGAGTGTATTAGTTAGCAGTCTGGCCATAGGAGACGTATAAAGAGTTTTGACCCAGCCACTGAACACATCCCCAAAGTTATAGTGCTGCAGCATCATATGGAGAAAATCCCACTCTACTGAATTGAAGACCTTCTCGAAATCTACTGATGTAGCGGCTGCTGGAGTAGGGGCTTTCCCTGCCTTCTGTACAAGGGAGATTAAAGATCTAATATGATCAGTACTGGCACGGCCCTTCACAAAGCCCACTTGGGAAGTGTGAATCAAACAGGGAAGGACTTTCTCCAGTCTAGCTGCTAATACCTTTGCCAGAATTTTGGTATCGGCATTAATCAACGAAATGGGCCTATAGCTTGTAGGCAGGGTGTGGTCTTTGCCTTCTTTCGAAAGGACTGTGATAATCGCCTCCCTAAGGGTGGTGGGGAGAATCCCCTGTACCCAAGCTTCCTGTAACATATCCCTCAAGGGGTGAGATACTATCTCAGGTATTACCTTATAAAAATCAACAGAGAACCCATATCCCCCTGGGACCTTCTTAGGGGCCATCTTTTGAATTGCCGCCCTGATTTCTTGTATCTCTATGGGCATCTCTAATTGTTCTCTCTGGGAGTCTGTAAGTCTAGGAAGCTTTGTACCTGCCATAAAATTCTCAAATTTGGACTTGTCCCAGGTAGTTTGGGGGCTGTACAAGGTTTTGTAGAAAGACAGTATAATTTGGTTAATGACCTCTGATTTACTATGTTTTCCCCCCTTATTGTCCCGTAATTGGGCTATATGCCTCTCAGCTTGTTGTTTTTTTAGATGGAATGCTAGGAGTTTCCCAGCTGATTTACTATGTTTCCCCCTTATTGTCCTGTAATTGGGCTATATGCCCCTCAGCTTGTTGGTTTTTAGACAGAATGCTAGGAGTTTCCCAGCTCCCCTTAATATTTGTGTTTTAATCTTAATATTTAAAGTTCCGCTTTTCTAGAAGCTAGCATATTCAATTTCATTCGTGAGGGCCAGGAGGTCATGCAGCAGGTCTGGGTTTTGGAGATTAGTGGGATCCTTCTTATACAGGCCTTCTTTCTCTCCCAATGCCCTCTCAGCTCCTAGTTTCATTTTCCCTCTGCTTCCTCACGTGGCGCGCATAACTAATAATGCGACCTCTGATTGTGACTTTAAAAGCCTCCCAAATGGCCGCTGCAGATGCAGACCCATGCAGATTGTCAGAGAAAAAGGTTTTTACCTCCCCCTGAAGCCACTCTTTAAAGTCTGTCTCTTGCAACAATAATGGGTCTAGCCTCCAACTAACTGACCTGGTAGTGGGGACAAAAGGTCCCATTGCTAATGTCAATGGGGCGTGGTCTGAGATATACAGGGTGGCTATTGTGACATCCATACCTTACTTATAATGTTTGGGGAAGTAAACCAGTAGTTGATCCTACTTGCAACTTGTTTAACTTCAGAGAAATATGTATAGTCCCTCTCAACTGGGTGGGCTACTCTCCATATGTTTTGCAGTTTATGCAGGGATAGCATATCCTTTAAAGCCCTAATAGTTCTGGGGTGTGCATCCGGCTTGAAGTTAGATCTGTCCAGGAGGAAGTCCATTGTCAGATTAAATTCCCCCCCCCAGAAGAATGTCCACTTCCCCTGTCGCCATCTACAATAGATCTTGTGAGAGTCTGTGAAAGAAATCGGGGGTGTCCTCATTTGGGGTGTAAATGTTAGCTAGTAATATATTTCCTGTGGGGGTACTTACTTTGGCTAAGATCCATAGAAACATAGAAACAGAATTTGATGGCAGATAAGGACCACTTGACCCATCCAGTCTGCCCATTTCCCTACCTGATGGATAAACTGCATATTCTAGTTAATCTCCCTCCTTTATCAGCCCTTTGTTCCTGTAAAACCCATTTTAAGTTTTTATGGCACAATATAGCTACCCCACCTTTAGTTTTATTGGCCATACTATGGACCTCCCAGCCCACCCATTCCTGCCTTAGTTTTTGAGCTTCCATATGATTAACTTAGTTTCCTTCAAGAAGGCTATCTGAGATCTCAGGGATATAAGTCTGGCAAGTACGTTCTTACATTTAATGGGCGAGTTCAGGCCCCTCACATTCCAAGAGGTAGCCATCACCATATCTTTACCTGCCATGTCTTATGTCAGTCAGTAATGCCCGAGGCCCCCACCTAATTACAAGGAAACTGAGTAATCTATATACTGGAAGCTTGTCCTTAGAATCAACCCTTAATCCCTTCCCCTGTCTGTCCCTTGTAATTCTGCAAACCCCACACAAATTGTGGATCAGTCCATAAATTGACGATCTTGTCTCTATAACGACTTTTGTTTTTTACCTTTCCATACCATTCTCCTTGTACCACAACTTCACCTAAGAGGCTCTCCCTATATGACCTGACCATTACAGGTGGATATGGTCCATGGTCAAGAGAACACCTCCTGAGCGTGGGGCCTGGTAGTTTACCAGGAACTGACAATATGACTCTCATCAGATAGTGTAACCAACTCTGCTACTTGACCCGAGGTAGGGCCCTGTGAACCCCACTGAACTAACATTACAGAAAATATCAGATTTTAAAGCAACAATCATTAAACCTTAAAACTGAGAAACTGATAACATGATGAAACAGTTAAGACACTTTGGATCAGAGATAGTCCCCCTTTATAACCACTGGGGGGGGGGGGGATGTGCACACTCCAGAGGAGTGAGCCCTGAAAGTGCTGTAGAAAAACAAAACAAAAAACTTTGCACTATCTCTCTCCTGCTTATAGAAACCACCTATCATGGTTCAACAAAACACCATGGCAAGCTTTAGGCCATCTGGCAGAGGAAGCCAGGCAGGCCCCACATATTGCCTCCACGCCATAACCAGCCATATCATAACATCCCCTGGTTGGGTGCCAGACTATCAGAGAAACTCAGACCATGTAAAACTGCTGGCGAAAGGGAGGGATGGGGAGAATAACTCAGCCCTTCCACAGCCATATGAAGCCCAGCGATCTGGGCAGAAATAAGAAATAATTAGAATCCCTCAGTCATCTTGGCAGTTGTTGTTCAGCCAACAGCTCCCCATTGCATTCGGCCCAGTCTTTACAATGTGGGGCCCAGTCCGTGAGCAGTCTGTGGTCCATAAGATCTTCTGGCATCGGGCAGTCCAGGATCCTTGTTAAATCAAGGGTTTGCAGCACAAGATCCCCCAAGGGTTTGTATCTATTGGACACCTTAACTGGTGTAGCTGCTGGGGAGATCGTGCTGTCATCCGACAGGATTTGTAATCTCTGGCGGCTCCCTGATCTGTTCTTCTTGGCCATAGATTTTTTACTTGGGGTATCTCTTCCAGTTTTCCTCGAGTGGCCCTGTTGAACTCTCTGCCAGGCCCCTTCTGGTTCTGTGCCTTTTGGTGCAGTACTGGTTGCTATATCCATGGATATTGGGGAGTTCTCCCTGTTCAGTCTATTAGTACTTCTTGAGGGTTCCGGGGATTTATTCATGCCCCTACCTGATATTTGTATGTTTTGCAGAAAGTGTTCCATGTCTCCAGGGTTGCTAAACATGTGAAAGACACCATTATACTGGACTCTTAGCTGCACGGGATATCTGAGCGAGGTGAGAATACCTAACTTGTAAAGTTGCTGTTTCACCTCTGCGTATGCTCTTCTCCG
Organism: Neoceratodus forsteri; assembly: GCA_016271365.2. Lineage (NCBI taxonomy): Eukaryota > Metazoa > Chordata > Ceratodontiformes > Ceratodontidae > Neoceratodus > Neoceratodus forsteri. The sequence continues at coordinate 229,483,698 of CM028129.1, read as the reverse complement.
CCTTGCAAGCTCCTGAGAGTAATCTTGTAAAGCTGGATGGAGCATCCTTGCCATGTCTGTGTTTTTAGATCTCTGGCCAGGCGAAGGTAGCACTCCTTCACCGGGTGCCATAGAAATTTGCACAAAATGGGGCGAGGGCACTCCCCTGGTTTAGGTTTGGAAGCAAGCATGCAGTGAGCTAGCTCAGTCTCTGGCAGGGCCTTGAGCTCCAGCCCTAGCTTCGCTGGCAACGCATCCTCCAGAAAGGATATCATGTCCCTGCCCTCTATGCCTTCTGGAATGCCCACAGTTCTGATGTTCTGTCTCCAGGCTCTATTTTCCATGTCATCCACTTTAGAGAGTAAGTACTGAATCTGACCATGATGTTCCCTCAGGTACCCGTCATGCTGAGAGATTTGCTCGGCTTGCTGCTTTATGACATTTTTGGAGCCCTCCACCCAAAGAGCTAACAGTCGGAGTTCCTCATTTATTTGTGTAGATGACTGCTTTCGTTCCATAGTGTCTTGCAAAACCTTGCTTAACATCGCCATCATATTTGCAATGTATTTGGCCATGCTATCGGAGGTGTTGGAGGAGGCCATTGCTCACACTATTGTCCCCGGATTGCTGCCTGTTTACCGTGCATCAGAGTGGGGGCTCTGAAACTCGGCTGTGCTTAAATCTCGGCCTGTAGTAAGTGTGAGAAGCAGCTGGGCCTGGGCTGCTAGACTTGGCATTGACTTGCAATTCTGCCTCCGATTCCAACAAAAAATGGCTTATTTAGAAGTTCTGGTATTCCGACATTGAAAGCTTGCTTTTCAGAGCGCCGAACTACCGACTGGACATCACAGATGGACTGATAGGGGTTCACAGGGTGTCTCCTGCAAGAATTAGTGTGCCACCATGTTGGCTTCCAGGCTCCGCCCCCCCCCCACCTCCTAATGTTGGCTCAATAGGGCAGGTACCTCCTCACTGTCCTTGTGTGTTATCTTCCAGAACTTTTCAAGATGAGTGACCAAAAGACTCTTTCCCATCAGCTTATCTGTGTACTTTGTCATCTGCCACTCGTTTACCAGAAACTTGATCAGGCTGCTTTTATTGTTTACTTGTTTTAGGAATAGCCTCCACTGTCTGACAATTTGTGTCTCTGTGATGTTCATCTTTTGCAACCCTTGTTCTTCCCCCCTGTGTGTTCTTTCAATGTTCTTAATCAACATCTCTTAGTAGGTATCAAACACAATGTCGATTCTGGTACTCTGTGATCCTTCTTTAAGAGCCATGGAGTGAATGGAGGCTGCAGTATCTCCAAATGTAGCTTGGTCATTTGTCACCTTCTGTACAAGGCTCATTCTATCAGTCACCATTGCTGAATTGTCTGGTATTGCAGGTGCTGCAGTTTTCTAAAGGCTTGTTGTCAGAACAGCTTTGGTGTTTTTTCTGGGAAGACCTTATGGTATAGCAAGTGCCCAAGGTAGAGGTCCAAGAGCATGGGAAAATACCTCTCTCATCTGAAGGTTACAACTTTGGGTGATAACAATCATCCGATCAAAATGTGATCTATCTGTCTTCAGAATGATGGGCTTCCCACTGCTCTGCACCTGTTTCTTTTTTCTAAAGCTCATAAAGGTTTTCAACATGTTCTTTTTCATTGGGTCATGGAATTTGTTTTTGTGGTTGACTTTATTCAAGCCTTTCTGTTTTGAAGTTCTGATGGGCCCGCTCTTCTATGGCATGCACTTGGATCAGGTCTTTCATAACATCTTTTGGGGCTGCTGTGGCTGTTGAGATGCTTACAAGCACTTGATTTTCTTAAAATGGATTGATCCAGTTCTCGAGTACCTCCACAACAGCAGAAACAGCCAGTCTGAGGTTTCTGCAGCTCTGCATGATGAAAGTCAGATCTGTTCACCTGGGTCATATCTCTCAGCTGACTCAAAATGCACTGCTGTATTCAGCTGTCAAGTGGAACATGTTTACTGCTCTTGACTTTTGGCTGAACTTTGTTGTTCCACCAGTTGTTTGAGTGTCTTGGTTAACAGTAACCTCTGTTGTCTGATCAACAGGGATGCATCCGAATAGGTTGTCATCTGTGAGTTGTACAGAAAAATCTCTATTGGTAAAGTGCTTGTAGACTTGGGGGTACTCTGTTGGGAGGTTTGTCATCTGTGCCTTGTATGCAGGTAGATACCTTGCATAGTTTAGTCGATCATAGGCAAAATACCATGGAATCATTTCCTGAATAGCAAAGAGATGCAAATGCCAATTGCTCTCTCTTGATGCTCTGCGCAATCCCAAAAAGATATCACCAACCATATCAATGTATGAGACCCAAAAGGTAGACAAGTTCCCATTGCTGTGGCACAGATATTCTAGATACTGATTCCATAGTACCAGCAAATGCGTCAGATCTTCATGTTTGAAAAGCTCATCTAAGTTCTCCTGGCAGAGATTTTCATGTACAGTAAATCATTCACTTGTTCCAGCAATGCATGGAGTGAGTACATCTAGTTTGGGTGATTTGTTTCCATCCATGGATTAAATCCCTTCCAGGCCATTAGTGATTAAGCAACATACTACATTAAAATATCTAAAACCATTATGCAATGGTTTATAAATGTTATTACTAGCTGCATATTGAAATATCACTAGAACTGTTGTGGCGCAAGGCTTAGTATACACAGTTTGTTATTTGGGATAGACTAGCCGGATCCATTTAAAACACAGAAACTCTGTTTCCCTTGTTTTACAATCCCAACTCCGAGTGCCCAAAACACAGTTGCCCAACATCGGGATTTTGCCCGTGGTGGAGTTTGATCTCCAAATTATGGGTGGTGTGGGGCAAAGCCTCCTGCATTGGGTTGTGGGAGGTGAAGCCCCCTGAAAAATGGAAGAAACTTTGCTGTGGGCAAAATCCTGATGTCGTACACCCATGTTTCAGGCAGCTGGCATCGAGATGGTGAAACACGGGAAACAAAGCTATCTGCATACATATGTAGATGGCACCTCTTGCTGAGCTTTGGGAGGCCATTAACAAAAATGAGGAACAGCAGGGAACCAAGGACTGTGCCTTACAGAAACCCCAAGATTTAAGAGAACAAGGTCTGAATTAATGCATTGTATGGGCACTAGCTGATTTCATGTTACTCAGGTAGTTTCTGAACCATTGGATGGCTGAGTTGCTGAAACCAAGGGTCTTGAGCTTGAGCAAGAGTACTGCATAATCCACCAAGCTGAAAGCATTGGAGAGTCCTTGAAGAAGAACCCAGTGAAAAGATTATTATTTGTGGCTATGTGGAGATCATTGGTGACTTTAAGCAGTGCAGATATGGTGATATTCTGATCAGCTACCTGCTTTGCTAAAGGGTTATATTAAACGTGATAGGAAAGCATTTAAAATATTAGTCAGTCCTTCCTTCCTTCCTTCCTTTCTTCCTTCCTTCCTTCTTTCCGTCTTCCATTTTACTTTCTTCCGTATTTTCTTTTTTCTTTCTTTTATTCTCATTTCCTTCATTCTTTCTTTTATTCCTTCTTTTTTCTTTCTTTCTTTCTGTCACATTGTATGACTTCAGGGCATGCTTGGGTATATTAAAAAAACATAATAAAAAAGTGTTTTTTGAATAAAAAGCCAGACCATTTCAGAACACTCTGTATCACTTAACAGATGATCAAGAGGAGGTGAACAAATTTAAAATGAATCCCTGTTATCTTTAAAACCTCCTCTCTGATAAAACTATTAGAATTTATTATGAAAAAACATTACTATTAAAAATTAATACATTTTTATTTGGAGCCAGCCTGGTGGAGCTGAGGGTTGAGGCACTGGTTGCCACACCTCGCTTCACGCCGGCAACCTGGGTTTGGTGACAGACACGGGCCGCTGGAGGGTCAGCAGGGGAAGAGAGGGATTGAGCACCCAATGGTGGCTCTCCCTTTCTGGGGAGGGTTACAGGTCTGTCCAGCTGCTATATTGCCACCTCCTGGGAGAACCCGGGATTGGCGATGCAGATCGGGACACACAGTGGGAGGGGTGGTGCCAGCCGAAAGCCTGGGGAGGAGGAGTTGCATCTCGATGCATGCCTTCTGACTGGTTCTCCCAGTGTGCCAGTGACTGTGGGGATAGGGGCTCACCAGAACAGGAGAAAATGGAGCCCATCACTCCAAGGTGACAACTCCTCCAAAGCCGGACCGTGTCACTGGTGCTCACCGGGGCAGACTCCGCTGTGTCCCACCCACTCCACCGTTGCTAGGAGAAAGGCTAGGGGAGTCCTTCCCCCGCCCCACCCGGGGGGTACACTGTGGTACCTGAGGGTCTCTGAATGGGCGGACACTCTAGGAGCAGACTCCTGGAGCAGACTCCTGGGGGCTCCCCGGGACGTTGTGGAAGGCTGCTTGAGGGGGTCTGATTGAGTGGAAGGATGGTGTAGTAAGGAGGATAAACATAAGGTTAAAAAAAAATGTAATTTGAAAGCATTAAAACACTTCAGGGTTAGGTTACCTTAATCTGACCCTAAGGGGCATAAGGCATTGGGCTTCGCCTTGTGCCTTATGACCTCCATAGGATTAGATTAACTCAATGTTGTGTAAACCCTGGTCATTTAAATGCACTTGTAATTACAAAGGTTTTAATTGTGTTTTATTTTTGTAACTATGTGCTATTTAGAACTTCTAACAATTCTGAGCATTAGTGCAAAAAAAAACTGAGAATGACTTCTTAGCACCAAGTAATGTAAATGCCAGTCCCTTCCTGCCTCTCCAGGGTTTCACTTTATGTATAGAAAGAAATGTTGCGGCTGATCCTGAATTAGGCCCAAACACTTAATGCTACAAGCTAGGCAGGATGTATTTATTTATTCAAACTTCTGACACTACTGTAACACAATCCTTTTGTTTTTTTCCATGCATCTCTGAAGACATGACAACGATTAAGTATGTCATACAATAATAATCATGGCTAGGCAAGCTATGCCAGCCAAATGTCAACATTCAACAGTCGGGTCACACAACATTTCCAAATCGTAAGGTAATGTTGATACAGTCTTTGCATTTGTGTCAGCATAGTGTTTGAATGTTTTTGTAACTGGCTGCTCCTATTTTGACTCCTTGATTTTTTATAATGGGGGTACCTCAAGGCTGTTATTGTACATAATAAAAAATGTACAAATAAATCATGGAATTTCTGGGTCATTTCATTCTATAGTAAAACTACTCCTGTTTTGCAAGATGACTTCCTTTAACCATTTTAACTGCTTGAGCATTTTGTTTGATATGGCTGCCCCCAGATTTTCATCAAAATGTCAGCTGTTTCAGAATGCCTGGTCTGGCTATTCAGTACCCTGCATCTTCCTTGCCCCTGGCTCTTTTTTCCAAAGGGTGGTGCTGACTGTGATGCATTAGGACGCTAGTTTGAAAAGGTGGACACAAAAGCCAAAGACCAAGACAACACATCCATTGGTGGGCTCAGGTTAATTTGGATAGTCTAGCTAATTTAGTCCAGAAATGTAAGGTGCTCCCAGAGTTGCATGCATGCTGCCATAAACCATGTCTGATAGTTGTGATCAGCTGCAGATTTGAAAATGGTTGTGATCAGCTGCAGAGCTGCAGGGAGGCAGTATAGCGCAGTGGTTTAAGGCTCTGAGCTGCAAATCTGGAGACCTGGGTTTGAATCTCACAGCCCCCACTTGCACACTGTGTGACCCTAAGCAAGTCACTTAACTTCCCTGTGCTCCCAGGCTGCAACTGTAAACAAGCTTCCATCTTAGTGAGTCTCACCTGGTTAAACAATTGGAAAAAAAAAATGGCACCTGCTATGTCTAGCAGTAGAAATCGGAGGGCACCTGGGGGAACTTAGTTCCAGAAGTGAGATTAAAAGCCTGACTCAGTTCCAGAAGACAAATGGGAAAGACTGCACCCGTGCAAAATATTAATTATTTATTTAATTTTGTTCACTGGATAGGCCCATTGGGCCCAAAAGGTACCTTTTTCAGTGGCAATCCGGCATAATTTACCCCAAAAGGCCTACAAGTGACTAAATAAAGTGTACAGATGCAACGTCTAATGAGGAAACATCCCCAGACCCCTTTCAGGTATGCTTGATCCTACATCAAAGGTGATGGGTACCCCCTGTGAATTTTTTCCATTTCCAGTACTGGCTATGTCCAAATGGGTGCCCAATGCAACAGGTCCTGCAGGAAGAACTGCAAGATGCGGTTGCATCCATGAGTCCGAAAATCAGGTCCCTCATTTTTTTAATATCACTTTTCTTGTGTCTATGATGAACTATGGTAGGAGATATTTTTCAGAGGAAAGGGTGCTCTAGAACATGGGGTCACAATATGAAGCTGGTGGTGGTAGGTTCAGGAGAGATATGAGGAAATGCTTCTTCACAGAAAGGGTGATGAATGCCTGGAACAGCCTTCCAGTGGGGGTAGTTGGGGCAAAAACAGTGGTGGGGTTCAAAAAAGTCTGGAACCGGCACAAAGGAATCATAAGGAATAGGAAAAGGGCAGAAGAGAAAGTGCTATAGACCTGAAAGAGTCTGCAGTGAAGGAAGCACAATGAAAAAGGGCAGACTGAATGGGCCTAGCAGCCCTTATCTGCTGTCAGTTTCTATGTGTTTCTATGTGAACAATTATGCAACAGGCACTGTACACTGACCTTATGGGAATATATGAAGAGTAGAACAAACTCCAGGCCACAAAACATAGAGCAGCAGTGTTTGTTAGTAGGAAAAAAAATGTCATCTTATAGTTTTAAGTAATAATGTATTTTTGGCAAACCACAAAAATGTCCATTTTTCTTCTCATGGTATTTCACTCCAGAACTTATATATTGGTAGTGGTGGGCAAAGTGGCCCCAATTCGCTCCACGAAGTGATCCGCTGAGTGAAACAATGACTTTGCGTTATTTCGCCTTCCCAAACCACTACTCCACCAATTCTTAAGGGGAAGTACATTGAAAACAATGTACTTCACCTTATTTTTAAGCTCCAAAGGCAAATTTTGCAGTGTTTCATGGGATTTCAGGTCACATGGGCATCTAGATTGTTCTGCACAGCCTCAGTTTGGGGTAATGTGTATAGTAGGAAGCTGTAGGAGACCATCTGCTCTGAGAGCTCTCTGCAATTCAAACCTTAAAAAAGCTGTTAAAAAAGCCCTTTTGAGTAATTTTTTTTGTGGAAACTTTAGTTCATCGATTATAGGAAACCCTCCTGTGCTCATATCATCTAGCGTTTATTGTTTGTGTATGGATTTTGAATGTTAATGTACAACATTCAGTCTGTGTACTGAGAGACAGTGGAAGTGTGTTTTGGGGGAGGGGTGTATATGTGGTGCAGGTAGATTAACTTGGAAAAAAAGACAGTGCTTTCTGTTTTGGTGATATTTTCTTGTTTAACTGTGTTAATGTACACACAGTAATATTTTCAATATTTCTTGCCATTTTTTGCTGCTTGTTGTGGTGCAGCAGTGCATAATTTTAGTTTGTTTAAAATATGTGGTTATGCTACTGAAGTTTTCAATTTACTATGCATTACTTAGTGTGTGTGTGTGTGAGTATGTGTGTGACACGTGTCATCAGATCAGACACCTTTTATTGTGCCACATAATAATTTCAGCAATGTGAAGCTGCTATCCACTGCAGCTGTACGATTTTTGTACTTCTTTGTGATATCTTTACTGGTACTGGTACTAGTACTAGTGACTATTACTGCAGCAGTACAGTACACTGCCCCCGCCCCAACCGGTAAAGTTATTCTTTTCCAGATTTGAATTTCTGATGGTGAACACTGGTTAAGTGTTGTGCCTTTGTGTCTGCATCTCTTCAGTGCACGACGCAATCTTAATCTGTCTGTGCATTTGCATCTCTTTAGGGGCCAATCTCCATCTGTAACTTAAGTCACAGTTGTTTCTTTGCCTTCCCTTCAGAGTACTGGACAGGTGTGGTGCATTGCCCACTCCACGTAGTGGAAGTAACCATGTGATGCCCACTCGCCAGAAAACCAGAATTTTAAATTCGCTGCATCTCTATATATGGGGTGGAAGCAATTAAAAAAAAATCCTGCTCTCAGACCATGTACACTATGAATACATTAAACGTGTTGGTGTGGTGCTGTGTGGTTTACCATCAGCAATGCATGCTTCTCATGTTACTATATGACTGTGTTTAATTTCTTATTTTAATAGTTCTAATGTTTAGCTATCTCCCTCTCCCCTTTCCCCCAGGACGCATCTGGAAACTAGCAATTTTATTTTTATGGTTCCCAATTCCTGAGGCTCCGGGCGCCTTACATAAAAGCAAGGTAGGGAAAACAAATATTCAAAACAGTAAATATCATACTATAAAACAAATAAAACTCCAATTAAATAAGCTCTAGTTAAATTGACTCTGGTCAGGATCAAATATCATTGTGGAAGGCCAAGGAAAACAAATGAGCCTTTAGACCCTTCTTGAATAGCTCGACCATCGGGGCCTCCCTCATGCCAACTGGAAAAGAGTTCCATAGGGCTGGACCTGCAACTTCATACACCCGGTCACCTGATGTTTTTAATTTGGCCCTGGGAACTGCGAGGAAGCCCCTAGTTGAGTAACAGAGGGAATGGGCAGAGGTGGCGGGTGTTAGGAGATCAGCCAGATAGCCTGGGCCAAGCCCTTATATAGGGCCTTATAGGTCAGCAAACCCACCTTGAAAATGATCCTCCACCTGACAGCCAGCCAGTGCAGAGCCCACAGGACCAGGGTCACATGACTGGACCTAGACAGGCCCGTACGCAACCTAGCCACTGCATTCTGCACTAGCTGCACCTAGTGGAGGGTCTGTCCAGTGACCCCAAAGTATAGAGCATTACAGTAGTCAAGCCTGGAAGTAACAAAGGCATGAATTAGTGATGGCATGTCTTCAGGAAGAACTATGGGCTTAATCCTGGTGATATTCCTCAAGTGGTAAAAAACACTTTGGACCACAGATGACACCAGAGCTTCAAGAGTCAATATGTCTTCCAAGAAAATAAATAAATAAATGCTACTTTAAAAACATCTCAGAGGAAGAAAAAATATACTGATGAGACTTCTATTTATGTCAGAAATATGCAAATACTACAAAACTATATGATGGACTTTTTTGCCAACTAACAGAAACTGCTTCTTTAATCTCTACCATGGTGAACATAAAATGAAATGTGGTGCCACATAGATAGATTTGGAAACAGAAATCTTGGGTGAGCCACAGCTGAAATGTTGGGATGTTGCATGGATCAACAGAGCCTTTCACAATGATGCTAATGTCATTGGCCATTTACAAGACCTATCATCCCCCCACCCCCATGGTTGTGCCCATGACAAAAATGAACAACAGAGATCAACAATCAACATCAGGGGTTAAAAAGAAGTGCATAATGAAGTGTATGGAAATGTTAACATGAATGGCTACTTTAAAACATTAGATTGAAAACTTGAAACAAATTGGATAGCCACCAGTGATCTAGGATATTTGTTTAGTACAATCTCTTAATGGGCAGCGAGACATCAGCCTACAACAAAAAACAATCAACATGGCACAGTCGTGCGCACACACTTTCTCTTTACAAATTACAGGCCCTTCTTTTTTTATTATCTTCTAATACAAGCTAAGCCCTAGACTTAAACAGACACCCTGTATCATTTTACAACAGCTATTTCAGGCTGTCAGTCACACAGGCCCATAGAATGGATTGGATTGTTCAGGCAAATAAACACGGAGCTGACTCTGAACAGACTTTGTCAAAATTACACTGGCTATCTCTTTGGTCCTGTCTTGATCTTTTAACTGCATGTAGATCATATTTAGCAATAGTTAGAATATCTCTCTTACAAAGCCAATGACATCTCACCAGACTCTAAAAAAAAAAACAATTGATAGACTAATTTCTTTTTATAGTTAATATATTCTATGTATTCTAACGTGCACTTTTTCCTCATAACTATGTACATTAACATGAATGTAGGATTACTGTCCCTTTAACTCCATCTGCTTTGTCTGTTTGTCTACATCTGACTGGAAACTCCTCTGCTTGTGACATCACAATCTGTTGCTGTAGAAAAGATGATGATGTCACAAAGAACTGAGATGTCAAGTATAGACAAGCAACCAGAACATGAAATGTGTAAGGAGAAGTGAATGTGTTGTCATGGCATAGTTCTTTTTTTTTCTTTTTTTCGTACTCTATTTTTCTCACCACCCCATCCGTATACCCCACCAAACTCTCTCTGGCGACCTTCCATTTAATAGACACTACCTCCCTGCGTGACCTGACTCATCTCCACTCTCCAGCACTGGACTTAACCCAGGTCTACCCTCCGAGGAAGGGCCACCCCCACCCAGGGTGCTCTTTCTCATAGTAGCGAGCTCCAGGCTGAGGAGAAGGGGTGAGGAGAGAGCTGCGTCCGAGTTCTGGGAGTGTGGTCCTTGGATGGGAGGCGCCTTCACCTATTGGAAGGAGATGGGGAGGGTATTTTACTAGTAAGTCCCCCTATGGAGCCTGGCTGTCAAGGCAACATGCTGCTGTGGCTCCACCCCCAGGCATACACCACAATGCTACTTTGGGCTACCTCCAGCCACTGTCAGAGGTCGCTCCTTGAGCAGTCGCATCCCAGTCCCTCCCCAGGAAAGAGAACAGTCCTCCAGAGGCTCAATCTTTTCCCTCCCCTGCCAACTCCCGGTGCCCCAGGTTCGTTCCCGAACCCAGGTCACCAGCATGGCATGAGGTGTGGCATCCAGCGCCTCAACCCTCAGCTCCACCAGGCCGGCTTTCATGGCATCATTCTTATGAAAATACAAGGCATAAGGCACTGTATGTTGTCATTTACTTATGCATTGTTTGCTATTATCATCTGTATGCATCCCTTCAATGTATATTTTGTAATTAATTCCAGGTAGCTCTTGAAAAAGCGACAGTTTGTCTCAGTGAGCCTACCTGGTTACCCAAATCCAATCAATAAATAAATAAATATGTGCAATATTGGCTGAAATGTGTTTAGTAAGATTTTTCCAAAGTGTCTCTGCTGACATCACATGGGATGCTATTGCAAAGCAGGACATCATGCTCATATAGTCCAGGGGGGGCATGTGCCCCCTCAAATTTCTATCTCAGTATTGCATTTCGTGCAAAGAAAGGGCCATAAAAGTGTAAATTCATGCCCTCCCTTGATTATTTTTAATTGTCTGCCCCCCAGTGTTAGAATTAAACTTTAGAGCTAGGGGGGCCATAAAGATCCTATCTTTAAATTGAGACCCCCCCCCTTCCCATTATAAGTCAATGGAAGTGGTGTGTGAGCTACTGGGGCTCACTTCAGAGCTAGGGCAGCTGAGCACTGGCAAGCCCCCATGTAATTCCAACACTGGTGCCCCTCCCCAAAATTATTCTGGCATGACTTCCATGGGAGAAGCTCAACTTTCAGACACATTCAGCTTCTAACTCACACATTTTCTATATTTAGCATCATTTTTTGCATGACCCTCATCTTCAAAATGTTTTGCCTTTGAACCCTGTTCTGCCCTATTTAGAGTGATGGGTAAGGTCCATCCATTCATTTGTTCAGGAAACACTGGAGAGAGCACTGTCAAAAAATAAAGGCAGCAGGCAATGTTATCAGAACGATGTTCTTGGGGAGAGAAAAGCAAAAACTATTGGGCCATATTTTCAAAGAGCAACACAGGGCTTGCCCCAAGCTCTGCATCAGGCCTGTTGTTTGGTGTAGCTGTGCCAAACATCTTTGCCACAGTGGTGCCTGATTTTAGTAGGTTTGGCGCAGTTATGACAGTTTACCCTATTTATGGCAGCCTGTGCCAAATATTTGGTGCAAGCCCCGTAAAAAGGATGCCCGGAATTGACGCAAGCTAGACCAGAAGAAGTTGGTTTATCTTGGAGCAGTTGGTGTATGGGATGGAAAATCCCGATCACCAGCCAGGAGAATGCCACAAGCCCCATGTGCCATGTGTTTGGCACACCCAGGGCTAGCGACATTTGGACCACTTTAAAAATCTGACCCTATGTGTATATAATGCAGGGGTCTAACAAAGTCTGCAGCTTTGCAGAGACTTCTTCCTGAGGACTGCAGTCTTTGCTTTCCAGATGAAAGAGAAGGCCTAAACCTAACCCTACTGTCCTTGCAAGGAACCTCTGGGCTTGACGTCCCCCCGATGTTGCTCTCACAGGTATGCCTACCAGAGGACAAGGGAACATGGACCTCCAAAAATTTTGCATAAATCTGTGACTATTTATTGTAAACCCACCTTTCAAATTGTGCAGTTGCTCTAAATTCCCTAACATTTTACACAGAGTCGCTTCTCAGCTGCTACATCACATCATGGAAGATATAAAGTTGTGATCAGGTGGGGGGTGTTGAATACATGGGCCTCCCATTTCCTCAGCTATCACTGCTATGCACTTGTTCAGCCTCCCCACTGAAATTACACCCAGGGCTCAATTCACAAAGGTTGGTGCAAGCTGCGCCACCGAAGGCAGCTTGCAATGACCAGGGGTGCACTGGGGACCCTGCGCCCGATTCACTATTGGGTAGGGTCCTGGTGGCAAAGTCCTTAGACTTGCAGCAACCCTGACCCTGCGCCAAACAGATTGCACATCAGGAAGGTGTGCCGCAAGCTGCAGGGTGGCCGTGCAGCAATAGCACCATGGACAGCAGTCCCCGGTGGCTATTGCACCCCCCAGCCCAATCCCAGTTAATACATAAAAACCCTGGTGGTCTAGTGGATCCCTGATCAGCCTGTTTCCCATTTATTAAATAAAAGAAAAAAAAAACCCTCATGGTCCAGTGGACCCCCCCCCCAAGCCCCAATCTCTGTTAATACATAAAAATCCCTGGTGGTGTAGCAGATCCCCAATCTGTGCCTATCCTATTTACTAAATAAACAAAGAAACACCCCTGGTGATCTAGCAGACCCCCCAGCCCTTATACAGTCAACTAATTGACAGCTCAGTCAGTGCCCAGCCATGGTGGAGAGCAGAGGGATGTGCCTGGTGCCAGCTCTGGAATGGGACGGGGGGAACAGGGTGGTGGGGCACTGCCTGTGCGGTGGTGGGTCCACCAGATCACCAGGTTGGATGTGTATAGCAAATGTGGATTGGGGGGTCCCCTGGACCACCAGGGATTTGTTTTATATAATAAATGGGGTCGGGGGGCTGATCAGAGGTCCGCTAGTCCAACAGGGATTTTTATGTATTAATGGGGATAAGGCCAGAGGGTGGGCGGGTCTGCTGGACCACCAGGGATTTTTTTTGTTAATTTAATAATTGGCATCAGGGGAGACTGGGGGTCCACTAGACCACCAGGGAGTTTTATATATTAATGGGGATCAGGGCTTTGACTGGGGCTGGACTAGGAGGGATTTTTTTTTTTCTGTTATGTAATAAATGGGAACTGGGCTGATCGGGGGGGTCCGCTAGATCACCAGGGGTGTTATGTATTAACAGGGATTGGGGTTGGGGTTGGGGGGATCACAGCACATTGCTGCAAATGTCAAAACCCTCCCAGGGTACTTAGACTGCTGCCCTTTGGGAGGGTTTTGCGAATACCAAAACAGGGCATATGGCATCCAACATCTGTCACAGGTCCTCTAGTGCCATGCTGCAGCCCATTGTGTAGCACAAGGCTGGTGCAAGCCCCCTTTTGCAATGCAGCCTGTGTTTGACACAGGCTGCCTTTCTGAATAGCTCCTGGGGCATCTTTTAGCACAAGGTACCACTTGTGTTATTTATGTTTGATGCAGGCCCCTTATGTCATACTAGGAGCTTTGTGATTCAGGCCCCCAGTCTCCAAACCATAAATGTTCAGGTTCTCCTTCCTTCCTTGTTTTCAGTAAGAGCAACAACCTAGTTTTCTGGAGGACTACATGCCACAGTTGCAAGACACTGAGGCAAGAGGACAGCCTCTTTTTGACATTCAGAACAGTATTTCACATGCTAATTTAACAGTTTTTTAATTCATTTGTTTGGGTGCCGGGGGTTGATCGTGTTTAAAACTGCCAGCATTGCCCATTGAAAATGCAAAGAGAATAAAAGACTTTCACAAAAAAGTATTTTATTTTTTAACAATGTTCACCTTCAGGGATTATGAGGATAACATACACTTTTTTACAGACAATATATAAACATGTTGTACATATTAAAACAATAACTTAATTCACTAACCAAAATAAACAAGCAAAAAAAAAGGAAGAAAAAATACTGCAGAATGTTTATGCTGATACAGGTACAAAATAATTTAATGTATTGACTGCGTATGCCTACAGCTCAGTGGCTGGCAATATATTGCACTTTGTCATTTTCTTTATTAGTAACCACCCACATATATTTTTAGGTAGGTACAAATATTCAGCTGTACCACTATCAAATCATAGAAGACCAATGTTTAACTTAGTAGACACAAGGGTTACAAATATCAGGCACTATAAAAATTTGTCCTTAAGTTCATTCTTTGTATTCCTTTACAAAGTGCAGCTATATGCCTGAAAATGATGTAAAGCAAATTCTTATGGCTGCTTGGTTCTTTTTTTTATCAAATGTGCTAAAGCAGCAGTTTGTGTTAGGGTAAATGCTGTGTACATCTACATTTATATTCATTTGCTTGCCCCTTTGTCTCCTGTCTTGTAAGATATACTTTCCAGTTACTTTGAGTCCGCTGTAAATTTCAAATAATTAAAGGTGAGCTCCTTTAAATATGGATTCTCTAGGGTTTTCATCAGTATTCTCAGCTATATTTGAAAACTTCTTGGGTAACATCACTCATCTTGTGACTAAGACCACCTGGAATGTACTAACCCCACACCTGGGACTGCCCTGAATGGACTTGGCTTGTAGGGTTGCCACCTTCTGAAAATCCTGAATGAGGACATTTCATAGCAAACGAGCATGTTCACCAGGACAACTTATACTTTGCCCCACTCTAACAGGTGTTGTCTCTTAAAAACAAGTCTCTCCTTATTTTTAATTTCGTGTTTAGATTGATTTTCATGTTATGACTCACACTGGCATATTTCATTTTGATTTTCTGTCCCTTTATAATGAAATTAAAAAATGATTGCTTCTAGTCTCGATCCGGGCATCTTCCATTTATCCTGTTTCCAGTAACACTTTTACATTTTTTTTAACCACACCATAGTTACAATGTAACTACACAGTAACTGCATTGCAGTTGCAATCCAGTTACATGCAACAAATGTGTAATTACAGTGTAATTACCCCTTTTGCATGTAATTCATGATTATCTACCCCACAGCTACATTGAAATTTCCACCTAATAAAGTGTGACCCTGTTTCTTTTTTATCAGGATGTAGTAGCCAAAACAGGGACAGCCCTAATCAGATCAAGACTACTGACAAACCTGGGAGTGGGCCTCCACTGGCTCCTTATTCCAAATGCCTCAAACCACCACCAGCATTCCAAAGTAGCACACCCCTAGTATGTCCCCAGAGTTCATTTTAAATTTTCAGGGGAATGAGAATTTGAAATGACTGCCCCAGTGCAGTGGGATGATCCCAGCAGCTCTTCTATTTATTGTGCAGCTGGAGAGTTTAGGAGCAGGCTTGAAACCCTACGTTTTCAGTCTTGCCTTCCAAAAATGTTTAATTGCACTTTTAAGTGCCTGTTTTCTGTATTTTCTTGTATATTTTCACTGAGTGCTCCATACCTAATGAAAAGGGTGTTATATATTGGATAGTGTATGGTAGCCCATACACAACCAATGCTATTCTTACACCGAGTGGTTACAATGACATCAAGGACCTTGAGAGCAAAGCTCAAGAGGTCCCTTTGATGTCATACTAACCACGAGGTATCAGAGGAGCATTGCTGTGTATCAGGACTACCATACATTATTCTACATAGTGTATGGTGTGCAAAAGCTCAGAATTGCTTACTTTTTTTTGTTTTTGGCACCCAGTCTCTCTGCTCCACCACCTGCACTTCACCAACAAGAGCCCACCAGCCAGCTCATGTGAGCAACTCTTCACCCACCACTGACCAATGAAAAGCACTGATGGGGTCACTTGCATTGTGATTTAGATACTAACACAGAATGAAAAGTCATTCTATGTTAGTGTCCACATCACTACTGCAGCAGAATGACTTTTTATGGTGTATGGATCTCCATATACAATCACGTTCCACCATACACTATAAATTGCCTTGTGCCTTATGGGACAAAAGGAACATCAAGGTTAACTCCAGGCCATTGCTTCACTCTCCTTTACTTCAAGTCTTTAAAAGAATGCTAAAGCAGATTCAAACAGGGAACAGGTGGCATTTTACAAGACGAGTGAAGCAAGTAATCTAAATGGAATAAAAAGGTATAGGTAGAAATGTGTCACCATAACATGGACTACTGGCTTAATTGGACAGTTTACTGCTGCTGTTGTGTTTTAAAATTCATCTACATCCAAAGGTTTTTATAGCAGGACTTTTTGCAGTATACTGCTGGCTTGAATCCTTGGGTGGCTGTCAAAAGTGAAGCTTATACTGTGTGTCCTGTTAAAATCATTATGACTCTTAGGATGCTCATCAAAACGTGTAGCAAAATATGTATAAGGGGGACTTCTTTCAGGAGAGGTGTCAAGCTCAAGCAACTGTTGCAATACTTTTTTTTACATTGGCAGTATATGTGTTTTTCGTCACTTGTTTAGTATGATACAAGTTTCTTAACTGGGGGTGGGGTGGGGGTGTCCCAGATTATTTTTATTTTGGTTTTTGTTGACCTGGAAAGGAGGACTAGGCAATTCTGCTTGCATGGTACTGGGCAATGCATTTAAAAAGCTTCAACACTTGAAAGGGTTACCCCATTAGCTGTTGCAACATCTGTGAGTTGTTTTAACTATGTGCAGGGCTGAACTGATTGTCTTTCCTTCCTATCCAGTGATTTAGCCATCCTGCCCTTCCTCGTCCCAAGTATAAAGAACACTCTGATCTGGATTCTTCCAGATATCATCATCCTCTCAAGTAGTGTATATAGAAAGATTAAAAGGAACAGTGAGTCCCTAACTTGCATGCAGCAACAAAATACTGACACATTACAATTAAATATTTTTTATTAGTTGTGTTATGCTTTTTTGTGCTGTTTTTTTATTTATTTTTTTATTTTTCATTATCAACTTGTGCTGGAGGATGGTTCTTAAGAATAAATGTGTGCATGTGACAAGTCAAAATAAACCATAACTTCAGTTGAAATAGAATTACATAGCACTGAGATATATATGTATATATATATATATATTTAACTTTTGCCTTAGCATATGTGTTGCTAGTATTTATAAACAGGATTCTTAACTTTGTGGCTTAAACATTGTAATTGGATGGATGCCTCTAAACAGCACAGAACTTGCAAGTCAGAAGTTTTGTAAGGACTCTATGAAGAAAAAAAAGAGCAAAATAAATAATTTGTTTTAAAATTAAGCTTTATAAACTTTATAAAGGTTGTCCTTTTTCAAACAGAAGTTCATAATATAAATCCAGCATAGGCTTCCACTAAGCCAAATCTGTCCCTCACGAGTCTTTTTAACACCATTTACAATATTCACAGTAATAACAAGAAAAGACGGATCTCCATTCATCTTCCCTTCATCTGCTGCCTTCACTTTAAAAAACAAAAAGGACCAAGTCAACGTCAAGCAGAAGTCCTTTCTTCTTGCAACTCTGAGGGGGCAAAGGTCTCCGCAAGTACCACAACACAGTTCTGTTGAAGATCCCCCACAAAAAAGGAGTTTTCAGCTGAATGTTAGGGCACAGCTCTTTAGTCCTGGGCTCTTTTTCCACATATTTGCACTCATAGAATCTCTCTTGACTTGGGTGTATAAGGCAATTCACCCCATATGTGTTAGTCTTGCCTCCTAGGCAGAATGGTGGTGTTGGCAGGGGAGGTTCCTCTTTAGCCCATGGCAGTGACCATGCTGGATGGGTGAGGGTGCCCGAATGAGATGCTTGAAGATGGGTGGATGGGGGTGGGTGTTGGGAGGATGTGTCCTGAATGGCTGAAGGGTGGTAAGTGGTGGCTCATTGGACCCATGTGACTAGCCAAGGCAGCAGCACTGAAGGGGGAGGATTTCTCTTGCATGCACTTTGTCAGTTCTTCAAAACACTCTGAGCTCTTCTTGCTTTTCTTGGATTTGTTGGACATCTTCCTGTTACGGGTTTGAATTCCCTCTTTTTTCATAGTCAGGGGCCTGTTCACCTAAATGAAGGGAATACACACTCAGTGAAACAAGACCAATACTTGAAATAAATAACTTGTGTTTTGTGAAGATGCATGAAGCCCTTCTAAAACCCACTTGAATTGTCATATAAAGAAAATAACATTGACATGTTTTACTAAATACTCTAATGCTTTTGTCACAGCTATCTCTGCCCTGAGATTTCAGATTTGTGTCTTTCAATTTAAAAATATTATGATGTCATTTTAGTCCCAGCAGTTTTTCCCACGCTAAAAACAGATAAATTGAGCTCTATTATCTTATTAATTTGGTAAATTAAAAACTTTTTATAGAGGGCTGGGGTAGAAATAATTAAGAGTCTGGGGTGAAATAATTAAGAAACTAAGAACTAAAATGACATCATCAAAGCATTGCATTGTGGGTTGAGACATTTCAGGCCTGATTCTCAGTTGCAAAGAACTATCGTTTAATGAGTTTGAACTAATTTAATGACAGTCCCTTGCTTGCAACCCCTTTCAACTATGCTCAGAAGAAGTCCAGAGCCCTTCTGCACTGGCAGATTTATTTATGTATTTATTTAGGCAAATATACATAACTAGGATGGAAAGATACATGTACATAGTAGATACAGTTACAGAGTTCATACAATTCACATTTCAGAATACATATAATACAGTTCCAAGTTACACATCAGATGAAAGCCACTGTAATAAAAACATAAAAGTGCACTGCTACACAGAAAGGGGAGGGATTAGTATGTAAATCACATGCACTGTCATTCACATTGCAAACTACTGCTGGCACACCCACTGTAGCCCTTTTGCCATGACCCTCAATTATGACCAAGAAAACCTGGCAGTAGAGGGGTCAGGTTGCTACACTAGTCATGCACTGTGGGCAGGGGAAGGAGGTTAATGTAGGACTGGAAAGTCAGTGAACCTGTTCAGGCAGCTAGGGTTAGGGAACAGGGCATCACTAGACCACCAGTGATGAACTGTAATATAATTATAGGTTTGAGGACTATTGTACTTTCAGGGGGGATCATCAGGGGTGGGGGAGGCATACCAAAACAGGACCTAGTGGGCCAGAAGCAGTACACAGATAAGGGTCAGGGAGCAGGGGATATCATGTTCAGTAATATTGTAACACCATACACATGTATGTTCATGACAGTTCACTATACACATATATCTGTGTCAGTATTCAGCACTGTTACTGTGTGCAAATTTAGTCTGCATGCAGTCACAAATGGGTGCCATAATTTGAATATTAGGATCTGTGCCAGGAGTGGGGAAGGGAGTTCTCAGCCCCCATGGCACAGAACCATTGTTCTTAGCATGCTACTTTCATGTGCCAGCAACATAGGGTGCTTCCTTTGCTCTTTTTTGGTGCATAAAAGTTCATGTGAGAACAGTTTATATTGCTTGTACATGCTAGCACTCAAAATGTATTCACCTTTTTTTAAATGTCCAATGATTTTTAAAGGTGATAGAAAACCACTGCCAATACAAGTGCGTGTCCTTTTCATACTAGTATCCTCTCTCTAGAGAGGAGTCCAATAGTTATTTTGTTAATTCAATGACTGCAGGCACTTTCACTGCTCTGTGTCTACCTTTTACCATTTTTATTGTTTACTACTTTCCATTTCTAAGGTTCCTGAACATACTGTGATGTTAATTTCACCATTTGATACAGCCATGAGACATGGAACTGATGACATGGAACATACAGGAAACCTAAAAATGGACAGTAGTAATCAGCAAGGGAGAAATAATATAAGGTCAGCACAGTGGCAGTAAGAAAGGTAATTAAAATCATTTCATTAACAAAAATAAATGTCAGTGTATATCAAAAGAGAGAATACACTTAAAATTAAGAAAAACAGGGTGTTTTAATAAGTTTTTATTTATTTTTCTTTATTTATGCAATAAAGGATCTAGTATACTGTCCACTGACTCTATCATTTTTACAGTGTGGCTCCCAGAGTAAGATGAGGCAGATCACAGGTTTATAATAACTATCAAAATATACATAATCCATGTATATATCATACAGTAACTGGAAATGTCTTCACTGTTGCTCTGTTTGCCAGTTAGTTATTTTTTAATTTTTAACTGGGTTAATCCTCTGAACAATAGATCTGTTTTTGGGGATGCCTTGGATTTATTAGCATATACTGAAATAACAAAGAGTCATTAAAAGAAAAATAATGTAAATAAAAACACAAAAAAAATAATAAAAATTAGTACACAAATAACGTGATAGCAGGTACTATTTTAGATGAGTCTGCAAACTTTGAAAATGTTTTTTTATGAAAAATTTATAATGATAATGTAAATGTTAAATATGTTTCAGATAAAGAAAGAAAGAGGTCGCTGATAAAACTAAACAGCTAAGCTGTTATAAAATATTTTCTGATCACCTTTACAAATGCAGTCACTTGTATCGTTTTCCATTTTTTATTTTTCTCAAAGGTTATTATCAAAACACATTCACCATCATATTCATCCCACATAATAAGACTGCAGTGACATTATTTGAATTCCTGGTGCAGCTTCGGAAACAAGTGTTGCCCATCAGGGCTCCTAATCTGTTCCTTATCACCAGCCCAAGTTCCTAATAGGATACATTCAAATGCCTTATCTCTGCAATTCACACTGGACTAACAGGAACTCTCAGAGAATGAGAGAGAAACAAGAAGTTCACTGAAAGCCATTCCCCAAAGCTTTACCCTTGGTCTGTTGGTCTTAATGAATGCATTTACAGAATATTGGTCTGTATGAATGGACATTTGGTATTCATGAAACACTTAGCAGTTTAGCTTTATTTTGTCAAGCTAGTCATAAAGCACATTTGCAGTGTTGCTTTCACTTTAATGTAATCATTTTTTACCATTAATTTGCTTATATACATAGTTAATGATAACTGTATTAAGTACAGTACGTTGCAACCTTATTAATATTCCATTCTCATCTCAGCAAATGAATGCTAATAAGATCTGTAAACATTTAGTTCCCATGTCACATACTGGGTGTTTATATTTTTTCTGTAACTCATATTAATTTTTGTGATTTTTCTGAAGTATGTATTAAATGGACAAATAAACTACACCCAGCTATGCTTAAATAAGAGTGTAATGCAATATTAAGATTCTAGTGGCAAAGATAAACTCATTTGGCCTTTGGCTTCATGGTTTATAAGTATTATCAGAACCCCTCATTAGCTTTACACCCTTATTTACAGTTGGGCAGAGTTTATTCCTTAAACTATCTACGGGAGATTGAATACTTTTTGTCATTGAGTTACAACTTAATTCTTATCATTTGCGAATTATAATACGAGAACTCCCTGATTGATTATAAGGCTGTAAATGGCAAGTCCTACATCTCTGCTACCTTGCACAACAACAGACACCAAACATGAAAGTAAAACAGAACAGTGTCAGTAGGCCCAGTGGAACTGTAATTAAAAAAAAAAACTTATAACCAGGGCCATCAATTTAAGGGTTGCGCTGGAAAATGGTAAACATTTGGAATTTGACTTTCTCTATGGCAGCAAAAAAAAATCACAGAATTTCATAGATTTTGACATTTTATTAAAAAGCAGTGCATCTACAGCATGTGTATTTTGCTGTATTTTCTTTATAGTTTTCATTTTGCCATATGTAATTTGCAGTGTACGTTTATTTCCTATATTCTGTATATTTATATATGAAACAAATGCTAGACATAAGAATCACTATAAAATCCAGAAATTAGTTATGGAGTTACCAGTACAATTCCCAGAATTTCAGATACAGAAAATAGGATTCAACAATTTTCTTTACTGCAAATCCATGCCCCTTCACATAATTGTGTATGCCATTACAGCCTTACAATTCTGGTTAGCTGATTTATTAACCCAACTAGCATCCCTTTCAAAACCTATAATACACAGATTTTTTCATAATACATGGGTGTGTACTACGGAAATCTCTAATCAAATCCACAATTTTAAAACCATGCCCTGTCAATCACTGTGAAAATAACATTTCCTTGTGTGCTTCACAATAAACTAGAGAAAAAGCTATGTCCTTCATGACCTCTACTCACTTGCAAAAAAAAAAAAAACTGTAAATCTATATCTCCATTTACTACACAGAGAGTCATTTCCATCATTTAAAACAAACAAAACAAAACAGCTTGATCCAGCAATTATGGAAAATAAACTATGGGATACTGAACATTTCTTGTTTATTTTACACACACTCAGAATGTGATACCTAAATAATTACTGGCTGGGGTAGATTACAACCTGAAACCAGTACTTAAAATTCTCAGTTACACACACTGTGTTACACATGAGTGTTTGTAATGAAGAATTGCCTTACTAGTGCACACAGCACCAACCACACAACTGCTACAGCCAAATCTACTTTTGTTTCGATCTGTTCCACAACCACCTACTAATCACAGTCCTGTTACCAGTAGTTATAAAAAAAATAAAGAATGATCAACAGTGAAAAGTTGTTTTTTTACACACCCTCAGTGTGTGATACCATTACAAACCACTTGACCTTCAGACTCTGGTTTATGTGGTTTCACACACCTCAGGGAAAAAACCTCATTACATACTGTTGCCCATACATTATTATCTTCCAGTGCTTTTGTGGGCAAATACTGTGAAAGCAGGGAAGAATTATCACTACTAGAGGGGGGCAGTGAAATAATTGCAACTCATATATAAATTAAAACTAAGTTGAAAACTATACAGCTACTAATTAAATAATGTGTAGCAATACCAACATTCAGGAAAAGTTGAAAAATATTTTTTGCAAACCATCATGTCATTTTATGTATCAATACAAAAAAAAGTAAAATAATATTAAATAGTAAATAATATTGACACTATGTGCCATTTCTAGGCTGTGTCACAAATAAAAACATGTATCAATACTATACTAAATACTATACTAAAAAGGAAGGTCAAAATAGTATCAACACATAAAAACTGCATTGTCAGAGTGAATACTTAATGGCTGGACTTTAAGCTTTAATTTAAAGACAAATTAAGTTTCTTAAACACCAACAGTTCTAATGTTAGACCTTTCAAAAAGATAGTTTCTTTG
The DNA here is from genome assembly GCA_016271365.2 of Neoceratodus forsteri. NCBI lineage: Eukaryota > Metazoa > Chordata > Ceratodontiformes > Ceratodontidae > Neoceratodus > Neoceratodus forsteri. The sequence goes on along the minus strand of CM028129.1, from coordinate 229,460,421 downwards.
AAATGGGATAACTTTTGAACAGTTAGAGCTAGAAACTTTAAAAAAAAAATGAAAGCTTGGAGTGGCTAAATTGATATATAGCGATTAAAATGGTTTATTACATTTTTAAAGTATTGGCCAGCCTGGTGGTGCTGAGGGTTGAGGTGAGGGATGCCACACCTCACACCATGCCAGTGACCTGGGTTTGGGAGCAGACTCGGGTCACTGGTGGGTCAGCCAGGAGGGAAATAGGCTTGAGCATCCCAAGACAGCTCACCTTCTCCAGGAAGGGAAGCGGCCAATGCTCACGCACTTGCCTGACTCTGAGTGGAGGCTCAGAGTACTGCAAACCCCAAGTGCAGGGGATGGCCGGCCGCTATACAGCATAGACATCGGCACCTTGCGCCATGACATCAGCTGTTGCACGCTATAGGGGAGGGAGGAAAAGAGGAATAAAAACAACTGCCGGTTCTGGGAAGATGGGCTTCCCTGAGCATGCCTCCAATGTGCCCTGCTCACCAGGCCACCTCCTTGACCCAATGGAATGAAGGATGTTGGGGTGATGGGAACCCACCTCATCCCCACTTGGGGGTAAAACCATAGCTCCATGGGGGGATCGAGGGGTAGGTCTGTGTGAATGAAAGGCAGGAGGATGACTCACTGGATGCTTTGAAGGGTCAGAGCTGGCAAGCAGTATGGGGTAAAACAGAGAAATTAAAAAAAATTGTTTAAAGTATTGTTATTTTTAATATCGCATTATATCTCTATGTATAGACATATAGGAATATAAGAGAACTGTATCATTAGGATCTATACATGTTGATCAGACTCAAGCTTTCATTTAAAAAAAACTTATGAGAAATGTATCATTAGGATCTATGCATGTTGATCAGACTCAAGCTTTCATTTAAAGGAGTAGTACAATCAGAATTTGCAAAAACATATGTTGTGCAGACTGTTTTGATTTGTGTGTAGTCCTAGTTTGTCCTTTCATTTGTCTGTTATTAGGAATTTTTTTACTAAATGAGTCTGCTAGTTTTATGGCCTCTGTGGATCTCCATCTTTGCAGAGTATATTGTTCTTCTTGTTCCTACAATGCTTCCTGTCCCATGTGACAGTGTTGTATCAAGGACCTTTGGATTCAGCAAGAACTGGTTTAGAGTCAATTTACAACAGCAGAGTTGTGATATTAAGTAATTTTCCTTATCCAGTGAGCACTAATGGCTACATTTACAGTTTAGCAAATACTTTGGGGACTAATTGAGTGGGTTACTGTATAAGAAAACAGCTTTAGTCTTTACTAATTATAGCAATGATGAGCTGGGGTGATTTGTGTGCTTTTTATGTCTGTGTGTAGTTTGATGAAATGAAAACTTTTAAAAGCAAAACATTTACTCCTGCTGGCCAGACCTGACACACACATAGAAAACAAAAGTGCCGAATTAAAGCTATTTAGTGGAGATCAGAAAATCAGGCTCCTATCTCTAGTACTTGCTGAATCAGTGATCTCAGATGCATTACAGTCACATGGGACAGGAGGCATTGTAGGAAAAAAGAAGAGCAATAAACCTTGCTAAGATGGAGATGTCCAGGGGCCATAAAACTGCCATATAACTAGCTGCCTAATTTAGAAAAAAACTCTTAACAGCAAACACAGACAAGGACACACCAGGACTACATTAAGTTTCAACACTAACAGTTCAAATGTTATTGCTTTCAAAATACAATTTCAAGCATTATAAAATATCATAAAAGATAATTTGTATTTATTATTATTTTATTATTTATTGCTCTCGAGGTCTGTATGATATCACAATATCCCCTCGATAGAAACATAGCTTGTTGTGTATGGTCACCCATACACTATTCTATATATGGGTAGCAGTAGAACTTGTGCTTGTTATACACCTGCTGTGTGCAATGCCATTATAAACATTTAAGTGACACACAAAAAAAAAACTTGTTACACACTGCTGCCTGTGTATTATTCTTTGAATTATATACTTTTACATGTTCTTATTCTTTATGTTACACACTCTTGTTGGTTTACTCCTCTTCTAAAGGCTACTGTTGAACTGAGACTGCAGTAAAACTACAAAAAGTACAAAAAATAAAAATAAAACTGAGAAATGTTTCATGAATAGCAGGGTAAAACAGAGCTCTTAATACCCCCAAAAATATTTCATCAATATTGGCCTCTGAAAATATATATATATTTACTTAAAATAGAATTGAAGGTGGTGGAACTCCTTTACATGGGAGTCTTTTTTTCCACTAGAATGCACCTCTGCAAGAAGCAGCCTCAGTGACAGATTGTGTATCAGTCCTGGTAGCATGTTTATCATTTTAGGGAAAACGGGATTATTTTTAGGTTTCAAAAAAGAGTGAAAGACTAAGGAATGAAAGCTGGCAGGTACTCGGAGCTGCAATGGGCAGTTCTTTTCACACAAGCGTGATTACTATCGAATGACTTTTGCAAATCTTTCCTAAGGAAAAGCAAGATCATTTTTTTTCCTGCAGCTGTGTGTTTAGAGCACTTGGCTTTTGCAACTCTATGTTGGCTTATGGCAGCAGGCATTAGCAAGCCAAGCCAGAAAGACAGACACACATTGTGCTTGGTGTCCATAAAGCCAGGCATCATCATGCCAGCTCATAAATGAAATTACTGCCTCTCTTTTCCTTTTTCTCTTTCTTGTTCTCTCTCTCTCCCTCTCTCTCTCTCTCTCTGTCTCTCTCACACACACACACACATACACACACACACACACACTCTTTCTCTCTCTCTCTCTTTCTCCTTCTCAAAACTGAAACAACAAAAAACCTAGAATGAGATTTTCAAAAGAGGAAAAAGTGCATACATGCAGGGAAAAAAGTTATCCAAGGCACAGTTTACTTGTGCAATTGCATTTTTTTTTCCAAATGCACTAAATTTTCAAAAAGGTTGCTGCAGTGCAACTTTCTCCACAATTTATGACAGCTTGTGCATATTTATTTGCACTGCTGCAGAAAACTGCTACTCCTGTTATTACCAGACAGATCATTTTTGTGCAACTGGAAAAAAAATGCCACCCATGTGCATAAAATGCTGAAAATAGCATTTTCACAGGTGCAGGGATTTTTATGTCCACCAGGGAGTGGTGCATAGGAATTTAGGCTATGGGCCATGTCAGGCCCTTTGAAAATCTGACCCCTAATCTGTCCCCATGCCACAGCACGTGTTTTTTTTTTTTTTTTGTATAGTGTGTGTGTGTGTGTGTGTGTGTGTGTGTGTGTGTGTGTGTGTGTGTGTGTTTTGCAATTTGTCTCCCCAGGATGGCCCAAGTGAAATACAATATCTAATTTTTAATTGGGGGTGGAGGTGTTTCTGCTCAATTTTTCAACTAGGAGAAACTAAAGCAATGAAGGGGTCAGATGACAACTCGAACTCATGCAGCAAGTTAGAAAGTGGGACTCAAACCTGGTAGCCCCTGGTTCTTAAAGCCTGCACTCAAACTTAACTAGACCCCAGTGCCTCTTTCAAGTTAACCTTCTAGTGCCAGGATGAGGCAATTGGATTACTGGTTTAGCAGGAGGGGAACTTACATTGTGCAGCTTGTAGTAGAGGCCACAGGCGTTACACACTGGGTCTCCATTGGAGTTGCGTCGCCAGAGTGTGGTGGTGGTGGTCTGGCAGTTGGCACAGCATGTCCCTGCTCTCCTGGCTGCTGACTGCAAAGAGAAGAAAATAATAATGATAAGAATAGCAGGAATTAGAATAAGAAGAGCAAATAAAAAAATTATACAACCTAAATGCTTGTGCTTGTACAGGATTTCATAATGTTAGACATAAACATTGTTATTTATTACCATCTGCAACTACTGTTATTTCATTGATGTGTTTGTGGTAACTCTCTTTGTTGTATAGTGTGATTTAATTTGTATTGTTCTTGCTGTAGTTTACAAACTTGTATTTTGTCTTGGATTTGTATTTTTATCTTTTGTCTCCTTGGTCATTCCCAATAAGAGGCACTGTATATCTAGAGCACTTACTGAGTTTACAGAAATGAAATAAACAAACAAAAAACATTCATGTCTATTGTTATGTGGTTAAGGAATTTGAGGGCTGGCTGGCTCCATGCAAAGTGAAAAAGAAACTCATTTATTTTACCATGAGGTGTGGAACTTCGCCTAGTATTTTGCTCTGTGACATCCACACTTTGCGGGAACTGTGAAGTGCGAAGTTAGTACTTTGTGAAGAAAAAAACGACATGACTGTGCTGCTGTAATTAACCAATTCATGGCAACCCCTCAAGTGGTGAAGTGAAAACTGCCCTCTTTGTAGGTGAATTTTAAAAAAATGGGCTGGGTGAGGGGGACAAGGTACCAGTGCATGTTACAGTAAAAATGCTGCGCCTATACCTTTTTATTTCATTTTATATTGTCCTTTCCCTACCGTCTTGTAAGATAGCCATTTTCCTTTTTTGAGTTGATTTTACAGTTTTTATTAGATTTGCAACTATTAAAATGATCATTCATTTTAATATAGCTATCTTTTTTTATTATTATCATTATTATTCTTTTGATAACCAGCAGAGGCCCACTAGGCACAATGCCTGTTCTGCGGAGTGACACAGAAGCACTGGGGAAGTTAAATGACTTGTTCAGGCTCACATGGTATGCAAATGGAGATTGTGGGAATCAAACCCAAGTCTGCTAGATGTACCAAACTCATTCACTGCTGGTTGCTCTAACATCTAGCCTCCACTGGTTTCTCCAGTTTTTCACCAAAAATCTCAACAATTTTTGCATACCAGTTGTTTAAAGGAAAACTACACCCAAAACTTGAAAAAAAAAATATGCTGTGCAGAGTGTTTTAGTTTGTATGTGAAGTTCTACTGTTTCCTTCCCTCTGACTGGTATTAGGAGTTTTTCCTAAATTAGCCTGCTAAGTTGCTAGAGTAGTTTCTGACCCTGGAGATCTCCATATCAAATAGTTTATTGTATTTCTTTGTCCTACAATGCACCTTGTTTCATGTAATGGTGATGTAGCAGAGCCCATAAATCCAGCAGAAAGCATTGCATTACAATCAGTTCACAACAATAGAGGTGGCTATATTTTAAAATCTGTAGAATTCAGCTTGGCGACTCACCCTCATCTTAAAGTTTTACTGTCCTGAAAACTTTGCTGCTGGTCATTTTGTGCAGCTTGTAAAGCTTCCAAGATATTTAGTTTGTTTGGCATGTGTGTGCTGAATGTTGGTCTCTCTTACATCACAGTCACATGAGACAAGATGCACTGTGGGAAGAAGAAATACAATTACGCTGTCAGGTATGAAGATCCCCAGGGGTCGTAAAACTAGCATAAAGCTAGCAAGCTAATTTTGGAAAAGCTCCTAATATCAGTCAGAGGGAAGCAAACACTAGAACTTCACATACAAATTAAAACACTCTGCACAACATATATTTTTTCAAGTTTTGGGTGTAGTTTTCCTTTAAAATAACTTTTCTTGTGCCTAAGATGATTTAGCATGCAGCAGGCCCTGTTCCTGATACTATGGGAAGATGGGTGCTCAAAAACAACTGAGAATATGAATGAAAACATAGGGATAGCCATTTCACTTCTGGGGTTGTGTCCTCCTTTGTGGGAGGGGAGAGGGGGTTATTTTTTTTTTTTTCATTTTTTAATTGTATCAGAAATTTTATAATGCTAGTTATACTGTGTCATATCAGATTTGTCTTTCAGTGATTTTGTTCATGTTCATGTAATGTTTTAAAAATAATTAATAAAGAGAAATTTAGAAAAAAAGGATAAAGCAGATACAAAATAAGGGAAAGGGGCATATAATAAAAATACAAGGAAAAGAGCAGTCCAAAATGCAAAGAAAACATATAGGTCAAAATGCTCACCATATCATGCACTGCTGCTTCATGTCTCCATTGATATGCACCAGTTGACTAAAAGATCTTCCACCTCCCTCTGAAGTAAACTAATAAAACCCAGTTGTCTTTTTCTGGGAGGGCACTCCCAACCCCCCACCCCCCAAAAAAAAACTTTTGGCATAATAAAACGTGGTCTATTAAACCTATATAACAAACCAACTAAATAAATAAAGCTACTAGATGAAAAGCTTAAGGGCATTCTTTGTGAAAGCATCTGCATATTTTTGTAGTTAACCCATTGAAAGGTTGTGTATAATTTATACACACAAACCAAAAAGAATATAAAGACTTCAAATTAATGGGTCTATAAAATGTGTATAAAAGCAACTGTATTTATTCATCAATCCTTTTTCTCAGCAATGTTTTCTGACGCAAAAACTAATATGCTATTTTTTTTTTATTCCAGAGCCAAGATATGAATTCTGAAGTACTTAAAGAGCTGGTGACATGTTCAGGAGAACTTTAACAAAACATAATAATTAGACATAGTCCAGCTTGTATTTCCCATTAGTGCTGTATTCCTCCCTCCCCATTATTTACTGCTGAGGTCATCTGTATGAAAACAGGACTTTGCTCCTGAATAGTTTTTCTGTTCCTGCTGCTTCCTCCTTGCCTGAAGTCACAGAGCACTGCTTGTGATATCGCAGTTAACTCCCACAGCAACAGATTGTGATGTCACAACAGAGGATTATGACTTGAAGTAGGCAGTAAGCTACAGAGGCAGATGGACTCTAAACTCTAAGGGATAAAGATCATATATTCATGCAAATTCTTTAGAAATAAATAATGGGGGAGAATAAATACAGTATATGAAATGCAAATGGCATCCAGGCAGAATTGTACCTAATTACTATACTTTTTAAAGTTTTCTTTGAGGCCTCAGTAGCTCTTTAAAAGTGCCTACTCCTGTGCTTTGTCCACCATCAAAAAATGTATTATCTTGGTACAGTGCCCTACTGTTTTCCATCAGAAATTCCTGGCAGTACCATCCTAATGCATCCACCATTATGATCCACCCATGTGCATTCAACAGGTAGCTTCAGCAGAACAGATTTTTAAAAACTGTGAAAGGCCGCCATCTTTAATTATGTGAGCCGTCAATGTTAATAGGTTGTTATAAAACTGAGAAAACTAAAAATACACAAGGGATGAATCTCAAAAATACGATTTTGCTAAAAAAAACTGTATGATGCTTTTTTTTTTTGCCAACTGACAAATACTGCTGCTTTAAATAATGTATTAGAAAGAAAAGTTAATTTTACTCCCTTCATTAGGCAGATTTTTTTGAACTTATTTTGCATTTTATTTATGAAATCAGAATTACAACCCTTTGAGTCATAGACTCGTTTCCAAAGGCTCCACGTCAGAATAAACATAAATATTCATACAGTACATACATAGAATAAATGTGGGTGTTTTGTAATCTCCTGTAAGGTTTACTGTTTTAACCCTGTGGTTTATTTAAACCCTGTCTCTGATCGAAATCTCTTCTCTAGAGGGTTTGAGTGGGGTTTGATTTTACCGTGGGTGTCTGCAACATTATTCCCGCAGCGAGGGAGTTCCTCTCTAAATGAAGTCACCTCAAAACCCCGACTCAGACCATACATACTTTTCAGCCCCCTCCCCCAATTACATATTATTTCCAGTAACCTCCTCCCAGATACACAACGGGGTGTTATAACATCTATAAATCATAAAAGCTTCGAGGGAAAAATGTTATTTATTTTTCTTAAGCGTTCTACAAAAAAAATTATTTGTAACAAGCATTCGAAATCTCCAAACAGCAGAGGCTTGGCTGGCGTGCCTCCCCTATAGAAAGTCCGAAAGGCTCGGGGTCCGGAAACAGACACACACAAGTTTCCTTATCTGTACTGCTCAGATATCCGGATAGGAAACTACAGCCATGAGCATAGAAAGGGCATTTTCAAAAAAAAAAAAAAAGCTTAATTGAAAGCACTAAGTATATTGGCGACTCCATGGAAAATAATGGCTCTTTTTTTACATTGGGAATGGCTGAGTGCGTCCAATGTTAACACGCTCCCCCCCCCCCCCATTCCACACAAGAAAAAATACCCTTAAATAAACACCAATGACTGTATTGTCTTACAACGGGACTTCTGTTGCCCATTTATTTAAGCTTTTGGGGGCTACATAGGAGTCCAGCTGGTGGTCACAGTAATGGGCTAATCATTCCTGGTTCGGGCTATAAAAAAGTAGTTATAAAACAAGGCCATGTGTGATATTTAGTTGTTTTCTTGTTTTGTTCTTTGTTTGTTTGTTTTTTAATAAAAGATGCTCTTATTTTTATTAGCCCATCACCTTGTTCAAAAGTTGAAAATAAAATGCATTTAAAGCATATGAAGCTGCCCCTTGCCCATCCCAATGACTAGAAAACAGAGATGCAACAGAGTGTGATGTGGGGGGTTATCAAAGCTCCTGGAATATATCTGTAATACCTTAGGGGGGGACCCCCACCCCCAACACACACACACACACACACACACACGTGTTGTTTCAAATAATACAATCGCCGATGTGAAAACCAACACTTATTCCCGTGCTAATTTGCAATAGGAACCCCTGGGTTACCTACCAATCTCCTCTTGGGTTTGATTAGGGGTCGGTTCTGGCCATTCATTTTGTGGTAGAGCCCACAGGCGTTACACAGATAGTGGCCAGTGCCATCTCTTCTCCACAGTGGGGTGGCTGTGGCGCCACAGTTGACACACTCTCTGCCTTCTAAACAGAAAAAAAGACCAGATGTTTATTACCCAGCACTATAACCCTCCTCATTACACATTTGTCTTATAGCTGTGTGTGTGTGTGTGTGTGTGTGTGTGTGTGTGTGTGCGCGCGCGCGCGCTCGCTAGATAAATTATCGATGTCTTGCCCTTTGGACCACTGCATACAAAAAAAATCAGCTATACAACTATCCCAATTAGTAGAACCAGCTTAAACATATACAGTATCGTTTTTCTTTCTATAGAATTGCATCCTCTTGAACAATACAACTATAGTCAGATCTGATACTTATATAATGTATTCTGAGTTCAGAGTAGCACATTATACAGTTAAAATAAGCTCCCTTTTCTCAGTTTACCCCACCCCACCCAAATAAACGATGTTAGAATAAATAATTCCACAACCCCTACAGATTTTAATATTACTCAAGCCTTTAACTTGGATGAGCACTTTTAAGTGGCACAGCAGCAATCGGACCTGAACTTATAGAATCGAATAGAAACTGCATATGCAATTTGATTAGCATACATAATTTTAAAAGCATTTGTTTTTCTTGGAAGAAAAAAATGTCTAGAATTTATGTGGGCCTCCCTCAGATGCATTATAATCTAGGTGATGTCCCTTGGAGACTTATGACAGCTTTTTTATATCCCCCCCCCCCCTTTTTTTTTTAAAAAACCTTTTCATCACCAACCAAATCGAAGAGCCCTGAAGTTTAAAATATATCTATTCAATAATTTAGGGGAGGAGCGTTTTAAAGGATGTAGTATATCAATCCTTTCATGCCATGCATTGTTTCGTTAACAATGACACACTTTCCTTACATTAAGGAATTTTTAGTTGCAGCATTAGCCCCTGCTAAGCACACATTGTAAGAAACAGTGTGATCTCAAGAAGGTTCTCTGGGAGTTCGTGATCTACATGCTTACTTTTACAAAGACAGAAAGGTGTAACCACCTAAAGATAGTTCAATATAGTCAAGGGCACCTAATATACTGAGGCCTGTATATGTTTTGCACACGACAGGCATCATTAACTATATACATAAAACCACTACTAAACATCTGCTTAAAAACAGTTTCAGGTTGTGCTTGTGGATTGATTTAGTGTTGAAATGTTCAATTAAAATTATTTATATTTTAGCAGGATAGGATCGTTGGGTATGATCTAATTTTCAGGATCATACTGCATTATATCGTCTTGGCATATACTACAGTATATAATGTTACTATGATATATACTCACATAATAAAATGGCTTTGTTCATATTGTTTGAAATGTATTTCAACAGAGAACACTGTATTAATGCAACTTGCTTCTGCGTGATCTGCTTACAATCAGCAATTGTTTTGCACATTTGGAAACAATAGTCCCAGGGAGAACCTTTGAAAGATTTCTTTTTAGATTACAGTTGGTGTATGTACGTGTGTGTGTGTGTGTGTGTGTGTGTGTGTGTGTGTGTGTGTGTGTGGTTTTTTCTATGATCACAGTGATTGAAAGTGCAATTCATGATCGAGGTTATATGAAATCACTCAGTAATAAACCTCGACGGGGGACGTGGGCATAAGTCTGTGAAAGTGCAAAGCCCCCCACCTCACATATTTGCATATCTGTCTGTGCCCTTAATTATACTTAGAAGCTTCTTGATTAGCTAACTGAAGATGGTCTATGAAACCTGTTAAGCCTTGTATTAGTGATGGTAGCGTGCAGCAGGTAAAGCCCCGCCAAGGTGAACACCGACTTGCCTGTTCTACCACGGAGATTGGGGTCTCTTGCCATGCTGTTCGCATATTAAAAGGTTATTTATAATGAGAAGAGGTCTAGCAGGGGGTGATGCCTCGCTGGGCCCTTTTTCAGGGGCCGGAAGTTTGAAGGAGTCCTTGTGTCGTGAGGCTTGTGTGTGTTTTTTTTTTCACTACCACAACTCAGCACAGTCACGAACTTTTCACAGTCAAAGGCCTGGGGTCATACTTGAAAAACAATCATCTTCAAATAGGTCTTCTATATCCATAAACTTCCAAGAGTTTCCTAAACATAATCGTTCTTAAAGAGTTATTAAAGACTAGGACATGCATTACCTTGTATGTTTTTCTTTTTTCTGTTTGATATATATATATATATATATATATATATATATATATATATATATATATATATATATATATATATATACCCTTGTTTGTCGTTTTCATGTAATTAAGTCTACTGGTAAATATTTATTTCAGAAATGTATTCAAATGGTTGAGCAACATGTATTGCTGTCTTTTTTGTATACAGTACAGCACAAATTGACTTTTAATAAAATTGATACAGTAGCATCACTGCCGGAATTCAGTACTTATTTGCTCACTATTTTTTTAATCAGTTGTGGGGCCTCTGCATATTTAAGGTCTATACTGAGTAGGCTGGAAAACGTGATAAAACAATGATGGGACAAGAAGATATAGTTTTGCAGAAGTGACGCAAATACAGGAATGAGTATCATATATATGTATATGTATATTAAATAACAAAAAAATTTACTACCACACAGGGTTATCTCTTTTCCGATGTCAGTTTCAGGTAAACTGCAACAACATTGCTCTGCGGATAATTGAGAAAAAAAATGCATTTGTATTCCTGTGAGCCAGTTCAACAAAACCAGATCTAAGCTACTTTTTTTACTTTAAAAAAAAAAAAAAACATCTCAAATGCTCTTAAGAAAAAGCTTGCAAGTTTTTGACATAAACATTACATACGGCGTTAACGTTCGTCAGGGAGCTGATCGCCGAGGCTTCATTAAATATTGAGGTTTTTGTAAGACCTCAAACAGTCAGTCCCTTTTGCTTGTATTTCGTGTGAAAGCGAAAGTAACTTCAAAGGAAGGCCGTACTTCGTGCAAAATTAACTCGGATTTGCTGCAGATACGATTATTATTCTGAACCCTGTGAATCTGTGCCTCTATTCTACAGGGGAATGCAAGAGGGACACTCCTTAAGAGATTCGAACCCCTTCTGTTCAGTTGTTAATATCAAATACATAACGCATACACTGTGCCAGATCGGATTGTCTAGACTACAAGAGCACTGGAGACTCCTGGCAAATCTTGAAAAAAACAAAAACAAACAAACAAACAAAAAAAACAGAAACAAAACAACTAACTGGCAAGGAAGTAGGTCACAAACACTGACAGTCTGCATTCTCAGTAGTTATGTGTGTATATACTTTAGCTTGACATTTTAACAGTATCATCTACAGCACGCTGAATATTAAAAATATACCACAAAATTTTTAAGTGGGATATTTCCTCATATGGGAGGATTCGGTCGAATGAAGTTGTCAACTACCAGCCCATTGGCCTAATGAGAAACAGACAGCTCTAAAGCACACTTTTCCTGGACTGCACTCTAAAGCTGTTTTTGTAACCTGAAATTCTCTTTGTCATTATTAAACTGGCGGATGTGCTGCCATCGTTCCAGCAATATGCTCTGATGACTTAAAGCGATTTTCCAAGAACCAGGAAAACTTATGAAAACATAATACTCAAGCACAACTTGGCATTTATTACAGTATGTGTTTCTGTAGTCGTTGTCCCTTATCGGTTTATTACTAAGGACATTTTCATGGGAACAAGAAGGTGAGTGCCTTAGACTTCATCTCATGCCCTTGCTTTTTCCTCTGCTGAAGTCGGGAGAATAATGATCTGTGACGTCACAACTTGGCTTGGCTGCTGTAGATTAAATGACTGTGATGGGAAAGGGAGAATTATGACTTCAGTAGAGGGAAAGGCGGGAGGGGATGAAGTGTGAGACACCACGGTCTTGCTTCTGAGAAGATGTCCTTAGTAACAAAGCGGGGGATGCCGATGAATATAGAAATGAATTAAATATAAGCTGAATTGTAACTAAATATTATATTTAAAAAAGAATTAGGATACTAAAAAATCATTTGAACAACTTCACCCCAACATCATTCCAGTGGAGGTGCAGTACTGCAACTGGAGTTTACATCAGGGTACTTTAAGAATGTGCACCTTTGGGGGGGGGGGGAGTGCAAACTATGCCTATTTTTTTGTTCCTTCGTCCTACAACAGCAATACAGCCAGAATGCATTTTGGAAACAGCATGCCCACTTTTAAAATTGACATTACATTCCTGAAGGCGACAAATGCGGCAATCCCACTCTAGAGCTACTGAGAACCCCCAGCACAACCCATATTAAGCTGCACTGTTCACAGTACGTGTGAAAGTCTCAGTTAATTCATTAACACTTTTATGCTTCTTACCTGAACAGGACCTGGTTTTGCTTCTCTGTTTCGGCGTGAAGCTGGAAGCGGCCCCTCCAAGAAGGCTGCCAGGGTGGAAGAGGCTGGTGCTGTAGTCGTGAGCGCTGGGCATATAGGAGGGGTAGGTGGGAATAGGGTGATGAGTGGAGGGCTGATGTCCCATGGATGCCAGGCTGCTCCTCAGAGGGCTAGAACTCTCCATTTTCATGCTGTCTGTCAACGACACCTGGTACTTCAGGGACTCCTTCTCCTCTGGCCTACCCCCGGTCGAAGAGGAGGGGGAGGCGGCACTGGGGACCGAGGGATCCGGGGACACGTCCTTGGGAGGGGTAGGAGGAAAACTGAAGAGGTGGGGACTGGAGTGGGAGGCCGGAGTAAGAGAGGAGACCGATGCTGTGGTGGAGGTGCTGCTGCCCGGGTAAACAGAGATGGCGCTGGGCGCTCCGGCCCCTGTATGGTGCAAGGGTCCCTTGGCGAAGTGACTCACTGTCCAGGCGTTGTGGTGATGGGCGGCAGACAGGGCGGCCTTGCCGCTGTCCAGCCACGGGATGCCGGGGCTGTGGATCAGATGAGGCCGGCACACTTGACTCCCAGTGAGACGAGCTGAAAAGAGTTTATGAGACATCGTTTAAAACACGCACACACACACACACACAACAAACAAGTAACAAAAAAAAAACCTGAACCTCAACCCAAACAAAAACAAAACAAAGCAGAAAATTAGCTTGACAACCCAAACATAGAAGGAAGAAACAACCCAAGAACAGGACAATGAAAGCCCAGGGCGGCCACAAGCCAGCCAGTCCTTGTTATGCAGTTACTTTAAATGAAAACTTTAAAATGTCTAACACAATGTATGAATGAGAGGGACAGCTAGAGAAAGAGAGAGATATGAAAACAAGAGACTGAAATTAAGATAGGTTTTAAGAGACTGATGGGTGGCTTCCCTTCTGCCTTAAAAGTCTACCCAGCATCAGCTATTTTAGAATAATCGAAACAACCTGGTAAACTCTAAAAAGCAACATGCAGTTTTTTGGATAGCAGCTATGGTAATCCGTCAACTCCGAGCCTGCAGTTAGAAAGCAAGCATAAGGACAAAAATGTTTAAAGCAAAGCAAGGCAAGCTCAGAACTAAACACCACGGACACGAGGGTGCTGGGACCTGCCACCAACACTAGACAGCGGCATTTTAAAACACTGATCAATTCATACATAAGTAACGGATCCTTATCAGTATTTGCAACGATTTTAACACAGCCAAGCTTACAAAGGTGATGCTAAGAAAGAAAAACTCTAAAACCATGCAAAGAGGAGACGCGAACTGAGGGCGGTGAGAGTTGTGCTAATCCTCTCGCAACTGCTCCTCCTGTCCTGAATTATTAGTGATTTCTAATAGTTTTGATTTCATATCCGGGAAGTGGACGTGTGTGTGTGTGTGTGTGTGTGTGTGTGGTGTTAATTTCTTGTCACCAAGAGATAAACCCTTAGGATTAAACTCCTTTTACTTCCCTTCAAATGTGATATTTAGGCGTTTCTGTAACCTTGTGTCACTTTTAACTACGAAACTTACAAAAGGAAGTACTATACCACTGAAGCAACTGACGCTTTCATTTTTTTTTTTTGTTGTTGTTGCTTTTGTCTATGATTATGCAGTAGTAGTGATCATCAGGTACTTTTCAAAGAAGGAGAAGTGTTGCACAGCACACACTTGACTTACCGTGAGCCTGGCTGTAGGAGACCCGGGCCCTGGCATGGGCCGAGTTAGCATAGTAAGGGTTTCCCTGCGAGTCCAAGTGGTTGAAGAACACATCCACCTCGTCCGGGGGAAGCAACTGCGCCGGTTCCATGTAGTTGTGGGCCAGCCCTGGGTGGTGCGAGTCTGGGTGCTGCCCGTTCAGGACGGCGTGGTGGGCCATCCAGCGCGGCTGGTCGGTCGCCACTTCCATTATTCTCCCCTTCTTGTCTGATCACACTCCTGTAACCTCCTGCGAGGACGATGGGCTCTGAGAACTCGGTCTGGACACAAAAATCTCCACAAAATGAACGAGGAAGGACGTCTTCAGCGAGAACAGCTGAGAGAAGAACTCGATCTTAGTGGTTGTTTTTTCCTGAACGTGTCACCTGTAACGGCAGAAGAAGTTGTTGGTTTGGAGGGTTTTTTTTTTTCCTCTCTCTCTCTCTTTGAGCGAAGGTTAAACTTTTAAACTCGGCTGATAAACTTTCATAAATATAATCGATCACGGATTGAAGGAATATGCTTATGCAATTTACATGTCTGTTTGCACACAGGGTTAATGATCCAGACGTGCTTCGTTTATAGAGATCTCAAGACAAGAGCTAACTTAAGAATCAACCTACAGCAAATAGTCCTGAACTGTCAGTAATGGAGCATTTTATTTCAGACATTAAAAGGTACAAACAATTAGAAAAAATAATCCCGGATTACGACACATCAAGGGAAAACACAGGAACAAAACATCTCGAAATGAATGGCGAAAAAATACTTACAAGTTTAAAAGTCTCCTGCTGTGTGAGTTTGTTTTTTTAGCACATGATCTGAATGCCTTGCCTACAAGTACTCCTCGTTTTTTGGAAAAAAAGAAATAGCTTCTAAAATGTGTTTCCAAGTCCTTGTGTTGGCATGGTACTGTATTTGGATGTAAATACAGAGAGAAGGAGAGAGGCTTGATAAAGGTTGTTAGTCAAAAAGCAAGCTTCAGTAACTCTGGCCCTTTTGCAACATCCCAAAGCATCCTATGTCAGCAGTGGCGCCAGCTGGACTCAGTTCAGTAGACATGGACTGTATGGGGTGGGGCATGCGCTCAGCAATAACCTCCTGGCAGCCAATCAGAGCACAGGCACGCTGTCACGCCAGCTGCCATTGGCCGGCTGAGACTCACAAATCCACATTCCTCATTTACTGAAACAGCAAGGACTGCATCCCCACCCCCACCTCCACACGCACACACCACCACTACCTCAAAATATATTCATTAGGGAGGTTAATTTATTTAGATTTTTTAACAAAACAAACAAAGGAATATATGCACCGACATAGAAAAAGTTAAGTATAATGTCCTTTAAATGTTCCTGTTGTTAAAACTGTATTTGGTAATTGTTTCAGAGTTAAGAAATTCCATTTAACTTTTCAAAGCCTGTTCTAAATCATTTCAAACAAGCTCACAAACTGTTGTGACTCGGCAACAGTTGAGTTACAACACTTAGGCCCTGGACACACTGGGGAACTTAAAATGGTTTAAGTGCCTTAAAATGGTTTAAATCCCCCTAGCACTGTTTGCAGACAGACTACAAGCCCCATAAAACGTTCTAACACAAGTGTTTTTTTAAACCCTGCTAGATACCTAGTCTTAAAACCATTTTTAAAAATGTTTTGGAGCTAGCATGGCTTTACTCGCAGGTCTGTCCAGGAGTAAAAACGTTTTAAACTGTATTGGTTTAGCTAAAATAGTTCTAGCTGCAGTGTGTCCAGGCAGGCACAGTTCTGTATGTTGGACTTAACACAAAATACTTACAAGGAGAACAGGTTTAACACTAGCAGTGTGGCCACACTAAACCGTTATCAAAAATGGTTACTGAGCAGTGTGGCTGCACGGAAATGGTTTAGCTAAACTGGTGTTAAAAATGGTTTTCAAAAACAGTTCTGCAGTGTGTCCAGGGCCTTAAACTATAAGGCCCCATCCACACTGCACCGCTCAGACCCCACAATGGATAGAAACCGTTACAACCGGGGAGTGTTGCAGTGTGTCCACACTGCCACAGTGTCCGTTACGGAACCGGCACTGCTGGTCCACACTTCGGGAGCCAGGCAACCGTTACCGTGGCACCTGATCCCACAATGCAGCTCGTGCTGCACTAGGGGACCAGTGCCACACATCCACACTACGCCCAGTAACGTTACTGAGGCGTATCGAAAGAGTACCGCTGTTGAAACCAATCACATGTGGTTTCAACAACGTTGCGAAAACGCCTTCTGTAACGTTACAGGTGTAAACGCAAACCATTGCGGTAACGGTTTGGGCACTCTGTAATGTTACAGAGGGGTAGTGTGGACAGGGCCTAAGATTATGTGTGTATGGGTAGGTATATATATGTGTGTGTGTGTGTGATGTGTCTATATATCTATATCTGTATCTGTATCTCTCTCTCTCTCTCTCCTCTCTCTCTGTATATATATATATATATATATATATATATATATATATATATATATATATATATATATATATATATATATAACACACACACACACACACACACACACACATATAGCATGATCAGTAGCTACAGCCCTTGAGTATTTAAACCCTAATGTTTACATCTGTTCTCAGTGTAAGGCCAAGAGCCAAAGGCAGTCTGTTCTAAAAAAAGTAATATTAGAATATACCAATGAGCATAGGCTCAGCGGCCCTTATCTGCCATCACATTCTATGTTCTATGTTTCTATGACATGACATCCCGATCTTGAGATATTTCTGTGGAATCAAAGAGAATGTCCCCCTTGTGCATGCGTGTGTGTGTGTGTGTGGGGGGGGTGTAATATTCCTGGACACTTAGTTAACAAGAAAGCATTTTTAAAAGCCAAAACATTGCGTCTCTGACTACAGCCCTGTTCACATGCTCATTTAAACATCATATCTTTGGTTTTGTCTACTTGGTTTCCTCCTAAAGAAGGGACACACTGTCAAACAGCCTGTTGAGAGGCCAGTGAGAGAAGAAAACTCGTCGACTACCAATTTGTATCGAACTCTTAATTAATTTACGTTATCAAACATTCTAGTTACAGCTTTTCAACAGATTTCAGTGTTATGTTTTTAAAAATCAATCAAACAATCAATCAGTCCATCAATAAATAGAATTCTGCTTTCAGTTACTGAGGTAAAAGAGAGGAAAAAGAAACTGCTATATGTGGGAGATGCAATTGCCTGACTCAGAGTAAACCATTTATCTTTATGAGTGAGGGGGCAGGGTTATAACTTATGACAGGCAGAGCACTGAGTGAGTTATTTAAGTCCTGCCTCCTTACATGTGAGAATAAGTGAGTTATCCTGAGCAAATAAATACTTTTTATGAAGATTATTTTTTTAAATTACTGTACTTTTATTGAAGTTTTTCAATTATGACATACAATACAAAACATCACTAGATTTGCAACACTAATTACTTCTACTAACATACTGACATATTATGAAGCCAGCAGAAATAGGCCCTATGGTCAAGCAAGTCTGCTTGATGGTCAGTGCCTATGCTGGGCACTGATTTTTAGCCCTCCCTCCCACCACACAAGGACCCCTGTTTCCCAGCAGGGCTCCTGGATGTACCCTCCCCCTGAACCTATCCCAGCCCTTCCTGAACTCCTCCACCAGAGTAGCAGCCACCAGTTCTCTGGGCAACACATTCCAGGGCTCCATCACACTCTCAGTGAAGTAGTGCCTCCTTGTTTCCCACCTCGACCTCCCCCATCCAGCTTCATGGGGTGTCCACTGGTGGCCCCTGGTTCCCTTAGCTGTAGGACCCCCTCAAGGCTATTGACCCCCTTGAGATACTTGAAAACCTCTATCATATTTATTTATTTATTTTTTGTTGTAAGTGCACTAGACAAATTCTGCCTATTTTCAGGCATGACCTGGGGAAGGGAGATACAGATGAATGCCAACTGACTTTGAACCAGATTAAGCTGTTAGTGGTATTTTAGTGAATATCCCCCCAGTCTCTTCTCTCCTCCAATGAGTATAGGTTGAGCTCCCCCAGTCGCTCCTCATAGGGCATTTCCCCTATCCCCAGTACCATCCTAGTCACTCTCCTCTGTACCCTCTTCAGTAATGCAATGTCCTTCTTTAAGCAGGGACTCCAAAACTGCATGCAGTATTCAAGGTGTGGCCTAACCAGACTATTGTACAGTGGAAGGATTACCTCACTACTCACTGAGGTTATCCCACTGGCTATGCACCCAAGCATTTTATTTGCTTGTGCCACCGCCCTTCTACACTGCTCTGAGTTGTTCATTTTGGCATCCACCACCACCCCAAGGTGTCTCTCCCCCCTTGAATCCTGCAATGCCCTCCCCCAAGGTGTATTTATGAGTCAGATATTTGGCTCCCAGGTGAAGAACCCTGCATTTCGCAGCATTAAACTTCAGTTTCCAGATTCTTAACCACCTCCCTAGAGTCTCCAGGTCCTACTGGATGTCCAACTTTCCCTCGTCCTCCTCATCCACCACTGCCCACAGTTTAGAGTCATTAGCAAAGAGACTCATCCTGCTCCTGATACCATTTCTGATGTCCATGACATAGGCATTAAATAGGAGTGGACTCAGCATCTACTCCTGTGGTACTCCCCTTGTGACTAACCTTGAGGATGAGACCTCCCCCCACCACCCTCACCCTCTGTACCTGCCCCTCCAGCCAGTTTCCAATCCACCTGCCCATCTTCCCCCCACCTCCATACTTTCCAGCTTCTCCAGTAGCCCATGATGTGGCACAGAGTCAAAAGCCCTGCTGAAGTCCAGAAAGAGAACATCCACTAACCTGGCCTGATCCAGCGCCCTTGTCACCCCTTCATAGAACTCCACCAGATTTGTCTGGCATGATCTGCCATTAACAAAACCATTCTGGTGAATGTCTATGTGACTGTGAGCCCTCAACACCCCCTTTATCCTTTCCTTCAGGATGCTCTCCATCACTTTGCCCACTACCGACATCAAGCTAACCAGCCTATAATTACCCAGCTCCTCTTGCGGGCCTCCCTTGTGGATAGGCATAATGTGGGCCATTCTCCAGTCCTGAGGTACCCACCCAGACTGCAGGAAGGCATTAAAAAGATCTGCTAGGGGGGTGGCCAGGGTATCCACCAGCTCCCTGAGCACCCTGGGGTGGATCCCATCAGGGCCCGGTGCCTTGTCCCCTCTTAGGGCCTTGAGTGCATCCAACACCCTACCTCTGGGTATTTCCTCATCCTTTTCCCCCCTCTTCAATCACCATATCCCCAACCCCCTCTCCTACCAGTGCTGCTCCCCCACCTTGGTGAAGACAGAGGCAAAACAGTCATTTACTACTTCTGCCTTCTCCCCACCTCTTCCAGCCCACCACCCCCATCCTGAGCTGACTGATCTGCCCTTACCCTTTCTTCTTTCCTGATATACCTAAAGAACCCTTTTCCCCTTTTTATCCCTGTGCCAATCTCCAGCTCCCCCCCACCTTAGCTGATCTCACCACCCTGAGTGGCACTCCTGGCTGCCATATCCTTACTCCTCCTTGGATATAGCCCCCAAGAGCCTTATAATGGCTATAAGCAATCTTCTCTCCTCACAGCATCCTGGACCCCCTTCATCCACCAACTTGGCTTCCTAGCTTTGCCCCTCCTTATGTCTTTCCCTTGTGCCGGCCTTGGTAGCCTCCAGGAGCTCTTTCTTTATTAATTCCCATCATGCCTCTGTGCCCGTGCTTGGCCTGATCCCATCTAAATAGCCACTCAGGATTGGCTCCATCCCCCCAAAGTCCACCCTTCTGAAATCCACCATGGTGGTTCTTGTGTGCTCTACTTTGTCCCCTAGTTCTAGGGAGAACCAAACTGTGGCATGGTCATTACCCGCCAGTGGGTCCCCAACAGCCAGGTCCCTGATGAGCTCCCCATCTGCCAGGACCACATCCAGGATGTGCCCCTCCCTTGTCAGCTCTGTCACCAGCTAGGTAAGGAACACATCCTGGAAGACATCCAACAGATGATGCTCCTTGCTCGATGAGGATGCCATGGTTCCCCAATCTGCTCCTGGCATATTCAGGTCCCCCATCACTACAGTGATGTCCTTACCTTCACCACAGTGGTCCTTAAGGTTAGCCACCAGGCCATCCTTCTATTCTTCCTCCTGCCCAGGGGGTCTATATACCACCCCCAACTTCACCTGTTTTCCACCCTGAGCCTGCAGGGTGACCCAAAGAGCCTCTACCTGATCCCCTGCTTCCTCCACCTTGCTTATTGCTATGTTATCCCTGATGATAAAAGCCACCCCCCTCACCTTCCTTCCCCCCATCCCTTCTGCAAGTGGTGTACCCAAGTATGTTTAGGTCCCAGTCATGTCTGGATGAGGCCCATGTCTTCGTGACTGCCACCACATCCACCCCCCTTCCCACCATCAGCACCTGCAGCTCTGGCATCTTACAGTATTTCCCATGCTCCTGGTGTTTATCAGGACCACCCCCAAGCCTGTCCCCTTGCCTTCTTTTCCCTCACCCTGAGGCCACCACAGGACATAACACTCCTCTGCATTATACAGCCATGCTTCAAAGATGCCAGAATTAATTATTTCCATTTAACAGTTTCTGAATGATTTCATTGCTCTGTGTTGAGTACAGCAGAGGCAATTGTGATGTCATCAGGTATTATTCAAGCTGCCATACTATGAGAGTTCCTATATGACCAGTCAAAAGTGGAGATATGTGTTCAGCATGAAGATAATTATCTTCACTTAGAATATTTCAGTGACTGAAGAGGTGTTTATCTGTAAGGTTGAACTCTCACATACATTTGGGATTTACTCTGACCTACATCTGTCTGTCTGTCTGTACGACTGTCCGTCCGTTCATCCAATCTATCTATCTATCTATCTATCTATCTATCTATCTATCTATCTGTCTGTCTGTCTGTCTATATATCTGTCTGTCTGTATCTGTCTACTTTTATAAAAAGGTGAGAAATAATGCTGTCTCCTGATTGGGTGAATCACATCACATGATCTCCATTATCCCACAACAATGAAGCACCTGCACCTCTTTCTATGTTTGCCCCCAAAACAAAAACAACTTTGGCCATTTTATAAGACATATAATCTAATACAGGGCCTGCAGTGGTGCTCTGATATAGGTGCCTTCGGTGGTTGAACACACAGACATGTCTTGGATGGCTGACCACACTTGGTCTATGGCCTCCTGCCTCACAACAGACACCAAAGTCGAGTGGATTATCTGTTAAACATATAGATAGATAGATAGATAGATAGATAGATAGATAGATAGATAGATAGATAGATAGATAGATAGATAGATAGATATAGACCAGACAGACAGACAGATACATACACACATACATACATACAACAGCAACCTCAGATAAATACTTTATCCAAATGACTTTTGGTGACCCCATTGACCTCAAGAGTAGCAGAGGAAGCATAAAGAAGCAGCTAAATCTTCATAAAAAATAAATAAAAGCATTTACAATATATAATACAGTACATAAATTGGACACCCAATAGAATTAGAATAGGCTACTTATCACTTGTGCGAGGCAGGATTTGCATAACTCACTCCTGGGCCAGGCTCTGATACATACCTGAGTTCTTGTCCTACCCCCTAACTCATGAGACATGCCATATCCCCCAAATGTGGGACCCTTTAGAGATGAGGCACATTAATGAGTCCTAACTAAGAAGAAACACCTGAATGTGTACTCTGTTTTTAGCCATTGCAGATAGTGTGAGAGACCATTTGGCACCATACAGGTCTGCTTAAATTAGAACCAGGAAAGAGGGGTATACTGCACACAAGAGATAGACAAAATACATCTGAGGTGACTTTATTAGCATATAAAGAGTGCATAAAAGTTAAAAAATATATATTCACAACTTACACCTCTAACCATGTTTGCATGAGAGCTAGCCAGACCAACCTGCCCAAGGTCTGGCCTCTCAAATCAAGGCTTCCACAGGGCCTTAAATTAGAACCAGCCTGATTCTTTCATGTGTGTGTATGTATGTATGTATTTATGTCACATAAAATCCTTTAGACAGGGCCTATTTTCAAAGAGGTTAGAGTCATATACAATAAAAGGCAGCAAGTATGGGGGATTTGCATGCATATGGTATAATTCAATACAATACTTAGAATTTTTGGGGCATGTGTAATTTTGTATTTTTTAAGTAGATGGATAGCTAACTATAGATCAGTAGCTAGCTATAGATCAATAAATACACAGATAGCTACACAGATAGATAGATAGACAGGCAGGCAGGGTTGTTGCATGTTTAATGGTGGTCCATGTCCAATCACTTTCTACAGGCATATTTCAAACATGAATTTGAAACTGGCCCCCTTGTTAAACAGTGATTAGTTATTAATTGCGGGGTCTTACTTTTGTCATTGTATTCCTAAACTGAAATTAATTAACCCACAATTGGCAACACAAAAACATTTCTCAAAGACATGTTGGTTTTAAGAGTAACTGCCCAGTCCCTTCTGTCCACAGAACTGAGGTCAGCCTTGGGGAGATGATTTGATTTCTGCTAGTAGGGTACTTGGGGCTTTTTGTACTGAAGTTTTTCGGGGGGGGGGGCAGTGAAGGATTGACAGTATGTAATTGAGTAATGGGAGGCTGTCTTTTGATGCCGACTATCCCCAGTCAGGCAGCCAGCCACTCCGACGCCTGAGGCCTGACGTCACCTTCTCCTGCCAAACTCACAAGGAAATCGACTTTTTTAATAACAAGATATATATATATATATATAGGAGTCGATCGTGGGAATACGGCGCTCCTGGATGCCTCGTATGTTGCAATGAAAAGTTGTTGTTTTGTAAAGTTTGTAGACGAAATAAAAACAAACGCTGGAGAAGTTGGCACCGGCTAGATCCACAGGAAAACAACCTAACTTTGTAATAACCGTGCTGTTCTGATTTTTTTTAACTTGCTTGAAAATGTAAAAATCTCGATGGGACACCCGAGTCTGTGTGATGCCCAGATTAACAGAATTGTTTAACCAGTCCCTCGCTGTTGCTGCGAGCTGAAGCTGCTGTTGAGAAAGCACGCTTCTCTTGCCAACTAAAGGGATTGAATGGTTATTTCAAGGAAACGTCTCTACAGTAAGTAGCGCGATAATAAAGCTGTGTGAACTTCAGAGTGGTCTGTTCTCGAGAAAAACATTCTTTATCTAATGAACATTAGGAGATATATTATTTTAAAAAAGTATCCACTGGACAACCGGAATCACCTCAGATGTTGAAAGTTCTGTAGAGTGCGCAAAAACAGACCAAGTGGTTGGCAGAACGACGTCCCTAAATGTGACACCCAAGTCCTCCCCGACTGAAGATTGAGCAATGGGTTTCCCTAAACTCGGAAGGGTCCTGTATAGAAAAAAAGTGAACATATTTCCTTGAAAATGTCTTGCTGCTGAAGATGTAGCTACCTAAATTGGTCCGAAAGTGAATAAAGCAACCCGCAAACTTGCGTTTAAAATGTAGAGTGTGTGGGATTTAGTTGCTTGTTATGAAGACTGGCACAGTTTTGTAACATTGTTTACATCAAGGGCACACATGTTGACGGTATTTAGGATTAGCCATCAATACTGTTTGACTCAAAGTGATCTTGTTTAGTCTCTTACCCCCTATTAACGGGAGGAGATGGAAGACTCACCTTACCAAAGCCAGATCCCCCTTCCTTTGCCCCCTCCAGGTAATGTTACACCGGTCCACTTAAAAGGATCTGGTGGAGTCCACTTAATCCCCTGAACCCCCCATCCAGTTTGATCGCCATTATTATTTAAAATCCATGAAATGGAGGGGTCTTCAGATAATGTGTTTACTGTCTCCTCCTGCCTGCCTGTCTCAGGACCATGCCTTCCCAGACTGTAACTGCAATTCAGAGTATGAATGATTTTACCAGATTAGGTTGACGACCCCCCAATAAGGTAGTAACTGAGAAGTCTCTTTTCAGGACATAGTCATACTGATGTATCGGATAAAGAAAAAGTCAAAATTTCCGTGCTGCATGCTACAATATTGCACATACAAGGCATTTAGCATAAACTATAAATATATTTATACTTACTGTGTGTTTTCAGCTCACTGTAGTTACTGTAATCGCAATAATAATAATATAATACTGATAGTTTTAAATGGAAACTGACACATCCCTTAATGCAGAATAGTTATTCCTAGCACATGGGTTGTCAAAGTATCTATGTCGCATACCTCCGAACATATGCTCCCATTGTCTGACTAAAGAGTATTATTATTACTGTTATTTTACAGCTGATTTAGACCGGATAGCCCAGCTGAGATGCAACAACTCATTTCCAGTGGGGCGAGGGTCCTGCTTTTACTCATTTCTGCAGCTGGGTGGACTGGAGCACTGAGAGGCTGTGACTTATCCAAGGTCATACGGTGAGTATTTGGCTCTAGCGGGAACAGTATACCCCAGGATAAACTGCCCCGTACCTTTTTGTTTGGTTTACCCAGTTGATAAGATCTAGTAGCAGGGACGGATGGTAATTCCCTCTTGTTGATATAAGAGGCAGATTCTCAGCGTTTATCTGGGGCGTTTGATTTATGTGTCACCACTCATCTCTCTCTCTCTCTCTCTCTTGAAACAAACCCCAGAAATGTTATTTAAAACCGTCTCGGATTACCTTGCTTGCTGCCGAATTACCAACAAAAAAAAACTGTAGGATTCACACAGTAGAACCGATTGACAAAAAACATAAATTTGCACTGGGAATGGACAGTGAGGACGGCTGAGGCTCCCCGCTGCCATTTGTGACTGCAGCGGGGAATGCAAAAACCTACAAAATCCCACAATGATCTTGTGTTTGAACTGAAACCCATGGAGCCATCACTCAACAAAGGACGGTTCAATCTTCTTTCACAGCCTGTTCCTATACTTTCAAATAAGGTTTATTACTGAAAATGTCCTATCCTGGTGTAGCCATCTGCTTCCCTGTTGACGAATAAGTCATTCCTTCTTTATGTTTGTTTTATATAAATACAGGATCTATATGTGAGTGCGTGTGCATGTATAAAATACAGGTGTGTGGATATAGACATCAGATTGGCTACAAAACAAATATTCTCGCAATTTGAGTAAATTATATTATTCTAAAGAACTGACCACTTTCGTTTGTATAATAGCAACTCCTTTTTCTTTTTCGTGTGTGTGTGTGTGTGTTAATGACAGATCATTATCTTTGTATTTTAGGCTTGCTTTTGCATTACCCCACCATAGATCTCGAAGCTGCAGATATTCCTAAAATACAGAACTGCTGGGCGTTCAACCACACCATTAAAAATGGCAAGTTATGCGGGTTGTACAAATTTCTGTGGTAATTATTATACAATATGCACAATATTCCAAACACAGATTGTGTGTGTGTGTGGGGGTACGTTTTGCAGGAAAGGGAAAGGGGTAATTTCCATATCATTTTCTGTTATTTAGCTCACGTAGAAGTAGTAAAACGACAGCAGTCCTTGTCTTTCTCGCGCTGTATATACCTGAAGCTGGCTAAAACTGCAATTATTTATCTCTTAAGTGCTGCGGTTATGTGTTACCGTTAGGTTCTGCCACCTACATATTTTAGACAAAGAACTGTATACTGTTTGCATAATCGCAACTCCTTTTTTTTTTTGGTTAATT
The DNA here is from genome assembly GCA_016271365.2 of Neoceratodus forsteri. Taxonomy (NCBI): domain Eukaryota; kingdom Metazoa; phylum Chordata; order Ceratodontiformes; family Ceratodontidae; genus Neoceratodus; species Neoceratodus forsteri. The sequence continues at coordinate 229,434,104 of CM028129.1, read as the reverse complement.
TTTATATCTATATTTTCAGGCAAGCTTTTGCGTTACCTCTTCATAGATGTCAAAGCTGCATATATTGTAGCACATGAAAGTACTAGGTAGTCAACCACACCATTAATCAGCAAGTTATGTGGGGTGTACACATTTTTGTCTGTATTATACAACAGCAAAGTATTCGAAATACAAACTGTGTGTGTGTGGGGGTATGTTTTGCATGGAATGGCAAGAGTAGTTTCCATATAATTTTCTGTTATGTGGCCTACAGAGAAGTAGTAAAATGTCAGCACAGCAGTCCCTGTCTCTCTCCTACTGTATATACTTGAAGCTTGCTAATACTGTTAGTATTTATCTCTGTTAAATTAAGTGCTACGGGTATGTGATATTGTTAGGTTATGTCACCTATATCTTTTGGACAAATCTTCATCAGAAAGCAACTTGCACATTCGATGCTGTGCTGTTTTGTAACTGTCTTTTTATTTGTTTAAACCACATAAGCGTAATTTTGGTTTTTCACAGAAATGGTGTGGAGTTTCCGGATTAGTCCGAATTATTGGGATAATGCTGAGCTCTTTTAGGATTTTCCCCAACTAAGTAAGCTTAAAAAAAACACTCAAATGGCACCTGTATGATTTTAAAGGCTGTACAAAGGCCCTGCCTTTTTATTCGTTGAAATTGTTTCACCAGGTAAACGCCAGGTACGTAGTACTGTATATAGACTGCATTCAGAAGATAGGTTGATACAGAAGTACATTACCTGCTTAATTGCAGACGGAACCGTTGTGAGGGCATTTCTTAATGCACTGTTAAACAAAGAAATGGAAATAGCTTCGGGATATTAGATAGATAGACAGACACAGACAGACATATACATTTATAGGTACATACATACACACATACAGGTGTGTGGGAGTCTGCTTGTGCATTTGAAGGTGTGAATCCCTAGCATATTGCGATACTCACAGCTGAAATGCAGCAATGTTAAATTCCTCCCTCTGTGTTTAGCAACCTGGTTAGCAAAATCATTGCATTTGCAAATCAATTAGTAAGATTAATTTTGCAGTTTGGGATATGTTGGGTTCTATATTAAGTATTAATATAGATATTATAATATTAAGTTCTATATTAAATATTCAATTTCTCACCTCCCAGCACACCAAAAATATGTGTTTACCCAAGAGAAAATAAAACATGACACAAATTGGAAATGCAAGAAAAACGGAACATAACTGAATACTAAATCTATTCTATATAATTATTGCCTTGTTCATTGCACCTCATTTCAAGTTAATTAAAATGTTAACTTTTTTATATAAACTTTGCCATCAGCTGCTGTCAGGAGAGAAAGTGCAGGCACCAGGCCTTCTGGTTGTGACTTCATTCAATTTATTCAGTGCAGGACATCAAAATCGAGCCATGCAACACAGGCCTTCTGCAGGAGCTTAACTCATTTTCTGGGTCTGAGGTTTAAGCCCCGCACGTTCACACGGATGGTTAAGCTTCAATTCTGGCAATTGTATTAAAACTTCCCTCTGGAGAGAAGACAGCCTCGGTCGGATATTGGCTGTACGTCTGCAAAAGCCAGTGAGCTCCCTAAGATAGGGTGGCACAGCAGGAATAGGTGGGCAAGAAAGGGCATTGGGAGCCACATGCCACTTTAAATAATCTCAGACGGCATGAGGCGATGTTTGCAAGAAAAGAGAGAGAGAGATCGATCAAATATAAAATCTAAAAAAAGAGAACTAGAATGTTTAAATCTCTGCAGTTGGGAATTCCATGCAAGATATGAAAAAGTTCTGTCTCCGTTTAATGTTGTGCGAAGGCTGTGTACTAAACTATGTTTTAATGAGAACACCTTTGCAATCTCTTCCACCGTCCAATAAATCCCAACAAAAGGCTGAACTGAGTGTTGTCCACGAATATTGTACGTAATGTAATACACCCCGCACCCACCAAACACCACACGTGTAGGTGTATATAGTCAGTGCTTTAATATCCTAAAGCTGGATTAATCCACAAATCCGTTGCCTGACTAAAAATAACCAGTCAATCTCAAACTCTTTACATTTTGACCAGGGGCCTCAGCTACCTTATTTTAACATTCAACTGTTTTTCATGTGGTATTTAGCCAGAGTCCTAAATGTAAATGGTTGTGGTCCCCTATGTAAGCAACATCACATAGATCTCCTCCAACTGCTACATTTTACAAAAACAATATTGTTCGGATTCCATTTGGATGTGATTGCCAGCTGATATAACTTAACGCCAAGCGACGAGACATTAGTCGATTTTAGGTCTGTACATAAACCGACCCAATAGATATGATTACTATTGGACGTAGCAAATATACTCACTTAAATCTGCAGGAGCTGTAATATCCGAATTGAGCAGTCCGATCTGCACGGGCGGAGAGAGGAATTCTTTCAAGTTAAACTGGGGGGGGTACGCTGCTAAACTTAAAACGTCAAGTCCGGCTGGGCGAAGAACTTCGATGTATACAGCCGTCCTCCAAGGCTGCAGCAAAAAAACTGAATGTGAAAACGTGTCTGATCAGGTACAGAAATAGAACCGCGTACAACTGGCGTCAGAAAGACACCCTTCCGGGTTATCCCGAGCACTGCACTCATACGGTCATTGCTGCAGGTACAGTACATACACTAGTTCCTCGTCGGATAGGGCTTCATAGACAATGCAGAATCGCACAGCCTGTTATTGTATCATACCAGGCACATCCTTTTCAGTTGTGATTTAACTGACTTTTTTCTTCTTACGATTTGCATTTGAAATATAAAGGAGTCACGAAAAAAATGCACTTGACTACAATGCACTTGGCTACCAACTGCATGTCCTAGAATTCAATAAAGATATCACAACTCTTTCAAGACACTATGTTACTATATAAATACTGACTAGCTGATTCCTCTGTATGATTTCACAACTGTCCTGCATTATACTATACAATACATATATATATATATATATATATATATATACTATTTATATAGTCCTATATTAGCAAGCATACACATACTATTGTGTGTTATGTACATAGATTCATAGATTTGTAGAAGTGTGACGGCAGAAAAGGACCGAATTAGGCCCACCAAGTCTGCCCATTTGCCCAGCTATCTGCTTGGACCTGTGCCTCCCCCCTTAACACTCCCATGTGGTTGTCCCATTCTCTTCTGAATCCGTCCACTGTTTCCTCTCCAAGGACTGCCTCTGAGAGTCTATTCCACTTTTCTATCACTCTCTCTGTGTAATAGTATTTTCTAAAGTTACCCCTGAACTGCCCTCCCTCCACCTGCGGGCCATGCCCCCTTGTCCTCCCTGTTCCTTTCATCTTGAAGATGCTCCCCACTGGCACCCTGTTTATACCCCTAAGGTACTTGAAAGTCTCGATCATGCCCCCCCCCCCTTCCAGGGAGTACATGTTCAGATCTTTCAACCTTTCTTCATAGGATAGGTGGCCTAACCCTTTGCTCTCCTGAACCCTCTCTATCCTCCCCACATCCTTCCTGAGGTATGGCCTCCAGAACTGGACTCCATACTCCAAGTGTGGTCTAACTAAATGGATGTACAAAAGTGCTATGACCTCCCTATTCCTACTGGTGATCTCCTTCCGATGCATCCCAGCATTTCCTCCCCCCGCCCCCCACACACACACACACTGCCCTCCTGCACTGCCCTTCCACCTTCAGGTCGCAAGATATAATGATGCCTAGGTCCCTGTCTTGTTCTGTCTCCTCCAGATCTCTGCCCCCCATACCATACCCTGCCTTCTGATTTTGTACATCACACACTAGGTATAACTATACTTGTATCTATCTGTCTGTCTATCTATCTATCTATGTATCTTAGTACATGCATGTTGCAAACACGGTATATGCAGGTATTGCACTGAACATTTATGTGTGCTGCTTGTATTAGGCAAACAGATGGCCTGATCTTTCCCCAGAAGAAAAATATATGGACCATTAACTGACACAAAACTACCTGTTTCGGATGTAAGTTGAAAATATAAGCACTGTGTGGAGAAAGCACTGCGTTCCACTGGATTTTTGTATAGGTATATTAGAATGAGTGACTCCTATTTCATAGAATCATATAAACTTGGCGGCAGGTAAGGACACATCAGCCCCACTAGTTTGCTCCTTTCCCCCTTTAATCGTCTCTCCCTCTCTTGAACCCCTCCCCGCTATGTAGCCCCTATAGAGATTTTAATTCAGTGGGACTCAGTACAAGAAAGGGTTAGAAACCCACTCCATCAGTTCCATTTGATCAATTAGTTCCACCATACCGAAAGGGAATGCATGTTTTAGATGTGTCCCTGTCCAGTCACAGCCATTGGTGTACCGTTACACAACCCTTAAATAAACTACTTACATAGTACTATATGGACTTTTATAGTTAATTTCCAGTTTTGCAAGTGGGCAGCTATAACAGGGCACTTGTAGCCAAAATCGATACATAAATTATAGGCAACTCTGCAACACTCCCATTTCAGCTTATAAAATCATGATGTTATATCTGTCTGCCTATCCACAGGTATACAACATTTGGTCGATTCAGACACTAAGTTTGGAGTAATGAATAATGATGTGTGAAACAATTAGCTCGCCTGCTGCAGTGACCCAAGCAACAATGTGGGGTTCTAAGGCATTTAGTTTTATTTACAAATAAGTAATTTCACTTCTGCCTCATGTAAACTGTTATATGTGTGCACATCATCCTCGAGAAACTGTGCTGACAATTCTTCACAGAGGAGTGGAGACAAGGTAGAGAAATTGTGGAGAATGAAGACATCACTTTGCTTAGCCTTTCCTAAGATTTCTCAAGTCTTTTTCTTCCATTTCTTAACTGGGCACAGCTTTCTGTTTTTCATGCTAAGTCTATTCCAGCCCCCAACCCCCACCACACACACACACACACACACACACACACACACACACACACATTTGTGCATTTGTGATATAAAACAGCCTGCGAGTGCGTGTGCCTCTTAGACTAGTAAAAGAAAGGGCCAATTTGAGATGCAAAGCCGGCTAAATCTTCGGCACGGGACTGCAGAGGCCGCAAGTCTCTGCTATTCAAGCAGGTGTGGAAAAAGGCCGGAAAATAGCACATGCAGACTTTTGTTAATACACTGCACCCTTTGCACATTGAGTTACCAGCTGATAAACAACTACAGTACGCTCCAGTGATTGTTTATATTTTTATACACATATGTCAGATTGTAACAATAAACTCTGGTTTGTATATGCCCAATGCAATACAAATTAATATAATGCTAATGTGCCACAGCTTTGCATTTTATGAGAGTCTGATACACTATTCACATGACAAAGACTGTTTTATGGAATATTGTGTTGTATTTTATCTCACACCCGTTAGCGCTTGAAAACTGTATGGTGGAAGATTTAAGACTATAAAATAAAGCAAACATGGGGATGCAAGTTAAGAAAATTAAATATATGAGGTTTTAGCTCCAAAATCATCCGGGATGCCTTATTTGCAACTTGTTTGAAATGTTAGTTCCATCAATTACTATTGAGTTATTTTTTTATTTTATTTGTCATATAGTTAGATACCATGGAGAAAACTGTGCCCCAGGATTAAAGTTAACATCTGCAATAAGTGCATTAAGGTGAGTCCTACATACTAAATAGCTGACAGTGTATATTGTATACTAACATCTGCTCCCTGCCTATTTTCATTGTGTTCCTGACCAGTTAGATTGTTTACAATAATTTAGAACACTCTGTGTCTTTCTTGTGGAAACCATTTTGAAACGAATGGCCTACAAGCTCCAGCGAATCAGAACACATGGCAATTCACTAGATATGTCTTGTAGCAGGCATTTAAAATATTACTGATATTATTGAAACAACATGCAAGGTGTAATATATAAATAATATATTTAAAATGCACCAAAAATGCAGGCCTTTTGCTTTAAGAGACAGGGTGATTATTTTCTTTCTCTCGCTTTTTTTATCACATAGGTTACCTGTTACACAGTGCTGTATTAAACAAATAAAAACCACCATGGTCAAAGAAGCAAATAGTCTGGGTGCACATCTCATCTCTTCGTGGTCCCCCCCCACACACACTCACACACACACACTGTCTCTTTCAGCAAGGGACATTTTTTCTTATACACATCAAATCATTCTCTAATATGTCCCTACTGACGCTTCAACAGCATCAAGTTCCTGAGTTGTTGAACAATAGCCCATTTCATTTATACTGTAATGCCATATAAACAGCTCTCTGCGCAATAGCAAAGGGACTTTGCTTGATGCCCTTACCTTTTGTACAGATGCCCCCTCCCCATCGTTATTTCCAGACCTTTAGCAACAGCACAGCACCTGGATTTATTAATAGGAGTCCCACACTTCTGTTGCTTTTTTTCACAATGTTTAAAGCGCAGTGACTGTGTTACCTAATACACAGACAGACAAGCAGAGGGGTTGCCAGGACAGTCTATATAAAACTGGCAGCAATTTCGCTCTGTATTTTCCCCTTGAACTCTAAGGCTGGCACCGAATTTCCAGCGTGGTGTATATTTATGTACAGAAGCAGCAGGCTCATCCTCCCCTTCCCGCCTTCATTTGCATCATTACATTCTCTTTACAAGCCCCTCACATTGTCTGCCTCTCGCACCTTTTGTTACTTACTTCTGTCAGGCTCTACGCGACTTGACTTTCATATTTTCCGTGAATTATTGCGGCAACAAAAGGGACTTCTCTCACTAAATATGATTGTAATCGGAGCTCAAGGAGCCCTGGCCTGCCTGCTCTGCCTCTCTCAGCCTTCTCCCTATAGGTTCTTCCCTTCTTGATTTTTTCCCTCTATATGGGAGTGGATTTCTTAACAGGTGTCAAGGAATCCATTCACATACACAATATACAGGTGCGGAGAGAGAGAGAGGGAGGGAGAGAGAGAGAGAGAGAGAGAGAGAGAGAGAGAGAGAGAGAGATTACAGCATATGAACTTTAATTCAAATAAAGACTTAAATCCCTATACTATTCCTGAAATACAGAAAATTTGCCGCGCGAGAATACAAATAGAACAGAATGAAGCAGAAAATAATAGAATATGGAAGAACAATGGAATATAATAGAATAAGCAGAACAAAATAAAATACAACTGGCTAGAATAGAATAGACTAGAATAGAATAGAACACAACACATTAACTAGAACGTAATAAATAGGAGATAACAGTTTAACCAAACCGAATAAAAGAATAACAAAAAAGAATACAAACTAGAACAGAGATTCTATCCTAGGGTGTTCTACAGTTGTTCTAACCAGTTCTTTATTTTGGTTCTATTATTTTCATCGTTATTTGAAATTCTATCACAATATAAATCACTATAAACTGCGCATGAACGGATTTTTTTTCTTTTGCCTTACATTTAAATGTACTGATGGCTTGCAACTAATTCCTTCTACCGACACAAAGTCCACGACTGTATATAGTAATGGGATGATAAACCCCCCTGCGGGAGATAGAAGAATTTTCTCGGTGATTTATTCTGTTAAGGGTTGCCTTCGAAATTAAAGCTATATGGTGTGACAAATAGCGCAAATATAGCACACAGATAACATCCGAGTCGGAGTCTTCAATGGATAAAGTTTAATAGGAAACGAATTACCATAAGAATGAGTGGAAAAAATATTGGTCGAGGTAAAAAAATGCTGGCATTTCTGCCTGTCTTTTGGATAAGGTTCACTGGAAAAGCTCTTGATGTGATGGAGATAACTGTTATCGGGGGCGACCAGCACTTTAAAAAATGGCCCATTTTTAATTAATCGCCTATCTCAGCCCGGTGAGATGAGATACGCAAACAGATTTATGCAACCTGAAAGCAATTAATTGGGTTTAAAACATTTCTTTTAAGCGAGGGTGAAAAGGGCTACAGCCAGCTTTGGTATAAATAAACTCTTTAAAAATCTAGTTGGGCCTTCTATAGGTTAATAATCTCAAATTGATGCTATCCTACCAAAATAAGTCAAGAGCATTTTTTAAGTGCATGCATTATTTAGAGTAATGCATACAATAAACTACAATACAAATGGTGATATCCTTCGCTGACAGATGCAAGAGATCCCTGCCTGTGGAAATGGACCGATTGAAAAGGCGATGAAGTCTCTTACACGTAGAATACAAAGATTATAACATTATCAGATCACCTTTAGTAGCTACATTCTGTTTTACCGTTCCATTCCTGTATGCTTAATAAAATGTGAGCTATACAAAGACTCTCACTGTATACTACAATTGCACTTTTAAAGATCTACATTAAAGTGTGCTTCTTCTCCCTTTTCTTGTGCCAACTGTATTAGCACTTCTTGCTAAATATGTCATCGAGGAAGTCTAAAACAGCCCTTTCTCCCACTATAACAATCACTTTTTTTGCATATGTAAAATATGACAGCCGGCTTGTTATTTTTTTTAAACGACCGCACCTTCACAATATTGATTTAAGAAGAGAGAGAGAGAGCGAGAGAGAAGAAAAGAAATATATGCCTAGCAGCTCCCGAGGTTCTCCTTCTTATTATTAGTATCCAGGGGTAATTTTTTCATCTCTGCTAGCTAATCTTTGTTCCTTGTGAAGATAATAAATAGCCCAATCGTTATCTGCTGGGCTCCTGGAGGCTGGGAGAGAATGGGGTTGAGCAGGGTTGAAAATTGGCTCTAAAGTGTTGCTGAATAAATGGTGTTCCTTATCTCTACCTTCCAGATTATCAGCGCCTTTTCAAACTCACACAACAAATACATTCACCACATCTAATGCATCATTTACCAGAGCCGATGCCAGCGTATGATAGACAGATATGAGGGGGAATCTGCATATGTTATGCTCTGCTGTAAAGAAATATATATCGAATAAGAAATTAGCTAATCCTAATATAGTTATTCTGTTTTACAGAGCAGTCATATAGTAGACCCATTCTGGTAGGGAAAATAAGAATATTTATCTTTCGAAAGCATGTTATTAAAATGTAGATTCCTTTAAAAAATTATAAGCATTTTAAACGCTCAGTATAATGTAAGATGAAATATATTTCATTTACTTGCTTGGATTATTATGTGTGTTCCTTTCCCAGCTTGAATGTCCTTTAGCCATCTTATTGTGTGGGTACAAGATACAGAATATGTGTTAATTTATATATCTCTATGTAGAAATGGGCTCAGTTTTATTATTCGAGTTTAACTGAATGCCTCTTTCCATGCACACTGCTGTGTGGAACAAAATGTTGAAACAGGTTATTCAGAAGGTGACATCATTTTATGGGTTTCTGCAGTGTGTGTGTGTGTTTGTGTGTGTGTGTGTGTTATGCAATGGCAGGACTCAAAATATGCATTTTATCTTCAGGTTTGAGAGGACTGGACCATAACTCTGGAGTGGCAGAACCGCTAGTGAGTTATGAAAGTCCTGCCTTCTCCCAAGTGATGATAAATGGCATAGTTTTGAGTCCGGCAATTTCTCCATTTATACAACACTAGTTTACTAGTTATAGCTTTTAAACCTGCTGTTGTTTGAAAGTTGAACTGTTTCTTTTGTATTTCCACTGCTGGGTTCAGTGCTGCACTAGACATTTGTGATGTCATATGCCTTGTGAAACTGCTCTCCGATTGCTCTGATTGGTTCAGTACTTCATTCTGATGAAACTAACCTTCAAGGTATCAATTAGGACAATACTAACAAGATATCCAAAATATCACGAGGGTAGCTACAAAGACATCTCTTATTTGCTATTTCTATCCCCCCCCCCCCATGTATTTATATATAAACATAGAAACATATACTTTGTTGGCAGGGAAGGACCGCTTGGCCCTCCCAGCACCTCAACTTGCCCCTGCCTGTACTGTCACCGCAGACCCTACTTGCATCTCCGGCTGCCCCCTGGCAGAGAGAGAGAGAGAGACAGACAGACAGACAGAGTGGTTAAACTGGAAATGTTTAGGTGGCAGAACTCTCACATCTAGAATGCTAGGTGGTGGAACTGTCACCTGTAGGTGGTGGAACTCATAGTAGTCATGGAGAAAGATAACAGAGGTGGCGGAACTGTCATGCAGTTTTTAGAAGGTGGAGGAACTCAGTTCCTGTGGGCTCCTGCCCAATTTAACTGATAGATAGATGGATGGATGAGATGGACGAAGGGACTGACGGACAAGTGTGTGTGTGTGTGTGTGTGTGTGTGTGCGCGAAATGCAGCATCTCAGTTTCACTGGAGTTACAGCTGAGAGGCAATTAAGCACTGAGATGTCTTGCCCAAGGTGTAAAGTGAGACAGTGGCTATGGTGGGACCGAACCTGTGCTCTCCTGATTCAACTGGGCAAACGGACAGACTTGGTGGGCCTAGTAAGGTCCTTTTCTGCCGTCACACTTATACGAATCTATGAAACATTGAAAGAGAATTGATCAGTGTTCCTTGTGGATTTGGTTCCAAAAGCTAGCTAGCTAGTTAGACAGATAGACAGACAGACAGACAGATAGATAGATAGATAGATAGATAGATAGATAGATAGATAGATAGATATAGACACGTGAGTGGGTAGGTAGGCAGGACGATCAGTGTAAGGTACCCATTACAAAATAGCAAGTACCACCTTTAAGTGTGGTGTTCATTTAAACAGCCTCTACCAAACAATTTCAATAGGACATCCAGAGCAACGCGTGTCATTGTTTTCAATGGAAAATATCAATGGAACTCCAGGAAATGCCTATCTTTGCGCAGTCTTTAAAAAAAAAAACTATGAGATTTTATTTTCTATGCCTAATATAAAGTGAAGTTTTTCCGCCAGTTTTAAGTGGAGTTCCCAACAATCGCAATGGCTTCAGTGCACGTTCATTAATTGTCTTTATAAAAGCCTACACACACACACACACACACACTGTATGAGTGTGTGTTTAAACGTATTTACAATGCTTTCTTATAAATGAGATTGGGGCATTAAACTTGCACGCGACTTATCACGCCGTCTGAGTGTTTGGCACCTTTTTGAGCAACTTAAGAACTTCACCATTAACAAAACGTGCGGTGCCATGCGTAACAATTGTTAACTTTTATTTCCAAAAGAAAAACGCGATCCACAGACCTGTAAGAAATAAAGGCATGAACTGGAGAAATACAGTTTTGACTTTGCCATGATGTCAGGGTTCGAACATTATTAAATGTCTAAGGCTGTTGCTGCCCACTTTGTGACTTAGATGACGTGGAAGCCAGGGGATTATTATATATCTGATTTCGAGAACCGATTTGGTTAATGTTTTGTGGTTTACTTTAAATATCCAGGCGTGCAGCTGATTTGTGACTCAGCCAGATTAGTGGGGGATTAAAATATACCACTATAGGCAAAATTAATGGATGCTTACTATAGTCCTTTTCCTGAACATGTGCAATATAAATATAAACTACAGCACCAGTAACAAAAATATAAATAAACAGTTTAATACGAAAGCCTCTGGCAATAACAGACAATAATAAATTTTGAAAGATTCAATAAAACAGTATTTAGGCAATTATATTATTAAACTGAGCTAGGTTGTTGTGCTTTCTTTTTCAAGGAACTGCAAGTTCCATAAACTGCAGCATTAAATTCTACCTTTGCAGGGAAACTGGCATATATGGATTTTATTTGCTGTCTTTTAAGTCATTGCATGGCACAAGCTCATATCCATATGTACAATTTTAGGTCATCTCATATAGACACACCATTGTTGCGGGAAATATCGTTATACCACTTGGTCCAATACTAAAAAAAAAAAAAAAAGAGTTTCTGCAAGAAGCTAGCATGGGAGGCGGAGGGTATCCTTTTTTCAAAGACACTGGATTTAAAACAGGTATTTAAATTTGGAGTACACTAAATGTATTTTATAGAAATGTGTTCAACGTTTTCATCGGCAATTATTTGTTATTTGGAATAACATTTAATCAGATAGTTTTTTGTTACCAATCATGCATGTCTAATATCCTTAGATTCGCTTATGTGTGTTTTTAATTACCTCAGATATTTTAAACAGCTTTTAATACTATATTTTTTCATTCATGACTTATACTTTTGTCCACCACTAGTACATTTTTAATTTCTCTTTCCTTGATGTTTCGTTTTGACTGTACACACTTTCATACTGTGGCTGCGTTAAGATGGTGGAGAACACATTTCTGATGGTAAACAGCAGAGCCCCATGCTAAGATATTTAATTTTATGATGGTGGACGTGATAATATAGAAGTAAATTCAAAATTCAAAACCAAATATGTCAGTTCAGGAATGAAACAAAATGAAGTGAAAACAGGTATATTTATCTTATTGTCATAAATACATTATTGAAAAAAATATATATATATATATAGAGAGAGAGAGAGATAATGCTGCTAGTTCTTGGGTGGCCATGTGACTATCCTGTGTTGACGTCTGTGACATACTTCATTGTTAATTTCATTTTATTTGTTAACGGAGTAGGTCCATGTAAGTTATATATAATGAAAAAATTAATTGTTTGAAATAATATGTCATAGTGCAATTTTTTAATAAAGCAGTGGACTAACTCATTTCACCACTAGAATTTATGTAAAAAAAGGGGTGAAAGGCAGAACTAAGAAAATAAACTCAACCTTTCTCTTTTGATACACCTAGCTGACATTTATAATAGTAATACATTTAATTTATATGCCTTTTTTTTAAATCATGACTCTAGTTCAACAGTTATTTGCATGAAAGGCCAAACAACTTCAATACACGGTTACAGCCGGCTGCCCCCATATTCAGAACCAAGAATATTCAAGTTCATATATTTTACATGTTAATTTATATTTCATGGCCTACATAAAAAATGATTTTTTTTAATATTCTAAAACACTGCACATTAAGGACAGGAGTGACACTGGATGACAACACATATTATCCATTATACACAACTACACATTTAATAACCTCCCTTGCATCTCAGCAAGACTTGCTGGTTGATGGTTCCCATGGTAACTGCGATAAAAGAGCAGCCATTTTCCATATCTCTATGAAAGTCTATTATATTGCAGGATTAGTTCGTCTTCTGGAAAGGTCAAACACAAAGTCAGACAACCTGGAATATTTAACGTCCATGTACGTTTTTTTATTGTCCTTCTAGTTTTGCGCTTGAGCTACTCAGGAGGTCCCAAAATAATACACTGAAAGACTTGGACGTGAACCAAATGAAAACTTCAGCTGTTTGCTTTATTTTGTTTAACTAGTATCACAAGACAGAATGGATTTTACCATCAGACATTTATCTCAATCAGTAAGAGTAATTTCTAGGTGATACCAAAACTATGGTTGAAAGGCGGGTTGATTTGCGAGCAGAGAGCTCCGCCTAGTGGCGAAAGGTGCAGCTGCTGCTGCTGCCACAGTACCCATCGCTTTAGGAGCGCTTAATTAGCATCCTCAAACAGCATCCGTTCCTGTTTTCTTGATTTTTGTCTTCTTCCCAATAATAGTCTAGTAAATATTTCACACAGACAAGCTCTTATTCCACCTTCTGTCTCGAAACATTCAGATTCTAACTAATCCCACAGTTGCACTTGCTGCATTTGGGACATCTCAGCCTATGGTGTCAAGTACTGGGACGGCTTAACAAGTGAGTGATTAGGTTGGAAAATCCAGATGAATGATTATCCTACAGTCTTCGTGGATGTATTGGCAAATGCATATTGCAAAACATGGAAATTAAAACAAGTGTTTATTAGTAAATCACAATAGCTGAATAGAGCATGTTTCTGAAATTATGTACTGTAGTGGATGTCTGCTCTTTAAAGGAAACATAAACCTTGTTTTCTTTACTATGTTTTAATATAATTGAAAAAGTGGGCATGTATGTAATCTGTTTAATGTCTCTATGTGCTTATTTTGAAATGTTCTTGTTTTTTCCCCCTTGTTTAGAGTCCCATTTTAATGCTGCATTGTCCTGTCCTATATTCATTTTTACACCCTCACTTTGCCCAATCGGACCCACAATAACTGCAAACACACACCAGGTTTCAATTTTTGGCATAAAAGGCCTCAGCTTTACTAAACAGCAAACATTTTATTTACAGACATAAAAATCTCTATATACAATTCTTAACCTTGTACACAACTATGCAAGAGACCCCTGAGGCAGTGAATTCAGGTGGTATGGTGCTTCAGATGGGGGGAACTCTGGCCCTCGAGTCATGCAGACCTGCCCAGGGCCATGCCTCTCCCTCGAACAGTTCCCCCACCCACTCAATTGCATCTAGGGGTATTATGACAGTTGAGCTGGGCCAGTGCCCGCCCGGGGCCGCCTTCTCCATCCTCCAGCCATGAAACCCCTACAATGCCCACTGTGTTCTTGGGTGCCCCTTTTTCCCTGTAGCATACCCACCCAGGGTCGCACCACCTGGGGCCAGGGTCACCCAATACCATGAATGCTTAATTTACCTATCCACCCTGAATTTACGCCCCATCCATGAAAACTTGCTGTGACTTCAAAATTGCGGGCCCGTGAGGGCTAATCAACTTGCTTTCCCTAACAATTGCAGATGCCAATAGAAACAGAAAATGGGTGGGTGATTGGGCTGTCCAGAGGTCAAAGGCAGGTTCAGAGAAGGGGGAATCCTTCTCTGCACTGCCCTTAAACCCCCCCACATCCCTCCCCTGGAAGCTCGGGCCGCGCCCCCTCCAACTGTGCGGGCCCATGGCGATTGGCCCATACTGGTAGTCATTCTGGGCCACCTTTCTCTGAGGGTGTGGTGGCCCAGCTATAAGGTTTGCCTACTTACAGTTTGTGGGCCATGTGCAAAGCTATCCCCCCCCCAGTGAGAGGCCAGGGAGGTCATTGCCCAATGGGACCCACAATAACCGCACACACACAACAGGTTTAAATTTTTGGCATAAAAGGCTACAGTTTTACTAAACAGCAAACATTTTATTTACAGACATAAAAATCTCTACATACAATTCTTAGCCTTGTACACAACTATGCAAGAGACCCCTGGGGCAGCGAATTCAGGTGGTATGGTGCTTCAAATGGGGGGAATTCTGGCCCTCGAGTCAGGCAGACCTGCCCAGTGCCATGCCTCTCCCTCGGACTGTTCCCCCCCACTCAATTGCATCTTGGGATATCATGACGGTTGAGCAGGGCTGGTGCCCACCTGGGGCCACCTTCCCCATCCTCCAGCCATGAAACCCCTATGATGGCCACCGTGTTCTTGGGTGCCCCTTTTTCCCAGTAGCGTAACTGCCCAGGGTCATGCCACCAGGAGCCCGGGTCACCCAATACTACAAACGCTTAATTTACCTATCCACCCTGATTTTACACCACTCCAACGTGCATAGCGCATTTTCCCTTTAATGCCCTAGAGGTCTACCCTGCCTTACCGCTATCTCACAAAATTCCTGAATCATGGCATTGAGGATGTTATTCCCTATCCCTGACAAATGTACCCCATACCCGCTATACATAGCATCACATGTTTTGGGTATTAGGAAGTGACACAAAATGACAATTCCATGGAGAGAGGCAAACCGGGACACCTCCCGATTAACCTCTCTTCTAGCTTTCTCAATACCCTTTATGCTGTGGGCACCTCTTCACTGTTGTCAAGAGATGATCCAAGTCCAGGCCAGTCTGGTTGTCAGGAGCAGGGCCGGAAGCTGGGCCAAGACCCGCTCGATTTCTCCACACAGTTTTGGGGCCCCTAGCCCTACTAAGCCATTTTCCCCCAAGTGCACCACCAGCACCAGGGGTGTTTTTTTGTCCAACCCCAACCTTATCACTGTGTCCAATAGCTGTCCCCAATGCATCCCCCCATTTCCAGCCCAACGAAGCCTTGCATGTTCTTTCAAAACCCCCAGCTGTGTTCCATACGGGCAGACCAATGCTCGACTGTGTGCCTCCCAGATGTAGGAATGGCCAATGACCCATATGTCCACTGGTATCCTTTGCTCTGCTATAAGGTAAACAAAAGAGAGCATCATTATTCTTCATCTTAACCGTTTCTTGCCAGTGTAACTTCTGTTACTCTTGAACTGCCTCTGGGCCCTGTTGAGGCCTGATATATCCCTTAAAGGCCACTGAAGATCACCTGCCGATCTTCTTGATCTGTGGCTCTCCCAGACCCAATCTTGAGGCTTCCATGGCTGCCCCAATTCGAAAAGAGTGGGTGCCGAAAATCTTGGGGTCCTTACCTGTGAACCACAAACTCTTGCATAAGATTGCTGCAAATTGGCATCTGATCACCGGGGATCCATCCCTGTGCACAAACAAATGGCTCCCCCCCGGGTCTATCTGCCAAGTAAGCCTGTAAACATGTGTAGGGGCAGGACTCACTGGTGCTAGAGTGATGCAATGTGATCATTGCTGTGGGATCCGTTTGGTTTATTTTTGAACTTTGGAGCAATAAGAAGACTCTGTCGGGCATCCAGAAGACATCCTCTAGCTGGATGTTGGAACCCCCCACAGCTGTTTTCGAGTCCGGCACTAGCTCTGAAACCCTGAATGCCCCAAAAAATGCACATGTAAACAAGGACCTGAATAACTGGGCCTCGTACCATGTGCTACATACTGCATCTAATGCTGTCACAATGTTGGTCAGGTCGCCCAGGCCTATTGGCTTCCTGGGATCTGGCTTCTTCCCCCAGGATTTTGTCCACCCCTCCAGCATCTTGTGGGGGTGTGAAGTTGCTGGTTGGGTCAGGGTGGCCCAATGCCTGCCAGATGAAAACTATTCCGGACAAGTGTGCTCGGATGGCAGATGGGGTCCGAAGCAACTGAATAAGGTGGAGCACGTACTCTTGTACCTGATGTGTTTTTTCTGGGGTCTCGCCTACCTGCTGTCCACAAAAACAGGCAAATGCTGCGAAGCTACCTGTGTATTTCTTCCAGGTCGATGGGGCAACAGCAAGTTGAACCCATAGAAGTTTCTTGACTCCCAAGTTGCCAAAGTGTGTCTGGGATCAGTGTTGGGGCTGCTTCCGCGTGTGGCGCCAGCTGTCTGAAGCATTCGAACTGCAAGCAAGACAAGGCAACAGCGACCACATTATCCTTCCCAGGCACATGTTTTGCCAAGAACGTGATGTTCCAAGATAGACAGCATAACACAAACACTCGCAGTACCCTCATCACATCCTCTGACTTGAAAGATTGTGAATTAATGATATCCACCACTGCCTTGTTGTCCGAGAAGAACAACACTGCCTGGTTCATCAGCCAATGTCCCCACACCTGGACTGCTACCATGATTGGGAAAAGCTCTAGTAGCGTGATGTTTTTTGTTAACCCCTGCTCCACCCAATTCTCTGGCCACACTCCTGCAAACCAGGACCTTTGAAAATACGCCCCAAAACCTAGGCCCCCAGATGTATCAGTCACCATATCCAACCCCTTGGTGATGGTATCCTTTGTCTTGCCACATGCTTACTCCATTAAAATCAGTTGGCAAAGTTTCCCACACCCACAAGCTGGCCTTGAGGCCCCTTGCTATCCGTATATGGTGATAAGATTTTGTAGGGCCAGCCATTGCTGCTGCCAGTCTCCTGAGGAATGGGTCTCCGGGGCCTCACTGCGCAGCATGCAAAATTGAGGTGGCCTAGGAAGGACTGCAATTGCACTAGGGTGGCCTTTTTTGCTCCAATAACCTCCCCCAGCAATCATTGTAGGTTTCTCACCTTGTCCAAAAGTAACCGTGAAACCATGGCCAAGGAGTCCAGCTCAATACCCAAGAATGAGATGCATGTGGTAGGACCCTCGGTTTTCTCTAATGTCAGTGGTACCCCAAATTTTTTCATCAAAGTCTGAAAACCATTCAGAGTGTCCTGGCACTTACCCGAATCCTTAGGACCTGCGAAAAAAAAAGTAATCAAGATAATGAATGATCGCAGTGTTTCCCATGAAAACCTTGGTGGCCCATTCTAAGAAGGTGGAGAATGCCTCAAAAGCCACACAGCTAATTGAGCAACCCATGGGCATTGCCATGTCATAATACCATTGCCCTTGGAATGCAAAACCCAGGAGTTCGTAATCCTTTGCTCGTACTGGTAACAGGTGAAATGCTGACTTTATGTTACTCTTTGCCATCAAAGTGCTGGTGCCTAATCCACACACCAACTTGACCGCTGCATCCAAGGTCACATAATTCACTGACGCATCCTCTGGTGCAATGTGGTCATCACTGATCCTCCTTTCAGGTAGGAAAGGTGGTGGATCAGCCGGTATTCCCCTTTGTTCTTTTTTGGAACAAGGCCAAGTGGAAAAACTCGTAGTGTCTGGAAAGGAGGCTGGTCAAAAGGGCCCGCAACCCATCCTGATTGTACCTCTTTTTTGATCTTGTGTGCCAACATTGTCGGCAGAGCGATAGTGGACTTTAGGTTGCAGACTGCCATAGCAATCCGTGGGCCCCGTAAGGGATTTCAAATCCTGCGCTAAAACCAGCCCGCAAGAAGTGTGCTGCTTGTTGGTCAGGATACTGGGAAAGCCAATTCGACATTGTCTGTAAGTCTACAGGAGAGTTTGCCAGCTTAGCTGGCTCCGGACTTGAACTTGTCCGAATGGGGTGGACCGGAAGTTCCAGACGTGGCTTTTTTGCACTCAGTAACTCGGTGACTTCCTCCACAGGACCTACAGACATGATGGAATTTACAGTGGCTCCAAAAGCACTTCCCTTTATTATAATCATAACAAGCTTTCTTGTCACATTTTTTGAACTTTCTTTTGTCACTGGTACTGGGTCGGGCGATCACATGTCTACTATCAGTGTAAGTTACCGAATTAGGTCTGCCCCATGTCATGTACCTGGCCCATAAGTCGAGATGCATATTTTCCCATTTTAAACTAGGTTGTCGAGCCAATTTGAGACAAAACTGTTTGCCATATTTTAACCAGTCAAACCGTCAAAAGGCAGGTGCGCAAACATAATGGTGTCCCACTACTTAAGTAAGGGCAGCAACTTATCCGGGCACTTCATCCTGTACACTAACATGAAAATGTCGAAGGCCGCAGTTGAATTCTCAAACATGAAGGGGACCTTCAACCTCCGCACCCTCTCCTTCTTTCCCTTTTTGTCATTCTCCTCCTCTGGGAGTTCTCTGTGTAGCAGACAGAACATGTCGATATACACTCCCTTCCTGATTTTCTCCCTCACAATGTCTGATAAATGATCCCCTAAGGGATCCTCCAATCCTGAATATGCCCATTTGTTGTCATTGGGCACTGGGGCAGGGGGGAGTCGGCAGAGCATGACTCGGCTGAGCTGCCTTCAAGGTCCTTGAGGACCCCGCTGACCCACTTGGACCTTTTCCATGGTCCGCAGTGTTATTCCCTTGCTCTTCCAGTGGGGCCAAAGCAGGTGGGCCCCCACTGCCACCCTCCTGTATGCTGGCTCCAGCCGGGGTGCCATCCCCCCTGGTCCAGACTCATGTTGTTTCCTGTCCCACATCTAACTGGTGCCCAGGGCTCAGTCTTGGAACCACAGGAGTTGGTGTTCCCATGGAGGGTCCTGGAGGGGGACCTTTAATAGTGTTCCTGGGGACACTCCTGCCCCCCCAGTCCCATCCCTTGTTGAATTGAGACCCTGGGCTCCATCTGTTTTGAGGTTCTGCACCATCCCCAAGGATTCTGGCCCACAGAGCCACCTACTCCCCAAAGGTATGCTGGCCATAGAGGAGGGCCTTGTGCCCAAAGGGGGGCCCATGGAAAGGGTGCCCATGGATTTGCCCAAAAACCCTCCTCTAGTTGGGCCTGACTCAGTCCAATTCCAGCCATGTCTGTCGCGCCCAATGTCACATGGTGTACCCAGTCGGGGGCCTGTGCTGGGGCCTGTTGCTGGCCCCCACGTCCGGTCTCTGAAACACCGATGTTTGCTCTCACTCCCAGATCATTCTGTCCATATGGGCCATCACCATTTCTGGCAGAGTCCCCATGGGATGGTGGGCTATGGGGCCGACATCAGTCGAAATCCCACCCGTATACGGCAATGGGCTCATTATGGTGCCTGTTGGCCCCATGAGGCCCTCCGTGACCCTTCCCCACATTGTAGCGGAAGGTTCAGGGCATAACCTTCTCTTTCTGCAATGGACCTCCATGTCCGCAGCCTCACGGGTGATTGTACCACTACTGAAGATGCATCACTTCCCTCTTCCAGTTGTTTGTTGTTGTTTAACCAGGTGAGACACACTAAGCTGAAAGCTTTTTTTTATTGGCCTTCTTGCCTCTTGGCCTTCCTCCCCCCCCGGGAGCTCCTCCACCTCGGAAGTATGGAGCGAGCTCTCTGCCATTAAACCCCTTGACTCACCAGAGGGTTCAGGTCCCTCATGCCCTCCGAGCCTCAGTTCTGCTTGCTCTTCTGGCCTAGGGGGTGTTCCGCTCTGCATTGCTCTGGTTCCCCCCAACCGTTCCGTCGTTCGCTGCTGTCCTCTGACCTTTTTGGTTCTTGCTTGCCGCTTTGTCATCGATGTCCTTTTACCTCATTCCTCATTCCTACCTGCAGGCAACTGGGCTACTGCTTCCAGAAGGTGTGCGGATGGCTGTCTCTGCCATGCAGGACACCTCCCCGGCACTACCTCTAATCCACCAGCTGGAGTATTGCCGCTCATGCCAGGCCCTGCATCACATGCCCATGGGGTTTGTGTGTCAGGGGAAATTACCTGCAATGATGGATCCAGCCTGGCCGCAGCTTCCCACCAGTTGGGACCTCCCAGTTCCTTCATTCATTCATTGAAAAGCTTCCATGAAGGCTCTGCCAGGCCCCTCGGACTGCTGTGAGCTGGGACCAGCTACGGCCAGTGAAGCAAGCTCCAGTCTTGTCCTATTGGCTGCCATAATAGGTTAGCAGATGTTAGGGACAGGTAATGAACAGTAGATTCCAACCTAGGTTATGTGGAAGAGAAAGACAAGATACAGTTATCTCCACCAGCTGCTGTACATTCTGCGTAAAAGTAGTACTGTTACTCAGTCTTGTTGACCTCCCCCTTTGCAGAAAATCCCCTGAGGCAGTCGAACCAAATTAAACTGCTTTCTTTAGATGTAACTGAATTGTTAGATATCCGTCCCCCTGGGAATCGTGCTTGTGACCCTCTATCCCCACAAGCCATTGCTATAAATTGGATTAAAACTGTATGAGCTATTGAAATGTATGCCACCCCCTTAGTAGGGGAAGCTACCAGGAGGATCTATATCACTGCATCCCTGGTTCTATTTCATATTGCTTAATATATAAAGATTAGCGCAAAGTTGCTGAAATAAAGCACTGCTTTGGGGATCAAAACCCAGCCTAAAGAGGTCTATGACTTGGACAAGCCCGGCTGTTTAAAAGTTAAGTGACTTGCACCAATTATTCCTACTCAATGCCAGCTTAATCCCTAAAATTGCGGATGGGCAGCTTTTCAAAGGCCTGTAGGGGAATCTGATTAGCCACTGTATAGACAAACTAGTAAAATGTATAATTAAACATGAACAAAACCTTATAACAAACCCAAAAGGCTCCATTAACTCTCTGTTAGCAGGCCCCAAACAGCAGACCTTCATCCTCTAAGATGCTGCCAAGCCTGCAGCCGGGCCCCAAATCCTTGAACAAACCCACCACATGGCAAAGGCTGAGCAGCCTGCTCAGAAGCCAAGACAGCCACCTATGCTGCTGGACCCTGTATTTTAATCAGGGCAAACCAGCTTAAATACAGCTCCTTGCCCAGAAAGAACCAGCATCTATCCCCCCATAATGAACGGCTTAAACCACTGCACTATAGTGCCTCTTTCGGAAACACCTGCTCTCTCGGTGGGCAAGCGGCCAAAAAAGGCCCAAATGAATAAAAAACACTTGGACCACCCAGGTAATGCAAACAAACCACTGTCAGGAGCCCAGTGAGGCCCATACATGCTGTGCGCAGTCCGCATTGTAAACGTCCCAACCACCAGGCTGCAGGAGCCACATGGCTCCTAAATAAATTAACAAATGGTCTGACTGGGTGGGTGCCTTGTAGAAAGGCAGGAGGGTCAAGAAAGACCAAGTGGAGAAGCCGCCACGTGGCCAGAGCACCAGGCCCCAAGACGGGCAGACGCGGGAAGAAACAAAGGGACTGACCCCTCCAGAAACCTACAGAAAATAGGCTGAAACAGAGCCAGAATTGGGGCAGAGCAGTGAAAATATGGCCCATCCACCAGGCCGCAGGAGCCACGTGGCTCCAAAATTAACAAATGGCCTGACTGGGTGGACGCCTTGTAGAAAGGCAGGGGGGGTCGAGAAACATCAAGTGGAGAAGCTGCCACACGGGCGGTGCACCAGGCCACAAGATGGGCAGACGTGGATAGCAACAATGGGGCCGACCCAGGTGAAAAAAATAGCCACTCCCCACTGGGGAAGAATTGAGCCCACACCTACAGGGCCTGATAACTCAACAGTCCATCATGCACACACTGTCATGGATCCGGGTGGCCTCGCTGCCCCCAGCACTAAACAAACAGGCCCAGGCCTGAGGAAAAAAAACAAAGCATAAAAGTACATACCTGAAGAGCAGGATGATGTCCGGAGGTCAAGGGCAGGTTCATAGAAGGGGGAATCCTTCTCTGCACTGCCCTTAAACCCCCCCGATGCCCCTTCCTCAGAAGCTCGGGCTGCACCCCTCCAGCTGTGGGGGCCCATGCCGATTGGCCCATACTGATAGCCATTCTGGGCCACTGTTCACTGAGGGCATGGTGGCCCAGCTACAAGGTTTGCCCACCTACAGTTTGTGGGTCATGTGCAAAGCTACTCCCCCCGGTGAGAGGCTGGGGGGGTCATTCTCATTGCACACTGACCAAGTAAGTAGTCAATAGGGCAAACACAAAACTGGGTGTTCTTTACTGAGGCACTCCCCCGGATGCCTTAAGATTTGTTACCTGTTGTTCAGTTTTGTGGACCATGATTACAGTCTTGTGATCTATGGGACTGGCTCCCATACCACCCTAAAATAGGTAAAAACACTCCTCAATAAGGCCTGCTGCTTGGTCTTGGGAGCCAACCATCTGATCCATATGTGCGCCCTATATAATGGGACCGGATGGCTCCCCCTCCACCTCAGGACACAATTCTAGACTTGCCTACTAGGAAAAAAGTTGATGTTAGGACTGACACTGGACTCAACCTTTAGGCTCTTCAAAAATTCTCAACCTGCCAGGAACACTAGAAGTGCGACTAAGGGGTGTCTGCAGGTGCCTTTCAGTCACACAAAGCTAGCTCAGAGATTTCCATCCTTCTGGGGACCCCAATGGATCAATGAACTACTGACCACCCTGAGTGTAACAAACTCTACCAGTTCCAAGCTGGTCTCTGTTCCCACCTGGACCATGAAAATGTCTGTGCCTGCTTCTCCTAATACTGACACACTCACCTCAACCTGACCCTCTCTCCCTCCACTCCTGTTCAGCCCCCCATCCGTGGCCCCTTGTATCCCTTTTCCCCCCTCTCCCCAGTCCCTACTCCACACACTCCTCCTTTAACAAAGCCTACCTCTGCTGCTCCTATCACTTCCCAGCAGCCCTAGCCCCTTCTCTCTTCCCTGTCTCTGCTCTTCCCACTGCCTTCTTCTCCTCTCCTCAAACCCACCCCTGACAAAGCCTACTCTGGCTGCATACTTCACTCTCCTCCCCTATATGGACCCACCCTTGACAAAGCCTACTTTGGTGGCTCATTTCATTACCCCTCAGTAGTGAACCTGCATGGCAATCTCAAAGTGCTGTACCTTACTCAATGAGTGATGACACTGTTAGCACTTCCATGATGTAAACATGTCCCTATTTGCTGTTACATCACTTGTGTGTACTGTGTAACCTCTGTTAAGCAATGTCAAGTTATGTTATGCTGTATCTTGCAGTGTACTGTATTGACTGACTTGGAACCTTTGTAAACTAAAAATACACAAATTCACTAAAAATACCACCAACAGCTTAATCTGGTTCAATTTCAGTTAGTTACCATCTGTATCCCCCTCTCCCGGTCGCTCCTGAAAAAGGGACTTCTAGTCTCAGTGGGCCTACCAGGTCAACAACATTCAATAAATAAATAATAAATAAATAAATGAGCCCTTGGCTCAAAGGTATTAATCCTAAACTTAAATTAATAAATAAATAGATAATTATGCATTGGATTAAGGAACATGTGCCATCAGTTAAGTGGCTACCCACAGGGAAAGCTCCACCCTTGGCTTGTGCTCAGCTGACATAACCAAGTTCTGGAACTCATAATTGGAAAATTAATATTTTGCAGGGTCTCAAGGAAAAAGGCAGCCTTAGCAAAGGACCCTAAGAAAGGAACAAATCAGACTATTTTAAAACAAACACATGAAACAGTATACTCTGGAGGGTAAATAGACTTTAAACATGCCCACATTTTCAAAAAGAGTTCTTAACAAAAAAGTGTTCTAGGTTACCTGGTCCCCTGAATTTGGAGGGATGAAGGTAAGTTCAGAGGATCTTATCTGGAAACCATGCTCAGCTTCAGAAATAAAGCAGATGGCTCTACTCATAAGGTACTTTGAAATAGTTTCATTTTATTTTATTTTTCTTGCCTTCCATATATACTGGGCTGATGTTTTATAGCCTGGCAGCCACTTCTTCCCAACCACCACAGTAGTCTCTTGTTATAAAAAACAAATTGCTAGTATGGATTTCACACATACTGTACACATACAAAAAAAGTCAAATAATTTCCTGTTATGGATTTCATTTCTTAATAAGTGCAAATATTCATATTATACTACTGTCACTGTAGTTCTATTGGGCATATCACATGGATGCAGTTGCATCACTATATTTGATTAAAGCCATCATCATTGTAGGAGGAATTCATCTACACACAATGATTATTTTCGGATTTCGGATGAGACGTTAAACTGAGGTTCCATCTGTCTGGATTGGTGGTAGTTCAGGTGGATGTTAAAGATCCCATGGCACTTATCAAAAAGACTAGGGGAGTTTTTATTGTAAAGAAAAAACAGAAAATGACAATTAAAAAAAATCACTCCAGAAAATAAAGGTTACCATACGCAAAGAAAACACACCCTAAATCGGGGAAATATACAGTTTCAGAAAAAAATAATCAGACATTCTACTTGTATTTAATAAATGTATGAAAACCTTTCCACCATCTAGTGGTTTGGGTAGAGGAAAAAAAAACAACAATCTCTATCATACAATTTTGCCATCTCTTGCACAATTAATCTTGAAAAAACCATGTAATCCATTTTCTTTTGGTAAAGAACCCACTGACAGCGTGCCTGCCATAAATAAAAACAGAGAAAACAAAAAAAGATAGACAAAGTTTCATGATGAAACATCAATAAACTGTGGGGATATTTACCAGTTACCAAAATGTAATAAGTTAAAAAAGGCATCCATTTGAAATTCTATTTGTTTGCCAAAAAAACCCATACATTTTTTGAAAAGAAACAATATAATAGAAAATGCTCTGTAGTTTCTTCTAAATTGATGCAATCCATATAGGGACGATTTCTTTCTTCTTTAACTTTGTATTTTGCATTACCTCTCAAATTTAATCTTCCATATTTTAATAACCAAAGGGTTTCCCACATCTGAGGAGGAAGCCTGGTACTGTTAAGTTGGGATAAGACTAAATGAGTATCGGCTTCGGGACAATTTTTGAAACTAATGGCTGAAGGACAGATTGAGCCCATCAGGGATTCATAAAGGGATTTCCCATGACAACCTAAAAGCATTTCCCTAGAAATACCCTATTCATACAATTTGTGCGCTGCTGGTTTAAAATATAATGGTATATATAAATATTTATTACATCTTGGTGGGACATGCTTCCAAGCCACTAGATAATTATGTAAAAGTGATTGTACCCAAGCATTACCACCCTCTGAAACAGCTAATAAACTACTGTGAACGGTAACTGAAAAAAATAAGGAAAAACAAAAAACAACTGAATCAATCATTCCAATGCCTCCCTTAGTCTTGTCCAGATAAGTAAAATGCCTTTTGATAGGATTAAGCTGATTGCCCCATAACATTTGAAAAAATAAACTGTAAACCTTAGTTTCTAGTGAAATAGGTAATAGGAACATTTTTGCAACATGTTGCAAAAAGGGAAAAAAAAAAAACTGCTTAGAAAGGTGAATGCACTTCTGCTTTGTAATTTTCCACAGCTTCCATCTGGAAACTTTAGGCTCAAGTTTCTTTAGCGCCATATCCCAATTCTCCAGTGGCAAGTTTTTGGAGCCAAATAAAATGCCAATAATGACAATGGGTTCTGTAGAAAAATTGATGCCAAATTCTCTTATCAAAAAATCATGTCCATTACCAATAAACAAACCTCGTGTTTTAGTAAGGTTTAATCTTGCATTAGAGACGCTAGCATATTTTACAAATTCCCCCCCAAAAAGGTTAAAAGAAACATAGTTTGAAAAAAAAACAACAAACATCATCTGTATAAGCTAGTATTACCAACTGCCGTTGTATACCCATGCCTGAAATACCATCCCATAAAGGAGTATCCACTAACTTTTTTTAAAAAGGGTCTAAAGAGAAAATACATAATAAAGGGCTTAGGGGACATCCCTGCCTAACCCCAGTATGAACTGAAAACCCAGAAGCAATCTGACCTTGTATTACTGGAAAAATATAAGAATGTTGATAAAGGAGTTTTATGTTCTGTATTATTGGAATAGAGACATGATAGAATTTTTAAACTTGATATAGAAAAGGCCAATAAACCCTATCAAAAGCTTTTTCTAAGTCAGCTGCAACTATACAATTAGCTGCTCCTGAATTTGTGGAGTGTTCAATTACATCCCTAATATTCATTAGAGCAGTTTGTATTGCTCTATTGGGAAGACCACAGTATTGTTGTTGAGAGATTACTGTAGCTGCATAATGTTTCAAATGATTATTAAGCAAAATAGTCAGAATTTTGTAATTGGAGTTTAATAAAGTAATAGGTCTCCAATTTTTAATATCAGTTCTAATTCCTGTTTTAAATAAAAAAAAAATCATTAGCCCTTCTGAAAAAGAAGGATACATAGTACCATAGGTCTGGAAAAAATAATCAAAAACCAATATTAAACAAAGTGCTATAATGTGTAAAAAGGTTTTGTAACATTTATTAGTAAGACCACCATTCCCTGGTGATGAAGTATTATTTAATTATTTGATGGCTGCCTCAATTTCAGGTACAGTGATCAGGTCTAGTAAGCTCAAAATCTCACTTGGAAAAAGTGGAACTGAAATGTCAGGTAGAAAATTAGTAATATTTTCCTGAGGAATTAAAGTTTTGGGAGCTAAGGAAAGAAAATGATTATTCAGCATATCATTAATCCCCTCAATTGTAACTATACAGTATGATTCCCTTCTTGGGCAATTAGAACATCAAGATTGGTAGAAGTTTTACAAAACTTACAGGTTTCATAAGGATCACCAATAGGAGATTTCTGAGTCCCATTACATAACAAAGCCTGAACTGTTCGGGCTCTATCATATTGATAAGACAGCATTTCTTTTTTAAAATGTACAATTTGCTCCATGTAATCAATATTTGAAGTGTATGAAAAAGTGTAAAGTTTTTGTAATTGCTGCCTAAGCGAAAGATATTTAAAAAAATTCCTATTCCCATTTTTTTTACCATATTTTATAAACCACTGTTTTAAATCAGATTTAGTAGTTTTCCACCATTCCCCTATATCAGGGTATAGAAAAGCTACTGATAATCTTGCTGTCAGAAGATTAAAAATAGTATGCTGAACCTAAGATTGTAATAAAACAGAAGAATTAAGTTTCCATCTATTTGTTTTCTGGAAATGTTGAGTGTTCTAAATAAATTGTACAAAATAAAAAAAGATGATCTGAAAATTCTGCTGAACAAGCTTTGAAATCCCCAACTGGTACATTAGGGGAAACAAATAAATAATATATTGTGGTAAAATATTTACTTCGAACATATGTAAACTCTGGCCTGAAGTCTGATGTTTCCTACAGTCTATAAGATCTGCAAGTCTAACCAAATGATCTAAAGCGTGGGAATCACAATAGATTTTCTTTTAACCTGCGAAGGAGAAACCTCTTTCTTCAGAGGTAAGGTACAGTTAAAATCCCCTCCAAAAAGGGCTAATGAGGTAGTAACAAAAAAGGGTTGAATTGCTTTCAAAAGAGCTACTCTCTCAATTTTAGTTTGGCGATTATAAATATTAATAAACCTAAAATGTGTTTCTGCCCATAGCCCATGCAAGATCAAAACTCTCCCTGCATTTAAATCTATCAGTTTTCTGATAGTGAAACTATAAGAATTAAAAAGAATACCAATACTATCTGCCTTGTCTGGGCCAAATGACCAATAGGAAGGACCCTATTACCAATCCTTTTTAAAAGCTACTAATAGTTCCGCAGAATGCATCCAAGTTTCTTGCAAGAAACATACATCAATTTTTAAGTCATGAACATATTGAAAAGCTGCCTGACATTTCTCATGTTTAAGAATACTATGTGTATTAAAAGAACCCCCCAAAAATGTAGTCATGAGTATGTAAAATTAGCGTTTAGTAACTATTTTTTCCTTTTTTTCTTTTTTTTCCCCCTTTATAATCCCCATGACTCTGAGAAGGAGGTTCTAGGGTCGAGGCTTGTGAATCTGAATCCCCATGATCCATTTCTGAATCACCCCAAAAAAGTGCAGAATACAAATTTTCAGTCTCTATAGGTTCTGGGGAAGGGGGGGGTTAGATTTTGAAGATCTAGTAGACCGCCTTCTGGAAAGAGGGGAAGCAACAGAGGGAGCAGGAAAAGACTCCTCTGAAACTGGTGGATCATTATAGCACACAGGAAGTAACAACTTAGATTCAGAAACTGGGTCTGATATCAGAAAATTATCCTGAGGAGGTTCTACTGTTCTCGTCACTGGAACAGGCAGAGGAGTGGGGGGGGGGTTGGAACTGGTGTGTTTTTAGGTAAAACTGAAAAAGAACGTAACGGTGGAGAAGGGCCTGATGAAGAATGTTGTGAAGTGGGAAGGGGGAGATTTTTTCCAAAGGGGCTACTGTCTCTTGTGCTTGCTGTATAAGCAATGGAAGCCTTATTCTTTGCCGGCCAAGGGCACTCTCCAAAAGTGTGACCATATTCTTCACACAGATCACGCTAGGTGTGATTGGCACATTGCATTGTGACATGGCCTGTTTCCTCACAATTATCACAACGCGGTTTATCACAAGTACTTGATAGATGAGTATGGGCCCCACACTTGTAACACGCTCTCGGCTGTCCCCCATAAAAACAAACCACTCTATCCCTTCCTAAAAAAAAGAATTAGGAATATGTTCAATTCCAGAATCATTCTAAGTTTAACTTGATATTTCCATCCTCCCATCCAAAATTTTTCAGAATCCAGAATTGCTTCTGGAGAACTAAGCACATCAGATTTTTGAGTAAGCCAAAACGTAATATCATCCACATGGACCCCCTCATTCCAAAACATAACTGTAACATACTTTACAAGGGGCTTGGTCAGTGGGATCACTAAAAAAGGGGTCCATATGAGAGAGAACTTAACCTGTTCATAACGTTCCCAAAATAAGTCTAGAGCATGCGACATCCGAAAACTGACATCAAAGTTATCTTCTCCTGATATATTTATAAAAGCAAAAACATTGGTATGAGAGAAATGCAAGGAGTCTTTCAATAAAGTCCTGCCCACATAATAGCAGTCCGGTCTATCTGCTAAGCCCCCTTTATATCTAATACGAACAGCATTTCTTCTAGGTACTGCTTCTTTCTTAGCATAGGAAAATAACTCTGACATCAAAGGTTTGTGATGAACATTTGTATTGTCCTGTTTAGAATCTTCCATATGATCACCTTTTGACATGTTATCTGGAACAATAGTAGATTTCCTTTCCTGACTGCATTCAGGATCTGAAATAGCTGGTAAAGTGTCCACTACGGTCTTAGATGAATCTTGTAAATTAGTTGGAGTGCTCATAGGTCGTGTTTCAAGCTTTGGTTTCCAATCTGGTGAAGTCAATGTGAAATCAGAAGTCGAGTCCCATGCAGGATCTGGAAGCCAAGTTCCCCCCGACATTTTTTTCCAACCTGCTTCTAAAAGAGCTTTTTGTGGTGACCAAATATCACCAGATAAGGCCGTTTCTGCAGTGGATGCAGTAGTAGTGGGAGCAACAGAGGAAAAATCCAGCAGCTGTTGTGTACGAGAAACAGCCAGAGTATCTTGAGGCACCAGGTTGAGCCCTGAAACTGCAGTTTTCTGTTTAGCATTTGCAAGGTCAGTAAATGAAAATACTGTGGCAGAAGATTGCTGATTATGCACCATTTGATAGTGTACCGGGTTTTGAGGCTGCAGTAACTTGTCAAATGTCTCTGGGGGTTTAAATACAAAACCAGCCACTTTAGAAAGCTGAGGACATGGCTCACAATCCACATTGTTCCCTTGTAGTGCAACAGATGTTTTACTTGCAGTAAAACCCAAGGGATTTTTACTGTTGGGAAAGACAACAGAACATACTACAGGCTTTTGGCACACTTCTACGTTAGTAGAGTTAATAATGCCAGCCTGAAATTCTTCGGCATTAATGTCAATTGAAAAAGGCGCCAAAGGCGGCAATGACTCACCCAGCCTTGGAGAAGCCTTTGATGCTGCTATGTCAGACGCTGCACTGACAGCTGAAGAAATCGAAATGGCAGCAAACCCATTCTGCTTTCTTGAATTAAAGGCAGACTTACTGATTGACACTTTTTGCTGTTTTTCCTTATTCTCAGTAATAGCCTCCATGCTATCAGGCGTGTATCCCTCAGAGCCAACTTTAGCTGGATTAAATTTGGAAACTGCTGCAAAAATATCCTCCGCTGAAGCATAAACCTCCGTACCATCATCGTCTTTGCCAGAAACAAGTTCCGCAATCACTTTCAAATTCCCAGCCTCTGGTAAAACAGCAGTAGAAGAGGAGGCTAACTCTTCTACCTGAAGTGCGTCCTCACACCGCTCAGCCTTACTCCAAGTGGCCATCACGCAACTCAGATGGCCAAAATCTCCCCCTACTGACAGCAATGCAGTAGGGGAATTTCCACGGTGTCCTGGCCAAATTTCCCTCATTCACTAAAAATACCACAAACAGCTTAATCTGGTTCAAGGTCAGTTGGCATTTGTCTGTATCCCCTTCCCCCTGGGTCGTGCCTGAAAATAGGCAGGATTTGTCTAGTGCACTTACCCAGTCAACAAAAACTAAATAAATAAAAATAAATAAATAAATTATTTTTGTGCTTATATGGTAACATTTCTGTTTATCTTTTTTTTTCTCAAAAATTCATACTGAGGTTAAGAACTGCAGGCCCCATGCTCCTATTGCCTCTTTAGTTCTCTGTGGTGCAGTTTCTGACAACTTAAAATTCACCCTCAATAAGAAGAATTCAGAAATCCCATTTCTGGAGTTGCTCATTTTTAAGGTTAAAGGTCATCTACACATGACAGTATATAGGAAGGAGACAGTCCATAACACTATGCTACATGTCTCCTTAGTTAAAAATTAATTTTCCATACAGGCAGTTCCTTAGAGCCAGAAGAAACTTCAGCACAGAGGTTTCAACAAAGAGATTACCACCATCACTAATAGATTACTAGAGAGAGGTTTATAGCTCAAGGGAGCATACTCAACCAATCGCAACATTCCTTTCCCCTATGTGACACTGTTACACTGTGAAGAGTGTCTCATGCAAAGATGCCAAAGAAATGTGCATGTTTGGGCAGGATTTTAGCATTTTTAATGTAGAAAGATAGAAACAGAAAATTATTTTAGGTAAAGGCTTAGCAACCCATACAGTGTGTCAAAGCCTGTCTAATTTTTGGACTCTGCCCTTATCAGTCCTCTCTACCAATATATTACTAATCGCCATAGATCAATAATGTATTAATATATCCTCAGAGAGCACTCATACAGTTTTAAGAGTGGTCTCACTTACCTCCATAGGGTAGAAGAATCAGCATTTATATAGTGCTTTTCATAGACATTGTATCCCAAAACACTTTACAAGCAATGCTAGACTGGTAGTGAAGTGGCTGAATGCATAGTGGCAGCCATTTTGCTCATAAACATCCACACACAGCCTTGGACAATTGCTGGTTTTATGAGAAGGGGTGTGTTGTCCAGAATGTCCTCTGCTCTTGCGAAAAGTGCCATAGGTTCATAGAAACATAGAAACATAGAAGTTGACGGCAGATAAGGACCACAAGGCCCATCCAGTCTGCCCATTTCTTTTTCTACCTTATGAATGTGCCATAGGCCTTTGCTCTGTCAGTGGTCTATCTATTCATACTCATCTGTATTGCTCCCTTATGAATATCCCATGCCTGTTTGAAGCCCTGCACTGTATTCATATCCACCACTTCCTGAGGTAGGCTGTTCCATGCATCCACCACCCTTTCTGTGAAAAAGAACTTCCTCACATTACCCCTTAATCGGACTCCCTCTACTCTCATGCTGTGTCCTCTTGTCCTGCTATTTTTCTTATATTGAAACATGTTAGACGCTTTCACCTTGTTAATGCCCTTAAGGTGTTTGAATGTTTCGATCATATCACCTCTCTCCCTCCTTTGCTCTAGGGTATACATATTGAGCTCCATTAATCTGTCCTCATATGTTTTCTGATGCAGTCCCTGCACCATTTTGGTTGCCCTTCTCTGGACTGCCTCAATTTGGTTAATGTCCTTGTGAAGGTGTGGCCTCCAGCACTGCACACAGTACTCCAGATGGGGCCTAACCAGTGTTTTGTAAAGAGGGATTATTTCCTCCCTCTTCCGACTTGTGATACCCCTACTAATACACCCCAACATCCCTCTAGCCTTACCTACTGCTTTAGAGGTCTATTTGGATGATTTCAGGTCATCGGTGATGATGACGCCCAAGTCTCTTTCTTCTCTTGTGACTGCCAGCTACTCCACTCCCAGCCTATAGGTGGCCTCAGGGTTTCTCTTCCTTATGTGCATGGTCTTGCACTTCTTTGTGTTAAACCCCAGTTGCCACTCTTCCGACCATTTTGCTAGTTTATCCAAATCTCTTCTCATTCTGCCTACCCATCTGGATCATCTACTCTGTTGCAGATCTTGGTGTCATCTGCAAACAGACAAACCTTACCCTCCAGTCCATCTGCAATGTCACTGATGAAGATATTGAAGAAGACTGGCCCTAGGACTGATCCCTGAGATACCCCACTTGTGACTTGCATCTCTTCTGACTGTATACCGTTTACCACCACTCTCTGTTTTCTGCTCGTCAACCAGTTTGCCACCCAGTTGACCAATGTCTGATCCATCCTGAGCCTACCCAGCTTATTAATCAATCTTCTGTGTGGAACAATATTGAAAGCTTTGCTGAAGTCAAGGTAGGCAACATCAACTGCTCCCCCTTGGTCCACCACTCTGGTTACCCAGTCAAAGAAATCTATGAGATTAGTTTGACAGGACCTTCCTTTTGTAAACCCATGCTGCCTTGGATCCTGTGCTCCTATGGATTCCAGGTGTTGCACTATCCTTTCCTTAAGGAGTGTCACCATAATCTTGCCCACTACCGAGGTAAGACTGACTGGTCTGTAGTTCCCTGCCTCTTCCCTGCTACCACTCTTGTGGAGCGGGATCACATGAGCCCTTTTCCAGTCTTCTGGGACCTCTCGTGTGTGCAGAGACTCACTAAACAGTTCTGATAATGGCTCTGCTAGTTCCACCCTTAGCTCCTTTAGTATCCTGGGATGTATGCCATCAGGTCCCATTGCCTTGTCCACCCTGAGCTTATTGAGCTCTTATAGGACCCTTTCTTTTGTGAAGGGACTAGTGCACACTTCCCTCCACCCTGTGTCCATGGTGCAGAGCTGTGAGCCCTGCCCTACCTTCTCTTCAGTAAATACTGAGCAGAAGTATCTATTTAGGATAGATGCTTTTACATGGTCCTCCTCCTTTCACACCCCCTTATCCCCTTTGATCTTAGCAATACCCCCTCTGGACTTTCTCCTTTCACTAATGTATCTATAGAAAGTCTTGTCACCTTCTTTTACTATTTGTGTTAGTGTTTCCTCTGTTTGGGCCTTTGCCTGCCTTACTGCCTTCCCTGCTTCCCTTAGGGAAGTTTGGTATGCCTCCCTATCTTCATCCTGCTGTGTTCCCTTATATTTCCTGAAGGCCAGCCTTTTGGCTCTGACCTTTTCTGCTACTGTGTTTGAGAACCAACATGGTTTCTTTCTTCTTTTGCACTTCCTTTTCTCACTAACACAATGGGATGTTGCTTCAAGTATTGCATCTTTAATGCTTGCCCACTTTGCCTGTACCCCCTCAATTGTATTTCTTTTTGCCAGGGCTAGCTTAACTCTGTTGGCCATCTTATCAAAGTCAGCTCCTCTGAAGTCCCATATTTTTGTCTTGGAATGGGATGATTTTGTTCTAGTGGCCAAATTGAACCATACCATGTGATGGTCACTGGCACCCAGGTGACCTTCTACCTGGAGATCTGTGATCCTTTCCCTGTTAGTCAGTACTAGATCTAGGACAGCTCTGTCTCTTGTGGGTTGTTGTACCAGTTGTTTGAGGCCCTCCCCCTGCAGGGAATCCACCATGTGTCTAGTTCTGGCTGATGTCCCTGCTCTCATTGACCAATCTGCATCTGGCATGTTGAAGACTCCCATTATCAGAACCTCCCCTTTAGCTGTCATGTTTTGTATATCTTCTAGCACTAACATCTGGAGGCCTGTACACAACCCTAGTTTGCATGGCTGTCCCATTTCCTGTTTCCAGGGTAACCCACAGTTCTTCTGGCTTCTTATGTGTATTCTGAATTTCTGTGGCTTTGATATTTTCATTGACATAAAGGGCCACTCCACCCCCCCCCTTTGCACTTCGGTCTCTTCTGAACAGTACATAGCCAGATACTGAAGTCTCCCAAGTGTGGTTACTGGTAAACCATGTCTCGCTAATGGCTACTAGGTCCAGTTTAGCCTCTGTCATTATTGCCTGCAGGTCTAGGATCTTGTTTCCCAGACTGTGAGCATTTGTGCACATGATTTTCCATTGGTCAAATTTCAGTGTGTTAGTTGTTGGGCAAGGTCCAGTGTTTCCTCTGTGCATCACATAGGGAGCCAGACCTTTTTCTTTACCTGGTGATGCAAATTAACTACAAACATGCTGAACTCCTGTTTGACCACTAGCTAAAGGGGCAGGGGTGTTCTTCCCATTCGATGTTTTAGGTGCTGCACCCCTCTCCCCATTTGCTAGTTTAAATATTCTGCAAAGACATCAAACTTCTGCCCCACACCAGCCTGTTGGTGCTGAGGGCTGAGGTGCTGGATGCCTTACCTCATACCATGCCAGCGACCCGTATTCAGGAACGAGCATGGATCGCCGGGGGTCAGCCGGGGAGGAGAAGGATGGAGCACCCAATGGCTGCTCTCTTTCTCCGGGGGGGTCACCTGCAAACTCCCACTGTGATACTGCCACCTGGGGGTGCTCGGGTGGAATGTGCAGTACATGGAGATAGCAGTAGAAAGGGGACGGGCAGACATTGGCAGAAGGGCAGAACAGAAGGCACATCTCAGTGTGTCTCCTCACTCTAGCCCCTCATTGCATGTCGACGCTGGGGGATGAACAAAGGAAACAACCCCCTGTCACTCCTAGGTGACGACTCCTCACTGCACACACTCACGGTTGGTCAGGGCAGACTCTGTTGTGCAGGGTCCACTACAGAACAGTTGCTGGGGAGGTTCAAGGGGAGGGTTCGTACTCACCCACCGGGGGGGGTTAACCAGGCATCACGGGTCCGGGGTAGTGGGACCAGGTACTCTAGGGGCAGACTCCGACAGCGACGAGGTGTGTATGAGAAGTCTGATTGAGTGGAGGGAAGGGGTAGTAAGGCATAAGAGAAATACAAAAAAAAAAACTTCTGCCCCAATGCACTGACTCCTTCCTTAGTCAGATGCAGTCCATCAAATTTAAAGAACTTTCGCTCCCAAAACTGTTGCCAGTTCCCTACAAAGTTGTGTCCTTTTTCCTGGTACCAGCCCTTGAGTCACATGTTTAGCTCCCCTATCTCCCCTTCTCTGACCTTCTGTCCATCTGTCCCACTCTCCCAGACTGACAGGATCTCAGAGAAGGAGATGCCAGATGAAATGGATGATAGTTTGTCACCCAGCCTGGTCAGGTGTTCCTTAGTCTCCACAACTGACCAGCTGGTGAGATCGTTAGTCCCTATGTGCACCAGGACATCAATATTTTGTCCTGCTTCCTGAGCAATTTTAGCAATGCAGTCAGTGTCTCTCCATGCTGATGTACCTGGGAGACATCCCACCATTACCCCGATACGTATCAACTCCCCGAATCATGGAGTCTCCTATGATCATAAGTTTTTTGGATTTCCTTTTTGCTTTTTTTGTGTTGGTTCCTGTTTTGGGTGAGTTTTGTTGTGTTAGCTCCTGTGCTGCAGTGTCCTGCTCTGCAGTGTCCTCTGCCCCTTTGTTTGATTTTGGAGATAGAGGCAGATACGGTTTGTAGTTTTATATGATTTGTGGAGGTGATATGTTGGAGGCACCTATTGATGGGGCACCGATTTGCCCCTCCTAACCACCTGTCAACCTCCCGGACCAACTACCCTCTGTGGTGAGGTGCTTCTATTGGATGTTGAAGTAAATGATGAGTTCTTATAATATATTTCCTCTTGAATAGCAATTTGAGGCGTGCAATCTCTGCCCATGCTGCTTGGAGCTGAGCCCTTAGATCTCCAATGGCCCAGCATGTAATACAGTGCCCTAAATTCTGTAAAACTGCTCTTCTGAAAAGTGTTCCACAGTACCTGCAGTTAATGATATCCATTCTAGGTAAGTTGCTGGGTTTATAACCTGGTCAGAGGAATTTGAAGGAAGAAATTAAAGCAAAAGTTTGATTTTGCATTTTGTTTGTTTGTTTTTGTATAACTTGTTATAACAAATTGAATTACTAGTGCCCCTGTAAATGAGGTCACTGTGTGGATACAACTCTGATCCACCCCTTCCTGCTTTGCTACAGGAAATGTCACGACTGTGCTACCCTATAAAAAGAGTGTAGTGTGGGGTGTTTGGGGATGGGGGTGGGTGGCTGAGCCCATCCCCTACCGATAAAGAAGAACCACGGACAAAAGAAACAAAGAGGTAAGAGTAGAAACAATTAGCCAGCAACAAATGTAGTAGCCCTGAAAGCTTATCCTAATGATAGATAAAACTGTGAAACCTGTAAAGCACCACCTGTAATAATTTCACAGATGATATACCCTGTAAGAAACACTTTGTTACAGAGAAAAATAAAGCAGTAACAGAAGATATACCTTGCAAAAGACAATTTGAATCAGAAGATTACAGCAGTAATCTGTATGCACACACCTGTAGGCACACCCTGTAATAATGCAGCAGAAGGTATACCCAGCAACAACAATTTGAATCAGTGAAAAATAAAGCAATAAAATGTTAGCAATAAACAGTAACAATCCCTGTGAGTACAAAATAAAAATAACAACACACAGTAAACCTGCCTAGCCAAAAGAAGCCTTAATCCTTATTGTTGCTCTGGTAAAGTTCTTTGCTCTGTCCTTTCAAGCAACCTAGAAGAAAAGAGCTCAGGTGAAGCTAGGTGCCTTGGCCAGCAAACCTAGTCTTCCACCTCCAAGATATCAACTAACCTGACCTTTTAACCCTTCCCTCTGTTGGAAGGGACTGACAGTTTGTCAGCTCCACCCCCAGATACACACCTAATCCCCTGGAAGAGCTGTGGGAGGAAAGCAATTAACTCCTTCAATGTGAGAAGGAGACTGCAATACTGTACCTGTGAGACAAAAAAAAACTTTTAGCAAAAAAACAAAATAAAATAGTGGCAAACAGTAATTTTGCTTAGCCTAATGATAAAAAGTCACAAAATGTAAGCACCTCCTGTACTAATTTCACAGAAGATATACCCTGTAAGAAATACTTTGCTACAGAGAAAAATAAAGCAGTAACAGAAGATATACCTTGCAAAAGTCAATTTGAATCAGAAGATTACAGCAGTAATCTGTGAGCACACACCTGTAAGCACACCCTGTAATAATGCAGCAGAAGGTATACCCAGCAACAACAATTTGAATCAGTGAAAAATAAAACAATAAAATGTTAGCAATAAACAGTAACAATTCCTGTGAGTACAGAATAAAAATAACAACACACAGTAAACCTGCCTAGCTAAAAGAAGCTTTAATCCTTATTGTTGCTCTAGTAAGGTTCTTTGCTCTGTCCTTTCAAACAACCTAGAAGAAAAGAGCTCAGGTGAAGCTAGGTGCCTTGGCCACCTTTCATTTCTACCTGATGGCACCCACCAGGATAGCACCAGTGAGTGGTAGAAGGGACCTCCTTTTCACATCTTATCTGAAGAACAGCACTCCCCAACAGTACAGCACCCTGCCAGTACTGCACTCAGATGCCAGCATTTTAGGCATGTGCCCAGTCCCAGTGTGGGACTAGAACCCATGACCCTTTGGGCAAGAAGTAAATGTGCTACCACCTGAGCTATGCTGACACCTATCAGGAATGTTTCTCACAGAAACATGGAATTTGACAGCAGATAAGGACTGCTTGGCCCAACCAGTCTGCCAGTTTTTGCCTACCGATAGTATCACCACAGACCCTAAGAGGTCTCTGTTTTTTTCTTCCTCCCCACCTTCCTTTCCACCAAGATACCCTTAGGCCTATCCCATATATTCTTGAACCCCTTCACAGTCTTTGCCTCCACTACCTCCAGTAGAAAGCTGTTCAAGGAATCCACTACTCTTTCTGTGAAGAACTACTTCCTCAGATCTCTTTTGAATCTGCCCCCCTCCTGCTTCATAGCATGTCCCCTTGTTCTTGAGCTCATTTCTACGGAAAATACTTCCCTCCTGTACCTTAATTACTCCCATAAGTATTTAAGGGTGTCTGTCATATCCCCCTCCCATCTCTTTCAGGATGTACATATTGAGGTCCTTTAGTGTCTCATCATAGGGTTTTTGGTGCCGACCCTGCTTCATTTTAGTTGCCTCCTTTGAACTGCCTCCATTCTGTCTGTCCTTCCAGAGATATAACTGGACACAGTACTCAAGGTGGGGTCTTACTGGTGATCTATACAGGGGCAACCCCACCTCTCTCTTTCTTCTGGTGATACCCTTCCCTATGCACCCTAGTATCCCACTAACCCTCCCTACTGTCTTGCTGCATTGCCTGACCACCTTTAAGTCATCAGATATGATCACCACAGGTCTCTTTCCTACTTGGTGGAAGTCAGCACCACTCCACCCATTTTGTACTCCACCCCTGGGTATCCATGCACTAAGTGCATTACTTTGCACTTTTTCACATTGAAACCCAGCTGCCACACCCTTGACCACTCCTTGAGTTTTCTCAGGTCTCTGCTCATCCTTTCTAACACCACCCCCCAGAGTGTCCACCTTGCTGCAGATTTTGGTGTCATCTGCAAACAAGCAGACTTTCTTTTCGAACTCCTTTACAATGTCACTTATAAACACATTAAAAAGGACCGGTCCTAGTACCGATCTGTAAGGCACCCCACTGGTCACCTTCCCTTCCTCGGCGTCAACTCCTTTTATCACCACTCTCTGTCACCTATCCCCAATTCCTTACCCAGTTTACCACCATTGAACCCACTCCAAAGCTACCCAGCTTGCTTACTAGTCTCCTGCATGGAATGGTGTTGAATGCCTTACTTAAACCAACATGTACCGTTGCACCCTAATCTAATTCCTTGGTCACCCAGTCAAAGAAATCTATCAGATTCATTTGACATGAACCCTTTCCCCCCCATGAATCCATGCTGTCTCGGGTCTTATATCCCACTGGATTAAAGATATTTCACAACCCTTTCCTTCAGTAGTGTTTCCATTAACCTGCCCACCACTGATGTTAGACTGACTGGCCTATAGTTGCCAGCCTCCTCTCTGTCACACTTGGACCACTGATTCTGATCCATGTATAATTTTTTTTTTGTATTACATATAATTTATGTAAGGGAAGAGCAGTCAGAAGACCGACAGTCTTGCTGAACTGACACATCCAAAAAAAAACAAAACAGGGATAAGTTCAAAGAACCGGACATAGCTAAATCTGCAGCTATTTAAAATGCAATTCCTTTGTTAAATTTTCTTTGAAGGCAGGAACCAAAGTATCCACTTTATAATGCCCTTAGGGAGATCCTTTGACTTGCAATAGTTGCCAGGAAGAACCTATGTTGGGAGGGGTGTCACAGGGAGCCCTTGAATTACATCAGAAAGACCTTTGATGTGTAGATAACAAGGATCCAGACAAATTTGGAAAGTCCAATACACATTCCCAGGATGCTTTGGAAGGACATCACAGAAACTGTTTGTGTGTGTGTGTGTGTGTGTGTGTGTGTGTGTGTGTGTGTGTGGCAGAACAAAAAACAGTTCTGAGCAGTTAACCTGAGGAGAGGAAATTGAGTTTGTCACTTATCATTTTTTTTTAAATCTTGTTGGGACATCCTGTGCTGTAAAATATAACTTTTAATACTCCAAGGCGGAGTTTAATGACCTCAGAGAGGAGGCCGGCTCAGGACTGCTTTTATCCAACTGAGCAAGCCTTAGAGAGACACATTTTATTTTATTTCTGACTGAGAGAAGAAGGACAACATCAGCACTGTAGGAGATAAATATTATGTGGATAAGAGAGCTTAGTTTGTACTTTAAAAATATGTTTTGTTTTTAAGATTGTATGTGTTTGGGATATTTGTTCTGTATTTATTGTTCTGTTTTGATATTTTAAAGTAACTATATATTTTACAACAGAAACTGCCTGTAGTGCCTTGACATTTCTTTTTATTTAAGTGTAGCTTTTAAAGGTTACAGTTAACATTGTGTATGGGCTTATTGATATACCAAACTGGGAAATGGATAGAGTTCTCTAAAGTCTTGCATAGAGTTCTAAGGGTTCATTTGAAAGACCTGATTGGGTGCCCGTAGGCAAAGATATCTGGCCCTCTGCAGACAGAATTATCTGAGCCTGATAATTGGGTATGCTAACAAGAGGTTATTAGTTTGAATCCCTCCAGAACTTGAGACTAAGGTGACTTGAACCCACAAAACAGATAAGAGGGTTACCATGTTCTGTTCACTGTCCACAAATGATACGCTCAGAGGTTGGCACTTTGGAAATAGAGGGCTGACCGGCTGAGCAAGTTTGTGACACTCTTTGCTACGACTTTTGTGAAGTGGGACTATATCTGCCCACCTCTAGTCCTCCAGAACTACTCCTGTTTCCAGTGAGCTGTTAAACAGGACTGCCAGAGGTGCAGTCAGCACCTCTCTGAGCTCCCTCAATACCCTTGGATGCACTCCATCTAACCCCATTGCTTTATGCACTTTCAGATTAGTGAGTCCCTTTAGTATTCTCTCCTACGAGAAAGGACCAGTGTCCACCTCCCCCTCTATAACTCCTGTTGCTTTTCTGTGGTTCATCCCCATTCTTCTTCCTCTTTGAACACTTAGCAGAAGTATTTGTTCAGAATGTCTACTTTTTCCTGGTCCCTCTCTGTACAGTCCCCCCCTTCCCTTTTTAACCTTACAACCCTTCCCCTAGTCTTCCTGTTTTTGCTTACATACCCAAAAAATGTCTTGACCCCTTTTGTTACTGCCTGTGCTATTCTCTCTTCAGTTTGCACCTTTGCACTCCTTACTGCTTTCCCTGCTTTCCTCTGTTTCCCCTGATACAGTTCCCTATCCTCCACCCTCTGCATCTCCTTATACCTTCTGAATGATACCCTTTTATTCTTTACCTTTTCTGCCACCTTTTTCAAGAACTGTAGCGGTCTCTTTTTTTCTGTTGCTTTTGTTCACTTCTTGCTGCAGAGGTTTGTCATATTAACTATGTCCCCTTCTTGCTTTGCCCATTGTTCCTCCACCCCCAGGTCATCCCCCCTGTCAAGTCATCCCTGAGGCGTTCACCCGTCTTTATAAAATCTGCCCTCCTGAAGTTCAGGACCCTTGCTCTTGTGTGGCTTGATTCTGCTGCCGTCCTTCTATTGAATGACACTCTATGGTGATCATTGGTTCCTAGCCTGCCTCCCACCTTGATATCTGTAAAACTGTTCCTATTAGTGAGTACCAGGTCCAGTAATGCCTCATCACAAGTGGGGTCATTGACTAGTTGCCTAAGGAACACACCCTGCAGGGAGTCCAGGATGTTCCTTCTTCTAGCTGAAGCTGCAGCTGGGAGACTCTAATGGACATCCAGCAGATTGAAGTCCCCCACCAGCAGCTCCTCCAAATTAATAGCCGAGTTTTGCCAGTAGCTTCCACTAGTGCCTTATCTAATTCCTCCCCCTGTGCTGGAGGTCTGTAGATCATGCCAGTGAGAATAATGGCTCCATTCCCTATCTCCAGGATGACACACAGTACCTCTGCTCTCCATGTATTCCTTGTATCTCTGTTGCTTTTATGCCTTCCTTCACATAGAGCACCATGCCCCATCCTTTCCTTCCTACCCTGTCTTTCCTGAACAGAGTATAGCCTGATATGGGTATGGTCATGTCCTGGTCATGGTTTTCAGTGCTCTTTAACTTGGTAGTGGCCACAATATCCAGCTTGGTTTCTGCCTTGATGGCCTCTAGGTCCAGAATCATATTTCCTAGAATTTTAGCATTCACACATATGGCCTTCCAGATTTTAACACTTTGTTTGTTACCCCCCCCATTTTTCTTTTTTGCCCCTTCCCCCTCTGTTTTTAAAACTCCTGATCCCATCCCCCTTCATTTCTATCCCTCCTACTTCCATACGGGGAGCTCAAAGAGAAACAGCTCCAGAGTGTGTGTGCTCATTCCAAAACTATCCAAGACCAGCAAAAAAAGGAAGGCACCACTTGTCTGTATATAAATTTACTTTTAATAGCAAAACAGAGAATAAATGGCACAGCAGCACAACAGAACAATACTCACACCACCTGAATGCCAAACAATCAGACCGGTTTCACTCAACAGAGCCTCCTCAGGGATTAGTTTGATACTACAACATATCTTTCTTAAATAGTAATGAATTAAAGTGATACATGGCTTGTTTGGCATTCAGGTGGTGTGAGTATTGTGCTGTTGTGCTGCTGTGCCATTTATTGTCCATTTTTCTATTAAAAGTGACTTTATTTACAGATAAATAATAATAATAATAATAAAATTTATTTAGTTAAGCGCCTTTCAAATATTTCAAGGCGCTGTACAAAGCATCATAGCAT
Source organism: Neoceratodus forsteri (assembly GCA_016271365.2). Classification (NCBI taxonomy): domain Eukaryota; kingdom Metazoa; phylum Chordata; order Ceratodontiformes; family Ceratodontidae; genus Neoceratodus; species Neoceratodus forsteri. Next base: position 229,390,866 of record CM028129.1, on the reverse strand, counting down.
CAACACATCAATACATATACTGACAATACAGCCATAAAATATTAAAATAAACAATTACAATACAACAGGGAATGCCTGATTCCATAAAAATGACTTTAAAGCCTTCTTAAAACTATCCACCATTGTACTTTCTCGGAGCTGACGGGGCAGAGAATTCCAGAGGGTGGGAGCTGCAAATCCAAAAGCACGGGCTCCAGAAGACTTCAAATTCACCCTCGGTATCTCCAGCAACCCCTCGTCAGCTGAGCGGAGCTGTCTCAGAGGGGTGTAAGGCACCAGAAGCTCTTTCAAGTAGTCGGGACCTAACCCATGTAGGGCTTTGTAGGTCAATAGACCCACTTTAAAGGTGATCCACCACTGTATTGGCGGCCAGTGCAGAGTGCGCAGCACAGGGGTAATATGGGACCTTCTAGACACCCCAGTCAGTAAACGTGCTGCTGCATTCTGCACTAGCTGCAAGTGGCGGATATCAACCCCAGCAAGCCCTAGGTACAGGGAGTTACAGTAATCAAGACGAGATGTCACAAACACGTGGACCAAAACCGGCAGATCACCCGGTGGAACCAGGTGCCTAATCCTGGAGATGTTTCTAAGATGAAAAAATGAAGTCTTGATGACTGCAGACACCTGATAACGAAAGGTCAAGCCAGTGTCAAGCTCCACACCCAGGTTACGCACCCGTTCAGAGGTAGGGATCTGGTCTACTCCAAGAACTAGTCCAGAGGGGGACCCCATCCCTAAACCCTCAACCCTATGACCGGGGTCCACCACGATAACCTCAGTCTTTCCCGGGTTCAACTTCAAACAGCTGGTATTCATCCAGTCTTGGATATCAACGAGGCAGTTATTCAGCACTGAGATAGCACTAACCTGGTCAGGTGCAAAAGACAGGTAGAGCTGGGTATCATCAGCATAGCAGTGAAACCTTAGCTCATACCGTCTTACAATGTCTCTGAGGGGTAGCATATATACTGCGAATAACATGGGGGAAAGCACCGACCCCTGAGGTACCCCACATGGTAGAGAGAAAGCCCCGGATGAACATAAACTGGAAACCACTCTCTGTGTTCTCCCCAGGAGGTAAGATGAAAACCATCTGAGGACCACACCTGAAAGCCCGCAGATGGACCTCAGGCATTCAAGCAAAACCCCATGATCCACAGTATCAAAAGCCGATGATAGATCAAGGAGAACCAGAATAGAACGGTGTCTCCGATCTCTCGCCATCAGGAGATCATTGAGCACCCCGAATCAGAGCAGTCTCGGTGCTATGCCTCTTACAAAAATCTGACTGGAGAGGCTTGTATAAACTATGGATGGTCAAATGGTTATCAAGTTGAGCCGCCACAACTTTTTCAATAACCTTCCCCACAAAAGGGAGGTTAGAAATTGGACGGTAGTTGGCTAGGTTATTCGGGTCTAAGGAAGCTTTCTTCAGAAGTGGAGTCACCACCCCTTCCTTCAGAGAGCTAGGGAAAACTCCCATCTCCAAAGAACACCGAATAATCCGAGCAAGAACCGGGCCAATAAGTTCACTACATCCTATAATCAAGGGAAGTAGGACCCGGATCCAAACTACAACATGTTGGGCGCATCTCACAGACAATCCTCATAGTGTCTACGAGGTCCAGAAGATTAAAGGAACTCCAGGAAACTCCGGGCTCTGCGACAACACACTGATCAACTGCAACAACCTTGGAGTGAGGTTGGGGACACTGCCTCCGAATGTCTTCCACCTTATTTGCAAAGAATCGAGCGATCTCCTCACAGTCATTCTGTGTAAAAACTCGACGGACCTGCCGACAGACTGGGTTGCACAGTCTGTCAACAGTTCTGAAGAGCTGAGCTGGTCGATTCCGAGTGACAGAAATTTCCCTGGATAGGAATTTTGCCTTCTTATGGGAAATTTCTGTTTGGTAGAGCTTATAATGCTCAAGCAAAATAAGATGGTCGTCATCCGAGGCAGTCTTCCTCCACCAACGCTCCAACCTATGCCCCAACCTCCGCAACCCTCTCAGCGCCCCATCAAACCAAGGGACAATGGGATGGCGTGGAAGGGGGCGAACACGGGTTGGTGCAATCTGGTCAAGGGCAGCCGAGATGGCCCCATTATAGGCCACCACCAGCCGCTCAGGATCAGAGCACAATTCGTCAAACAACGAGAGGTCAATAGCCACCATCAGGTCTTCAGGGACAACATCCCGCAATGGGCGGTACTTGACCAACTCCACAGGGGCTGACCTACCCAGGGGGGCCTCGAAATTGATTCCAACTGAGTAATGATCAGACCAACCGACCGGTTCCACCACCAAATCGGATGCCTCAATCCCCAGGAGGAAAACCAGATCAAGAGAGTGACCTCCCTTGTGAGTAGCTGTGGAAACAACCTGAGTGAAGCCAAGTGATGTCATCACCTGAAGGAAATGTTGACCAAAAAGCGAAGATTCGTTGTCGACCCACGCGTTGAAATCGCCCAGCACCATCAATCTGGGCAATTCCAAAGCCAAGTTGGTGGTGAAATCTGCTATTTCCTGCAGGAAAAGTTTCTCATCCCCGGGTGGACGGTAGATGAGAGCAATCCTGCACCCCACACCAGCTACCACAGTACACTCAAATGATCTGGCCTCCTCAACTGGAACACCAGTTAGGACCAATTCGGTCTTAAAACAGACCGCCACCCCCCCTGTGATCCAATCTTGGGCGATGTATAACCGAGAACCCGGTGGGAATGGCAGCCTCTAAAAATGGGGCCGCATTCCCATTCAACCAGGTCTCGGTAATGCAAGCCAGATCTGCCCTAGCAACAAAGTCCACAATAAGAGCAGTCTTATTGCAGACAGATCTGGCATTGCACAATAGCACCCGAGTTGGACGAGGTTGACGAATTGTCCCAACCACTTGCCCTCTAGGAAAAGAGGTGCCCTTGGGGTATGGGAACCAGAATGGGGTTACCACGCTCCAGAACCCATTTTGCCCCAGGGTGTCTTCGAGGCCTAACCACCCCAATGGGAGAGCAACGCTCACTCCGCTGTCCACAACCTCCAACACCCCCTCGCCTCCCCCTCCCCCTTCGCACAATCCCCAAAGCCCGGCAACGATGGTAAACCTGAGCTGGTAAGGGAGGAGGGAAAAAGGGGCGGAGGGTGTGGAGAGCGGAGGCCGAGTAACGAACAACTTGTGGAGCTGGCAAGCACATCAGGCTGCTCGACAGAATTAAAACCAAATAAAGCAAATAAAACAACAAATAAACAACACTACCATCCACCATAAAACAAAATAGAACCAATATTATAATATAACAATTGTTACATTCAAAAGAGTTACTTTATATTCCACAGCCCTCTCACGGCCAAGAGACAGAAAATAATAATACAATTCTACCAACTAAAATAAAATACAATAAATACTTACAGGGAAAAATATAAAGACCACCCACTGGAACTCTCATACCAGACCGGGAGGGTGGAAAATAAGATGAAAACAAGCACTCTCACTGCTTAAATTTTTCCCTCAAAGTAACTAAACATCACATATCCTAAGAAATAAAATACAAACCATACAATAAATCAGCATTCATCAGCCACCTAAACTAAAACAAAATTAAAACTGTCAACTGTCAGATGAGTGGTGCCTTCCTTTTTTTGCTGGTATACTTCCATATGGGGGGAATACCTCTCCCCTTAGGTTTTCCCTACTGTCTACTTCAACTTGTGGGGGGTACTGTTCTTGCCACCCAGATACCTTCTGCCTCCCCAGCTAGCTTAAATGTTCAAAGTACCCTAAATGTGTAGACGATATCTCCCCCTGCTCAGGGTTATCACCCTGCTGCTCATGCTATCAGGTAACATCCACCCAAACCCAGGCCCTGGCACCACTGGCCCACCACGCACCCCCCAGCCACATGCCTGCATATCGCATCTATGAATATATGCAGCATACTAAAGAAATCCACTGCACTACAATGCTGGATCACGCAGCACCAACCAGACATACTCACACTGGTTGAGACCTGGCTCTCCAAATCTACCCCCGTCTCATTCATTGCCTTCCCAGGGTATTCACTATTCAGGGAGGATAGAGTGGGCAAGCGGGGTGGTGGCTATGCAATCTATATTTGTGATACCTTGCTGGGCCAAGCCCTACCCCCCCAAACTGGTTTATGGCACCCACGCTATGTCACTCAAAATCACCCCTGATCCTTCTAGGGCCCCCTTTATCAACACGGTGGCCTACATTCCCCCACGGAACCAGACTCTTGCTCTCCTCTCCCTCTCAGAATACCTCGCCAACCTTCCACATAAGGTTGAGCAGATTCTACTGGGTGGCCTCAATATAAACTGGCTCACCAACTCTGTTGCTTCAGCCAAAGATACCCTCACAGCCTTAGACGTCTCCCAAGTAGTAGCACAGCCAACCAGATACAACTCATCTAATGGCACACACACCCTGCTGGACATCGTCCTCTCCAACTGCCCCCCCAAAAATTGTGGACATCTCTGTCCTACCAAACTCTCTCAATGACCATTCTCCAGTGATCTTCTCGTGGTCCTTTAGGTTACCAAAACCTACACCTAGAGTCACAGTTCAAAGGCCCCTCCACCCTGGTAACCTGACTAAATTCAGACAGCATCTTGCCCACTGGGACTGAACCCCTATATACCTTGCCACTAGCATTGATGCAGCACTTGATTACTTTTCCAGCTCCTTCAACACAGCCTGCAAAATCTTGGCCCCCCTCATTAAGATCTACTCTAAACAACCCAACATGCCCTGGGTCACCTCGTCCCTCCTCAAACAGCTGAAGCATAGAGACAATCTATGGCACAGAGCCACTGACTCAGGAAAACCAGCTGATAGACAGGCACATAAGGTTGAATGTAACAAATGCACCTGGGCCATCTGTAAGGCCAAAATAGAATCCTACAGATCGACCCTAGCCACCTCCTGGGGGTCAGCCCGTAAGTTCTGGGATAATATAAAAATGCTTAACGGTAAACCCCAGGCCCCCCCATTCTCAGCTCACTATCAATGGTACCACCTCCACTGACCCAAATTGCATCACTGACTGCCTCAATACTACCTTCACCGACTTTAGCACAGTGCTCCCCAGCAATTTCTTTGACCCAATAACTGCCTCCCAAACAGCCCCCCTTCTCACCCCCCCTCTACCTTTGGACAATCACTCCTCAAGAAGCCAAGCTTTACCTTGCCGAAGCCCTCAATGGCTCCAGCCCCAGTAATGACCCTTTAGACATAAGGCTCCTCTGCCTGGCCCTTGATGTAATGCTCCTCCCGCTCACTGACCTGCTCAACCATTCCCTCTGCCTTGGGCAGTTTCCCAGTGCCTGGAAGACTGCAGCGATAATGTCCATACACAAAGGTGGAGATGGTTCATTCCCTGAGAACTATTGACCAATATTCATCCTCCCCCCTCTCCAAAGCCCTGGAAAAAGTAGTGGCGGACTGACTTGCTGATTACCTTGCAACCCACAACCTGCTCTGCAAGGAGCAGCATGCCTTCCACTCAGGACACAGCACCACCACAGCACTCCTCGAATTACCTGGTTTCCTGCACACTGCCCTTGACAGGGATCATGTAGCTGGAGCCATTTTCATCGACCTTTCCAAGGCCTTTGATACGGTCAGTCACCCCCTCCTGCTAGACTCCCTCCCTCAAGTAGGCTTTCCCAAGGCCCCCCTAGCTTGGTTCATGAGCTACCTATCCTCATGGGCACAATGCATCAAAATCAACATGAACCTCTCCAGTACCTGCCCCATCCACTCAGGAGTCCCGCAGGGTTCCATCCTGGGACCACTTCTTTTCAGTCTGTTCCTCAATGCCCTGCCCAATTCTTGTGCCAACAAGATCCTCCTGTGTGCTGACAACGCCGTCCTCTGTGCCTTCCACCCCAACCCCGCCAGCCTCCAGGCCACCCTCCAGCACTCTTTCAGTCAGACCAAATGCTGATTCTTGGACCACAGACTGATCATTAACCTGAAAAAAAAACAAGACCATGCTATTTGCCCACCACCAAAGTAAACTCAAAGACTCCCCCCCGCGGATACTCTCCAGCTCCCTCCATCCCCTTGAACAGGCCTCATCCTATAAATACCTGGGCATAACCTTTGTTTCTGCCCTCACTTTCCACCCCCACATTACTGCTCTCTCATCAGTGACCAATGCGTGGATCGGCCTTCTCTACCACCACAAGGACTGCCTGCCACTTGAAGCTCTCCATCTGGCCATCACCTCATCAGTCCTATCATTAATCAACTATGGCCTGTTGGTCTATGCAGCTGCAGATGCTACCACCATCGTCAAGATAAAAATGTCTATTAATAAAGTGTGCAGGCTTCCATCCAGTGCTAATCGTCTAACACACATCTGCATGCTCTATTCCCTCACCTAAGTGCTCAACTTCGAGGAAAGACTGCAGTACAAGTCTTGCCTCATTGCCAAAAAATTCTCCTTGGACTGACGCCCCCTGGTGTTGCGTCATCTCTCCATTCCTCAACCCCTTCAGTCTCCACTCGCAGTGCCTCCAAATCCTCTCTCACAGTCCCAAGGGTGAGGACCTCACTAGCTCAGAGGTCCTTCTACTACAGGACCCCATCCTGGTTCAACTCCCTCCCCCCAGTGGTCACCAGTTTACCAAGAATTAGCACATTCAAAGCAGCCCTTAGGAAACACATTCTCACAACCCATTGCTGTAGGTGCTCCCAGTGATGAGCCAAGAGCCACTGGACTGCGCACTCACCTGCATTGAACTATAACTAGGTCGCCACCTATGACAAAGTCTTGCTTTCAGATCGCCTATGTAAACTGTCCTTCTAGTTATACTGTATGTCTGTTGCAATGTAAATAAATGCTTAGCTAAATCACTGTATAGGCTTCTGTGTAGGCTCACTGCCCCTCCTGTAAACAATAATCACTGCCCAGTATCTAATGTGCAACAGGCTATATTAATGTACTTAATGAACTATTCTGTCTTCATGTTGTTTCGTTCCATTAGTTGATTGTTTATTTTACTGTATATAACTGTTCCCATTATGTATTATGACGTGGAGCCTTTGAAAATGAGTCTATGACTCAGGATTGTAATTCCAATCTCTGACAATAAATACATAAAATAAATAAATAAATGTGCATCATACCTTAAGAATTCATGTGATACCCCTCTTACAACTGTAACACTTGTCTTCTAGGATATGTACAAGCACCAGGTAGTCACAAAAGTGTCAACCACAGAACAGGAATTAACAAAAGAAGAATGTCAAAGACCTAGAAATGGTAATGAGCATAGAGACAGAAACATGTTTCCCAAAATATTGAGAATAAGAACTATTGTAAACAAGAATTGGCTTATCCTGTAATCAGATAATAATCCCAATGAGATATTCAGACATACACCTCTACTATCTTTTAAAAATAATTCAACACTCAGAGACAAGCTGGTATACGCTATACACTAGATCGTAGGGGCAGAAGAACCACAACTCCTGCGAGGACCTCTCAGGAAAGTCAGTTTTTCCCGTGGCAGATGTGACCAATTTAACAACTCCAGCAGAAAGGAAGTATTTGAACAGCCATTACCTAATGAAAAATTTACCATCAAAGACCTCAGCAGATGTGACAGCAGTCATGTTATACATGCCCCTTACTAGCACCACAATCAAGGGACTGAACAATGTCAATTGTCCCTGCTCCTCCTGAGGATACCAGCAGCATGATCAGATGTTTTCATTAATGGGCCCAGTTGCTTCCTTGTTCTGTACTCCACCACCACTCCATGAAACTGGAGTTCAAATCTGCAGCACAGATCCCACAGCTACCACTGCAGACAGCCCCAATTTCAAATAGATAAGCAATGTACAAAAAGAAAGTTGCAAGTTTGTCTGTGACATTTTTTTCTGAATGCTGATCTGTTGGGCAGTTGGCCCCCTAACAGTATGGTCCCTACTGCAACCACATCTCTTGCTCTCCCCTGGTCACAGCCCTGCCGAGATTATTTCTGGCAGCCTTGTTAGACAATACAAGCATTCACAGCACAGCCATAACACATCCTTCATTGAAGTGTTACTACAGCTAAGATTTACCACAATAAGGACTTTTGATGGGACATACTACTACTCAGAACTTTTACAACTCACCATTGCATGACCATCGTAAGGAGTCCAATACTCCTTTTTCAGCAATGTGACACCTCAGCCTACTGGCCTCACTCACGCTTTTTCTTTCTCTGATCCTGTACCCAGGCAAGACTACCCCCACTGACACAGCCCCTGATCACTACCTACTCCTATTAGTCTTACCCTGGGTTCTATTCCATCCTTGCCTGCAACCACAATTACCCCCAGCTTAACTCCAATTGCTAGTGGCCCTGCCATCTACCCCTGATAGCTACCTAGCCACACCTCTATACACTTTTCTCCCCCCGCATCTACAATGAACTAATAAACCCCCTCCAGGCAGAAACCACCCCTCACCCAAATCCTTTAAGTTGTATCTAGCATGGATAGCCTTAACTCTCCTTTTCCTGTCTGGAAATGTTCACCCTAACCTTGGCCCACCAATTGCACCACAAAATCTGAACAACAACGGCCATCTAATAATAGCCATGATTAACATCCGTAGCCTCTTACCTAAGCTTGACAACTTAAGAGTATGAGTAACGCAGCATAATCCTCTATATCTATAATACTCTACCTTAATGAAACATGTCTCTCTCCCAATGTCCCCAATACTGCCTTCTCCCTCATGGGCTACTCCCTGTTTCGGCATGACAGGGTTGGTAAGAGGGGTGGTGGTTGTGCAATATACTTAAGAGACTCCATCAAGTGCCAAGCCTTCCCTACAGTTACCTCTGCCAGCAACTCACAGGCACTATTGATCAGAATATTCCTTGGTCACCAGAGCAAAACTCTAGCCTTACTCTCTGTCTACATCCCTCCATGTGACCTGACTTCTGGCACCAAAATGGTCCTAGACTATCTTGAGAGCATACCTAACCACGCCAAGACAATTATTCTAGGTGATCTTAACAAAAACTGGTTGTCTGCTGAAGCCAATGTCAAATGGTGACTACTTCAACCAGACTCAATCTAAGGAATGGCAGCAGCACCCTCCTTGATCTTATCCTTACTACCCACCCTAAAAGAATCTCAGGGACCACAGTGCTCCCAGATTTTCTAAGTGACCACTCCCCAGTTATCTGCTCCTGATCAAACAAGGCCCCCAGCTCATTTGCCAAACTGTTTTATCACCATATTCTTAAGAAAGGACTTATTAAATCATTCCTTAACCATCTTGCACAATATGATTGGTCACCCCTTGACAGGGCTAGTAGTATAGACTGTGCACCAAACTATTTCATAGCACAATTTAACTCTGCTTATCACAAATTTGCCCCATTCCATAAGCGTAAGATTGAGGGTGTCACAAAACCTTGGATTACCCCATCCCTACTCAATATGATGAAGGCCAGAGATAATCTCTGGTGTCGGACTCAAGCCTCAGGTACATTAGCCAGCATACAAAATTACAGAGCTGCCAGGAACTCCTGTTCCCAGGAAGTGCGGAGAACCAAAATTGGACACTTCAAAAATGAGCTCACAAATTCCCAGGGTGACAGTCGGAGTTTCTGGGACAAGCTAAAAGGACCTCACTGGCAAACCCAATAGATCCTCCACATCCATGATTGAAGTTGATGGGGTCGCTGTACAGGACCCACAACAAATAGTTGATTCCTTAAGTTTGACCTTCACCGACTTCACAAGTGTCCTTCCTCCTGACTTATTCACTGAACCTGATGGAAAGGCCTGCCCCAGTGACTCCTTCCCCCCCTCCTCCTTGGACCCCTGCCTTCTACTTCAGATGAATCTCACTTGTGGAAGCTAGAAAGTACCTTGAAAAGGTTGTAGGCAAGTCCCAAATTAGCAGTGATACCCTAGACCTAAAATTACTAAACCCCTCCGTTGATGTTGTTCTAAAACCCCTAACCAAGCTATTGAACCTATCTCTATCCTTAAGGCAGTTCCCATCCTGGTGGAAAGTCACAATTGCTACCCTGGTGCACAAAAGTGGTTATAGAACTGTGCACTCAAACTACTGACCTATATTTATCCTCCCTCCCCACTAGCCAAAGCCCTCGAGTGGATCCTAGTTGACCAACTGACAGAATACCTGGCTAAATATGATATTCAGTGCCCCCAGCAGCATGGTTTTAGAGCAATCACCCAAAAACTACCGCAATATATATTGGATTGCCTTCCACTATACATAGTGCATAAGTACGCCTTGAGAAGTGCTTCCTGTAGTTTACTTGCCGTGCCAAAATTCAACTCGAGGTTTGGTAGGGCATCCATAAGTTACGCATTACCTGTACTATGGAACAACCTACAGAAATCCTTAAAACTGAGCCACCCCAACAGTCTCCCTGCATTCAAAATGCTTTATACACAGTACTTTACTGAGGCCTGTAAATGCTTTCACTGATCAGCTATGTTACAACAGGTACCAGCTTTACTGTATATACCCTACACCTACTTTATTATAGTCTTGGAATGAGTGTATATTACTCTGAGGTTCAAATACCAGTAGAGACTCACCAATTGGACCCTCCTCAAACCTTCTTGTGCTTCCTCTCATCCACTGCCTGTAGCCTATCTCGCCTATTCATTTCCCCCACCAGTCCCTTATGTTCCCTGCTCATAAGGCAGTATCAAATTCATTATAAATGTACACACTCTAGGTTCTGGCTGAACTACCTCATAGTGCATTGATTATCTGAGAAAGTTTAACCTCATACTAGCTCTGCCTATTACCCATACAGGACCCTATCCCTCTGTAACCTGTAGTGCACATTATCTTATTCTAAACACTGTAGTGGTGAGCTCATATTATGTACACTGCAGAGAACAATCCTTACTCTGCAAGACCATGATCTTGTAACCATTTGATCATTATATACATATCTATGCTTGATCTGTACTATTTTTTTTGTATATCCTGTCATGTACGTGTTATGTATATATTGTTCTGCACCCTATATAAATTCTAGTTTATGTATGATTATGTATAGAAATGTAAGTATTATGTGGTTATGTACTGCTTTTGTGTGTACTTTGCTGCCCAGGTCCACCTCGAAAATGAGTTTCCTCAATGGTGTTTTGCCTGGTTAAATAAAGATTTGATTGATTGATTGATTGATGGCAACAGCTTTACTTGAGTTCACCGACTACATACATAGGGCACTTGACTGCAGCCAACTCGTGGGGTCAATATTCATTGACCTCACTAAGGGATTTGATACAATGAACCACCCTCTTCTTCTCACTGCACTACCACCCCTTGGCCTAGCAAGTGCAGTCACCAGCTGGTTCATGAACTAGCTTGGTAATTGCACTCAGCAAGTCAAAATCGGTGAAACCCTCTCTAATACACTCCCTGTTCGCTCCGGTGTAACCCAAGGATCTATCCTTGGTCCCTTACTCTTCAGTCTATTTCTTAATAATCTTCCCCAGGCCTGCAACACCAGCATGATCCTTTACGCTGATGGTGCCATTCCCTTTGACTGCCGTACCAAAACCTCACTCACTCTAATGCCCTGCAAGCTGACTTTCTGTCAGTTGAAACCTGGTTCGCCCAACACAAACTTATCATGAATTACAAAAAATGAAAGTGATGCTGTTTTCAAACCCACACAACAAATATTAATCTACCAGCCTAAATATTTGTAATAATCTCAACCAGCCCCTTGAACAAGTCCATGAGTTCAAATACCTTGGCATCACTCTTGATTGCCCTCTAACCTAAGTACTGCATGTTAATAAGATCTCTAAGGAGGTTAACTCCAAAATTGGAGTCCTGTATCAACACAGACATTGCATGACCCCAGAAGCTCTTCAGCAAGCAGTTGTCAGTTCAGTCATTTCCATCCTTGACTATGGGTTAATTATCTATGGTGCTGCGACAGATACAACCATTAAAAGAATTACACTCGCACTAAATAAATCCTGTAGACTGGTCTGTGGTGCAGATAAGTGTATGTGCACAAGTGACCTCTATGAGCAGACAAACTGGCTTCACCCTAAGGGCAGGATTACCTACCAAACCTGCTTGTTTGCCAAAAATTCAGCCTAGGCCTATCTCCTTCTGCTATCTTGCCTCTCATTAAGCCTTCCCATAACGTATGCTCAACCTGCAGTGCATCCAAGCAAACATTTCTTGTCCTGTTTTGTAGAACCTCACAAGCCCAGCATACCTTCAGCTACAGGGCTGCCACCTGGCTTAACACGCTTCCCCCAGATATTGTGAATGAACCTAAGCTTGGCCCCTTCAAGCTCAAACTTCACTAGTACCTTATAGCCCTCAGTAGCTGTGACTGTGCCCACTAAGTAATCTCTCCCTTTTATTCCTCTCCTATAGTTCCTAAGTCTCTCCTGACCACACTTGTTCTCCTCCCCCCACTCCACTCCTAACACCCTAACTCTGCTCCTTTCTTTCTCTCACATCCAACAAAGTCATCAAGGTCAAAGCAGGGTAGGAGCTAGTCAAACCACCATGAAGGTCCTAGACTTCGGGGGGCAGATTTCCCCAGGATGCGGGAAATATTTCAGGAGGAAGTGGGGGAGTGGGAGGGGATGGGGGACGGGCAGAGGAACTTTGGAAAAAGATCAAGGGGGGGCTCCTTAAAGTGACAGAGAAATGTACAGAGAGGGTGAGGAAAAATGAAAGAAGGAGGAGGCCGCTGTGGTTCAGTAGGGAAGTGAAGGCAATTGGGGAGCGGAAAAGGGCTTTCAGGGAATACAAGAGGATGCAGGGGAGGGAGAGAAGATAGGGAAACTTACAAAGAGAAGTGGAGGGTGGCAGGGCAGAGGACTAAGAAGGCTAAAGCAGAAACAGAAGAGAGAATTGCTAGGCAGGCCAAATGGGGGGACAAGACTTTTTTTGGTACACAGGGGAAAGATGGAAGGTAAGGCAGGGGATAGTAAAGGATTGGGGGGACTTCAGGCGGAAGGGTATTTCGAGAAAGCTGAGGTGCTAAATGGATACTCCAACTCGGTTTTTACAACAGAGGGGAAGGGAAGGGGATCAGCAGAATGAAAAGGGAAAGGGGGGTGGATCCTAGCCCAATCAGTGCGGAAGAGGTAAGGGCGGAGTTAGGTAAGCTGCAAGTGAACAAGGCCATGGGCCCGGATGGCCTACACTCTAGGGTGCTCAGGAAATCAAGGAGAGTACTGGCGGAACCATTGGCGGGGCTATTTAACTTGTCCCTGGATACAGGGTGGATGCCAGAGGACTGGAAGAAGGCAGACATGGTGCCAATTCATAAAGGAGGCAGCAGGGAGGAGGTGGGCAATTATCACGCAGTCAGTCTCACATCAGTGGTGGGTAAAGTAATGGAGACAATATTGAAACAAATGGTGGTCAGCTATCTGGAAGTAGAGGGGCTGCAAGACATTCAGCAGCATGGCTTCACTCAGGGTCGGTCATATCAGATGAACCTGATCGAATTCTTCGATGAGGTGACAAGGGTGGTTGATCAGAGTGGGGCGGTGTTCATGGCCTACCTGGACTTCAGGAAAGTCTTCGACACAGTGCCCCACAAAAGACTGGTCAATAAGTTGAGGAGTCTGGGGGTAGGGAAGAAAATAACAAGATGGGTGGAGAGCTGGCTGATGGGTTGAAGCCAAAGGGTGGTGGTTAATGGGGTGCACTTTGGGGAGACAAGGGTTACGAGTGTGGTCCCCCAGGAGTCGGTGTTGGGGCCCATTCTCTTTAACATCTATGTGAGCGACATAGCAGAGGGGCTTCAGGGGAAGGTCTGCTTTTTTGCGGATGATACAAAACTCAGTAGCAGGATGGACACCTCGGGGGGGTGGAGGCAATGAAGAAGGATCTAAAATTGCTAGAAGAGTGGTCGGAAACATGGCAGCTAAAGTTCAATGCCACAAAATGCACAGTGATGCACTTGGGGAGGAGGAATCGAAATACCACATGCACATGGGGGGGGGATAATGTCTGCAACCAGGCAGGAGAAGGATCTAGGAGTTGTAATCACTGATGATCTTAGGATGGGAACCCAGTGCAGCAAGACAGTGGGCAAAGCTAACAGGATGCTGGCGTGCATAGGGAGGGAGATAACCAGCAGAAGGAGGGAGGTGCTGATGCCACTCTACAGCTCCATGGTTAGGCCACACCTGGAGTATGGGGTACAGTTCTGGAGGCCTCATCTATGAAAATACATAGATGGCATGGAAAGGGTGCAGAGAAGGGCCACTAAAATGGTGCATGGTCTAAGTGGGAAGTCATATGAGGAGAAGATGAAGAAGCTGGATTTGTATCCTCTGGAGACAAGAAGAGAGAGAGGGGACATGATTGAAACATTCAAGTATGTGAAGGGGATCAATAAAGTGGGGGAGAACTTGTTTATAGGGAAGGTAAATACAAGAACTAGGGGCATGGATTGAGGTTGGGGAAAGGTTTAGTGGAAACGTTAGGAAGTATTACTTCACAGAGAGAGTGGTTGAGCCCTAGAAGGGACTGCCAGTGGAGGTGGTGAGGGCCAGTACAGTGAAGGGTTTCAAGGGGGACTGGGACAAACACAAGGGATTGTTAAGGCGAGGAGGTGGGATCTTGGAGGGGGAGGACAAGTAGGGGGTGGGAATGGGTAGACTCGATGGGCCAGGAGGGTCCTTTTCTGCTGACACATGTCTATGAATCTACAAATCTATCATTGACGGTATTTTTCCATTCCTTTTATGCCTTGGCCTCTAGCCCTGGCTCTGAGCTCTCCTCCACTTGCACCTGCTCCCTCTGTACCCCACCTTGTCATTAATAGTATACTCATGTTGTCTTTATGTAGTATACACTAGCTGTTATTCGTGCATGATATTTACCTGTCTAGCCTTTTTAATCATGATTATGCTTGTTCTTGATTGTTTACTGTATATTTTGTTTACTTGCTGCTAAGTTGTATGACGTGGACCTTTGTAAAAGAACCCTTGGTTCAAAGGTAATGTAATTCAAGATATCAATAAATAAATAAATAACGACCTGTTGTGACTTCTCTGGTGCCAACCTATAATATTTAACAACCCCCGCTAACTTTCAGTACTGCATGGAGAACCTTCTTTTAATATGACAGTTTTCAAGACTTGTAACAACTGTTTTTCACATGCCATACTGAATAAGTGTAACCAAGCTCTCACCCTCTTAGCATTTGCCCAGTTACTGAAGTGTTAAAAATGTGAACTAGAGGCCCTGAGTCCTGGAATATTCCAGGCTCCCCACCAACTTTGACAGGCTATTGCACTGCGCATGTCTGTACATGTGAAGCCTTTGCAAATGCTGGGGAGCTGCCTGACACTCCCATCCCTCATTCAATGGAAAGGCACGTGCACCAGTTTTGGTCTTGCCTGTCCTCAGCTCAGAGGAGAGCATCATCCTGGCCTAAGAGAGAAGAGGAGAGAGAGAGGATAGGGGAGAGAGAGAGAGAGAGAGAGAGAGAGAGAGAGGGAGGGGAGGGGGAGAGAGAGGGAGGGAGGAGAGAGGAGAGGAGAGGAAGAGGGAGGAGAGGGAGAGGAGAGGAGGGAGAGGTAGAGGGAGAGGAGGGAGAGAGGGAGAGGGAGAGAGAGGCGAGAGAGGAGGGGGAGGGAGAGGGAGAGAGAGAGAGAGAGAGTAGTGCATCATCCTGGCCTAAGAGAAGGAGAGAGAGAGAGAGAAGAGAGTGAGGGAGAGGAGGGAGAGAGAGAGAGAGGAGTGCATCACCTGGCCTAAGAGAGAAGAGGAGAGAGGGAGAGAAAGGGGGGGAGAGAGAGCTTCTCCCCACCCTGACTGGGGAAGTGTTCTTGGCCATAAGCTGTGAGGAAACAGAAAGAGAAAGATGAAGGAAAGGTCAAGAGTAAAGAAGAGAAAAAGATCTGAGAACAGAGTATGTGAGAGAGGAAGAGACAATTAGACCCAAACTAAGTGTATGCAGCACTTACAGGAGATAAGAAAGAGAGCCAAGAGCAAGGAGAAATTGGAGTCCTGAGGTTCCACAGTCTTGCAAGCAAGAAAACTTCCACGGAGAGGTGGTGGGCTCCACTAAGCGAGTCACCTGGGGTTCATGAGTACCACCCACAGGTTTCCTGGAGTAGGACTAAATCATCCTAGGCCACAAGGCAGAGCCATGGGGGAGTCAGGAGGAATCATCCAGCTATAGCCACTGAGTTGCTATGAATGTGGATGTCACATATGAGTGCCGAGCATGGCCTGTCAGGTTTGTGTCAGTGCCCTAGAAAGTTTGGGAAAGCTCATCCATTGAGCTGGAGTCAAGGGTAGGTTGAGAGGAAGCCCAGGGAGAATTACACCTGTAGCCTCCTCCCCATGTCTAGGTGTGACTGATGGAATTTCACTAGGGAGGTGGAGCATACAAATGCCTTTTGACTTACTTGACCTGGGACTGAGATAACCTTTCAGGCACTCAGGCACACTCAGTCTATGCAGGGTTGCAAAACAAGTGATTATAAAGAACAAAAGATCCCGTCCATAATAACTGAATGTCCAGAACAGGAATAAAGTCTAACCAGGATCTTAACTGCACTGTCTTGCAAACTGGGTCACAAGATCTAAATGACATGTCTTCCGGTATAAAAATAAAGTTTTACTACTACTACTTTTTTGTTCCAGCTCATGAGCACATGAAATTCAGTGAGCATGTTTTCATTTAGATGGTACAGCCTTCCTCAGTTCAAATCCCTTGTGGATTTACTAGTTCCATTGGGAAGGTACACTTTAAAGGGAAACAGTCAGCAAAGAGGGCCCCCACACTCAAGTGTGGGACTGGTTCTAATGTGTACTATGCGTGCAAAAACATTTTGGTTTACTTACTATTTACTGTAGTATAGTAGATTGTATCAGACTAATTTTGTTTAGTTCTAGGCTGACATCTTCTGTTATCACAAATCCCAGAATCCCTTGCAACTGACAATAGAGCAGTAGGCAGCAGTGTGAGATTCAGTAGCCTGCAGAGCATGTTAAAGCTTTCATAATCTCCTATCAGATGCTTTCTGGGTCTGCTTTTCTCTAGGGGCTAAGTAAAGTCCACTTTTCACTGTACTTAACCCAGCTGGGAGGACAGTCGGACCAGCAAACAAAAGATCAGAGCTTAACATGCACTGTGGGTTATTGAATCTCCCACTGCTGCCTACTGCTCTGATGTCAGCTGCAGGGGAGTCAGGGATTTGTAATAACAGAAGATGTCAGCTTAGAACTAAGTGTAACGTCCCCTGTCACAAGCTTACCTGTTACCCCCTGAGGTGCTCCCGTTTGGCTGTTTTTTCCCTGTTCGTGCCCCCCTTTGGTCCTGGTCCTGGCTGTTTCCCTGATGTCCCCGTAGTGTCCAGGATCCTCCCGCTGGCACCCGCATAGTTTTTTCAAGAGCGGAGCTGGGGGAGTTGTAGCTTGTGGAGCCGTCGGTGTGGTTTGCACTTCTGGTGCATTCTGGCACTCCACATATGTGCAAAGGCACATTTTCATTTCAGCCATTCGGCAGCTGTTCAGTTTGCCTCTCTGGTGGTCCCGGTCCTAGGGTAAAGCAAAAGAGGGATTGGAGACCTTGGCAGGACCAGAGAGACAACAGAAAGACAAAAGAAATGTTTTTTTCTGAGCACCAATCATGCATGATATATGAAAGCCACCTCATTAATATTCAGCAGGCAGCAAGCATAATTAATGAGCAAGTCCTGTCTAGCGCCTAGAGGCAAGTTATGACAGTGCTAGTGACAGGAAAATAAATAAAATGTGTAATGGGTAAAAAGATGTAAAAGGGCAAACGGATCGCTAAGAGTCTGGTGGAGTAAATAAAGCTAAAAATGTTTATCCGGTCTGCAGTCAGAAAATAAAGAGGAACATTGTACTGGGCTATATGAGAACTGCAGGGAGGCTCTGTGTAACGACTACAGTGACTGGGAAAAGGCAAATTCCATATGTAAAACTGCAAATTTTTTTAATTTTAAATTTTTATTGAGGAGTTGGAAAATACCTTTGAGTCAAAGACTCCTTTTCAAAGGTTCCACATCAGTACAGGTAAAAACAATAAGAGAACAGTACAGAGCAATACAGAAACAGAACACAAACAAGCAAACAATATACAAAGATACAGTAAATTGGCTAACAGTTTAGATACTGTAGATTCATGGTGTTAGACACAATATCCATGTACATATAAAAACTCCAGTAAAGGGCAAATATAGAAAGTTTCGGGGGGGGGGGGTAGACGGCCAGTGGGTTTAAAAGGTTAAAGGGGCTCCTACAAAACAGTGGGGCTGTTACAAAAATTAAGTGTTTATTCTGGCTGGATTAGGGTATTAAAGTTGGGACTGCTGAGGTATTGAGGGTGAACTGTTTTGCCAGTAGCCATGATTGCCACCATGTGATACCTAAACAGCCAAACAAAGGGCCAGGACTTGCCAAGAGGATTTTAGGGCTTCTTAAAAGACTCTTGGGGAAAAAAATTGGGGAAACTTTAGGCACCTTTTTGAGCAGCCAATAAGGTGTCAAGGGAGCCTCATACATAATAAGTTTAGTTAAGGGCAGCGGTTCCAACCAATGGGGAGTTGCCAGAGAGCTCCCAAAAGAAAAGAACTTTTGGATTCTGAGTCAATCCAGCAGGGTCCCCTCCAGAGGAAGGGGGGGGGCTCCAGCCCCTAGTGAAAGAATGGGGCTGCAAGGCTGGAAGAGGGCCTGCCTGGGGCTGCCAGCAATCTGTCCCCCAGGGCTGGTTGTGCCTTTCCCCATCTGGAGAAAAGAGAAGGATTGTGCAGGCAGCTCTGCAAAGAAACGAAGCTGCAGGATCCTGATGCTGTGGTAGGAAGCTGCAACACAGCGGTGAAGATATAGAGAAAAAGGATGTCTGAGAATGAAAAAAGAATTAGAGAAATGGACTGATCCTGGAAGAAGAGAGAGCCTCCTTAGAATTCGTCTGCACCTCAACAGTGAGACACGGATGATGGAAAAGTTGTGTGAAAGCATGGAAAAGGAAAAAGGTTCCATCTGACCCTAGCATAGACAAAGCATCTAAAGAGATGAGGGGAAGACATGTGGTCTGAGGACTGGTTGTAGCACTGGGGAAATGGCTACTGGAAATTGGATGGGAATCAGGATTCTGAGAAGCTAAGGAGACAGCCTCTTCTGTAATTGTTTAATGGGTTTATACCCAAGTGCTAGGGCACTCTGACCTGTGAGGGAGCTGGGCCTTGGGGCCACTCCTAGGTCTGGGTCCTCTGTAGTTGGTGGGCCCTGTGCATGTGCTTTGCAATGGCCCTCAACAGACCAAAGGGGATGAGCTGCGAGACCATCAATTAAGCCGAAGATCCAAGCTGCAGCACCCTGTTCCCCTTCATGTGTGGTCAAGCATCAAGCCCGGTTCTGCATCAGCTGTTTCCGCCAACCCCCCCAGGACTTCGGTCACATGTGCCACCCAAGGACTGATGTTGCAGAACCATGACTGAAAGTAGGAATTGCCCTGCGACTGGGAGTGTATATAGTTAGTTTAATTTGGTGCTCAAGGGCATGGGGAAAGTTAAAAAACATCAAGAGGAGGATGTAAAAGGTTTTTTGATTCTAGGAAGAGCACCAATGCCAGCCAACCAGCTGTGCCTCGGGCCTGCAACTTAAGATCTGGGTATCAATCCAAGGGCAGAATTTGGGCTTTGTTCTTGACTGGTATCAGTTGGGGGTCTGGGCGTGGTAATACCTGCAGCAATCTGATAGTTAGGAAGGTTGGTGGCTGCACTAACCAAAAATGTGGGCTTTGAATCAACAGGGGAAAATGATTGTTTAAGAATGTAAATCTTTAGTTATACCATGGACATAAGTGAACAGCCAATTAAATCATCAGACTGGCAGTTTACCACCGATGTAAATCCTCTGATAACCAACAGCTGTTAATGAGACTATCCAACTAATCACCTGCAGCACAGGAATAAATACAATGGCTTTGGTAGTGCAGTGCGGAAACACATTTTGGGCAGGATGTGAAAAATGATAGCTGTACTGTTCATAAGGAGGTGTAAAAAAATGGCAATGTTGAAAATGTGGCATGTAAATATTCCAAATTTGCGAAGTTACAAGGGTGCGTGGGAAATGCACAACGCACGCTTGTAACACAGTCATTTTATGGACTTTCTGCACCAAATTTTCAACATAGGCATTTTAGCACCTCTGCACATGTACAGTGTCACTGGCATTTCCTCAAACTGTTCCAAAAAGTGATTTCGCACAATGACCACACTATTCTGCACCAGACGTTCGAAAACACATTTCAGGCAGGATATGTAAAATGACAGCTGTACTGTTCATCAAGAGGTGTAGAAAAATGCTAATCATGAAAATCCAGAGTGAAACTATTACAAATGCACGTTACAAGCGTGCGTGCAAACTGCGCAACGCACGCTCGTAACACAGTCATTTTATGGAGTATCGTCACCAAATGTTCAACATAGGCATTTTAGGACCTCTGCTCATGAACAGTGTCACTGTCATTTTCGTAATCTGCCCCGAACACTGATTTCCCACAGTGACCGCGCTATTGTGCGCCGGAAGTGCGGAAACACATTTTGGCCAGGATGTGAAAAATGACAGCTGTACTGTTCACAAGGAGGTGTAGAAAAATGACAATGCTGAAAATCTGGCATGCAAGTATTGTGATTTCACAAAGTTACGAGCATGCATAACAACTGCGCAACACACGCTCGTAAAACAGCCATTTTTTTGATTTCTTCCACCAGATTTGCAACGTAGGCTTTTTGAGAGCCCACCTGATGAACACTGCCACTGTCCTTGTGTTAATCAGTCCAGAAAGGTGATTCCACACAGTGACTGCGAAATCACCTTTCGGGACCAATTAACATTATAACAGTGACAGAATTCATGAGGAGGGGTCCCAAAAACCCCATGTTCAAAATTTGGTGCAAAAATTCCAAAAAATGCCCGAGATATGTATCAAAGTTGAAAAAACCCTATTTATTCCATTATACAGCTTACCAGCATTTCTTCAGTTCGCGGTCGGCTTTGAAGAGCGCAGATGTGTTCCCGGTCCACCGAAGATCATCGCGCCGGACTCCAGAGGTAAGTATGGGGTGAGGGGGAGTGTGGGGAGGCAGGATGCACAGTAGGTGGGTGCAGGTGGTAGGGAGACTACGAGGGACCGTTTTCTGTTTACAGGTGTTTAAAAAAACCCATTGCGGACGGTTTCCTTTTTTTACAGGTGGTTATTTTTTGGGGGGTTGCAGTAGCCGAAGGGGGATTGAGCACCCCCGTTGGCACATAGGGAGTGGGAGACAGATGCTGACGGGGATTGGGCACCCTGTCAGCAAACAATAAAAGCGGGCCGGGGACACATGAGCTGAGGGGAATTGGGCACCCCCTCGGCAACCAAAAAAGGAGAGGGGGGGACACATTATGCCGACGGGGAGTGAGCTCCTCCGTAGACACATACAAGAGGGGCAGGGTAAGCCGACTGGGGGATTGGACACCCCCGAAGTCGGCAGTTTAGCGGTCACTGTGCCACCATGTTTGTTACTGGGGAAGCACGTAGGAAGGTCCGCTGTGTGTGACGAGCTTGCTCGCATTGCAGCAGACCTTTCCTTAGACGTGCTCGCCTGGGTGGTGTGGCGCCAGCATGCAGGCTGATTGGAGAATGAGGAACGCACCTACTGGTATGTGCCCTGCATTCGCCCAACAGTTACCACGTCTCCAAATCTCCACTACCACAAGATGTTGGCTGCGCAAGCGTGCCAACATAAAAATGAACCTTGGTATAATCGCAATAAGCCATTCGGAGGATGTGGGTTATCGGAGGATTTACCACATTTGGCAAGAATTTACCCGCTTGGCTGTGCCTCATGGGTGAACCACTCCAGCTGTGGTAAATCTCCAGATAACCCACACCCCCTCATGGCTTATTGCTTAAATGCAAATCTAATTAGAATGTTTGCTTGACCTCTGTTCCATCTTACCCCATTCTGTACCTCCCATGTAAATAAATTATGATATTACTGTTTCAGAAAAGAGCTGACTCCACAGCCTGATTTCCGTGAGCATCTGTTTAGTGGAAATGTAGCAGGCCAACTGTTTAAAATGTTGGGATGCTCAATTTGGGTAAGTCCATGTCTGGGGTGATTGTTTGGGGAGGTGGGTTGGTACGACATCCCAAGGGTTTGTACTGGTAGAGATCAGACCCACTAAAATGTACTCTGGGTAGAGGCTCTACCATTTTATTTATTTATTTATTCATTAATTTATTATTTCATTTGAAATCTAGGATTACAAGTACCTTTGAGCTGTAAGCTCTTTTACAGAGGTTTCACGTCAGAGTACACAACAAGTTGACAAGACAGACAAAAAATATAACATACATTTTAAAATGGTGTGTGATTACAAAGTGAGTTACAGCTTGTGAAATATCAAGTTTTGTTTCATATCTTGGGAAAGAACCCCCATGTAACAGTTAATAGAAACCCAGGCCCTTTAACCTTGTAATTGGCCAGCAAGGCCAGCAAGGATGACACCAGAGAGGGGCTACATAAGCAAAATTAGTCTGATACAATCTACTCTACTACAGTAATGATAACCAAGTAATTCGGGCACTCACCACCGCATATCATGCTGACACCGTATATATTTAAAACGAGGAATAATTTATTTTTTCATAAAAGCATAATAGCGCCCACCTGACGCGTTTCTGGTCCTGAACTGGACCCTTTCTCAAAGGCTATGGTGTTACATTTGAGTAAATGCTTTAAATATCATTGCATGGAATCAGGGCATAACTAGCTGCATGGATTGATTAATTAAGTACAACATTAAAACATTCTGTTGTTTGAATACTAACAAGGATACTATAAATCGTATCAGTATTAACAAAGAGAGACTTTTTGGATTATTAATTTGAAGGCCACTCAAACACCAGGCTTAAATGCAGGGTTTGAAATAAAGCCATATTTACAAGATAGAAAATAGACACTGTTTTGATATTATAGGATATGCTGGACTTTTTTGAAATCCCCCAACCCCCCACGCAGTTGTGGTACTTGATTATATAGAAGTAAAAGATAAAATATATTTAGAAAATATTAGAAGCCAATGATATTGTGTGTGTGTGTATGTATGTAATTTTTAAGAAATACTTCAGCTTTATTTAGTTATTTTTTTTTAAAGTTTAAGTAACGGTATGTTTTTTATAGTGGAGCCATTAATAGTGGCAGCAGCAATGGCCATGATAAGTTTTATAGTCTCTGTATGAGTCTCTGTCTACTACAGTAAACAGTAAGAAAACCAAAATGTTTTTGCACACCGAGTGCACATTGGGACCAGACCCACACTTGAGTGTGGGGCCCTTGGTGCTGACTGTTCCCATTTAAAGTTAAGTTGCCATCTAATCCCCTTTATATTACAGTCTGGAATTGATGCAGAGACTGCATACAACTCAGTGAGGTACAAATCTAATCTGTCTCTCTCTCTCTGTCTTTCTCTCTCTCTCTCTCTCTCTCTCTCTCTCTCAACACAATGCAGAATTACCATTTGCTCTTTTCCCAACCACACTTTCCATTGTCCGAATGAGAACTCTATAATTGATACATGATCAGGTGACCCTCCTAGGATATTCATCTGGACCCACAGAGGGTCTAAACACAGGGGCACCTTTTACTTATACCAACTGACTAATACTTCGACTCTGCTGTACTTCAAGACACAGCAAGGGATATTTGGCTCTGTAAAGCTGCACAAAGAATTCCACTGTCCAACCATCCCCTAGAACGGTACACAGTCACCATACTACCTGCCTCATTGGACTTAGGGCAACAGTCTGCAGGCCTTTAGATCTACATTTGCCCTACCAGCAATCTTAAACAGAATGAAGAGCTGAGGCCACTGGGGTAGGCCCCACAATTTACATTGCAAGGGGAGGCAGAGACCCCTTGGGGGTCTGAGGTTGCCAGCTGTGCTACCTCCCAGTCTCTCCCAAGAACTGACGCTTGTGGGTAGAGTCCAAGGCTAAATCAATCACATCTCTGGGCATCGTCCCACTTCTGGGGATCTCTAAGGGTTTACAACCCAATTTAGAAAGGAGAGGCATGACAGATACCCACTGGGGGTCTGAGGCTGCCACGGGCATGGCCTCATACCCTCTCCAAAGGGTGCAGGGAAGGGGGTACAGCTGGGTGCCTGAATCAGTCACTTGTTTAGGAAAGCATAAAGTTCACCTCTGAGATTATATTTAGTATCCAAAGCACTACCATTCTCTTTCTAGCAAAGTTTTTCTCTGGCTTCTTCTTCATGAAGATGGGGAGGTTTTCCCCCCATCAGGCTTCTCAGTCAACAGAAGCCACCATGATATCCTGAGGTTGTACTGGATGACACTCACTGTGGTTCATGATAAACTCAGCTACAGAGTCAAGCCATACAAAAGTGAGGGTGCTGGACTTCAGGAGGGCTGAGTTTGGCAAGATGGGAGTGTACCTTAGAAAAGCACTAGCAAACAGGTTAGAAGGAGGGGTGGAGCGACAATGGGAAAACATCAGAACTACCATTACAAAAGCAACATGCCTTTGTGTGAAGCAAATAAACAAATCAAAATGAAAGAAAAAGCCACTATGTTTCTCAAAATAGGTGGCAATGAAGGTCAGGGAGAAAAAGATAGCATTCAGGAAGTATAAGGAAATAAAAAAGTAGCTGGACAGAGAGCTGTACCAGTTAAGGCAGAAGGAAGCAGGGAGGGAAGCCAGAATAGCAAAGGCCCAAACTGAGGAAAAGATGGCCAACTGGGTTAAGAAGGGGGATAAAACCTTTTATAGGCACACCAGGGAGCATAGAAAGACAAAGGGAGGGATAGTGAGGCTGAATAGAACGGATAGTGGGTGGGCAGAGAGGGACAGTGAAAATGCAGGGATATGGAATGAATATTTCTGCTCAATATTCACAAAAGAGGAGGAGGGGAGGTGCCTAATCCAATTAACAGAAGCACTCTGGATAGGGGGGGTCAATCCCAGTCCTTTCACAGAAGAAAGGGTTCTGAAAGAACTCCTAAAACTGAAGGTGGACAAAGGGATGTGGCCTGATGGAATTCACCCCAGAATTCTAAAAGAATTAAAGGAAGAACTAGTGAAACCACTGACTACCCTTTTTAACAAATCATGGGAGGACGGTGTGGTACCTGAGGACTGGAGGAAGGCAGATGTGATTCCCCTTCACAAAAGTGTGACAAGACAGAGGCAGGAAACCACAGACCTGTCAGTTTGACCTCAGTGGTAGGCAAAGTGATGGAATCACTTCTGAAGGAAAGAATTATTGAGTACCTAGAGGTCAGTCGGGCACGGGACCCAAGGCAGCATGGGTTCACAGCGGGAAAGTCATGTCAGACAAATCTAATTGATTTCTTTGACTGGGTGACCAAAGTAGTAGACCAGGGAGGGGCTGTGGACATGGCTTACCTAGACTTTAGCAAGGCATTTGACACAGTCCCACACAAAAGAATAATAGTCAAATTAACCAGCCTTGGAGTGGGTCCCAGGGTGGTAGCCTGGGTAAAACATTGGCTGGAGAACAGGACACAAATGGTAATTGTAAATGGAGTCCACTCTGAAGAAAGAGGTGTTACTAGTGGGGTACCACAGGGTTCAGTACTGGGTACAGTCCTTTTTAATGTCTTTATAAGTGACATTGCAGGGGGACTGGAAGGAAAAGTATGCCTCTGTGCAGATGACTGAAAGATGTGCAACAGGGTTGATACACAATGAGCTGTGGAAAGGATGAGAAGGGACTTGGCAAGGTTGGAGGAATGGTCAGAAGTATGGCAGCTTGGATTCAATGCAGTGAAGTGCAAAATAATGCACCTGTGAAACAAAAACCCAGGGGAAGATTACACAATGGGGGTGGAGGGGTAGTAACAACAAAATAAAATGGAAAGGGACCTGGGGGTAATCATATCAGATGACCTTAAGGTTAGCAAGCAATGTGAGAAGGCAGTAGGGAGGGCTGGCAGGGATATTGGGATGTATAGGGAGCATTATTACCAGCAGAAAACAGGAAGTTGTTATCCCTCTGTTGGTGAGACCCCATCTGGAGTACTGCATCCAGTTCTGCAGACCCCATCTCCTCAAGGACATCGACAGGATAGAGGCAGTCCAGAGGAGGGCAACTAAAATGGTACAGGGTCTGTAAGAGAAGCCATGTGAGGAGAGACCAAAGGAGCTTAATATGTATACCCTTGAGGAAAGGAGGGAGAGGGGAGACATGATAGAAACCTTGAAGTACCTCGGTGGAATCAACAAAGTCCAAGAGGGTAGCATCTTTCAAAAAAAGAGGTGTGCAAGAACAAGAAGGCACAATTTGAAGATGGGGGGGTGGCTTAGAGGTAATGTAAGGAAGAATTTTTTCACAGAGAGGGTTGTGGATGCATGGAACGGCCTTCCGGAGGAGGTTGTGGAATCAAAAACAGTGGTTGAATTCAAGCGTGTATGGGACAGTCATAAGGCGATTCTAGGGGGTGGGGGTAGAAAGAAGTAGGCTGCTGGTTAACTAGGATCTGCAGCTTATCCATTAGGTAGGGAAATGGGCAGAATGGGTGGGCCAAGCGGTCCTTATCTGCCATCAAATTCTATGTTTCTGTGTTATGATTGGGCACCAGTGTTCTGTCCCAAATGTCATTCTTTATGACCCCAAGAGGACCAAATCAGTCAATGACCCTCATAAAAGAAATAAAAGGTTCAGTCTCAATGGTTTGATGTGCAGGCTGATATAAAAGTCTCTGTCTCTCTCAAAGGACAAGTAAGCGGGATACTGTCTGGCTGAAACTACCAAACTCCAAAAACACAGGACTGTAGTATAACCCCTTACCCTTTACATGCTGCACTTCTTATAGTCCAAAATCATGTTTTAATATTGTTTCATCAGGTTTAAAAATAGGTAAACAAATAGACAGAGCTCTTAAATGCAGCACTTCAGTAGTATCCTAAGATGGCCACTATGTGCTAATGTGATGGTGTCTTCAGAGCAATGGCACTCCACAGCAATAATGAGATCTTTATAGGGGTTTGTTATATACCGTGGAATGAAAACATTTAGATTGCACCTTTGGGGAAAAATTCTTTACTGTGCACGCATGAATAGGGTATCACAAATGCACAGTAGAGGATCCCCCCCCCCCCAAAGACACAATCTAAAAGTTTTAATTCCACTCTATATAACAAGCTCCTATTCAGATCCCAGTATCACTCTGGAGAGCTGTCGCACTGATGACGTCATCACGTTAGCACAAGACATAGCGGCCATCTTAGGATACTACCAAAGTGCTGCATTTAAAAGCTCTGCCTATTTGTAAGCAACAAGACATGAGGATGTGTGAATTAACACTTCTAATACACAGTCAGGGGCTTAGTAAGGCGTGAGGCTGTAGGCCACGTACCTTCAGCCACTGGCCGTGCATTCAGTGTCTAATGCATACCCTCATTGTGTCTTACTGCACTTATGAAATGGTACTTTGTAACTTTGTATTTTATGTGCAAGTAGCAATTGAAACATGATAAAAACTTTAAATATATATATAGATATTTATTACAGAAAATTGTCCCTCCACCTACATGAGTATTTTTTTCTCCTAGTTTAGGACATCTGCTATACAGTGGCCTCCATAGCTGTAGTTTTTCCAGAGTCAGTTATAATAGTTTGCATGTGTAGCCCCTACCCACCCAGTATAGAGACACACTTCAAGTTTTTACCTTTCTTTTGAGTTTGTGTATGGTGAAAGATTGGTATTGGTCTCTGACTTAGACAGGCAGCTCGAGCTTTGGGAGTTTCATACTGTGTAGTCAGTGTTACACGGGAAACAAGAGTGCACACAAGAAGAAGTGTGGTAATAGTACAGTTTGGCCAAAGGTTTTTTTTTTAAATTGGTGATACAGATTTACTTCCTTACTAAGGCATTAGGTCTTCCAACCATAATGCCAACACCCACCCCCCCCCGAAGAGACTGACAAGCGTTGGGGGTGTGCCTTTGGGTCATTGGATATAACGCTTATGCCATTCCACCTCACCCCACCCTGCAGACACTGAAAGGTGTTGCGGTGTGCCTTGTGGCCTTTGGCCCTTATGCTCACCCAATTCCATAAGGAAATAAGCTGAGATGAGTGCAGTATAGGAGAATGGGGTGAATGTTAGGGCCGAAGACTCCAAGGCACACTTTGATGCCTGTCATTGGCTGCAGGGTGAGGTTGGGAGGAATGCCATGAACATTACAGCCGACGACCCCAAGTCACACCCCCAATGCCTGTCAGTCTCTACAGGGTGGGGGGATGGGGTATTACAGTTGGAAAACTTAACGCCCCAGGCGTTTTTGGTATTTTCACTCCAGATTTTCAACATGGGCTTTTCAGGACACCACCTCATAAACAGTGGCATTATCATTTTTGTTACTCAATCCCGAAAGGTGATTTCGTGCAGCGACTGTGCCATTCAGTGCTACAGGAGCAAAACACATTTCAGGCAGGATGTGAAAAATGACAGCTATATTGTTCATGAGGGGATGTGAAAAAATGGCAATGTTGAACATTTGGAATGAAAATATAAATATTTGTCAAAGTTACGTGCATGCATAGCGAAATTTCAAAGACCGCATGTAACTCAGGTGTTTTTGGATATTTTTGTAACAGATTTTCAAAATGGCCTTTTTGGTACCCCACCTCATGAACAGTGACACTGTAATTTCATTAATCCATCCTGAAAGTTGATTTTGTACAGCGACCACTCCATTCTGCGACACAGGTACAAAAATAAATTTTGAGCAGGATTTGAAAAATTACAGTTATACTGTTCATAAGAAGGTATGAAATAGTAGTAATGTTGAAAATCTGGAGTAAAAATATTAAAAATTGGTGAAGTTATGAGCGTACGTAGAAACTGCATAATGCACGCTCGTAATGCAGTGGTTTTTTGGAATAATTTCACCAAATTTGTAATGTGAGCTTTTTGGGACTCCACTTCATAAACAGTGCACTGTTGTTTTAATTGGTCCAGAATGGTGATTCCACACAGTGAACGAAAAATCACCTTTCAAGACCGAGTAATGAAATGACAGTGACAGTCTTCATGAGGTGGAGTCCCAAGAACCCCATGTTGAAAATTTTGGCTCAAAATTCCTAAGAATGGCTGAGATATCAACATAAGTTGACCCCCCATTGACTGCCATTATTCAGCGCTTACATTTGAGTCTTCAGTTTGCCGGTCGACTTTAAAGAGTGCAGACATGTCCCACTCAGGAGAAGATGACAGCACCAACCTCCGGAGGTAAGTATGGGGTAAGGGGAGTGTGGGGAGGTGGGTGCTCAGAGGGAAGGTGGGGATGGGGGAAGGGGACTGGAGAGACAACGAGGGACCATTTCCTTTTTTTGCAGATTAAAAAAAATATGTCGGGGGATGGTTTTCTTTATTTACAGGTAAAAAAAAATTAATATTTTTGGGCACACTAGGGTGGGCTCGCAGTGTGCCACATGAGTTGGGGGGGAGGGGATACATGCTGCTAACAGAGGGACTGGGCACCCCATCAGCAAAGAAAGTGGGCTTGGGGGGCATCCGACACTGGGAGTGGGCATCCCAATGTCAGAAAGATAAATAGATATTAAAAAAAAAATTATCTGGACACACTGGGGTGGGCTCCCAGTGTGCCACAATGTGGGGGGGGGGATGCAAACCAACTCAGGGATTGGGCACCCCAATGTCAGCAAAAAGACTTTGCGGGAGCAAACCAGTTTGATGCAGGATTCTGCATTGAAACAAAGATGTTGGGGGACATTTTTCTTTTTCACAGGGTTATTTTTTTAAATAGCACATTCGGCACACTGGAGTGGGCTCCCAGTGTGCCACATCAATGGGGGAGGGGGAATACATGCCGACATGGGGATTGGGCACCCCATGTTGACTTTAACAGAAAGTCACAAAGGGGCACAAAGAACCGAGCACTAGGAGAGAAAGCCACACCATGGCTAACGTTTAAGCTTTTGGCGTGGGGGTCAGAGGGACCAAAGATGGGTCATAACTGCATCCATGCTCATTAGAGTGTACTTTTATGTGCATGGCCGGAGTTTGGCCTACAGAAAGAAATGATTGGAGTGGTTCATTTCTTTTAAGTCTTGGATATGCCACATCAGCAAAGCTGAACTGCTGTCATGAGCAGAGTGCCTAGTCATTGGTGTGCATTGCCAAACTCATTGCAGTTTCAACTGTAATTGGTTTGGCAGTGACACACCTCTCATTTTCCACTGTTGTCCCAAGACATTTGGTGTGCAAGTGCATCAAACGCAAAAATTGTTGAGGGCTTTACTCTTTTTGTCTCCAGACACCACAGACATTATCTGTGCCCTAGGATAGGCACAGCGGGGGCTGAGAGACACCTTTGCAGCCTAGACATAGTGTTCTGATTGTTGTTAAAACAGTAACAAGTTGAAGCAACAATATAAAAAAAAAATGTTGAAGTCTTTTTGTATCTGGACCACTTTACTCTTTTTGTCTGTGCTGCAGATGTTATCTGTGCCCTAAGGTAGGCAGGGCAGGGGCCAGGGGGCACTTTTGCAGTTTAGTCTTAGCTTTCTGACTACTGTTAAAACAGTAAAAAGTTGAACTAGCAACATAAAAAAGTTGTTGACTTTTTTTGTCCCCGGATCACACGCCATAGACTTTATCTGTGCCATAGGGTAGACAGGAACCATGGGAGCACCTTTGCATGCAGCCTAGACTTAGCTTTCTGACTGCTGTTAAAGTGAAAAGTTATAGACACCAATATAACAAAAATTGTTGAAGTCTTTACTCTTTCTGTCTCCAGACGCCACAGATGTTATCTATGCCCTAGGGTAGGCAGGCAGGGGCCAGGGGTTATCTTTGCAACCGAGACCTAGCTTTCTTATTGTAGTCTTTATGTAGTTGTTATAACAGTGAAAAGTTAGAAACAACAATATAAAAAAAAAGTTGAAGTCTTTTTGTCCACAGAGTCTGGATGCTACATAAATCGAGCTGTCAGTTCCATCTACTGACTACTACCGCTGGATAAATGAAATACAGTAATCCTTCATGTTTCTGGTTCCTGCTGATGTAAAAAAAAATATTAAAATTGTTTTGTATACATTGCATTAGAAAAACTAATTATAGAATCAGAAAAATAAAATATAAATAAATATTTGTAAGCATTATTCCACTTTTTGCAAT
The DNA here is from genome assembly GCA_016271365.2 of Neoceratodus forsteri. Lineage (NCBI taxonomy): Eukaryota > Metazoa > Chordata > Ceratodontiformes > Ceratodontidae > Neoceratodus > Neoceratodus forsteri. Next base: position 229,359,626 of record CM028129.1, on the reverse strand, counting down.
TTATCTTGACGAGTGAAAATGTCACACAAAGTACAGTCAAAAAATGTCTGTGGACCTGCTCATCCAAAAGTGATTCAGACAGAGGTCAATATTTGGCACATATCAGTTGTCCTGCTGTCTCCTTCACTCTAACCAGACCAGCTGCTACTTCAGCCAGTGCTAGCATTGTTAGTCCCACTGCCACTACCACTGTTCCAGTGCAAGTCTCAGCCTCTGTAGTGATTAATGTTTTTGCCACATTTGCTGCCACCATCACTACCATCTCCCCTGCTGCTGCCAGTGCCACCTTCAGCACTACCTCTGATACTGCTACTATCACCATTACCACCACCTTCACTACTGCTGCTACTGACATCATTGCCACCAAAACCAAATCCACCAGTACCACCATGATCACAGTTCATGATAGAAATATTCAGCCACAGCCTTGGCAGTTAAATCCAAGCAGTTCCTCTAAGCATGATCAGGAGGGTGAGGCAATGTCTTTTGGGTTAGAATATGCTCCTACCCCAGAACATTTAAAAAGGCTTGAAGATGTGGTCCATGAGGCAAGAGACACTTTTTTAAATGAAAGTCACCTCCAAGGCAGCCCTGCCTCTGTGGTAGATCTGTCGCTGAAGCAAACATTATGGTTAGGGCTGCCTCCCAGGCAGTGCTTTAACCTGTGCAGCTAAAGAGCTGAGGTTCACTGCTGTGGCAGCTTTGTGGTGTAGTGGAAAGATTTATAGTCTGATAAACAAGAGACTGTGCATTTGAGTCTAGCCAAGATCACCTCTGTTTCCTTTTGTCACAATTTCACTTGATACATAGATACATAGACAATGTCAACAGATAAGGGCCTATGGCCCACCCAGTCTGCCCATTTGAGCTTGTAAGTTCACTTTATGTTTTCTTAGAACTCTATTGCTCCTTACCCCTGACTTCCAGAATTCCCTTATGTCTATCCCATACATTCTTAAATGACATGATTGTTTCAGCCCCCCCTACTTTCTCTGGCAGGGTGTTACACTTGTCCACCACCCATTCTGTGAAGAAATTCTTCCTCATGTTTCCTTTCAATCACCCTCCCTCTAACTTCATCCCATGCCCTCTAATCCTGGAACATCCTTTTCACTGAAAAATAGTGTATTCATGCACCCTGTTCCTCACTGTAAGATACTTATATGTCTATATCACATCCCCTCTCTCCCTCCTTTCCTCCAGGGAGTACATATTCAGGTCCTTCAATCTGTCTTCATAGAACTTGTGATGCAATCCCTGTACCATCTTTGTTGCCCTCCTTTGAACCTTCTCTACCCTTTCTATGTCCTTATGTAGGTAAGGTCTCTAGAACTGTACACTGTACTCCTGGTGGGGCCTCACTAGTGACTTGTATAGTGGAATTATGACCTCCCTTTTCCTGCTAGTGATGCCCCTACCTATGCATCCCAGCATCCTATTTGCTTTACCTGTTGCCTTGTTGCACTGTTTCCCTACCTTGAGGTAATCAGAGATGATAACCCCAAGATCCCTTTCCTGCTTGGTGCATGCTATATCCTCACCTCCAATGGATATGTTGTTCCAGGGTTTTTGTGCCCCATATGCATTATCTTGCACTTCTTTGCATTGGATTTCAACTGCCGAACCCCTGACCATTCTTCAAGTTTCTGCAGGTCCCTCCTCATTCTGTCTACACTTGAGTGGTGATCCATGGTGGAGTGGAGTTAGAATGGAAAATATATCAGAAAAGGGACTTACATGTGAGAAAGAATAAGTGTAACATTAAAATTCTGCATTGGAGGCAGGTCTGGCTTGGAAGTGGCTTTCATTTAAGTCTGTCTTCTCCTTTCCCACTGTTTATCCCTCCTCAATTGCACACATCTACAACTTTAGTTGTAACTACCCACCACAACTACAACTAGATCATTATTTTGGCCAACTCTCCTCACCTGCCCTGTGTGCTACTCCCCCCCCCCATCATCTCTCCCCGTCTCTTTTCTTTTTATTTTTTTATTGATGCAATAAATCAAAATTACAATAAATCACAGAGACACAGCAAATAGTGTCTTATAAGCTATAACAACAAAAACAGTTGCAGTTCTATAATGGAAGCAAAATAACAGAAAGAGAAAAGAGAAACAAAGTGAAAAATAGGAATCAGTTTACATGAAGGGAGTCTATGAGGGAGGAGAGAAAAAAGAAAATCAAGAGAATTATTGTAGAATTTCATTGTGGCTTTATATATCTTTTTTTCAAATGGTAGCCGTATCTTCTCCCAAAGTTGTCATTTGATTCGTATGTTATAATGTATTTGTTCAATTTTGTCAAGATCTACCATCATATTTAACCACTGATTGAATGTCCGAGAATTATAATTTTTCCAGTTAATTAGAATAAGCTTATTAGGTATGATAAGGGCGAAATGCACAAAAGTACGTTGTGGCAAAGGTAAAACATTGTTAGTGTATTTGCCAAAAAATATTAATTTAGCATCAATACTGGGATTAATACCAGTATTATGAAATATAACTAATAAGATGTCTTGCCAATATTGATTTAAATTGGGACAGTTGACTAGCATAGGAAATGTTTGCCGGGGAGTGGAGACATTTTATACACTTATCTGTTATACTAGAATTCATTTTATTAAGTTTTGCATGGGCATAATATGTATAATGTAATATGTTATATTGTATCTGTTGAAGTTTAATAGATATAAGAAATTTGAAAGGGGGATTGAAGTATTTCCAACCATCTATCTGAAGTAAACTGCCCATTTAACTCTCGAGACCAGTTGGCTTTTAGAGGGTTTAATGGTTTCACTATAGATGAAAGCAAAACTGAGTATATTCTAGAAATCAGTTTTTTTTCTAGGAGAGCCTGGTATGAGTAAACTCAAAATAGGTGAGTTAACAGGGGCACTCAAGGAATTAAGTTTAAAAACAATATTTCTTAATTGAAAATAATGAAAAAAAAATGCTGATGTGGAATTGATTATTTTTGCTGAAATGTATCAAATGATATAAAATTCCCCTGTTCATAACAGTCTCCTAATAAAGTTATGCATTGGGTTTGCCAGCATGTTAATTCTGGAGTATTAAATATAGGGGATAAATTATGATTACCAAGTAGTGGGGAGAATATGCATATTTTATTATCCCACTTTATTAATTTATGAACTTCTTTCCAGAGAGTCAGAGATAATCGTGTGGATGGAAATAAATTTAATTGATATGCTAATGGAAAAGCTGCAACTAAAACATGAAATAGCTAATTGTAAACCATGTTGTTTTTCCTGATTTGACAACATTTTAGGGTGGGATTTTGGAACCAGCATTGTAATTGGCTCAGCTGGTCTGAGTAATAATAGAGATGGAAATCTGGAAAGCCTATGCCCCCTTGACATTTTGGAAGCATTAGTTTAGAGAGTGCAATCCTGGATGTTTTGCCTTTCCAAAGAAAATTGTTGGTGGTTTTATTTAAGGTAACAAAAAATTATTTAAGTAACTGAATTGGGATAGTCTGAAAAAGAAATAAGTTTAGGCAGAGCCATCATTTTAATTGCATTAACCCGACCAATAAGTGCTAAGGGAAGAGATTGCCATTTAACAAGATCTTGCTTAATTTTGTTGAGAACCAATATTTGATTAAGCTGATATAATTTTTGAGTGTCTTTGGGAATCAAAACTCCTAAATTTTTGATTTCATTAGTGGGTTGTAAAGTTTTGAGCAGTGCGGAATCTAGAGCGAGATTAACATCTATAGAAATATATTGAGTTTTATGCCAATTTACTTTATAACCAGATGCTTGACCAAATTTGATTATTAAATTGTGTATCTGGTGCCATGATTGTTCGGGATTAGAGACAAATAAGAGTATGTCATCAGCATAAAGATTGATCTGAACTCCTAGAATTTGTCTTAGGAGTTGAACAAGCAGTTCTATAACTGAAGTGAATATAAGTGGAGGGAGGGGGACATCCTTGTCTAGTGCCCCTTTGGAGTAACAATTTTGGTGAAATTTCAATATTAGTCTTTACAAATGCTATAGGGGCCTGGTACAATAATTTGACCCATTGTCTGAAATTATGACCAAAGTGTATTTTTTTTAAAGTAAATGTATATAGTCCCACTCTACATGGTCAAACATTTTTTTGGCATCAAGGGTAATGATAATAGAAATAGTGTTTTGACTGGAATCAATGCAATTAATAGCATGATGGATGTTGTGGGCTAAAAAATGACCTTTAATGAAACCAGATTGGTCAGGGTGAACTATCAAAGGAGGAATGGATTCTAGGTGATTAGCTAAGGTTTTTACCAAAATTTTATAATCCCCGTTAAGGAGTGAAATGGGCCTATAGGATGAGCATAACTCTGAGTCCTTATCTTTTTTTTAAGAAACAAATAAATATTAGCTTCCAAGAAGGTTGGGGGAAGTTGATGTGTGGAGAATGCAGTGTGATAAGTGTCTAATAGGTGTTGAGACAAAAATGATTCATATTTTTGATAAAAATCCAGTGGTATGACATCTGGCCCAGGAGCCTTGCCCTTAGGTAATCTAGTTATAGCAAGTTTAAGCTCTTCAGTTGAGGTAGGCTCATCTAAGTTTATAATTTGTTGTATAACTAATCAGGGAGGTGAAAACATATTAAAGAAATCTGATAATGATTGAGGATATTTCTTTCTTTCCAATGTATTTAGAGCTTTAAAGAACTGATAGAATCTCATATTAATTTGAGTAGGTTCTTCAAACATTATACCTTGTGCATCCCTGATAGAGGTTATGCTATTAAGATCTGATTGGTGTTTTAACTGATAGGCAAGGAGCTGATGTGTTTTATCAGTAAAGGAATAATAGGTCGTTCTAGTTTTCATTAATAAATTCTCAATTTTGAAGGTTAACAGCTTATTATATTCTAACCTTATCTCATTTAGTAGTGAGCTATCTAAATTATTAGGGCTAAACTGAATTCGAGATTCTATATTTTGTATGTTTTTTCTAGCTGATTTAGTTTTAAATTCATATTGTTATATTTAGCAGTTGAAAAAGCTATACAGATCTCATGAATATACTTTTTAAAGCAGTCCCATGCAATCGAATGTGAGATAAATTGGGTAGAGTTTGTAGAGAAATAAAATCGAATCTCATTTTTGAGTTTATTCATTAATTTGGCATCATTCACCACTGCTGATGGAAGCCACCAAGGTTTAAGAGTTTTTGAAGAGGCTAAACTCAATGTTAATGTGTACGGTGCATGATCAGAGATTAAAATAGGGAAATAATCCACTGATTTTATAAGATGAGTTATTGTCCGGGAAGTTAGGAAGTCATCAATTCTTGAGTAACTGCGGTGCACTGCAGAATGAAATGAGAATTTGTGAGTACTGTAATAGGATTGAGGGACCTCCAGATGTCTATAATTGCTAAGTCCTTCATCCAATCCTTTAATATTTTTACAGACCTGGTTTCTGATTTATTGATGTAGGGGTTCCCATCTAATATCCTGTTGAGAACTAAGTTAAAATCACCTCAATGATATAAGATGAGGGAAAGGTAGTAATATTTAGGACTAATTCTATAAAGAATTGCAGATCGTCCTCATTGGGAGTGTACAAATTGATTAATGTAAATTTTGATCCTGAGGTAATGATTTCAATTATTGCGTAACGGCCGGCAGTGTCTCATAATGTTGGGCAGTATTTGATATGGATATTCTTTTTGATTAGTATAGTCCCCCCCAGAATTCTTTTTGCAACAGGATCTGACTCCAGAACCCCATTTTTTTAATGAGGAAGTTTAATTCCTGAATTTCTAAATGTGTTTCCTGTAACATTAATATTAATTAATATTAATATTAATATAACATTAATCTGATTCCTATCAGCAAAATCTAAGACTTTACCCATTTTGATATGGTTACCAAGTCTATTAACATTCCAATTTAACATTTTAAGATCTCTCAACTATTAGTTATCAAGAAAAAAAAAAAGAAAAAAAAAGGACCCCAAATTGCTTTCTAAAACAACAATTAACTGAAGTTCTTGTATCCTTGTATCACTGTGAAGAAAGTAAGAACAAAAAAAGTTATACCATTTGGTTTTATTCCCAACCCTCCCCCCTTTGGTCAACAATAAGACAACACAAAGGTTTCTATGTTCAGCGAAAAAAAAAAAAAAAAAAGCCTTGACCTTATGGCCCCTTCCTACCCCCTCCCGAGCAACAAAGATAGTCTGACATGGGAATTACCCATTATTCTCCAATGCATGCCTGGCACAGCGCTCCAAAGCATGACCACTAAAAAAGAGGGGAAAAAAATGAAGGTTACATTATTATATGGTGTCCCTGATGTGTAAAGCCCCCTCCCCGAAAGAATTTAAAACAAAAAGAATCATCCTGAAAGTCCAGTTAGTCTGGTATAGATTGCAGAGCGTCAGATCGAATAACTGGTGTGTTTAAACTAGAAGTCTGAAGTTGTGATAATCCAACTTGGAAAGACGCTTCTCAATGATGTTGAGGATGAATGTCTGCTTGTTCAAGAACTCTCATAGCTTCTTCTGGAGAAGAGAAGTATCTGAGTTTGCCATGGATATAGAACCTTACTTTTGCCAGAGGTAATAATGTATATTTGATTCCTTTCTCTCGTAGTACTGAAATTACAAGATTGAAAGAGCACCTCTGATTGGTTGTAGCTTTACTGAAGTCCAGAAAAACAGAAATCTTATGACCTTCATATATTAGACCTTTATCAGTCCAGGCTTTCTGCAAGATTGTCCTGCGATCTTGAAATCGGTGAAGTTTTATAAATACTGGTCGGGGAGAGTCGAATGCTTTTGCCTGTGGATCAAGATGTTTTGATGGAGCGGCATGGTGGGCTCTTTCGAGAAAAATTAATTCTTGAGGAGATTTTCTGCCCATTGCGATGGTAATGAGTTTCTCAAAAAACAAAGTAGGGTCCCTGGTGCCTTCCAGCCCTCCGGAATTCTGATCGACTTCAAGTTATCACAATGGGCACGATCCTCTTGGTCCTGTATTTTGGTCATTAGGTTCCTTAAGCTGAGCAGTGTGAGTGTTTACCACTTCAGATGAAGGATCTATAGTAGATTCTATAGTATGAACTTTATTTTCTAATGAGAATGTAAGTTCAGCAATACTGTCAACTTTAATATTTAATTGTGAAAGGGCTTGTATAATGGTAGATAATGATTGAGTGATGTTTTGTAAGCCCATCTGATTTGAAGGCAGATAGCTCACTTTTTAGGTTAAGAGCCCACCATGGTGGGTCCTCCTGCTGAGGTTGTAATGGTTCATTTGGTAGTTTGGGTGAAACTTGGGTAGTCAGCTGCTGTATGTGAAGAGAGGAGTTTGCAGACTGTCCCTTAGAAACAAACCCGGAAGTTGGTGTAAAAGGACCAAACAATAAAGAAGTTTGCCTGAAATGATTTTCAGTAGAAATTTGATTCTTCACTCCTTTAGATTTATCAAGACAAGTGACAGAGTCCTCTGGTGAGTCGGAGTCGAGATATTTGTATAGAACACTTCAGATCACTGTGTTGCTGAGCAGATGCCTGCTCAGTCTCTAAGGAGACAGATCAGAGTGGAGAGGAGACTGTTCGTGAGACTTCAGAAGTTGTATTTTCTTTTGTTTGGGTAGCCAGAGCATTTTTGGAAGCCATGAAGGAAATAGAAAGAGATGTGACGGAAAGCAGGTTAGTGCTGAGCTCCATCGTATTTGCAGTTTCAATGTCAGGATCCGGTTCAATCATGCTTGCATCGGCCCAGAAAGAAACCTATGCATCAGCTATGGTTTCAGGTATGTTCACAGGGCGTTGTGATGGCACTTGTGATGCCATTGCTTGCATATTAGGTGAGAGTGCAGTTTCTGATGAGCCTGCTCCTATATTGTCCGCGGCCGCTTCAGTGCCAGTTGAAATTGTGGGCAAGGAGGAGGTCGCAGGTTTAACAGGGAGAGTCCTGGGTGACTTAAGTCTTGCAATTAACAAATCCTCAAAATCAGCAGACTGTATCCTTGTAAGTTTAGGATCCAGAGTTAGAACAGCTTTTTGTGTCAGAGTAGTGTGTCAGGTTACTTATCTGGCTGATGATAATGATTTGGTAGATTTGATGAAGTCTGAGGCTTCCTTCGCTTCCCAAAATCGTTTTGACATCCTTAAATCTCAGCATATGCAGCAGGATATACTCCAAAGTTGGAAAAACAAGTTGGAAATAGTCAAAAAACACAGAGAGACACCAAGAAATGTTACACTTCTTGGACTGCTCTGGTGGAGCAAACCGAGCTACAGCATGACGTCGGCCATCTTGGCTACCTCTCTCCCCTGTCTCTTTTCTTAACAGCTGGAGCATTTTTTTTTTCAATGAACAAGGCCTGGGTTTGGGCTGCTCACTAATTTCCTTTTTACCTTTAGTTGTTCCTTAAAAGGTACAGTAGTAACTATATTGTAACCCAGCCCTCTTCGAGGGCAATGAACCTTCTGTTATTTGTCTCCGTATATTGGAACTTGTCTTGCTTGTATGACATTGAACCTCTGTAAAAGAGCAGCTTGCTCAAAGGCTTTTTCCAATGATTGGTATAAATCAATCAATCAATAAATAAATAAAAATAAAGAGTCTCTTGAATTCCATGACACATCCTCTGAGAACAATGACCTGAGTGAGTTTGAGGATGCTGAAACTGAGTCCTCACCTTATTCCACAAGGAAGCACTGGGGTAAAACACGATCCAAAAAATCAGTTGCTGAAGCCAGACACAAAACATCTTTCTACTGTTCCTCCTCATCTGTCACGTCAACCTCCTACTAAAAAAAACTAAGCAGTCCATCCTAATGTTTGCTTATCTTAAAGGTTCTGATACAGCATTTGGTGTCAGTTTACAACAATCTTCTATACCACTCCAAATTGAATCTGGTGGTCATGGGTGCAACCATCATACAAGAGGTCCGAGGTCTGGAGTAAGTTCAAATTCCAGTGATCTCCAGACATATTTTTCTGAGCAGGAGGATGACAAAAGGAGTGCTGTATGTTCACACTGTGACCAGGGTCTCAGCCGTGGTAAAAAAGTTTAATAAGCTGAGCTCAAAATGTCTTTGGAACCACCTTCTGAAAAAACATCCTGAGGTGGTAAGCTTGCATAAATCCCCTGCTGTTGATGTCTCTTCACGCCACTGCAATCTGTACTTCAAAAAAGCAAAACTAGTTCCTGACTCGGTTGATGCTGCTGCTGGTGGTGGTGGTGATGGTGGTAGAGGCAGTCAGTAATTGACCGAACACCACCAAAATCTTGTTTCTAGTCCTTGTCCAAGTATTCTAACAGGCACAAGACCAAGTCCCTCAAAAAAATGGTTCAGATGGTAAGACAGCAGATGTGCAGATCGTGATTCCCCCTCCCACAGCCTGAATCACCTGCATTTGTCCACTCTGGAGACAGGGCTAGGAGCAAGGCTATGCAAATTTCAAAAAACTTCTATCATAATAAAGGAAGCATTTCAGGTCCTCACAAAGTTCTTGCCAACTCACCCCATAGCTGTTCAGGTCACGCAGCTCATTGGTGAGATGATTGCACTGGATTTGCAACCTTATTCCAGGGTCAGACTGGGAAGCAAAGGGCCCACCTCGAAAGGAGGCCATGTTACGGACTGTGTGGTATGCCCTAGTGTATAAACTGTAGCTCAGATTTACATTTAAAATTCAAATACAATAAAATGTATTATACATAGCATGGATTTATACCATATCAGGTTTCTTAAGAAATGCATATCACACAATATGTGAAAGTGGATCACCATAAAGTGTATTTAAAAACTTAGAATGTAATTTTTCTATGAAGTGAGCTCTCACACTGAGAAACACAATGTAGGGAAGTAAACAAATGCCGAAAGAGCAACCACTGACTACATTAATTTTATAACTTCTTTAAACTAAATAGTGTAATAGCCACAAGATCAATCGGCCACACCATATACTTAAATTTGTACTTCAAACTGATGTAGACCTACTAACAGAATCGAGGACACTCAAAGCATAAAAATCAGGAAAATGATCTCACAGCTGTTTCCACCTGCAAATTAGTGACCCCCCCCATCCACCCACACAGACACACACTGGGAGCAGGGAATCCATCCTGAATTGGTCCCTAGCTACAGACTGAGAATCGCTTCTGCAACTGGAAAAGAAAGGAGTGCTTAGAGCTCAGGTTCTGAAACCAGAAGACCCTAGTTTAAAATTACCAGAGACACCCGTGTTACCTTGAGCAAGTTGCTTTGATTCTCTTTAGATGATACAGCTGCAAAAATGGATAGAGGATCAAAACTACTATGGATGCTGTAGCTCAACTGCAGTAGGCTATCTCTAGGGAAATAAACTGCATAATAAACATTGATAACAGGCTAAGAGTACCTGAGTCTAAGCTTGTATTTGTTTTGCCTCAAGATTCCTCACTGATGATTTGGCAACTTTAACAGAAGGGGTGTTATTTGGGTATTGTTATGAAGTAACAAAGCTGACAAATGCAAATGGGTCATTGTTGGCTCTGGAAGCTACAGTGAAGCCCACCAGGATGAAGCGCAGTGTCACAGGTTTACTGTATGACAAAAGGGATTAACTCCCATTGAAATTGCATTGTTTGCTGTAGTAACTCTACTGCAGAATTCTGCAGTGCTGCACTTCATCCTGGTGAGCTTCACTGTAGGTGTGAATTCCATTTGGAACTGTTTTGATTGTCTTACTGACTGGGAAACCACACTGTGCGCTAAATCATTTGACTGCAGTGATCTAACAGGTTTGGACGTCATAGTTCAATGTGAATTACACCAATGGCCAAGTCCTTTCTTGCTCCCTTTGACCTTTCCTGACCTCCCTAGGGGATCAAAGGTCAGTGAGTCTAAACAGACTGGATCACGGAGGAAAATGAAACCATCAGGGATTGGGGTCCTGGTCCCTTACCGAATTGGGCAGCAAGCACAAAGTCTAAGTAGTATATGTAAATAAGGGACTGGGCAGTTCTTTTTAGTGGAGGCGGGTGGGAGGCAGGAAGGTTTTACCACTGTAGTAGTACTTACTGTGCAACTAATTACCTAACCCACCTGGAACAAAATGGTTAGGGAAAGGGAATGATCATTTGTAATCTGACTGGACAGTAGAGTAGAGCAGAGCAGAGCAGAGTAGAGTAGAGTAGAGCAGAGTAGGCTAGCGGGCATATAACTTAAATGTTCCTTGTCTGGAGACAAATTTAGTAAAACAAAACAAGCAGCACAACATATTTACTTTTTGGCACAACACAAATACATTTTTTTTGTTACCACAGCCAGTGAGTCAATGCCGCTGACTGATTGACTTGACTTATTAAAACTCTTCCTCTCTCTTACCAGTGGGAATCAGACTGAGGTTTTTCAATGTAGCTGTCTCCAGGGCAGGCAATCTGTAGTGCTCCTGTCCACACCGGGCTCTACGATGCCGGTTCAACAACTAATTCATCAACTGGCATCACAGCGCCAGGCTCCATGTCAACCGCAATTTGCAGTCGGCAGGGGGCCGTGCACATCGAACTGTGTTTTTTCTCCCTGCACCCCCCGCACCCCCCACACTTTTAAATTCCAATTCCAAGTCAGAGTTGATTTGGAGAGGGGGTGCAGGATGGGGAAAAGTGTTACCGGGTCCCGGGCAGACTTCTACAGCAACATGTCACTGTTGTCGGTATCGACTTATGTCACTGTAGATGCGTTGCTGTACGGGGGTATACCACTCACAGACCTGGCACAGGCTCCCTCCTGCTCCTGCTTGGACTCCTCCTAGTCTCTGACTCTTTGACTCCTGGTAGCCATTCTAAACACAGTAGTGCAGTGACAGTATTTCTTGAGAGGAAGTCACACTACCCATAGCCACAACATGACCACATGCTGGCTCTGCTGCCGCTGCTCGCTGCAGTGCCTGATCTTAGACTACCCACTGGGTCCACTCCACTCCAGTAGTCTGTGGTCTATGCTAGTGTGCTTTTTGGTTGAGTTGACTCTCCAGCTCCAGGCTTTATCAAATCAAAGCAAAAGCAAAAACCCATGTCCGCAATCTGATTTGGCTGCAGTCAGTGCTATAGATACTTCGCTGCTCCTGGCTATATCATGATGAGACCAGATCATCAGACTAGAGAGACTGTAACCCAGGGAATGAAGTATTTTTGAACATCCCACTGCCAGTGCTTGCCATGCCCCCCCCCCCAGCATTAATCCCTACACAACAGCCAGTTGGTTTGGGAAAAGGCAAGATAGGGGCATGATTCAAGTAGGATTTCAGGTGAGACAGTGGGTGTATCTTTTATTTTCCCACTGCACAGCCCTGACCCCCTGTCTGTTCCTCAGTCATGTTTGTATATTAGGTTGAAACTTAGTGTCTGGAAGAAAGGAACCATTTATCTGGCAAGGACAAAGGTATGTAATCTACGAGCTCAGTCAGCTGTCTCCAAGTCTGTGATGTGCCCTCCCACCCCGCAAGCCAGAGGCAGCACAAAAGGCAGAGCGAGAAACTCTTGCTTTAGGATAGAATTAGATTACAATTGACTTAAAAAAAAATTTACAAAATGCTGCCCTGCTCCATATATGCAGTGATGCAACTGAGTACACGGGGGGCAGGCCAGAAATTTATGTGTATCCAGCCGTACCCAGTGATGAAAGTGAACAGGAACGCACAGGAACTCAGTTCCTGTACCTTTTTTGCAGCAGAAACGGAGTTCCTGTACTTCTTCCAACTGACACTGGAACTGAAATTCTTAAACCAGCAATTTATGACATTTCTTGGGCCTGTGACTTGAAATCAGGGTTTCCATAACAACATTTGACTTGTACAACAATCCTATTTTCCTAGAAATACTTCAATATCTCTAACTGAATCTACTAGTATCTAAGTATGTAGATGTGTCTTGACACAGCTATCCTTCAGATTGAGGATCTTCATTCTGCATTTCATATTTGCCAGTGCCTGAGTTACTGTACTTCTTGTCTACCACTTGCACCACTGGCCATACCAGTTCAACTCTGCCTTATTCTATTGTCGAAGATATTGGATTCCATACACTTCTACATTTTTGCAACCTCCATATCACATCCAATCACTAACTACTTTTTCTTGTACAGTCGTGCCAAACATCTATGAGGCATGATGCAGTCAGGTGGAGAAATTGCTGAACCAGGCTGTAAGCAGGGATTTCCACTGCACATCTGATGCAAGGACCAGTACAAGCTTACTACATACATACCTCTCACTCACAGCACACTGGTGTTCCCCTACACCAGTAGCACATGGTGGCATAACTGCTGTTGACTCCTCTTCCTCTGGCCTTGGCTGTAGCAATACCCCATGCCACTGGATGTGTGCTCTCCCTAGTGTTGCAGTCCATCCAAATGAACACACTGGTGTTAACATTTGTACGTCTTTGCAAGAGATGCTTGACTCCTGGATTAACACAACAGGTTTGCATGCATATACCGTTAGGAGGGTGATGGAATTATGTCACTGTGATGTGATCAAATGAATGGGGTCGAATGTTATTGTTTCGATTAGGAAGTTATAGCATTGAGTGTTTCGGTCATGGTAGCTGTAGTTGGTATGTTAGAGTGTGGTCTATTTAGAGTGCTGCTGACTGCTATAGTGTGGTGATGTTTGACAGGTGTGTGTCGAATGTGTAATTGTAGTCACACGTGTGTCTGTGTTGTTCATCTTGGTGCTGCAGCTGTTTGTGGTTAATGTAACTGGGATAGTGTACTTTGTTGTGGTTTCTCGTGGTCTTGTGTTAGTTTAGCGTGTCTCTGGAAATTTATTGATGCTTTAAGGTCAGAGCAACATATGAATGAAATAAAGATTCAGCAGTCTGCGTGTTGGATAAATGTTGGTACTTCCAGAAGAAGGTATAAGGATTGTAGCCAGAGAATAATGGACATTGTCGAACAGTATGAGGTTCGAACTGTTTCTGATTATCTTACAGGCATTGTGCTTAATTTTCAGTTACAAGTTTAACAGCTTTTGCCACTGCCATGTTTAAAGCAGCAGTGCAACGAAGGAACGGAAAAAATGATGTGCTGTTCAAATGGATACTGCTGTGTGAGGATTGAATTCCAATTTTGTTATATCTGTTTATTTGGTTTGTTTGTGTTTTAAATAAATGAACATTTTATATAAACGACAATTAATTCACGTGAACAAACTCACCAACCTCCATGTTTGTTTTGCAGGATTATTCCCAGCAAACTGTTGGACATGTTAAGATTTTCCCCACTATGTGCGCGTACTCGTGGCACTGCACCGACAGGAAGGAAGTGAGGATTTAGCTACTGTTAGAGAGCGACATTATCACGTCTATGAGTATATGCTGCTGTATTTTTGGTTTTAAATTGCTAAGTGGGACTGTAGTAACAGCCCAGTTTGTGAAAGATCTCCAATATCGCGGGTGTACTGCAAGGTGTGTTTCATTGTTATTCTATTTACATATCTGCGGTCGCCTGACGCTATAATTATTAAATGTTAATATTGCCTGCCTTTCACACTGTCTATACAGAGGCAAGGTGTAGAAAATGTAAAAGGTAGACAGTGTAGTTGATGTGCGGGTGGTTTGTTCTCTGTGCCACAAAGTGTACAAGCTGGAGTTTCAACAAGCCTGCATTAGTAACAGATGCAGACAACCTTCCCTCCCACTTAGAACTCAAACTCGTGCAGTCGCAAGGCCTTCCACTGCCATGCGAGTAGTGTTTGCGATGCGTATGCCCAGCCGATTTTTCAGTTTTTAGGTCTCTTGCAACAAGTAATTGAGTAGGAGACCTATACATTCACTGATCCTGCCTGCAGAGAGATGAGTTGCATTACCAGGTTGGGGGTTGGGGGGCTGTCCAGGTCAGTGTTAATGCACCCTCTGTCACGATAACCTCTTTTGCATTCCCCTTGTGGATTATTTATGTGCAACATGGCAGTTGGTGCTTCTGATTTTACAGCCTGGAAACCTGTAGCTGTTAGAAAAGTCATGGTCCACCATGATGTATGGTACTACGCCCTGTACAGTTTCATTTTGTTTGTTTTATTTAGGTGAAAGCATGAATACAGTATTTGATGGCCCATCTGGTATGCTTGCACACATTTTACTGTCTTGCATGCCATTCTCTGACTGCTGATATTGGGGATGGGATTGCTAGAGTTAACAACGGGAGAGCACTCACTCGCTCAATTATAATTTTGTCTTACTTAAAAAAAAAAGTTAATTATTCATGTGTTCACATAAATAAAAGAAACAAATATACATGGCGCATTACCCCCTCCCCCAAGACTGACTGTAAATCGGCATCTCACAGACCTTGTGTTAGTAGCTGTCCTCTTTATACTGAACCACACGTACAATCAATGGCAAGGTACCCTCCGTAGGCAACAATTTTATGTAGTATAGGGATCCATGTCAAGAGAGACTGCTCTGCTTTCCCCGATAGTGTAGCTAACATCTTGCAGTTGCCATGATGTGTCTTGCATGGGTTTCGCTCTGGGGTGGGGGTGGGTGATGTACAGTAGCTGCTATAAAACAAGCATAACAGCTAAAAGCACAAAAACACCTTCTCCCAAAGGGCACTTTTCCTAATCCCATGACTGAGCTGTCGAAGAATGCATTTTCAAGTTACCACGCCTCTCAGACTCATCACAGCATAAAAAGGCCACTGCGCATTCCTAGTAGCAGGACTATTTCTTAAGATTTGTTTTAAAAAAATGACATTTCTAAATGGTATCTTCTCAGCGTTACATCATATTTTGTGCCTGTGGGGGAACACTATGTGAAACACAACCCTCCACAGTACTGCACTACTTTGTAACATCACTCCTTCACTATCAATGCAAGTTACTGCACAGCGTCATTTTTCAAAGTACAGAACGCTGTTGACAACATCATGGTAACCTGTATTCCCAATGAAACAGACATGGCATTCCAGATTCCAACAAGCGTGGAACAACTATTTTACATTAAATCATGCAGAAATGTCCATAAAGCATTTATTTACAGAAATACAAAAAAACCTTGCACACTATCAACTTATAATAACAGCAATAATGTATGTACTGTGGTTAGATAACCAGTTAGTGATTCACCCCCTTGAGTCAATATGGCACTCGGTTGAGCCTCGTGCCACATTACACCCCAAGGGGGGTGATTAACACACTGGTGATCTAAGCTCTGTGTATACATTATTACTTAATACACTTCTCATTCTGTAATCTGATTGCAATCAATATTTTTGATTGATTATATAATATGAAAGTCTACTTCCCCATTGCATGCATTTATTATTTTGTTTAAAAATGTTTTCTTGCTCTCACTCATCACCCCTTGTGTTGGTATGCATGGTGTCATGTTTGTCATATTAGTGCTCCTTGTTTCTGTGTGATATGCCCATCTAACAACTGGAGCAAATGTCATCCGTTCTGACAGTTTTTATGTGTAATAATTATTGGTGGGATCCAGAAGCGCATGCATGTAACTCAGTACCCCATGAGTATGTGTCCTCGAATCACAGTAGATTAACCTAGCACTGCACATTCTTGTTGCAAAACTCCCTTGTGTGTATACCCGTGCACACACGGTACACCTGTACCTTTTCTAATTATAAATTTCTCGTAGCAGTGCCATGTATCTATCAGCTTACAATTATACATGAATTGATTGTTATTTTTTTTTAGTATTTCCTATTTCTTTCAGAAGGGTAAATAACATTGAAGAGTAAAGGACATAATAAGTCATTCTTTTGACAGTTATAGGAAAGATGGTGGTGGTGCAATGTGTTGGATTTTGAGCAGCATTTATCATGGAGATAATCTGGATGATGTGATGCTGCCCTAACCTCCAGCACCTCTTGGTTGAGGAATGAAGATTTAGAAAATGTGTTGTATGGCGAAAATAGAGGGATGTAGGAAATTACCTTTTTGGGGGTTGTGGGGGGAGCATGAATGGGGGGCAGGTGCCCTTTGAATAGTAGTCAGCACTGGGGGGGATCACCGTTGTGGGATGTGGGTATGCACAGGGAGGTTGGTGGGATGCAATGGTTGTGGGGCTGCTGTATTGATGAATACACTATGGAAATTGGGAGGATGTCCAATCTGTTGCAGACTACAAGGGCAGGAGGGGATGATGAAGGAGCTCTGTACAGGACTGTGTATCTGTAGGGTCTTTTGATGGTGGACGGTGTGGCTTTTGCAGCCATACTAGTAACATATGACACTCAGCATCAGGAATGTGATGTGATGATCCCAGGGTATATATTATACAGGAAAGACTGGGCCAAGGGGTTTGGGGATGGGGGTGGGGATTTACACTTTAATTGATGGACAAGACAAAGTGGGGTATGTTGGAGGGGGGAGGAGGGGAAGTTGTAATCAATTTGGATATAGTTTAGGGATGCCAAGGTCAGAGTACTGAGCATAGGGGTGGTATACAGATCACCAGCGCACGGGTTGGGTGACTTGATAAGGAAGTAGCTGCTCAGATTTGGAGAGTCTGCAAAAAAGATAGCACTGTGGTAATGGGTAATTTTAACCTATCAAGCCTGAACTGCTGCATACTTTCCACCATGAGTAGAAAATCAGGGATGTGGTGGTTCAGGCATCATTCGTGGAGAAGTTCAGAGAGGGCACATGACTGTTCCAGGCTTGCAGTGTGACCAAGTATCTGAGGCTTACATGGAAACATAGAAGTTGCATACAGAGAAGGGCCTCAATGTCCATCCAGTCTGCCCATTTTTTCTACCTTATGAATGTGTCATGTACCAGTATTCTCTCAAGGGAGATACTCATCTGTATTGCTCACTTATGCCTGTCTTATGCCTGTTTGAAGCCCTGCACTGTATTCATATCAAACACTTCACGAGGAAGGCTGTTCTATGTTCCCACCACCCTTTTTGGAGAAATAAAAACTTCTTCACATTGCCCCTTAATAGTCCTCTTTCTAATCTCATGCTGTGTCCATGTGTCATAGAAACATGGAAACATATACTTTGACGGCAGATTAGGAGCGCTTGGCCCACCTAGTCTGCCCATTTCCCTACCTACTGGATAGTCTGCAGATCCTAGTTAACCAATAGCCTATTACTTCCTAACCCCCACAAGAACTGTCTTATGTCTATCCCATGTATTCTTGAATTCCCTCAATGTTTTAGACTCCACAACATTATCAGAAAGGCTGTTTCATGCATCCACCATCCGCTGTGTGAAGAAATATTTTCTCACATTGCCCCTGAGCCATCCCCCCTCAATCTTCAAATTGTGTCCCCTTGTTCTTGCACATCTCTTTTTTCTGAAAGATTCTACCCTCTTGGACTTTGTTGATTCCCTTGAGGTACTCAGAAGTTTCTATCATGTTCCCCGTCTCCCACCTTTCTTCCATTGCTCTCTCCTCATATGGCTTCTGTTGCAGACCCTGCACCATTGTATAGAATGGGCAAAGAAATCCATGTATAATGATTGGCTGAGACTGGGTGCTAGCCATTGCAATATGAGAGTGCCACCACTAGGTAAAACAAGCCCCTGCCAACCAGGGCCAGTCACAGAATTCATAAGACAACTATTTCCTAGTTTCCATCACAAACATGGCTGCAGGCTTTACTCATACATAAAAAAACTTTGACTAGGCCCTGTCTATGTCCTTGTGGAGATGGGATCTACAGAACTGGAGGCAGTATACCAGATAGGATCTCACCTCTGTACAGAGGGATAACAACTTCCTGTTTTCTACTGGTGATGCCTCTCCCTATACATCCCAGTATCCTCCCCCACCATTCCTACAGCCTACTCACATTGCTTGCTAACCTTTAGGTCATCTGGTATGATGATATTATCCTCCACTTTATGGATGGCCTTACCTCATTTTGCTCCATCCCTGTCATTACTGCCTTTGCTTTTTTCTCCATTTACCCCTGCCCTTCTCCCTATCGACATCTCTATCTTGTTGTTTACCTCACTAAGTACCCTGATTAATTTGGTTCAAGGTCAGGTGGCATTCCTCTGTATCCCCTTCCCCTGGGGTGTGCCTGAAAATGGACAGAATTTGTGTTGTGCACCTACTCAGTCAACAAATGTAAATAAAATAAATGTTTAATTTATCAAGGTATATGCAGGTGAATGTGTATGACCTAACACCTTGCATTGTGTGTGGGGGGTTAGTGGGTGTGTGGTAGTACTCTGAATGTATGAGCCATGTACTCATATCACTCGTTTCAATTAGTATTTCATATGTGGACACTAGTGTAGTTAAGCATAACCTTGATTATTAAAAAAATGATAAGATGCGCACTAACTAAAGTGACACTCATTTTGATATGTGCTACATGAATGTTGTAATAATTTGTCATACATCTTCTCATCATCTGAAAAAAAAAAAAAAAAATGATGTTACCTACAATGATGTAACGAAATGTTGTGCTTTGTATTGTCCTCTTTGTGACAAGATACCTTTGGAAACGAGCCGCTGGCTCAAAGGTTGTAAACTGATGTATAAATAAATAAATAAATAAAATCTGTAATTTTTTAAATTTTTTTTATTTCAGCTTTAAGAAATGTCAGCGAAAAGAAAAGGTGGGAGACAGCCCGTGTATTCACCTCAATCTGCTAAGTAAAGGAAATTTGAAGAGGACCATAGTTGATGGAGATGTTCAGTTAATATCAGAGATATGATTACAGCATAGAATGAATTGAGAGATGAATGACAGTGCAGGACTGATAAAGATTTGGCTTTTTTCCTAATAATGTGTTATCGGTAAGTAACAAAGTTAACTGTGGGTGTATCACTTTCATATCTGTATGAGCTCCTTTCCCTCCCCCCTTGTGGCATTAATGTGCGTGAACTACCCTTTTGGTGAAATATTGCCTCCACATTGCCCTCCTAAATTTGCCTTCTTCCTACTTCAGACTGTGCCCCTTTCCCTTTACATCTTTTAATTTCCCTAATTATCCTCCATCCACCACACTCATTTCTTAAGATTAACAATCCTTTTCTTCTTGTCCCTTTTCTCCCTGATATAGTGAAAGAAAGCATTCTACCAATTATTAATCACTTCGGCTATGTGATGCTCCTTCTGTGTCTTTGCTCTCCAGGCTTTCTTACTTGCCTGTCTAGGCAACTGTAGGTCATTTTCCCCTATCCACATCCCTCTTTGACTCTCTGAATTTTCTATAGGCCAACCTCTTTTCCATTACTGCCTAGGCGACATCAGAAATGAACCAGCTGGATGCTCTTGGACCTAGTGTTCTTTCCCCTGAGCCTATAGCACTCATCTGTTGCAACCAGTATTTCTTCCTTAATGATGGACCATCTGCAGTCCATCCTCATATCGGACCATATTGGTCTTAGTTGAGATGCTTTCCCTGGCCATATCCAAGTGGAAGCACACTGTGCAATGGTTGCTTCCACGCAGTGGCTCCATTACCATTAGTCCCTGTACATGCTTCCCAACTGTGAGCACCAGTTCAAGAATTTCATCACTTCTTGTTTGTCACGGGACACCTTGAATCAGGAACCCTTTCTGAAGTCCTGCCAGGATCACATGACTCCTGGCACATGTTGTGGACTGCATGCTCCAGTCCACCTTGGGCAGGTTGAAGTCCCCCCAAATTACTTCTCCTTTCCCTGCTGGTTCCAATATTTTTGACATCAGTTCCCTGTCCCACTTCTCACCTTGACTGGGTGGTCTGTAAACCACCCCCAACTTCACCCTCCCTCCTCTATTGGACCTTAATTGAAACCATAATGCATCCATAATGTATGGGTGGTCCTTATTACCCACTGAAAGTAAATTATCTACAACCTTGTAATCCTACTGTTGTGATGTCAGAACCTTAAAAACACCTCTCATCTATGTCATACTGTAGCAGTGGGTTTACAAAAATGGAATGACAATGTTATTCAGTATTTTATACACCCAGAATACAATTGTTAGTCTCAGTACAGTATCCAAATAACAGTACAATTGTCAAAATTTACTGTTACTGAGTCTAACGATCTATATGGTGATAGAGCTTTTAACTCTGGTGTTATTTTGGCATGCTGTTGTACAGTCCATGTAGCCTAATAAATTGTTTTCCTATACAATCATGTGGTCATAGTGCAGATTCATTAATAAGGTAAGGCTAAATTACTTTTGTTGAGTGTGTGTGTGTGTGTGTGTGTGTGTGTGTGTGGAATTTGTCATGTCGAGTCCCATACACCATAAATGACAAGGCATTATCCTCTATACAGTGTATGGTGGAATGGTGTTATGCATATGCTTGTTCTGCTGCAGTAGTTACATCCACATGTTGTTCTGCTGCATTACTGATGTCACTGCTTCAGCAGAACAACTTAGAATGCATCCAAAATATTGTTCAAATTTTGTGCTGTCTGATATACGTTATTGTGTTGTGGTGTCTGATCATTCTTCACTTGTGACTGAGTAAATATTGTTTTTTTGAAATAGTAAAAATTTATTCTCAGTTGTCTTCATTAGCTGATGTTTTTGTGCGATTTGCTTTGCTGCTAATGCCCATTCACTATAAAAGATTGAGGTTTATGTGACAATGGCGAAAGCCTAAAGGCAATCACCGTTATCGAGAAGTCAAGAGTGCCGAAAAATGTTTTCAGCACTCTGACACCCCGGCGCACAGCAAAACAGCACTGGGGACTTACTTTTTAAATGTTTTATGTGGGGGCTGTACCCTCCCCACACACCCCCAGTGGGGGGGGGGCTTCACACCCCGCACCCCTCTACTTAAGGATTCTCAACTCCAGGGGGGTGCATGTCGGAGGGGGTAAAACCATAAAAAAAAAAGGTTTGGGCCGGGTGCAACAAAAGTGCACCAGTGCCCGGACCTGAACCCAGTACCCTGCTGACCAGAACCACCAACCCACCCACCACACCATGGGGTCAGCTCAGCAACCCACCATGGCACCACCCCTCACATTCCCTCCCACCCCTCACTGTGTGTGCACGCTCCCCCTCCCATGCATAAGTATAGCGACATCCTGTCACTATATTCACTGCCCCCTCATCTGGGCTTTCCTACCCTACGGTAGCCCTGGACACATGCACCGGGGGATTCGGTCCTTATTATTGTAGGCACCCAATCCCTAGCACTCATATGTCGGGCTACCAAAGATTGTGTATGAATAGTCTTACAAAAACAAGGATATTCTTGTATTGAGCGGTTTCCGTGATAAGAGAGCACTTATTGAGCTGTGCTTTCGAGGTCATCTGTTACGAAGGAAACCTCTCCATACAAGAATATCTCTGTTGTGTATGACTGATCATATACAATCCTCTATACGTGCATTCATTCTTTGAAATTATGTAGCCATTTTAAATTCTGTCTAGTGTTTATGAAAATTATGTGATTAAAAGATGGGCACTTGTGTTGGTTTAACTAGTTCCATCTTTTTCTTCAACATCTTTTAATACAGTATTTTTGTAATATAATTTGTATGCTGTGGTGTCTATTTTAAGTCTAAATTAATTATAAAAAAGTTATAACTTCTGATGTGTTTCTTATGGTTATTGACTAATCATTAAAGTCTTCTTGGATTTTTTATAGCCATATTATAATCGCAACAAGGCATTCCAGGTTGTGCATCATCTCTGCATAATGCCACACCTAGGGTGGCAGAAGCACTCGGCCTGTGGCATCGTGCTTTGACCCACCCAAGGTGTGACATTATTCAGCGACGATGCACATCCTGGAGTGCCTTATTGCTTAAGTGCTGTTGACAGGATAGAATACTGCATGTCAATAATTGGTCTGTAACTTGATCTCATGTGTTGTTGAGGTCTATCTACTTTTTTTCATTCTTAGTCAATATGGAGAGGTATTCTACATCATGTCGTAGACAAACATTCATGGCACATGTTTATTCCAGGTGATTTCGATCAATGTCTTCATAAAGAAATTGAGATTCCCACTAACTGAAAAGTATGGCTAGTGAAAGGGTTGGCTGCTCATAATGCTTTACGTGACATTGTGTGTGATAGGTGGTTGAACAATAAATTGAACTACTTTGTCAATGGCAGGTAATGCTTGATGTTTAGCATACGTCATGTGATGTCTTTCATCATTAGTAGCAGCACTATATAGTGACGTAACCATTGCATAAACAGAGTATGCACTGCATGTGATTTGTAGTTGTAGTGCGATTCATGGCTATGCATTTGAAACGACACATTGATCCTCGTTCATAACATCTTATTTAGTATGGTAATGTGATACTGTAAGTTAGTTAATCTGTCGTACACAATTTATGTCTTGTTTTTCTAGATTGTCTATTCACATAATAGTTGTATGTTATCTCAGCACTGTTTTATAAATTTAAATTGGACTGTTAAATGCATTTGCAATGTAGTTATTTTCTGTTCTGTTTTATGTACAACTGTGATCAACTGTGAAATGTGCAGGACAACAGGAGAACTTGAATGTTTCAATAGTCTCATTTTGATGTACGCTGGAAAATGGTTTGCCTATGGGTAATGTATGATGTACTGGTGACAAGCAATTTTCTGACTACTAACAGTTTCATGTGAAAAGTGTAGCAAATAACATAGAGGTTTAGGTGTAGTGTTTGGTTAATAACCATGATGTGAACAATTCTCGAGGTTTCCATGATGTCATTGTAAACCTTTGGAGTGTATGTTGTGAGGTTTTCAGATGGCATGGCAATCTCAAGTAGTGTGATATGCGTGGTTGTTAACCAAAGATCATTCATTATATTTTATGGTGTATTGGTTACCAAGATTGTGTAATTGTAGCTTTTCAAGGCTGATGCGTGATTTGAACATATCAGTGGTTGATTGCAGATATATATGCATTGTATTGTGTCGTGTGCTCATAATTCCCCCCCCCCCCAAGTCAACCCTAGTCCCACTTATGGCCCCACCCAGCAACTCTATGTGCCTGTCCCATGCTTTTCTTTTAAACCTTCCATAATATCAGCCCCACTACCTCTTCATGTAGCCAGTCTTTGCTTGAATTTATTCATATTTCACCTGGAGATCACAGTGGCAGATAATGCATTCCAGTGTGCCACAACACTTTGTGAGAACCACTTACCTCTATGATTTTTTATAGTAGTGTTCCCCTTTGAGTTGAAGTTGGTGGCTCCTATATGGTTGCTCTCATCTGAATTGTTACCACTATCTCTATGTATTTCCAGAGGTAATACCTCCAGAACTGGACACTGTAATCGATGTGCAGCCTCACATAGGCTTGATACTGGTGCATCAGGACCACCTTTTTCCTGCCATTTACATATGTAGTACAGATATAGATTATAGGTATATCCTATATTGATTGTTTCTACCTTCATACGATTCTGGACTAATATTACCATTTTCTGATGGTAAAGGTAAAGTGGGCAGAAGTATGAGAGTGAACATTAAATTCAAATATTATGAATGAAGTGACATAGTTTGTCAACTCTTAATATTGATTTAATTTTTCATTACAATTTAACCACAGATTTGAGGGTTACTTGGCACGGAATATTTTGGCAGCGATTGACCACAACAGCCATATAGGCAGGAATCTTCTAAAGAATAAATGTGGAGAAGTGATGTAAGTATAAAATTTTTTGATTTTTTTTTCTACGGCAGATTTCGCTCATCCCTATTTTACAGTGATGTGGTGTCCCAACTCTCCATTTCATTATTGTTTTGTGCTGTCCCCATTCCTGTGAGGTATCCACTCTATGGCACATCCTGATGTCATCATCAATGTTTGTGTAAAACTCCTTGTAGAGAAAATCCATAATTACACACAACCCTACAGTATGTAGTACTTTTCTTTTTTCATCACCCCCAATCCTGCCACCCAACATGCACATGATTTAGTTGAAATCATATGTATGCTGAATGAATTCCTTCAATTTGTTCATCAGTACTGCAATCAATCATTTGTTCACCCATGAAGCTATCCAGACCATACTTTTCATTCAGGATTTGAATGACTGGATTCTCAAGTCAAGGATCAGCACAAATTCAATAGTATCCCGCTGTGTGTATTTCTCTTATGTGTGGTTTGTCCAGTTGAGTGGGGACACAGATAAGCATAAAACTCAAGCAAATAACATTGGGAATTGATATTTCACTTCGTGAACAAGGTACAGTACTTATCACTTTTTATCAGTGAGCAATTCACTTAATTTATTGCTACCATTCATTACATATAGCAAACGTCTGATAAAGTAGCATCCTTGCATCTTGACTTTTCAGGTATATTCAGGTCAATAACAAGTAAGCAATAAAGCACAACAGGGTGTGTATAAAACATATTTTACCATATGACATGGGTCCTGGTGAGGCACAAGGCCATCGGTTGAGTGACGTCAGCCACTGGACATGAGGTACTATATGTTTTTTAAGCACCCCAACGAAGCTTACTGCGCTTAGGAAATGGGCTCCTTTTTTTGTTAACAGCATGTTTACATTTAGAAACAATACATTAACATGTGTTCATTTATGATAAATTAGTCATTCCATGAATAGTAAGTGATGACATAGATGATGTCATTGTATCACTGTTGGACAAACTTTTTTCTTTGGTGGCATCTAGATTCAATATATTGAATGTTTATCAGGGAATGTTTCTCAGTGAATAAATGGATTCAAAATTATGCTCAGTTCCACTGCCAACATATTTCCATCCTAACATACTGTACATGCACACAACAAAGGACTCTGTTACAGCCCAAGACTCAGTTATCTCACTGTCAGGACAAGCAAAAGAGATTTCCAGGCTGAGCAGGTAAAGAAATAAGGAGGAGTTGACATTGTCAGTAAGGAAACAATTGAAGTGAAAACTATAAATAATACTTATTGTTTCTAATCTGTTTATGTGTATAAGAAAAGTGTGATGATCATGGAAACAACATTTAATTGATATATAATTACTGTTGACCATAAATATCAACCGGATTACTGTTTTGTTAAAAAAGCATATCAACTGGATTTCAGGTTATTATGCTCAAAAGGCAATAATAACCCAAAATCCAGTTGATATGACACTTTATAATAACCTGAAATCAGGTTGATATAACATTCCCCAAAGAAAATACTTTAAAACTGTTGCATTCCATTGTTTCACAAACAGTATTTCAACTGCAGTATTTTAAACTGTGTTTTATTCCTGTACAGTTCAATTTCTTCAACAATAAAATTGCACTCTAGCTAAAAAATGTCTGTTTCTTTCAAGCTGCTAGAAATACAGTCTAAACCTCCACACCAGCAATTATGAAACATAAAGGATAGGTAAGTTTGATATCATGGATTTTTTTCACACACCCTCGGTGTGTGATGACCACATAAACTTCTCGAGCTCACATTAAGAAAGACTCATGGATGTATAACATAAAAGTTCAACACTGTTTAATTGATAATGTTTACATAGCATTTAGCCATTACAGTTATTACCTGAGAATCTGTTATGTCTAATTAAATTTTTTTTAAAGTGACAGTTTTTAATTAAATCAATGCAGTTCACAGTAAATCTGTATTACTTTCTTTTTAAATATAGTACTGCACTATATAAGTCATTAGGTTTTGTTCTTGAAAAACTGCTATTTTTTTAACTATATTATAATTAATGGGTTGCATTTTTTCCCCATTGAAAAAGTTATGTATTGAATGCCATAATACACGTATATGTATTACGGCATTTTGTTAATACATGGCTCTTTGTGTCAGACTGTCAGTGGTACATCAAAAGAGAAAGTGGTCCAGATCCCTGCTGTGTGCTAAGGTTTCCAATTTTTTTATTTTAAAAATAGCTTCAGTCCCTCATCGGTGGTGCCCACAAGGGAAGCCACATACGCAATCTTGCACTCTCCGTCGGGCCGGATGAGACAGGAGCATCAAGAGGAGCAAGGCCCCCAAGTTATCCCTCCTACTGCCTGTCTCCAGTGCTCCTCACCAGCCAGCATCTCTAGCTGCCTCCTTCTCTAACTTCACCCAAGGCTGGGGTGGTGAGTAAGCGGTAGCACCACTGGCCAGGTGCTGACCGCGTGGATCAAAATAAATAAAAACTTTTTATTTCCACACTGCAGTTGGTGAAAAAATGCAACCCCTTAAATTATATAAAACCAAATATGGGGTGCAGTGTATACACTTGAATTTAACACACACTCTCGTTGTTGGATGGCTACCATGTGCCATCCAACAACTCGGGTGTGTATTAAATTCTCAAAACACACTGCACCCCACACTTTATCCTATATATAATTTTAATAAATGCATTTTTTGTGAAGCAATACTATGAGCAATTACTACTGATCAAAAAGTTATTGGTTACAATGCATATTAATAAAATTGATGCCTAAATGAATTGACAATCAGATAATCTTTCATAAAACTGCATCTATGCAATCACATGAATGTATGTGACAGGGTTTACAAATTACAGTCAGAGTCAATGTTACAAGAGTAACTCCTAGCTGGCCCGGTGGCATTGAGGACTGAGGCGCAGGATGCCTTACCTCGCGATTCATCAGCAACACGTTTGTGAACGAGCATGCACCACCTGGAGTCAGCAGGGGACAAGAAGGATTGAGCATCTAACTAATTGCTCTCCTTCTCTGGGGAGGGTGGTCCTCAGTGGTTGGCACTCATCTGATCCCTAGCAGATGATAGGGGACAGGGCGCAGAGCTGCAGAAGGAGGAGGAGTTACTGCAGAAGCTTGAAGGAAGCGTATAAAAAAATATTAACTCCACATGCACGTGATTTGTTGATTTTAATCAGGGTAGTATTTCTATACAGTAAGGCAATAAGTAAAATCAATATTCAAAATCAGGACAGCTTCATCTCAACTATGCATTGCATATTCATCGAGAAGTCCCACTCATTTTTGTTTAATTACCGAGAATGGGACAATGTGGATAAATATTACACAAATTGATCAATGTGAATCGCATGCATGTGGAGTTTCAGTATGAACATTACAAATAGGGTCACCCATATGCCTGCATGGGGAATAGCAAGCACAGTCATTAAATGCTTCTGTTTGTTCCAGTGTCGACTGGATTGTATTTTAATAATTGTGTTACTCTGAAAAGTCAAAAGTTTCAGATTACATATGAGTAAACAATACTTAAGCAACGTATAATGAGAGGGTATTGGTGATGTCATGATTTACCCACCTGATGATCCGTGGTGTCTTAAGTGAGCCAGCGCGTTACCACGGGAGCCATTACTGTAGCATGAGACGACCAGTATTTTCTCGGATTTCCATACCACAAATGGATGTCCATCTGCAGTATAGGAAATCAAGAAAATACCACTGCTCTAATGCTCAGTGGTGGTCACACTGATAGCTTTCTGCCACAGGTTGCACTGTCTATGCTTTTAAAGTCGCTGAACTGCTGTGGGTGACCAATGTTTTAGCAGCACAAGTAAGTTATGCTTTTTGGGGGATTTGGGTCGGGGGAACATGATGGCCCTCCTGCTATTTTTGCAGACTTTCTTGGCAAGCAGGGAAAAATGGGTGCATCTCATCAACATTCAGGGTGCCCAAGGATCTTCTCAGAAATGGGCCATCCTAGGTAGGCTCTTTGTACAAAGCAGGCTCTATTGGAAATATAAATGAATCTCACAGCAGACGCTTCTGCCAATGAGATTCATTTATTTACTGAGCCCATTTTCTAAGAATAAATAATATTTAAGTAACATATAATGAGAGGGTATTGGTGATGTCATGATTTACCCACCTGATGTGGTTTACTACCGAGGCGAACACAGTGAGAGTAAACACATCAGAAAGCGGATAATTACTATCATAACCCACATAGTTTATACAGACATAACACATATGCAAATAGTTTCAATTAAAGTGGATCTGAAACATAGTACAGACAATAGGTCAGTGAATAAATATGTTTGATTAACTTATGTAAATATAAAAATACAACAAAATACATCTTGGCCAATTATCTTAATGCAATTGCTGATGTCATTATTATGACAGTCTATGTGGCATGGCAGAAAACCCACGTAGACACCGTTGGGATCTGGAAATTTGTCCCTTATATGCCAGACACAGCATGAAGGGATAACACGTCTATTGCCTGAAGCCAGACGTCCATGCTGCCATAAAATAAATTGTCTGTATGCAGTGTACCACATTTCTCTATTGTAGTCATGTTGTACAACACCAGCTAATCCAAAAATATCATTTCTGTATGCTACAGCTATTGCCAGCATGGGTTCAGATAAGCACAGAAATTTAATTGCACATGTCCGTGACACACAGTTCTCAGGAACTTTCCCACAACATGTTCTTTCAATTGCAGTGGGCATCTCCCTGCAGTTCCCAAAGACACACCATGGAAAGGACGAATGCTGGGTTTTTGACACTGATGATGAGGATCCTGCATCACATAACAAATTGAGTGTTCCTCCAGGATGCATCTGTGTGAGTTGCAATGCATAATTTTGAAGAGCTTCCACATCCATGTTTGCTATTAATTCCTATACCCAGATAAATACAAAAGGAAAAAAATTAAGATGTATTGGAAACATTTTTCATTTAATGTCATTTACACTTATACGACATTAAAAACAAAGTTAAACAAACTGGCACATCAACATTATTATTATTTGTAATCTCTGAAGTTATGTAGGGATGGTGAAATGTGTTCTGACATTGGCAAAGAATATGGTAAGGGGACTCACCAACCAATTCTAAGAAAGGGTAAGAAGGGGAACAGTTAAGAGGTCATATATTTTTCCCTTTTCAGACAACTCAATGGAAATAGCAGAATTCTGTTGTGTAGGAAAACACAAAGTAGGTTATACTGGAGTACCAGGATTGTGGAAGTGGTGAGGACAAGAGGTGATTCCCTGAGGCAGGCATTGCATACCTGATGCCTGCAAAACTTACGTTTCTCAGTGGTGGTCAAAACACGTGTCTGCTGTATGGGATAAAATGTTTTAAAACAAATTATACAAACACAAACAGGAGCTGGGACATACTGGGATTAGCCTGGGCAGGGCAGCGTACAGTTCCTTGTCCTCCCAGGTTGCACCCTATACCCCCACTCAACAATACCTGCTGTCATTGAACAATCCACAGAGCCATGCATGTACATCCCTTGTTTGTTGCTTTTTCTCCACATTGTCCCTATGCTCCGGTACTATCTCCAAGAAGTAGCCCAATTACCCCACATCCTGACAGACCCTGACCAGATCCCTAAACCTAGCCTGAATCTACAGCACACTGTTCCCCTCTACATCATTTGTACCCATGTGCAATGATATGTCAGGGGTACAACCACACTCCTTCAACAGAGCATAGACCAGATGTATGGCTTGAAGCACCATCAAGCCAGATATATGCCTGGTCTTAACAATGCATGAAGTCTCCCCACTTCCCCTCCACCTGATCCCCCTAATCATGGAGTCACCAAAGATGAGCAATCTTTTTATTTATTTATTTATTTAGGAAATCAGAATTACAACCCTTTGAGTCATAGACTCATTTCCAAAGGCTCCATGTCAGAATAAAACATAGACATTCATACAGTACATACATAGACTAAACGTGGGTGAGCAATCATACAGAGTATAAGTATAATGAGCACGGGTATACATTTGGTAGTTAAAACAGGGCAGAGCTATCGACATATTTACCTAATGAGCGGTTAAGACCTATACAATTGGTAGCTAAAGCAATGCATGATATGAGTTGGTAGTAAGCAGCCTCAGGGAGGTCTTATCTTATACATAATGCAATGCATTCATAGTCCAGTGCAGCTATATGGTAACCAAGGGAGGTGAGGAGCCTGTAGGCTAGAAATAGTGAGGGCTTTCCACTGCCTGGCCAAGGGTTGGTGCATGGTCTAGTGGTATGGTGCAGGATCCACAGGTTACCGGTTACACTGGCATTGACGTGAGGAGAGGATATGGGCCCTTAAGGCAGCTTTAAAAGGACCTAGACTGGTGATTGATGTGACAGCCGGAGGGAGGGCATTGTACCAGGATGGAGCTCTAAGGGGGAAGGATCGCTAGGCCAGGGTGGTCCTGATCCTAGGCACCTTCCAGATAGTTTTTGGGGCAGCCCGTGTGGACGTTGAGATGGTGGCTGCCTGAAGAGAAGCCATGACACCTAATGGGGTTAAACCCAGGTAGACTTTTTTGGTGAAGAGACAGGTCTGGTATAATAGTCTTTCCTCATGGGAGAGGATATTGGTGAGTGCGTATAGGGTGCAGGTATGTGTATTTCTGTCGGCACCAGAGAGAAGCCGGCAGGCCTTATTGATGACTACTTGTATTTGATGAAGTGCCGTAGGATCGCCGGCAGCATAGATTGTGAGGCCATAGTCCACCAGTGATAAGACTGAGGAGGTAATGGCTAGGTGAAGTGCTTCAGGTGGCAGGCAGTCTTTATGTCTGTAAAGGAGACCAATGCAGGTGTTGGTGATGGAGGTGAGGATTTTTATATGTTCATGGAATGAGAGGGAAGAGTCAAATGTAATACCTAGATACTTATACTTTTGGACCTGTTCCAGTGGGATGAGAGAGGCGGAGAGTATTTCTGGGGGGGGGGGAATCCTTTGATTTGTTTTGGCAGTGGGCATAGAGCATTGTCTTAGTTTTTTTTAATGTTGACCATCAATCTGTGTTCAGCAAACCAGTGTTCAATCTGAGAGAAGGAGTTTTGTAAGATACGCTGGAGAAAGAGAGATGATCAGGATGTGTGGCATAAAGACCAGCGTCGTCAGAAGCTGAAATGGCAATATAATACGATAAGTGGAGCTCGCTTAGAGAGAGCAATTTTGCTTTCCCAGGCTGGTCAATACTTTGATGGGGACCGTGCAGGGAAGGTTCTAGCCTGGCAACTCCACAGGAAGGATGGAGAGAGAGAGAGAGAACCATAACCCAAATTCACAATATAGCTGGGATAAAGGTGGATAGCCCTAATGAAGTGGAACAGGCCTTCGGGGATTTCTACAGACAACTGTACTCGTCTGAGGTCTCCCCAACTCCTGAGCTGATGAGTAAGTTTCTGGGTAGAGGTTCCTTAAGAACACTCTCAGAGCAGCAGACTGTGATTCTGGAGTCTCCTCTGTCGCAAGCAGAGATTAGTTCAGCTACTAAAAGCCTTAAGGGAGGGAAGGCACCCGGACCCGATGGGTTGCCAATTGATCTTTTTAAGTGTTGCCATAATCTACTATTAGAACCTCTAAGTGATATGTTGCTTGAGAGCCTGACATCTGGATGACTGCCCCCTCCACCCGATCAGCGACCATCACTGTACTCCCAAAACTGGGCAAAGACCCATCCTGTTGTGCCTCATATTGGCCTATCTCACTATTAACAGCTGACTATAAGGTGTTAGCTAAGGCATTGGCCTCTAGATTGGAGCCCTTACTTCCCGAATTAGTACATCCGGACCAGACAGGTTTCGTAAAAGGTCGGCAGGGGAAATACAATATTTGGAGAACATTGAATATAGCTCATAGATGGGAGAAATCTAAAAGTAAAAATGGGGCAGCTATCCTTGCACTAGACGCTGAGAAAGCGTTCGATCGGGTGGAGTGGGGGTACCTTTTCACAACCTTGGAGGGTATGGGATTCTGCCTGAACTTTATTTCATGGATTAAAACCTTGTACTCAAAGCCTGCAGCACAAGTAATAATAAATGACCGCATGACCCCCGAGTTTACCCTGGGTAGAGGGACAAGACAGGGTTGTCCACTCTCTCCCCTGCTTTATATTTTGTTGCTAGAGCCACTTGCAGGTGTATTCCGGGAGAGTCTGGATGTCAGAGGTTTTCGAATCAACAATAGTAAGCATAAACTTGCTATGTATGCTGATGACCTCCTTTTATACCTTCAGAATCTGGCAGAAGACTTACCGGAAGTCCATGCAATCTTACAGGAATATGGGGCTATATCGGGCCATAAAATTAATTGGTGAAAAAGTGAGGTCCTACCAATTGGCATATTGGATAGACAATCTCTGATCCTGCACCTGAATGGCCTGCAACTGGTCAAAAAAATTAAATACTTGGGTATCTATTTCTCTGGCAGGGCATACGCTACTTATGGTCTGAACTTTAGGCCTCTGATGGGGGTCATAGCAGTGGACTGTGAGAGATGGACTGCCCTACCACTGACTCTAATGGGGAGAGTGAGGGTAATAAATATGATGGTCTTGCCCAGATTATTATATTTTTCTCAATCCCTTCCGATTAAACTCCCCAAAAAAATCACTTTAGGAAAGTAGACGCGATTATTTATAGATTCTTAAGGCGGGGCAAGTCAGCCAGGGTTCAGAAATCAATTCTTCAGTTACCACAAAGATGGGGGGGGCCTCAGCCTTCCTAATTTTCAGTTTTATTACCTCGCTGCTCAGCTTACTGCTTTGTCCACTGGAGTGGAGAGTGGGGGGGGGTGGTTGGAAATTGAGGAATCTGGTAGTGATCGGTGTGTTACGGGTGGACTTTAGCAGAAGTGCTCTGGTTAAATGAGCCATTAGAACTTCCAAATCCCTTTATGTCATCCACCATAGATGCTTGGTATAAGGTACACCTTCTAAGTTGGAGAAGGGCCGCCCCACCTAAAATGATGTTAATACTGGATGCGATAAATTTAAAGGCTCACTGTGATGTGGCTATGATTCAGAGATTGAAGGACTGGGAAAGAAGGGGACTCAATGGGTATTTCAGCTTTATGAGGGGGAATGAATAGTGAATTTTACCTACCTCTCTACTAATTGGAACATACCTAAGGGGGATTTCTTTATATTTCTTAAGCTTCAGAATACACTAGGCCAGACCTTGGGCCCAACAGAGGGATGGACTCCACTCTCACCGTTCGAAGAATGCTTATTTTTTCCACAGACCTGCACTAAATCACTGTCCACCTACTACTGAACCTTACAGGGAGGGGAGTGGGATGCCATCAACAAAATCGTTGACAAATGGGGACGTGATCTTGGTGGGATGGTAAATGATACACTTTGGAAACGAGCATGCAATCATTTCATAGTCTGCTCAAGGAGTAATAAGTTATGTCAAGTGCAATTTAATTTTTTGCACCAAGCGTATTTTACTCCAGTGAGATTACACAAAATGGACCCCTCAAAGGCTGACTGTTGTCCAAGATGTAGGGTTCCTCAGGAGGACATTATTCACCTGGCTTTATCATGCCCTGGGTTAAATTCCTTCTGGAGTGAAATGCATGACATAATGGCATGTGTTTTGGCCTCTTCTCCTCCTTTTACCCCGGAGGAGCTCCTCCTGGGGGCAGATCCAGATCACCCTAGCAGGTCGGCGCATGGAGCCCTTTGGTTACTAGCATTAGTCAATGCACGGAAGACTATTGCTCAGTGTTGGATATCGGCCTCTTCTCCCAGCATCCACCAGTGGGTGAATAATTTAAGACAGTGCATGGCAATTGAACGGGCACAATTGTCGGCCTTGGGGAAATATGAGGAATTTTTGGAGCTGTGGGGACCATTGGTAGCAGCCATCGAATCTGATTCTTTCCCTCTCTGATGGAGCCAAGCCTGGAGCGTGTACGGGTTGAGTTTGGGGATAATAACATTCACCTCCTACATCCTTCATCAATAAAATCATTAATTCATGATGGACGTGAACTGCTGTATATGTAAACACCTCACTATGACTCCTGTGTTGAGGGTAGTTCAATGTTGGTACAGTAGATGACATTGTACATGTGATTTTCGCCCATGTGATGTTCACTAGTATAACTATAAGTAAATGTTTACATGATCTATTACAATAGAAATACACCTCTGTAAAAAACTTCAGTGACACTGTAATGGTTAATATTGTCAGAATGTAGCACTGGCAACGGTGCGTTTCAGACATGTAATCTGATGTAATTTGTACCTCATTCTTCTTGTCTCAATAAAAACTATGTTGACAAAAAAAGAACAGCGTTGTCCACGTAGAGGAGAAGGTTGCTGGGGCAGGATTTAGGCAGGGCATTGAGGTAGATGCTGAATAGCAGGAGACCCAGGATAGATCCTTGGGGAACTCCTCAGCACACAGGCAGCATAGTAGATATGGTATTATTAATTTTAACACATTGGGTTCTAGATGAAAGATAGCTGGAGAACCATGAAAGTGGACAATGAGAGACCCCAATTTGTTGTAATGTGTTAAGAAGGAGGGGATGAGAAACCGTGTCGAAGGTCTTTGAGAGGTCTATAAACATGGCCCCTGTGAGGTGCCCCTTGTCAAGCGTGGAGTGCAGGGAGTTAACGAATTCTGTGAGGGCGGTCGTAGTACTATGACCAGCTCTGAAACCATGCTGCTCCCTACATAAGAGGTTGTGTGCGAGGAGGTAGTCAGTGAACTGATTGGCCATGATCTTTTCAAGGGCTTTAGAGAGTGGGGGGAGAATTGAGATAGGCCGGTAGTTGTTTGGGAGTTAGCTGTCGCCATATTTCAATATTGATGTTATCACTGCCGTTTTGCATGAGGTTGGGAACTAGCCCAGGCGCAGGGACAGATTTAGAAGGTCTGTGAGTGGGGAGATAACTGAGTCTAGCACAAGGTGTAGGATACGCATATCAAAGGCGTCTTTGCAGTAATTGGAGCTCTGGAGGGCTTTGGACAGGTAGGCATTCACTTCTGTAGGGGTAATGACTCTGAGTTTGAAGGGGGGTAGAGGAGCTCAGGTGGTGGGGTAGGCTGAATTGGATTAAAACATTTGCTAGGGAGGACTGAGCTGAGGTCTGAGAAGGTGGAGTTGAGGCAGTTAGCTATGTGAAGTGTGTCTGTGGTGGTAGTACCATTAACACTAAGTTGGGGGAGAGCCGGATTTACCATTAAGCTCCTTGATGTTATCCCAGAACTTTCTTGTGCTATCCCAGATGGTGGCTAGGGCGGTTTTGTAGTGCTCTGCCTTGGCCTTGAGGATTGCCCAGGTACTTTTATTGCAGGCAGCATTATAGGCCTGCCTATCACTTAGCAAACCGGAGGCAGTGGCATGATGTCAGAGGTTGTCACACATTTTGAACTGTTGTAGGAGTTCTGGGGTGATCCGGGGGCACTACGTTTCTTAGTGGTCACGTTGACGGTTGGTGCAAAGGCATCACAGGTGCTGGTGAAGTAGTGCAATGCATCAACTATGTGCTGGGCTTTGGAAATAGGGGACTCGTCCCAGTTAATTAGATATTGTTTGAGTTTGGCTATGCCTCCTGGGTGTAGTCGACGATGAAAGGTGATATTTGGTGGTGGTTTAGGTAGCTGACAGGACCAGCCGAAGATGATTGGGGAGTGGTCGCTTAAGGCATTGGGTAGGACACGCAGGTCAGAAATATGGTGGGGACGATTAGTGAGCAGGATATCTAGTCGGGTGTGGGTTCCATTAGTGGAGTTGGCCCTGGTAGGCTGAGATACCAGTTGGTTCATATCTAACACAGCAAAGGTATTTTTGGCGTGTGCTGATGAGCTCACCAGCCAGTTTATGTTGAGATCCCCAACTAGGATTTGTTCCATTTTGTGGGGGAGGCTGGCTAGATAGTCAGAGAGCGCTTTGCAGGCAGGGGATTGGCTGCAGGGTGGGATGTAGGTTACGGTGAGAGTAAGAGGAGCATGGTGTGGGTCAGGGGAGAGTTTTATTGAGAGAGCTTGGGCACCATGGTCTAGGGAGAGCACAGGCAGGGCTTGGTAATGCAGTGAGTCATTTATATAGAAGGCACAGACACTGCCTCTCTTGCCGTTACTATCAAGCCTAATGAGAGAGTAGCCAGGAACAGAGACAAATGAGTCTGGTGTCTTGGCTGACAGCCAGGTTTCTGTTAAAGCCAGAATGTCTGGTTGCTGCTCTGTTGTCCAGCATTGCAGGGGTGCCATTTTTTTAAGCAGGCTGCATATATTCATAGTGGCTATTCGAAGCCCCGTGGGTGACCGCAGTTGGGGGGTGCTGCTGAGCCAGGATTGGGGTGAACATTGCTAGACAGTAGAAGAAGCAAGTGGAAGATCCTGACAGGGGCCATGAATTGGTGGCATTTTGCTGGGTAGCGGCGGCTGACAAGTTTAGAAAGTGATGAGCAGGGAATGGGCAGTTGTGTGAGGGCTGGGATGGCCAGGTGGAGGAACAGACAAGGAGGGCTCAAGGCACAGAGAGATGGGCGGAGGGGTAGAGGGGAGGGGTGCAGGGGGCTATGGAGAGAGACAGGGTGACGGAGAGGCTATGAGGGGTGAGATGCTCCCCCAGCAGCAAAAATGTGTACATACCAGAGGCAACTGGGGGTTTGTTGCTGAGCAGGGTAAACGTAGTTAGCAACAGTAGTATGGTTAGTTTGTGCGGGTGGGTGTTGTGAGGGAGTACAGTGGTGGTAGATGTGACCATGGGCAGGTATGAGTGGGTCTTGCTGACACCTAGCATTGTGGCAGACACAGTGGCGCAGTGGTAGGGTTGCTGCCTTTGGAGCAAGAGATACCTGGTTTGAACCCTGGTTTGGATGTCACGTTGTATGCCTAGTGATAGCCTGGGAGATGGTGCAAGGGACACTACAGAGAGGGGAAAAGGCAAAGAATTTAGGTATGAATGATGTAGTACAGAAGTGTTAGGGGGGAGCAGTGGCAAGAGGATTGCAACCTACATGTCCTGTTGCCCTCTAGTGGCTTTACAGTATTATCTGCAAATGGGGAAGAGGAAAAAGGAAAACACTTTAAACTGAAGAAATTCAGCACTGAGTATTAAAACAGACCAGATATCAGAGGATGCTGGATTGGGGTTAAAAAAAGCTTAAATAAGCTGACCAATGGTAGTGACATAGTCCAGTCCAGTCCAGTCAGGAGGAATTTGGAAATGCCTGGCAGGATGAGGAACCAAACAAGGAGCTTGTGTTCCACAGACAGTCAATAAGAGCTGAGCCAAGATAAAGGCAATTGTCCTTAGAAATTTACAGAGACAGTCACACAGCCTTGAGTTCCCAGAACGCTGGCCAGGCCATACCTGCTAGCAAGGGCTCAAGGAGTGTGGCATAGAAACATAGACTTTGACAGTAGATAAGGACCCCTTGGCCCACCCAGTCTGCCCATTTCCCTACCTAATGGATAAGCTGCAGATCCTAGTTAACCAACAGCCTACTTCCTCCTACCCCCACTAGAATTGCCTTATGTCTGTCCCATGCATTCTTTAATTCCCCCACTGTTTTTGAATCTACGACTGCTTCAGGAAGGATGTTCCATGTATCCACAACCCTCTCTGCGAAGAAATACTTCCTCACATTATCTCTGAGCCATCCCCCCTCTATCTTCAAATTGTGCCCCCTTGTTTTTGCACATCTCTTTTTCTGAAAGATGCTACTCTCTTGGACTTTGTTGATTCCCTTGAGGTATTTGAAAGTTTCTATCATGTACCCCCTCTCCCTCCTTTCCTCGAGGCTATACATCTTTAGTTCCTTTAGTCTTCTTCATATGTCTTCTGATGCAGACCCTGCATCATTTTGTTGCCCTCTGGACAGCCTCCACCCTGTCTATGTCTTTGCGGAGATGGGGTCTCTAGAACTGTACACAGTACTCCAGATGTGGTCTTACCAACTGTCTGTACAGAGGGCCAACAACTTCCTGTTTTCTACTGGTGATGCCTCCCCCTATGCATCCCAGTATCCCCCCAGCACTCCTTACTGCCTTCTCAGAGGCTTTTCTCGCCGTGGAGACCCCCGTCTGAGGCGATCTTACTGACTCCATCTCCTTAGGCCGGCTCTATATCCCATTCCCCCACCCACATCCCCCTCGTGCCAACTTCCGACCTGTCCTTTCCGCTCATAGATTCATATAAGTGTGCCAGCAGAAAAGGACTGACAGTCCCACCTAGTCTGCCCATTTGTCTAGCTATCTGCTAGGACATGTCTCCCCCCCAACACTTCCCTATGGCTGTCCCATACCTTTTTGAAGCCTTCCACTGTTACATAGAAACATAGAAACATAGAATTTGACGGCAGATAAGGACCGCTTGGCCCACCCAGTCTGCCCATTTCCCTACCTACTGGATAAGCTGCAGATCCTAGTTAATCAGCAGCCTACTTCTTCCTACCCCAACCCCCCAGAATTGCCTTATGACTATCCCATGCATGCTTGAATTCCACCACTGATTTTGACTCCACAACCTCCTCCGGAAGGCCATTCCATGCATCTACAACCCTCTCTGTGAAAAAATACTTCCTTAAATTACCTCTGACGCCCCTTCTATCTTCAAATTGTGCCTCTTGTTCTTGCACACCCTTTTTGAAAGATGCTACCCTCTTGACTTTGTTGATTCCCTTGAGGTACTTGAAAGTTTCTATCATGTCCCCCTCTCCTCCTTTCCTCGAGGCTATTCATATTAAGCTCCATAAGTCTCTTCATATGTCCTCCGTGCAGACCCTGCACCATTTTAGTTGCCCTCCTCTGACAGCTTCCATCCTGTCTATGTCTTTATGGAGATTGGGTCTCCAGAACTGCACACAGTACTCCAGATGGGGTCTCACCAGCTGTCTGTACAGAGGGATAATAACTTCCTGTTTTCTACTGGTGATGCCTCTCCCTATGCATCCCAGTATTCCCCCAGCCCTCCTTGCTGCCTTCTCACATTGCTTGCCCACCTTTAGGTCATCTGATATGACTACCCCCAGGTCCCTTTCCATTTTTGTTGTTGTTAGTATCTCACCCCCCATTGTGTACTCTTCCCCTGGGTTTTTGTTTCCCAGGTGCATTACCTTGCACTTCTTAGCATTGGATCTAAGCTGCCATACATTTGACCATTCCTCTAACCTTGCCAAGTCCCTTCTCATCCTTTCCACCCCACCCTGTGCATCAACTCTGTTGCAGATCTTAGTGTCATCTGCAAAGAGACATACTTTTCCTTCCAGTCCTTCTGCAATGTCGCTTATAAAGACATTGAAGAGGACTGGTCCTAATACTGAACCCTGCGGTACCCCGCTAGTAACCCTCCTTTCTTCTGAGTGGACTCCATTTACTATTACTCTCTGTGTCCTATTCTCCAGCCAATTCTTTACCCAGGCTGTTATCTTGGGACCCACTCCCAGGCTGGCTAACTTATATATTAATCTTTGTGGGACTGTGTCAAATGCCTTGCTAAAGTCTAGGTAGGCCATGTCCACAGCCCCTCCCTGATCTACTACTTTGGTCACCCAGTCAAAGAAATCTATCAGATTCGTCTGGCATGACCTACCCGTTGTGACTCCATGCTGCCTAGGGTCCTGTGCCCTTCTGGCCTCTAGATACGCGACAGTTCTTTCCTTTAGAAGTGATTCCATCATTTTCCCTATCACTGAGGTTAAACTAACAGGTCTATAGTTTCCTGCTTCTGCCTTGCTCCCACTTTTGTGAAGGGGAATCACATCTGCCCTCCTCCAGTCCCTCGGGTACCACCCCATCCTCCCATGATTTGTTAAAGAGGGTAGTCAGTGGTGTCACTAGTTCTACCCTTAGTTCTTTTAGAATTCTGGGATGAATCCCATCAGGCCCCATTGCTTTGTCCACTTCAGTTTTAAGAGTTCTTTCAGAACCCTTTCTTCTGTAAATGGGCTGGTATCAACTTCTGTATCCAGAGTGTTACTACTGTTTGTTTTATGTACCTCCCCCTCTTCCTTTGTAAATACTGAGCAAAAATATTTGTTTAGTATCTCTGCCTTTTCACATTCTCCTCTGCCCACCCTCCCTCCCTTTATTAAGCCTCACTATCCCTCCCTTGGTCTTCCTTGCTCCCTGATGTACCTATAAAGGTTTTATTCCCCTTCTTAACTGAGTTGCCTATCTTTCCTCAGTTTGGGCCTTTGCTGTTCTGACTGCCTTCCAGCCTCCTTTGCTTTTAACTGATACAGTTCTCTGTCCTGCTCCTGCTGCGATTCCTTGTACTTCTTGAATGCTTTCTTTTCTCTTGAACCTTCACTGCCACTTCCTTTGAGAACCATAGTGGTTTCTTACATCGCCTTGTTTTTGTTTATTTGCTTCACACAAAGGCTCATACCTCTGTGATGGCAGTTTTTATTATTCCCCATTGTTCTTCCACCCTCCTTCCCACCCATTTGCTAGTGCATTCCTTAGGCACTCACCCATTTTGGCAAAGTCAGCCCTCCTAAAGTCCAGTACTTTTGTCTTTGTATGGCTTGACTCTATTGCTGTGTTTATTGAACTATTGTTCGATGGTCGCTAGTTTCCAGATGGCTACCCACTTCTACATCTGTGATCCTCTCTCCATCTCCATTTGAGAGTATCAAGTCTAATATTGCTCCCCTCTCGAGTGGGCTCCAGTACTAGTTGTCTAAGGCATGCCCCTGTAGGGCATCTAGAATAACTGCACTCTTCAAGTGGCAGCTGCAACTGCGCTCCAGTTAACATCTGGCATATTCAGATCACCCATCAGCAATATCTCCCTTTTTCTGCCATTCTAAGTATACTTTCTATCATTTCCTTGTCCACTTCCTCCCTGAGAAGGGGTTCATACAACCCTGTGCGGATTGTGGTGCCATTGCCTGTCTCCAAATTTACCCACAGTGCTTCTTTCCTCCCTGTTTACCCTTTTGTTCTGTTGCTTTTATTCCTTCCCTTATGTAAAGAACTACTCCTCCCTCTTTACCCTCCCTGTCCCTCCTGTAGATAGTGTATCCTGGTATGTTTACATCCCAGTCATGGTTTTGTGTGTACCATGTTTCTGTGACTGCCACGATATCCAGATGTCCTCCTCCATCAAGGCCACTAATTGAGGAAGCTTGTTACCTAGACTACGGGCATTGGTACTCATTGCTCTCCATTTTTGATGGCCTTATCTTCTGTTGCAGCATCCCCCACTGACCGTTCTACCTTGGTCTTTTTCTCATTTAGTACCCTGTTTTGTAGGGAGAGGCTGGGATTTTTCTGCTGCTTGTCAGTGCCTCCCCCATTGACTAGTTTAAAAGCTTGCCAATGAAGCATTTAAACTGTTTGCTCAAAAGACTTGTTCCCTTCCTGGACAGATGCAGACCATCCTGCCAGTATAGGTTACTTCTCCAACCAATTCCTCCAGGAGCCTATTCCACTTATCCACCACCATCTCTGTAAAATAGTACTTCCTAATGTTACCCTTTAACTGTCCCCCCTTACTTCTCACTGACCTGACCTCCCTGTCCTCTTCCCTTCCTGCTGTGGCATTCTGGTCTTTCCCCATGTTTCTCACAGGCACAAGGCACCCCCCTGCCCCCATGTCTTACTCAACACCGACCTGTTCACCTCATTCACTTTCCTTCCCCCTGCTGTGCCAGGAAACATCACTGTATCACCCACAGGGCCAATGGCCCCCCCACCCTGCTTCCTGCTCTATTCCCTCTCAGACCTGTCCTCAAACACCACTTCCATTCATCCTACTGGACCCAGACCCAACTATGTATCACCCCATGGACATGATCCCCTGCCTTCCTGGAGAATGCACTGACCCCCATTCTCTCCAAAATCAATACTCTCTCCATCCCTGCATAACCTCTTCCCATCGTATTATTCCACTTCACTTACTAGGTCCCCTATTCCCCCACCCCACCCCGGGCCTCCCATCCCCAACTCGGTGTATGAGTATCTCAGTACAAATACCACATGGTACTGTTCTGCACACACTCCAGTGTAGTACCTTTTGTTTCTAAAGACGGCCAATTTTACAATCAAAAGTTAGTAAATGAGCACATCAATGTGCATCATGAAAAACTGCACACGCCTGTATTTCTTGTTTCTGAGATGATGGATCAACATCAGCACTGCTGGCACCAAACATCAGAAATGAAGGTGGTGTAAATCGATGTCTCCCTCTTATTCTGTGGAATCCACCACGTGTCCTGACTCGGCCACGTCCTCTACTCCTTCCGTGAATAATTGGTTGCTGTTGTACAGTGGCATTAATTGCAGTTGGCTCAGGAACTGATGTGGTTTCAGAAGATTCAGTACTTAACCTTTAATGAAATAAACACATAAAATCATCAAGCATGAAACATATTCACATTGTGTTAACTGGTAAAATGCTGCATACCAATACATTTTATGTTATATATGAAAGCAACATGACAGTCTGTGATGACGTCATCATATATTTTTTTTTTGTTTAGTTTATTTATTTGTTTAACCAGGTATACCACACTAAGCTGAAAGCTTTTTTACAGGAGTGACCTGGGAGCACAAGGAGGTTAAGTGACTTACTCAGGGTCACACAGTATGCAAGTGGAAGCTGTGGGATTCAAACCCAGGTCTGGTCTGCTGGATGTCACCAGATTTGCAGCTCAGAGCCTTAGACCGCTGCAGTATACTGCCTCACATAATATAATTATATAATCATATAATTATATTGCATGAACACTTTTCATGTACAGTAAAATCACTTTGAAGCGTCTACTACCAAATCAAACAAAGGGATACTAGGCCAGTGTCGGCGTGCCCAACTGGGTTGCCCAGACATTTCCAGGTTTGGCCCACTCATCCGGGTACCTGGTACCATGTACACCATGGCATCCCTTTTCTGTCTCAACTCTTCTCCATAATACTGGGGTATGTGGGGCATGGTAGGTGAATGTATGTTGCATACATGGTTAGTATATTACAATCACGTGGTATATTGATCAGAGTGTGTCACCATGGTCCCTCCCATATAGCTTGTCCAGGTGCGATCCTGTAGCCACTGTCCAGGTGGGCCCCCTATTCCCCAGTCCAGCCCTGTACATGGCCATGGGCAGTAGCACTGTACTCAGGCCACTGCAGTCCACCAACACACATGCACCTTCAGGCCAGCCTGCTAAGCTGCAGTACCTCCTGTTCACCTTTGTGGAGTGGTGGGGATGTCCTGCAATGCTGCATGTGCACATGCCACTGGTATGCAAATGGACTGACTACATTCCAGTACTGAAATGCGAATATGGAAATGAGCTCAGACTGTTTAATAAGTCCATTTGCATATGCTGGCTGAATATTGCGCTTGTACGCACCAATCCTGCGGCTGCCCATCACGCATTTCCATATGCCCCTCACAGGTCTTGAGACACCTGTTGGATCTCCCACTGCACAACTGCACATGTTCAAGATATTCAGCCATGCATGTGCGCTTGCATTATATGATGCATCGTCTCAATATTCAAATATAATGTATAGGTAGCCCTTATTACCCACTGAACATACGTTGTTTACAACCTTGTTATCCCACTTTTGACATGTCAGAAACTTATAAACCTCTTTCATCTATGTCATAGCAGTGGGTTTTCTAAATGGAATGACAATATTGTTTAGTGTTGTACACACATCCAGAATGCAATTGTTAGTCTCAGTACAGTATTCAAATAACATTC
Source organism: Neoceratodus forsteri (assembly GCA_016271365.2). Classification (NCBI taxonomy): domain Eukaryota; kingdom Metazoa; phylum Chordata; order Ceratodontiformes; family Ceratodontidae; genus Neoceratodus; species Neoceratodus forsteri. The sequence goes on along the minus strand of CM028129.1, from coordinate 229,315,336 downwards.
AAATTGTCACAGTTCACTGTTACTGAGTCTAGTGATCACTATGTTTGATAGAGATTTTAACTCTACTATTTTAGCCCACTGTCGTTCAGTGCATGTATCCCAATAACTTGTTTTCCTAAACAAGCATGTGGCCGTAGTGCAGATAAGGCAAAGTTACTTCTGCTTGGGGGGGAGGGTTAACTTGGGGGGGAACTGATCATGTTGAGTCCCATACATTATAAACGACAATGCATGATGTACAGGTGATAACCATGGTGTAATCACCTCCCGTGGTTGCTAGGACAATGGTAATCTCTCAAGCTGCACTATCGAGGTTTACTGATGCCCTAGCAACAACTCAAGGTGATTACACCATGGTTATCACCTGTATATCAGGCATTACCCTGTATGTTATGCGCCAGCACTACTGAGGTGCTTGGATTGTGGACTTGTGTGATGCAGCTACCAACTTTTGAATATGAGGACCCACGTTTACAAAAGGCCTCATAATTTTCTTATTCGAAGCAGGGAACTGAATGTTACTTCAGAACTGGACACCAATCTGCTTATTAAACACAAATTCTAAAATCTTAACTGCAATATTACAAAACAGGTTAAGGAACAAGCAGGATATTTGATCATGCCAGTCCAGACATGTACATTACCTAATATGACAACACAGGACAATTTAGTTATAATACTAAACTAGGTATGTAAATATTGTGCTAAAGACAACTGTTCAGGTTTTCTTTTGTCTTTAGATCAAAATAAAGCCAATAACAGATACAAGCAGTAGGTAAATCACCCAATAACCCACATCCTGTTGTATCTTATTGCTTACACCTCAACTTAGTCTAATCAACAGGTGTTTCCGAGTGTGTAAACAATCACATAATTGGCAATTAGAAAGCCATAATTGACCCTCATGACATGCCTTACTTGAAGTATGGCATGAGTATCTATTAAAACAAAAAAAAAACTCAAGGGTGCGGATAATGCTGGGTTTACACATGACTGCTGTGGTTTGGTCCCCCGATGATGCAGGCCAAATGACCAAACCATGCCAGACGTGAATAAACCCCAGCATTATCCACACACTGGAGTGGCTTTCTGTTAATATACAGTCTTGGGTGGGCCAGAATATTGTTTGAGATATCCAGATTGCACCACCTGTTGCCTGTCACCGACCTCCCGGAGTCTGATACCACAGCATGCTGCCATTGGGATTAGGAGAAGTAGCACCGCTTCTATATGGCAGTGTATGTCGTACACATCGGATGTGAGAAGGATAGAGGTAGTCAGTTGCAGAAGGTGTTCTGGGTTTCTGAGTGTCCATGACAGATGTCAGACGTGTGTGATTCCACTCCACATAGATGCCACCAGACAAAGTGAGCAAGCAGCAAGAGAGGTAATGCATGGCACACCAATCACCTGAGGACACATTACAATATGCAAATAAGGAACAGAAACCATGAAGAAAACTCCATGACTGGGGAGGCATTGCTGTCAGTCACAAAGGATGAAAGGGACATGGGCACAATTATTCCAATCTGACAACATCAAAGATTATTACTAAGGCTGCTGGGATGGCTAGTGACATGCTGGTGTGCATAGACAAGAATTTTAACAATTAGAAAGAAGGATGTAGTGATACCCTGAGTCAAGCAAAACGCCTCATATATTTAGCATGGGTCATAGCCTAGATGCCATTTCATTAACGTCATCTGCCATTTGGAATTTGTAGTCAGTAGCATGTGGGCCAATTTTGCAGTGTCTGTAAGACCCTGTATCACTGTCTCAGAATAATTCTGACCTATGGACAAGACAGAATTACACAAAGCCTTGTGATACTTCGCTCTGAAAGCAATGTATGAGGAAAGGCGGACCAGCTGATAAGCAATATTACACCTTTTTTTCTCCAAATGGCATCTCATTTTTCTGTAGTCTTTGTCAAGAGATAGCGAGTTGTGGATTTTACGCATCTTCATTTTTTTTTCTGAAACCAATATATATATAAAAAAAAAAAAAAACACCTTTCTGGGTGGTGGAGGACCTTTCCTTTCTCTGTAGTCCTGATCATCACTTTTGATGTCATGGTTGGTCTCCAGGATAGGAAGCTCCATGATGTCAGTCATATTTTTCATGCAAATCAGCATAAAGGAGGCCCCCTACTGGTCACAAAGGGATGCCGCAAAATGAGGATCCGGGGACATGTCTGGCTACAGTCCTTCTGAAGTTGTGTCAGAAGTATCATAAAATTCCTCTTCTGCCACTCCCTCATGAGCCACTGGCACAGAGGGGGTTGCAGACTGGAGCTGCTAGAAAAGGTGGTAAAAAAAAGACCCATACTTTGAAGGACTTTAAACACATGCAGTGATTTTGCCATATCTTCCAAATAAGGATACTTTGAAATGAAATCTGACATGCTGGCACACTGTGGGTGTATATGTTTAGTTTTCTCTTCATGCTAATGCATACATTTACTCATCCAGTATTTTAGTAGTGTATACCACAGTGTGATAAATGTGAGTGTGACTTCTTTTGCTCTCATATAGGGGGTACAGGGGCCTTAATGTATGGGTAAAGGGGCCTTAATATAGGGGGTACAGGGGACTTAATGTAGGGGGTACAGAGGTGTTAATATAGGGTGTACAGGGCCTTTAATGTAGGGGATACAGGGTGTTAAAGTAGGGGGTAAAGAAGTGTTAATGTAAGGGTTACAGGGGACTTAATGTATGGGGTACAGGGGCCTTAATGTAGGTGGGTACAGAGTTGTTAATATAATGTGTGGTGGAATGCCGTTGTGTATGGAAATCCATACGCTGCAAAAAGTCATTGTGCTGCAGTAGTGATGTCCTCAGTAATGCAGAACGGCTTTTCATTCTGTGTTAGTGAGGACGTCATAATATAGCAGCAGTTGTGATTTGTCTCTTGCTGTGGGACACTAGCATGCATGTGTGCTGACCAGTGGCATTTGTAAATCAAGGGCAGTTGGCAAAGCTGACAGAAAATATAGATAAGTAAGTTTTTTTTTTATTCTGCTGCCACCATACACTATATAGAACTGTGTATGGTTACCCATATACTACTTGGCTAGTCTGTCACCTTGTGGATACAGTGCCGACTTGGAGACCTCTCGACCTTCGCTCTCAAGGTCATCAGTTGGCATTGTATCCACTTGGTGGAAGAATAGCCTTGTAGTGTATGGTTACCCATACATTATCCTATATATAGGGGGTACAGGGGCCTAAATGTAGGGGGTATTTGGGCCTTAATGAAGGGGGAACAGGGCTGTTAACATAGTGAGTACAGGGGCCTTAATTTACAGTAAACTGCAACCGTCACATGCAGTCTAAAGAAATTCCATAATGCTATTCTACCACATAAGGGTATAATCACAGTCCATTGCATTTGAAATGTGGTACAACAGCATTTAGAATTAAACTGAGTTCTACACAGAACAACACTCAGCTACTCACTACATAGAATTTAACTGTTAAAACAGACTCTGAATGTCAAAACAAATGTATTAAACAATACAGTACCCAAATGGGCAATCTATAAAAGCAAAAGACATAAGTTTCTAACCACATCAGTATGTGCTGCTCTGCGTCATACTAGGACTTAATCATTGGTATATATCATTGAAAAAAATTAATGACCAATCATAGCATCTTAAATATTTTATTTAACAAAAAAAATAATCATTCAACATGTTCAACACATAATTTTGTTTGCTCATTTATGCAAGATGAACACAAAAATAAAAGCTCTCATTAATATCCATGATAATAATGCTGCAACACTTACCAATGCGATGATCAAAGTCATTTTGCTTTGAGACCCATGTTGTCTTTTACTACACCAATGATACACAGAGAATAATGCATATGTAGGTGGTTGATATGGTTTTTTTTTACACACCCAAGATGTGTGATAATATCTAAACCTCGAGAGCGAAGTTTGAGAGGTTTATATATTATCACACATCGAGGGTTTGTAAAAAAACTCCATATCAACTACCTACATATGTTTTATTTTATATAATAACTGGTGAAAGAAAAAAAAAATGGTTCTCATTTGTACATAGCAGAAATCACTCCATATGCAGCATCTACATACATTTTATTTCTTATAATAGAAAGCAGACAAAGCAGATTTTACTACATATTTTACATCCAGAGGAGTAAACAGAATGCAGTAACAATTTAATCATACCTTTTTAAATGTTCCTTTCATGGGAAAGTTTAAATCCATCACTGCTGCATCATCTAGATGCCTCGGGATAATTTCAGTCCGAGGGGGAAGTTCATGAGACTTAAACGTAACTCTCTCTGATAAGATCAGCAGGAGACAAATTACTTTCTAACAATAATTATTATATTATTTAGTAAATTACATTTAAATTAACTGACAACTTGTCATTTTAAGAAATTCTCGAGCGTTGCTGCCTCAGATCAGAGGTGAAAGGTCATCCAACATGGGAAAATAGTAAGGGGTAGTGGTGAAAGTACATGTTTCGGATGTACCTTACCCGACTTGAACCCACGACCATAAGGTACCACACTTAAAAGGCAGTTTAGTGAAATTCCTGTAAAACATTAATTTTTTCTCTGTCCCTGTCAGTGCCGCAGATGGCAAGAAAACGGTTCTCCATTTGGACTGCTGCAGGCTTCTCGACGTGTGACTGTAAAAGTTGTATCAACCTGTGGGTTGATACGAGTTTTTTCACATCAACCTGTGGGTTGATACGACTTTTTAAAGTACTCGAAAAACAGGTTGATAATGGGGGTCACCAGTTATTATTTAACAATTACATATAACTGCACATCATTATTAGCCTACTGTACTCCTAATGTATAAAGTAATGCACTGGTCTGTCACCCTTCACAAAAGTCTTAGCCTATCTGAATGCAATTAATGAAAATGTTGCCAACACAGGGCATTAGTCTGATAGTATAATCTACAGCTTAAATTATTGAGCAGTGAACTACTTTAGCACATCATGCAGGATGTGTATCATTTCCACAACTTCTGCTTGCATACTGTGTGACTCTGAACTTCTTTACATATGCAGTCTGGAAGCACAAGGAGGTTAAGTGACTTGCTTAGTGTCACACAGAATGCAAGTGGGGGCTGTGGGATTCAATCCCAAATCTCCAGGTTTGCCATTGTAATAACCTAAATACATAGGCTATAAATGTAAGCAAATAATAAACAAAAACATAACATGTGTAAATGGTTGCCTTCGCCACCCAACCACCCAAAAACAACAAAAAAATAAAAACAGGACAATTACATCCAAAGTGTTACACATTAACTTAAAGCTAGTTTACATCCTTAAAGTAATAAAGATCTTGTTTAACACAGAGAAGAACAATTATCATATGTATAGTATAGATGGAGCTTGACTCCTCTCTCTCTCTCTTTCTTTTTCTCTGTCTCTTACTGTTGGGTAAAGACAAACACATGGCAACTGACTGCATGTGTCCCTTTTAGAAAACACACACACTCATAGTTCAAAACCATAAAACTGATTTCCATTATGAAATAGACTGAAATTTGACATCGCAAATTGCTGGGGCACCTAAACTTTTGCAATTAGGCTAACATTTTAGTCCGTTTCACATGCTTTTTTGTCATTAGTCACCCTCCAACATCAATTCTACATCGAAATCATAGGTATGACTCATTGGCTAAGTAACACTACACTAGCATTAATCCGAACACCCTCCTCTTCCTGAAGTATCCAGTCAAACAGTATTGCAGCACACCTATGAATCACAACATACACCACCCTTGTCTTTAAACATATATCAACAGCTGTTGTTACCTTATTGACCTAGATGTGTCACACTGAAGACAAACTGGATTAGCTCACCGCACAATTAAGCATTATTTAATGACTGTAGTGGAACATCACATCTTTGAGATACATTTTGAGCTCACCACGGCGTGAGTGAGGATCCCACTATCTGCACTACACACATAAACATCACTGGCGGCACTGAGAAGTCAGAGTTACACTTCTGACACACAACTTGTGTTTATTTACAGAAACACTACATACACAGCCCAATTACACTGAGCTGCTGAGACGACATATTGCAGGGAGATATGAGAGATAGAGTTACGAATGAAGTTTCAGTATCTCGAGGAAAAAAAAAAATTACAAACAGACCAGAACTGTAGTGCATGCACTGTCAGTAACAGTGTTTAATCCCTGTTGAAAATGGAAAAAACAAAATACGGGAGTTATGACATAACCCAAGAGCATCAATAATGAATGATGCAGTGGACTTATCCCCCCCCCCCCACGTGCACACTCTGACATTAAGCCTTTACTATTCATATATATCCACACAGAATTACTGTATTTAAATTGGTTAAATGACATTAATAGTTCTGGAATACTGACATGAACAAAATATCTTTGACCACAACCATTCATCTGCCCATGTCTTTGTGATTTTTTATGGTGTGTGTAATGCATTATATACTGCATTGCCTGTGGTTTTATATGATCTCTTGGTAACTTTTCCCTCGAAATCTGTCTGCTCTTGCACTTCATGTTCCAATAACATTCTAACACATTGTTTCTGTTATCATAGACTACTGTTAATTTGGTAATATTCAGATTTACCACACACTTGTATATGTCATTTATGAGGAAACATTTTCCAAGATATCATACAAAACCACGGGTAATCCAGAGTACAATGCATTACACACACTATGAAAAATTATGAAGACACTGTTGCTTGTGTAATCAGTCCTCAAAAGAAAATCTAAACATATTCAAAACACACACTGTTGACCAAAATCTGGCAGGCTGCACTGCTCAAAAAGTCTTCTGACATATTAGATGCAATATAGCCTCATAATTGAGATAGTATATTGTCAAATAGAAAACACAACTATAGTATCAATCACCCTGACAGAGAAGTGTCACTTTCACTCAAGACAGAGCTGCTACTCATTTTGAAACTTTATTTTTTCCTGTCAGCAGATCTCACCACTGCGCTTCACAACTTCATATCATGAGCGTGTGGGTGAGCAACATGAATGACATGCACAGAGCACGCAGCGTGCACACAACTCAAATCGGGCACTAGCATGGCACAGTATGCAAGCAACATTTGTGTGCACTGGGATTGGGCATTTCATTTTCTTATAACAGTGCATGCTTGGGTTTCTGGAATGGGGGACACTTTTAAAAATGGCAATCTTGGCAAAAGTATATGCGAACCTCTGACACTAAAATGGACATAACTAACACATAGTAAAGGTACTAATCATTTAAAATGTCCTGTCGTTTCTGTCATGCACTGTGCTAGTAACTCTAATGCTTTTTTTGCATTTTACTTTCATTGCACTGCTGCTTTAAGCTTGTTTGGAAATTCTGCGTCTGTTGTTCATTAACTTCCCATGTAACTTGCTGTAGAAACCTTTTCACAAATGAATTTTGCTTTCTGTATGGTAACTGCATGTCTGTAATAAAGTGTTAACATTCATGCACTGTGCTGGTTGTATTTTTTTCAGTGCACATCCACATTATGCACGGTCTCACTATTACTGTTGGTTTTCAATCAATCAATCAATCAATCAATCAATCTAAATCTTTATTTAACCAGGTGGTCACCGTTGAGGAAAACTCATTATCAAAGTGGACCTGGGGTTTTCAGGAGAAACATATCAGAAAGATACATTGAACAATGCACAAGGCAGGAATATATACAATAAATAACAATAAGAGGCATGGACAGTAATGAGTGACAGTTGGGATATGGGTCAAGGGATATAAATAGTAACAAGCCATAAAAAGTATATACAAGAGTATGCATATATAAATATAACAATCAAATGGGTACAACAGATTAAATAGTGCATAATATACAATATATGTAGAGGTCCTGGTTAGGGGCAAAGGTTAAAAGGCTACTCTAGAAGGTATTTCTAAGGAGGGAATATAGACAGGTTAGGGGTACTGGCAAGATTAGGTTTGTAGGGGGATTGAACGAAAGAAAAAAGCATATGGAGTTGAGGTGTGGGCAGCCAGAACAGTGAGGGATTAAAGGTTCAGCCAACAAGGGGATTCCAGGAGGAGAAGAGAGGTATGAAGGGGTTGGAGAATGGCAAGCAAGCTGAGTTCTGGGTTATACGAACTGGGAGTGAAAGATGAGGTGAGAGTGAGAGCAGAGGATAAGGGGAGGCAAGAGGGGAGCCCCAGATTAGTAATATCAATCACAGTGTATCTGTGGTAGCGAGGACTCGTATGAGCTAGGGTGATAGGGTTTTCAAAGTAACTATGACCTGGAGTTGGTCATAATTATTGTTGGGGGGGTATGGAGGGCAAAGCCACCCATTTCAGGGGTTGCATGGTGCCAAAACCCCCTCAAAAGGTAAGTAGTAAGTACATAGGTGAGTGTGTATGTGTTGTGGTAGTGTGGTGTCATTTTTATGATATTTGCTTTGTTTTCTGTTAGTTTTCATCATTATGGTTTTTGCTCCTGGTATCAGATGACATAATCTTGTAGTGCTGTTTGTGCTGACAGTATAATGCGTGCGTTGTTATTCACGTCGGCTAATTTACAGTCTCACCAACATGGGTGAACCGTTTGCATGTTGGGTTCTTTATTACAGATAATGGGAAGAACAAGGTAAAAGCAGTTTTTGATAGCCACTTCCAGGGAATATGCTGTTTTAATTATACATTGAACCTCATGGTATCTGGTGCTCTCCAGAACAGAGTGGGTACTTATATTGTTGATACTTCAACAGACATCTGTAGCCATTTCCATTGTTCTATGAAGGCAAACAGAGTGCTGTAAATTGTTCAGTACCAGCTTAGTTTACCAAAACATTGGCTAGTCCAAGATGTCATCATGCAGTAGAACAACACATTTTATATGATGCAACACTTGCTGGAACAGAATCATGTTCTACGTGAGTTATCCATTGAGCAGGATATTGGTGGGGTACTGCTACACCAGGATTGGAATGTCACTGAGGGCATGATCCAGGTTCTGTCACCCTTTGAGAAATGCACCCATGACCAAGGCTCACATACTGTTTCACTGAGTCAGGTTATTCCATCTGTCTTTCTTCTCATGTCAACCATGGAGAATTTCTAGGAGTGCAGCACTATGGACTTGGTTCCAGAACCCATCAAACAACTCACTGAATGACTTACTAGGGAGAGTTAAAGGGGAACTGTCAGCATTCCCTTGACAAAAGCATGGGACCTATAGGACCCAATTAAGTAAAATGCACTGGTGGTCATTTTTTCAAATAACTTATACAGCTGATATTTGCAGTTTATCTGGTTGATCCTGTGAACCTCTGCTGCCATTACTGTTCCAGATTCCCCCGTGGCAAGCCCTTTGATGACACGACTGACAGACTAAACCATGGGGGACTCTTATGTGACAGTACAGTTGTCAGAAAAAATTAAAAGATATGCAGTGTATGTTTATACTTCTAGTTCTGGTACTGATCGACCGAGGAAAGCATTTTCCTTGGTCGATCTGTACTGGGAGTTAGAAACACAAAACAGGCACTGTGTATCTTTTAAAATTTCTGACAAGTGTACTGTCACATAGCAGTTCCCCGTGGCTTAGTCCCTCAGTTCAGTCATCAAAGGACTTGCCGCAGGGGCCCTGGAACAGTAATGGTGGGCAGAGGGACCTAGGATCAACCAGATAAACTACATATAACAGCTGTGTAAGTTATTTTAAAAAATTACCACCAGTGTGTTTTACCTAATCGGGACATGTAGGTTCCATTTCTGGGGGAATGTTGAGTTCCCCTTTAAGATCACGGTTTGCAACCATACACGACAATACTAATTATGTGTTCGCAATGATGCTACACCCAAGATTCAAATGTGAGACACTGTGTCTGGCATGCAGTCACAGAATGAGTACCAGCAACAACTGTGTAGTGAACGTGAGGAAGTTATGAGGGAGACGGACTTGTTCCATTCAGAGGATACCGGGTGGTCAGACAGTTCTGGAACAACTGGAGTGAGTGGCACTGGCAGCCCAAGTGACAGTGATGAGATTGCCCACTAATGCAGGAAGACAGGGTAAGTCAGCAACACAGGCCCATGACACTGTGCCTCAGGTTACAAAGGCACATCATTATGACTGGTTGCTGCTCACGAGTTCTCTGCTGAACAAGAAGCGGCTGAGGACACATTTGTTGCACATTCCGCTGAGTAGATACTCATTAATTATTTGGAAGAGACGATTGTGGTCTTTAATGTTGACCCTGTTGCCTACTGGAACATCAAAAAGCAATCATGTCCTGTTTTGTCACAGGTGGCATGTAAATATCTTGTGTGCCCCCCACACAAGCACACCCTCGGATTTCCTCTTCAGCACTGCAGGAGATATTGTTCAGCCACATCGCTCCTGTTTGCAGCCTGAACACGTGCTGCATCTTCTTTTTATTAAGCTCAGTATGCATCTGCTTGATTCCTTTAAGTGAAAGGAGTGTGCTAGTCACAGCTTAACAATGTGCTCTCACTGTCCGTCAGCTTTGAATACTGAATTGAGTAGTATACTGATGGCTTTCTGGTCTTGACTCTTGAGTTTACTGACAAAAATTCTGGAATAATGATGTCAGATGTGGCTGCACTTGCCACTTTGAGTTTTGAGTAACCTCATGGCTTTATGACCAATACTGCTGTTAAAATGGCAATGATCTTGGAAATTACTGAAAATCTTTTTCTCTCTTTTTTTTTGCAATGTGACTTCTAAAATTTACTTCTTAGTATGCCATTAACTTTCAGGTCAGAGAGCGAAGAAAACAGCAGTATGAAAAAATTAAAAATAACACACATATATATATATATATTATGGTAGCACGGTAGTGCTATCATAGTTAGGGTTGAGGAGCCATTTCTATGTTAAACCCCAAAACTTTGCACCTTAATAACTTTGTACCCGTTTGACGGATTTGCTTGAACTTTTATATATATATATATATATATATATATATATATATATATATATATACATAAAAAACAAATAGTATGAAAGTCTGAATATTTGCTGTACTGTGCAGTTCAGCCTTGCTTTCCTAGGCCCAATTTTCTAAAGGTCAGGAATGGTGCATGGTGCATATGTCAGTAAGGAATGGCGCAAGGGGCACCTTGCAGCACACTGTTCACCATTCACAATTTTCAGATGTGGCTTGCACTATATGGGGGGGTGGGGGCAGCTGCGCCAGCCAAGCTTGTGCCGCTTTTGTGGCAGATGCATGACTGTACCTTGGTGGAGGGAGGCTTGCGCCATGGTGATGATGCAATATCCCCATATGTGGCATTGTCAGGTGCAGGGCTCGCTAGGGTTTAGACCAGCCAGAGCTGGTCTAAGAGCACCATGCACCACCACCATCTGTAGCTCTTGAACAGCCAGAGAGACCCTACTGCACAGGATGTCCTGCTGTGGCATGCAGGGGCAACAACAGCACATTATGAGGATGTTCCCAAGACAGTTCACACACTGTCCGTGACCCCCCTGCCATTAGGCTGCGCAAGCTCCTGGCTGTACTGTCATTGAGTAGTGGTGGGAGTGGCATGATGCCACTGTGCCTCCTTCCGGAGCCATCCCCCTGCGGGAAGCCCACAGTTTTAAGGATCAATGGTGGTGGGTAGCACACCTGTCTGAAGGCTACTCACCCTAGGAAATGGGCAGGTGTTATGAAGTGAAAGGCCCAACTCCACCAGTCCCCCACTCCCCATTGTTGTGATAGATCATGTCACCGGTACACTCACCCAGTTGAAACTGTGACATGACAGGACAGGACAGATTTGATGCAGTTGCATCAGACAGGGATGATGCCCAGGAAACATACAGATGTTGCAAGAGTTCCTGGAGACTGACTACTGTGGGCAGGTGTCCCTCCAGTGAGTGTCCTATGAATGTGCATTTGACAGACATGTGTCCCTGGTACTGGCATCAGTCTGCAATTGGGCAGTCAGTATGGCATTAGCTACAGACCAGTGATGCGTGTTGTGTACTCAACAACTGGTATAGTCTGCACCCTGGCTGACATATTCTGGGAGCATTCTGGGGCTAGTGATTGTGACACAGGGTTGCAGCTGTGTTGCCTGCCACATGGCAATGCTCCTCTAGGTGTACGCTGTGCATGGACCTTCAGACTGCCATGCACACCCCGTTGGTTATGGTCACTACAGCTGTTCCACATGGCCGGTGACAGGGAGGTGGGTAATTCTGTGTGAGCACAGTCACTGGTGTTGGGTAGGACTGCTGGCTGCAAGAACTCACAGTTTGGATAGTAGATATGTACAGTATATGGTACATGCAGTCCGAAGTAATACATAACAACTGTATATAACTGCCATAACAATATGTGAAATCAGGTGTAGCTGGTGCAAAATATGCAAGAGAATGTGATATGGCACAACAATTGAAAGTCACAAATATCATATTTCCTCCTAGGGCAACTCCTTGGATCACCTTCCAAGGCAGCACTAGTTCTCAGCAGTGTCAGGCAATTTGCATATCAAGTGCCGCAGCAATCATGTATGAGTTGCAGAGGGGACCATGCTGTCACACTCTGTTTTGCTTATGATGCAATCTCTGACACAATAATGTACATAACACTGCAAGAGTGGTTTGGATCACCAAGGTATACATATACAATACTCCCGTTATGCGTGTATAGCTTGATGATCCAACCCACTGTTCTCAAAACTGTCTCCTCCTTGGCCATAACCTCCCTCCCACCTCAAATCCTGAGACCTTCTCCTGCCCCTGAACCCCTCTGAACCTTTAATCCCTAAGAAACAAAGAAATTGCTCGACTGTCTGAACCTGCATAGCTATTGTGGCTAGCATCTGTATGGAATTAAATCATGATATCATATGCTGTTGGTGTATGTAACTTCTTTATTTGTTTCTGGCACACTTGTACCTTGTCTGTCTTTACTGTTATTGTATAATCTCCAGTGTCATTGTATAATCTAGTGCAGTATTAACTGCACATCTCTTTCTTATTTTCCACACCACCCCATGCTTGGGGTGTGCATTGCCATGCCATGTATGTAATTGTTACTTTCTGTACTGTTGCCACCCTGTGGCCCAATTCATGCCTGAAAATGGTCTTTTGGATCAGTGCACCTACCAGTTACCAAAGACATAAATAAATAAATAAACAAACCATTTTGTATTAGACAAGCAGTCAGTAGCATTCAACTGCTTAACAGGAGATCACATTACTACCTACTGGACAGGCCAGCCACAGACAATAATATGTATATTGGTGGCCCTCCCCCCAGGTGCTGGTAGTGGGGAGACCACGATGTCTTTGGGGAACTTAATAGTGTAGCATCTATGTACAGTACCACACTGTGACACATCTCAGATGTATACCATACTTGCTGCTGACAGCTGCAGGCTTCAGGTGGATGGTAAAGTGTAGCTGCGGTGACACCTGTTGTTGAACTGCATACCATACATCTATGATTGATGGTCAAATGCCTCATTCAGACCCTGAGGCTCTGGGTTTGTAGTGCGTACAACCATCTTGCTGCCTGTTGTAGCAGTCATTGTGTTCCTTCCCCACCTCTAGGCATGGGTTTTATATGGACAGGTCCCATGCACTGTGTCCCCTTTGCTTTGGAGCAATGCATCTATACACAGGGTACTGCCACTGCAAAATCTTTTGTAAGGTTTGCACTGTCTCTACACTGTTCTTGCACATGTGTAGTGAGCATCTAGTTCTACCCATATTCCATTTCTGGCAGGGACACTGGTGTACATCATGGACAACAGCTGTAGCACACTGCGGTAAAGCATGACTGCACACTATCATTCCTGCTGTTGGATGGATGCACTCATCACCCTGCGGCACATATCTGCAATGTTAGAGCACCCATACATGCTTTTTGGTCATGGAGAGTGCGAGTTTGGAGGTCAATCAGTTTACTCTGGCAGAGGGACTCTTTACCACAAACTCCCATCCTCACGGTTATATGTTGGGGGGGGGGTGTCACACTGTGGTTCAGATGAACTTCTGGCACTTTGTACAACAGGCCAGTTGCTTCTCACCACATTACCACTTTGGCATGTGACTGAGTTACACTCTGGGCTGACTGCAATTCTGTCATTTCCTTTCTCTCTGTGTCTTTTTATCCTCATTGCTTCAATTACGTGCGTTCTCCATAGGTAGAGTTAGGGAGCCAGAGTTTTACAGGCCAGGGGCTGATGCCATTCTCCATTAATCCTCTCCATTGTGCCATCTGTTTGGCACACAGGACCGCTTGAAGCATCTTTGGGGAGTTTGGTGCCGGGACCCCACTTGTACCAAAATCCAGCACAGTGTCCCTGATGCACTGAACTTTGCCACAAGTGGGTGTTTGGTGCATCTTGCATTGCTCTAATGAGCATTTGAAAATTGAGCCCTCTGTCTCCAAAACAAACATAGTCTTGTATTTTTACTTCTTTCCTCTGTGAGCTGTGCAACTGTTTGCTTCGGTGCTGCCCTCCTGGTCTCCAAAACAGATGCTCTCTTCATTTTTTTCAGTACACCTATCACACAGAACAGAACATGTAAAGAAAATCCCTAACCTGTTAAAAGAAAACACTGCTTACCTTTGTGCACTCTTCTGTTAGTGTCTATGCCCCCGTTTAGCATTTTTGTGTAACAAATTATTTTTTTCTAACAGCATTTTCACCATTTTGGCATTAAAACCTAAGTTTAAAAAATGCTTGAAAACTTCCATTTAACAATGCTGCTGGCAGCCATCTCATGGGAGCCACTTGCTTCCATACCTAGGATATGGTAATGTGCCCCTAACGACTCAGGGAATTGGCCAGTGGGGGCACATTAGCATATCCCAGGAGAACTAGCAAGCGGCTCCCATGAGATGGCTGCCAGCTGGTGGCAGCCTAGATAAATGGAAGATTTAGAGCAAATACCAAAATGCAGTTAGAAAATATATTTTTTTACATGGAAACGCTAATCAGAGGGCATAAGTATGCACCAGCAGGAGAGTGCATTAAGGTAACAATTTTTTTCCTTTAAACTATGCTTACACTGTCTGACTCTGCATCAGTGTAGTATGTTTTCACAACCTAGTATTACCTCTACCCATGCTGAGTGGAAAACATCTCAGGCACTCGATATTCAAAATTTTGACTGAGCACAAAGCTGAGTTTGCCTGCACAAACCAGGTCTTGCGCAGATGTCCAATATTGAAAAGCCCAGTTAGCGTGGCAAACAGAGTTTGCGCCCAAGCAATATTCAAAGGGGCACAATTCAAATGAAGGGCAGGGACTTGAATATTGGCACAGTCTATTATTCAGTGTGCTGCGGCAAGTGCTGAGTTTTTACTGCCCCTTTGCGCAGTGCAGATATCACTGACTGAAAACACGACTTACTCCCGCGCAACCCTAATAGTTGGTGGAGGAACTGCATTGGCACTCCCCAACACCCAACACAGTAGTCCCTGGTGCTAGTGGACCACCCCCCGCCGATGGCCAGCCTGATGTTAAAAAAGAACCATTCCCTGGTACTAGTGATCACCCTGTCGATCGCCGGCATGACATGTAAAATTAAACAGTTCCTGGTGTTAGTGGTCCCCCCCCCACCGATCACTGGCCTGTTGTGTAAATGTAACATTTCTCTGGTGCTAGTGGTCCCCCCCCACAGATCGCTAGCCCGATGTGTAAAAGTATACTTCCCCTGGTGTCCAGTGGTCCCTCCCTCCACCCGCACCCATACTTGATCTTTAAACAATTATTCCCTGGTGTCCAGTGGTCCCTGCCCCTACCTGCTCCCATGCCCAATTATTTCCTGGTGTCCAGTGGCCCTCTTATCCTGATCCCCTGTACAGTAACATACATCCATTCCCTGGTGTCTAGTGGACCCCCTTCCCTATCCCCGATCCTGTATAACATAGTAAATCCATTCCCCAGTGTCTAGTGGACCCCTTCCTATCCCCAATCCCTGTATAACAATGTACAGCCATGCCCTGGTGTCTAATGGACCCCCCACCTTGGCAGGTAGTGCCCTCCCACCCTGTTCCCCCCATTCCAATTCTGAGCCAGCACCTGGCACAGTCCTCCACTCTCCACATGGCTGGCTGCTGACTGAGCTGTCAATGAGCATGTATGTACAGTATGCACTCACTGACAGCTCAGTTGGTGGCTGGCCATGGTGGAGAGTGGAGGGCTATGCTGGTCACTGGCTCAGGATTGGGATGGGGGAGTGGTGTGATGGGGTATTACCTGCTGGGGTGGGGGTTGGGGGACCATCAGACACCAGGGCACAGCTGTACATTGTTATACAGCAGATTGGGGATAGGGAAGTGGGTCCGCTAAACACCAGGGAATGGATGTATGTTACAGTTCAGGGGATCGGGATGGGGGGCCACCAGACACCAGGAATAACTTGTTTAAAGATTGGGAATGGGTGACAGTAGGGGGAGGGGAGGGACCACTGGACACCAGGGAATAAATGTTTAAAGATTGGGCATGGGTGCAGGTGGGGGATGTACCACTATACACCAGGGAAAGTGTACTTTTACACATTGGGATGGCAATCAGAGGTAGGGGGCCATTAGCACCAGGGGCTATTTAATTTTACATGTCATGCCATCAATTAGCATGGGGAAGACCACTAGTACCAGAGAATGTTTAACTTTACACACCAGGCCAGTGATTGGCAGGGAGAGACCACTAGCACCAGGGAATGTTTACTTTTACACAATAGGCTGGTTATCAGCAGGGGGGACCACTAGCACAAGGGATAGACCTCTGGGACCAGGCAAGTGGGGGGTGGCACCCCTCTACATTGTTGGGCTACCCATGTAAATGAGTACATAATAGGCATGCAAATTGCCCCTTAGTGCCTTGTATACCCAATGGGCTCATTTGCATAGGTCCATTTCAATATTGGAAATTTAGTGCAGGTGCAAGCCATTGTGATGCCCTATTTCAGGAGCCATGTCTGCCCAGTGCTAAGTGACTTAGCGCTGGGCTGCAGTGGCTCTGTATTCAGTTGAATAGTGCTGGTGTGCTATTCCACTGAATATAGCATTTTTGGACACCTGGGCAAACGCAAGGTGCAGTACAAATATTTGCTTTCTGCTCTGCTTTGCCCAGTTTTGAATATGGGGCCCCAGTGTCTAATTTGGAGTGTTTTTTCTTGTCCACAGCATTTTTAATAAATGTAATACCATATGGTTGAATACCAACATAGTCAAACACCTGAATACAGTAGAATACCAGAATACCCCGGTTGTATTTATCATATATTCAACAAATACACAATTTATGCATTTGCACACTTCTATTCAGCATCTATCCCTCTTTCCAGTCATTAAAAAAAGGTTGAAGGGGGGCTTGAAAAAGTAAAACTCATGCATGCACAAGGCTGAATAGTTTTATACTTTTTGCTAGCTAAGAGAGAAACCAAAATGGCAGCTTTCTAAAAACGAATGTTCAATTTGGTGCATTGATTTTTTTGTACTGTGTCCTGCTTTTGAGTACTTGTTTTTAGCCATGCATTAAACATTTCTGATGAACAGCTAATGACCAATCAGGATCCAGGATTTCCCTTCCCATTTTATAAGTTTACATATTTTCAAACCTGACAAAACAATATTAATATGCGATTTTGGACTATAAGAAGCGCAGCATTTAAAAGATAGGGGATTATACTACAGCCCTATGTTTCTGGATTTTGACGGTTCCATTTTTTAAAATGCCCTGTTTAGGTGTCCTTTAACACAGTTCAGAATTACAATTTGCTCCTTTCCCAGCCATCTCTTCCATTACCTGAATGAGATCTCTGTGACTAACAAAGGGTCCGTGGTCATCTCGCCCTGCACAAGAGACACTTGTGAAATAATAAGAAACACACATTACTGTACTCATAATCATACAAAACAACATGATATTTTTATCTGAACTAAATTTATTTTAATTGTGTATGTCTCACTTCTGCACTTACTGTAAGGTTCCCTGAGCCTCTGGGGATAAGCTGACTACTACTACTTACTACTAAAGTTAATTTTTCAGCAGTGTTGTCTCTGTGTGTGATTTATTGGAGCACAAATCAAACAGTATCTTTTTTGCAATGTTAAATTATGTGTGATGGACCTAAATGGGCATATGTATTCAGTCTTAGAATTTAGCCTTCCAAAGCCCAGGTAGTGACAGTATGAACTTGGAAACTAGAACTATATCTCCCTCTTCACTACTTACTTGATTTGGCTGGGGGGGGGGGCTCTAACTAATGTCACCGTCAGGTGAGGAAGAGCAGTTAGTTGTTAAACTGGAGACCTATGTTTGACTCCCCTTAGTATCCAGTGGCACCCCCCACCCTGCCTGTGCCAAGCACTGACTGGTATCTGGATGCACCATCCTCCCTCACACCCTCCTATGCCAAATATTACCTGGTGTCCTGTGGGTCAGTTTTCTTTTTCTAGGAAATGTCTTTATGACTGTGGAAAAGGAATGTTTTACATTTATAAATGTCTGTCTTCCTCTGAATGAAAAGTTAACTGTATTTACAAAATGTTTAGAGGTGATTCTTGAGACTGTTATAAAATTAAAAAAATAAATATTCTAACATTATCATCTTTATAGCAGGTGACTTAAACTCTAGGGTAGGGTGTGAGTTAAAGAACCATACCTCTCAATGGTCAAAGGATGATTTACTAGGAATTACAATAAGAAATACAATGGACCCAAATAAAAATAAAAGATGTTCTGTATTATTAATACATTTGGACCAGTTAAATTTTAGAACATTAAACGGCAGAGAGAGGGATGCCAGAGGTGAAATTACCTTCCCCTTGGCAAAGTGGGGGGGAGGGACTACTTGATATGTGGATATGTGACATTTATTATTTCCACAGAGTAACTTATTTGAAGGTTCTTGAAACCTGGAAGAGTGACCACTTCCCAATTCACTGTAAAATCATACAGTATGTAAGGGGGAAATTAACTGACTTAACATAGAAAAATTGGTTGATCATAATGAACATATGTGTATTATTAATAGCAAAAAGTCAAATGAAATAAGTGCACAATAAGTAAACTATATGAGGCTATGAATTCTGATTCTGTATTGAATTTTATAACAGAGATAGCAGATTTTGAAATGAGCAAGGTGAGCATTAGCCATCAAGATATATTGGGGAGTTATTTAACAGTTATAGAATTTATTAAACAAAATTTAACATCAAAAGGACAGAAAAATTCAGCATGAAAAAGTAGGAAAGGGCTATCCATGGTTTCATGCATCCTGTTATAAGTTGAAAACTATTACAAACGTAAGTAGATCTTCCTGTAAGAACAATGATGCTACAATTATAAAAGGTTTAAGAAATTTAAAAAGGAATACAGATCTCTAATTTGTAAAAAAAAAAAAAAAAAGATCTTTAATTTGAAAAAAAAAAAGAGATTGCACAAAATATCCTAATGGGAAAAATTACAGGGTGCAATTAAATCCAATGACAGCTTGAAAGTTTTGAGCATCGGTTGCTTATGAGATATCAGATAATATTTTAAGATATGATACAACAGGTAACATTACAGCCTCTGAGTGGTTTACACATTTTAAAAAGGTGTTTGTGCTCCAGTTGAGAATGGTAGTGAAGGTCAGATATCAACTAGGTTGGATAATGGAGTGGGTCGCAACATAATTAGTTGTGAGGGTGCAAAGGATTGGCCTCCTTTTTCAAATAAAAACATACAAGCCACGATTCTAACCCAACATAGAAATAATGTAGCTGGAACAGATACAACATCAGCTGAGGTTTTCCAGGAAAACATAGACTTATGGGTTATCATTTTTTTTTTTGCTCTTTTTTCATCTGTTGTAAACACACTGGTAATTCCATCTGAATGGAATGCAGGAATAATTGTCCCTTTATTTAAACAAACTCTGGCCAGAGCTGATAGGGCTGCAGCTGAGGAATTGGGGGTAAAAATATCATAAATTACCAAAGTCACACGCATGCATTTGCAAAATGTACCCTAGGCTCATAACTGTGTTGGTTTGTAATATTTTTACACCAAATTTTCAACATACCCTAGTTATGACCCTGCCTCATGAAGATGGGCAGACAGTGTTAAATTCCTGGCTTAAAGGTGTTTTTGTGCAGGGACTGCAATATCAACTTTTGGGATGCAAAAACACATTTTGGGCAGAAGCTGAAAAATGACAGCTATCACATTCATGAGGTGCTGTAAAGAAATGGCTATGTTGAAAATTTGGGTAAAAATATTGAATATTACCAAACGTACGAGCCTGGGTTCCCAAAAATCAATGTAGGCTCATAACTTTTTGGTTTTTTAATGTTTTTACACAAAATTTCCAACATAGCCTTCTTATGAACCCACCTGATTAACAAGGGCAGAGAAAATTTTCAACTCCTGTCCAAAAGGCAATTTTGTGCAGGGACATGAAATCACCTTTCAGAATGTAAAAATAAAAACATATTGGCCAGGATTTTAAAAATGACAGCTGACACATTCATTTGGTGCTGTAAAGATATGGCTATGTTGTAAATTTGGATTCAAAATATTGAAAATTACCAAAGGTACGAGCTTGCATTTCAAAATTCTATGTGGGCTCATAGCTTGGTTGTTTTTTTATATTTTTGCCCAAAATTTTCAACATAGCCTTCTTATGATGCCACATCATGAACAAGGGCAGAGAAAATTTTCAACTGGTGCCCAAAAGGTGATCTTGTGCAGGGACCGCAAAATCACCTTTTGGGATGTAAAAAAAACCCATTTTGGACAGGATTTGAAAAATGACAGCTATTACAGTCATGAGGTGCTGTAAAACCCCAATGTTATCACCCATCCCCAAGGTTCACCCCCCTGGAGTTAGAATCCTAAGTAAGGGGAGGTACACTTGTGGGTTTGGCACCCTAATGATGGGGCACACAAAGGCCGGTGCATTATGAGGGTGGAACCACTGTAAAGATATGGCTATGTTGTAAATTTGAGGTTAAAATTTTGAAAAGTACCAAAGTTATGAGCCTGCATTTGCAAAATTCGACATAGGCTCATAACTTTGTTGTTTTTCAATATTATTACACCGCATTTTCAACATAGCCTTCTTATGACCCCACCATATGAACAAGTAGAGATAATTTTCATCTCCTGCCAGAAAGGTGATTTCATACAGGGACCGCAAAATCACCTTTCGGGACAGATCTGCCTAATGACAGTGACATTGTTCATGAGGTGGAGTCCCAAAGAAGGCATGTTGAAAATCTGGGTCAAAATATGTGAAAATTCCCACGCTATGGCACTAAGTTCAAAACCCCATTGAAATACATTGAACTGCATACCTGTGTCTTCAGTTCGTGGTCCAGCTTTGAAGAGTGAAGAAGAGTCTGTGGTTCAGAGAGGATTACAGTGTTGGTCCCCAATGGGTAAGTAAGGGCTTGGGGGTGCGGGGTGGTGGATGCTCAGTGGGATAATCGGGGGGGGTAAGGAATGGCTGCCAAAGACATTGATGGACCTTTTTTCTTACAGGTGAAAAAAAAGACTGAGCTAGCCCAGTGGTGCTGGAGTTTGAGGCACTGGTTGCTACACCTCATGCCACACTAGCAACCCGGGTCCAGGAAAATGCCCAGGCCACCGGGGGTCAACAGGGGAGAGAGAGGATTGAGCATCCGGAGGACTGCTCTCCTCTCTTGGGGGGAGGGAGACTTGTCATCCCACTTGTTGACTGCCCTCTGGCAGTGGCTGGAGGGCTGTATGGGTCAGGAGGCACATAACAACATCCTTATATTGGTAGGAGGGATGGGAGAAAGGGAGGCAAATGGTGGAAAAGAGCCTGGCAGGCTCTGTGATGGTCTCCTGCATCCTGAGGGCCATCCCTGGCTTCTGAATTGGGTCTCTGGAGGGGGAGGAGAATGTGGAAACCTCTTCCCTGACCACACCTTGGGGGGTAAGCTGTGGGGGAATTTCTGGGGACCGGCAGGAGTGGGAGCGGTGGGATCAGAGAGAGTCCCTCCATCAGGAGGGCTGTAGCTGCCTGCCAGGGCTCCAGGTGGACAAACATAGTAATTAAAAAAAGAAGGAAAAAAAAGACTGTTGATCCTCGATCGTGACACTGGGGGATTGGGCACCCCCAGTGTCACAGTTACGTGGTGGAAGACATAAACCGTTTTTATTTACAGGTGAAAAAAAAAAGTCTGATAATTCCCAAACGTAACACTGGGGGATTGGGCACCCTCAGTGTCACAGTTATGTTTGTGGCGGGTGTGGGGTAGTGAGTGCTGAGAGGGAGGGAGGGTCAGGTGGGGGGAATTTTTATAATATAAAAAAATGCAATAGGTGGTCATGGCAGAACACTGCCCACTCCACGTGATCAAAATGGCCACCAAATGATACTGTGCATGCAAGACTGCTATCGCATGCACAGTAAAGTGCGGCAGCCATCTTATACATGACAGAGTGTGCCGTGTTCCACCATGACCGCTGTGAAATAGTGCAGTGCTGTGGTCGATAGGGACAACAAGGGCAGACTGCTTCACTGATGCGGAGGCAACTGTGATGCAGTCTAACATGTTGCTCATTCAGAAGGAATATGGAGTCCTTTTCTCAGTGATCATAAAAGGACTGCAGGGCTCCAACCACTGCAGCCCTAAAAAGGAAATAAGTTGGATCATGAATGTTATAGGCTAATAACATTACTTTTGTTCAGTTTAAAGATCTTCTTCAGACTGATTCTGCAAAAGTTAGAGGATTAGATAACTCTGAATAATATTATTACCAAATTTCAATGTGGATTTAGAAGAAAACATTCAATCCTGGGGTACTGAAATTTTGGGATATTCTGTATATTTTAAAAATCGTCAAAACTCCAAAGGAGGAGGCGTTGCTCTATATGTAAATAATCATTTGAAAAGTAGGAAAATTCCTATAATTTCAGATTCTAATGTTGACACTGAGATCATCCTAGTTCAAATAGACACTGACAAAGTATTAACAATTCGTTTATGTTATAGATCACCCAATTTGGACACCAATTGTAATGACATATTTTTCCAAGCAAGTGAACAGTTGGAAGACTATGAAAATTTTATTTTAATGGGAGATTTTAATTTTCCCACTATCTGCTGGTCGATTCTTACTGGAAAAATTGAATTAGACTACAGATTCATCGATCTAACACTTCTGCATAATCTAGATCAGCTTGTCTTAGAACCCACTAGAAAAAAATATTCTTGATCTTATTCTTACAAACATTACTAATATAGAAAAATTACCTAAAGTCCTTGAAGCTCTGGGGAATAGTGACCACAATATGTTTTTTTGGAGTAGCTTTACTTTTGTCAATTGTGGTGCCACTAGGACAAAAAAAACTTTCATAAAGCTAATTATGAAGCTATTAAAAACCACTTTAATAACTGGGACTATAAGTCAGAACTAAAAAAATAAAAGTAGTGAGCAGACTTGGGCAGCTATTAAAAGGAACATTGATCACTGTATTAATACCTGGGTTCCAGTAAATAACAAATACACTCAAAATAATAAAAGAGTTCCCCCTTGGCTAAACAGTAAAATTAAAAGATTAATAAGAAAAAAGAAGAAAACTTGTGCTAAATATGAAAAAGGCCCCCTCAGAGAAGAAATGGCAAACATTATCAGGATATCTAATCAGTGTAAAAAAACAATCAGAGGTGCTAAGAAAAATATTGAATTAAAATTAGCTACTGTAACAAAAGACGATAGAAAACAATTCTATAATTACATTGGTTCATTAAGAGGAAAGGCCCCTACCATTGGTCAACTAATTAAAGATAATATGCTTCTTGTTAATGAGTTAGATATGGCCAAAGAATTTAATGAATATTTTCTCAATGTCTTTAAAACTAAAGATGTTTCCTGTTTAGATGTTGTAGATGTTAATCAAAAACATCCTCAGATTACTTCTGAAGAAGTTAAGGCTGCTATTCAAGTTCTAAGGCCAATTCATCCACAGGCCTGGATGGGATTCCAATAATCTTTATTAAAGAATTAGCTTCTGTTTTTGTGGATTTACATAGAAATATAGAAACATAGAATGTGATGGCAGATAAGGACTGCTTGGTCCACCTAGTCTGCCCATTTTCCTAAATAACAGATAAGCTGCAGATCCTAGTTAACCAACAGCTTACTTCCTCCTACCCCCACTAGGACTGCCTTATGTCTGTCCCATGCATTCTTGAATTCTCCCACTGTTCTTGACTCCACAAACTCCTCAGGGAAGCTGTTCCATGCATCCACAGCCCTCTCTGTGAAAAAATGCTTCCTCACATTACCTCTGAGCCGTCCCCCCTCTATCTTCAAATTGTGTCCCCTTGTTCTTGCACATCTCTTTTTCTGAAAGATGCTATCCTCTTGGACTTTGTTGATTCCCTTGAGGTACTTGAAAGTTTCTATCATGTCCCCTCTTTCCCTTCTTTCCTCAAGGGTATACATATTAAGCTCCTTTAGTCTTTCTTCGTATGTCTTCTGGTGCAGACCCTGCACCATTTTGGTTGCCCTCCTCTGGACAGCCTCCACTCTGTCTATGTCTTTTGGAGATGGGGCCTCCAGAACTGCACACAGTACTCCAAATGGGGTCTCACCAACTGTCTGTACAGAGGGATAACAACTTCCTGTTTTCTACTATTGATGCCTCTCCCTATGCATCCCAGTATCCCCAGCCTTCCTTACTGCCTTCTCACATTGCTTGCCCACCTTTAGGTCATCTGATATAATTACCCTGAGGTCCCTTTCCATTTTTACTGTTGTCAGTATCTCACCCCCCATTGTGTACTCTTCCCCTGGGTTTTTGTTTCCCAGGTGCATTACCTTGCACTTCTTTGCATTGAATCTGAGCTGCCATACATCTGACCATTCCTCCAACCTTGCCAAGTCCCTTCTCATCCTTTCCACTCCATCTTGTGTATCGACCCTGTTGCAGATCTTTGTGTCATCTGCAAAGAGACATACTTTTCCTTCCAGTTCCTCTGCAATGTCACTTATAAAGACATTAAAAAGGACCGGTCCCAGTACTGAACCCTGCGGTACCCTGCTAGTAACCCTCCTTTCTTCACTGTGGACTCCATTTACTACTACCCTTTGTGTCCTGTTGCCTAGCCAATGTTTTATCCAGGCTACTACCTTGGGACCCACTCCAAGGCTGACTAACTTGTGTATTAATCTTTTGTGTGGGACTGTATTAAATGCCTTGCTAAAATCTAGGTATGCCATGTCCACAGCCCCTCCTTGGTCTACTACTTTGATCACCCAGTCAAATAAATCTATTAGATTCATCTGACACGACCTTCCCATCGTGAATCCATGCTGCCTTGGGTCCTGTACCCCTCTGGCCTCTAGGTACTCAATAATTCTTTCCTTCAGAAGTGATTCCATCACTTTCCCTACCACTGAGGTCAAACTAACTGGTCTGTAGTTTCCTGCCTCTTTCCTGCTCCCACTTTTGTGAATAGGAATCAAATCCGCTGTCCTCCAGTCCTCAGGTACCACCCCATCCTCCCATGATTTGTTAAAGACAGTAGTCAGCGGTGTCTCTAGTTCTACCCTTAGTTCCTTTAGAATTATTGGGTGAATCCCATCAGGCCCCATTGCTTTGTCCACCTTCAATGTTATTAGTTCTTTCAGAACCCTTTCTTCTGTAAATGGACTGGTATCGACCCCCGTCTTCAGAGTGTTTCTCTTGTTTGGTTTAGGTACCTCCCCCTCCTCTTCTTTTGTGAATACTGAGCAGAAATATTCATTCAGTATCCCTGCTTTTTCACTGTCATCCTCTACCCACATCCCCTCCCTTTTATTAAGCCTCAGTATCCCTCCTTTGGTCTTTCTTCACTCCCTAATGTACCTATAAAATGTCTTATCCCCCTTCTTAACAGAGTTGGCTATCCTTTCCTCGGTTTGGGCCTTTGCTATTCTGACTGCCTTCCCAGCCTCTTTCTGCTTTAACTGATAAAGTTCTCTGTCCTGCTCCTTCTGTATTTCCTTATATTTCCTGAATGCTATCCTTTTCTCCTTAACCTTCCCTGCCACCTCTTTTGAGAACCATAGCGGTTTTTTTCTTCGTTGTGTTTTGTTGATTTGCTTTACACAAAGGCTTGTTGTCTCTGTGATGGCTGTTTTGATTACTCCCCATTGTTCCTCCACCCCTCTTTCTTACCTGTTTGCTAGTGCTTTTCTGAGGCACTCTCATTTCCCAAAGTCAGCCCTCCTAAATTCCAATACTCTTGCTTTTGTATGGCTTGATTGTATGGCTGTGTTTATCGTGAACCACACTGTTTGGTGTGCTTGTTCCCAGATGGCTACCCACTTTAAATCTGAGATTCCTTCTCCATCCCCATTTGAGAGTGCCAGGTCTAAGATTGCTCCTCCTGAGTGGGTTCCAATACTAGCTGTCTGAGGCATGCCCCCTTTAGGGCATCAAGAATGACCATGCTCTTGGATGTGCCTGCAGCAAAGGTGCTCCAGTTAACATCTGGCATATTCAGGTCCCCCATCAACAATAGCTCCCCTTTTTCTGCCATTCTAAGGAAGCCTTCTATCATTTCCTTGTCCATTCCTCCCCTGAGATGGGGGTCTATATGCAACCCCCATGTGGATTGTGGTTCCATTTCCTGTCTCCAGGGTGACCCAGAGTGCCTCATCTGCTCCCTTTTATTCTTTAGTTCTGTTGCTTTGATCTCTTCCTTTACATAGAGAGCTACTCCTCCTCCTCCTCCTCCTCTTTTACACTCCCTGTCCCTCCTGTAGATTGTGTATCCTGGTATGTTGACATCCCAGGCATGGTTCTTTGTGTACCATGTTTCTGTAACTGCCACAATATCCAGGCAACCCTCTTCCATCAAGGCCACTAGTTCAGGGAGCTTGTTACACAGACTACGGGCATTAGTACTCATCACCCTCCACTTTTTGATGGCCTTACCCCTTTTAGCCCCATTCCTGTTCTTACTGCCTTTGCCTTTTTTTACATTTACCTCTGTCCTTCTCCCTAATGACTTCTCTATCTTGGTGTTTACTTCACTAATTACTGTGTTTTGTGGGGGGGGAGGCTGGGATTTCCCTGCTCCTTTTCAGTGTCTCTCCCCTTGGCTAGTTTAAATGCTTACCAATGAAGCATTTAAACCTCTCACCTAGGATCCTGGTTCCCCCCTGGGCAGATGCAGACCATCGGACCAGTATAGGTCTACATCCCTCCAGGTGGCTCCCCAGTCCCCAATGAAGCCAAAACCCTGAGCTCCACACCAGTTTTTCAACCATTTATTGAATTCCCTGGTAAGGAGTACCCTACCATCACCCTTACCATAGACAGGCAGCACCTCCGAGAAGGTTATTGTATGCGCTACTTGTCTAAGGCCCCTCCCCAACTCTATGAACTCCTCTTGCACTGCTATGATCCCATTCCTAGCCAGGTCATTTGTCCCTAGGTGGGCAATGACATCCAGCTCCCTCCCTCATGCAGCTGCTCCCATGATCCTGAGGATTCACTTCCTGTCCCTCCAAGCCATGGCGCCTGGCAGACACCTTACCTCCCTCTCCCCTTCCTCCCCCATTTCTACCCCCTAATGATTGAGTCCCCCACCAGGAGTTATTTTCTTCCCCTGTGGGGTCCCATGCCACCCTCCTGTGGGTCTCCTTTGTGAAGGTTCCCAGCATCCTCCTTGGTCTCCACTGCAGGTGCCTCTATAGAGGAACCACTATCCACCAGAAGAGTGAATGAACTGTGGAGATGTACAGCTGGAGGGATGCACCTCTGTTCCACCACCCTCTCCCTCCCTGAGCCCACCCTGGTCCAGCCTCTCCTCTTTCTTGGCAACTTCTGAGGTAGTGGCATTGGCCCTGGTGGTCCCTGGGTGGGGGAGGAGGTTTCACGAATCCTAGCGAGGTCAGCCTGGAGATGGGCAACCTCCTCCCTCAGACCAGAGAGGTGCCTGCAAATAGGGCAGCATCGCAGCCTCCAGAATGTCTCCCGGAACACTGCTGCCCCACAGCTATTGCACTGCACCACTCCTATCATGTCTTATTTTGTGTCCCCTCTCCTGTTTCTCTGTATGCTTACTCTCCCCTCTCCTTACAACTCTCACCATTCCTCTTCTGGGACAGCAACTTCCTATATTCTTCAGTAACCTCCTTCTTCCTTGCTCAGTGTCAGACCACCACCAGCTGGGGGGGAGAGTGAGCTACCTTTTTCTTTTAGGGTTGACAAAACCAATTTTTCTCTATGATCCTTCCCTTCCTACTGCCAAACAGGAAGTTCCTGTTGACAGTCAAATCCAGTGGCTATAAAAGTAGAACTGGCTTAGGGTGGGATGGAGGGCAATTAGTAAGAAAAAAGGCTAGCAACAGGAAGTTGTAATTTGAGTCACCTGCTTTTATAGTGTCCAAGCCACACCCCCAATTAAGCTCTCTCTCCTCCTACTGGTTTAGCAAAGTTGATACAGTACCCTTCACAGCACAGAACACACACTGACTTTCTTTCTTTTTTTAACCCTAAATAAGACCCCTTCTACTTCTAATAAAGTATATGTCTGCTTCATCTCAACAGACAGTGACTCCTGCTGAGATATAAGTGTTAAAGTAATAAAAAATGTAGCTTCTTTTAGTTAGCTGCTTTCTGCTCTACAAGCAAGGCTAGCAACCTACTTTATTAGACCTATTCACTTTATTATTTAATGTATCCCTTAAAGAAGGCTATGCATTAAGAGAATGGACAATAGCTACTATTGTGCCTATACATAAAGGTGGAAATAACAACTTGCTAATAATTACAGACCTATCAGCTTAACCTCCTGTATAGGAAAAACAATGGAGAGAATCCTAAAGAAAAAAATGTTAGACCATTTACAAAATATAGGCTTTTCTGACATTAGTCAGTACATTTTTTTACAGGGAAGATCATGCCAACTTAACCTTATTATTTTTTATGAACCAGTATGTTTGGCATTGGATCAGGGCCTTCTAGTCGATATAATCTGGGATTTTGAAAAATTATTCGATTCTGTACCTCATGGCATTTTGATCAAGGATTTGGTAAATTTAGGTTTCAATGCTAATATAGTTAGTTGGATAAACTCTTGGCTCACCAACAGGAAACAAAAGGTTAGCATTAAAGGACATCTCTCTGAATGGGGTGATGTAAGCAGTGGTGTCCCTCAGGGCTCTGTGTTAGGCCCCTTGTTGTTTAACTTATTAATAGTTAGCATGCAAACTACAAATGATGTATGGATTCACAAATATGCAGACAATAGTAAACTTGGTAGTATTGTTAATAATTCTAATGCAGTGAGCTCTCTACAAACTAACCTTGAGAACTTAGTTAAGTGGTCCGTTAAAAATAAAATGACCTTTATGCCTGCCAAGTGCAAGGTTATGCATTTGGGAAGAAATAACCTATTAGCAACTTATAAAATTAATAATTGTAATTTACAATCTATTATAATTGAAAATGACTTTGAAATTACAATCACACATGATCTAAAGTTCACTTCACATAACAATAATATTATTAAAAAATGCCGTGGTACACTCTCTTGTATTTTTAGACATATCAAGAGCAGAGAACCAGAAGTATTGATTCCACTCTACACTAGCTTAGTAAGGTCACAAATTGACTATTGTGCCCCTTTTTGTACTGCAACATCTGCAGGAGTTATAGTATCCTTGGAAAAGGTACAAAGGCGACTTACTAAAAAGATAAAAGGTTTAACTGACTTAGATTATAGTTCTAGACTGAGATCACTAGGTTTATTTTCTCTTGAATATGGGGCATATGGGGTGTTTTGTGTCTAGTATACAGAACTATTAAGGATCCAGCCTTATATGAGGCTCTTTGGCTCCAAAAACCCACAATAGGTTATAATACTAGATCACATAATTTAAAGTTTAAAAACTGCAATAAACAACACCGCTAAGAGAAATAAATATTTTACACAAAGGTTACCTCCAATATGGAACTCCTTACCTATTGAGGTTGTTGACAGCAATAATCTGGTGCAATTTAAATATGAGCTGGATAATCATATGGGTGATAAGAAATTTAAATTTCACCCATAGGTGACGAGTTTATAATGGGACCCCTCACTGAACTCGTATCATACCTATGAACATATGAACCTATGAACTTGAGACTTATTCTTTACTTTGACTTATATTTTAGATAAATATGTTAAATGTAGGTCTGGGAAATTATATGTCTGTTTTATAGACATCAAGGGAGCATTTGATTCCATTAATAGAGATATTCTCTTGAATAAACTAAAAAATCTTAAGCTAGAGGAAAGATTATTGGCAGTTTTACCCATGCTACATAACAATACACAGGCTGGGATATGATATAGCAGAGATTGTTCACCAACAGAGCCAATTGGCATTGTAAGAGGAGTCAAGTAGGACTGCTTGCTGGCTCCCTGTTTATTTAATATTTATATCAACAGTGTAATAATGAACTTGTATAACATTAATATGTTTGCACCAAGAATTTGCAGTGAAGAAGTGAACATATTAATGTATGCTGATTATCATTATTTTTTTTTCCAATTGTTTAACCAGGTGAGACACACTAAGCTAAAAGCTTGTTTACAGGTGCAACCTGGGAGCACAGGGAAGTTAAGTGATTTGCTCAGAGTCACACAGCATACAAGTGGGGGCTGTGGGATTCAAACCCAGGTCTCCAGATTTGTAGCTCAGAGCCTTAAACCACTGCGCTATACTGCCTCAAATGCTGTTCTTTGGTTTCAAACCCCTTTGGGTCTAAAATGAGGGCTAGCAAGTACCATGAACCATTTAAAGGAGTTAGATCTGGAGATTAATGTCAAAACAAATCTAAGATTCTTGTATTTGGAGATAAAATTTATGAAAAGAAAGAAGACTGGCATATTAATGAAGAAGATTTCAAAGAAGTTGCTGAATTCTGTTACTTAGGGACAACCTTTGACAAAAACCTAACATGGAGCATACAGTTAAAAAATGCAAACACAACAGCTAATAAAACATGTTTATGTACATTTGGATTTGCAGAGAGATTTGCTGGCAACTCCTTTTAGGCTATAAAAAGAATATTTGAGGTCAAAATATTAAACTAATTACTATATGGATGCAAAATATGGAAAATCCTCAAGTATCAACGTAATTTGGAAGTGATACAAATTTTTTTATCAAATGCTCCCTTGACTTGCCAAGAGATACACCCTCTGCCTTTTTAAGAGTGGAAGCAAACATGCTCCCTGTAGAATACAGTGCTATGAAAATAGCTGTTAGGCTGTTAAAAAGGATTTTATTGATGGAAGACTCAAGACTCCAACTTAAAAACTTCTAACAACTGGTTTACAGCTTTAAATGACTCTTTGACCCATTATGGGCTATATAATATCCAGAATTTTACAAATAGATATATGTGCAATAATTATCTGAATGAGATAAAACAAAGAATTAGTGATGTTCAGGTTCAGAAAGACACAACAAAGATTCATGATATAGATCAGCTAAAACTATATTCAAACTTACCGGGCTCTGGTGAATCAAATTATTATTTGTATTACTGCGAAAAAAAAAACATAGAAGGATTTTGGCCAACTTCAGGTTTGGCTTACTTCTAGGCTGCCTAGAGGGATGTTGGGGTGTATTAGTAGGGGTGTCACAAGTCGTAAGAGGGAGGGAGGTAATAATCCCTCTTTACAAGACGGTGGTTAGGCCCCATCTGGAGTACCGTGTGCAGTACTGGAGGCCGCACCTACACAAGGACATTAACAAACTGGAGGCAGTCCAGAGAAGGGCAACCAAAATGGTGCAGGGACTGCATCAGAAAACATATGAGGATAGATTAATGGAGCTCAATATGTATACTCTGGAGCAAAGAAATGAGAGAGGTGATATGATTGAAACATTCAAATATCTTATAATATCATTCTCAATTATCATTAACAATGTGAAAGTGTCTAACGTTTCAATATAAGAAAATTAGCAGAACAAAAGGATACAGCATGAGATTAAAGGGAGGCCGATTAAGGGGTAATGTGAGGAAGTTCTTTTTCACAGAAAGGGTGGTGGATGCATGGAATGGCCTACCTCAGGAAATCGTGGATTTGAATACAGTGCAGGGCTTCAGGCAGGCATGGGATAGGCATAAGGGAACAATACAGATGAGTATGAATAAATAGACCATTGACAGAATAAAGGCCTGTGGCACATTCACAAGGTAGAAAAAATGGGCAGACTGGATGGGCCTTGCGGTCCTTATCTGCTGTCAACTTCTATGTTTCTATGTTTTCTCCCAAATAGTAAAACCAACTTTGGACCTTGTTATGTCAGTAAATTCTTATGCAATGACACTCCATGGAACATATCTGTCTGAACTGTCCTGCACTCAGCCATGAGACAGAAATATGGATAATACCTGTTTTAAATAATGTAAAAACTGTTATTTTACAAATATGGACAAATTGGAATATCTTTTTTTATTTGATAACCCCAGTTTTGTGTATGCAGTTGCACAGTTTGGACAGAAAGCGTTGAATAGATTGTGGCAAAAACAATAAAGACAATCCCTCATCTTTATGAATTACATAGTGGGGCAGATATTCAGAGAAGTTGCTCAATGCACAACTGAGTTGTGGATGCGCAACCACAGAAACGCACCCTGGAGTCATATTCAACCGTCCAGAATGCATAGTACAAGTTCCAATGCACAAATGCGCAATAGTAAGGTATGCGACAAGTACCTGTGGGCGTTCCCATGAATAAGTTGCACAATGGCATATTCAACCAAAAACCACCGCGCAAATGAAGAGCAAGTCACAGATTGCGCCACACAGATTTGAACATGTTAAAGGAAGCTCAAACACACAAACAGCAGATGCACATACAGCACCACACAGCCATGGATGCAGGTCCATTTCTTTTTTTTTTGAATTCAAAGTTTATTCACACTTTTACATTAATACAGGGGACAGAAACATTAACAGTGAGATAGTAACATAACGTGATGTACATTCTGTTCCCCTCCCACCCACCCTTCTTACCCTCCCACCCACTACAACAGCATCTCTAGAAACACCCCACTCAAATAACTAAGACATAATTTTAGTATCACCTCAAATAGTAAGTAGAGTGTGTAAGGGATCCCAATTTCACATGTAATTCTGTTGCCTATTATAAAGACCAGCAATGGCTTTCTCTGTTCTGAGATTGGCTAGAATTTCATGAAGCCATTCCTGGTACGATGGGCAACTATCATCCTTCCAATGCTTGAGAATCACCTTTTTAACTGACATAGCTATCATGAAAATATGGAATCTCCGGGTGTTAACATCAATAGGGGATAAGTCCCCTAACAGGCAAATTTCCGGGGTAAAGCAATCCTGAAGACCCAACAAGGGGTCCAATTTGGCCTTAATAGTGTTCCACAAGGGAATTACCTTGGGGCATTACCAAAAAATATGGAGAAGTGTCCCTGTGTCATGGGAACATCTAGAACATAAATCCGATTTCAGGAGACCCCACTTAGCAAGCTTTGGGGGGGTATAATAAAGATTATGCAAGATATGGTATTGCATGAGCCACAATCTGTCCTGCGACACAAATCTATGGCAGTTCTGCCATAATACGGGCCAGTCAAAAGTATGATGGGTAAAAGTGAGGACCACTATTTTGTGGGACCGTAGGAGCCCTCAAATCGCCATTGAAAAAGGGCTCGGTATACCTTCGAAATTACCTTGGGAAGGCTTAACAACGGAGTAAGCTCCAATAAGAAGGAAAATACAGGGGGATGGGGGGGGATTACCCAATGTATTCAAAAGAAGGTGTTTAAGTTGGAGAACCTTAAAGTAACTGGGTACTGGGATCTTAAATTTAGAGATCATCCTGGATGAAGAGAGCCACATCCCATTGTCCCCAAGGAAAGTAGATAAGACCCCCTCTCCCAGTTGAGACAACCATTTAGGAGGAATTCTCTGTTTATTTATTAAGAAAGAAGGTGAATTCCATATGGATTGAGAGAGGTCCA
Organism: Neoceratodus forsteri; assembly: GCA_016271365.2. Taxonomy (NCBI): domain Eukaryota; kingdom Metazoa; phylum Chordata; order Ceratodontiformes; family Ceratodontidae; genus Neoceratodus; species Neoceratodus forsteri. Next base: position 229,281,332 of record CM028129.1, on the reverse strand, counting down.
GATGGGGTTTATAATGTAGAAAAGAACAAAGTTGAGCGTATATTCTTAGTGATGTTGCTAGGATTGGACACTTACGAATGTCCTGTAAGGAGGAAATCTTGGCATAAAGCAAATTTGGGGGGTCATTACCTGTGGACTAAATGAAGTCTAATTCAATTTTGAGCCAAGTCGACCTCAAACTATGGGGTCCAGGAGGCAATCATTTAAGGTACTACGCTAAGTGGCTAGCCCAGTAGTATATACCCAGGTGAGGAATACGGAGACCGCCACTAAATTTCTGAGCTGCCAGTTTATGGCACGCTAAACGGGGATGCTTGTTAGACCAGGTAAAATAAGTGAATAATCTATGCATTTTCTGAAACCAGGTCACTGGAACAAATGAGTTAAGAAGCGATAAAGGATAAAAGAGACGGGGAAATACGTTCATTTTAATTAAACTAATTTGGTCCCATAAGGAAATGGGGAGCTTTGTCCATCTATCAAGGTCTTGAATAATAATCTGAGTCAGAGCTTCCAAATTCTTTTTGAACCACAAGGAGGGGTTACACAAAAGTGTTATGCCAAGATATTTAAGGGAGGCCAGTGACCAAGCTAAACCTAGAGAAAGAATATTATGTTTAAATACCTTGTGATTAAGAAGGAAGATAGAAGATTTGTTGAGATTTAATTTATAATTCGAGAGGCTACTAAACTTGGTGATTGTAGCAACCATAGCAGGGATAGATGAGCCAGGATGGGACAAATGAAGAAGGATATCATCTGCACACACAGTAACTTTAACTATGGTATTATGTATCAGTATACCTTGGATTTCCAGATTTATTAAGAGATTACGAATGAGTGGGTCTAAATAGACGTTGAATAATAAGGAGGAATGGGGACAATGCTGCCTTGTTCCAGAGTACAGAAGAAAAGGCTCTGAGAAAGCACCGTTCACTGAAATCCTGATGGAAGGAGCTTGATAAAGGGCACGGATACAATGAATAAATGTGGATGCAGGTCCATTTCTGATGGAGCAGGTAATGAGGGGTGTGAGGAGGAGGGAGGAACAGCAACCTGGCTGAGGACGGGCCCTTAAGCGGTATGTCCATCATAAACAGTACCATGCCTGCCTCACCTTTGAGGACTATGGTGATGTAGAGATCATGGGCCAGTACCACCTGAACAGGACAATTCTGAGGCAGCTCTGTGAGCTGTGCCATGATGAGTTGCAGGGACCCCCCAGAAGGAGTCATGCCATGACGATGGAACCAAGGTGACAGCAGCGCTGTGCCTGTTCCCCATGGGCATGTTCCAGAAACCAGTGGGGGCAACCACTGGCATCACCCAGTCAGCCATATCCTACCTCCTAACACAATTCCTCAATGCCCTGCTGCCACATGCTTTAGAGTACATAAGATTCACAAGCACACAGGCAGAGCGTACAGCAAGCATGCAGGAATTCCACAGGGTGGCACACATGCCCAGTGTGATTGGGGCCATTGACTGCACCCATGTGGACATATGCACACCACCTGGCCAAGAGGGGGCCACATACATGAACAGAAAGGGCTACCCTTCTATCAACTGCCAGGTGGTGTACAATGCCACTGGGTGCATCATCAATGTCTGCACCACAAACCCTTGGAGTACACATGACACATTCATCTGGCACAGCTCCATCCTGTGCCAGAGGTTTGAGCATGGGGAGATCCCCATGGGTCACCTGATAGGTGAGCATGGCACAGGACAGGCTGACAGAGCAGTCGGGAAGGGGTGGAGAAGCCAAAGGCACACATGGAGGAGGAGGTGTGGATGGCAGTAGGCAGTAGAGGGGGAGGCCATGGGAACAAGCAATGCTATGTGCTAACCTGTATGTTATACCCCCACAGGTGACAGCGCCTACCCCTATGCCCCTGACTGTTCACCCCCATCCAGCACCCATCCAACACTGCAGAGGTCTGGTACAACAAGGCACATATTGCAACACGGAACTTAACTGAGTGTGTCTTTGGCATGCTCAAGATGAGGTTCTGTTACCTAGACAGGTCTGGTGATGCCCTACAGTACAGCCCTGTGAAAATCTGTGGCCTGTTCCTGGCTTGCTGCATGCTGCACAACATGGCCATTGACTGTGGGACAGCTGTCCAGGTGGATGAGGGCAACAGCAGCGATGATAATGGGGATGATGGGATGGATGGAGGTGCGCAGCCACCAATGCAGAGGAGGGACCCCAGGATGGCTGCATGTGCCAAGAAGCACCACAACACAATTGTACTGGAGCACTTTGTGAATTGAAGGTGAGTACAGCACACGACAGCTGTGCATGCATGGAACACCACACACATGGATAGGGTAGCATGGCCACACAGGGACGTATGCAGGGACATAGGTACACTCACAGCATGCACAGGAAACACACACACACACACATATACACGCACACGGCCACAACACAATGCACAGACGTGGGTGCATGCAGGGACACATGGGACCTGCGCTGGACATAGAGCAAGGCCACCCTGCCCTGCACATGCCACAGCACCACCAGGATGTGCCACACATCCGGGCACAGTGGGGCATGATTTCAGCACAGTTAGGAGCGGTTGCTGAAGTGGCACCACATACACCAGTGCAGTTGGCCATGGCATGGATCAGAGTGACTGCACCGGCACACAGGCAAGGCCAGCACAGTGCTGCCCTCATCACGCACATGTCACATGGCCCAACAGAACTGCATGCACACATGGAGGACATGCCACATATACGTGAGAGAAATGCACGTGGGCACGTCCAGCCAAGTGTGCACCACATAACAGCAGTGGACAGCAGGATGGGACAGCACACCCAGCAGGCCTACTGAGTGGAACCACGACTGCCACGGCCATGTGGGTGGCCATGCCCTGACTATGTGGCAGCCATTGGCTGTTCATCAGGCACAGGAGGCATTGCCAGCACACTCACAGGGGTGGATGACTGAGAACGCGATCAAGTTCTCACAGGTGTGAAGAACCCAGTGAAGAGAGTACTGCCAGGTCTGTCGGGGACGGGCACATCTGAACACTGCATCAGCCTTGCTGGGGTCACCTGTCATGGTGACCATGGTGTCGATGTGGCACTACGGGGAGTTCTGTGTGCCCTGCTGCACCCAGTGGACACCAGCGATGCAAATCCGGTGGTGATGGCACCAGGTAATGCGATCCAGCAATGCAGTCATGGCCTCCCACAGCTGTCGAATCTCATCTATCAGCTGGGCATGTCCAATGGCCTCTCTCTTAACCAGGTGACACACCTCCTCCCACAATGCATGCATCTCTGCCCCGAGCATAGCCTGGCTGTCCACAGATGTCCACGGCAGCCTGGTGTGCTCATCCAGCCGGTTAGTGCCTTGTGCATCCTGGGGCTGTCGCTGGCCTTCTGGTGGTGTGGCAGCATGCTGTGGAACATCCCTTGCCTGGGGTGCTACACAGGAGATTACACAGTTGGTGGGGAGTGTGCGCGTGCCCCGTCGCCGGCCAATGTGGTGTGCTGCATGGTAGACACTACATCCCACTGCTGCAGCCCAGTCACCTGCTGGGCCATCCCCAGTGCACCAACAGCCTTGCTAGCACCCCCCACATGGCTGGCAACCGTGACAGTGCCACACACCACTGTGCGGCCATGGTCTGTTTGTGCCTGCACAGGTGCCATAATGCCAGTGCTGTCAAACACCCCCTGTGGATGGTGCTGGTCCCTGAGTGGTGTGCTCAGGCCTGTGCCATCCAAGATCAGTGCCATGTCATCATCATCATCATTGTCCGACAATGCACCCTCCTGTGTCCCTGGTACAAGTACCGGTAGATTATCCGGCATCAGGGATCCATAAGTGGGTCATCACCCCCCAGACCCAGGAGGTTCAGAAGCTCCACACTGTCACATTGCCGACGGTCAGTGTGCCAGACACCAGTGAATGTTGATGGCTGGTCATCGTTGGGTCTGGTGTCTTCAGTGATATCCTGCATTGCACCCCTGAGTCGTGATGGTGCTGGAAGACAGAAAGGCAATATCAGTGGAGACAGTGGATCCCTGCCCACAGCGCTGTGGACAGTGTGGATGGGTCATGCATGCCAACATCGTGCCAGCCTGCTACAGGGTCTGCCAGTGCTGCACCACACATCACTGCATTCATGCCATGGGTGTCGCACACGGCAGCCAGCCAGGGTGTGTTGTGGCATCACATGGTGGAGCACCCCCCACAGCTGACAGGCATGCCCCCCCACCATGGGCTGCAACACCTGTGAAGCGCTGCGCAGCTGCCTGGACCTCTGTGGTACATGCATGGCCACCACCATGCACTGCACAGGCATCGCCATGGGGCAGCCATGCAGCACTGCATAGCCTGTACCATGACCCACAGCCACTCTACGGTGTTTGCACTGCAGTCCCCTGGCACACAGGTGGACAATGCCATGGTAGGTGGTCCCAGGAGTGGCACGCACCACTGCAGTCTATGATGGACATGGTCACACAGCACTGCTGCAGTAATGCTGGCACGCTGCTGGTGTTCACACACCTGCACACCCCATCCATCGACAACACACTCACAGTGCTATGAAGGGCTGCCATCCATCTGGAATCCACCACCCGCAATGCCCTTGATGGCACCATCTCCTCCCCAGCCATCAGTACAGGTGCAGTGGACAGTTTCCCACCTGTCCTGCTGTGGGATGCCCTGATGGCAGCAAACTTTTCTTTAATTCACCTACGGTCTGTCCCCATCTTCTTTTTGCACTCCAGTGCACTCCTGCTATGTCTTCCATGAGCATTTACGTAACGTGCCACCTCCTCCCACCCATTGGCATGTTCTTGCAGGATGCCAGTGGCTCCACTCAGGAGTCTCTCCCTGTTGAGGTAGCCCTTGAACACGGCCTGCTGTTCATCCCCTGTAAAGTGCACCTCGGCTCCCTCCGTCTCAGATATGTCGCTACCTGTAAACAGACAGACACTGGCCCCATGAGCAGTGTGGCATCCTAACCTGGAACTGGATAGCACTGACATCATGCACAGCATTAGCAGTATACAGCACAGTGTGGTGGTACTTACCAAACTGGCTGCAATACCTGTCAGTGATCTGTGCATTGTGGTGGCACTTTTATGGCTCAACTCATGCAAATGAGCAAATGCTCATGTGTAATGATATGTTAATGTGAGTGACTGCTCCTGTCATTGGCTCATGAGGCCATTTGCATATGCTGGCTGAATATTGTGGATTTACACTTTGCACACTCAGAATGCACTGGAGCAGTTAGCTGGCACATTTCCTGCACATGCGCAGTGCACTGCTGGGCACCAGCCATACACGCCATGGGCGGCACTACATAATTTGGGGCCTATCACACACCTGTGCATGCTGTGTGACATTCCCTTATTGCACATGTGGACATGTGTGCATGCTGCACATGCAGACATGCTGCGCTGTCAGTCCACATTGCACAACCGTGCCAGATGCACCATATCATCGACCGCGCATTGCCAGCCTATGCGTGAGTGGAGCACATACGATGTTGTGCAGGGTCATGCAGTGTTTGTACATGGGTCATAGACCTGACTCCATACTCCCACCTTAAGGTGCTGCATTGCACATGTGTGGTACTGTGCAATAAGAGTCAGTTGTGCATGTCTATCGCGCATCTCTGTGCTGTGCAGCCATGGTACATGACCCCTTATTACGCATCAGGTACTGCACAGTTCCACGTGCAGGCTTTGCATGTGCATGTGGTCAGGCACAGTGCAGCAGATGGCGGTGATGGCAGGAACAGGTCAGTGTGTGCACCAGGCAGTTAACTGGACCAATGTGGAGATGATAAATCTGGTGGCCCTGGTCATGCCTGTGGTGGATCAGTTGTTTGGTGTGGCTGAGCTCCAGGAGCCCAGGTCCTAGGTGTGGGAGAGGGTGGCAGCTGGCCTGGAGCAATGGACTTGGTTGCCACACACTGGGGAGCAATACCAACACCGATATGAGGACCTCCGCAGGAGGGATCAAGCAAGGCTCTGACGGCTACAGGAGAGGGATTGCTGGAGGTCTGTTCTGCAGCCAGGTAGGTGTCCCATGACACTGTGCATGCTACCATTGTCCACTTCCTGTGCTGTACTGTGTGCTGCCTGTGCGGCTGCACCAGGGGGGACAGTGCTGGTGGGTGGTGTGTGTCCTTCCATGCTGCACTGCATGCCTGTGCGGTGCATGTTGATGTTGGCCCATACACCATGCCCCACACACTGGCCTGTGCACCTGCCCATGCTGTGCCAGCACTGTGCACTGTGTCTGTGTTGGGTGGGTCTGTGCATGGAATGCCACTCATGTCCATTGTCTCTCTCTGTTCCATCCACAGGACTGGAGGGCCGCAGGAGGGCCAGGGATGCTGTAGACTGGGATGGGTGCCGCAGTGATGGGGGTGCTGCAGCTGCACTGGTGCCTGGACAGGCTGGTGAGTGTGTGTGGCATGGTTTGTGGGACATTGCTGGCACTGGGTTTTGCTGTGTGGCATGGCAAGGGGCAATGCCGCCATGCATGGCCACTGTATTGGGCAGTTCCTGGCTCCACTACCTGTGCCATGTTGTGCAGGAAGGGCCTTGCACGTGGCCTCTGTGTGGTGGTGTCCCATCACCGTTCCTGGTAGGGTGGGGGTGTGTGCACATCCCATGGTGTGTGACTGCTGCTGGAGGCCTACTGTACTGCCTGGGGGGTCTTTGCACCGGTACTGTGTGGTCCATTGCACAGGTGTGGGTGCATGTCCTTCACAGGTATCCATGCAGTCTGCCCATGGGGTGCGGCTGGGTTGGCTGCTGCTGTCCACTGTGCATGTGTCAGTTCTGGCTATGTCCACCTGTGGGTGTGTCAGCTGTCCCATGCACACATTTGGGGGGGCTTGGGCTTCTTGTGGACCACCACTTATTGCCTGTTCTGTTTCCCCTCTTGTAGGGCAGGCCAGACCATGGACCAGAAGATGCCAGCAGGGCTTGAAGGGTGGGCTCCATCAACTACCTGGACTGGTCTGGCTGCATATCACAAGGACAAACATCCTGATCCGTGTTTGCCAACACCAGCTTGGTGCTACACAGGTGCTCATATAGGAGGTGCACCAGTTGAGGGCCTCGCAGCAGCATCTGCATCAGTGACCCTGTCCCCTCTCACCACTGTGCCCTGGATGTCCCCTTCCCTCCTGATTGTATGTCTGTTCTGTATGTTCCTGTTTCTTTGCTCCTGAGCACCACCTTACCATTCCCTTTCTGATTTTTATGTTGTATGCCCTGCTGGCACCACACTGTTATTGGTTCAGTTTGTTAGCAAAGATTTATGTTATTGCACTTCAGTGTCTGCATCTCCTTTGCCTGCAGGGTGCTGCACTGTGCTTACATTGTTCTGTGCTGCTCTTGGGTGTGACCCTTTTGTCCCACTGCTGTGCCATTTGTGTTGTGCTTCCTTGTACACAGGCTACTGTGTGCTGTGTACCTCTGTGACACGGGCCCATGGGCTGTGGCTGTGCACCTGCCCTGTGTGCGGTTCACTGCCTCATGTCCCTGGCAGCCTGTGCTGGCCTGCCCTCCACCAACTGTGTTGCCCTTGCCAGTGCTGGTGTGCTGTGCAGTGCTGAGCCCCGTGTCCCTGCTTGTCGGCGTGGCTTGTGTGCCCTGTTCCCCAGTGCATGTGTGTCTCTTCTACCTCTGACCACTGTACGTGTCTGGTGCCCTCCCACCATGCCTGTGGCTTTATCCCATGCAGTGTTGCCTGTCAGGGTTGTGGTGGTGCAGTGCCATGGGCCTGCTGGCTTCCTTTCCATCTGGGAGGGTGGCAGGGTGTGTTTGGTGGCCTCTGTTTCTTTTGTGTGACCTACATTCACTGTGGTCCCATGGCTGTGTGCCTGTGCACCATGGTCATGATCCCCCTGTGGTTTGGGTCTGCCAGGGCTGGCGTGACACTCTGCTCTTGTGCTGCCCTGCCTGTATTCCCCTTTGCCTGTAGTGCTTGCTCAGCATGCTTATTGCTGCTTACTGTCATGCTCCTGTGCAGTCCTGGTTGCTCCAGCACATGTCTGGTTGTATAGTGGTGCATCTTTGCTATATTCGGTGTGGATTGCACCTGCGCGTGTCTATGGCGCATCTTTCGAACATGGCATCAGTTTCCTATGGTACAACTTCATTGCACTGCGCATTCCATTGCGCATGTTCTGGGTGCACTTTGAATATCTGGGCCAAAATGTATATGTGTCACCTTATAAGTGTAATGGACAGTAATGTGGTATTTTTTTAAAGGCAGTGGCTGCTGCATTAGCATTGCTTATTTATATAAACAGATGTAATCTTTTTACTATTATACTGAATAATAATTTATTTTTTTACATATGAGAAACTCTGTGTTTGATATAGGTGTTAAATAAAATTTGAATCTTAAATCTTGAATCTCTGGGTTCCCTTCCCTCACCCCTTCCATGTTAAGCAGTCTCGAGTATCCACTGGTCCATTACGCCTCCTGTCCAAGCTTTCTCTGCTGTCCAGCAGCTCCTGTTCCACTCTTCTCCTTTCAGATGGTGACTAGTAGAAGAGTTGTATCAGTTTTCCATTGAACTGTGACATAGCTGCAAATGGATTCCAGCTGAGTTACAAAACTATTTAAAAAAATTTGTTTTTGAGCTGGTTAAGTGTTATAAAACACTCCAATGTGAATTACCAATGCATTGCCAACTTAAAAAAATGTAAAACCAACTTCTATAACTTCTGTCACCCAATCAAGTTTCATTATTCCTTAAGACCACTGTACACTATAAAAGTATACAGGGGGCCCCAGTCTCAGTTGCAAAGGATCATTGTAAAAGTACCACCATAGCAGTTTTGCACCAATCCCTTGTCATGTTCGGGGGGGGGGTCAAAGTGCTGGGACACTCTCCCTACCCTCATTGCTCCTTCCTTCAAACATGGACATCAAATGGCAAGTCTCTCCTCTTACCTCTTCAGCTTGCTACATTTCAATGTGAAGAATTAATGCACTTGAGGCACAGAAACCCAGAGGCAGAGTACAAAATGGGGGGTGGGTAGTATTAACCACCACCAAATAAAAAACAGAGCTGGGAGTAATCATGTCTGATGATCTAAAGGTGGCCAGACAGTGTGACAAGGCAGTGGGGAGAGCTAGTGGGCAGCTAGGGTGCATAGGGTGGGGTATCACCAGCAGAAAGAGAGAGGAGGTGTTACCACTGTATAGATCACTCGTGAGACTTCACGTAGAGTACTGTGTCCAGTTCTGAAGACCACATCTCTGGAAGGACATAGACAGGGTAGAGGTGGTCCAGAGGAGGGCAACCAAAATAGTGTAGGGTCTGCATCACAAGCCCTATGAGGAGAGTCTGAAGGACCTCAATATGTACACCCTGAAGAAAAGGAAGGAGAGAAGGATATGATAGAAACATTCAGATACCTCATAGGTATAAATAAAGTTCAAGAGGGAAGCATTTTTCAGAAAAAAAAGATGCTCAATAATAAGGGGACATGCTGTGAAGTTGGAGGGGGGAGACTCAAGGGAGTTGTGAAGATGTACTTCTTCACAAAAAGAATGATGGATGCCTGGAACAGCCTCCCAGAGGAGGTGGTACAGGCAAAACTGTAATGGGCTTCAAGTATGCATGGGATAGACATAAGAGAACTTTACAGGTGTGTGTGTGTGTGGAGGGGGTAAAACCGGAGATCATGTAGAGTCTACAGTGTTATAATAGGTAAAGAAAATGGGCAGACTAGGTGGGCCAGGCAGTCTTTATCTGCCATCAATATTTATGTTTCTATGTCTATGTTATGTTTTTATGTGATCAAAAATAGTGCTATACCGCTATTATAGTGATTTAGCACTATTTTCAACCAAAGGTTGGCTGGCTGAGGAGGTGAAAGGAGGGACATGCCAGTCACTGTCTCTGGTGGGGGAGGGAAGGGTAAAATGGGGCACTAGACATCAAGTGTGACTGACATTGAAGAGGGTGGAGGAGCTGCTTGAAACCAGGGAGTATTTGACATGGGAGTGGTAATGCCAGTGAACACCAGTGAATACTTAATATGGGAGAGGTGGGGGGGCTAAGAACAATAGTGCATGGAATGGAATGGAGAAAGGGAGGGGGCTGCTATCTTTCCCCTCACCTGTCCCAGTTCTTAACAGCGAGGGAAGAATAATGTTGGGACTCTGGGCATCATTAGTCTCAGCTTCTTCTATTGAATGGAGAGCAAACTTGGGCCATTTAGCACTTTTTAAACTTGAACAAACTTGGTGCTGGACTTGTTTGCTGAGTGATGGGGGACCACTCTGCAACACTGGACACCTGTGTTCCAACTCCAAGCCTAAGACATTTCAAGCAGAGGCCAGTAGGGAGGGCTAAGAGTGCCCATGTTGATGCTCTGCCAATAGTGATCAAGCAACACCTAAGTGGTTTGTAGGGGCAGTGCTATGAGCAGGGGTACCATGCATGCACTTTGTCATTCACAGCCACCAGGACTGCTGTAAGCTTGTGCTAGTAGGGTGAAGGGAGGGATACAAGAGGAAAATCCTTTTGACTGAGCCCAGGGATAACAGTAGCATGCCACTCATACTCAAAATGGTGCATTGGACACTCTGTGGCTAAACACCTCTCCACCTTCTAAATGGAATCCCCAATGGAGAGCATCGCATACTGTGGACCAGACAAACATGCACACTGTGCATGTGCTGGGTGAATCTAAAAATGCTGCTGTGTAACAAGCACATTTCCAGCAACAGCAACAACAGCAACAAATAAAAAACCTGCACAATGCAAAAAATGCTACGGTACAAATTTTATCACAAAATGAAAAATGTTTTCATTACTTCAAACACAGTAAAAAAGTTCCCACAGTTTGAGGTGCACTGCTTCTTCTTCATGTAGGTTCCCAAAGAAGAGGCAGTGTGCCATGAAGCACTGGAACATTTTTTACCGTGTCTGAAGTACTGTAATGAATATATTTTTCACTTAGTGATAAAATCTGTACTTTAGCCATTTTTGCAATGTGTATGTTTTCCTTTTGCTCACCATAAACCCCCCTGAAGACTGGCTAAGAGACAGAGAAAGGAACAACTTGAGTTGGGAGTTAGCCAAGCGGAGACAGCAGCACTGGTGATGAAGATAAAGAACATGGAAAAAAAAGATACTGTAGGATTTGTAACCTAGTAAATCACACAGAGACAAACTGCTGCAAAAATAAGTTTATTGAATGGCGTGTGCAGTAATTACATTGCAACTACCTGAGATAAGATACACCAGGTAAATAGTATTTCATGATAACATCATCATCATCATAATAATAAAAATAATAATAAAGAAAAGCTTCGCAGTACATACCATCCGCAGTGCAAGCATCCATGTTTGCTATTCGCAATTCACAGAGACAGTGATAGCTGACAGTTGACAGTGGCAACTGTAAAGCTCTTAGGATACATTCAGTGAATTTTTGGGTCCCAATTCACAAAACTTCTGGGAATGCCCCAAGCCCTGGGTGAACTGAAAATAGGGTGCACAGGACTTGTGGCATTCCCCGGCTGGTGATCAGGACTCTTGATCTTGTATACTGATTGCCAAAACTTAGACCAGCTTTTTCTTGTCTAACTTGTGGCAATCTCGGGTATGCTATTTATGGGGCTTGCACCAAATATTTGGTGCAAGCTTCTGTAATTGGGGAAAATGTTCACAAATGTGCCAAAGTTTCCTGAATCAGGTGCAGGTTACAGCAAAGAGTTTGGCGCAGCTGTGGCAAAAAAAAATGGTTTGACACAGGGCTTGATGCCAGCTCTGCATCCCTGTTTGTGAATCAGGCCACTTAGATACAAACAACAACAAAAAAACACTACCAGAATTCAGTGGGAACTGGTCACAGGCAGAACTAGTTTAGCAACAGCATGTGGACAAAAACAGTTCTATGTCATAATCACGAATCTTAAACAGCATCTTACCCAACAGTGAGCGCACATCGCTGAAAATCAAAAACGGTAATGTGCACTACTACCACCACCGAAACAACAGCCAGCAGCCGCTAAATTTATTCATAGGTGCTGATATATGTACCAACTGTTTATGAGGGGGGCTATATTAATATAGCCAACTCCAGGGGTGCATTTCAAGGAGGGGAGAAACTCAAAGGGGGATGCAATTTGTGGAGGGGGACAAATGTCAGGAGGGGGAGAACAGTGGTAGGGGGAACCATGTCAGGGGATGACACCTCAAAAAAAAACAAACTTAACCACTGCCTCCCAAACAAAACATACAATAGAGCTCCATGCCAATTCCAAACCTGGGTCCACCAACATCACTGGCAGTAACTCTAGCCACCACACCAAATGAGCAGCTCAGAACTGGCTTGCACGACAACGCCCCATACCCCTACAAATGTAACTCTCCCTCGCTATATACCACTCACTATTCACTCTCTTTCACCATTCTCCTACACCCTCACTATTCATTAACAGTCTCTCCTCTCCTCTCCTCTCACAGATGCTCAAACTGAGTTGCTCAAAACTGAGTTGGTCAATTTGAGTCCCCCACATAACGGGATACCATCAAAAACAGATTTCTAAACAGTTCTACTTGTTGAGCCAGTTTAACTAAACTGGTTTGGAAAATGTTCTTCTGAAACCAATCTGTTGTGTGGACAGGGCTTAAGTCTGAGATATGATTATAACAACATGCGGTAGCTCAAGGGGGTGGGGTGCTGTTTGCCCCTCGGTTTATGGTTCACCAAGTTTTATGAAATTGCTGCAATCCTTCATTGGTAGAAGAAAAGTACATAAACTCTATATGTAATGTAAAAGTGAAGACTATTTTTCCACAATTTATTTTGCTTGGCATTTTCACCATGATAACAAATTGTGGACATTTTTCAAAGACACTATGAAAGTGATGTGCAGAAACTTCACACAGTTTTAATTTTAAAGGAAAACTGACTAAATCCAGGCCCCTCTACTTTGAAAGGCTTACCTCTAATTCAGCTTTTTATTTAGAAAAGCAAATTTTCCTCATGCTGCCACTTACTTTATTTTTATTCTGAAAAGTCTGCGAACCAGGAATATGGCTGATGCTGGGGGGCTCCATTTACTGTAAAGGTGCAGCGCCACATCACTCACTTCAGTACATTTTGTCCCCTGCACAGTGTTTCATTTTGGATATGATAGATTCACTGGATCTTTGTGATCCATGGTGAATTTAAAGCCATCTACTAAACAATATACTTATTTCTCCCCAGCTCATAACTCATATTCCAGGATAGATTATGTCCTCATCAGTAGATATGCTTTGCCAGGGCTTCATGCCTGCAACATCGCCCCCTCGAGTGCTCTCCAATCATTCTCTGGTTTGGCTCCAATACTCTTCGGAAAATAATACTGACAGAGACACTTCATGGAAGCTGAATAATCAGCTACTTAAAGAGCCCCTGACACCGTTAGAAAAACCTGTGGAAAACAGTGAGATTTAGACAGGTCACTTTATATTTCAAGTATTTTCTATAATTATTTACCTTTTTTTCCTTGTTACTGAGGAAAGCTGTACAAAAGAGGCTTACTGTCCTTTAGATTTTATCTGCTCTTTCTGCTTCCTACATATGACATCATAATCTGGGTTGCACCCAGAAACGAGCTCCTGGTCATGGTGCTTTTCCCGATTACTAACTTTTAAATAAATAAATAAAGTAAATAATCCTCCATTTATGGTATCGTAATTATTCCCACAGCAACAAATTATGATGTCATGAACAGAACTGTGATGTCAGGTGTTGGCATGCAGCCAGAACAGATAGGGCAATGATCCTGTTTACATGCAAATGTCCTTAGCAATAAAGAAGAATGAGAAATACAGAAACAATATTAAAATATAAGCTGACTTGTGCTAAACATTACATTTTCTCAAAGTTGTCACAACAGTGTCAGGTCTCTTTAAAGATAAATACATACTGGAACATATTAAGAAAGTCTTACAGCATTTTATACAAGACAATTGGGGTACTATAGCAAGGCGGGATATGGAATGGGCCGCCTGTAAGTGTCAGTTAAGAGGGGTGTTAATAAGAATAGCTTCCGAGCACAAAAAGGAGAAATAAGAAAAAGCAACCTCCCTATTACAAAAAAAAACTGAACTTTAAAACAAAGCCTTAATCCCTCTTCTTCAGGAGCCTATAAACCGAATTACACGTCCTACGGGATGCTAATGCAGATCTTTTAAGAGAAAAGGCAGAATATTCTAATTATAAAACTAAGACCAAATACATTGATCAAAGTGAAAAAGCTGGTAAGTTAATGGAGCTTGACTCTGCAAACAAGAAGCATCTAGACTTATTCCTCCTATAAGATCTGCTGTAGATCATTCTCTCAGAACTAACCCCAGAGACATGTTCAATGAATTTTACAGTTATTATAAAACCTATATGGCCCACCTCCACTCCCCCTCTTTCTTACAATCGATTTCCACCTGTCTAGACACCATTCAATTCCCTACCCTATCTGCCACCTGTCAGTTGGAACTTATTGAACTGATCACACCAGAAGAAGTCAACAGAGCTATAAAATCCTTGACTTTGGAAAAGACAGCCAGACTGGAGGTTCACCATTAACTTTTACTGAACCTATGTAGCACAGCTCACCCCTATCCTTACAAAGGTCTACCAAGATATTCGGGAGGCAGTATAGTGCAGTGGTTTAAGGCTCTGAGCTGCAAATCTGGTGACATCCAGCAGACCAGACCTAGGTTTGAATCCCACAGCTTCCACTTGCATACTGTGTGACTCTGAACAAGTCACTTAACTTCCCTGTGCTCCCAGGTCGCTCCTGTAAAAAAGCTTTCAGCTTAGTGTGCTACTCCTGGTTAAACAACTAAAAAAAAAAAAAAAAAGATGTACTCGAAAATATATCAGATCCAACTCTGGCTGAGGCCATGCTAGTGTTGCTGCTAAAGTCTGGCAAAAATCCAGAGCAGGTCATTAATTATTACCCGATTTCTTTAATGAATCAAGATTTTAAAAAATGCTGTGTAAAATGTTAGCTTCCAGAATAAATAGAGTATGGGGTCCACTAATTAGCCCAGAACAAGTTGGTTTCCTGCCTACTAGGTGCTCTACAGATCATCTTCACAAACTGGCCCACATTGTCTCGGCGTCTAGGCACCCCGACCTCCCAGCAGCTCTGGTATCCCTAGACACCAAGAAATCTTTCGACAGGATTTCTTGGCCATTTTTATTTATTGTTTTAGAATGTTTCAGTTTCTGTACATGATTCATAGACTGGCTCAGATCACTCTATGCTTGTCCAAGTGCCAAAATATATTGCAATGTTTTTTTTTCTCCATTATTTACTCTACACAGTGGAACATGACAAGGCTGCCTTTTGTCCCCATTATTATTTAATCTCTATTTGGAACCTCTTATTCTTAAACTAAAATCTAATCCACTTATAACTGGAATATCCATTGGATCTGCCAGCTACCAATTACCTGTATATGAAGATGATATTTTATTACATGTAACCCACCCCATGATTTCTGTTTCTTCTGCCCTTGGCACTATTAACTCCTAGGGAGCCCTCTCAAATTAAAGGTCAACACAAATAAAACGGTTGTAATGCCGCTCAATACCAGACTTAACAAAGCAGATATTCTACAATTAGGCCCTGTAGGGGCCCCTCAAAAACTGCATTACTTAGGAATAGAACTTACAAAAGATCTGTCTCTTTTGAAAAAGCTTACCTTGGATGACCTCATCACCGTTGTGAAATCTGACTAAGACCATTGGAATACATTGCCACTAACACTATGGGGTAGGATTAACATCATTAAAATGAACGCCCTTTCTAGAATTTTTATCCCTTTCAAATTCTAAACATACTCCTCCCTTTATCCTGGTTTAACAAAATGCATTCTTAGGTCTCCAACTTTATTTGGGCTGGTAATACTCCCCACAGGGCATATAATAAATTTGCATGGCCTAAAGGGCTAGGTGGCCTTCGGTTACTGGACTTTAGGCTTTGTTATTGGGCTAGTCATTACAGTAAGTACCAGTAGTGGAGTCAACCCACAGATTCTGAAGAACTCCTCTCCTACACCCCTTTGTGGCTCTCTATAGAAAGATAACCAATACTTTCTCATGGCCTTCCCCCCACTCTTTGCTGTTTGTGAAATGTAAATCACTTCCTTCTGCTTTACGGAGCACAATCGAAACCTCCTTTAAAGTACATCAACAAATGACCATAGCCATGTCAACAAATCTTCTGACAGACACCAACCAACCTATAGCTAGAGACCCTAATCTTACAAAAAATGGTGAGATCATACCAGAACACTGACTCTCGAACATTTCCAATACCCCAGTTTCTGGGCTTCTCTCTGATGGCCAAATCCTTTCATTTGAATAGGCCTAAAACAATTTAATTCTACTGAAAGGTTAACATTTAAATACTTAGAACTTAAACATGCCATAACTCAACATATGTGACTCCCCACCTTGGCTAACAACATCAGCCCCTTTCCTCCACACCTTGACAGATCTGGCATCATCACCCCATGCCATTTCAAAGATCTAGTGGGCTCTCCTGGAAGAGGTGAATAAAGATTGGGGTGGAACATGTACATACTGGAATAATGCTTTTCCTGAAATTTATTTTAACTGGTCCAAATATGGAAGGATCTTTTTATATACATTATCCAGGACAAATGACATCTGACACAATTTACTATGCTTCACAACCTTTATTATACCGCTCAGAAGCTTGTTAAAATGGGCACACTTCAATCAAATACGTGTACTAGATGCGGCATAGGGGAGGGAACACTGCCACATATCCTATGGGACTGTAGCACTGTACAACCCCTTCAGCAAGAGATAAAAGAGAAGCTGAACCCTCTGCTGGGACTTGAAGAATTCTTCACTCCAGAGATTTGCATAATAGGGATCTTTATCTTATGGCTGCAAAAGAACAGAAATATAATATGATTATGATTTCACTGTTGGTTAAAATGCTGATTTTAAGACACTGTTGAGACCAAACTGAGGTATCACATGCAGAATGGCTCAACAACTCCTATGTAATCTCCAGTTAGAAAAACTGACAGTCAGCATCCACAATTGCATGCTACTGTTTGAATTGGGGGGGAGGTGCAGGCTGGCCAAGTTCAACTTGCCGGGCACAGCCATGCTAGCTAGATGAAAATTGGGCCATAATGGGCGTGCAAATGGCCTGTTTGTGCCTTGCATGTCTGATGGATCCATTTGCATATTCAGGCTGAATATCAGAAATTTGGGACCAGTGCATCTGGGGGTGCACTGCACATCCCCATTCCTAGTATTCAGCCCATTCCCCGGGATACGCTGGCACATTATTGGCCACCTCCATTTGTGCCGCCAGCACATGTTGCTATATTCAGACATGATGTGTGATCCATTGGGATCACGCATCTTGTTTGAATGTGCCATTTAGTTGCTCCAGTGCAATGTTTTGGGCAGTGCATCTAGATGCACTGTCTGTGCATCCAACCCCTTCTGAATATGTAGACCTCAATTCCTGAACCATGTCTCAACAACATTAGCATTGACATTCTCTTTTCCAGATTTGTGCATCACTTTGGATTTAAATGACTCTTGTGCCAGGTACCACCTTCTGATTTTGGGACTTTTATCCTTCATTTGATTAATCCAACAGAGAAAACTATGATCTGTTGTAAGTACAAAGCTCCTAGCAGATGGCCCATTTCACAGCAAGACATTCATTTTCAATAGTGGAATACTTTTTCTCTCTCTCTGTCATGCAGTTTCCTACTGATACACAGAATGGGATGTTCCTTCCCATCTATATTCGGTCTCACAACTGCACATAGGCCAATCTCTGATGCATCTGTCTGTAACATAAATTACTTCTCAAAGTCTGGACTTCTTAAAAGAGGGGCTGAACATAATGCAGCCTTGATGGCTCCAAAAGCCTCATCATATTATAGGGACCATTTCACATTATTTAGGTACCCTATTTACATGAGTTCAGTGAGATGAGAAGCTAATTGGAGAAAACTGGGAAAAAATCTCTGGTAGTAACCAGCCAAACCAAAAATGACCTGATGTTTCTTTGTTTTGGCACAGGACTATTAGTTACAGCTTCTGTCTTGGAAATTACTGGCTTTACATCTCCATTTCCCATACTATAACCCAAATATCTGGTTTCCTGCGTGCCTAATGCACACTTGGTAGGATTAATGGTCAGACTTGCATTTTTGATAGGTTGAATAAATGCTCATAAATGTTCCAGGTGGCTTTTCCGGTCTGGACTGTACATCATTCGGGTAAGCAGCATAGTAACCAATGTGAGGGGCTAGAATTACATCCATCTACAGCTGGAATGTAGCAGGTGTGCCATGTAAACCAAATGGCATAGTGATGAACTGATAGAATCCAACTGGAGTGGAAAATACAGTTTTGTGTCTGGATTCTTTAGCTAGGGAAATTTGCCAGTGACCATTGGTGAGAACAAGGGTACTAATGTACTTGGCACCTCCCAGTCTATCCACCAAATCATCTATCCTGGGCACAGAATAGCTGTCAAACAAAGACACTTGATTATGTTTCCTAGAATCAAGGCAGATTCTTACACCCCCATCTTTTTTGCTTACAATCACCAATTGTGATGACCAAGCACTTCTCAATTCTTCTGTGAAACACAGCTCTTTCATTTTTTTGCATTTCCTTAACCACATCTGCTTTTAACACCGCTGGTAATCTGCATGTCTTTTGTCTGATAGGCTGAGCATTCTCTGTCGGTGTTATGTGCTTGACCCTTTTTGCATGGCCTGCCATTGTGGTAAAAATACTTTTAAATGTGTTTACCAAATTATGAATTTCTGTGGTTTGTTTTGTGGTTAGGAAATACTCATTTTTACAGCATCAGAAATTATAGTTTGTTCCCGTCTGTCATTAGCTATGTCAATATATTTATTAGTTTCTGATAATACTAACAAAGCTACCTTTGTTGTTTTTTCAACTCATTTCTTCAGGAGGTTAGCACTGTATATATTGATAAAAATTTTTCTATCAGGAGTCTCAGTCTCCTAGTTTTACTGTACCAGTACATCTAACCCCTTTATAAGACCCTTACCACTTCATTAACAATTTGTTTTCTGTAGCAGGTAACACTAACAAGATCTTTTCACCTGGCTCAAAAACTTTCTCTTTTAACCTATGTTCATAATTCATTTTCTGCTGTTTGGAGCCTTTTTCTTGATTACTGTGAGCAATTTTCACATATTTTGCAAGTTTATTTTACAGTGCACACATATACGATATAATAGATTCTTTCTGAGTGGTGTTATCTTATTATGTTTCTTCTATTGCACCTAGTGATCCTCTAGGTTGTCTACCATAAAGCATTTCAAAGGGTAAAAAAACCTGTTGATGCCTGTGGCACTTCTCTGTAAGAAAAAAGCATGTAAGGCAAGTATTGGTCCCAATATTTCATTTCACCTTTCACAAACCTTTTTAACATGCATTTTAGGATTTGATTAAAATGCTTAACAGGACCCTCTGTCTGAGGGTGATAAGGGGAGGTTCCTATGGCAGTGATACATAATAGTTGGCACAGCTCCTTCAGCAATGCAGCATCAAAAATTAATATTGTGATCAGTCTCTTTGGCAAACTCTGCTGCCACTTTTGGGGCTGTGACAGTAGACACTGGAATTGCCTCTGGGTATCAAGTAGCATAGTCACATACTACCAAAATTAATTGAGTACCCATTTTACTTTTGTCTAAGAGGCCAACCATGTCCATTGCAATTTTCTCAAAAGGTACATCTATCAAGGGTAGGGACAGCAGGGGAACCTTGTCTTTTTATGTTCTCCCTGCGCTCTAGCACAAGTCAAACATTTTGCTATGTACAGGTTTTGAGAGGTGTGTCATGGTGGTCCAATGCAGGAGACTCTATAAATGGCTTGACCAATATTCAGCAAGCCTGATCATGACACTATTCTGGCATGAAAGTGTGTGGATATCAAAATATTGTGCCGACAGACACATTCATAAATCAGCTCTTTCAGCAAGCACATCTGATCTCATCATGTGCTCTTAGCCTGCCTGCACCCTTCCTCCTCAACATTACAGCAATGGACACTGAAATAGCTTGTTAAATATTAGTTGCCTATTAAACTGAAAACTAGTTTACCCCCTTCAAAATGCAACAACTTGCACATTTAAATACTTAGCATTTAAGCATTTTCTTGCTACTAGTTTTAGTTGGGCAGGTATTCTCTTCCAAGAAAGATTCATACCTCATAAATGTCCCCCTTCCCAGCAAGGAATCTCCTAAAAAGACTGACACTGTTTTTTTTAACCTCTTAAGACACTATCTGATAAATACTGTCTCAGACATATGCTACATCTTTTGTGAATTATCCAGGTTAAATATATATGCAATCAGCAGGCATTTTTTATTATGCTTTTGGGATAAAAATATTTATATTGAGCTACAGCAAACACACACACACACACACACACACACACACACACACACACACACACACCATCCTCATGCCCACAGCAATCAAAATAAATACTGCAATCAAATATGTTATATAACAGTAAAGAAACTGTTTGTTGATATTGGTCTTGGTTATGTGGAACATAGTGAAGTTCAGTTTACAGTAGATTTCCTTTAAATATTTCTTATTCTATATTTTGTATCCCGGATAGCACAGGGGGGTTGCTACATCTCATTCTCATAGGGATCTTCATTTTACACATTTTTGCACTGTATTTACTCAGGATGTCCCAGATTAGATGCGATATCTTGTTTTCAGTGGGATCATGATTTTACCACTTTTATAATGAATTTATTCAGGGTAGCCTAGTCCAGATGTAAAATATTGTTTTTAGCATGTTCTGACTTTATGCATGCAGCATAATATTGTGTAGATGTACAGACCCACTGAAAATAAGATGCCACATCTTCTGTGAACTATCCAGGCTAAATATATAGCAATCAACAGGCATCTTCTAGGAAAACACATTGTAAAAATGTGTAAAAGGAAGACCAATTTGAAACTACATCTCAGCAGATCTGCACTGTGCAAATTCATTAGAAATAATGGGTAAAAGCATGACCACACTGTAAGTGATATTCTATAGGATATGCCAGTTGAGAGTCGATATATCACATATCAAATCTCAACTGGCATATCCTGTAAAAATTCAATATTTAAAATGGTTTAAATGCTTTACCCAAATGAAATAAGTATTTTAAATATCGACTTTGCTAGTCTTTCCTCATAGATCTTATCCCCTATGCCCTGCACCATTGTAGTTGCCCTCCACTGTACCACCTCCACCTTGTCTATGTTTTATCTCAGATGGGGCCTCCAGAACTGGATGGAGTGTTCCAGGTGTGATCTCATGAGTGTCTTATACAGGGGCAAGAGGACCTTCTTCTTTATACTCCTGATACCCCTCCCTGTGCATCCAAGCATCTGGCTAGCCTTTACAGCCACCTTATCACACTACCTAGTTTCTCTTAGGTCTGCGAGATGATAACTCGCAAGTCCCTTTCCTACTTTGTGACTGTCAGTACCTCCCCACATAGTTTGTACTTGCCCCTGGATTCTTGTGCCCTATTCTGCATGATCTTGCACTTCTTTGCATTGAATCCCAGCTGCCATTCTTCAGACCATTTCTCCAGTTCTTTTTATTGTGTTTATGCCCCATTTTTCCCCAATTTTTGCCCAACTCACCATGATGCAGCCATGCGTGCACCTGTGGAGGCACATGCATGCTGTGGTTCAGCTGCACCTTCCCTCTGCTTGCCACCTGCCTGTGTTACCCTCAGGCCTCCACCTGAGGGCTATTGGACAGTGGGGGAGTGACAGGGTCCCTCTCCAGGAGAGAAGAGCTGCCTTGTGGCTGCTCAATCCTGCTCCCTCCCTCCCTTCCTCCCCCCCAGCTGGCCTTTGATGACCCAGACTCAATTCTGAACCCAGGTCACTGATGTAGCATGAGTTGTGGCATCCAGCAGCTCAACCTTCAGCACCACCAGGCCAGCTCTACAGGTTTTAAGGTCTCCCATCATTCTTTCAACACCCCCTGGCATGTCCACCCTATTGCATACCTTTGTATCCTCTGTGAAGAGAAATGCCTTCTCCTCCAGTCCCACTGCAATGTCCCCAACAAAGACATTGATGAGGCCTGGCCCCAATATCAACCCCTGCAACACCCTGCTCATCACCTCTCCCTCTCCAGCGTACTCCCTGTTTACCACAACCCTCTGTCTCTTTCCATTCAGCCATTTCTTCACCCACAGAACTATTTTAGGATCCACCCCTAGTATGTGCAGTTTGTTAATCAGCCTTCTATGGGGGATGGTATCAAAGGCCTTTCTGAAGTCCAGATAGGCTACATCCACTGCACCTCCCTGGTCCTACCTTAGTTAACCATTCATGCAGTAGACTAGTACAATGAGTTAGTGCAAAACACAGTGCTTATCCAAAATACAGTAAAAGTTAGGCTTAGATGTATAAGTAAATAAATGCTATATAATGGCTCCACCAAGCCACAGTGATGAAAATTTTGCCACGATCCTTCACGTAGATGCTATCAGGCTAACATCGCTGATGTGTCCCAATAATGACCCACACCACGCTGACACCGACTGCTGCACTTAACTATATCAATGTGGGGGAGGCAGTGCACTCCCGCACCCCCATGTGGGGGGCTGTGCCCCCACATCCCCCTACTTTAAACATCTAACTCCACATCACATGGACAGTAGAGTTAGGTGCTTACCCACTGTAGATGAAAAATCTCCCCATCAACATAAAGTCTGTCGATGTCAGGGTTTCCATATTGGGGAGACGATGTTGAAACTTTGATGTTCAAGTGATCTCCCTGGTAGCATGTCAGTTGAGAGATTCAATTTGAGCAAAGGAATGTGAGTGAAAGAAAAATGGGCGACAATCACTTTACAGCAACCAGCACATTACAGCAACTCTAAAAAATACAGTGAACCCCAGAGTCAATGTGCCTCAAGAAGTTAGAATCCTAGAGATAGGGGGTCCATGGGCCCAGCCCCTGGAGGGGGGTGCAGGTCAATATTTAGCTAAAATGTGCTTCACTCAGCTGTAGCGTTGCCCAAATTGCAGTTGCTAAAAAATATTCAAATTGAAATTGTTGTAAAAAAGTCACTCAAATGGCATGGAACTGGTATACCCCATATAAGGCAGTGTGTGTGTGTGTGTGTGTGTGTGTGTGTGTGGCAGTGCTCTATGTGTGTGCATACAGTGCACTGCTATGTTATACTGTAATGTATATGCATATATGTATATTTGTATTAGTCAGCGTGTGTATCACAACAATTAGAAAGTGCAGTTAGCATGCTCTTTGTTTAGTGCAAAACGTGGCAGTCTACATTTCCCCACTATCTACACTATCTAGATCAGTTTCAGCCTTCTGCATGTCATTGCTTATTTAACTGAGGTGTCTAGTGGCAATTCCTCTCCTTCTGATGTCTCTCAGAGCTTGAAAAGAGGAAAACGATCCCTTGATTTTTTTTTTTTAATCTGTAAGCATGGGTGTAGATGGTGCACTGCTACGTTATACTGTACTCACTGAAATATATATGCATTTATGTGTATATGTATTAGTCAGTGTGTGTGTATCATAGCAATTAGAAAGTGAAGTTAAGTGGCTCAATGTAAAAATTGCTAGTCTACATTCCCCCACTATCTAGATCAGTTTCAGCCTTATGCATGTCATTTCTGATTTAAATGACAATCTGTTGCCGCCCTGCTGTACCTGTCCCCCGCCATGCCCAGCCCATCCCAAGCTCAGCCCATATTAGTCTTCTGGCATGGTGATCTGTTCCTATACCTAGTACAACATCAATATCATTGGTGAACATCTGGTATTGACAAATGCTTGTTTAGTTACTGAGGCTACTTTCTGTCATTCAGCACAAGAACTGCAATAGGTAGTAACATCATCATGAATCCCAGGCCAGTAAAATCTGTGCAATGATCTGGCAAGAGTGCGATCCCTCCCCAAGTGACCAGCCATAGGACTATTATGTGTTATCTGTAACAACTCAGTTCTATACTTCTTTGGTATGACCAATTGTTCTAGCTGTTCCTGTGTCTGAGGATTAACCTAAACTCTGTACAGTAGCCCGTTACAATTTTTAAACATTGGTTCACCCTGTTTTTGTTTCACCCCAGCTGTTTAAAATAACCTTGGAGAAACATTGTTAGTTTGCTTAGAAACAAAATCACAATACATAATTGTTTGTCTTATATGTCATGTATTTGTATTCCTGTATTAAGTGAATGTAAAAGTTAACTTTTTGTATAACATCATGTGACTATTTTAGAGTCTCAGGTCGCATATGAGAAAGGGCCTTGGCTCATATGGTTACCCAGTTAACAAAAGAAATAAATAAATGAAAATTACGTTATCAGTTCAGCTTCAGCATTTTCATATATCGGCCCCTTATGTCCATCAGTCTTTTGTTGCCATTGTTTTTTCAGGCATCTTCTTTCTTTCCTAGACTTCTGGATCTTGGAGCTGGGCTCAACCAAGTCCAAATCAAAGTCACCAAAAGGAAGAGTCCTCAAGATCTGAGATTTTCTTTTTGCTCTCTTGTTATCACAGCTGCCGAAACAGCAGGGTTTCATCCCCTCTGCATTAACTTAGCAAATCCTGGTAAGTCATTTCCAATAATCACAGGTATAGGTAACTTTAGTACTACCCCCACTTTCAGTTGGTGCAACACCCAATTAATGTTTTGAGTCACTTGGGTGGTGGGATAATATCAAGCGTCCCCATGAATCCAGATGATCCCAGTACCTAGTCCTTTTGTATAGTCTTTTCCCAGAACGTCAACATGCACTAGGGTCTGTCTACTTCCTGAATCTATAAGTCCTTTCACAGTCTTAACTCCCACCTTTACACCTGTTAAATACTTACCCATATTTGCTAAGACCAAGTTTTCTCCAGCATTACCCTCCTTATTTTTATGTCAGTTTCTTGCAATATGGCCTGGCTTACTACAGTTATAGCAAATAAAGACTTTGGAATCAATCCTCAAAGGGCCCTTAGGTTGATACTCCAAGGGTTTCAACGTATTGCAAGGCAGCTTGCATCAAAGCCTGGTGTGCCAGCGATCCTGTGCATGATTCTTTATCATTCCGGGTTCCTGGCAGCAAAGTCCCATGGCTTGCAGCAACCGTGGCTGTATACCAAACAGACGGTGCAACTGGAGGGTTTGCTGCAAGTGGCGGGGCAGCCATGCACCACTCTAGGATGTCCCTGGTGGTCTAGCTGACCCCCCAGCCCTGATCCCCTTAGTACTATATTAATCAGTCCCTGGTGGTATAGTGCCCCCTCAGCCCTGATCCACTCAACATTAAATTCAATGTGTGGCAAATAGCTTAGTGCTTGTGTATACTTATGAGCTGACTGGTATGCTTGGGTTTATAACATGAGCTTTGTCACTTCTTCGCATCCCACTCTGGGTAGAATAGTGGGTAGGTGTAGACTTAAGGCCCAGTGGAGAGGGTGAGACAGGAGTGCTGGAGAAGGAGGAGGAGGCAGAGGAGGATGGAGGGTGCCACTGAAATGCTCTAAGCAGAACAGGAGATGGCCTGCTGTTTATGTAGGGAATGGGGAGGATCTATTTCCCTCCATTGAACAACAGGTTAAAGCCTTCCAATTCAATGTGTGACAAATAGCTTAGTGCCTGTGTATACTTATGAGCTGACTGGTATGCTTGGTGTTTATAACATGTGCATTGGTGCTTCTCTGCATCCCACCTTGGGTAGAATAGTGGGTAGGTGTAGACTTAAGGCCCAAAGAGAAGTAGTGAAATTGACTACCTCCTCCAACTCCAGAGAATGTGGTCCGTAGCATGCAGGAGAGGAAGACCCCCCTTGGGGGAAACCACCAAGAACCCATGGCTACTGACCTGCCCATCCTCTGGGCATACTAAGAGGAGCATAATCCTAAATGCACTAGGTTTAGGTATAGTTATGTCCAGGAGTACAGTCTGGTGTAGCTGGTGGAATCCAGTACGTGGTTGATGAGCAAGGGGTTGATGTTGCAGATGAAGGTTCGAGCAGATGGAATATCCAACTGGAATAATGACCAGATGCTGAAGCAATGGTTAATCCAAGTCTGAGATAGATGACTGCTGTAGATCCATAGCATGGCCTTTGGAATACTAGATAGAGCTGCATAGTGGGACTGTTTGTTGGAATGGCTGGAACCTGCAGCAGGTTGACTTTTGTTATAGTTTGAGCTTAATCCGAGGATAGGAAGGCGATAGTCTTGTAAGAATGGCAGGAGCCCACATGGTCCACCATTGCAGCAGTACAGAATAATGCAAGACATAGAGGATGAAAGTCACTGAGACTGATTGAAATGAGAAAGTACCAGATAATGCCCATCATAGGCATGCGTAAATGGGATGGCGAAACCCCACGTGGTTCGCCATTGCCATGGAGATGTTAGGTGCTAACCTGTGATGGTGACAGTAGGCTCAGAGGTAGGCTAGCTAGGGAATGATATTCACATGGAGTCCTGATGAATGAAGAAGTCATAAATGAGCGACTGAGTGTCATGTGGACAATACTGGGAGGCAAGACCCTGACTAGGGTCTGCCAGACCCTGACTAGGGTCTGCCATAGTGTGATAAGAATTCTGTTTTTGTAGAGGAGAGCTTCCTGTTGAAGGGAAATACATTGGAGGATGATGATACCCCCAAGGGGTTCACGGAGAAACTGCGTGACTTGAATCATTGATTAAAACGGGGTCCGCGATAAGTCCATCAATAAAGTCCTATAGGTGTGTTGCAAGATAAGTAAAGTTCACGGAAGTTGGAATGGGAAATGAGGGATAAGGGGAAAGGTGTCAAGGGGGATGTAGAAAAGGGATGGCGGGACCCTACATGGTCCACCATCACCATAGCATAGAACAATCTAGGTGGCAAGGGGTACCCTCAGGAGCCAGAGTGTGTTGCAGTCCATGGGAAGACAGGCGATACCTCCACATATGTTCTCTTGAAGTGAGTAGGAAATACCTGAGGCATGGCAAGGCCGTTTCATGAGGCATAAATGATTGGGATGGCGGAAGTCACTGAAGTAGGACCAGATGCAGGATGATGCTATCTGTTGAACTGAAGCATTTTCTCAAGCAAGGAGGATGACTCGATGTCAAGCAATATGGAGTACAGGGACTTGATGGAACAATATGTTGAAACCCTTAGAGTAGATGGTGAGTAGAAGGCAGGACCCTCCATGGTCTATCTTTGCATGGCAGAAATTGTGCTGGAATGATAGGGTGGACCCCTTGCCATCATAGAATAGTGCGGGATAGGGATAGCTGGACCCCATGTGGTCCACTATCACTGTATCACTCAAGGAGAGCCTGAATGGGAAGGTGAGACCCCACGTGGTTCGCCTTCGCCATGGTAAGCAAGTGCCTGATAGGGATGGCGGCACCCCACATGGTCCGCCATCCCATATCTGAGCAATGCGATTCCTTTCATCAAGTAGTGTGCGATAGAGATGGCAGGACCCCACATGGTTCACCATCACTGTATCACGAGCAGTACAAGATTGGGAAGACGAAACTCCATGTGGTTCAGCTTTGCAATGGAAGGGATATGATTTGAGGAATCCAGCTGGACTTAATATTGTGAAATTGAGCCTTAAGTAAATGCCTCTTCATAGCCAGTGATGAATGGTCTGAAGAAAGGAGTGGAAGCCTAGGGGCTGAGTGTGAGTGTAGAAACAGATATGGTATGAGAAGGGCCCCCCACGGGAGATGGCAGTATGGGAAGGGGACCCACCAGGTCAGGCATAGCCAAAGTTATCCATGCATGTAGAGCTGCTGAAGTGAGGGACATGGAATAAATTGTGGAAGTCTAGTCGTATGATCCCAGAGAAGTATTAGCTCACAAGCAGGTAATAGGTTAAGCAGAATCCTGAAAATAATGCATTACTTACTATTTTGTGTCAAGCCTAACATGGCTGCCTGGACTGCAGTGAAACCCTTGAATGCGATGGGCTGTAGCTGGTAAGCAGGAAAAGTGATGATCCCAGAAAATGCAGCTCTACATCTTAAG
The DNA here is from genome assembly GCA_016271365.2 of Neoceratodus forsteri. Taxonomy (NCBI): domain Eukaryota; kingdom Metazoa; phylum Chordata; order Ceratodontiformes; family Ceratodontidae; genus Neoceratodus; species Neoceratodus forsteri. The sequence goes on along the minus strand of CM028129.1, from coordinate 229,253,213 downwards.
GAAGCAGTAAATTAGGTATCCAGGAAGTAATGGCATATAGAAGGTACAGGACAGGGGAAGCATTCAGAATTGACCATGCTGGTTATTGTATTGGAAATGGAAAATGGAGGAATACAGAGCCATGGAGCTGCACCTTTAAATTATGTTGTACCAGAGAAGCATATCCTCTTAAACTAGTGTCTCTACCTGTTTACTATATAGCAGCAAGAAACCAAATTCACAGAGAGTGGATTAAAGGATGTGAAGTTCATCTCCTATGTTGCCAGTGGAAAGTCCTGCGCACTCCCTTCCCAAAGTCAAAATCTAGGGCTGCCTTCAAGTGTATCAAGCCTGTAGCAGACATAGGTAAGTGTTTACTAAGAATCCTGTAGCAAAAGGGACTGTGGAGTTAGAAACTCAGGAAGTCTAAGGGAGTTGATTTTTACTGCATGGTCACTGGCTCCAGACTGAGAATACTATCATTGTAATTAATGCAGGAACTGAAGCAGGGTTCGTTGCGTACAACAGTACAGCACATAGGCAGCTATCCTCTCCTACAGATGCAAATGTCTGAGTAAAATAAGCAGGCGAGGATGGTAGAGAAAGCATAGCAGGTGGCCAGTGTGTCCAAAAAGCAAGAAAAAGCCAGCAACCGGCAGGAGCCCCGGAACAAATGCCCCAACGGAGCGGCAGAGGAAGCAAGGAAGGAATCCAGGAGGACAAGGACCAGCAGCCAGGAGAGTGAGTGGCAGCAAGGGAAGCGAAGATTAACTAGGCGGCATGCAGCAAAGGGGCCCCGAGCAGCGGCAGGCATCACCGAACAGGAGAAAAACAGAGAAGGCACAGGACACAAGGGGGGGCATGAACAATGAGCCTGAGGCAGGGCGGACAAACAAGAAAGCAGGCAATGGAGGGCAGAAGGGAACAAGAAGGGCCAGGGCAAAAGAAAACAGCAAGGGAAACAGGCCGGGAAAGAAGACAGCAAGCAGGAGAGCAATGGCTCAGAAGGCAAAAGCCCAACAGACGGCAAAAGAGGAGAGGGAGGAAGAGAGAGGAGAGAATGGGAAGAAAGCAATGCATAGTCAAGCCACCCAGGAACTCCGATGCCACCAAAACACTCTAAGCAGAGCGGGAGGCAGCCTGCTGTTTATGTAGGAAATGGGGGAGGAGCTATCCCCCCATTGAACAACAGGCTAAAGCCTTCCAATTAACCAGTCGCTATTAGTCTAGTGTTCCCCAGCCCTAATCTGTCTGTAAATGAAAATGTTGATATAATCATTCCCTGGTGGTCTAATGGGCCTTCCCATCCCCGATGTGCCCGTAAAATAACATGTGCATAGAAATCATTCCCTGGTGATCTAGACAACCCCCCCAGCCCTGATCTGCCAGTAAATGAAAATGGTGATACAATCTTTCCCTGGTGGTCTAGTGGACCTCCACCATCCCACCCCTGCAGGTAGTGCCCACCACTCTGATCCCCCCATCCTGAACCCGAGCTGATGACTGGCACAGCCCTCCTCTCACCACCATGGCCAGCCGCTGACTAAATTGTCACTGAGCAGTACACGTTCATTGATTAATAGCTCACTCTGAGCTTGTCAATCACTGAGCATGTACTCTATACAGTACGTGCTCAGTAACAGCTCAGTCTGGTGGTGATAGGAGGGCTATGCCGTTTGCCAGCTTGGGGTTCAGGATAGGGGAAGTGGGGTGGTGGGCACTACCTGCCAGGGTGGGGGGCCCATTAAACCACCAGAGAAAGATTGTATCATTACTTTCATATAGTTTAAACCCTTTCTGTATGTGCCTTTGGTGGTGTCTGATATTGAGAACCTAAGTGTCAATTGTGGGTATCCTGTCTGTTTTGGTAGGTACTTTATTTTCTTTGTTGAACAGCTGAGTATACCTATTGCCTAATACTTTATAGTACATTGTATCTTTTTGCTCAGTCTCTGATTTTTCTCTTCTTTCTCCAATGTTTTAGAACTGTTTAGTTATTGTGGCAGAGGTGTGGTACTTTGTTCTTTCTTGTAGTTCAAGGTGCTTTTGGAACTGCTGATTTCTATTGGTTTAAACGACTACATTTTTTTTCTATTTTAAAAAAAGCTACATCAACTTGGTTTGTTGTCACCTGTTTGTTGTTGCTAAGTAGCAGATGTTTTGCATTGTGCTCTGATTCTGTGATAGAATCTGTATTAGTAGAAGGTAGATTATTGTGATTGTAGTTACCTTTTGATGGTAAGGATAAAGAGGTGAGATAGAAGTGTATGTATTTTCAAATATTATAGAGGAACAGTGGCAGGATTTTTAGGACAGTAAATTAATAAAAAGGGAACTAGGAGAGCTTCAGTAGCAGACAAGTAGTGGAATAGCGGTATAATTGCAGTATAATGTGGGGAGTGGTGCAATGCAGTGGCTGTGGGGCAGCCATATTCAGGCAGACCTTCTGGACACTGAGGTGCTGCCCTATCTGCATGCATCTTTCTGGACTGCGGGATGAGGTAGCCAGACTCAGAGCGGAAGTAAACTGGGTCAGGAGTACCATCACTCCTATCCAGAGACCACTCAGTCCAATGCAGCTGCCTCAAAGGATGCAGAGAACGAGGAGTACTTGGATGACAGTGGGCTCAGGAGGTTAGACCAGTCAGGCAGAGGCACATCCCAGATCCTATTCCACTCAAGAACTCATACCACACTGCCAAACAGGGACAACCAAATAGAGGTACCCAGAGAAATGGAAGGAAAGGATGTGGAGGTTAGCCAAGTGCAAAAGATGGAGATTAGCGCCCAGGAGGTGGATAGCAGAATAGGGGCAAAATTCAGCAGAAGGGCAGACAGCAAGGTGAACCAGAGATAAAAGACAACCAAGGAAGGGGCTGGAGTAGAACAGCGAAACAGTCTAGGGAGGTCAAATCATGGAAAGTCATGTGTGCAAATGCCAGGAGCCTTAGCAACAAGATGGAAGATCTGGAGGCTGTCATGGTGCAGTCAGACCTGGACATTGTGGCCATCACTGAAACCTGGTGTAATGATAACCACGACTGGGAGTTGGCCATACCTGGCTGCAACATATATCAGAAGAGACAGGGCAGGCAGGAAGGGGAGGAGGAGTGGCACTGTATGTGAAAAATGACATAAGGGCCACAGAGATCCAAGAGGAACAAAATGGGGAGAGATACTGTGGGTTAAGCTGGAAAGGAAAATGGGGCCAGCCATCCGCACAGGTGGGTCTATAGACCACCAGCCCAGGAGGAAGAAACAGATAGGAGTTGATGCTAGCCATCCAGAGGATGGCAGACAAGGGTGAGGTAGTACTGGTTGGAGACTTCAATATTCCAGACGTGGACTGGAGCATCCCAGCAGCAGCATCAACTAGGAGCAGATTTATCCTGGACTTCTTCAGGGTGCCTTCCTCAAGCAACTGGTCATGGAACCAACTCGGCAGAAGGCAATACTGGACCTTGTGCTCACAAACAGGGACAGTGTGATTGGGGTAAGAGTGGGGGAGCACCTGGTAACAGTGACCACCAGTCACTGTGGTTTGAAATCACAGAAAGAGCAGAACCAAACCACACAAAAACATGTAATCTGGATTTTAGGGGGGCAAACTTTGAGAAAATGGGGAGATACTTGAAAGAGGCATTAAGGGGAATGGGGCAGGAATCAGGGGTTGAGGAACAGTGGGAAGTATTTAAAATGGGGATTACAAGAGCAACAGAATTATGTATTAAGCAGGTTAGCAAGAGGAAAAGGAAGAGGAGACCATTATGGTTTTCCAAAGAGGTAGCAAAGAAAGTGAAAGCCAAAAAGATTGCATTCAGGCAATACAAAAAGACACAGGCAGAAGGGGATAGGGAGAAGTACCAGGAGAAGCAAAGGGAGGCAGGGAGGTCAGTAAGGGAAGCCAAAGCTCAGACAGAAGAACACATTGCAAAATCAGTGGGTAGAGGGGACAAAACCTTTTACAGGTACATAAGTGAAAAAAGAAAGCCAAAGGGAGGGATAGTGAGACTGAAGGGGGAGGATGGGGCTGTGTGGAGGATGACAACAGTAAAGCTGACATATTTAACAGGTATTTCTGCTCAGTCTTTACTGAGGAAGAGGAGGGTAATGGGTCTGAATGGAGTACAAGGGTGAGAATGGTGCAAATGGACACAAGTCCCTTTACACGAGAAAGGGTCCTGAAGGAACTGGAAGTAATAAGAGTTGATAAAGCTAATGGGCCAGATGGGTGCACCCAGGGTCCTTAAAGAACTAAGAGCGGTGGTGGCTGAACCTCTTGCTATCCTGTTTAGCCGATCACTAGAAACAGGGGAGGTACCCAAAGACTGGAGGATAGCAGATGTAGTCCCCTTATACAAAAGTGGGAACAAAGAGGAAGGGAACTACAGACCAGTCAGCCTCACCTCGGCAGTGGGGAAGATCATGGAAGCACTACTGAAGGAGAGATTGGTGGAACATCTGGTTGTCAATGGACTACAGGACCCAAGGCAGCATGGTTTCACCAGGGGAAGGTCATGTCAGACCAACCTCATTGAATTTTTGACTGGGTGACTAGGAGGTGGATCAGGGAGGGCAGTGGACATGGCCTATCTGGACTTCAGCAAGGCCTTTGACACTGTGCCACATAGAAAACTATTGCACAAACTGGGAATATGGTTGTGGGCAGGACAGTAGTGCGGTGGGTAGGTAACTGGCTGGGCAGCAGGACACAGAGGGTGGTGGTAATGGCTGTCACTCCACAGAGGGAAGAGTGACCAGTGGGGTACCACAGAGATCAGTGCTGGGACCGGTACTATTCAATATCTTCATCAGTGACATTGCGCAGGACCTAGAAGGCGGAATTTCACTGTTCGCTGATGACACAAAGCTCTGTAACAGAGTAGACACACCAGAGGGTGTAGACAGAATGAGAAGGGACCTGCAGAAACTTGAAGAATGGTCAAGGGTTTGGCAGTTGAAATTCAATGCAAGGAAGTGCAAGATAATGCATTTGGAGCACAAAAACCCTGGCACAATATATCAGTTGGGGGGTGAGGATATAGCATGCACCAAGCAGGAAAGGGATCTTGGAGTTATCATCTCTGATGACCTCAAGGCAGGGAAACAGTGTGACAAGGCAGCAGGTAAAGCAAATAGGATGCTGGGATGCATAGGCAGGGGCATCACCAGCAGGAAAAGGGAGGTCATAATTCCACTATACAAGACACTAGTGAGGCCGCACCTGGAGTACACTGTGCAGTTCTGGAGACCTTACCTACATAAGGACATAGACAGGGTAGAGAAGGTTCAGAGGAGGGCAACAAAGATGGTGCATGGATTGCATCCCAAGTCCTATGAGGACAGGTTGAAGGCACTGAACATGTACTCCCTGGAGGAGAGGAGGGAGAGAGGGGATATGATAGAGACATACAAGTATCTTACAGGGAGGAACAGGGTGCAGGAATGCACTATTTTTAAGCGAAAAAGATGTTCCAGGACTAGAGGGCATGGGATGAAGTTGGAGGGAGGACGATTCAGAGGAAACGTGAGGAAGAATTTCTTCACAGCACGGGTGGTGGACAAGTGGAACACCCTGCCAGAGGAAGTGGTGGGGGCTGAAATAATCATGGGATTTAAGAATGCATGGGATAGACATAAAGGAATTCTGGAGGTCAGGGGTAAGGGGCAACAGATTTCCTGGAAAACATAAACTGAACTTACAAACTTAAATGGGCAGACTGGGTGGGCCATAGGCCCTTATCTGCCGACACTGTCTATGTATCTATGTATCTATTTACAGGCAGATTGTGTCGGGGTGGGGTGGCTAGATTGCCAGGAAATGATTTCTATGCACATCTTACTTCACGGGCACATCGGGGATGGGGGACCACTAGACCACCAAGGAATGATTATGTCAACATTTTCATTTACAGGCAGATTGGGGTTGGGGGGCACTAGACCACTGGGGGCTGATTAATTTAATACTAAGGGGACCAGGGCTGGAGGGTGCCGCTAGACCACCAGGGAATGCTTTTATAAACATTTTAAGATATAGGCACATCAGGGCTGGGGGGGTGCAGCACATTGTGAGGGAGGGCTCTGAGCTGCACAGGTGGTCAAACCCTCCCATAGGGCGAAATTCTAAGTACCTTTAGATCAGTCCTGGCTGGTCTAGGGATATTTAGAATTCTGGTCTCTGGGAGAGTTTTGAGAATCTCAATTTAGGGGATGTGGCAGCTTATGTCTACTGCCTGCCCCTTTGTGTCATGCCACGGCCCATTTTGTGGTGCATGGACAGTGCAAGCCGCCTTTGGTGCATGCAACCTGTGGTTGATGCATTTTGTGAATCACTCCCAGTGCACCTTTTGGCACAAGCAGCACTTTGTACCATTCTTTGTGGTGCAAGCCCCTTGAACCATGCTGGGAGCTTTGAATATCAAGTCCTTTGGGTGCATATTTATTACCTGTTTCTGGTGCCCTCAGCCAAAGAAATGACCTTCTCCCCACTCTCTGGCTGGTGTTCTTTTACCCAAATCTGCAAGTGGATGGGACTATTGGTGGCACTGGACCTATTGAGTGTTGGGGCAGCTTGTGCGATTGGAGTGGAGGAAGCAGTGATGGCCTATAATGGGGAGGTCGCTGCAGCCTTCGATTCCATCGCACCCATTCGTGTCCATCCTTTGTCTACTCGCTGGAGACCTCCTTGGTTTGATGAGGATCTCCAGAGATTAAAGACTGTGGGACAGAGGTTAGAGAGGTGCTGGAGGAGATCTAGCCTGCTGGAGGACAGTTTGGCCCTGAGGTTACATTATACCAACTATCAAGGGGCAATCTTCTGTAAGAAGGCAGGTTATCTGTCTAGGGAGGTTGCTGTGCCAAGGAACAGACCAGCTCAGCTTTTCTGCACAGTGGATGAGCTATTACATCCTGCCTGTCTCTATGTTGGGGAAGCAGGTTCAAGCACGAGGTGCGAGAAGCTATCTGTATTTTTTGCCGACAAGGTGTCCTCTATCAGGGGCGAGGTCTCTTCATGTACCTCTTGAAGGGGATGCATGGTCTGGCCTGGAATGTGTCAAAACGCTTGCTCCTCCAGCCTGGGATGAGTTTGAGCTGGTTGGGGTGGAGAAGCTGGCAAAGATAATCTTGAAGCTGCGGCCAACCCAGTGTGATCTGGACCCTGGTCCGACCTGACTTTTGGGCAGATGTTTGGACCTGGTTGGGCCTGTAATTGCTGGGGTTGTCTGGAGTTCCTTGAGGAGTGGGGTTTTCCCAAAGGCCTTAAAAGAGGCCTTGATCAGACCCCTTTTGAAGAAATCCTCCTTGGACCCGGACTGCCTCAGCAATTACAGGCTGGTCTCAAACTTCCCATTTTTAGGGAAGGTTATTGAAAAAGTGTGGCCATACAGCTTGAGAGACATCTTGCTTCTTCTTCCACCTATGAGCCTTTCCAGTCTGGGTTCCGTGTGGGGCATAGTACAGAGACCACCCTGGGTGAGGGTGCTTAATGACCTCATGACGGCGAGGGACAGGAAAGACCAGACCATCTTGGTCCTCCTGGATCTCTCTGCAGTGTTTGACACCGTGGACCATGAGGTGCTACTTGATCACTTGCGGTTTTGGTGAGGCCTCTCTGGTAATGTCATCAACTGGTTCAGGTCACGTCTAACAGGCAGAGTGCAGAGAATGATGATGGGGTTAGCCTCATCTAACCCGAATCCTCTGTGCTGTAGGGTACCGCAAGGTTCGGTCTTGTTGCCCTTGTTGTTCACGGTGTACATGCTGCCACTGGGGGACATTATCAAGCAGTATGGGCTGGGTTTTCACTGCTATGCAGATGATACCCAGCCATACCTGTCCTGTGCACCCAATATCTGGGTGTCAGCCTCTGTATTTAACAGCTGCCTCGATGAGATCCAGGCTTGGATGACTCAAAACTGGCTTAAACTTAACCCAGACAAAACAGAGGTACTTGTTGTGGATCCAGTTTGTCATGGTGGAGGGCGTTGTGAGGGGTTACCCCCTGGCTTTTTGTTGGGGGGTGTTCCCCTTACTCTGTCTAGACAGGTGAAGGATTTGGACATGGTCCTAGACAATGGCTTGACACTTGATGCTTAGGTGCCGGCCGTCATTAGGAGTGGATATTGTCATCTTAGGAACATTGCATGAATCTGAGCCTTGATCCCACCGGAGGATCTGACCACACTGGTACATGCGTTCATCACTTTCAGGCTGGACTATTGCAATGCCCTGTACCTAGGGTTATCTGTAGGCAACCTCCACAGCCTGCAGCTGGTGCAGAATGTGGCGGTAAGATTACTGACTGGGGAAAGACATGGTGACCATATTATCCCAGTACTCTGTGGACTGCACTGGCTGCCAGTCAGGTGGAGGATTGTCTTCAAGGTAGGGCTCCTGACTTACAAGACCCTACATGAAAGGGGACCTGTCTATTTGCAAGCGCTTCTTGCCCCCTACCGGTTGCCCTGGGCACTCCGTTCTGCCGGGGGGGGGCTCCTTGGAGTTCCCCGAATGAGGCTGCGGCATTCTGGGGATAGGGCATTTTCAGTGGCAGCGTCCACTTTGTGGAACTCCCTTCCTGGATATCTTAGGGAGGCCCTCTCGGTGGAAGCCTTTAAGAGACAACTAGAAACATATCTGTTCCAGCAGGCTTTTAATGATTGCTGAATTTTAAACGGGATGGATAGCATTTTAATTGTTTTGATAAATTGCTGCTGTGTGTATCCTGTTTCTGAATTGTATTGTACAGCACCCAGAGTCCATGGAATTGGGTGCTCTATAAACAAAATATCTATCTTTCAAGTCTGTAGAAATGATGTTGATGAACTGCTCCATTGCTGATATGTTGATGATATGTGGAACTGTTTTGCCCTCTGGTTGGAGCCATTTTTTTTCCATATAGGTTTTTCTCCCTCCAAGGCACTAGGTAGGTTCCACTTAGGTCTTCTCCTTGAGAGGACTTATTCCACCCCAATGCAGAGGCATCATCCTACCTGCTCCACTGCTCCCTTTTCCATTTTCTCCCCTTATCCCGAGACCCCAGTACACAGATGTGCATGCGTGTGGAGGTGTGCCTGCATTCTAAGGCACCGGATACAGTCTCTTCCTCCCACCCGGCCTAGCACCAAGTCCCACTCAGGCTTGGGGCTGTAATAGAGCCTCCCCCTGGTGGCAGCCAAGAGTCAGGGAAACTCTACGTACCTCCCCAGGAGAGGAGAACTGCCTAACAGCTGCTCAATCCAACTCCTTCCCCCATCTGATGCCTGGTGATCCATGCTCACTCCCAAACACAGGTCAATGGCATGGGAAGAGATAAGGTGCCAGTGTCTCAACCCTCTTTGCACTGGGCCGGCCCTGGTTGGAGCCATTTAATGAGGAGTTCTCTGAGTTGGGTGAAGGCTTCTTGAGAATTGTCAACTGAGTGGTACTTCTGGGACTGAAATCTGTGCCTCTAGATGTCTCCTGAGATATCATATATTTTAAGGATTTCTCTTTTCACAAGGTCATAGTTTTCTGACAGTGCGATGTCCATATTGCTGTAGGTAAGTTGGGCTTTGCCTGTCAGATAAGATACTAGGCTAATTACCCATTGCTGTTCTAGCCATTGGCAGGCTCTGGTGACCCTTTCAAAAGTTGTCAGATATGCTTTGATATAATTTAAGGGACACACAGCTTTGTAAGTTTAATATCTTTTAATTTGTTTGTGTTTTGTTGATCTGCTGGACCTGTACTAGATTGTCCAGCTTTGATAGCTTGCAAGGCATCAAGCCATCACTGCTGCTGTTGCTGCATCTGTTTTCTTCACTGTTTCTTGGTCTCTCTTCATTGTATAGCCCACTATTTGAAGAATGCAGACCTGCTTTTAGGTTCTGTCCCTGCCTGTTCTTCTTTTATCACTGGTGCTTGCTCTACAGTCACAATTTGGACTTTTGTTTCTAGTTTGGCTGCTATTCTTCTGGTAATCACTCCTGGTCTTGCTGTTGCAGGATCCATACCTTTCTTCTGTTTCCCTGGTACCAGGTCTAGTACCCATGCACTGACCTCCTGGTGTAGAGTATGCATGGCATAAATCCCACTGCCAACACCAACTGTCATGGAGGCATAGGTCAGGAAGCAAAAGCTGACCAGGAGAAGTTATAAAATGCACAAGTTTTATTCCTATCAATAACAATAAAAGAGAAAAATAAAACTGTATAGGGTAGTGTTTCAAAAGGCAGTACCATAAGAAAAACAAAAACAAATGAGACTATCTCAATTTAAATCTCAATCTCTCCAGCTATATTTCTAAACAAAACATTGCTCTCTTTTATAAGATGTCTTTTCCTGGCAGTTTAAACTCCTGATGTTATAAGTTGCATCTCCTGTTTCTCACAAAATGTACAGAACATGTTCAATTTCTTTCCTGGGCCCAGCCTGAAGAGTACATCTAGTCTTAACAGGTGCAACAAAATAGAACGTTCTGTCCCAGAGCTTGTCTCCTGTTGGCAGTTCTGTAAACAAGCATGTGGAGGTCAAAATGTATCTCAAGGTCATCCCCCATATTACAGACTGTAATCTTTTTAAGAAACCCAAATAGTTTTCTGCAATCATTTCAACAATATATTGGTACACATTTGCAAACCAAGGGATCCCAGATTCAAATAAAGATTCAAATATATGTTTTAACCACAGAGAAACAAGAGGAGAAAGAACAGAAACAGCAAGTGAAGGAAGGAGATAACAGGGGAAATTGTGGGACCATCAGAATGGCCAATCCATAGGTACCACAAAAAAATTAGATTGCATAATAAGACATGCAAGAGAAGACAAGACAGAAAAGGGAGGACAAAATAGATCCTTGCTTTTAATTTTCTGTACATACAAATGGGACAGGGTCTTACCCAATCCTGTCACATTTGGAAACTTAAGTAAAGCCATAGAAGTAGACAGATTTTAAGCCCCTTTTTAAAGGTCTTGACTGATGGGGAATTCGTCAGATGAAGCAGTAAGGGGCCATCACTGAGAATGCCCTTTCTTCAGAAAGTTTCAGGTGCACCTGTAGGAAATCCAGGAGAAATCCATCAAAAGTGCAGAATGGGTGGACAGGAGCATAACAAGCCAAAAGGGTCTTTAAGGTTGTCCGGCCCCAAACCATGAAGAGCTTAGTATGTTAACAAAGCAATCTTGAAAATGATGTGCCTCCTAACTGGGAGCCAGTGCAGCTGCCTCAGCACAGGCATGAGATGCTCCCTGTATGAGGCACCCATAGTTAGCCTCTCCATGGCATTCTGGACTACTCCATCATCCATGACAATAGAAGAGAGCAATAGGGTAGTACAGCATATGACAAGTACTGTATATGCAGAAGCAAGCTAACCTAATCTATTTTTTTTTTTTTTTTTTGCCACCAGTGCCACACATTGGGGATTCAATAAATGTCAACACAAAAAGCATATTGATTGTTCTTGCTTAAGTAAGTTTTAATTATATCCAGAGTTGAAAATTATTCAACGAAACAAAATTTAACAGCTCATTGCATCCATTTTCTCATGAGGTTCTCCAAACAGTTCACATCTATTGTGATTTTGCTCAGCTAGTTGCTTTTCCTACAAGTTTATGCCAAGTGCAAATTTTTGGAAAAGAAAATGCTGTATCTTACCCCAGTCCAACAGCCAGCCATTGTCCCCAGTGCTTCACATGAATGAGCTTCATCGGGGGAGTGGTTTCACAGTTGTAGGTGGGGTGCTTCAGTACCTCAGATCATGCATCATGTGACAAAATATTTAAAGTGACCAGTGCTAAATCATAAATTATTTCACATTGTAATAATTAAGTTCCAATTTCATGAACATTAAATTCAAAGTAACTAGCCTATATCAAAAACTTTCATCTCATGCTTAGTTCCTGATGCATATTTAGAATACTGAGACAAGACGGAAAATGTCAGACCTGTTTACATGAGATATTTACAATATTGCACATCCCTAAATATAAATCACATACATTATTTTAAAAGCTCATAATTCATGTATACCGTAACAAACCAGCCTATGCAAAAACAAAAACAAAATCAGATTTAGTCGAGTAGCTGTTTGGTCCTCACCAAACAGTGATTATAAATAGGTGGGTGGGGGTTGTTTGGTAAATACAAATTCTAAATATCCTGTCATCAAAACAGGCATCTAAAAATATCCATATAGATAACACCCACCACTTGACAAAAAAACTCCAACAGTGACTGGCTGTTGGTCTGGGGTAAAATGCAACATTTTTTTCTGAGGTTTACACTTCACATAAACTTGTAGAAATAGCAGCCAGCACAGCAAAACCTCAATATATGTGAACAGTTTGGAGCACCTTATAAGCAAGGCCCCTAGAATTCTGAGGCCGCTGAATTTTGCGCAGAACTTGCAATCTACCTCAGAACTTCTGCGGTGCTGCAGAATTCACTCTTCTTGTTGATTTTTTATTAATAGTTCTGTTTTTCCATATAATCTGGTTCCCTTCCCCTCTTTTTATATCCTAAACCCCCTATATGCTCAGAATGTGATGTTATCATTGCTATAACATCATACATTAGCTAATGAAATAGCTGCAGTCTGCAACAAAAATGAACAGTCACTTATCTACCACAGCTCCCACTGCCAGAGACGGTGGCACTGCACATCAGGCATGGTGATATTTGCTCAACCTGCACTACAGCCTAATACAATTTTCCATCTTACATTATTGCACTAGGGCCAACTTAAACTAAACCTTGTCAATAGCACAGACCTGTTAAGTCCATACCTCACTTTGTACAAACCTATTTGTGCCTTTAAGGTATAGAGATGCCATCTGAAACGAATAACTGGTAAAATGAATTTAACTGTCATTTTTAAGAAAAATAAAGTAATTATGCCCAGAAAAGTGGAATATAATAATGTGTAGACCTGTTGAAAGAACAGACCTGTTAAATAAATAATTGCACTATACGCATTTTTGCCAGGGTTATTGATTACATATTGTCATTGGTTGATAGAATCACCTAAAAGTTATGGAGAAATGTTGTGTGCAGGGACAGCTGTTGGGCCAGAGGGTAGCATACTGTGTTTCTGAGCCAGCAACTCAGGTTTAGAGATTAGCTCTGGGAGCTAGCTGGGCAACACAAGAATTGGTGGAACACATCATTGCTCAGAGCCTGGGAAGGTGTGGTGCAGTGTTCTGTCACATGGTGGACACATTGTGCTGGTCTGGAGAGCTCTATCTTGCAATCTGTTCACATGCATGTCATGGCCTGATGGTGTTATGCAGTGTGTCAGGGAAAGCAGGTTAACATCAAAAATGAGTTTTGCAATAACTCCTCTATTCCATTTCTAGTGGGACCTGTATGAATGAGGATGCAAGGTCTTGGAAATTAAATATATATATATATACACACACACGTATACAAACAGTATTTCTGTCTCTCTCACCACACACACACACACACACGCACACACACGCACACACACTTGTATGTATGTTACAGATTGCATATCAATATATGTGATACACAGTGGGAACCTCATGAGTGGTGTAGAAAGCACATACAAATATATAAGTGATAGACAGTGGAACCCTCATTAGTGGGATAGATAGCATGCATATAGAAATACCTTATTTATCGCATAAGATCCCCTCTGCATATGTCATTTATGCAACAGGCTAGGACCTTAAGGAAGAGACATTTGTTTTGCTTTTTTAGGCATAAAATTATTTTTATAAGTCTATTATTTTTTGAACTAGTGTTACTGTGCTTTTCACCATCCTGATTGCTATAAAAATGGCCATGAAAGTGAAGTCAGGATGACAAGCTGTCACTGTGATGTGGTAGTTTGTTAGTGCCTCAGAACTTCTGCAGAAATTACAAATCACTGCTGCAGAAGTTCTACAGCAAATGGTAGTCTTGCCACAGAACTTGGTCCCACTGTGCCTCAGAAAAGTAGGGGCCCTGCTTATAAGAACACAGATGCAATGAACTGTTAAATTCTGTTTCTGTTGTAATTGTTCCAAAGGACTGGAGGAGCGCAGATGTAGCCCCACTGCACAAAGGTCGTAGCAGGGAGGAGACTAGCAATTATAGGCTAGTCAGTCTGGCATTGGTGGTGGTAAAGTTAATGGAATCACTGCTGAAGGAAAGGATCGTGGAATATCTTGAATCCAGTGGGTTACAAGACCCAAGGCATCACAGTTTCATGGGGGGTCATGTCAAATGAATCTGATAGGTTTCTTTGAGTGGGTGGCAAAGACATTAGATGAGAGTGGAGCAGTGGACATGGCCTACCTAGATTTCAGTAAGGCTTCCAACATCATTACACATAGGAGACTAGTAAGCAAGCTGGGTAGCTTAGCAGTAGGTCCAAACATGATAAACTGAATAAGACATTGGTTAGTGAATAGGAGACAATGGTGGTGGTGATAAATGGAGTTCACTCTGAGGAAGGCAGTGTGAACAGTAGCATACCTCAGGGAACAGTGCTGGAACCCATCCTCTTTAATGTCTTTATAAATGACAGTGCAGAGGAGCTGTAAGGGAAGGTCTGCCTCTTTGCAGGTGATACCAAAATCTGCTATAGGGTGGACATTCTGGGAGGGCAGTATAGAAAGGATGAGCAGAGAGCTAAGAAAAGTAGAGGAGTGATAAATGGTATGGTAGCTGGGTTTCAATGCAAAAAAGTGCAAAATAATGTACTTAGGGCACAGAAACCCAGGGGTGGAGTACACATTGGGTAGTGTGGTATTGACAACCACCAAGCAGGAAAAAGACCTTTGGGTTATCATATCAAATGACATAAAGGTGGCTAGACAGTGTGACAAGGCACTCAGGAGGGATAGTGGGATGCTGGGGTGCATAGGGACAGGTATCACCAGCAGAAAGAGGGAGGTGGTGTTGCCTCTGTAGAGATCACTGGTACGACATCACCTAGAATACTGTATCCAGTTCTGGAGACCACATCTCTGAAAGGTCATAGACAGAGTGGAGGCAGTCCAAAGAAGGGCAACTAAAATGGTGCAGAGTCTGCATCAAAAGCCCTATGAGGAGAGATTAAAGGACATCAATATGTACACCCTGGAAAGGGGGGTATGATAGAGAGCTTTAAATACTTCTCAGGGGTTAATGAGGTACAAGAGTGAAGTACTGTTTAGAAGAAAAGGCTCTCAAGAACAAGGAGAAATGTGAAGCTGGAAGGGCTAGATTCAGGAGAGACATGAGGAATTACTTCTTCACATTAAGAGTGGTGGATTCCTGGAACAGCCTTCCAGCAGAGGTGGTGAGGGTGAAAACAGTGGTGGGGTTCAAGAATGCATGGGATAAGCACAAGGGAATCATAGTAGAAAGGAAGGGGGAGGGAGAAAGAGCTGTAGATTAGGCATGGTCTGAGGTAATAGTGTAGGCAGGGAGAAATGGGAAGACTGGATTGGTCATGTCATCCTTATCTGCTATCAAATTCTATGTTTCTATGTTTTAATGACTTGGTTTCAACATTGCATATAATTAAAACTCACTCAAGCAAGAGTAATAAATCGCTTTTCATGTCTGCATTTATTGAATCTCCAGTGTGTTTTACTGGTGGTCAAACAATTTAGAGTGGGCTAGCTTACTTCTGTATATACTTGTCATATGCCATACTACTCTGTTGCTCACTTCTATTGTTATTAACAATGGAGTAGTGTAGTAATTGGGAACCTTAGCCAAGGTTTCTTGAGTTGAACACCCCCCCACCCAGTTAGTCAAGTAGCTAATGAGAACCTCTCTAAATGCTCTTGTGGATTTGACTGAGTAGGCAGTTAAGATAGCAGCTGTAGACATCCTAGCCAGAACGGTTTGGTTTGGGGAATAATCAGTCCATAAATCGGCCAGCCTTTACTGGTTTCATTTAACTCAGGCTGTTCTCATACATAGTGCAGCTATAATTAAGTGACTAGTCAGTAAAATTTATTCATTTTGAAAAAGATGAGTCAAACAGCACTTAACAATGAAAGCACAAGTGAAATCCATGAGTTATTTTGCTTAGAAGATACCAAGACATTGGAGAATCGGAGACAGAAGATTAAAAAACATTTAGAAGGAAAACTAAATTCTGGCTCAGTTACAAATGATGATGAGGATTTGAAAAATAGCTTAATCAAATTAGAGACTATTGATTCAACAGTTAAATCTCATTTACAACTTAACAACTTCAGAAAAGTATTTGGACAGAAAACATGTACCATGGGGATTACGAGTCCTGAAAGTGCTGTCTTTGAGGTACAGACACAGTTGGAATTTAAGGAAGAATGGGAGAGAGAGTGGCTACAACTTGTTCAAAAGTGTTTGCTCAATTGACTGATAAGGCTGATCTTAACAAGAACAAGATCATAAGTGATGAGATAAACAAAACTCTGGTCAGAGCCAATATGGCTGCAGAATTATATTATTGATAATCTAGTGCTGAGCTCTGTCTCTGCATCAAGGGGATAGTGAAGGAAAAGTCAGCAGAAGCTGTGGGCAAAATAGAGGGCAAGACTGAGAGAATGACAAAAAGGTAGGTCAGATGCATAGAAATGCATGTCAGTATTTAGTGATCTAGTTAATAATATATCAATGATTATCAGTATAGCACATACCATATTTTAAAAAAATATACACATTTTCCTAGTGAAATGTAGTATGGGACTTTGTTTTTTCTAAAAGTATTATTTGGAAAGCCATGAAAGGAATCTCCATTCCTGGGTTATTTTATAATGAAGTTTTATAGGTATAGTAGTACACAAAACACAGTGTTGTAGCAAGCATTACCCTCTACCAATGAACCCACATGTACTACTCTGCAATATTCGCACATTATATCCAGTAGACAAGAGTGTTATCTGTGAGTACTGTGTATCAAATCCCATTTAATATAGGGAA
Organism: Neoceratodus forsteri; assembly: GCA_016271365.2. Classification (NCBI taxonomy): domain Eukaryota; kingdom Metazoa; phylum Chordata; order Ceratodontiformes; family Ceratodontidae; genus Neoceratodus; species Neoceratodus forsteri. The sequence goes on along the minus strand of CM028129.1, from coordinate 229,236,343 downwards.
AGGGAAAGTAGAAATTGTTTAACCAGGAAAGGCACACTAAGCCAAAGCCACTAAGCCAATGCTTGTTTCAAGGTGCAATCTGGGAGCACAAGGAAGTTAAGTGACTTGCTTAGGGTCACACAGTATGTGAGTGGGGGCTGTGGGATTCAACCTCAGGTCTCCAGGTTTGCAGCTCAGTGCCCTAAACCACTGTGCTACACTGCCTCCTATGTTAACCAAGGTAGCCATCAGACATGCAGAGAATATGAGATGTGTGTGAAAATAAATCTGCAGTACATTATCTTACAGTTTTACTTATGACACCTACAATCATTAAAATCATACCACCTTGTAATCTATATACAATCACAACACCCCTGTACTGTCTGTATATTCTGAGCATTTTTGAGTGTGTTGGGGGGGGGGGGGAGTCTTGTTTGAGTTAAATTAATTATGTATCATACATTTCCACATTACATTTTTTAACATGGATGACTTCAGCATTATGTGAGAAATCAACTGTCAGGAAAAAAGAAGAAACCAGAGACATAGATAATCAGCTTATGCATATGCAGCATATGAACCAATAGGAACCCATAATTCACAAGAATACCATCACAATTTTTCTCCATCCACACAAACATGTTTTTTAAGATAATAAGTAAAATAAACAAACAGGAAAATTAAACTTGATGAAAGATTGGGGTTAGCACACCAGTGTATGTGTGTGTGTATGTGTGTGTGTGTGTGGGGGGGGATCATGCTGTCATTGATGCGGAAAACAAGGTAGTATAGATAGGAACATATTAATACCTCCTATCACATAATGTTTTCCACTTACAGATGTAGATGTAGACTTTTTTTCTGTCACATCAACATTGCTCTCATTCCCATACTTGCAAGATGTAATGTTTCATATGTGATAGCTGATGCAGCACACAGATTACTTATAATTTTAAATTCTCAGAGAACTAAGAATGAGTGAAATTCATTATGAAAATTAGTGGGCATGCAATTATATATTTTTTGAGACCCTTATCTTGGATAATGTAACCATACTGTAAACATCAGTGTGATACTGACAGAGGAAACTGACAGGCTGTCAGATAGCAGTCGAAGTTACATGTGAGCGTGTTCACATTTCTCATGCTGCTGAAGGGCAACACACACCAGTGCATCCACTGCTCAAACTGCCCCCTCGATGGGCCGTGATAGCCTGTTGTGCACACGTACACAGACAAGCACTTGAGGTTTCAGGTGGCCTGAGTGTATTATTGTTTTGTTGTTTTTTTTTTTTAAAGAAAATAATCAGCCAGCAAGAAACCATAAAAAAAAATGTTTGTTTCAATGTTCAACAAATGGAACTCTTCCTGTCATGATGACTCAAACTGGGATCCTGTAAAAAAAAGGGTTAGATTTCAGATAGTCTCGCTTTAAGAGGATGCAGTTCTATAATGAAAACAAGTATTGTCAGTGCTAATCAATTCATTTGAAAAAAGGAGACAAAGCCTTGTGCTGATGTGCATGGACAAGAAGGCAAGGCAAGTTTTATTTTTAAGCCACCCAGTCCTGGAGACTCTGGGTGCTGTACAAATAAAATACACAAGGTAAAAAGGAAAAATACACAAGTAAAACACACACAGTTATAAATAACACACAATGGAGAATCATAAAGTGATAAAATAGCAAGCTTATAACTGTATAAACAGCTGCCTGCACCACACATGCTATATATTATGTCTTTGAGAACTCAGCTCCTTTTTTCAAGCATATTTATTAGCACTGGCAATGCTCATTTTCATTATATAACTGCATACTCTTATTTAGCCTTGATTTCTCTGTCGGGTACCAAACTTTGATAAATACAAACTTTGATAATTCAGCTGAAAAAAAATTAAGGTAGCAGGGTTAGGAGCAAGAAAATAGTGCACCGGGGAAGAAAGGAAACAACTGCACAGTACTGACTGGAGAGGACATACAACAATGTGATTGAACTCCACTCAGTGGAAGCAGACAGGTTGTGCTGCATTAGGAAACATTCCAGGCATTCCAGAGCTCCCTTTTTCTACCATGTCTTAGCAATACATCAGCATAGCTTTGGCTATACAGCTGTAAAAACATTAAGAAGGACCTTAACAGACATTTAAGTAACTCATTGTTCAAAGAACTAGGTTAAAGCCTGAATACAACAGAAAAAGAGAAAATTAGGAAGAGGATCTGGTGATTTTGAATGAGAAAATTTATTGAGCTGGCTACAAAAGAAAAGAAGAAGGAGTTCAAGCAAGGGAGGATCAAAATCATGTAGGAGAAAATTTTTCAACAAAACATAACGGCAATTTCATCTCATTTCAGACAGAAAATAGTGTGATTCAGTTAAACTCTAGTTCCTCAGAACATGAAGATAGCAAGTTCAAGTGTTTTTTGACACCACAAAGAAAAAAAACAAGGATTAAGAAGAAAACAAGTAGAGGTACAAGAGGAAATGGAAAACAAAGAAAATCTGAGATGTTCTGAGTGAAAGAACGCTATGAACAACTGTAAGTGAGTAATTTGTCTAACAAGGCTTTACAAACCAACAACTTCAAGTTTTAGAAAAAGGCTTATCATTTGCCTCAACACTTGGGGCTAGATATTGAAAAATGGGCAAAGTGGAGGGCAAAGGTTTGTGCTGCTCTTAGCCATTGCCCACAACCCAGAGGATGCTATATTCAGTCAAATAGAGTGCTGGAGCTGTCTAACTGAATGTAAGGGCATGTCGGCACAGCACTAAGTCAAGTAATGCTGCCCTGACATGAATCCTGGCAGTGCAGGGAACAGCACCCCCAACACAATATTCATTTGGCAGCATGCAAATGAGCCCATTGGGCATACAAGGCACTAAAGGGCCATATGCATGCCTTTCATGGGCTTATTTACATGGGAAGTGGTGGCAGGTCTGCACTCCTCCTGTGGCCGACCCCACCAACCCTGATTTCACATCCCCATTAGAATAAATACATCCCTGGAGCCCACTGGTCCCCTCCCACCCTCCTGTTCCTAGCCTTATTAAAGTAAATACATCCCTGGTGCCTAGTGGTGCCCCCATCTCCAATCACTGCCCCTGGTAGAAGAAAAGAATGCCCTGGTGTACAGTGGTACCCCCCCACCCTTCAATTGCTGGCCCCATATTATATCACATACTCTCTGGCATCTAGTGGCACCCCCTGTCCATGTATCCCTGTTGCCATACCAGCGTAATCTTTCCCTGGCTTCTCGAAGCCCCCCAACATGACGGGCACTGACTAACCCACTTTGCCACCCCCTTACCTTAAGTGCTGGTGCCAGGGGAGCCCATACAGTGACTGGCACAGCCCTCCTCTTACCACACTGGCCAGTTGCCATATGCAATGACAGGGAGTGTGCATCCCCTGTACTGTAAAGGGAGTGCACATACTGTCTTCTGAGGACAGCTGTGCCAGTTACCATATGGTCTCCTTCAGCACCAGCATTTAACACAAGGGGAGAGGCAGGTTGGGTTAGTCAGTGCCTGTGAGAAAAATTTTTCTGGGAGGGGGACAGGGATTGATGGGTGGAGGGGGTGCCACTAGATGCCAGGGAATATGTGATATAATATAGGGCTGGCAACTGGAGGGTGGGGGGGCACTAGACACCAGGCATGTATTTGTTTTAATGGGACTGGTGATTGGAGGGTAGGGGGGACCACTGGACACCAGGGCATTTTTTTATTCTACCAGGACTGGTGATTGGAGGGTGGTGGGGGAGACCACTGGACACCAGAACATTCTTTTTTCTACCAGGGCTGGTGATCAGAGAGCAGGGGAACCTCCAGACACTGAGGACATATTTTATTCTACTGTGGCCAGTGATTGGAGGGCATGGGACCACTGGATGCCAGGGACTTATTTTATTCTACCAGGCCCAACAATTGGAGGGCAATGAGACCACTAGATGCCAGGGCATACTGTTTATTTTATCAGGGCCAGGGATTGGAGGGTGGAGAGACCACTAGATGCCAGGGCATACTGTTTATTTTAATGCAGCAGGAATTAGAGGGTAGGGGGGACTTCTGGACACCAGGGACTAGTTTTATATCAATGAAGACTGGGTTCATAAGGTGGGGGTGCCACTAGCCACCAGGGAGCAGGTGTGCTCCCCCAACTGCCAATGTGGTTGTTGCTACAGTGGCTCCACCAGCTGCTAGGGTTGCCCAGAGTAAGTTAGGCTGCTTCTCAGCAGTAACTGCACAGCGCAAGTTGGCCTGGGCTATTCTCTTTGCAATGCTGCTGTGCTGAATATTGCGCTGCACCAGGATTCATATCCCTACCCCTCCCTTTGCCCACTGCATATATAATTTTTTTTTTGCATGCACACTAACCCTTATAGCACATGCCACAGCCCCCTCTGAATAATGAACTTAGGCACAAACCCCAGGTAAACAGGGTGCAATCACTTTGCCCACCTGGCAGAGTTTTCAATACCTGGCCCTTGTTATTAATTCATTTGATATTAACAACAATCTTTTTAAGTTTTTAGAAAAATCAGATTAAGAGAGTACCATATGATAAGAGCCCCAACTGAAGAACCAACAATCAAACACAGCACCCTGATTACCAATGAGATGGACTCACAGAAGAGTATCATCTTAGAGCCCTTAAATTAACTTTACATGGAGATTCATGGCACTGAAAGCAGTACTGTTTCTTCCAACACTTCTACACTTCTGGCAAATGAAAATGAACTAATCAGTAGCAACAAAATTGATGAAAACTTAGATGGTGACAGTATTTCAAATGTGTGGGATTTATGAGAGTCTTTTTCACTGTAAATCTGTTTTTTAACCTAAAACAACAAATCCCAGCATTCTTACATTTGAAAGAACAGTAATGCATGAGGTGACTATGATTTTAGAAAACACTACCAGAAATAAGCACAGTAATCTCAGCAGAAGACAGCAAGGGGTGCTAAAACAAATCCAGAAATGGGGGGATGTGGAGATTGAGCCGGCCGATAAAGGCAGCAATATTGTCTTATGATCAAGGACCAATACATTTAGATTGTACATCAGATATTGAATGATACAGGCAGGTGTAGACTGTTACCTGGTAATCCCCTGGCACAGTTTAAAATGGAGCTAGACGATCTTTTGAAGGGAGCTAAATATGTGGAAGAAATTACCAAGAAAGAATATGAATTTCTGCTGACACCCACACCAGTAATGACTGTAATGTATGTACTCCCCAAAACCCACAAGAGTATGGAAAGACCTCCTAGATGTCCCACTGTCTCTGGGGTAGAACCACTTACAGACAATTTGTCCATTGTTGTAAATTTTGTTCTCAAAAAAGAGGTGAGTAAATTGTGATCCTACCTCTGGGACACTGGGGACTTAATTTTGAAGTTACAGGATTTTGTGTGGGACAACAGTTTCACATGATTAACAACTGATGTGAAACAATTGTATTCATACATCTATCATGACGACAGTTTAAAAGCCTGCAGATACTTTCTGGAAAGGAGCATGACCCAAACCCCACAAGATTTATTGTTAAGAGTGTGCATTTTATTCTCACTCATAATCTATTTGAATTGAACAAGAACCATTACATTCAAACATCGGGGACTATGATGGGGACCTGTACAGCTCCATTGTATGCTAACGTCACATTGGGTCTGTGGGAAATAGATGGAGTGTATTCTGAGGCCTTCCAGCATGCAGATTATGTCATCATGTGGTATTGGTTTATTGATGACATCATCTATGTGTGGGAAGGGGAGGAAGCGTGAATCCCAGTGTTCACTGTGTGGTTGCACTAAAACTATCTTGGTTTGACATTGACATACCATGCCAGTAAATGTATAGTAGATTTTTTGGATATTACATTAGAAGGAAAATACAGACATATTGTATCCACTAAAACCTACAGGAAGCCTACGGCTTGTAATTCACACTTATACTCCACAAGTGCACTTTCCAGTGCACTGAAAAAATCAATCCTGTTTAGTCAAATAGTGCGCCTTAGATGAAAGTGTAGTGATGTGAAAGTTTCTGAAGAGCAGACAGATGATTTAGCAGAATGGTTCCTAAGAAGGGGTACCAGCAAAGCATAATAACAGAGCCAAGGACAAAAGCACTTATGATGGAAAGGAAAGATTTGCTAGTGTCAAAGGTTCAAGCACAAAGAGCAGAGGAATCAGTCATATTTAGTATTGAGTTTGAGCTCAGTCATGTAGCTGGGACTATTGAAGAGGTGGTGCATAAATACTGCCCAATGTTATTAAGTGGTCAACAACTTGTGGAGACATTAAGAGATAAGCCTTAGGTTTCATTTAGGAGGCCAGTGAACATAAGTGGCAAGAATGTGCACGGTAGGTTTGAAGCCAATGAACAAAATACTTGCACCACATGGATCCCTGCACAGCCGAAGGGGTTTAAAAAGTGTAAACATTGCAGTATCTGTCAATATGTGCAGAAAGGGAACAATTTCACACATCCAAGGAACTGCAGGTAATTTGAGATAACAGAGTGTATCACTTGTGACACACATTATGTGATTTATTGCCTTGCATGCTCCTGTGACATATTATATGTAAGCAGAACAATTAGACCACTGTAGCACAGAATACAAGAGCATGCAAGAAGTATTCAGAATGGGGATGAAACTACCTTGACTGGATTCCATTTCAAGCAGGTCCGTGCCAGTAATCCCACAAGTTTGTGATTTATGGGGTTAAAAATGGAAAATCACCCAAGAAGCAAACATAACACACTCCAAGTTCTCAGACCTCACTGCTTATGCAAAAACGTTTGATGAAAGCCTGGAGTCCTTATCTGTTTTTTTGCTCTCCTCCCTCTACTGTGCCATGCTCCCCTCCTTTCTATCTCCAATCTGTTATGGTTGCAGAGGTCAAGAAACTGCTGCTTGCCATTATACCTGACAACAACTCTGAGACCAATGGCCTTGAACCAAAGCTGCTGAAGATTGCAGCACCCTCCATTGTGCTCCCTATCGCAAAAATATTCAATATCTCTTCCTCTCCACTGGAGCTGTCCTGGATGTCTGGAAAGTCACAAATTTTACCCATGTGTTTAAAGCAGGCGATCCTAAACTCTTGGACAACTATCACCCCATTGCTATACTCTCAAAACTCTCCAAAGTCCTGGAAAGGATTGTAGCATCACAATTAAGTGACTATATATTAAAGTAAGCTTATGGGCACCCCACTTGAAATGAGATCTGAGGAGTGTGGAGGGGGTTCAGATATGGGCTACCAGGATGGTGAGGGACATGGGTGGGTTGACTGATGATGACAGACTACAAGAATTAAATATTTACGCCCTTCAATATTATAGGTTCAGGGTTGATATGTGTTTGGTGTTCAGAGTCTCCAAGGATGTATACCTCCGGGAATGTTTGGGGTTAACAGAAAGGCCTGATGACAGACCATGTAGAGGACACCTATACCAGCTTAAGAGTGACCACTACAATAAAAACCAGAGGGGACACTGGTTCTTGCAGAGGGTGGTATCCGACTGGAATGGGCTGCTGGATGCGATGGTATCCAGTAGTACAATGAACCATTTCAAGCATGTGTTGGATGTCTACTACCATTCAATCAAGTATTGTTTCAATGTTTAATGGAGCAGGACTAATAAGGCTTATGCTAATTGTGCCTGAAATCAATCTTATGAATATTTCCCAGCTATGTCATAATTCATCCAGCTTTTTTGCTCCACGACAATTTGCCTCAGACTATTAGCTCCGGTGTCACCTGGCTCTCACGTCAGTTCATCCCTAGACAATTTGTTCCCAGTGTAACTATTATAAAACAAACTCCAGGTTGATACAATTCACCCACCAGATGATGCAATGAGCTCAAAGGTTGTAGAAGTGGAAGTCGTACTGTAATTGTTGTTGGACTACAGTATGATATATAGTGGGAGTGAATTGTCTGGGGATGAACTGATGTGGGAGCCAATTGATGCTGGACCTAACGGTCCAGGGCATGTGGTCACAAAGCAAAATGACTAAGGCAAATTGACGTGTTCCCATAATCTCCTGTCTCCTGCCCAACAAGGTTTGCACCTCTATAGCTCTGAACAAACTGACAAATGGCATTAGCTTATCTATGGACTCTGGACTTCTATCTGGTGCAGTGTTTATTGACCTCTTAAAGGCATTTGACCTGCTCAATCACACACTCCTCAAAATAAAACTTGCCTCGCTTGGTGTCTCCCCACCTGCAAACTCCTTGTTCTCAAACTACCTGACTGCCAGGAAACAACAAGTACGCCTTCACTCTGCTACCTCCAACCTTGCTGATATTACAGTTGGGGGCCTCAGGGCTGAATCCTCCTTTTCTCTATTTGCATCAGTGATCTCTCAGATGCTGCCTGTGGCAGCTATTCACTGCTGTATGCTGATGATCTCATCCTGTACTACAGTGCTAAGACCATCCCTGTCATCCAAAATTCCCCCTCTGATTCCTTTGAAATCACTCAGTCTTAGCTATCAGCAAATAAGCTCATCCTAAACAGCAATAAGACCAAGTCCGTGCTCTTTGGCTCCAAACCGAAACTCCGGGCTACCCCTTGAAAACTCTCCATCACATCACAGAAAGGGTAGTCAACGCTTGGAATAGTCTGCCACAGGAGATAGTGGGGGCAAGCACAGTGGAGGGGTTTAAGCATGCCTGGGACAGGCACAAGGGAAGCTTGAGAGGGGAGTGAGTGATGAAAAGCCATTGATTACATAGGCTTAGTGACCACATACAATGTATCGGGCCTATGGACAGACTGGATGGGCCTAACAGTCCTTATCTGCTGACAATTTCTGTGTTTCTATGTAAAAATGAAGGCCTACTCAAGACTGTCAGTAGTTTCAAATACCTAAGAGTATGGCTTGATCCCTCGCTTGATTCTTCCCTCCATGTTTCCTCAGTCTGCAAATCTGTAAATGCTAAATTGGGCATGACTTTTAAGGTTAGACACTGATTATTCCCTGTTGCCTGACAGTCCATAGCACAAGGGGTACTCATATCGGGTCTCACGTATAGCCCTTTGGCATACCTGGTTGCAAAAATTAAAAAAATCCTCTCTAGTATGTCGCTATGCCCTGGCCTCTCCGAAGCTCACTCATCACTGCCTCCTGTATGCTGGACTGGGCTAGCCTTCCCCTCCTGGCCAATGATATTTTGCTCTGGGGCTGATCTGTGGAGAAACTCCTTTGAACAGGCTCACTGATATCTGTGGACTTCCACCTTTCATTGAACGTCAGTGCTCCACTGGCCTGAGGAAACTGGCTTTTGCAGTCTAAGCACCTATCTAGTGGAACTCCCTTACCCCAGAACTATGCATGTCTCTCAGCCACCTATTTTTCTGTAAGGCTCTAAAGGACTCTTTGTGTCTTCTGGCTCTTGTTTATATAAGTAACCTCAAGAAATGGGTGCCCTAGCATCATGTTTGCACTTTCTGATCAGTTTTCCCTGATGTGCATTTTATCTTCAATACTGAATGTTGCTGCAAGCTATATATTTGATATCACCATTTTCTGAATACTCTATTTTTATTGTATCATTACCTATTTCTTGATGTCTACTACTTGTATCCTCATGACGATATTGCTCTAATTTTGTTACTGTTTGCCGTATACTACTGTTCAAGCTGTTAGTTTGTAATTCTCCTGGGTCATGCCTGAAAATAGGCCTATGTATGCCTAGTGTATGATTATGTATCTTACCTGGTATCAAAAACAAACAAACAAACAAACAAATAAATAAATAAAGAGAAACTATATGGATTTGGCATTTGGGAGCATTCAAATCGAAGGGTTTAAATGACATTTTGGATTTTAAGCTGTTCTTATATGGTCAGCTCATATAATGAGGTTTAAACAATACAAAAACAGGATTAATGAGTTTAAAGTAAATAAAGTGGAGAGCAAAGATTAAAAATAGATGATACAAATATTTTATGATTCACCATATCTTTGTTATCTGTTTTCCTTATAATCATAGGTGGTGCTGAGCCCTCCCACTCAATCTGATGAGAGCCATGCAATTCCCTATGTGACGCAAATTTTACAAAAGGAACAGGATACCATGTACATCTATATGGAGCAGTCAGTACTGCTGTCCCCCAAAAAACTGATATACATATACAGCCCAGAAGACTGATACTTCTGGTCGACTTCAATGCCTGGGTCGACGATGAACTCTCTCATTTTGGTCAAAATCTCCTCCAGCTGATGAATATGCTGGGCCTGACACAGGTTGTTACCTCCTCTACCCATGTAGGGGGTCATTCATTGGATTTGGTCTTTCTCTTGGGTATGGAGATCACTGATTTGGGGGTGGAACCAGTTAGTTGGTCTGACCATTACACCATAAGGTTCAGTTTCAGGGACCCCTCTAATAGGTCTGCCCCTACGGAGATGGTTCAGTACTGCCCTTTAAGGGGTGTTAACCTCAATGACCTAATGGCGGTGCTGGATCTATCGAGCTTGTCGGGTGAATGCATGAGTCCAGATGATCTTGTATTAGCCTATAATAAGGCTGTGGGAGATGCTCTGAACAAAATTGCACCTGTTCGTGTTTGGCCTCTCACCCTCATTCCAGGGAGCCCGTGGTTTGATGGCTCCTTGAAGGAGTTAAGGCGAGTAGGCCGAAAGCTGGAGAGAGGCTGGCAGAAGTCAGGCCTTGATGCCGACAGGCTTAGATTGATGGCACATTATGATAGCTATCAATCAGAAATCACTCATAAGAAGGCAGAATTCATAGAACCCTGGCCCATGCCTTTTCGGTGTCTGAAGGGAGTAGTTCCACTATGGCTCTGCTGTCTCTGGACGCCGAGAAGACTTTTGATAGGGTTCATTGGGGTTTTCTGTTAACCACAATGGGGAAGTTTGGGTTTCCAGATCCATTCTTAAAATGGGTAGGCTCCCTTTACTTAAACCCTACAGCAAGGGTTAGTTGTAATGGGGCCACCTCGGACCCCTTTAATCTCTCTATGTAGGTATTAGACAGGGTTGCCTTTGTCCCTCTCCTTTTAATATATACCTGGAACCCTCATCAGAACAATAGTGCGTAAACAAGAAATAAACGGTATTAGAATTCTAGACTATACTGTGAAAGTAACAGCATATGCAGATGATCTTCTGGTATATGTTTCCAACCCGAGGACATCTATCCCGGCTCTTCTGGAAATTATTCGGGAATACAGTAGGCTGGCCAACTACAAACTAAATTTAGATAAATCTGTGGTATTTCTCCTTAGTAAAAATCTCTTTAGGCAGGAAATTACTGAATTTGGCTTGACCTGGAAATCAGATTCCATAAAATACCTCGGTCTTAACCTAACAAGGAATATGACTAAGATACGCCAGTTAAATCTGGACCCCCTGGTGCGTACCATTGAACTGGATTTGGAAAGATGGGCACGGCTCCCAATCTCATTATGGGGGAGGATAAATTTAATTAAAATGAATGTTTTCCCCCGGTTGTTTTATCCCCTTAGCATGTTGAATATCTGGATACCACTTTCGTGGTTTAGAAAACTCCACAGAATTATAGCTAACTTCGTGTGGGGTTATAAGGAAGCTCGAATGGCCTACCATAAGGTGGCTGCACCCAAATCACTGGGAGGGTTAAGACTGCCACATTTTGCCCTTTATTTCTGGGCGGGCCATGCTAACAAATACCTGAGGTGGGTGAAGGGTATGGACGTTTCAACACAGCTATCGTATACACCTTTATGGTTACAAATTGAACTGGCCCTCATTCAGAAACAAGGGTTGAAGCCTGAGGCCTTGCTCTATCTTACTCCAAAACTCCTCCCTCCCCCGCTACATAGCTCCCCAATAGGGATTTCAGTGAGAAGTCACATGCAGCTTTGTGGTTTCCTCAAATATGACTATCTCAGGGAATGGGTGCAGCCTATTTGGGGTAATTCGCGTTTTCTAATTGATAACAAAATTCTCAACCCCACATGGTTGGCCCTGCCCGGTGCATGTCGTTTGAAAGACTTTCTTACACCTGATGGTGAGGTACTATCCTCCTCTGAGATTCTGAATAAATTTGAGATGTCCACCACGGCAGTTTTTAAAGTATATCAGCTCCGACATCTCCTGCTCAGTAAGATGGGTATGAGGGCAATTCAGATTCTGAAAGTGGATTTCTATGATGCCTGAGGGATGTTTGCGGGCCTATCCCATGCAATTTCCAAAGTATACACAGTATTATTTGGGTGGGCCTATTCCCAAAATCTGGTTCAAGGCGCATACTGGGCCTCAATGTTTCCTAATGAGGAACTCAATTGGAAGGTTCTATGACAGAATTGTCACAGATTTCTCCTACAAGATCGGTTAAGACTGTTACAGTTTAAAATTCTCCATAATATTTACTATTCCCATAAAAGCTTGCTAGATTAAAAATAGTCACAGAACCTACATGCAACAGGTGTCATGCTGGGGTCGGGGGATTTGATGCATATTTTCTGGAACTGTCCGAGATAACCCCATTATGGACAGAGATTAAAATAGAGTGGACCCAATGTTGGGACTGGAGGACCTTTTACTCCTGAAATATGCTTGTTGGGAGATGTTTCTCATATCCCCGTCAGGAGTAGGAGGTTCCATATGGTTTGATTATGCCACTCTTAAGAAAATTGTCCTCAGACACTGGAAGGACTCTGTTGTGATAAGCTATATGGAATGGCTGGAGGAATTGCTTGCCAGCTTGAGGGTTGAGAGAATGATAGCTACCCTCCAGAATAAACTTCCAGGTTTGATAAGATCTGGGGTCCCTTTTATACTATTTATTCACTATAGAGGTTCATAGTTCCTCTGCTGATTGTAAGTATGCAGTTTAAGCTAGACTTGTGCTGGGGGCTAAAGGTGGGGAAGGAAGGGGCGGGTGGGGGTCTTTAGGGATGTTACAGAGGATGCATTAGACTACATGTTACCATAAGTATGTGTGTTTTGTACATGTATGTACTTGATGTTGTTGGATCTAATCTCTGTAACCAAAATGGAATAAAAACTTAATGGAAAAAAAAAAAGAAGGCAGAATTCCTGTCCAGAGAGATTTCTGCTGCACAAAATTGACCGGCTCAGCTTTTCCGGACTGTGGACAGACTGTGCAATCCAGTCTATCTTCAGCCTAGAGAAGCTTTTTCTCAGCTAAGATGCGAGGAGTTTGCTCATTTTTTTTGTGGATAAGGTTGTCGGCATCAGGTCCGGCATCGGCCCGACCTCTCCTACGGGGGATTGCGGTGGTCAATTGGAAGTGGCTTGCCCTTGGCCTGTCTGGTTAGATTTTTACCGGCCGGAATTCGGGGACATTGTGAGGATCATCCAAACAATGCGACCAACTAGTTGTAGTTTGGATCCGGGTCCTGCACCACTTTTAGTAGGTTGTGTAGAAGTTATCTACCCAATCCTTGCAGACATTGTCTGGAAGTCTTTGGAGAGGGTTTTTTTCCCTGACCCCCTTAAGGAGGCGGTAGTTCAACCACTCCTTAAAAAATCCTCCTTGGACCCAGATTGTCTAGCTAACTACTGGCCTATCTCTAACCTGCCATTTGTTGGTAAGGTTATTGAAAAGGCAGTTGCGTTGCAATTGGATGATCACCTCCTACCTCACAATGTCTATGATACTCTCCAGTCTGGTTTCAGGAAAAGGCATAGTACAGAGACTGTCCTTGTCCGGGTATTGAGAGACCTCCTAATGGCCAGAGATCGAAAGGCATGCACCATTCTGGTCCTTCTTGATCTATCTTCTTCATTTGACACTGTAGACCATGGAGTGCTATTGGAGCACCTGCGGGTCTTTTGTGGGCTGTCTGGTACAGTCCTCAATTGGTTTCGTTCTTACCTCACGGACAGGTTTCAGAGAACTGTCACCGGAATTTATTCCTCTGGCGCTAACTCCCTGCCTTGTGGGGTACCACAGGGCTCCATTTTAGCTCCCATGTTGTTTGCAGTGTATATGCTGCCATTGGGAGAAATCATCAGGCGATACAGTCTGGGTTTTCACTGCTATGCAGATGATACTCAGCTGTATTTGTCCTTTCTCCCCGATCAGGGTGATGCACTCTCTGTACTTAATAACTGCCTTGATGAGATCAGACTTTGGATGAGTTCAAGCTGGTTGAGACTCAATCTGGATAAGATTGAGGTATTGGTCGTGGATCCAGGTCGTCCGGGGATGGGTGTGGGAGCTGGACAACCATCAGGTTTATTACTTGGTGGTGTACCGCTCTCTACCTCTGGACAGGTGCGAAATCTGGGCATTATTTTTGATGATGGCCTGACCCTGAAATCTCAGGTGTCAGCTGTTGTCAAATCCTCTTTTTACCATCTGAGGAATATCGCCCGAGTGAAACAACTGATTCCCCCGGGGGACCTTCCAACATTGGTCCACGTCTTTGTCACTACTCGTCTGGACTACTGCAATTCCCTCTACTTAGGGCTACCAGGGGTTGATATCCACTGCCTCCAGCTGGTGCAGAATGCAGCAGCCAGGCTTCTGACTGGGACTTCTAGAACCAGTCACATTATGCCTGTGCTCCGCGAACTGCACTGGCTGCCTGTTTGGTGGTGGATCACCTTTAAGGTTGGTTTACTAACCTTTAAAGCTCTACATAATCAGGGACCCAGTTACCTGAAAGATCTCCTGATTCCCTACTTCCCCCTCCGTCCTCTCCATTCTGCCAGCAAGGGATTGCTGAAGATTCCCAGGGTTCGATTAAAGTCATCAGGATCTCATGCTTTTGCTTTTTCAGCACCAACCCTGTGGAATTCTCTACCTCGTTGGTTGAGAGAAAATGTCCAACCGTCGATAACTTTAAAGTTGCTTTAAAAACATATCTTTTTAGTTTAGCATATTCCTGTTAGTTGTGGCTGACTTTTAAATGTTTGGATTTTATTATTTTTAATATTTTGTACAGCACCTTGGTCTTGAAAGACACTTTATAAATAAAATTGAATTGAAAAAAAATTGAATTGAATTGTGTCTATGATCACAGTTATTCTTTGCAGGCCTTTTTATGTAAGTAATTTGTACTTGAACAGCTCTCCAGTATAAACATATGGGGTGTTAATTTCCATTCATCTCTTCCTTGTTGTTTAATTTGTCAAGATACAGTATTTGGTTGTCCACTTAATGTGTTCAACCATGATCTTATTTCTCATCATGATACTACCGTTTCTCACTTTTCCAGCAATTAAGACCATGGTGTGATATGCTCAATCTATTATTGTAATTAAGGATTTAAATACTGGGACATTTGGTTATATTAATCCTTAGAGCAACATCATGGTCTATTAAGCACTTACACTAGTAACTAGTAAGATTTATTGTTCTGGAAATATTGGCTTTTTTGCATAATTTTCAAAGGATATTCACAATGGTAACCCAACTAGTGTTGGGGTGTTTTGTTCGGTGGTGAGGGTTGCCTATGTGGATATTTTTGGATGCCTATTTTGATAACAGGAGGTTTTGAATTTGTATTCCCCAAACAGCCCCCTCTGCCCATTTATAATCCATTTTTGGTGAATACCAGACAGCTGCTCAACTAAATCAGAATTTTTTGTATAGGCTGGTTTGTTACAGTATACATTAATTTATGAACTTTAAAAATAACTTATGTGATTTATATTTAGAGATACTCAATATTATAAATATCTAATGTAAATTGGTCTGACATTTTCTATCTTTTCTCAGTATTCTCAATATTCCTCAGGAACTAAGGATGAGATGAAAGTTTTCACATAAGCTAGTTTCACTGAATTTAACTCTAATGAAATGGAAACTTAATTATTACAATTTGAAATAGTTTATGATTTAGCACTAGTTACTTTAAATATTTTTTTGTCACGTGATGCATGATCTGGGGTACTGAAGCACCCACCTACAATTGTGAAGCCACCCCCAACAAAACTAATTTGAGTGAAGCACAGGGGACAGTGGCTGGCTGTTGGGCTGGGGTAAGATACAACATTTTTTCTGAGATTTTCACTCAGCATAAACTTATAGAAACAGCATTTAACAGAGCAAAACCACAATAGAGATGCTGTTTGGAGCACCTTATGAGAACACTTAGGCAATAAACTGTTAAATTATGTTTCAATTAATATTCTTCAACATTGGATATAATTAAAACTCACTCAAGCTAGAGCAATCAATCAGCTTTTTGTGTCAGCATTTATTGAACCTCCAATGGGTGGCACTGGTGGCCAAACAATTCAGAGTGGGCTAGCTTACTTCTGTATATACATCTCATATGTTGTACTACCCTGCTGCTTGCTTGTATTGTCATGGACACTGGAGTAGTGTAGTAATTGGGAATCTTAGCCAAGGTTTCTTAAGCTAATCACAACCCCAATTTATCAATTAGCTATTGGGAGCTTCCCTAAACTTTCTTGTTAATTTGACTATGACATTCTGTACCATCTGCAGGTAGCGCACCAACTTACGGAAATGTCCTCAAATATTCCTAGAAATTATTACGAAAAAAGCCTTGATAGTTTTATATGGTCACACACTCTTAGACTTTGCCTTTGAGGAAATCCTGCATAAAATGGAGCTTTGTCATAGCTGAACACCATCTTCATAACCCCCCCCACCGAGCCAAAGCTCAGTTTTATACAGAATTTTCTCAGAAAGTAATACTTAAGTGTGTTGACCAAATAAAATTATGCAGGCTCTTTGCAGCTATTTACAAAATAAATGAGGAACCTTCTGCAATTTTAATTAGTTGCAGGAAATAAAATACACAAATCATGTAATGAATAATACAAAAGTAAAGAATTTGTTTTCTACAACTCACTTTCCCAGGAATTTTCTGTCAGGTCACAATCTGTGGGAATCTTTCAAAGATGTTTCCCACAATTTAAAAAGTCTAATACAGTGAAGGGCAGAAACTTCACACAACTTTAATTATAAACATGCATTTGCCAATGCTGCATGTTCACTTGCATGCTGTTGTACTGGGTCCTGCATGTACACATTTTAACTATATATTTATCAAGATATACCAGATGAGATGCAATATGTCATTTGCAATGGAGTCCTGATTTTACATAGCTTTATACTGCATTTACCCAGGACAGCAGAGGTGAGATGTGATATCTCATTCTTAGTGTGGTCCTGCTTTTATAATGTATATTTCTAGGACAGATTATCTGAGATGCAGCATCCCCTTTTCAGTGGGGTTCTGCTGTAGGGTCTTGTTTTTACCCAGTTTTGCAATATATTTACCCAGGATAATCCAACTGAGATGTAATACTGCATCTCATTTTCAATGGGGTTCTGCTTTGACACATTTTTGTACTGTATTTAGCCAGGATAGAACAGCTCTGATACTATCTTGTTTTCAGTAGGATCCCACATTTCTCATTTTTAAACTGTGTTTACCCAGATAGCACAGTTGAGATGCAATATCTTGTTTTTGACAGGGCTCTGCTTTTACCAATTTCAGCAATGTATTTACCCAAGATAGCCCAGCTGAAAGACAAGTTACATTTTTATTGGGGTCCAGATTTTACAATGTATTTTTCCCAGGATAGAGCAGCATAGAAGCACAGTTCATTGGGGGGCTGTGCTGTACTGTGGTCCTACTTTTACATATTTTTACTGTATATTTATTCAGGAGAAACCAACTGAGATGTAATATCTCATTTTCAGTGATGTCCTGACTTTTACATATTTTGGATTGTATTTACTTAGAATAGGCCAGCTGAGAGGCAATATTAAATTTTCAGTGGGCTCCCACATTTTAACCCCAAATTTTCAACTTAGTCTTTTTATGACCTGACATTATGATCAAGACAGATGGAATTTTATAAATTCCATCTGAAAGGAGATTTTGCAGTATGACTGTGAAAACATGTTTCAGAGTGGATTTGAAAAATTACATCTGTCTTGTTCATGAGGTGGGGTAATACAAGGGATATGTTGAACATTAAGGGCCAAAATCTACAAAAAAAAGGCACGAGTCAATGCTGCAACAATTCAATGTCTCTTCATAACTTAGTTGTTTTTTCACTTTTTGACCTCAAATTTTCAACATAGTCTTTGCATGACTCCAAGATATGATTAAGACAGGTGGTTTTTTAAGTGCTGTCTGAAAGGTGGTTTCACAGAGAGATTGTGAAAACATGTTTCAAAGGGGATTTGAAAAATGACACCAGCCATGGTCATCAGGTGGGTAACAAAAAGGCTATGAGCACATTTGGGGCCAAAATCTTCAGAAATCACAAAGTTATAAGTAAACATTGAAAAAGTCAATATTTTCTCATAACTTTGTTATTTTGTTGACATTTTGATCCCAAATTTTCAAGTCTTTTTACGACCCCACCTTATGATCATGACAGGCAGAATTTTTAAATCCCATTTGAAAGTCGACTTTGTGGAAAATGAAAAAATGTGTTTCAGAGGAGAGTTGATAAATGACACCTGTAATGTTCATAAGGTGAAGTAATAAGAGGGCTATTCTGAAAATTTGGGGCCAAAATCTACTCACATTGTAATGTTATGAGTAAATGTTGAAAAAATTCAGCATTTCTTCATAATTATTTTGTTTTGTGACATTCTGATACCAGTTTTTCAACACAGTCTTCTTATGACCCCTTGTTCTGAACACGTCAGGTGTCATTTTTTAAAATACTGACTGAAACATAATTATGGGCCCCAAGTACAAAAACACATTTTGGCCAGGATTTGAAAAATGACACCAGTCACATACATGAGGTTGTGTGAAAAAATGGCTATGCTGAAAATTTGGGGACAAAATATTGAAAATTACCAAAGCACGAGCGAGCATTGCAAATTTTGAACACACCTTCATAATGGCCATTTTTTAGTATTTTTACCACAAATTTTCAACATAGTCTTCTTAAACCTGGTAGGAGAAAATGCTCAAATCCTGCTGGAAAGATAGTTTCACAGAGTGACTGCAAAATTACTTTCTGGACCAGATTTGAAAAATTTCACCAAACCTGTTCATGAGGTGGAGTCCCAAAAAGACCATGTTGAACATTTGCGGGAACAATATTAAAAAATGACCAATTTATGAGTAAAAACTTAAAACCCATTGAAATATATTGACTGTAGCTTACCTGATTTCCTTAGTTCCCAGTCCAGCACTGAAGAATGTAGATATGTCTCCAGTCCAGAGAGGATTACAGTGTTGGACCCCTCATAGATAAGTAAGGGGTGGGGAGTGTGGAGTGGTGAGTGCTGAGTGGGGGGGTCAGGTTTGGGGTAGGGTAATGATGGCATGAGGGGCGGCAGTAAAAGACATCAATGGACCATTTTCCTTTCTACAACATGTAAAAAAAGAAAGACATTGGTGGTGGTTTTCTTTATTTCAGGTACTGACACTGAGGATTGGGCACCCCAGTGTTGGGTTCATTTTCATGGTTCAATGGAAGCAAACAGAGAGGTGGAAGGGATACTTGGCACAAGGTGAGACTGTTTGAAAGGGACATGGGGCAAGACAAGTGACAGACAAGTAAGAGGGATACTTGGCAGAGTTTAGGATTGTTTAAAATGGGCAAACTGAGGTGTAGCAGGGGTCACATGCAGTCAACTGTGGTTTGGAGGGGATGATGAGACACAGGCAGATCATGACAATGATGAGCTGCTTGCTGGGTGGCATCATGCAGATCAAAGCAAAGAGCTGCCCTGTGATACAGGTGGCTCTTTTCTTTGAACTTCATGAAGTTTCCACCCAGCAAGCCCAGAAGAGTGTTATAATTAGCCTGGCTGATAATTGGTCTGACAAATTTGAGCCCACTGCAGACTGCCCTGCATTTGGCCAACAGTGACACATCTCCAAATCCACTATCAAAGCAATATGTTCTCTTTTTGCAAATGTAAGCTCGAACATAACAAGAAAAGTGTATGGGGTATATGGGGTATAACAAAATAAATGTTCTGACTTCAAGTAAGCTCTCAGATTCTGAACCCAGAAGATGGCTACCGAGTTAATGGAGAGCTGAGTGGAGCTGCTTAGATTACCTGGACAAGAGCTGCTTCTCAGAGCTATTTGGTGTTTTAATAACTCTACTAATGGTATGCCATTGTTGCCTTAATGCTTGTGGCATTAAAACAGAAATAATTCAGAAATCCGTAAGTTACTGCACTTTGGTAGCACTACATGTTTTTTTTATCCCTCTCTTTCTAGAGGGTGCCATGCCAAGGTTTGAACCCAGCCCAGTCCAACCTAGGAAGAGAGTCAGACAGGAAAGAGGGGGTGAGGAGGTGCGGTGAACTTCAGACAACTCAGAAGGAGATGGAGACAGATTGATTTACCCTACACAGCTGCAGGTGACTATAACTGGAGCCCCAGGATTCCAAGACTAAAGGATCCAAGGCACTGTCTATTTTAAAAAATGAACAAACAGAGCTAGCCTGGTGGCACAGAGGGCTCAGGCTCAGGCATCTTACCTTGCATCATGCCAGTGACCCAGGTTTGGGAATGACCTTGGGCTGCCAGGATGCCAGCTCAGGGGGGGAGGGTTGAAATGAGATTGAGCTATGGTTCTCCCTTCCATTGGGGTGGATGCCCACTCCGCCATAGTCTGCTTTCGCCAGATGGCAGTCCAGTGGGTAGTGCAGGTGGATAGGAGTGGTGATATAAGTCTGGGGAGGGGTGAAAGGGGCCATCAGATCCTGTATAGTATAGTATAGTATAGTATAGTATAGTATAGTATAGTATAGTATAGTACAGTATAAATACATAGTAGTTTGATGTTACCTTTGGGTTCCTTTAATCTAAAAGCACTCAGTTGAAACTGCACCTCAGCCAAAAAGGACAGGAAAGGAACACTTCAGAAATAATCAAGAAAGCACCAGGACCATGAAATCTCTGCATTCGAGACCACACACTTCTGGAAAAAAGACTTTCAGTAGAAGTGGTACAGTATATTTTTTTCCTTTTTCTGCCTTTTTCAGTAAGAAGCAATTCAGGCAAACTTTTAAAAATAATTTTAAGGGCACTTGATCACTCGAAGACCACACTGTGCTATGTGGTGGCATATTTTAATATTAGATAATTATCTTGCACTTGCATATTAGAAGTGCACCCAGTAGGATACTGATATAAAAGCACTTTTTTTTACACAAGGCACTTTCCAGTAATCTAAAGTATATAGAAGTACAAAAACTTGATCTAATAGCAATTTAAGTGCTATAACATTTTTCTGTTTCAATGTTTTTAAATTGTTTAAAGTGAGTCAGTCACATTTCAAACTGACTTACCTTATTGTATAGGATATGTCAGTGAAAGTCATTCCACCCGTTTCAATACTTAATTCACAGTCTGTATTTAGAAACAAGTGATTGTACTTCAGCCCCATTGAGGTGGGCCAGTTGATTCCTTTACTTCCTGAGTGAATACCCCCTGCACTATAACATTCAGCAAGGGAGAGCACAGGGGTGTGCCCAATTGAAATGGCAAGTTGGAAATTAATGAAGGCCACTGCTCGACTAACAAGGGCCTTGTTAGTTGAGTGGTGGCCTTCATTAATTTCTAATGTGCCATTATAAGATATTTAAATAGGATGCAAAATTGAGCCCCATTCATTTTAATGGGGCACACCCCTGCGCTCTCCCTTACTGGGTGTCATAGTGCAGGGGTGTTCTTTACTTGAGAAGTAAAGGAATCAGCTGCTCCACCTCATTGGGGCCAAATTACAATCACTTATTTCTAAATAAAGACTGCGAATAAAGTATTGAAAATGGGGCAGAAAGACTTTCTCTGACATAACCGATACAATAAGGTAAATCAGTTTGAAATGAAATAAATTGACTAAATCACTTTAAACTGTTTAGTGATACAAATGAATACTTGCTCTTAATTCAAGTAAAACAGAGGGAAGACAATGTGTTTTAGCACTGGGGGAAAGGGCATTTATTAGAGGACAACATGGCCCCCCTTATATAGTCACCTCAAGAAAATCTCACTATTAGTCAGAAAAAGAAGAGTGTTAAAACATAGAAATTCCCCAAAAGATTAATAAGTAGGACAAAAATGGATGCAGATAAAACACAGCCTAATGTACTGCAATCAAGTAAGCAACCTTGGTTACACTTTAAGTATCTGTTACAATGTAACTCATCATTAATTGCATGCAGCAGGGTAATTCCACAGTAGTTACAAGTTTGTTGCATGCAACTACATTGCAATTGCAATGTAATTACAGTGTAATTACACTATAACTACAGTGTAGTTAAGCAACACTTAAAATACAGTGTAATGGCAACCTTTTCAATTGCATGGGGAAGATTTAAAGAAAACAAAACAAATGCTTATAAAAAATACCTTTTTATTTACATCTACACCACAATTACAAAAATGACAGAAGAGAGGGCTCTGCATGCATCTAATCATGACAAAGATGGAGGTAATTACTCCCTTAACTGTATGTAGTGGAGAAACAAACAGGTTCAATAACAGTTCATTACCTAGTGTCTTCTCCTACAGTAAAGATGTAAATGAAGGTATAATAGATATAATACAGCCTTCAGCAATGAAACAGGTGTATTCAGATGCTGATAAATGTTTGTCCCTGACTCACAAAGAATTTGAGTGGGAACCCTTTCTGGACTAAGTCACGAGATTAGATCATTCCTTAGCTTCACCAAAAAGATCCCATGATTTGGAGATCATTCAACCCAATAATGACATTTTAAAGGTCCAATCCTTGGATAAAAACCATGCCCAGGTAAATAGAATAGCTATTCTGACTTCGTAAATAACTATCCAACCCCCTTTATGCAAGGCTGATCGAGGCACTTAAGGATCAGCACAAGGAAAACATACTGTTCTTGGAACAATGATACATTTTAAGGGACAAAATTAACTACTATAAAAACTTCTTTTGCACATCAGGAAAGGTTAATTAGAACTACAGTTAGGGAATTGTTAAAAGGGGAATTAGGATCAGAAGGGTAGTCAGTGAAAATTAACCCATTTAATAAAACACAGGAGGAGTCAAATACCTCTCATGTATTAAACCTCTGGGGCCCCATTCACAAAAGTGGCCATAAAGTGATGCAGGCTGTGGCAAACAGCAGCTTGCATCCTGTGCTGGTACGCTAGGGACTCTGCACTCGATTCAGGAAAAGGTGGGGTCCTGGTGCTAAACTCCCATAGTTTGCCACAAATGCTCCCAAGCAGCAAAGAAAAGATGCAAGTACAGGACACATTTTGACATAGTTATGCTCACTGAGGCTGTCAACATAGATCGGATGCCTGGTATAGTGGGTGTCCACTGCAGCACAGCAGATACAGTCCAGTGACATATCCCAGGAGCTAATGGCAACCACAGGGTACCTAACCTGATGCACTTAATTGCAGACCACTGTACAACTGTATACAACATGTAGGGGTATACCAGCCTGGTACAGATATACATGTCCACATACTGATAAATAATTTCTCCTGGTGATGAATATACTGTTGCCACAGTGGCCAAACTCCTTTCTGATATGTTGGGGTATTTGCTGCACAGTGGAAGAAATGTGCTGGTAGCCAGTCTGCTTGGCCTCCTGCTACAGTCAATTGCTTGGGTGACATTGCTGTTGGCTTCATCAGTCCATCTCAGTGCCAGGTTACATATGGCACAGTTCTGTATACTTCATAGCCCATTTGCTTCCCTTCCCTCCATCCATTGGCAGTAGCGACTCTGTCTTCCAAAACTGTCATCATGGTACAGTGAACTCGCTCCATTGTCCCTCCTGTGTACTACTGGCTAGATTTACAATGGCTTGGTGTTCATCAGAGTCTGTTGTGGGTAGCATGTTGTACTGCCCTGCAGTGGTACATGGGTTGTTAGACTAGATCTGGGCTGGTCTACAGCCTGGCAAGCCCTGCACCTTTTGCGGCTCTCTGGAAATCTTAAAAATGGGGATGTTGCAACACTGCCAAGGTGCAAGCCCCCATCCACCAGGGCACAGCCGTACACCTGCCCAAGTGTGGCGCAAGCATGGCTGGCGCCCCCCATGCTGTGCAGTGTGACAGAGTGGAATAGGACCCTGTCCCATTTGTTATGGAGAAAGTGTTTAAATGCAAGGATCTATTCTTTCCTTTTCTGTTTCTTCTCTGTCTGGTTGTACAACCAAATCTTCCTGTGAGACTTCAGATTTGATCACCCCGACAATCTCGCAATTCTTTGCCTTTCACTGTCTCTCAGTTTTCTCTTGCTGTCTGTTTTTCTCCCTTGCATATCTAGATCTGCTGATATAAAAATATGTGCAAATCATTGTATGGAAATGTAACTGATATTGGGATCTCTTTTGTTTGGAAAATATATAGCATTACTGTTGAAATGTATATAATTATAATTTGAGATGACTGCAAAAGGATGTTGGAAGCTAGAGGTTACCTTAGTGCAATTTTTTAAGCCTTTTGCAAAAGCTGTGCAAAAAGGGGCCTCAACTCAAAAAGCACACCGTGTTCTACCAGCTCCTGCCTGATATTTATAAGGACAGGATGTTTGTTTAGAATGGAGGTTGCAAGGACTTATAAAGAGAGCCGAGCTGCAATTGCTGAAGAAATGAGATGGACACACAGAGGCTGAAGGAAAATGTTATTTTATTTCTTCTTTGTAAATAGTTACACTGAACAAGTTTATTATGTTACTGATACTGTAAATAAATATTTTTGGTGAATTCTACAACTGCTCCTGGTTTTTCCTATGCTTCCTGACCTGTGCTTTGATGACAGTGCAGCTTATGCTTGTGAATTGGGGATGGTACACAGTTTGACACAACTTGCTCCGCTGTGCCATTCCTGGTTGGCGCAAGCACCCTGTGCCATTACCAATCATTTGTGAATCAGGCTCCCTGAATCAAACTTCACCTCACCTAAATGGGGGACATTTCTCAAAATGAAAATAATAAAAAGACTCAAAAGAAAAACAAAGTAAATCACACAAGGGACCTTAATAAAAAGCACTATAAACAAGATTAAATATCTCTTCTTCTGATGTTCAGACTACTTGGACATCTCACAAAAAATGAAAAATAAAAATAAAAAAATGATTATTGGAGCAGACTCACCAATCACTTTCAAAGACAGGAAAGGGACAGTCAGGAAAAATGGTAAAATTACCAGGAAACTCTCTTATGGGATAAAAAAAACTAAAAGGAGGGGGTGGAATTAACTAACACAGAACCAACAGACAAGTCACAGGATTAGATAGCAATAAACCAGGACTTTGCCCCAGAAGTAAACCCAATCATTAGACAGGAAATCTCTGACAAGGAATCAATTAGGGCTGCCTGCCAAGCAGAAAACCATGCCCAGGTGAAATCTTCCTTCATCAGAGTGATTTAACTAATTTATGGTTATCAGGCAATGAGACAGGCTTATCAGACAACGTGACAATCATATTGATTTATGGAATTCACAAAAACAAAAATTAAATATTTACAACTCTGAGTTTACTGGTAAATCAACTTTTTGAGGAAGAGTTGGCAATCCCTAATGGGAAACAATGTAATACATGTAATGAGAGATGCTGTGAACAAGGAGCTGCTGGTCCGCCTGGACCTCTCGGATGTAGAAATTACCAGGTGGGTATGGAGGTAACTCTTCTCACACAACCATTTGGGCTTAAGAGTAGATCCCATTGCCATTTTAACATACTTAAAAGAAAACTAACAAAAATTTAATCAGGGTAAATTCATTACAAAACTGGATTTAGAAAATTGTCTGAAAAGAAAAAGGGCAGACCTCATAAAAGATGAACACTGGGAATATAACGGCTCCTAACTATACACAGTCTAGAACTCATAGCTAATAAGTCTATCTATCTGGACTGCTGCTTTTATTGATCTGGACTGTATCCTTCTATTTGCCCACTCTACTTGTGCTTGACACAGCGTGAGAGGCTGTGTAATTTGCACAAACGAGCTGCCAGCTGGAGCTGTGAGAGGGGGGCTGCCGGCTGATTGGTTTTGGGGAGGGGAGGTAATTGCTTAAATAGACGGCCGAAGGCTAGTTGTGAGCGCTTGTGAGGGCACAAGCACCACTCGGAGCTGAAATTTTCTTGCTCTGGATGAGAGGCGGATGAGAGGTGGGAATTATGTTATAATAGTTTATGTATGTCAACCAGTTTTATCATAAAGTAGAGTTTTATGTTATTGCCTGCATGATTTATATGTGCCATTTGGCTTATTTAATTAAATATGTGTAGGGGTTCTGTCAGACGGCTCTTAGGGCCTAGGACTGTTTATGGGAATTCGCAGTTGCATGCGCTGCGTCCTTTTATCCCCCTCCCTGTATCTGATATTACTATCAGACATTGTAAGGAAGTGGGGATTGGGGGGGGGATTGCTCTGCACATGCGCTGTGTGATGACCAGGAGCAGGCTGATCAAATGATTGAGGTGGTTAAGTCCAGGAGATGCCCTGGAATAAATAGAGCACCTAGGAGAAGCCAGACGTGGTTGGTGCCTATTTCCAGGGGGGCCACCAGGCCAAGTGGCCAGGTGACCTCTAGGGCTGCATCACCCTCAATACCTCTGACGGCAGTGCTATGCAA
The DNA here is from genome assembly GCA_016271365.2 of Neoceratodus forsteri. NCBI lineage: Eukaryota > Metazoa > Chordata > Ceratodontiformes > Ceratodontidae > Neoceratodus > Neoceratodus forsteri. Next base: position 229,209,813 of record CM028129.1, on the reverse strand, counting down.
CGCCAGGTCGATCAGAAATAAGACGGCTATTATTGCCTCTCTGGTTTTATCGGTCGACCTGGCATGCATTACAGAGACCTGGGTGGGAGATAATGCTGGCCCTGTTTTTGAGGCTGCAGTCCCCCCAGGATACACTGTGGTGCACTGCCCCAGAGGAAATCGTAGGGGGGGCGGTGTAGCTATTTGTTTTAAATCAAACTTGGACTTCACCATGCACCCCGGTGGGAACCCCAGGTTCATTTGAGTGTGTGGCTGTTCGTGGAGGACTTGGCGTTGGCTGCAGGATCCTCCTCATCTATCGCCCTCCTGGTCCGATGGGGGTTCCTGCAGGGTCGCGAGAGTTGCTACCGGCGAAACGTGTGGATTCCCCAAAATGTATTTTTCTTGGGGACTTCAATGTTTGGGCCGAGATAGTCAAAAGTGCGCCGATGAGTTACTGCAGAGTATGTCCCTCTTGGGGCTGGTGCAGTCTGTCGGCGTGCCTACTCACCAGGATGGCCACACATTGGACCTGGTGTTCTCACTGTGACTTGAGATCGCTAATCTTGATGTTGATCGAGTAGCTTGGTCTGATCATTGTGCAGTGAAGTTCATGTTTAGTGCTCCCATCATAAATTCTTCCCCTTCTGAGATATTTTGCTGCCGCCCATTAAAAGATCTTACCCCTGAGGGTTATTTGGCGGCAGTTGATTTATCAAGGGTGGGTGATGCATGCGTCGGAGCGGTTGACGCCGGGATAGATGCCTATAATGAGGTGCTATCTGGTGCCATTGACTCCCTCGCACCTGTCCGTGTACAACCCAGAACTTCTTACCTGAGGTCGCCTTGGTATGATGGTGATCTCAGGGAAATGAAGAAGCTGGGTCGGAGATTAGAGCGCCGTTGGAGGAAATCCCGTCTGGGGGCTGACAAACTGGTCCTGTGTGCGCATTATTGCACATATCAGGAGGCAATCAACCAAAAGAAGACAATATTTTTGTCTCGGGAGATTGCTGCTGGGAGAAGCTGACCAGCCTCACTCTTCCGGACTGTTGATAGACTTCTTCATCCACTCTGTCTTCAGCCCAGAAGAATTTCCTCGAATGAGGATTGTTAGGAATTTGCTCGGTTTTTCTCGGACAGGGTGTCTGCAATCCGGCAGGAGGTTTCCTCAGCCAGTAATATCATTGCTGTCAGTAGTTGTCAGTTGTGTTCTAAGAGCACTCTCTCTAGGTGGGGGGAGTTTAGGCCAGTGGAGGTTCGTGAGGTCATTGAGATAGCAGCCAACTTGAAGTATACCTTTTGTGAACTGGATCCCGTGCCAACACGCTTCTTGATGAGGTGCATTGACACTATTGACCCGGTGTTTGCCCTGATTGTCCGGTGCTCCCTGAGTCAGGGTGTCTTTCGGATGCCTTGAAGGAGGCTCTGGTGAGACCCCTTTTAAAAGCTTCTCTGGACCCGAGATTAGGGCAAATCACCGTCCCATCTCCAATCTTCCATTTCTGGGAAAGGTTGTTGAGAAGGTGGTATCACTTCAGTTGGGGAACATCTCATGACCCACGAGTTGTATGATCCCTTCCAGTCAGCTTTTCGGGCCAGACATAGCACTGAAACTGCATTAGTTCGGGTGCAAAATGACCTCCTCAGGGCTAGAGATCGGGGGGACAAGACAATTATTGTTCTCCTCGATCTCTCCTCAGCATTTGATACTGTGGACCATTGTGTGTTGTTTTTCCACCTGAGGGAGTTATGCGGAGTCACCGGTATTGTCATCAAATGGTTTGAGTCATTTCTTACTAACAGGAGGCAGCGGGTTGTGATGGGTAATTTCTCATCCGTACCCTGACTCCTTTCGTGTGGAGTCCCTCAGGGTTCAGTATTGGCCCCAATGTTGTTCGTGTATACATGCTGCCCTGGGAGATCATTAGGAGGTATGGTTTGAGTTTTCATTGCTATGCTGATGATACTCAACTATACCTATCCTTTGCCCCAGGAACATCAAATGCAGTGGATGTGATAAATATCTGTCTGGCTGAGATAAATGACTGGATGTCTTCCAGCTGGCTGCAACTGAACCCTAACAAGACTGAGGTACTAGTAGTGGAGTCGAACAGAGCTCGTGATGGGATGGCCTCTGATTCTGCGACTGGCATTGTGCTAGGAGCTGTGTCATTGATGGCCTCCCCATGGGTGTGAAACCTTGGTGTGATCTTTGACAGGAATTTGTCCATGGAGGCTCAAATATCCTCTGTGGTTCATTCCTGTTTTTTTTTCATCTTAGAAATATCGCCAGGATTAAGCCACTTGTTCCGGCTCTGGACCTCCCTACTTTGGTACATGCCTTAGTCACTTCTAGGCTTGACTACTGTAATGCCCTCTATCTCAGGGTCTCTGGAACTTCTCTTCATAGACTGCAGCTAGTGCAAAACACTGCTGTCCGGCTTCTGACTGGACAAAGTAAGTTCTGTCATATCACTCCGGTATTGCGCGAATTGCACTGGCTGCCTGTCAGGTGGACAGTATTGTTCAAGGTGGGTTTTTCTCACCTATAAGACCCTACATGGACAGGGCCCTGGTTACCTTTCTGATCTCCTGGTACCATCCACCTCTGTCCGGGATCTCTGCTCCTCTAGTGGTGGCCTCCTCAAAGTTCCGAGAGCGAGGTTGAAATCAGCTGGGGATCGATCATTTGGAGCTGCCGCTCCAGCTCTCTGGAACTCGCTGCCGCTTGAAGTGAGAGAGGCCCCCACTATAGAGGTCTTTAAGAGCCGTCTGAAGACCTTTTTATTTATGCAGGCTTTTGGAGATTGAATTTTATATGTATGTTATTTTAATGAAATGTATACGGTATGACATACTGTACAGTTTTGTGCGGGGCCCAGAGCCTTTGGGATTGGGCGTCTTTTTAAATAAAATTGACATTGACATTCTTACATTGCAGTTTACTACCTGTTTTAAAGATGGGTATGACCTCAGGCTTTTTCCAGTCTTCTGCAACCTCACAATATTTTAATAATAGATTAAATATGTGTTTTGTTATTTGCATTACCACCTGTGCCAGCTCATTAAGTAACCTTGGTGTAAGTTCATCTAACCTTGCTGCCTTATCAGCCCCTAATGCTTTTAAATGTTACAGCACTTTGGACTTTGCAACTTCCTTAGTAGGTTCTGTTTTGGTTGCATCTAATTGTATGACTCTCTTTGGACAGTATACTGAACAATAGTATTTTTTTCCAATTGTTTAACCAGGTGAGACACACTAAGCTGAAAGTTTGTTTACAGGTGCAAACTGGGAGCATAGGGAAGCTAAGTGACTTGCTCAGGGTCACACAGTATGCAAGTGGGGGCTGTGGGACTCAAACCCAGGTCTCCAGAATTGCAGCTCAGTGCCTTAAATTACTGCGCTATACTGCCTCTGCAATTTTACTATTTTATTTTAAATAAACAATATTTGTTCAGCTCATCTTCTATTTTCTTATCTTCAAAAATTGCTGTATTATGAACCATTATAGGCCCAATACCAGTCGCATACCTTTTCTTAAGCAATAAGGCATGACCTGGGGTTATGTTAATGGTCTGTTATTCATCTTCTAGGGGTGTACTGTGGCACGAGGTGCAGCCAAGTGCCACATGCCCCTAGAGGGTGATTAACTAACCATTAACATAATCCCTGGGAGTGCCTTATTGCTATTATAATCAAACATGTTTTTAAACAGTGTTAAATCTTGTTCAGCATATGGCTAAGCTCTACATGTATGTTAATAAAAGATTAACATAAGGCTGTTAGAATGTTTGCAGCCAATCAGAAAGCTCCATTTCTCAGACCCTTTTTATAATTAGTATTGATATAACTATAACATGCCTTGAGATTTTGCTTATTGTGTGCTAGTTTTAGTTCATATAATCCTTCCTCCCTTCTAAGTCCCTGTTTAAGCAACTTAGTTTTTTTTTAGTTTTCAGTAGTTACCCTCACATGGATATTTCATTGTTAAAGAGATCCACCAATATATCCTGTACTGCCCCTGCCACTGAGTAAACAGTGACTTACCACCACAGGAGTCTGAATATGTAAAGCTTTCTCAAGACAATGCATGCTATAAAAAGTTATATCCTCCATAAAATTGTAGAAACTGGGTCCCATAGACTTCCCATTTTATTGTCTGCTGCCCAGCTCTGCCCCCACACCTACTAGTGTGATGACAAGATGCCACTGAGTGTATTTATTTATTTATTTAAGAGTTTAACCAGGCAGGCATACTGAGCGACTAACCACTCGTTTCCAGATGCGACCTGGGGGAAACAATGGGGGAACATTCTTGGAAACAGACACACAGGTTTATGTACAGTTGAGAAGGCACAATATGAAGGACTATACACGTTGGTAACTAAGGTAGCCATGCAGCTTAAAGATTAGGCGCACCCCATTAAATTCAATGGGTGGCAGATTTTCAATCTATTTTTGATAACATGATGGTTACTTGTTAATGAAACATGGGCACTGGTTGACTACAAAGGGCCTTGTGGGGATGGAGCTGGGTGGCAGACAAAAAAACAGGAAGTCTATGGGACCCAGTTTCTACAATTTTACAGAGGATATAACTGTTTATAGGATGCATTGTCTTGGGAAAGCTTTACATATTCAGACTCCTGTGGTGGTAAGTCACTGTTTACTCAGTGGCAGGGGCTAATCTTCATGAATCTCTTTAATTTATATGCTCTCCTTTTCTTCCTTGTCATTATCAGTTTTGTAGTAATACACAGTAGGATTTTACCATAATTGTTGTATAATCACTTTTGTGGTATATGCTTATTTCTCATCTGTATAATTTTTCCCAGATATATATCCCAGCATTCCTGTCTAGTTTTCCATTCGTGTTGACCTTCCAATCCCCAAGAATGTATCTACTCCCTCATGCCACTATAGTTTATAGTTGTATAATATGGTTTTACCCCTTTTATCTCTTGAATGAGTATCCATCTCCAGTACTATAACTGAGTGATCACTTGTGCCTAGTGGTTCCTTGATTTTGTGTGTAATATTTTGGGTGCTGTTTGTTAGTATTAGGTCCAAGATGCTTGAATCTCTTGTTCATGAACTAACTAATTGTATCAGGCTACATTTCCTCATCATGTCTAAGAATAGATCTCCCTCAATCCCTGCTGCTTCTTTTTTTACCCACATTTATCTCAGGCAGATTAAAATCTCCAAGTATTATGGTTTGTCTTTTTCTGATTGTTCCTATATTTTCCCTAAGAATCATAGAATCATATCATAGAATCATAGAATTTTCTGGCAGAAAAATACCATTTGGCCCATGTAGTCTGCCCTAGATAGTCCCCCCACCTCCCTTTTACTTCCCATCCCTCTGCCCTCTCTCCCCTCCTCTCCCTATGCCCATATAGTTGTCCAATGTTCTTTTGAAATTTTTCCCTGTCTCCACTGAGGTAGGAGATGAATGTTTCCTAGTATGTATCTGGTGGCATATAACAGCTTCCTATTGTTAGGTTGCTTGAGTTTATGTTAGTTATAGTCACTCACACCAATTCAATTTTTTCATCACCCTTCTTATTTGTGATCTTGCTTTTCTTTAAGTGGTTCTTTATATATAATGTGACTCCTCCACCTCTCCTTCTTCTTCTCTCTTTGTGCAACAGGTAGTAGTCTTTTATATTTTTATCCCATGAATCAGCTTCTTCCCCGTAGGTTTCATTGATAGCTGCTATATCCGGCCTCTCCTCATTTAATAGGACTCTGAAATTCTCCAGTTTATCCACCAGATTTCTTGCATTTATTGAAATTAGTTTTTTTGTCTTTCAGGTTTGTATATTCCCTTATTCTTTTCACTCTGATTAATGTTATGTGGTCCCTTGTCCCTCAATTCATGTTTTAACATTTCTGTATTGCAGCCTCAGGTCTTTCAGCTAATGTGTTCACCCCCTTTGTATTAAGGTGCAACCCATCCCTAGCATGTAGTTATATTATGTTCCATCAAAAAACACAGATTACTATAGGGAAGAGCTATGGGAAACCTTGGACTTGGAAATTCAGAAAGCAATCATGGCACCTCCTGAGGCTGGAGTGATCTTAATGGGGCACTTCAATGCTAGTGTGTGCACCCATGTTCCACTCATACGGCCAGACATTCAAAACTGTGCTCTGGGGCTAAAGTAGCACTGCCCGGTGGGCAAACTTAGCCCAAAGCAAAAGGCAAGCTATATTCAACAGGAATAGCCCTGAGTAAAACCAGCTGAATATAGCAAGCAAAGGAAGCCAGGCAAACAGGGCCAGGAGTGCAGGGCAAAAACAGCCCGGGAAAAAGACAGCACTGAATATAGCAAATAAGATAACACTGAATATAGCATCCAGGCAGGCAGTGCAAACACACAATGGAACTCAGTATAGAGGTGAGACAGCCTGACCCTGGGACACATGCAATGAAACACAGCCTGGAATGTGGTCCCAGGAGCAGACCGCAGTGCAGAACCTGGAATATTACATACATGCACAGGAATGGCAAGCAACAACCAGGACCCATGTGGGAGACACAAGGTACAGTACAAACAAAGTGAAACCCCAGCATCCAAGAATGACACAGGACACAGTAAATTGTAGTAACTGGAATGTAATAGTATACAAACAAACGGAAAAGTAACGGGAACAGTACAGTGATGCAAAACAATACAATATTGAAAAACAAAACCTAACAGTGAACAATTAATGCCCCAACCACCACTGGATGACCCATCCCAAAACAAAGAAAGACAACAGTACAAACCCTACAAACAGAAATGCTAAGAACCCCCCCAACACACAACACTAACAAAAATAAGCCCTCTATGTGAACAACAACAAGAATACACAATAAACTACCTAAACCATGACATGCAAAATATTATTTATTTATTTGAGTTTTGCTAACCAGGTAAGTCCACTGAGACAATTACAGTCCCTTTTTCAGGGTCGACCCGGGGTTGAGAGTCAACCATAAAGGTATAAATGCAACAAGCAAATACAGTTTTCATGTTACAGGGATGTCATTAGGCAGAGTACATGTCAAGACAAATGTCGCAAGTACACAATCAATTGACAACAGATTTGACAAGTGATACATGAAATTGAGCGCCCTATGGGCTTTATACAGAGCAGATATAGTACAAAACTTCATAGTAAACATACTAGTAATATACATGGAAGTGGCTGGGACCAGAGAATCCCACAATATAAAAACATATTTACATATTTACATTATGTGCAGGAAGGCAATGGAGAAGGGGGGAGGGGGGAAGGAGGACACAAACAGAGACACAGGAACAGAGGCCAGAAAAAAAACACCAGTACAGAAAGGGGGGGATAGCCAACAGAATATGGGATGATGGGTATGGCTAACTGCCTGCTGGATCCGGAAGATGAGCCTCCAGGACAGCTGCCACCCCCTGGTCTCCGAGATAATGATGGCCTGCTGCTTGATCAGAGTCCTCTGCTGATGGACGATGCGGCGCAGCAGATCATCCATGCCCTCCGACTCCTCTGGCCTGGTCACCCATAATGATGAATGGAGTGGACCTACAAGAGGAAGGGGGAGACTGTGAGGATGGGAAACCAGCCAGGGAGCATACTGCAGCCACAGGTGGCCATACAGGGATGGACAGCATGTCACAACAGACATGCCTGAGTGAAGCTGAGGGACGCAATGGTAGGCCCACCTGGAAGGTGCCCACACAGCAGGCCTGGGTGACACAGGCACCACCCAATACCCAATAGACATGTTGATGACAAGCACCATGGCACAGGTGACACCACCCACCCCAGCACTGCACACAGCGAGAGAAGTCAGACACACAGGTGGTACCCTGGATAGCTGTGTGAAAGGGCCATGCCACAACATGCACAAGGGCACCCACATGTCAGGACATGCTGCCCAAAGACAGATGGCAATGTACCAGAATGCAGAGCACAACAACATCATCCAAAGGTGTGCCAGAGCAGCGCAATGCAGTCACAGTGGCCGGCCAATGACCGACCCATGCCAGGGCTGAACAGGCATACAGGGTGCAGATGGTGGCAGGGGTGGGCTGACACATGCCACCAAGCAAGGCTCCTGGAAGGCATGGTGCGAGGTGCTCTGCAGCAACAGCATGCACACGGGTTACAAACATCTGACCCCATCCAGTGAAGCCCGTGGACAGCAAGGCAATGCCAGCTGCACACAGGCATAGAAACTGTGGGGGGGGATGGAGCACACTGCACTGCAGAGGTGAGCATGGTAACTGACAGCATGTGTGCCCTACTGACCCTCTGCCGTCACAGCCCCCACCACCATCTGGCACCCTCGCAGCAATGCATGCTGACAGTGGCCCACAGCCCCCCTCCCACAGGGCACAGCAGCCTGACAGCTAGATCCCAGCAGTGGTGTGCAACACTGGTGTGTAACCCAGTACAGTGCCACAGCACCACTGGCCCAAAGCCCGTGGCAGCCATGCCACCAGCCCAGTCACTGGCAGACCACAGAATGAACCACACATCACAGTGAATCACCACAGAGTAACAAGACAGGTACTCACGCAACAGGCCCCTGTCCTCAGGGCTGCTCTCCTGTGCCCGCTGGAGCATGGCCGGCACCCTCAGACTGCCCCTCTGCCTGTCCTGGGGCACCTCTCAGCTGTCTTCTGTGGTCCTGGGCTGCTCAATCTGCTCTACAGTGGACAGGAAACAGCAGCATTAGTGCAATACACAGCATGCACTGCGAGCAGCACAGCAAGATGCACATGCAACCCCCATAACACTGCACACACAGGGACACTGAGGGTCAGTGGCTGAACATAGGAGATACCCACACAGAGGGTGGCAAGGCCCATGGAAAATGCGCCAGGCATGCTGGACATGTCAGCATGGCAGCGCAGTGGTGTGACAGTGCCAGATGCAGGTGCACTGTGACTGTCTGCACACCTGTGTGTGTAGGCCATCAGTGTCCCAGTGACAGCACCCCTGCACCACAATGGTGTTGGCCGCAGGCTGGTGCTGTACCAGAACCCGCCACCAACAATGTTCCGATCTGCCACCCACACCTGTGTCACCCCCATGGACACAGCATGCACCGTGCTCCCATCGTGTGTGTTGCCACACACCCTGTACCATGATGCCCCCCAGGTGGCCAACATGTGTGGTCCTGCCTGTGCCACATGCATCCAAACACCATGCAGAGTAGCACACCTGTGCACACACACACACACACACACACATATGCAGACCGACAGGCACATGACAGCAGTGATCAACGTGCAGCGCTACTTACCTGGCACAGGCACAGTGCCCTCATGCACCATGCACTTGAAGCACTCCAGCTGCTGCCGCTGCCGATGGGGTATGTCCCTGTAGCGATGCCAACACTTCTCGGCATAGTGGGCAATGCCAGTGCGGGCACTCAGCTTCTGGGCAAAGGAGGCCCACACATGCTGGCATGGGAGGTCACCCTCCCTGACCTCCCCAAAGAGCTGTCTGTGCCTCTGCTGCACTAGCTGAACTAGGTTGGCAGTCTCCACCTCCCCCCAATGCCTGTCCCTGTGCACCACAGCTCATTGCCACCTACCCCCTGGCATTGCCCAAACACCACAGTAACCCTGCCACCTGTAGAACTGATCTGCCTGTACCACACCCTGCTCCCTCCAGCACTGTGCTGTAGTGTTGTGCTATCACATGACATAGCTTGGCACTGCCCACAAGTGGCCATGCTGTGCATGCATGACCTTGTCATGACCCTGAGCCACAACACCATGCTTCCATGGAGTGCCACACTGTGTGGGCTAGCGCGGCACTATGCTGCAATAAACTGGGGTGCTAGCATGGCACAGGGGACACACGTGCATGCATGGGTGCCACGCTATGCCACATAGCGCTGCGCTACAGGGACAGCATGGTGCTGGGCACCATTTAGCCCGGCACTATTGTTTGCACAGCACTAAGCAGTTTGCCTGGTGCTAGTCAGGCCCATATTCAACCGGCAGATGCAAATGAGGGTACTTGTGCATGCATGGTACAAACACTGTGATTAGCATATCATTATCTGATGATTTGCATGCATAACAGGCTGGATTGCCCAGCTGGGCTATACAAGGGCAAGCAGTGCTCCACCGGTGTTGTGTTGTGGGAATGCAGCACACAGCTGAGGCTGCAGACGTACAGACACAACAGAAGGAGCCATGCCACAGGAGGCAGGGCAGCGAGAGGCAGGTCTGTATAGCAGCCAGAGGCCTGGTGGAAGGGGACTGGTGCAACACAGGGTTGGGGCATACACACTGCATACCTGCAGAACACAGTTGTACAGGCTGGGGACAGGGCCACTGAATGCGGGCCCACAGGCCAGCACAGTGCTGCATAATGGTGCACATGGCCATTGGGCCAGCTGTCCAGCAGACTGGTCCGTGTGCCGGGTCAATGTTCCTGCATCAGCCAGCACTGTGCAGGCACCACCTGCATACTGTGTGTGCCAGGCATGGGGGAGGGGCCTCAACGTGGCCTGCAGGTATGCCCCACAACAGTGACTCACTGACATGGGGTCCATGGACCCTCGTTAATCACCCTGGATGTGGGACGTGGAGGGTCGCAGACACTCCGATGGTGGTACACGGCTACAGCCCAGGGGTCACAGGGTCACGACTGTGTGGATCCCAATGTGACATTGACAGCACCATGTGTTCTGTGCCTGGTAGCCTGCTATTGTATGCATACCATCCACAGTGTCCATGCCCTGTGTGCCGTGCACATGTCCCCTAGGTGGCCGATGGGGGCACAGTACACTGCCAGGTGGCAGGCATTGGGATGGCCTTGTCCTGGAGTACACATGTCTGTTATGGGTGTCGGTGGTGCCCTTGTGGATCAAGTGTGTGCATTCCCTATGCTGACAGCCATGCAGTGGCACTGTGCACACAGGGGTGGCCCCAGTACACTGTGGTTGTGTGCCCGTACACACACACATGCTGGCCAGTGCCACAACCATGTGACCAGTGCCACCATTGAGGGTGGCATGCACATACTGTTCTGCATGTGCCACGCACCACAGGCCCTCCACAGCTGGTGACACATGTCCCTGTACATCTCTCCCATAGGTAGTGCAGCATGACCTGAACACATATGGGCACATCGCTTTTCGCAGGATGAGCTGAGGACGATGGTGCATGGCGTGAAGGAGAGGGAGCAGGTGCTGTGGCAGCACAAGGCAACAGACTCAGTGTTGCGCCAGGCGTGGGATAAGGTGACAGCAGGAGTGAATGCTGTTGGTGGACATAGCAGGATGACAGATACAGTGCACAAGTGCTGGAGTGACCTGCTGCACCAGGCAAAGGAGAAGGAGGCACAGCGGCTCTGCGATAGGCTGCGTACTGGTGGTGGCCTACAATCCACACAACAGCGGGAGGAGGAGGACCCACTCATGGCCATGGTGGCATCCACACTTCGCCCGGTGACCGTTGCTGGTGTACCAGATGGTGGGTGTGAGATGCCTCTCACACCACCTAGGACAGGTCTGTATCAGCATGTGTGCACCCTGCATGGTGTGACAGCACAGGTGCTGGGTGTTGGTGTTGGCGTCTTGTCTGGGGTGCACTGTGGGGTGCTCTACTGTGCACACTGTGCACCTGGGGTGGGTTTGCATGCAAACAGTGCCTGACATGGCTGCCACCACAGCTGACAGGCTGGGGCATGTGCATTGTGGTGTGGGTGTGTGCATGTGACCACAGTCTATGGCTGTAGGGCTGGTGTGTGAGGTGTGCATGTCTGCGGCTGGTGGCACATTTCCTAGGGTGTGCATGTACTGGTGGGGTCACTGTGCATGTACCGGTCAGTGACCCTGTCCCACTTTCTTCCACAGTGGCGTGTTCAGGGCCTGCAGAATGCCAGGACCAGGCTGGGATGGCTGCCTTGAGACCGGAGGCAGAGGCAGAGGAGGAGAACCTGCCATTGACATCTGGACTAGGTGCCGGTCATGGACCCTTGGCACTCACTTGAACATGGGGAGGCTCCAATGATGGCAGGGACCTGGACCTCAGTGCAGCCCTGGAGGTTGCCCAGGTGGAGGATCTCAGTGGTGGGCAAGTGATCCTGCTGACAGTAACCAGTGACATGGAGATGGATGTGTCAGAGGGGGTTACATCCTGCCCATGGAAGGGCCTGTGGAGGGGGGGCACAGGGGTGGGGCAGGGCACAGTCCACAACACAGGTGCCGGGGGTGGTTTGCCATGACAGCATGGGTGTACCCATGCAGCCGGTAGTTGGCCATGTGGGGGATGGGTGCGCCCTGCTGGACATGTGGTGCCCCCCATGGATTGGGTTGCAGGTCTCACAGGGATCACAGCCCACTGCCAGTGGCCTGCAGCAGCAGGACAGGCCACCGGTGCAGTGGAGTCCCCACCCTGGTGAGTTGCAGGCACCAGTGCCAGCTGCTATTGAGGGTACTGCGGCCGTGGAGCTGGATGCCCCAGAAGCCCACCCTCTGCTCCAGGCTGCACTCACATCCCAGCAGGAGGCACAGCTGGACCTACATGGCCTGCAGCAGGAGCTCAGGCATGAGATCTCACAGATGCGGGAGTCACTGTCCCTGGGTTTTGCAAGGGTGGAACAGTGGGCTGAGGACTTGTTGGGCTGCATGGTTGCTACACTGGACCGCGGCTTTGCTGGGCTCACGGCCGCAGTGGTCGACCTCACCACAGTGCTTCTCGGGGTGCATGGTGAGCAGCAGGCTGTGCAAGGGGGTCAGTGAACCCATGGCACAGGGGCCCACAGGTGGGCCACTCAGGACTGGCACTGGCTCAAGCACCACTGCATCATGTGCATTGACAGGCAATCAGCTCCACCATGGGCATCCGCCCACCCTGTTTGGCTCTGCTAGTTGGTGGGGGCACAGGCTGTCTGCCCTGCCTGCCTCACTATGGTCCTCCCCTACTGTGTCCTCAGCTCAGAGCACCCCTGGATCTGTGTCCCGCACATGTGGTGTGCTCTGTGTGCATGGTGGTTGTCACCAGAGATAGGCATGGCTGCCATGCACTTGTGCACAGTTGACACTCCCATGTGCAAACTAGTACTCCCACACACCTGCTCACACTTGCACTCATGCTGACACACACACTCACACACGCCATCACTTGCACAGTCTCACACACACGGCCATGATGTCCCTCCCCACACTGCCACCACACAACAGGCATCACCCATATCACTGTACCATGGCTGTGTGTCCTCTTCACACGTGTGTTCTGCACAACCCACGCACTGCACCACCCTCACATGTGCATTCAGTGCCACTGTGTTGTGCTCCTGCTGTGTTTGTTGTCAGAACTGTTGTGGTTGTCTGTACATATTAAACTGTTTACCATTGTACTGTGTCATGTGGCCGTGCAGCCTGCACTCACCCTCTGGCTTGTGACAGTGTCCTGATGATGGTAGCCCTGTGCTCTAGGGCCCCGCAGGCCATGAGAGGATCCCTCCTCTCGAGTTGCTGCACTGTCCCCCTCACCATTGGCTCTGGGTCACTGTCGACCTGTCCCTCAGGTTCAGGTGCCTGTATCCCACAGTTCATTGCCATGTTGTGCAGCATACAACAGGCTAGAAAGATACGGCATACCTTCTGAGACCTATACTGTAGGGTACCGCCTGATGTGTCTAGGCATCGGAAGCACATCTTCAGTATGCCAAACACCCTCTCTATGATGTTTCTGGTGGTGGCATGTGCCTCATACATCTCTTTGGCCACTGTGGCTGGCCAGAATACCAGAGTCAGCAGCCAGGGTCGCAGGTGATAGGCGCTGTCCCCTGTCAAGAGATGTGCATCTGTCAGTGATGTACTGCTGTCTGCCCATTGCTGTCTTGCACCGCCTGTGTTGCCCTCCCACGCCCCTTCCTTGGCCTCCCATGCCTATCCCACCCCTGCTGTGGTGTGTGTGTGTGAGTCTTGTTTGCTGCTACTCACTGGCTAGGTGCCCACTGGGTATTCTGCCCTCCTCAAATGCCTGGCACAGCTGGGACTGGTGTCAGATGAAGGCGTCATGGGCACTGCCGGGGTACTGCGCATAGACATTGCTGATGCGCCCAGTCACATTGCACACCACCTGGCAATTGATGGAGTGGTACCCCTTCCTGTTGATGTATACCTCACTGCCATCACCAGGTGGTGCATGGATGGGGACATGGGTGCAGTCAATGGCACCAAGTACCACTGGTAGGTGCACAACTCGATGGAATTGCTGCATGGTTTCTCTGCGCTCTGCTGCAGTGCTGGGGAATACTATGAACTCCCCAGCATGTGGCAGGAATGCCTCAAGGAACTGGGTCAGGAGGCATGAGGTGGCCGACTGTGATACCCCAATGGTGTCCCCCATTGGTCATTAGAATGTCCCTGTGGCAAGGAACCACATCGCTGCTGTTGCCTTCTCCTCTACTGTCATAGCATGGCTGCATCTGGTGTTGGGGTGCAGCTGCTCATGCAGGAGTTCACATAACTGCCTCAACATACCCCTGTTCATTCTGTACTGGCCAGTGATGTGCTCATCCGGTAGAGTCTTGAAGGAGACCCTGGGCTGATACCACCTGTTTGCAGCATACGTTCTCCTCAGCCTGCGTTGCTGCCCATGTTGGGCCTGCTCCCTCTCCTCCTCCTCCTCCACTACTGCTGCCATCAGTGGCAGCATCACTGCTATCGGTGCAGGGAGTCACGTGATGGCATCCATCTAAGCAGCAGCTGGGATCCTGAGCTCCCCCCTCTGGCCGCCTTAACTGAAGAATTTAAGGTGCATTCTGACGTTTTTTCGACGAAATTCAACTAAATATCAAGTGCTCTAATAATCTGTCATCGATAGAGGACTCTACTTTGAAATTTTAAGCCCTAGCTGGGTTGCGATGGAGGTGGATGCGAAACAGGCCCTTACCAAGCACACTCCTCCAGCATCCCCTGAGAAGGCCGCAAAAAAGCAACGGAACCAGGCCCCAGCTAGGCCGGACTGTGGAGGAGACAAAGCAATACAACCCACGCCACTATCGGAGGATAAATTCCTCCAGGAGCTTAGTCCTTTGAAGGAGCTTCTTGTTGAGCTTACAGGGGAACTCAAATCTTTATGTAGCGACCTCTCTGATGTCTCCAAAAAAGTCTCAGATGTAGAGGTTAGGGTCGCTTCCTCTGAAAAATGGAGATCCAGGGCTGAGATGGAGATAACAGAGCTGAGACAACAGGTGAAGAGACTGCAACTTAAGACCGAGGACCTGGAGGGGCGAAACCGCCAAAACAATTTGTTAATAATTGGCCTCCCGGAGCTGGAAGAAGGCCCAGACCTTATGGCCTTTCTACAAAGGTTTTTTGTTAAAATAGTGGGCCCATCTCCCATAAATGCCTCTTACCATCTCGAAAGGGCCCATCGCTCACTGCACCCTCGACCTACAGCTGCATCCCCACCGCGCCCGATCATCATTAAATTTCTTAGTTACCTGGAAAGGCAACACGTATATCTGAAGGCCCAGGAGTTAAAGGAGATCCTGTGGGGTGCTTCGAGGATCCGGATTGCCCAGGATCTCCCCAAGGAAATCCATGAAAAGAGAGCAGCGTACCACCAAATAGTGCAGAAGCTAATAGCAGCGGCGATCCCGTTCAGGATGGTGTATCCTGCAACCCTGAAAGTGACTATCGGAGGTTCAGCCATGAGTTTTGGTACCCCAGAAGCAGCTCACAAGGAGCTCACTAATAGACTGCCCAATTTGTTTAAGGGACCCGGCTGAGGACTATATGGTGGACTCTAAAGAGCTGTTCTAATGCTCGCTTGACTCACTTTCACTGCTGTGGATCTTGTCTGTGTCTGCCTTGTCGGCTGTTGGTGTGACCCCCTGGCCTTTTGTCTCACGCTTGCCTACCCTCCCGGTCACCTACCTTTGTTTCTGTCTTGTCGCTGTGCTCTCCTCCGTGTTGTCTTGGTTGTCCTGGTCTTTCTTTTGGGTCCTTCTGGTGGGCTGGCTGCTGGGATGGGGGCATGGTGGGTAGCTGGGTCTGGGTCTTGGTCCGCGTCCCTGGTTCCATTTTATCGACGTGCGTATACTGGCGGCGGAACATTTTTTCGATGGGTGCAGTTTCCGGGTGGGAACTTCCTGGAGGACGGACCATTTGGGGTTTGGCGGTTTTAAGGGTCCCTCGGAAACGGCAACCTCTGTGGTGATTTTCCGGTGAGCTCCCCTTGCTTCCCGTTTGGATTGGCATGTGTGGGACCTGCTTTCCCAACCCACAATCAGCATGGACTCGGGTAGGTGGCCCATTTGTTTCACTGGGATGGGGAGGTGAGTTGGAGCTTTTCGGGGACGTCCAGATTGACGAGGCCTAGGGGGTGTCCTCTCATTTGAGGTTTAGGTACCTTTTATGTTTTGTTTTCTCTCTTTCCCCTTATTCCCTTTCTTTATTGCTCCCAAGTTCTCCTGCCTTATTTTTGTATGTTGTGGGGCTGGGGGTTGGGGGCGGCCATGGGGGAGGGACGGCTTAGTGGACCTGCTTGCTGGATGTGGGATTGTGAGCCGTGTGTTGGGGGGGTTGCTAATCTCTGCCCGGGGCTGACTTGCGGTAGGTGTTGGTCGGCTGTCACGGGGATCATATTTTTGCTGAGGACGTATTGTTTTGGTAGTATGTGACTATCGGCTCTTGGCTCTGGGAGGTTGGAGGTTCGCATGGGGATTAGGGGGGTTCGTGATCCGTGGTAATAGGCTACATTTGGGACCACTGCTGTACAGACCTCCGTTTGTACATAGTTTTTGCTGGGTTTATGCTTTGGGATGTTCTTGGGGGGGTCTGCATACCACAGGCTATAGTACTGGTTTCATGATCTCGTTTGGGGATGGGGGACTCATCTGGGGCTGTTTGGTTGTTAGTTAAGTTCAGAGTTCGGATGGGGGTGGGGTATGTGGGGTGGGGGTCACAGATTGATGCTCCACTTAACTTCTGGCTAGGTTGGGGGTTTCTTAGGGGGGGAGGGAGGAGGAGGAGGGAGAGACACAAAGGGTCTCAGATTTTTTTATGTGATGTGCACCTTTGCTATGGTATGTGAAAATTATCTTGTCTGGATATCTAATTGTTGTGTGATATTTTTAAAATGGCTAGGAACACAGTTAAAATAGCATCCTGGAATGTGAGAGGCTCAGGATCGGGTTAAATGTTTACAAGTTTTTAATCACTGCTCCCTGCTCCACACCGACATCCTTTTTTGCAAGAGACACATTTAGGCGTGATGAGGCTAGGTTGCTTTCTCGGTCTGGGTTCTCTAAGTTTATCTTGCCGGAATTCTCGTTCCAGCAAAGGTGGTGAATTCTTGTTAAAAAGACATGTTTTATTTATCAAAGATCTAGTTCACTCGGATCCAGAAAGGAGATTTATCCTAGTCAAAGGTAATTTAAATGGAGAGAGTGTAGTTCTTGGTTCAATATCACGGACCGTGGGAAGTAACCCTGAGTTCTTCATGCGCTGACAGATAAATTAGCCAGCTTCTTGCCAATTCAATATATACTAGGGGATTGGAATGTACCCTTTCTCCTCAAATGTTGGATAGAGAACCCCAAGATAGGCGTACACCCTCTTCGACTCAAAAAGCCCTCTGTGAAATGGTCTCAATGTTAGGTTTAGGCGATCCGTGGCGTCTTGCCAATCCTTCTTGTCGTGCCTTTTCCTGTCAATCCCAATCACACGGTACTAAATCAAGACTGGATATGATATTAGTCAGTCTCTCCTTTCTTCCGAATGCATCTCTATCTGGTATAGAGCCGATCATTGTGTCGGATCACGCCTTGGTTTGGCTACAACTCTCTTTAAATCCCGATTATTCTCGTGACTCCATGTGGCGACTAAATACTCAATTACTAAAGGACCACCACTGTGTCTCAGAAATCAGTTCTAGAATATCTCTCTTTCTGGCCGATAATATGAACTCCATCCCTAGAGTGGATATGATATGGGGAGCGTTAAAGTGTTATCTTAGGGGTGACTTTATTAAGATGGCTTCCCTTAGGAAGAAGGCACGATTAGCTAGGTCGTTAGAGTTGGTGGGTAGGATTAGGGAGTTAGAAGGTAGGTACTTGTCAACTTCTTCGTCTCGGATCTTAAGGAGCTTCTTCAGCTAAGAATGAATACTCGGATCTTCTGAAAGAAAAGATAGAGTATTGTCTGGTGAAAACCCAGGCTAGGTATCTTGATCTCGCAAAAACTGCAATTATTGGTTTGCGCTATGCGTAGCTTTGAAAGTTCGAGGATCATTCTTCTTTGGCCTCCCCATCTGGAAGTACTGTCTCCTCGCTAGAGATATTGCTCAGGTCTTTAAGAATACTATTCAGTCTTTATAGTCCTCTCCGACATCTTATTCGACAGCAGACATCAGAGACTACTTAAGAGGAACTGGTGTTCCGAGTATATCGGAGTCTCAGCAAGCGTGCTTATTAGCTCCTATCTCAGTCGAAGAAATCCAAAACACTATGCTCTTTAGTCCAGACAAAGCACCGCCCAGATGGATTCCTAGCAAATTTTACAAAGTCTTTGTCAAAGACCTAGTTCCTATTTTGCTTAAGCTATACAATTACTTCGGTCTCATCGGAACTTGATCCGCTCTGTTCAAGGCCACTATAGTTTTAATTCCAAAGTGGACAAGGAGCCCTCTGATCCGCTAGTTACCGTTCTATTTCTCTCAGAACTATGATATTAAAATACTAGCCAAAATACTCGCTGAGAGGATTAAAAGGATATGGCGGAACTTTTGAGCCCGAGCAGGCTGGTTTTGTCTCAGGGAGATCAGCAGCTGACCATCTGAGGACCCTATCACATATTTCTACATAGTACGCCTGTCCCGCTTCAGACCCAATTGCACTAGTTTCTAGATGCTGAGAAAGCATTTGATCGGGTCGACTGGTCCTTTTATGGATAGTGATGGAGGAAATGGGCTTCCCGATTTCCTTTTTGAATCTGATACAGGTATTTTATAAGTGCCTTTCAGCAAAAATTTACTGCAATGGGGTTTTGTCCCCCTCTTTTTGCCGGTACTAGACAAGGTTGCCCCTTTCCCTTTATTGTTCAATTTATACTTGGAACCTCTATTGATTAATTTAAGTCCTCCTCGGGTGAGAGGGGCCAGGCTCCAAAATCGGATTTAGTCCTATTCATGATGCAGATGATGTTCTGTTACATCTATCGGACCCAGTAACATCTTTAGAAGCAGCCCTGGATATTATTAGGCAGTTTAGCTCTTCTCTGGCTATAAGTTAAACATTTCAAAATGTGAGATCTTTCCCTTAAATAATTATACTTTTAAGCGAGGTTTTCTTCCTTTGGAATGAAATGGACCTCCAGCTCAATTAAGTATCTGGGATCTATTTTCTACTGACCCTTCCCTACTCAAGAAATTAAATTTAACTAAGATCAGAGACTAGATTAGTCAGGATTTGCAACGTTGGGCAGCCTTCCTATTTCTCTGTGGGCAGAATCAGTATTATCAAGATGAATGTCCTCCCCGGATCTTTTACCCACTGAACCTCACCAACCTCTGGCTCCCTCTTTCCTTTTTCCAGCAGCTCCATAGTTTGTTTT
This sequence comes from Neoceratodus forsteri, assembly GCA_016271365.2. Lineage (NCBI taxonomy): Eukaryota > Metazoa > Chordata > Ceratodontiformes > Ceratodontidae > Neoceratodus > Neoceratodus forsteri. The sequence continues at coordinate 229,190,251 of CM028129.1, read as the reverse complement.
CCACTTTCATCTGAGGGAAAGGGAATGCGTTGTTCTTATGGCTCCTTATCACTCCCTAAAGAAAGAGGAGGCTTAAGACTTCTGAATTTTCAGTTATTATTGATATGCCCACTTGTCCAAGTTGGAAGATGGTTTTTTCATAATGCTGAGAATTCTTCCCAATCTGGCTTCCAGTTGGAGAGGGCCTTTCTCTCCAGCTTAGAGTTAATATATCCGCTCTACTTTATCTTACCCTGAAAACACTCTCACAACTGATTTCTGACGATACAGTGGCAGTTTCTCTAAAGTGTGGGCCCAATGTCTTAGGGTCTTTCGGATTTTCAACCACACGGATCTAGGGCAGCCACAATTCTCAATCCCAATATCAGACTAGAGATTCTTGGTTAGGACTAAGCTGGCTCCCACAACTTAAAGATTCCAGGGTTGAGCACTTGTTCAGCCAAGCTTAGCTCTTTACTTCAAGTGATATTTTAACCAGATTCGACATCCCAAGTAGAGACTTTTAAGGTGTTTCAACTCACACCTGGTGGGTAACAAATTGCACGGTGTTTGCCAATCCATGTACATCTTTTTCTCTCAACATTATTATTCTGCATCCCAACCCATTCCATCTCAGATTTACTCCTATCTTTTGACTTTAACTTGAGGGAGGAGGTTGGGGTCCCTCGGTCTGGACATACCTTCTTCCTGAGGATGTACCGCTTTGGAGAACTTTCTGGCCTAACTACATAGATATCACACCCAAGATAGGTTTCGTTAGTGTAATATAATATTGTTAACAATTTGTACTACACCCCGGTTAAACTTTTTCAGCATAAATTGATCCCCACTCCAGAGTGTTTCAGGTGTTCACAAGGTGAGGGCAACTTAATTCATATTTTTTGGGATTATGCTAAAGTTGCCCCACTATGGTCCTCGATTCGGGACAATTTAGATTCCCTTCTGGATCTGAGTAGGTTTTTTTGTCCAGAAATTTGTGTATTGGGTGATTTCTCTCTTATAGACAGTGTGGAGCGTAGGTATCATATGGCCCTGGTATCTAAGGCAGTCAAGAAGCTGGTTCTAAGGCACTGGAAGGACCAGTTGGTTCTATCATATGCGGACTGGTTAAAAGAGTTGATGTCGTATCTCCAGTCTGAAAACTTGATTGCCAGCTATAAGAATCGTGATGGACTTATTTCATAAAAGATGGGGTAAGCTCCAGTCTCTCTGTCTACCTTAATGATAAGGTTTGATGACCCGATCCCTGGACCCTCATACCATATAGCATAGTAGACATTACCTTTAGTGTACTGTTTTATTGTGGTTTTAAGATACTGCCTCTTATTATAATTTGACTGTTGGTCAGGGCACCAAGTATGCTGTTTAACAGGTGTGGATATCCAGACTCTAGAAGTTGTAAGTTTATGATTTTTAGCTGGTGCACCCTGGGAGGGAGGAGGGAGGGTGGTGGGGGTATATACTCTTGTCACTCTGACTGATAGATAGATAACTCATGTTTTGTTTTCTTACTCTCAAGTGTGCCCTGTTATTCAGTACATTTGTTCATGGGGGGGGGGTTTGGTTTGGTCTTGGCTTACCGGTTTGTTTCTTGGTTGTTATTGTCTTTGGCTGTATTATTTTTGAAACCAATAAACTTAAATTTCAAAAAAAATATCACTGCTATCAGTGCAGCAGGCATTTCCACTTCCTGGTGTGGTCACTCCCCCTAGGTGGTTTGCCCTGGGTTAAGAGCAGCCTTTTATAGGCGGTAGCTAGCACCACACTATATGTCACGCTATGTGTCCTAGCGCGGTGCTATGGCTTTGAATATCCCATAGCGCATGTATGCAGGCCACCCCCCCTCCTTTGCCCTTTGCATACATTATCATTTTGCCCTGAGCTATTGCGGTTAGCACAAGCTAACCTGTCCTTTGAATATCGCAGCTCAGTGCTAGTCTTGTGCTATTCCCGCACTATTGGTTTGTGCGCTGCACTAAGCTTTGAATATCTGGCCCATAAACTTAGAAGATGGTAATGTAAAACAGAAAAGAAAACTGTCAATGGAAGTGGTAGAAAACTTTTTAATTTTTTGGAAAAAGTGGGTTTGAATATACTTAATGGAACACTAAAAAGTGATTGTCTTGCCCAGTGCACGCACTCTTCGACTAAAGGAGCTAATGTGATTGATTACATATTCACATTTCATTGGCAATTTTTTTTATTTTTTAGAGTCAATGCTTATCTCAGGAAACAGGAGTAACTATTTTCCTCTTTCTTTAAAATTAAATTCACACTTCTCATCTTCTTTAAATCATGGAAATAATTATCAAATGCCACAAACAGATATTCGCAATAGTAAAGGAGTACTTTTCAACTAGATTAGAAAGCACCCTCTATGATATTTTATGGAGCAATAAAGCAACAGAAAAGTTTCAGACTCTCATGCCCTCTGTGTCTACACAAACTGTGTATTCTACAGTTATGCAAATCTGTGAAGGAATTCTTCCACTCCTATACTGTCCAATGACTAGTAAGAAACATTTCACCTGGCCTAATGATGACTGTAAAAGATTCAAGGCTTCATTGTCAAAACTCATTACATTTGTCAGACAGAATAATAGCAGATTATGCATTAACACCAAAAAAGTCAATTCTTAATTTATGACAAAAGAAAGATAAAACGGAAATAGATCATTAAAAATAAACCATTGGATATTGTACCCACTTACTGCTATCTTCAATTAAATTTTCTAATAATAATAATAGGGCAAAACATAAAATCTATACAGTAAACAAACTTACACAAATTGAAAATGCCCTAAGGTTTAATGCCAAATTTGGGGGTTATTTCCTCCTCTACGTACTTCATGCAGCTTATTTATTTATTTAAAAGTTTCAGCAGGAGGGTACACTGAGCAGAGTACTGCTCGATTCCAGGTGCATAGTGGGAAGGGGGACTTTTTTTTAATTTTATTTTAGTTTTTTTGTTGACCGGGTAAGTGTACTAGACAAATCCTGCCTATTTTCAGGCATGACCTAGGGAAGGGGGATACAGATGAATGCCAACTGACCTTGAACCAGATTAAGCTGTTTGTGGTATTTTTAGTGAATGAGGGAAATTTGGCCAGGACACCGGGAAATTCCCTACTCTGCTGGCGCTCTCGTTGCTGCCAGTAGGGGGACAGGTGATTGCTAAGATGGCCACTCGGAGTGGGACGCTGAAGGAGGAAGATGTTTCTGTAGTGGGAGCCCTGGCCTCTACTCCCACGGTGCACAACACGGAGGCCGGTCCTTTGAATAACTTAGATGTTGACTCGGATTTAGAATTTCATGATGCTGTGGTCCTTTGGGAAGGCTCCGTTAATACTCAGGACAATCAAATGGTTACAATTTCTTTACCGATTACAAACGCTGAGAGGCAAGAGCCTGGTTCTCTGAAAACAAGGATCGAACCCAACTTGAGACCTGAATCTTTGGCGTGCATTTTGATTCGCGATATTGCCTCCCAACAAGGTTGTGATTACTGCTCTAAAATCTCTTGATCTAAACCTGAAAGACGGGTCTGTGGAACACGGTGAGTCTTACAGTTTATTCAGGACGTACTTCAACCCGTAGCTGTAGCGGAGACTATTAACGATAACCCTAAGAATCTGGAAAAAAAAAATGAATAGCTACCTGGTTCTCCTATAAGCTTGGGGAATTCGTGTACCTTGGGAGTTAGGGAGAGGCAAGCAGTAGAGTTTTCGGACGACTCTTCTAATCGGCGCTCTGCCGCAAAGCCCACATCATTACCTTTAAAGCAGGATGAATCTTGCATTGACAGTGGTAGCGTTGACTCTAACAAATTTGAGGTTACAACAAATAATTACAAAAGCTTTGAAGAGCGAGACCACATACCGCACAGCCTCACTTTCACTCACAGTCTGCTAGCCGCAGTTCCCGCTTCTGTTCAGACTGGCAGTAATGCTGAGTCTATTAGCAAGTGCCTACAGTCTAACACATCATTGAATGATTCACAAAATGAAAGCCCTGCAGTGGTTTGCCACAAATCATCACTTCACACTGTGCCTATATTAAAATTTGATCAGCCAGAATCAGCAGTATTGGATAAGGCTGCTGGGTTTGTTTTTAAAAACCCTAAGATTTTGGATCCTTCTGTGCAGCCTAATGTGATTTATCAATCTTCTGCTGCTTCACAGACTGGGGTTACTGAATTTTTCTTTTCCAAAAAAAAACTTCCTCAAGCAATACCTGCTCTCCTTACACCTGCTGTATCAGAAACTTCGCCTTTACCTGAAGAAAAGGTACAGGGTCCTTGGTCCCCTGGAAAGCTCTGAGAGGGGCTGGCTGAAGCAGGCTCGGCAGCATTGTTGGAAACCCGATCCAATCTAGGACACTGACTTGCCCTATCTCAACATTCCCCAGAATGGAAACCTGATTTACAGCAGAGAGACTTGGCAGACAGCTTACAGGGAAAGAGCAACCTTCCAGAGACATTGATATCTCCATCTACTGTTATGCCTCTAGAGGTGACAGTGCCCCTATCCCTCTATCCAAGTTCAGACAAGATAACACCCTCCCAGGAACAACAGTCCTCCTCACAAATGTCCTCCCCAAAGAATCCTGCCCTTCAGAAACCACTTATGTCTGAATTATTCACCAATTCTAAAAAAGAAGCAGCACCTCGTCGAAATGCTGTCAGGATCCGCTACAAAGGGGGCTTTGAGGATAGACCAGATAGATACTATGTAGGGAAAATACTATTGAAAGACTCTCTACACTTTACTCCTAACGATGTGTATGCCTTCATCAACATTTCTGGGAAGACAATTTAGACATTAGTTGGACACCACAGGCTTTGGACTTATTTTGGGACAGGTATAGCCAGGTAAAGTCCCACATGGACCCCTTTTGGTTATTCCTTGACTAAACCTTTGATAAAGTACGTCACAGTTATGTTTAGGAATGAGGGGGTCCATGGAAGATATATCTTTTGGCTATCACAGAAATGTGAAGTTCTGGGGGTCCTGAACCCATCCTGGATTCCGAACAATTTTGGACAGGGGATGGAAGTATAAAACCAAACTGAAGGCAATCTAAGGTGGGTGGTACATATTCCTAATTCTTTATATTCAGGGAAGGATAGGGGTGTATGTTTTATAGCGGACAACCGGCTTGCTAACAGATGGGGGCTAAACGCATCTTTCCAGCTGCTGCACATCAACCACATTGTGATCATTGTGGGAGGTGGGACATGTCACTATGTACTGCTGTAATCAACCAAAATGTGAACTCTGTGAGGAAATCGGTCATACATTTCGTATTTGTCCTTGGGCTGCTAAAAACAAAACGTCTTGTATAAATTCGGATCTCCTGATTCAGAAGGCTCAGGATGTGGTAAACTCCCCCTCCCTAGGTTTACAAACCCCTTTTTTAGTTCCCCTTCCCAAAAAAATGGAAAAACCCCTGAGTATAGAGCCTCCTACTGACAAGCCCGTAGAAAAACCGGATAAGGCTGTGCACCCTGTTTCTGATTTGATTGCAGTTGGAAAGCCGTGCATGAGCCCACCTGATCCTCTGGAATTTCCTCCAGTATGCTACTCTGAACCTTCAGCAGAAGGAATTGGAGAAGTATCTAAGACCTCAGGCCTTAGGCCATCTCTCCCCCAACATAGATCTTCTAGAAATCTACATTCTAGAACTCCCCCTATAGCTCCCATCATAGAAACAAGTAATTCCTATGCTGCCCTGTTTACCCCATGGGGGGATACAGAGATGGAATTGGGCGATTCTGACTCCCAAAAATCTTCTTTATCCACAAGGTCACAACCTGTGGATACCTATAAAAGAAAAGAAAAAAAAGAAAAAATAGAAGGTTGGTTTATTTTCCTAAACAACAATGCAGTGGTCCTGGGGCTCTTTAAACACGCATAGTTTGTTAAATGTAGTTAAAAGGCAAGCCATTTTCCATTATATACATGATCAGCATTTATCTGTGTGTTTTTTACAGGAAACTTGGATGCACTTTGTGGAACAACTTTTTTCCTTTAAACAAGATTGGGTTTTGGGACCTTCCTATTGGTCTTTCGGAACAGATACGGCAGATGGCATAGGGATTTTGTTTAATTCTTATTCATTTAAGTTGCATAATTTAATCGATCTTATCCCAGGGAGAGTAATGATATTAGATGGGAAATGGCATGATACATGCTATCACTTCATCAATATTTACAACCCTCAAACGAAGGCTGGCAGAGTTTCTTGCTTAAAAGCTATTCAACCTTTTTAGGTAACATCGGTTAAGGTACTTTGGGGAGGCGATTTCAATTGTACAATCTTAGATTTATCTATTCAGAAACAAAAGAAAATTTATTGTGATTCACGCACATTAGCTAATGTTAAAGTAGCGGGTTTACTCAATTGTCTTTCCTTTTCAGCACAAGGACCCCGTTATTCCTTTAATAAAGAAAAATTATTCACCCTAATAGATTATATGTTCGTCTCCCCTTCTGTGCAAATTAATTATTTCAAAATGGTCCCTTGCGAATTTTCAGATCATTCCTTTCTTTTTTGTAGTTTTCAATTTTTAGGCCCCCCTGAGCATAGACAGGTAAGGTGGAAGTTGAATAACACTATGCTAGAGGTACCCCATATACAGTCTGGGGTAAAATATATTCTAACAGCTAGTCTATCAGTGGCTTTTCTTTATGAGGATCTAGGGGATTGGTGGATAACAACTAAGACCGATTTACGTAATTGGTTTAAAAGACAAGGGGTAAGAACAAAAAATTTGAGGTTTCTGAAGTACTTATCTCTTAGGCAACAGCTCCAGAAACTAACTGCAATTGCATATGCCTCTCGGTTCGATTATTCTGACCAAATTACCAAACTAAAAGAGGAGATGAGGATATTTCAATACGATAGGGCAAAAACCCTACAGGCTGTTCTATCTAATGGCATAAAATAATCCCCCATTGGAGATCCTTTTGAGGCTTGCAAAAACCTAAAGGATTCATCTAACATAGACTCTCTAAGAAACCCAGACGGATCTATAGCTACTACAGTTGTACAACTCAGAGAATTGATTATTGATCATTTTCAGACTTTGAATCCCCCTTCTCTTATTGCTGAGGCAGACATGCTTTCCTATTTAAAAGCATCTAGGATCTCCCCCAAGTGGGTAGAAACTACTACATTATTGGAATCAATCACATATGAGGAAATTTTAAACGTAATTGGTAAACTGAAATTGAACATTTCACCAGGTGTGGACGGTCTTTCTAATGACCTGTATAAAGCCTTTTCATTTGAATTGAGTCAATGTTTGTTTATCTTATTCCAACATTTCTTGAAAAACGCATTTTTTTCCCTCCTTTTCTGAAGGATTATTAATTTATTTGTTTAAATCTGGAGATAGGCAAAATATTAAAAATTGGCGCCATATAACCCTCCTCAATTCGGATTACAAAATCTTTACAAGCATTTTAAACAATCGGTTAAAAAATTTCACTAGATGGGTAATTTCCCCCTATCAATTTAGTGTGATACCAGATAGACGGATTCAGACAGCATTAATGATCATACGTGAGGTTATTGAACACCTCACTGATACAGGTGTTACAAATTGTATGGTAGTTGCTGATTTAGAAAAAGCTTTCGACAGGGTACATCTGCCATTTATGTTCTTAACCCTAAGGCACTATGGAGTCCCGTTGCAAATTGTAAATTTAATTAAAAAGTTATATGATCATAACACTGTGTCCCCATTTTGAAAGGTTATATAGCGACTTGCTTTGGCTTACACACTGGAGTGCGCCAAGGTTGTCCTCTCAGCCCCTCCTCTACATTTTTCATTAGACCCTTTTACGGAACTTAACTACTGTTTCCAGATGGCTGGGAATTTCCGATAGTATATCTAATGATCATCAACTCCTAGTACAGGCTTATGCAGATGACTTGATCTTATACTTTTCGGATCATTCTTCTGTGTGTATTTTTCTAAAAGCTTTTGAGGCCTTTTCCAGAGTCTCAAATGCTAAAATAAATCTACTCAAAACAAAATGACTGTTTATTGGAGCAACAGGTCCTACTGAGGTAGTACAGGAGGGTATCCACTTCTCCAGAACTCCACTTAAAATTTTAGGCATTCAGTTTGGTCCTCAGAATAGACCAGTGGAGAACTGGAATTTAGCCCTCCAAACAGTGGAGAATAAGGTCAACAGATGGAAACAGTGGAAATTGTCTAAATTAAAATGCATACATGTAATTAAACAGTTTCTTCTGCCATGTGTACAATATGTAGCTATGATGTTTCCACTTCCGGTGAATTTAGAAACTAGACTGTATAGTTTGTTTTTTGAAATGGTCTGGGGCAATAGATTGAATCCGCCAAAAAGGGGTTATACTTATTTAAGTAAAAAAATGGGGGGGCTCGGGATGGTGGATCCTGTGGTCTTTGTACATTCCTTATTTATTATGTGTTCAGTTAAAACTGGTTTAAGTTTAGGAACAGGGATTGGGGATATATGGGTTGCAAAGTCTCTGGGCAAATACTTTAGGAACTGGCATTCTTTGGCTCCAAAATTGAATCCCCATCTTTCTCTCCCACAATATTTTAGGCCAGCCGCACAAAAATTATATAGATGGAATGTGGAGAAAGAGACCATTTTAAGTAATAATATGAAGGGATTTTATCAGGTCATAATGGCAAATTTACTCCCTTCAGAGCCAAGCTTTAAGAATTGCCCTTCTACTCTTAATTCTAAAATACTGGCCCAGTTAAATAGTCTTAGATTGCCTCAATCGCAATGGGAAATGCAGTGGCTAATCTTTTATGGCCGTCCGAATGTTAGGGGTAACGCCAAATATAAGGCCATTGAGGAAAGGAAGTGTTCAGATTTAGATTGTATAAATGTTGAGTCTATGGAACATTTTTTGCACTGTTCTTATGCTAGGGGTTGTGGGCCTTTTGGCGAACTTATGGGGCTTTAATTGGCTTAATTCATTATCTTATAATATCCTGGTTTTAGGATGTTATCCAGTGACTTTTCTGCTTTTCATGAGGGACATTGACTCTATTTTTTGTTGCTTAAGATATTATTTATGGCAGGCAAGATGTCAGTGGGTTATTTATCAAAGAAAAATGCCTTATATTTGCTTTAGTATTTTGGTTTCAAAGGAACTTTCAAAGATTTATTCCAGGACGCCAGGAGGACAGCTCCTGTTAAACTTTTAAAGATGTGGAAAGGGTTTTTTCACTTTATTAAGTTTAAATGATGGAGGATTTTTTTCTTTGCTCATAGTATATGTTTATTTAAACAGTTTGGTTTCCTACTTTGTATAACTGACTAAATTCACTGTGTCGCTTTTGCCATGTTTGTTATTTCAAATAAAAACTCCCCTACACTTTTCGATAAGTGCCATGGGATCTTTAGCATCCACCTGAACTACAACCAATCCAGGCAGATGGGACCTCAGTTTAACGTCTCATCCGAAAGACGGCACCTCAGAAGTGCAGCACCCCTCTCATGCTGCACTACAGTGTCAGTACTGGGATATTAACCCAAGTGCCAGATGTGGGAACTGAACCCACAGCCCTCTGATCTCCCGGCCTCAGAGGTGAATGTGCTACCTACTGAGCCACTGACATAAGGAAACTGTACAATACAAGCAAGTACAATTGCAACACAAAAATACATTGGTATTAGACAAACATAGCTTGGTAATCCATTAAATCATTTATATTAAATCGTACAGCAATTGACAATAATCACATGTGGAAAAACAAGGCCTGCAATAAGATCAGAGTCTACTAAGCAGTAAGCTGGTGAGAGGCTGGAGCAGAGTACTGTATCTGTCACAACTATGCGCACACACAGAGTGAGGCAAAGTGCCCATTTATGAGATATCTGAGGTGATTGGGTGAGGGCATAGTTGAGTGCTTGCAGGGAGGGAGTTCCATAACTTGGGCTTGCGGTGTCTGAAGGCTGCTTGGCCAGTCAATGAGGAAATACACACTACCGACAGTAGGTGAGTGTCTACGTTCCTCAGGGAATAAGCAAGGGTGGAATCTGGAGCTAGCACAGCATCAAGGTACGGGGGAAGGACTGGGACCAATACCTTGTTATGAGCATGGCGCAGTCTGCCTGACATCGGTCATGGAGTGAGGGCAGCTTTAGGGACCAATAGAGGTCACAGTGGTGTGCAGAGGGTGGGCTGTCAAGGGTAACTCTACAGAAAGAGTGGAAGAGGGGGTCCAATCTGGTTAGGATGGACTTGGGAGTGGCACTGTAGACTACGTTCTCATAGTCGAAGATGGGGAGAATCATTTTCTGCACAAGTGCCCTGCAAGCTGGCAGGGGGATGCTGCCACAATTGCTGTAGAGAGCACCCAGTTTGTTGTGAAGTTTTTTGTGGAGGGCATCCACGTGAACAGAAAAGTTGAGATGCTGATCCAGCCAGATCCCAAGATATCTAAAGGAAGTGCAAGCCTCCAGAGTAGTTCCATCCAGGGTGCGGAAGGAGGGGGAGGTTTCAAGTCGAGAGAGTCTCTGCCTCATGCTGAAGGACATGGAGACAGTCTTCTTGGCATTTAGGAATAGCTGGTTTGCCCAAAACCAGAGATGGACTTCATTAAAGTCCTGCTGCAACCTGGTTGCTACTTCAGCGGTTGAGGGGCCTGAAGCATACAAGACCATGTCATCCGCATACATGTGTATGGATGTGTGTGGCAAACAGTGGGCAGGTCATTTAGGAAAATGGAGAATAGGAGCTGAGATGAAAATGAACAATGAAGCCCTATACATTGCAGAAATCTGGGCTGATGCAAAAATTTATCAACCAGAAAACACATTTACACAATTATATAGATCAATTCTTCAAACTTCCAAATCTACACCAGCAGACATAGGAAGAACAAAGCTTGGGAGGGTCCAGATGGACTATCTGAGAAAATCTAGATAAATGGGGCCCGATTCTAAAAGAGATACACATGGTGTAACAGCACTTGCACCAAGTAGAATGGTGCAAGAAGCAACTTACACCAGCAGTTGCGACTTGTGGAGTTCCATAAGGCCACTTGTGCCAAAGAGCAGTTACACCAGCAGTTGCACCATAAACCCCCTGCAACATGGCACTAGGGGGTTTACCGCAGCAGTTGCACCCTATTCTAGTAGGACAGCAACAAAGTCCACAATGTCGGGATTCTACAAGAACCCCCAGAGGAGAACTGGCAACATAAGTTACACCAGCATTTAGCTGGCATAACTGTACATACGTCCTCCTTGGGGTTCCATAGACCCACTGCACCCACTCCTGGATGTGCCCCCATGCCCAGAACACTCCTGTTGGTGCCCCACAGGGCAGCCCACAACCCCCCCAGCCTCTGATCCCCTATATCAGCCTTTGCCAGCTGGGCATCATGCACACCCAGCCCCCAGAACCCCCAGACCCTAAATGCCCTGCAGGGCAGCCCACACACATCATGTCCCCAACCCCAAACTGCTAGTGGCCTGCAGGGCAGCTGTGTCCCCCTTGATCCATTCCCTGACCTGATATTTTGCCACAACTGTTTAAAACATTATTACTTGAGATCCCGGTAGTCTAGTGGCCCCCTCATCTGCTCCACTCCAGCAGTGCTAGTCTTCCCTTCCATCCCTAGTTGACGATTGGCACAGACTACCTTTCATTTCCATGGCCAGTTGCTGACTGAGCATCACATGAGCTTACTGTAAAGATGCACTCCAGAAATTAATGAATACTTATTCATTTCTGAGTATGTCTATACAGTAAGCACTCATGTGATGCCCAAGTGGCAGCTGGCCATGGAAGTGAGAGGTGGGTCAGCCAGTCACTAGCTGGGGATGGTGGGGGATGGAGGTGGACTGGCAATGCCGGGTGGGGGCCACTAGACTACCAGGGCTCTCAGGCTTTTTAACAATTATCCATTTGTGGCAGAACATTGGGTCAGAGACTGGATCGGGGGGAACACAGCTGCCCTGTGGGGCTTTGGTGGGGCATCTACACTTGCTGGGGGGGGGCTGCAACTTGCTACATGCCCCTCGGGTATGCCCATAGGTTGGCATACCTTTCCTCATGTCGCAGGTCACGAGACTTAACTGGGGACCCTGCCCCTTCTAGAATAGGGTGCAGGGTCCATGTTTAAAGTTCATGTTCAGGTTTATTGTAGGAAAACTCCGTTGAGCAAGCTCATTCACAAGGAGGTCCTTTGACACAAACAGGTAGTTACAGATTGCATAATCAAAAATAACAGTACAAATTCAAGTACAGAATTATGGGCAAGCATTAACATGTTGCATAAAAATGAGGGTCCAAGTCACAACGGCATTTGGCACAAGTTGCCTTTGGTGGTGACTTGCACCAAGCTTCTAGAATCAGGCCCATGGTGTATTGGATTAGGTTTATTAACACAGATTCAAGAAGACTGACTAAGAAAAGTTTGGAAGAAAAGATAAATTGTATTAACCATAGTTGTTTTTCTCATTGGCTGTAAGACATAGTAAACACTTTAAAACCATTGAAACTAAATCATCTTAAGCTAGATTCTCTTCAAAATATAGTCATTTCTTCTGATTATGCTAAAGTAATTAAAAGTTGACTCTAACAAATTTCTTCTATGTTGAACATAATGAGAATTAGAGTGTTAAATCTACCTGGATGGCAAGCAGAGAATAAACTAAATCATGTATTAGAACCATACCTCATCTTCTAACAGATAGATTAGACAGGTACATTTTCCTGAATTTCAGATTGAAAATGTACCCCTCCAAAGGGTTGCAGTTTGGATTTGGGAAAAGTAAAGATCCTGCTATTACTCAAAGTTATATTGTGACTGTGGAGAAATTGCCTTTGAAACCCTCTCACACATATTGTTAAATTGTCCGAAATATTCCCTTGTGAGGTAAATATATATATTAGTTATTAACTTTCAAGTAGTATGACTTCTCCAGATGAAATACTTAGAATTCTCATCCCCCCCTTTAGAAACTATTACATGGGATATGATAAAATATATTCAATTGATGTATGTCCCCATGACCTGCATATCCTTACAACCAAAATAAACAGCACATTGTCAGACAACATATTTATTTATTTATTGAATTTTGTTGACCCGGTAGGCCCACTGGAATTAGAAGTCCCTTTTCCAGGGGTGACCGGGGAAGGGGGGATACAGATGGTAAGCAACTGAAATTGAACCAGATTAAGCTGTTGGTGGTATTTTTAGTGAATGGGGTGAAATTTGGCCAGGACGCCAATCTTTATTTATTTATGCTTTCGGAAGCACCTTTTGAGCTGGAAGCTCTTTACATAGGCTCCATATCATCAGAAGTACATAAGAGGGAAGGGTATGTGGCCAGCAGAAAGCTGACAACATTTACAATGTCTAAGGGGGGATAGCCGTTACAATAACAGTATATAGAGCAGAACAACTAAAACATTGTATCCCAATCTACATTAAGTAGGAAGTTCAAAACAGTCTAAAAACTCTGACAATGCAATACAAGAGACTACAGAACAAAATAAGAATCAGCCCATGAGACCTTGTCTGAAGCAATGGGAGTAATGTAAAGTAGCAATAAGGGTAGATTGGACGGATGGTATTAGATAGAACAGAGGGAGGAGAGGTGAGTACCTAGGCTATGTCAGCAGGCCAAATTGGAGTAGGCGAGGTGGGGTAGATAGGGGATGGGGAGGGTGGGAGGGAAAAGGGAGACAGGAGTAACTGATCATGCAGAATGGGGAGCAAATGTACTGAAAAACAAGGGGGAGGTTGAGGGGGGCTAGGAGTAGGAGGTGGGTGTGGGGGTGGTGGGGAGAGAATAAGAAGAATGAGTGTTTTCAAAGGGCAAGCAGGGAAAGGGTGATGGGTAGAATAAGTGCTAGAATAGTGCTGGATTACTAGAAGCAGTCACAGGTGGCATCTGCTACAAGTTTTTGCCATAATTTCCTTTTTTTAAAGAGCCCAGGGTGTAAGCTAAAGATGTATCCCTATTGAGTGAATTAAACCAAAGCACAGCTTGATGAGCAAATGCCCTTTGACTTTGGGAGGTACGGCAGTGAGGTATCTTAAAGGTTATACTGTCTGTGTTTCTAGTACAATGCTGGTTGTTGGAGGAAGTGAGGAGCTTCTGTATCCCAGGTGGCATAAGACCTAGTGTGACTTTTTTTGCCAGCAGACAGATAAAGTACGTAAGTCTGCCCTTAAGCTGAAGCCAGTTAGCCTGAGCATACAGGTCACAGGTGTGGGTCAGACACCCAGCCCCCATCAGAAGGTGGCAAGCTTTGTTTAGGCAACTGTAATGCAATGCAGGGCAGTATCCATGGTTGTACCATAAATGACAAGTCCGTAATCTAGGAGAGAGACAACCAAGCTTTGGATGGCAAGGGTGAGGGCCTCATGGGATAGACAATGCTTGTGCCTATAAAGTAGCACTATTCGCATATTGACTGCTCTGGCAATATTGTCAATGTGTGGAACATAAGATAAGGTACTGTCTATTGTAATCCCCAGGTACTTAAAGTGTGGAACTAGCTCCAATGGGGAGCCCTCAACATTACTGATAGTAAGAAGGTAGGTTCTATGCCTGTTTTGGGGGTTGGTGAATAACACTGAGTTAGTCTTCTTATAGCTCATGATGAGTTTGTGGTTTCGGAATCATTTTTCAATTTCAACAAAGTGTTTTTGCAGTTGGGTCTCAAGGGCCTTGGGGTTGGGGTCACTGGCAAAGATGACTGCATCATCTGCATATAATAGGACATGACCCTGGAAGGCATTCAGAAGTGAACTGAGGAAAATACTAAAGAGGAGGGGGTCCAAGGATGGACCCTTGTGGTAGTACTAAGCGGACAGGTCTACTATCTGAGAGGACTGTACCAATCTTTACTTGCTGCATACGCTTGTGTAAATAGCTTCTAAACCAAGCCAAGGTATCATGGGAGAGACCGATAGTTGCAAGCTGGTCAATCAAGAGGGCATGGTGCACCATATCAAAAGCTTTAACTAAATAAATAAAAGCCCAAACTACGAGATGACCATGATCGAAAGAGTTATGTATGAAGCCTGTGAACTCAAGTAATGCTGTTGTGGTGCTGTGTCCATAGCGAAAACTATGTTGTTGCGGGAATTGGAGTTGGTACTTTTTCAGGTAGTCAACCAGTTGGTCCACAACTATCCATTCCAGGGCTTTAGAAAGTGGAGGGAGAATGGAAATGTGTCTATAGTTACTATGCAGGGAGCAGTCACTACTCTTATGCACTGTTGTCACAACTGCTACCTTCTTTTTGTGTGAAAATTACGAGACTCTAAGGGAAAGGTTAACTATGTGGGTGAGTGGGGCCAGGATTTAATCAAGGGTAGGGCTAACAAATTTGAGATTGAGGTCATCCCCACTGTGTCTAGATTTCCCTGGCACCTTAAGAAAATATTTTTTGGCTTGGTTTTGCGTGATGACTGAAGTGGAAAGGTGGGGGCAATAGGGTACCATCTGGGCACCTGCAATTGTTTATATTACTGGAGGAAAAGAAGTCTGGGGGAGGACATCACTGAGATCAGTGAATGCATTGCTGAACATGTTAGCAATTAGTTTTGGGTCAAGGGAAGGGGCACCTTCAATATTGAGCATTGTGGGTGCTAACTTGGGGTCTTTCCCAGTGACTTCCTTCAAGTTGCTCCAGAAATTTTTGCCATCCTTCCAGGTGCGAGAAAGGGCTTCTTTGAAGTACTGGCTTTTTGCTGCTCAGATAGTCCTCGTGCAGTCATTTCTAGTTTTTTATAGACTTGACAATCTGTTTGTTCACCCGTGGCATGGGCCCTGTGCCAAAGGTGGTCCCTAAGCTGCAGGCATTCAGTGAGGTCAGGGGTGATCCATGGATTATTCTGCCCTTTTATTTGGTACTTTATATTGGTGCATACTTATCACATACTTCATTGAATTTAGAGATGAACTGTTCCAGAGCAATGTCAACATCACAAGTTGTGCAGATCATCGACCAGTCAAGGTGATGAAGGTCTGATTTTAGGATTTCTAAGTGCCCTTTAATAAGGACCCTGTTGGTTATTGTTCTGGGAGGGGGTTTAGTGAAGTTATTTGACCAGCTGGACAAGACGGGAGAGTGGTCACTGATTATATCAGGGAGAACTGTGGTGTTGGAGATGTGTGCAGGGTGATTAGATAGCACCCAGTCTAGTAAGGTACTAATGCTGGTCCTATAATTCATTCTTGTAGGTGCATCGACAAGCTGGGTGAAATAGACTAAAGAGACTGCATCCTTGAAGTAGTTTGCTTCAGGGGAGAGTCAGTTCACATTGAAGTCACCCAGCAAAATGACTTTCAAATTTAGGCTCATACTACTTAGGCAGTCCATAGGTGAGTCAAGGCCTAGGGTCGTCTGCTTTGACGGGATATAAACAGATAGCACAGTAACTGCTCTATCATGGGCACCAAGGAGCACTTTGATGGAAAGTGCTTGCAGGTAGTCTGAGAGCAACAGCTGTGGTTCTCTGATGAACCCAACCTGCCAGACCACCACCCGCAGTCCAGGTCTGAAGCCACCAGCCCCTCACAGAAATGCAGGTAGTCTGAGAGCCACAGCCGTGGTTCTCTGACAAACCTGACCTGCCAGACTGCCACCCGCAGTTCAGGTCTGAAGCCACCAGCCCCTCACAGAAACACAGGTACGAACTTGCCCTCAGGGACTGATTACCTCCAGGAAGGGAGCCCTAGATGCCAATTTATTTGCCCACCCACCGCCCCCGGTCCTGATTAAATACACATAAACCCTGCCCTGGCTTTCTAGCTCACTCCTACTGGCTATTGCCAGCCATGCCTCATTGGTTATCTAGGCCTTAATTTTCACTGGTACCCCATCCTCCCACAGGAATCACTCATTTCCCTGGCCCTCTCAAGGGACTGTTGCAAGTCCTGTGTTTATTACTGGTAAAAGGAAATATTTCCATGTTAAGAATGCCACCTGCACCTATCCTTCTCTATAGTTGCCTTATATTACTAAGTTATGCTCTACCCAAAATTTCGGTTTGCAACTTGGACTAAGGCCAGTTTCCCTCCTCTATCATCTACCAAGATATAGCCTTCCACATTAGACCATGGCATCCTACATCAAGGACGTCTCCTCTATGGCCTTGCCCCTCCTCCCACCAGGCCATAACTATAGAACACGTGCAATTCCCAAGGATGGTATCGGCCCTATCAGTTCTGTATGTTTTATCCCTAGCAAATAGCAATCCTGCCCATAACACAGCCACCGCTAAACCAATGTATGCTAGAAGGAATAACAAAAGACTATTTAGCAGGCTAAGACACCACCTTAAAAAAAACTACTACTGCTTCTCCTACTCTGTTCGGGAAATGTTGAATTAAACCCAGGCCCACCTATTTCTCTGGATGCCCCTGCAGACCTCCCTCAATATAAAGGGATTAGCTTTCTCCATATCAATGTCTGTAGTTTGCTAAAGAAGATTGACTCAATACAAACCTGGGCTCTACATGCATCTCCTGATTTCTTCATGAAAACTCAATCCTGGCTCACACCCTCGACCCTGAACAAATCTATAAACGTACCAGGAAATATCATCTACCACTGTGACAGACCGACTAGAGGGGGAGGGGTTGCAATATATGTCAAAAGCAAATTCATAGTCAGAGTCTTTGACTGTACCTCAAAGGCTAAGGAATTTGAATGCCTTGTTTCTAAAATTATCACTTCCAGTGAGAACATCTTATGGCAGCATGCTACCAACCACCGTCTGGTGGCTGGGCACTTCTGCCACACCTTCAAAACCTTCTTGACTCTGCTAATACTGAGTGTATTCTAATGGGGGATTTCAAACTAAATTGGAATGATGACAGCTCTAAGAAATTGAAGGATCTATGCGATGTTAATGGTCTGTTACAAATGGCAACTGCTGTAACCAGACCTAACAGAAAAAACCCTGAGCGCAGCACCCTTCTGGACCTTATGTTAGTAAACAAACCTCACAATATCTCGCATATTGGAGTATTCTTCAATGATATAAGTGACCATTGCGCTACTGCCTGCATCAGACATCCTTCCCAAATAAAAACGGCCTCCAAATTCAAACTGAAAAGATGCCCGAAAAAGTTCTGCTAGTACACTTTCCTGAAAGATCTAAGTAACATTCGTTGGCAGGATTTCTACCTAGCCCCCACCTTTAACGAGGCATTTAACATCTTTCACAGTTCTCACTGGGGCTCATAGACAAACACGCCCACCAAAACTGATCAAATCAAAATAAAACTCCTGGCTGGTTCTCTCCCATCCTGAAGAAAGCACTTAGGATAGAGACTACTGGTGGAAAAAGCAAGAAATCCTCCTGGAGGTTGATTGGTTAGCATTCGTACACACTAGGAATGCTTGTACTAAGCTAATTTGGTCAGAAAAAGCTAGGTACTTCCAAAAAGAAATAGAAGACAATAAAAACAACTCTGCCAAATTTTGGAACATCCTCAAAGAAGTCAAAGGCCAGTCCACTGCAACACCCCTTCTGAACAAAATTGTGTCTGATGGTACCACCTATACAGACAATCTGATATACTAGAGAAGTTTAATGATCACTTTGCCACTGCAGAGCTTGCCTTTGATACCTCACCTATCAGCAAACTTAGCCCAGCAAGAGACTACACTGTTGGCTTCACTGATAACCACAACCATAACCAACAGCATCCTACCCCCTTCAGCTTCCTCACAATTACATTCAAGCAAGTGGAGGACCTCCTCCTTTCTCTGGATACAGAAAAGAGTGCTGGTGCAGATAATATTGAACCTTACTTCCTAAAACTTGGCCATACCTATCTGACCACCCCCTTTACACACTTATTCAGCACCTCTCTGATTCAAGGCGAGCTACCTGTCTCGTGGAAAACTGCCCACATCCTACCATTATTCAAGACTGGGGATCCGAGTGATCTGAACAATTACCGACCTATTTCTATGCTATCCGTCCTCTCTAAATTACTTGAAAAAATTGTCAACATCCAACTTAGATAACATTTGGACTCACAAAAGTTGCTAAACCCGGCTCAGTCCGGCTTCAGAGCCAAATACAGTACAGTATCGGCTCTTGCCAAAGTAACTACAGACTGGCAAATGGCCTTGGACTCTAAGAACCATGTATTTACCCTCTTCCTTGATCTAAGTAAGGCCTTCGATACTGTGGATCATACCATCATGCTTACTGCACTGAGTAACATCGGACTTGATAGTTCTGCCATCAAATGGTTCACCAGCTACCTAACCAATAGGTTACAACAAGTCAAAGCCATAGGAGATCTGTCCCCACAAAAATCCTTGTTATGAGGAGTCCCACAAGGCTCCATCCTGGGCCCTATCCTCTTTGCAATATACATCAATAATCTGGACTCGCAACTAGGCACAGCAAATGTGCACTTATTCACAGATGATACTGTACTCTATGCCACAAATTCATCCTTGGATTTGGCCCATGAGTACTTACAGAAAGACTTCTCACCCTCCAATACAACCTTCTCACTCATAAGCTCCTCCTCAACGCCAAAAAGACTAAAGCAATGATTCTCTCACCAAAGTCTACTTCCGGATGTCCACATATCACACAGATCTGAACACTCTTAGATGAACCCCTTGAAGTAGTTGATACCTTTAAATACCTAGGGTTCTGGCTGGATAACAAGCTCAACTTTCTGTGCCACTTAAATGAAACCTCGAAGAAACTAAGACAGTGATTAGGTTTATTCTATCGCATTAAACACCTACTTACATTAGAAGCCAGGATGAGACTAGTACAAACTACATTCCTACCTATACTGGACTACACTGACTTCCTTTACAGTCATTGCCCATCAATGATTCTAAACAAATTGGACACCCTTTACCACCGGGCTTTAAGATTTATCCTAAATCTACCCCATGGCACACATCACTGTCATCTATACCAGGTTTCGGGATGGACCTCACTCTCAACTAGAAGAAAAAGGAATGCTGTCCTCTGGTTTTTTAGAGCATTATCTGATAACCTCCCTGCATACATCTCGAACCTCTTCAAATGGGCTAAAGGTTCCTATGGCCAGATGCTTCTCCATAATCTGCTTCCAGATTCCTAGAGTGAAAACTACCCTTGGCTCAGCAGCAATCAACTTCTCACTTTCATCACTTTGGAACACTTGCAAGACTTATTAAAACTATCCTCACTTCCAAGCATTTTCACATTCAAAACTCTATTAACGGATTTTTTGAAGGATTCATGCAACTGTTTCAGATGCTGATGACCCCTAAGCCACTCTCAAATCCTGCTCCTAAGTATCTCATCCACCCCACATTCCTAACAACAGAAACCTAGGACCTACAAGCCTAGTTCCCTTAATCTGAGATGGCCCTGCCTATTCTCTACCGTTTACCTATTCTGGCCTCCCTCTTGACTGCCTACTCTTTCACCCCAATTTCTACCCTATTCCTTAATACCTCCTTATTTTTTATCATTTAGGTGTGAGCACTTACTTACAGAGACTATATGGGATTGTTGTTCCTTCTCATTCCAGTAAAGCTTATCATTATGTACCTTTGCATGTTAATTATGTTGACCGCTATGTATAGGCCCATATTGACCGGCACCTTCAGAATGTTTTTTTTTTTGTGTTTTTTTTGCACCGCTGTCCACCGTAATTGTAATCTTATGAAGTGTACTGTATTGTATTAATGCCCAGGACCACCTTGAAAATGGGCTTGCTCAATGGTGTTTATGCCTGGTTAAATAAAGTGATTGATTGATTGATTGATGTTATCACCGGTGCGGGCAGTTGCATGGAAAGACCCTATAAGTTGTCCCTGAGGTAGATCGCGCAGCCACCACCTCTCTTTGTAATTCTGTCCTGTCTGAAGACTGTGTAACCTGGTAACAAGATAGAAGTGTCTCGTATTTTCAGTGAGAGCCATGTTTCAATGATGATGAGAACATCAGGGCTGTGCCATGAAATCCAGACTTGTAGGCTATCTACCTTAGGGGGCAGGCTGCGTATATTAAGTGATGCGAATGTAAGCGACCTGAAATGTTTCTGTGGGGCTCATTGCTGCTGAGAAGGTCCAGGGTTATGATGTATGCTTCTCAAGAATACCAGTAATATCATTGCAAGTCTCCAAATATATTCCTTAAGGTATGTAAATCTTCCCTTGGTAGTATAACTTTTTATGGCACATTTTTGTATAAGATTTCTTCATCCAGAAAATGTGGATGTACAGAGATTACAAGCTAATGTCTAACCAATTAGTCTTACCAGCACTCTTGGGAAGATATTTGAATCATTATTTAAAGAATAATTAGAAAAATACATCCTTTCTAAACATCTCGTAGATCTGACACAACATGATTTTAAAAGTCAGAGGTCTTACCTTACTAACAACTTGTTTTTTTTTATGAAAGAGTAAACTTCTAGATGAAAAAAAACAGTGGACATTGTCTACTTAGATGTTTGTAAAGCATTCAACAAAATCCCCCATACAGTGCTGATGACTAAAATGCATAATCGAGGCATAAACCATCTACTAGTGCAATGGGTGGAAGAATGGCTACAGAATCGCACTCAGACAGTATGTATCAGGGAACACTACTCAAACATAGGATCTGTTACAAGTGGTGTCCAACAGGGATCCATCTTGGGACCAGTCCTTTTTCAATCTTCATTTCAGACATGACTAAACATGTAAGCAATTTTTCAATAAAATTTGCAGAAGGTACAAAAATAGTGGCCAAAGTCAACACTGACTCAGACATACAAATGTTGGTAAAAGACAAACACTGGAAAATTGGGTATTAAAAAATTATATGTCCTTCAACACTGCAAAATATGTTATTATGCACTTGGGTGATACAATCCAAAAATATCAGTATTCTCTAAATGGCATAACTCTAAATCCAGTTAGCACAGAAAGGGATCTTGGGATTATCATTACAGCTGACTAATCATTCACTGAACACTGTAATGAGGTCATCAAAAAAAGTAATAAAATAATAGGCTGCATCGAAAGATCTTTTACATCCCGAGATAGGGGATGCATTTTGCCGCTTTACAAAACTTACGTGTGTCTACACCTGGATTACAGCTCCTAATTGTGGAGCCCACATCTCAGAAGAGATGTGACAAAGTTGGAGAGGGTCCAGAGGCGAACCACCAAATTAATAAATAACATGCAGGCAACAAGTTATGAGGAGAGGTTGACAGAACTTGATCTGTATCACCTGGAACTTGGGAGAACTGGGGGGATCTACTCTTAATGTTCAAAATATCTAGAGACCCAGAATTAATGTCAGATTTAGTATGACACACAGCATAAGAGAATATAACCTTAGGAGCCACACCTACCAACTTGCTCTAACATACCCAAAAAGAAACAACAGATGTTTTGTCTACACACAAAAAATAGTACCTATCTGGAATTCACTCCTGAAACACATAGTTGACACTGACAATCCTGATATTTTCAAACAGAATCTTATTAGATATTTACTGAACTCAGTGTAACTTAAGTCCTGCTTGCCGGAGGTGTACTTATATGTGTCTTGGCCTTCTGTACACCTAACATTCCTTGTATAACTCCTAGTATAAACTACACTTAGAGTATTCCCGGTTATAGAGTGTCTAGTTTTCACGCTATCATACATAGATACATAGATATGTAGATACTGACAGTAGATAAGTGCCTTTGCCCTACTTAATCTGCCCTATTGTGCATGTAATTTTGCCTCTTCAAGCTTCTCTTGAACTGGGTTGTTCCCTTCTCCCTACTGCTAGAATCCCCCAATGCCTATCCCATGCATTCATGAATCCCATAATCATTTCAGCCCCTACCACCTCCTCTGGCAGGGTGTTCCACTTTTCCACCGTCCTTTCCATGAAGAAATATTTACTCATGCTACCTCTGAATCTCCTTCCCTCCAATTTCATCCCATGACTCCTAGTCCTGGAACATCTCTTTCACTGAAAAACACTGTTTTCCTGCACCTTGTTCCTCCCTGTGAGGTACTTGTATGTCTCTATCATATCCCCCCTCTCCCTCCTGTCCTGCAGATTCAGATTCAGGGAAGCATTTTCTAAAGGTTCACTACAATGGAATTTTTGCTTAACCATTTACAAGAAGAACAGAGCAAAAGAATATATACAGAATAATGCATTGGGAAGTGTGGTTAACAAGGATTTTACGCACACCAAGGATCTGCATAACATCCTCATTTAAACACACTTCCCTATGTTTTGTTTGTTATATTTACTGGTATTTTTACATCAAACAGGTTCTTGTTTCACTGCTGTTTTTGCCTATCCAGATCCATACACCTGTAACAGCTGGGCAGCAAGGCCTCTTCAATCCCACTCGAGGAAGTGTATGGAACTGAAAACATTTTATTGTACACTTCTCTACACAGTACCTTACCACTTTACCGTCCATTCTCTCACCCCAGGCAGGCTCCTCTTGACTATCCTGTTCATGCGGTGTAATGTTTGAGCCAGTCAGCAAGCTGAATCGCAGCATTTGCACATTGTTAGAGTGCGTGGCATTTTTGTTAAAAAAAACACACAGAAAACCACAGTCATGGCAGCTGATTAACTGCCACTGAGCTCCAACCAGAAAACATATCCCTTGACCCTCTTCTCTGATTGGGACAGGAACCAATGTAAAATTTACGTACTGTAAATGTGAATAAAATCAGGTGGAACGTGTCACAAACCCACTCAGCAGGTCAAGCCCTCTAATCCCAAAGTGCCAACCTCTGAGCGCAGTCTTGTGAACGGCATAACAGACAAGGTAACCCTCTTGTCTGTTTTTGTGAGTTCGGATCAACCTTTGGTCTCAAGTTCTGGAGGGATTCAAACTGTGAACCTCTTGCTAGCATACCCAATGCACAGGCTCAGATATTTCTGTCTTTGGGGGGCCAGATATCTTTGCCCATGGGCACCTAGCCAGGTGTACAGAGATGAACCCTTTAAAACTTTAAAAAAAAGACCTCAGATTTAAAATGCTTCTCTTTCCAGTTTGGTATCACCATTCAAGCTTATGTTTAGTATCTGCAATAACCATATACTTTTCTTACAAATAAAAAGAAGTCAAAGGCAGACCAAGTAAGTTCTAAAAAGAATTTTACTACAATAGATAAGAATATGTAAAACACAACAATACAGAACTGTTATGTCACAAGACATACAAATCTATTAAAAGAACAAGGTTTTAAACAGTGCAATTCCTACTACAGTACTTAGTCTCTAAATACTTGCTTAAAGTGCTCCAAAGATGGGTCCTTGTCAGAGTCTAGATAAAAATGTGTCTCTGTGAAGTAAAACAGATTAAATTAAATGCTGGCTTTTACCCCAACCTCTTTTCAGGAGGTCACCTAGCTCTTCCCTGTCAGGATATATGAAAATATATATCTTATACAAAAGTATTCCATTCTGCAACTTCAGCAAAATTCATGTCCTTCAAATGACACTTCTTTTGATCTCATAATAAGCTTCCTACTTCCAGGACAGGAAAGCATCTTTATGATTTCGCACTTCTATGTAATAAACTGGGTTTTCCTTCCAAAGTCATGAAATGGATATGTTATAGCAACTACCATTGTAATTAACTCAGACCAACAGGATCCTTAATTAAGGCCTTACATGTAGCACATGGTCTCTAAAAACTGAGTGTGTGTGAACTCACATGCTGTCAGCATTTTTCTTATGGCTTTCATCTTTTAGCTAAAATCTGGGAAGGGGGGGATAAGTGAGGTCATTCTAAGAGCAGCAGATTTTTCAACAGAGGCAGTCAGTCATACATTTTATATTAATAAAAATAAAACAGCACTCAGAACTGGCTGTCTACGTCATACTCCTACCCACCTAGACTGAATTTGGGGGATCTGTCCTCTACATGGGATGAACTTCCCAAATCAGTTCACTCCTCATAGACCTTAGACAGTAAATCTGAGTTCTGATTCTTCGCTCCAGCCCTATGTATGATTTTTAGATCATACCCTTGTAAAGCAAGACTCCATCTTAGTAGTCTGCCATTGTTTTTCCCCATCTGCATCAGCCAAACCAGGGGGTTGTGGTCAGTCTGCACCACAAAATGCTGCCCATACAAGTATGGCTCTAATTTCTTTAGGGCCCACACTATGGCAAGACACTCCTTTTCCACCGTGGAGTACGCTTGCTCCCTGGGAAGCAGCTTTCTGCTCAGGTATACTACTGGGTGATCTGTCCCTTGGCTGGATGTCTGGCTCAATACTGCCCCAATACCCACATCTGAGGTGTCCGTCTGAACTATAAAGGTTTTGCTATAGTCAGAACTTATCAAAACAGTAGCACTGCACAGTGCCTCCTTCAGTCTGGTAAAGGATTCCTCACAGGCTGGGCCCCAGGTAATTTTCTTTGGCATCTTTTTCTTTGTCAGGTCAGATAGGGGAGCAACCAGGGTACTGTAATTGGGTACAAATTTCCTGTAGTACCCTGCTGTCCCTAGAAAGCTACTGACCTGACTCTGGGTTTCTGGTCTGGGCCACGCCTGGATCACCTCTATCTTTATTTGGTAAGGACGGAGCTGTCCCCGGCCTACCACATGCCCAAGGTATGCCACTTCTCCCATGGCCACCTGGCACTTCTCAGCTTTGACAGTGAGCCCGGCCCTCTGTCTCCAGTCCAGCACTTCCCTAAGGTGGGATAGGTGTCCCTCCCAGCTGGTACTAAAGATGGAAGTGTCAGCCAGGTACGCCACGGCGTACTCCTCAGTACCATTTAACACCTGGTTCACCAACCTTTGGAAAGTGGCTGGGGCGTTCTTCATTCCGAAAGGCATTACTTTAAAGTTAAATAAGCCTATTGGAGTGCTGAAGGCTGACCTCTCCCTAGCTCTGTCTGTCAATTCTACCTGCCAATACCCCTTTGTCAGGTCAATGGTTGTAAGGTAGGTCAGCCTCCCAACTTGTCCAGGAGTTCGTCTGTCTGGGGCATTGGGTGGGCATCTGACTTCATGACTGCATTCAGTCCATGATAGTCTACACAGAAACAAGTTGAGCCATCTGGCTTGGGTACAAAGACTACGGGTGAGGTCCAGGGACTGTGGGATCTCTGGATTATCCCTAAATCCAGCATCTCCTCCACTTCCCTCCTAATGTCCTTTTGGCCAGCCTTCCACACCCGATATGCTGTCCGCCGTATGGGCATCTGTGTCCATTGTCTCCACATCGTGTGTTGCTAACGGGGTTAGTCCAGGCTTGGCGCTAAACAAGGGGGAAAAGTCTGCTAAAACCTCCCTTACTTTCTGGATCTGGCCCGGGGTCAGTTGGGGAGACAATTTTACTGCCTCCACAGAGGACTCCCACTTACTCTCTTCCAGCAAGTTCAGAAGGGGGTCTCCTTTATCCGTCCCCTCCCCATGACTACACACTGCGAACACTTTGTCAGTCCTATTTGCATATGGCTTCATCATGTTGACATGGTACATCCTTTCTGTCTGTCTACGGTCAGGTAACTCCACAATATAGTGCACGTCATTTACCTTCCTAGCCACTTTGTAAGGTCCTGCCCACTCAGCCTGCAGCTTGCCTTTCTAGACCGGAATAAGGACCATGGCTTCCTGACCCACCATGTACACATGAGCTCTGGCTCTACGGTCATTCCATATCTTTTGTTTCTGTTCGGCAGCTGCCAGGTTGCTCTGGGCTGTCTCCATAAGCTCCTTCAGCCTTCCCTAATCCTAAGGATATAATCCACAAGGAGAGTTCCTTGGGTGGTGTTCTTGTCTTCCCAGTCCACCCAGATCAAGTCTAGGGGCCCACATACCCGGCGTCCATACAAGAGTTTGAAGGGGGAAAATCCTGTCGACTCTTGGGGCACCTCCCTGTATGCAAACAACAGGTAGGGAAGGTATTTCTGCCAGTCCCTCCCATGCTGTTCAGCAAACACCTGGAGAATTGACTTTAGGGTACCATTGAATCATTCCACAAGTCCACTGGCTTGTTGGTGATACGGTGTTGTGCATCTTTGCACCACCCCACACTTCTCCCATAAACATTTCATCAGGTCCGACATGAAGGAACCCCCTCAATTGGTGATTACCTCCTTCGGAAACCCAACACGGGAGAAAATCCTAAGTAAGGCATCTGCCACTTTGTCTGTCCTCAGAGAGGATAGGGTGACTGCCTTTGGGTACAGGGTGGCATAATCCATCACAGTCAGGATGAATCTCTTCCCTGAGGAGCTGGGGGTATTTAAAGGCCCCACAATATCCATTCCCACCCTCTGGAATGGCTCCTCCACTATGGGCAAGGGGATCAGTGTGGCTTGGGTTTTCTTGCCCACCTTCCCTATTTCTTGGCACCAGTGACAAGACCTGCAATACTCCTTCACCTGCTGGGTGAAGTTAGGCCAGTAGAAATTCTGGGCCAACTGCTGCATAGTGTGTGTGTGATTCCCAGATGACCAGAAAAGGTAATATCATGTGCAATTTTGAGCAACTGCTCACGATACCCCTGGGGAACAATAAGCTGCTTGCCTAGCATCCCTCCCTCTGTCTGTACTGCCTGTGTATACATAAGTCCATTTTCCCAATAAACCTTATGTCTACTGTCACCTCCCTGTGTGCCGTCTGAGTCTGCCCAAGCCCTCAGCTTCTCTAAACTAGGGTCACTCCTCTGAGCAGCTGCAAACCCCTCACACAGTCCCAAGGCATGGGACAGGTCCCCTTCAGTTGCTAAACTGGGGTCCCTAGCACTAGCCTCAGGGCATTCAGGATCACTGTCAATCCCGACCCTCTGGCAATGGGTCACCCCTCCCTCTTCAGAGTAACCTTCCGTAGCTGTGTGGTTACTTGTTACCGGGGAAATTTCTACCCTCTTTTTATCAGTCTCCCCATCTGGAGACACAGGCTGGGGAACCAACCTCTCAGTGGTTTCCACACTGGTTTCTGTGGGGTTCAGGGAACTACTATTTTCCTTTGCTGCTTGGCTATGGGTAACTGCACATACCACCCCCTGCTGGAGATTGTTACCCAGGATTATATCCACTGCTAATGTGTTGGCTACAGCCACCTGTTGTACAGTTCCCCCTGTTTCACCCAAGTCCAGAAGAACACTAGCAAGTGGCAATGTTTTCTCTTCTCCAGTAAACCCTTGTTCAATTATGTATTTATTGGGTATAAGCTGACCAGGCTGTATCAGATCCCCCTTTACCAATGTCAGGGATGCTCCTGTGTCCCTTAACCCCTGCATCTGTACACCATTTACTATGACTGGGTGCTTGTATTCCCTCATGTTCACTGGCATGCTCTCAGGGACACACAAACAACCCACTTCTTTTCTAGTACCCTGTTGTGGATTTTGGCTCACCTTTTTGGGGGCACTGTCTGGCAATATGCCCAGTTTCCTTACACAGCCAACATGCATTTCTTACTTCAGATAAATCTTTTTGTTGAAACCTGGGGCTAACTGGTTTTGGTGGAGGCAGTGAGGGTTTTAGCTGCCCTGAAGGCGTGCTTTTCCCTTTCTGCTCTGCCATGCCCACCCCAATCACTCTCAGAACAGGTCTGCTCTTGGCACAGCGGTCCGAGAGTTCAACAGCCTCTTGCACTGTTTTTGGATCTCGGTCCTATAGCCAGGTTTTTAGCTCTGCTGGGCATGCCCAATAAAACTGTTCTAATAAAATCACATTTTCAATTTTATCAACAGAGGTTGCTTCAATTCCTTCCCACCAGCATTTTAAAAATTGACATTGTTTCATGGCTAGCTCCTCATAGCTCATATCAGGGCTTCTCCTGAGCTTACGGAATTTAGCTCTGTATGATTCAGCAGTTAATTCAAATTTTTTTAACAATGCAGCTTTTAACTTGCTGTAATCATCACTGTCCTCAATGTTCATTTGACCTCATGCATCCCAAGCTTTCCCAGTAAGTAGCGGGGATAGCTGGAAGCTCCAGGACTCTCTAGGAATTTTAGCCTGAATACAAACTTTTTCAAAAGAATTTAAAAAAGGCATCCATGTCCTCCTCTTCTTTAAACTCAGACTGGGTAAAGAACCTGGGCGTTATGTTTGATAACTGTCTGACTTTGAAATCACAGGTGTCAGCAGTTGTTAAAACCTCTTTCTACCATCTGAGAAATATCACCTAGGTGAAATATCTGGTTCCTCCTGATGATCTTCCAACGTTGGTTCACACCTTCATTTCCTCCCACCTTGACTACTGCAATGCCCTTTACCTAGGGCTGTCGGGGGTTGATATCTGCCGCTTGCAGCTGGTGCAGAATGTGGCTGCCAGGCTGTTGACTGGTTCTTCAAGAGCCAGTCATATTATGCCTATGCTCCATGGTCTGCACTGGCTCCCAATTAAGTGGCGGATCACCTTTAAGGTTGCTTTGTTAACCTATAAGGCCCTACATGACCAGGGACCGAGCTACCTGAAAGATCTCCTTTGCCCGTACTGTCCCTCCCGTCCTCTCTGATCCTCCGATGAGGGATTGCTAGAGGTTCCCAGGGTACGTTTGCAGACATCGGGAGCAAGGGCATTTAGCTTTGCTGCTCCGTCCCTGTGGAACTCTCTACCTCATCGGGTATGAGATTGCCTGACTGTCCAGAGTTTTAAAACTGCATTACAAATTTATCTGTTTGATCTGGCTTTTGGTAATTGAAGTGTTTTTATCTGGTTTCATATTTATTGGATTTTATATAATGCATGTAATTTTACTTTATTTATTTTATTTTATTGTACAGGTGCCTTGGTTTTGGAAAGGCGCCTTTTTTATAAATAAAAAAAAATTGAAATTGAATAAACTCGGCTTTTAATTTGGAGTTCAATTTGTAACCCAGTCCTGTAGTCCCAGTTAAACCCAAGCCACTTATCTGCTCTGGTGCCGCTGGTCAGAGTCGTAGCTTCTCCAGTTCGTGTTGCCACTGGCGCTCCTCTCTCCTCTCCTCTCCTCTCCTCTCCTCCTCCTCTCTCCTCACCTCTTCCTCTCTGCATTCTCACACTCTCTTCTCCTCTGCAGCTCGCTGTCACTCACACTCTTCACGGTCTGCCTCCCTCTGTTATCGCTCTGCCTCCAGTTCCATCCTGCACAACTCAATTTGCAGTTTGAGTACCTCTGGATTCAGGATACTGGTGACCATCTCCCGCTGCTGTGGCCCTTCACTGACAGTGGCCATGCTGTCCTTTTCAATCACGGTCGGTGACTCGCTGCTCTGGGTATCTGCTACCATCAGGGCCTCTATGAGGTTCTGCTTTTTGGCTGTCACCTTGAATGGGACTCCTCTGCCCCCCACACAACTGTTTCAAGTAATCTACAGTGTGCCTGCTGTAATCGGAAGACATCTTCTTCACCCTCACTACTGCTACTCTAACTTGCACTTTAGAAAAAAATAAATCTCATCGGAAATGGACTGTACGACAAGTGATATATAGTTCTGTTTCCTTTTTAAAATAAAACTCTGCCTTTTTCCTTTCTTTGCAAGAGAGCTTACAGTCTCAGCTGACACAGAACAATAAGCTTGTGATACCAAAATAATGCCACCGGTGCCAACCAATCTGTCACAAACCCACTCAGCAGGTCAGGCCCTCTAATCCCAAAGTGCCAACCTCTGAGCTCAGTCTTGTAAACAGTGTAACTGACAAGATAACCCTCTTGTCTGTTTTTGTGAGTTCGGATCAACCTTTGGTCTCAAGTTCTGGAGGGATTCAAACTGTGAACCTCTTGCTATCATACCCAATGCAAAGGCGCAGACATTTCTGTCTTCAGGGGGCCAGATATCTTTGCCAATGGGTACCTAACCAGGTGTACAGAGGTGAACCCTTTAAAACTTTAATAAAGACCTCAGATTTAAAATGCTTCTCTTTCCAGTTTGGTATCACCATTCAAGCTTATGTTTAGTATCTGCAATAACCATATACTTTTCTTACAAATAAAAAGAAGTCAAAGACAGACCAAGTAAGTTCTAAAAAGAATTTTACTATAATGGATAAGAATATGTAAAACACAACAATACAGAACTGTTATATCACAAGACATACAAATCTATTAAAATAACAAGGTTTTAAACAGTGCAATTCCTACTACAGTACTTAGTCTCTAAATACTTGCTTAAAGTGCTGCAAAGATGTGTCCTTGTCAGAGTCTAGGTAAAAATGTGTCTCTGTGAAGTAAAACAGACTAAATTAAATGCTGAAGCTTACCCCACCTCTTTTCGGGAGGTCACCTAGCTCCTCCCTGTCAGGATATATGAAAATATATATCTTACACAAAAGTATTCCATTCTGCAACTTCAGCAAAATTCATGTCCTTCAAATGACACTTCTTTTGATCTCATAATAAGCTCCCCACTTCCAGGACAGGAAAGCATCTTTATGATTTCGCACTTCTATGTAATAACCGGGGTTTTCCTTCCAACGTCATAAAATGGATATGTTATAGCAACTACGGTTGTAATTAACTCAGACCAACAGGAACCCTAATTAAGGCCTTACATGTAACATGTGGTCTCTAAAAACTGAGTGTGTGTGAACTCACATGCTGTCAGCATTTTTCTTATGGCTTTCATCTTTTAGCTAAAATCTGGGGGTGGATGAGTGAGGTCATTCTAAGAGCAGCAGATTTTTCAACAGAGACA
This sequence comes from Neoceratodus forsteri, assembly GCA_016271365.2. Lineage (NCBI taxonomy): Eukaryota > Metazoa > Chordata > Ceratodontiformes > Ceratodontidae > Neoceratodus > Neoceratodus forsteri. The sequence goes on along the minus strand of CM028129.1, from coordinate 229,158,614 downwards.
GTCAGAAATACATTTTGTATAAATAAAAATGATGCAGCACTCAGAACAGGTTGTCTACATCACAGTAAGCACAGTTCACGTATGGAGGGAGATGTCTGTTGTTTGCACTGGTGTTTTTTTGTGAGGGAGCTCAAGCAAATGAGCAGCACCAGGAGAGAACATAGCACAGGTGCATCGCTTGAGTGAAAGTTATTTTAGAATTTTTTTGAAGGGTGGGTTACAGAACTCCATAATTCACATGTGTGAATAACAGAGTTTGTGAGGTTCTGCCTGTGATTGTTTATGGACATTAACCAGTAAATATTTCTTTCTTTCTTTATTTTATTTAAATTCTTGGATTACACCAGTGAGTGGATGCTCTTTTGTAGGGGTAATGTCACTTAAATTTAGTGTGTAGTAAATTATATACAAAATAATTTTTTCTCACTGTATAATACATGTTGTGGATCCTGAAGAATTGGTACCAGACTGTTGTTCTCAATCTTTAATTCCCCCTTCACATGCTTGCCTGACAAAGTTTAAAATTGTGATAGCTATCAAAACCATTGCTCATTGTTGACACGGATCATCTCTGTTCTCTAGCACTTTATAATTAATTTGTATTTATTGTAAAGTATTCAAAAAATGTACAAATGAAGGACACATGTATGTTTTTAATGTATTTTTCTGTACATGCTCGTAATGACTGGTATGGAGTTGAACAATAAAGCATTTGAACCTAACCTAATTTAACCAGGTTTTGGATAAAATTGTTTGATATTCATTGCCAAAATTAGCAATTTAATGACTCCACCTTTTAAAATCTGTTGGCATTCTCCTGCAGTCAGGATTAGTGCAGCCCCTACCATGCAGACCAGCCCACCATCTCTGTTAGAGATTGTGAGCCATTGTCCTTGTGTGGCTCCACCCACAGTTGCCAGCCAGAGCGTTTCGTTTGCAGCAGGAGCTGCTGAATCTCCCATCGCTGCTGTGTGCTCAAACTGGGGATGGAAATTTCTTCCTAGCAGTAGCCCGTGATGAGGGCGCTGGGGAGAGGGCACCAACAATAATGGCGACCCACTCCCTAGCACATTGCAGGAATGGTTCTGAGGGGATACGGCAGCCAGATGGGGGTGTGGGCAACTATAGCAATATCCTTTCGCTATACATATGTGAGCGAGGGTGTGGGAGCAGGTATGCACAGCGAGGGATGTGGGGGTGGTGCTGTGGATGGCTCAGTGCTAACCCTATGGCATGGTGGGTGGGTTGCCGGCATCGGTCAGCAGGGTACAGGATTTGGGTCCGGGCACTAGAGCATTTTTGTTGCACCTGGCCCAAACCTTTTTTTTTATGTTTTCACCCCTCCCCAACATGCACCCCACTGGAGTTGAGAATCCTTTAGTGGGGGTGTGTGGGGTAAGGGGATGCAGCTCCCCACAGAAAACATTAAAAACAAAGTCCTTGGTGCACTTTTGCTGTGTGCTGGGGTGTCAGAGTGCCGAAATAAATTTTTGGCACTCTTGACTTCTGCATAACGGCGATCGCTTTTAGGCTTTCACTGTTATGACATAGATCCCTTTCTAGCAGTATATTTGGCATCCTGTTCTAGTGGTCCCAGCAGGAGTAGCACAGCATGAGCGGGAGTCCTCAAGGAGAGTTTTCAGAGGGGAGATGCCAGAATGAGAGGGAACTCTGCCCAATCCCCCTTGCAACCTATCAATTTATGTAAACTGCCTTGCTTTCTGCCTGTCTGTGATCTGAATAAGCATCATTTGCAGCATGAAAGTTTTATTGACCTGCTTACTTTGCAACCTCTATCTTTTATTTTATTTTTGCATTCTTTGGTAACCAGGTAAAGTCTGTTTGTTTTTTTGTACTGCCTTATAGTGTTGTGCTGCCTGGTGAGCTAGGTTGGAGCTAGTCCTATTGCTAATAGATGCCTTGTGTATTAAGTTATACTGCTGCATTGGTTCGGTTCTGCTAGGCCTCCCAGCACACCTTTTCATATCAGAGATTTTTACTGTTCTGTTATTGATAGTACTACTTTATTACTATATAGTTCCATTTTGCTAGGCTCCTGAGCAGGAAAGGCAGTGAGGGGAGCAAAGGTGCAGACTGAGGAATGGATAGCCAAAGGGGTAGCTGAAGAAGATACAACTTTCTTCAGGTACATAAGTGAGGAAAGGAAGGCAAGGGAAGGGATAGTGAGGATAAGGAGAGCATCGGGGGGGAAGGGCTATGCAGAATAGGACCAAGGAAAGGCAGACACCCTGAACAGGTAGTTCTGCTCAATCTTCACAGTGGATGGAGGGGGGATGGACCAACAGGAAGCAGCAGGAATAAAGGGAAGGGAGGTGGACACATGTCCCTTTTCAGACTAAAGTGTTCTGAAGAGACTTTCAGTTCTGAAAATGGAACAAGGCTATGGGACTGGACATGTACTAAAAGAACACAGGGTACTAAAGGGTACTAAAAGAACTCAGGGAGGTGCTAGCTGCCCCACTGATGGGCATATTTAACAGCTCTCTGGAAACAGGCATAGTTACAGAGAACTGGAGGAGAGCAGACATGGTACCTCTACATAACAGCGGCAACAGAGAGGAGGCTAGCAACTTTAGGCCAGTCAGTCTCATCTCAGTGGTGGGGAAATAAGTGCAAATCCTGTTAAAGGGAAGGTTGGCAGAGTATCTTGAAACCAATGGGCTGCAAGACCACAGGCAGCATGGATTCAATGGGAAGAGGACATGCCAGACAAATCTTATTGATTTCTTCGACATAGTGACCTGGGAAATATACCGGGGGAGGACAGTGGAAGCAATCTATCTGAACTTTAACAATTCTTTCGACACTGTGCCACATATGAGACTGATACAGAAATTGAGCAGACTAGGGTTGGGATCCAAAGTGATGAACTGGGTTAGAAACTGGTTAACAGATAGAAGACAGTGAATGGCAGTTAATGGCACTCAGTCTAATGATGGGAAAGTGACCAATGGGGTGCCCAGTGCTCAGCACTAGGACTGGTCCTCGTCAATGTCTTCATAAGTGACATTACTGAAGAACTGGAAGAGAAGGTATACCTATTTTGCAGATGACACCAAAATCTGTAATAGGGTAGACATTCAGGAGGGGTAGAGAAAATGTATAGGGATCTTGGGAAATTCAAGGAGTGGGCAAGAGTTTGGATTCAATGCCAAAAAGTGCAAAATCATGCACCTCAGGCACAGAAACCCATGAGCTGATTACAGGATGGTGGGGTACTGAGAATCACTAAGCAGGAAAGGGATCTTGGCGTTAACATATCTGATGATTGCAAAGTGGCAGGGCAGTGTGATAAGGCAGTGGGTAGGGCCAGTGGGATGCTGGGATGCATAGGGAACAGTATCTCCAGCAGGAGGATGGAAGGAGCTAGTGTTGCAGCTATGTCACTTGCTGGTGAGATCCCACCTGGAGTATTGTGTCCAGTTCTGGAAGACGCACTTCAGAAAGGACATAGACAGGGTGCAGGCAGTCAAGAGGGGTGCAACTAAAATGGTGCAGAAGTTGCACCAAAAGCACTATGAGGGGAGACTGAAGTATCTCAACATGTACACCCCAAAAGAGAGGAGAGCAAGGGGCAAGGGGGGACATGATAGAGACCTACAAGTACCTCATGGGGGGTGAACAGGGTATAGGAGAGGGGTCTCTCTCAAATGATAAAGAGTACCAGGACCAGAGAGCATGCAATAAAGTTGGGGGAGGTGTTAAGTGGGATATAGGTAAGTACTATGTCACTGGAAGAGTTGTACAGCTGGAACAGACTGCCAGCAGAGTGGTGGTGGCAAAAACAGTAGGTGCTTCAACCATGCATGGAATAGACTTCATGGAATATTAGGAAATGAGCAGTGAGGAGGGAAGGATCTACAATGCCTGTTCAACAGCTTTCTTGTCGACTGACATCACAGCGACAGATTTATGTCAACTGCAAGTTGTGGTTGACATAAATCCAGCAGAAGACCCGGTTCCTTTTTCCACTGGGGGCTTCACCCCTGAACCCCCCATGCAGGGGTCTTTGCCCCCCCACACCCCCTAACTTAAAGATTATCAACTCCAAGTTGGAATTGATTCAGGAGGGGTGCAGGACTGGTGGAAAGAGTGCCGGGGTCTCGGGCAGACTATTACAGCAAACTGTCGATGTTGTCTGCATCAATGTGTTCACTGTAATAGTGTCACCGAACAGAGTGCATGCCAGGAGGGAGCATCTCTGAAGACCAGTTAGGGTCTTCAGAAACAGACTAGGCTGTGACCATCTGGGCAGCTTGGGTGGGCCAAATGATCCTGTTCTGCCAACAAATTCTATGTTTCTATGAATGGCTTCTGTCATTTTCCAATCACTATTTATGACTGACAGGTCAAAAGGAGCAACCTTTGAAATACAGATTAAAGACAAGTTGATATTTTAACAAGAGGTAGATGGTTGGTAAATGCCATTATAAAGGAAGCTGACAATTTGGATCACTTGGGTATTCATTTTTTTATCACAGTACTGTCTGGGGTAACTACAGAGACCCTATAACATATATAAAGCCCAAGGTTGAGCAGTTAGGTGTTAATTGTGAATGCTCTCAAAAGGCTGTGGGTAATCACACTGTAAATTTTGCAGTTATCACTTCCAAAAGGTTTGCTGCGCTATAGAATCACCGCTAACAATGGCCATTAACATATGCACTGAGTTAGGTCGTATTTTTCAGGTACCAATGCGGTTTTGGAGGGATAGAGATGGAGGACTTCGAGGGGCAATACCCGAGCCCAGTTTTGGGAATATCAATGGTGGGTTTATGACCCCACATTTGTACCTGTGATGGTTGATGGGTGGTTTCTACAGCAGGTCAGATGCAGAGCGTACTCCCCCTCCCACCTGCTAGAGGCTGGCTTGGTGATGTCTTTTGCAGCTGAATAGCATCAGTTTGGTTGGACATCAGCAGACAGACTTTGATTCTATCAGTTGAGGGACTATATTAATGGCTTACTGTGGACTCAACTACAGGGGAAGCCAGGGGATGGATCTTTGATTCCATTTCAGAGGATTTGGACCTCTCCACATGGAGAGTGAGCCATCTCTTTGCTCTATAGTAACTATATACTTGATCAAGAATTTTCCTCCTCTCACATCAAGCAGAGGTGGGAGGAGGACTTGGGGAACTTCCTCCTCACCAATATGGAAGGAACTTGGATGGAAGTTGAGAATATGTTTATTTTTGGTCCCAGCACAAGCTGCCCACTGGAACCCAGTGACTCCCTCATCATGCTGGAAGAACTGCGGTGAATCTCATGCCTCACACGCACATATATTTTGGTCCTGTCCCATCATTGGTCCCTTCTGGAGGGAAGTGGAATCCTACCTAGTTTGAATCTTAAATATACAAACACAACTGGGTCCTGAAAACATAATCATGGGGCTCTACCCAGAGGGTTTGAAGGGGAAAGAGGAATGGTATTTGTGGTTTATTCCAACTATAGTGCTTTGAAATCCCCAACTAAAAAATGGTTACAGCAGAGACCCCCTGAGTTGGCTGACTGGTTGGCTGTGACCTTCCATGTCCAATGGCTAGAGAAACTGACTTTTAGTCTATCACAACAGATGCATAAATACCAGAATAGGTGGAATAAGTGGGACCACTACGAAGGTCTCTCAATTGAACTGGACATGTAGACCTCTATTTATGACATTTGTTGGGGGGATAGTCAGTTACATGGTCATTAGCTATCCATTATAAAACCACCCATCTTGGACCCCTTTTCGAGGACAAGGCATAGTGGACAGGCCTAGGTTGCACTTTACAATACCCAGTAATTAATTACTTTCTTATCAAGGTACAGAAATCTTTTTCTTAGCTGTTTTTTTTTCTGATTCTTCTGCAGCATATTTATTTGAGAACTTAAAAATATCTGTTTTATCTGTTCTAATTTAATGGACTGATTCTCCATCTGAGACCGGTTGATTGTTTTAGTTATATTCTGTTAAGTTATTTTGATAGAATTTTTACAGATGATATCTCATGATAATGTTTATTCAAGCAAAAGGTTTTTCTTGTTGTTACGCAAGCTTACAATATTAATCTGTAATGTAATTTGTGCTGCTTCACAAAAAAAGAAGTATAAAAAAAAACATATGCATACCCTTCTGTGACTCAAACACAGGAAATTCGTATTTTATCTTTGCCAAGTGTGCCACCCCCTATGACATTTCTTTCATGCACTATCTCAAGCATGGTTACTAAAATATCAGATGGGGATTTAAAAAAGGTGAATATTTCTACTGATAGCATATGCCTATAGGAAAACTGGTGTTCTGAGTTCACTGATTTCCCATTTAAAGGGTTTGCCATCTTTCAAATCCCTGCTAGAAAAGAGAAACTAATGAGGGAGGCTTGTGGAAGGACTAATGCTCTATATTAAGGTTTGTAAGAATATCAAGGTCATTGAACACATAAATGTGGAATATAATATTATGCACTTGTCTGTGCTAATAAATAGCTTATGCTGCTTAGTAAGGAATGTTTACATTCCTCCAATTAAGTCTCACTATTACACAGAGGCTCTGTGGGGAAATTTAATGCATTTAACAGAAAAAATATCAATTACTGCTAATAGTGACCTTATTATCGAGGGGGATTTAAATGCCAGAACTGGAGTGCATAATACTCTACAGGATCTATCTATCTTTCTGGCATGTCTTGTGATGACTACTATGTTTCCATATGTCAATCATTGTAGCACTCTCCATCTATTGGTCAGAAAATCCCAGAAACTGACTGCATAAGGACATCTTAAGGAAACCGTGTTTTACTGTTAAATAAGTAAAATGCCTTTTTATTGGATTCAACTGACTGCCTCCAAACATTTGAAAAAAAATCCAATCATTATTCTAGCTTCAACACTTGCTGGGGGGGTAAACATAACTCAAATAAGTAACAATGAATGTGACAAACTTACCCTTTGGACTGTGTCAGCTTCTAGGATACTTTGATCTGACTCACTTCTTTGCTGCCACCACCTTATTATATCAGTAAAATACCTCTGTCCTGCTCACGAACTTGGAATGTCAAACAAAATCATATTTGGTAGGGTGCACTTCAGATGGCAGACTTTAAACAGAGAATTCTCATGTTGCCAGCAGAAATATTGCATTTACCTTTGCAGTGAAGATGCTCAGGCACTGGATCTATAAAAACAGATTATTTACTACTAAATGCTACAGATATTACAAACAGGATATGTACAGTAACCAAAAAGATATACACGTTTACAGGAAAATAAAATACAATTTAAACTGAGTACTGATAGAATAAGTTTACAGTCTAGCCTCACACTAGGATTAATATTAGCCTGCTAGCTAACTTGAAAGAAAACATTCACTAAGACTTCTCTTTCTTCACCCAGATAAGCTAGGTATGGAAGCAGGGCCCTCTGTCCTCTGGCATCACTCACCAAGATAGACCCCAGGTCCTCTTCAGAGGTTACAGGACATCAGAGAGAGAGCAAGAGAGAGAGAGAGAGTAGGGTTTCAAGTCTTTTATTTACATGCTCAGGGCAGTAGGCTGAGCACTCTTCCTGGAGTGATGGCCTTCTTCTGTATTCCCCACGTGAGTGCGTGGTGTGTGTGTGTGTGTGTGTGTGAGATAACAGTTGCCAGGCCAAATTGCCTTTTTATCACCTTGCAACATCATCACTCACAGTTTTATACCCCTGTTTACATCCTGGCTGCTTGATGTCTTTGTGGGAAAGCAGCACCCTTCCATCTGGCCACTGTTTTTCCCTTGAGGTTTCCAAGACTAGCTGCTGGGACATGTGACCTGCACTCCATTTTGTCTGTCCTATGCCATTCCAAACTGAAAGTCTTATATGAAAAGAAGTAGAAACAAAAACAATTACAGTATACAAAAAGGAGATTATATTAAATGGTCATATTCCTGTCACAATGGGTAATAAATATTTTTTTAATAATGAGCACCCTTTTTTGTTTGGAAAATGTCCATGCTTTCCATTTAGGATTGTGCAAAGTTGGTTAACTTCACTTTGCATATTTTGTTTTGAAAATTTGATGCAATTCACAAAGTTAATCTGCCCTGTGAAGTTCCAATTCGCAATATAGGGCTAACTTCAGGAATCGAGATGTGCGAAGTTGGAAAACTTAGCTCATCAAAATAATCCGCAAATTGCATGAAATTCACAAATTATTTTGTGGATGTAAATCACAAAGTTTCACTCGAGAAGTTCCGAATTTTGCCCATGAATGGTAGAATTTCACCCATGAATGGCAGAATGTTGCCAAGAATGGTGGAATTTCGCCATTTGCGGCCAAAATCCCATCATTCTAGGGTGAAATTCTGCCATTTGCAGGTGAAATTCCGCACTTTGCAGCAAAATTCTGCCCCAAAACCCCACAAAGTCCAATAGGTGAATTTTAAGACTATTTGCAACATTTTACGGATAGCTCCACAGAACCAAATTTTCCAATTTCGCCGGAACTTCACTGGCAGATTTAAACTTCACTGTATCTCTTTTCACAAATGGCAAATTTGGTTACTTCACCAACAAAGTTGGGACCACAGGAGAAGTTTGCAATGTACCATGGGATTGGAGGTCACATGGTACTGAAATGAACTACATTCCATGTGGAGGCTACGTTCAGAGCAGTCTTGTGAAGAGAGAGTTGGAGTGAAGTCTATCCCCACTTGTCTCATTAAAAAAAGTTAGAAACTGCTCTAAAAGTGGGGTATTGTGAAACAAATCACATACAAAAAATATCTAGTGCCTTGTGCAACTTGAATGTCATTGTAGTTTTGTAGATGTTTTAGTTGAAAGTAGTGGTTTTGTTTTGTCTATTGAAACAGTGCTATGTGGTAGAAGGAAGGTGCTTCAGCTAGCAAACAAGGCAACCCTGTGAGCACTAGTCTGAGTTGTTTTCTTCAGTCTTTCTTCTTAATTATTTTTGTCTGTGGTCTGTGCTTTATCATTTTATTTCTCTAGTACAGTTTTGGGTGGTTAAGTGAACTATTTTTGTTAATCTGTTTCCATATTGATTGTTGTTATTTAGTTGAGTTACTGAAGTGACAGTGTTATTCACAATAACTTGTTTTGAATTACAATTGTCGTGTGTGCCTTGTTAATCCCTGCTGTGTTACAAATAAAACCTTTTTTTGTAGTTTTACTGTAGCTGCTGTTATCGCAGTAAACTGTTCAGATCACACTGCCAATCCCTCTGATGAGGTGTTGTCTGCTGCTGCTTGTAATTAGTTTACTGTTGTGCTTATTTAATTTTTACCTTCCAATACTGAAAATTTAAGTATGTAAAATGACTGGAAAGAGACACTCCAGTGAAGTAAGTAAGTAAATAAGTGAATATGTAAAATTTTATTTCTTAAGCACCCAATCCCAGAGGCTCTGGGTGCTTCACAGGAGGAGCATCAGAATAATTTATAATAATTTTAGTCAGAGTCAGTTAAATTAAAATACATAATAAATAATCCATAATAAAAGCTCTAACCCCCTCATTAAAAGTCAGTGGACACCGAGTGCCTGCTTAAATAGATGTGCCTTGAGGCTCCACTTAAAACTCTCCACAGAGCCTCCCTTAGAGATCTTGGCAAGGAGTTCCAGTGGACAGGCCCTGCAACCTCAAAGGCGTAGTCTCCAGAAGTCTTGAGCTGTGCCATTGGAACCATCAGGAGGCCCTCTGTGGAGGAATGGAGTGAGTGCACCGAGAAGGCAGGTGTCAGGAGGTCCATCAGCTAGCCAGGACCTGAACCATATAAGGCCTTTTGATGAGCAAGTCCACCTTGTAGGCAGTTCTCCACCTGACTGGCAGCCAGTGCAGCTCTCACAAGACTGGGGCCTGAGCGGCCTATGAAGACCTGTCAACAACCTGGCTGCTGCATTCTGAACCAGCTGCAGTATGTACCCCACTGACCCTGAAGTAAAGAGCGTTACAGTAATCGAGTCAGGATGTAACAAAAGCATGCACCAGTGAGGGCAGACCATCAGGCAGGATTAAGGGTTTAATCCCGGTGACATTCCTTAGGTGGTAAAAAACATTCTGGATGATGGAAGACACCTGAATATCAAGTGTCAAACCGTCATGAAGGATGACACCCAGATTTCACAGCTTATTGGCTGCCACCAGTGAGGTGGCACCCAGGAACAACCCTGTTCCTGCTCCAGTGGTAACAACATCCCACTGATGACCAGGCTCAATCACTAGTACCTCCATCTTGTCCGGGTTGCACTTCAGCCAGTTAGAGGACATCCAGTCCTGGATCTCAGATAGGCATTTATTTAGCACATCCACAGTGTCTGATGTCCCTGGGCAAAGGACATATATAGCTGGGTATCATCTGCACAGCAGTAAAAACCCAGACTGTAACACCTGATGATGTCACTCAGGGGCAGCATGTACACTGCAAACAGCATAGGCAACAAGATCAAACCCTGAGGAACTCCACAGGTCAGAAGCTTTGAGCAGGAGGAGAAATTCCCCAACACTACCCAATGCTTCCTGCCTGTCAAAAAGGACTCAAACCAGATGATGACTTTGCCAGTGAGTCCACAGAGCTCTCTAAGGTGGTCAAGCAGCACCATGTGGTCTATGGTGTTGAATGCTGAAGAGAGTTCAAGGAGAACAAAAATTAACTGCTGTCCTCTATCTCTCACCCTGAGGAGATCATTTTGCACCCTGACTAACACTGTTTCAGTGCTATGCTTTCTCCTAAATCCAGACTGGAGTGGCTCATAGATGTCAAAAGGTGAAGCTGCAAAGTCACCACATTCTCCACTACCTTCCCCAAGAATGGAAGGTTGGAGACAGGTCGATAACTTGCTAAGATGTCAGGGTCGAGAGTTGTTTTTTTCAGCAGGGGCCTTACCAAAGCTTCTTTCAAGGCATCGGGGAACAGCCCTTCAGAGAGTGAACAATGGACAATCTCAGTGAACACTGGACCAATGGACTCAACACGTCCCACTAGGACATGAGTCAGGCCCAGGTCCAGGTCACAAAAAGTGGGTACATACAACAATCCAATTGCAAGAGAATTTTCATAACACATAAATACAATGCTCAATCAACAGAACCAGTAAGAGGAAAAAAAATAATATTTGATGGAAAAAAAGACAACAGTTAGACAGTTCAGTACTTAACATGCTAACCAAGGTGCCTTTCACAGCCTATTAAGGTGAACAAAGTATGCATATGCAGTAATTAACATGTGGGTCTCGGGGTAAGAAGCACAAGTAATTTTGCATAAGATCAAAAAAAAGTCCGGGGAAAACAGGAGTATACCAAATGGAAGGAGAAATAGTGTTGCTTCATAAGATGTCTATGTCTAACCAGTTGGGCCAGAGAAGGGAGTGGGGACACAGAGATCCAAGAGTCAGTTGGACTATTAGAGTATTGTTCTGTCCTAGTGAGTGTTTTATACTTGACATAAATAGGCCTATTAACCCAGGTATCCAGACTTCCTTAGGGAAATCATGGGCATTGTTCCAGAGGGCTTGGGGGGTGATGGGAGGGGTGCCAAGGGTGGTATGTACAATCACTCACTGATGTATCAATGTGCCTCCAAAAGAAGGCACCACTGATAGCCAACAAAAAGGGAGAAATAAGGACCCTGGTTTGTTGGCTGAAAGTCAATTGGGGGAAAGAAATTGGAGTAACAGGATGGGAGCATGAAGGGGAAGCTCGAAATAGAGCTTCCTACTCAACAGAGACACAGGATGCTCCTGGGTAAGTTATGATCAAAAAGGGGGGGTTATGAAGTTGCTTCAACCATTGGGTTTACGCTGAAGGGTGCTACAATGAAACTTGTACAGAAATGGATTCCAAATGGTCAAATATTCCTTCAGTTTGCCCACTATCAGGTGGGAGGTTCTTTCATAATAAGCAGTGAGGGACAAGAGATTGAACCACTCCTCATAAGCAGGAGGATGAGGATCCCTCCAATGTCTAACAAGTACCCTTTTGGCAGCTACCATTGCTCCATTTATTCACAAAAGCTGGGGCCTAGTCAAGCTAGAACTGGTTTGGAGTAAGCCAAGAAGAGCCAGTTGAGGCTCTCAAATCCCTAGGTTAGGGAGTACCAATGAGCAGGTAGCCCATATTTTACTCCAAAAGGACTCGATGGTGGGGCAAGACCAGAGGATATGTGTTAAAGTAGCTTTTAGGGAGGAACACCTCCAGCAATCACTATTATTTAATAGCCCTGCTCTATAAAGCCAATGGGGGTTCTATAAGCCCTATGAAGATTTTAAATTGGAGTGATTTAGCCTGCAACTCTGTGGATGCCTGATATGCATTTGACCATACTTGGGTCCCTTTCGGGGGGGGGGATTGTTATGCCAAGCTCTAGCTCCCACTTTTCTCTTGTGCCTATGGGTGGAGGTGGAGGGCTAGCTTGTGCCCAAAAATTCTTCAGTTTAGCAGAGAGGGGCTGTGTAACATCTAGAGCGGCAATGCACTGTTCAGGTTTCTGTGGCTGTGGGAGGGTATAATCCTGCAAAATTTTTGGTTTTACAAGATTCTGGATTTGTAAGTACCTCCAAAATTGAGACAGAGCCAGCTGATATCTGGCTTGAAGGTTCTTAAAGGAACAGAAGCAACCTGTCTGTGGGTCAAAGAGGTACTGAAATACTGAAATGCCACAGGCTTCCCAGTTCTTCCAAGAAACCATTTTTTTGTCAATGAGCAAGTTTGGGTTATGCCTAAAAGGTGAGGTCTGATAATCCCAGTCAAGAAGCTTAGTATATTTGTTCCAGATGTACTTGGTATAATGTGAACAGTGGAAATTTCTGTATAAATAGACCAATCTGGGAAGAGTAATGCCTGCACAGCCAGTAACCAGCCTAGGGCCAGTTCCAAAGACATCCAACTGGGTAAGGGCAAAGTTAATTAGGGTGTGTAACAGATCAGCACCTGGCATAAAACTGTAAAGTCATGATAAACCCGCATGTCTGGCAGTCCAAATACATCCTGCTTCCATGGCCTTTGTAAAGTCTTAAGTTTTATTTTAGGAGATTTGCCTTCCCAGATAAAAGTGGTCAATTTATTCACTAGTTTCTGAAAAAAGACTCATGGAATGGAAATAGGTACATTTTCTAATATATACTGTATTTTTGGGAGGGCAGTGAGTTTCAGGGCATTGATCCTGCCCCAAAGAGAAAGGATATGGACTTTCCAGTGGGTTATGTCAGATTCTAGAGTATCCAGCATTTTATGAGCATTGCCCGCTACTAAGGCAGGGATGGTGGGTTTAATAATAATACCTATGCAGGTCACACCATCCGGCGCCCATTGGTAGTTATAAGCTGCAATCATATCAGCTGTACAGGGCTGTTAAGGGGTAACAATTGAGACTTTGCAGCATTTATCTTATATCTGGACGGGGCAGAATACTCCCTGATTATGTCTTGAAGGGCAGGAAGAGACACAGTTGGATTGGACAGGTAGAGGGTAATGTCATTGGGAAAGAGTGCAGTTTTATGGGACAGATCTCCTACTTTCAGGCCCGCAAAACAGGGATCTGCTCTAATTTTAATTGCCAAGGGTTCCACTGCCAGCAAAAATATGAGAGGGGAGAAGGGGCAGCCCTGCCGGGTCCCTCCACCCAGGGGGAAGTAAGGAGAAAGCACAGAGTTAGTTAGGATGGCTGCAGTAGGCGATGTATAAAGGAGTCGTACCAAGGAGATAAAGGATGCTGGAAAGCCAAATCTGGCCATGGCATCAAACAAGTAGGCCCACTCCACCCTACCAAATGCTTTTTCAGCATCTAAAGAAAGGGTGGCAGTGGGCTGAGTGAGGGAGTGTGTGACCCATAGAAGGTCTAGTGTTCTCTGGATGTTATCAGACCCTAATCTCCCTGGAACTAAACTAACCTGATTGGAGTGGATTAACATGGGCATAACATGTTCCATCCTTTTGGTTAAGACCTTGGAAAATATTTTTGCATCTACATTGAGTAGTGTGATCGGCCTAAACTGAGAAAGTGCTATCTTTTTTGGAATAAGGGTTATAATTGCTTGGGAAAATATGGGAGGAAGTGTCCCCCTTTCCCATGCTTTATTGAACACTAGGGCTAGCCTAGGGGCTAATGCATCCGAGAAAGTAGCATAGAATCAGGTAGGAAAGCCATCAGTACCATGGGTCTTACCCTGTAACATACCACAGATGGCTTGAGCAACCTCATCTGGGTGGATTGGGGCTGTAAGAACTGGCAGATAATGGGAAGGGACCTGAGCCAGGGACAGGTCTGCATAGAAAGCAGATTATTGTTCAGACATGGGGCTAACTTCCAATGAGTAAAGGGGAAAATTAAAAATTCCAAAAAGCCTCATTAATGTCATTTGCAGCTGTTAATGTATTTACCTGGGCATCAACAATTAATGGGTTGCATTTTTCCTGGTCTTGGGCCTAGAGATTGGCAGCTAACAGCTTCCCTGGACATTCTGTTACTTCCCAATATTTTTGATTCAGCCTGTAAAGGGCATAGTCTGTTTTATATTGCAAGATGTCTTCTATTTCAGTTTTAATCCTAGTAATCTGTTCTCTGGTATGATGATTTGTTTGGAGATCCTGTGCTGCTAGTAATTCGAGACCTTTTAGTTCTTCTTCCTTAGCCTTAAGAGTAGAGTCATGTTGTTTCTTAATACAGGCTGCATGGGCTATCAGTTTACCCCATAGTACCACTTTGACAGCTTCCCACTGAGTAGCGTGAGAGCACTCTGGGGTGTCATTAAGAGAGAAATAGTCCTGAATGGCCTGCCTTAGCCAGAGTTGGGTCTCTTCTAACTGTAATAGAGTGGTATTAAGAGTCCATTTATTATGTCTATTAGCTGTAACATCCCAGGCAAGGGAGAAAGTGACTAGGGCATGATCTGAAATCAGGGTATTTCTCAAGGATACTCTCCAGGTCCTGTGGAGTAAGTTGGATGATGTCAATATAACATCAGTCTGACTATACAAGTCATGGGAAGAAGAGTAACAGGTAAAGTCCACATCCATCGGCTGGAGGGTACATCATATATCATGCAGGCCTAGGACTTGAAGGAGTATGGTCACAGCATGTCCGGTCTCTCTGAGGAAGGTCGCCTCCAATAATGATGGATGCAGGAGTCTCGGGTAGTTCGGTTAATACCATCTGATAAAACTGGAGATCAGGTGCATTGGGGGCATATATGCTATGCAATACCAGAGGCATACCTAGATAGCTGCCTGTCAGCAGTAGAACTCTCCCATCTGAATCCTTCTGTTCCTGTGAGATGCCTAAATGCAGACCCCTCCTACATAATATGGCAACTTCTCTTTTTCGGGTCGGATGTGCATTGTGGTAATACTGGCCTACCAACATACAACCCAAATGTTTGCAGTCCCTGTCCAACAAGTGCATCTCTTGTATGAGGGCAATGTCACATTTCATATCGTTAAGGTATTGAAGACTCTTCCCGTGCTTTCTTGTGCAATTGAGACCCCATGTATTCCATGAAACAATCTTCAGATGGTTGACACTGGGCATCTCTGCCAGAGAGGTGTACACCCTAGTACATAGCTCTATTCAAATACACCCCCCCAATTCCTCAATATCCCCCTCTCAACTCCTTCCCATCCCACTTAATATAATACAGGACACTTCCCAAGAGTAACCAGTGGAGATACATGGGGGAAGACCCTGAGAGGTACTGTAACTCCCATCCTTTGGAATTATAGGAAACATATGGAAGGCTGGTAACTCTCTTAGAGGAGAGGGCTAATGGCGTAAACACAATAAAAACAGAAAGAAAATATCCAGAAACTTCTACAAGCGGTCCAACTCCCAGTGGAGGCTCACTGGTCACTTCCCTATTAGGAGATATTGGGGGGGCTATTAAGCCACTGCTCACTTGGGTCCTGGGCACTTCAATAAACCAAGGGGTGACTCCTGCCATCACCTGCTGTCCCTTCCCTGTCTGGCCAAATGAGGATGAAGTAGATAGAGTGGAAAAGAGGTAGTAAATATGAAGACACAAAAAGTTTGAAGTTAGCTCACTGGACATTTTCAAGCTGAAGTACCGGAATGGTGGTGGGCAGGAGGGATGGGGAAGCCAAACCATTTCCCCTCATGCGCAAGGAATAGCATGACTAGGGAAAGCAGCACTTGGGTGGCATGCCACAACATAGTAAGAGTTAAGAAAACATAGTGTCAAAGGAGAAGAAAACATCCCACCAGGTAGCAGACTAGAAGTTCAGCAATACCACAAAAGGGGGGTGCCATCGGGCCCATTAACTAATGAGGCCAAGGAGCTTCTCTGGGTGTAAACCACAAAGTTTCAACTCATAAACAGTATGCCAATGCAAACATTGAAAACAAAACATATTCAACAAGCAAAAGAATTAAGGAGAAGCAAGCGAGGCTTAAAATTCCCACAATACTTCTTCCCCTCCACTTGCTTCCCTATAGTTAGCAGGAACACAAGTTGATATTGAAACAGACAAGCAGCCATAAAAATTGTTTAACAAGGATCATACTAAATGGAAGTGAAAGCAGTATATCCCCAAAAAGTGGTGAAGGTCTGTTGATGGCTAGTATGGTGATTTTAACATGAGAGTCCGCTGCCATGATCAACCACAGCTGTAGCCAAAAGGGGGGGATACAACATAGAGGGGTTGGGGAAAATCCTTGGGGAGTTCATCCTCCAGAGATGAGGGGGGTAGGAAAGATAATCAAAGACTGGAGCAGCCCTCTCGAAGATCACGTGAGCACAATCCCAGCTCACTTAAGGAATAATTGCTCTGTGGCACAGATTCCAGTCCCAAATATAATGATGCACCCTGATGAGAGAATGGAGTTAAATACTTGCTCCCAAATCTACTGAACTGAACCCTGGAAAATACAGAGATGCAGGAGCCAAAGGAGTCTCAAAAAAGGATGCAAATATATTCACCCATCCCCCAGGTTCCACTCTTACATAAGTCTACCAGTTCAGGGAAAAAAAGGGGAGCAACAGATGGGGAGCTTACTAAAATGAGGTTAAGAAATCCAATTAGAAGCAGTGTTCCTTTGCTAGGGGCTCTAGTAAAATCATTCAACTCTAAATTAGTATGCTTCAGTGTCAGGGAGGGTTGAGGCAGAAAACACAAATGGGTTAGAGGATCAAAGCTATGGTGTGCGTGTAAGTGGCCATTGCTGAAAAGTTCAAGCGACATGTTGGTAATGTGAGGAAGTATTTTTTCATGGAGAGGGTTGTGGATGCAGGGAAAAGCCTCCCTGAGCAAGTCGTGGAGTCAAGAACAGTGGGGGAATTCAAGAATGCATGGAATAGACTTAAGGCAGTCCTAGTGGGGGGTAGGAGGAAGTAAGCTGTTGGTTAACTAGGATCTGCAGCTTATTTGTTAGGTAGGAAAATGGGCAGACTAGGTGGGCCAAGTGGTCCTTATCTGCCGTCAAATTCTATGTTTCTATGTTTCTATATGGTTAGCTGCATGAAGGACCTGCAACAGATTTTGAGCAACAGGGGAAATGTGTAAAGTCAAAGAAAAGAGCAGTAATTACAGGCTGCCCAGCAGTACCTCCAATGGAAAGGGTTTTAGGCAGCACAACCTTTCAGGTAGTAACAGCAGAAGTTGCACCAATCCCTTCAGGCACTCCAAGATCCACCTGTTCTCCCTGGGTCTGGTGTGAAGTTACTGGATGAGCCACTGATGAGGACAATCCAAAATGGGCTTGTAAATAGCTATCTGCCTCCTCAGATATCTGAAATTGTACCATGTGACCCTCGATTGTAACAACTAGGGTGGCCATGTAAAGGAGAAAATATGTAAGCCCTCTGTTCCACAAGCCCTGCTTAATCTTATCGAAAGCTTGGCACCTTTCCAGGATTTTCCTAGGGTAGTCAGGGTAAAAGGAGGTCCTAGATCCATTAATCACAATATTCTTCAGATCCCTGGCTTTGGTGAGGATTAATTCTCTATCCTGAAACCAGAGAAGCTTGATGATCAGCGTTCGGGGTCTAGCAAGCGATTTGTTGTTCTGGGCTCTGTGAATGTGGTGGGCTCGCTCTACCTCAAAGTCATAGTCTTTGGGGGCTAGGTGAAGCCATCTGTAGAGGTTATTATAGAGGTATTGGATGGGGTCTCTACCCTCAGATCCCTCGGGAAGGTATACCATTAGGATGGCGACTGAATTTTGTTGCCGCCATTACAGCTCAGCAACAAGGCCACAGTGAATGGGGAGAGCTTGATTTTAGATCACCCCTCACTCTTGTCACCCTTTGCCCCCATGCAGTTTCTACCCCTTTGGGGTGAAGCCCCCCACAAAAAAACAACTGTTTCCTGGGAGTGCACTTTGGCACTGTAACTCTTGGGAAACATAATGCCTGGCAATGGTGTCGACAACATGTTTTTGCCATGACATGGGTGAACCTCTCAGGAAGGCCTAGGATTCAAATGTTTTTCCTTCTGCCTCTGCCCTCCAAATCTTCCAATTTTGCTGTGAGCCAGGCAATCTAGTTCTCTGTGGCCTGAAGTCAGCGATCCTGTATGGAGTTATGTTCCACTGCTTTGGCTATGGAGGCTTCCGTTTGACTCACACAGCCAGCAAGAGTAGCTAAGCTGGCCTGAGTATCAGTGACCGTGATTTTAATGGCTTCAACTGATGCCGCAATTTGTTCAATCAGGAGATCTTGTTGAACCAGGTCAGGCACGTTAGCATTATGACGTTTCGTGGCTGCCATCTAACAGACCTTGCTTGATATCATCTAGAGCATGGCAGTTATGGGGCAGGAATTTCAGATGAGTAATTTTGTCATCCACTAAACTGCATGTTATGAAAGCATAAGAAAATGCCTAGCTTTCATAATGTATGGTTTAGCGACTGCTGAAATTAATAATCTGAATTAACTTCTGAACAAATTATTTGCTCAGGGAGTTGCTGCATCTAGGGGCCTCTCAGGGAGTTACATATGCTTTCCCTTTTCTCCCAATTTGCTTTCCCTGTTCTCCCAATTTACTAAGTACCACAATTCTCCTTCCTGTGATGTCAGTGGGTCCATGTGTCACCTGACTTGTCATCTCTGACATTACCAGGTAGGCAACCACCACGCAGGACTAGCGACTCAATCCAGCACAGCTTGCATCGGTGCTGAGAGAGGACATGTAGACATGACACACAGTTGCCTCAGGAGGTTAGGGCAGCACTGGAGAAGACCACAGTGTAGAGTGGAGCTGCTGTGCAAATTCACCTTTATTGTCTAGAGATGTACCATGTGACCTGCAGAAGCTCTTCCATACAACCTTGAGACACTTGTTTACTAGTAGCCTCATTCTGACCAAAATTTGCGTTGGTGTTCCCCAAGCGCAAAGTTACAGGTGAGGTTGCCAGGTGAAGTTTCCCAAGCATATTTCTTATTAAACAGAAAAACTCTGAATTTATCTATGAAAGCAAATTGGGTGAATTAGCCTCAACTTCATCTTCGAATTAAAACTTCACGACAGCTCTATTTCCACTTTGCTACCTTAGCCATGCAATGGTCCAGTTTCTTGATCCAATTCAAAAAAGGCAAATTTCCTGGAACAAATGTAACCCTTAGTACTTTTATGGGAGCCTGAGAGAGGTGAATCCCTGCTACATCTGAAATGTCTACACTTAAGGAACCCAGTTTAAGACACATGCGTTTGGTAATGTTCAGCTTAGCCCTGGAGGTTTTGGTTTTGGAAAATTCCTTTATAATGTTTAAATGCACATATTCTTGAATGAACATCTACTATATATAGGCAAAAATCCTTGGCGTAGGCCGCTACTTTCAACAGATGTGATGACATAGGTAGGGAAATACCCATCACTCTCCAGTCTACAAAGATACTTTTAATAAGTGGTTCCAGGGAAAAAACATACAACAAAGGGTTTTATGGACACACTTGATGCACTCCAACCAAAATAGGAATATCTCTACCCACAAATCCATTCATAATAGGTAGAACGGACCATACAGTAGCATCAGAGTATAATAAAAAAATTTATAAAAAGCTCAGGAATGCCATAAAGCATCAGCAAGTTGGAATAAGAAACAACCAGTAGAAACCTTGTTGAAAACCTTTTCCAAATTTAATGATGAGAAAAGACCCTGAACCAGATTATTGTTAGTTTTTTCCATAATGTCTCTGAGGATGTAAAGATTTTCCTGTATTGATTAGGAATGGAGCAGGTTTGCACTGGTTCAATCAGCTCCTGAGCTACTCCCTGCAATCTATTGCTGAGAATTTTAGACAGAATCTTAAAACTGGAATGTAGACGACTAATAGGTCTCCAATTAGCCAACAAAGCATTATCCTCTTTTTAAAAAGAAAAATAAGCAGTGCCCTTCCAAATGTAGGAGAGGAGCTGAGAGAATCCAGTAAATACTGCAACACTTGATACAAGAAGACAGAGCATCTCCAAATACTTTATAAAAATAATAAGGTATCACATCTATCCCAGGGGAGGGACATGTGTTTAACCCTTTCATGACTTGCCCAACATCTTCCACCGTAAGTTTAGCTAGTAGAGTATCAATAGTCTTGCCTGATAATGGTGGAATATTCATTTTCAGAAAACCATGCAAACTCATTCTCTACTACAGGAATCTTACTAAAAGTATCTTGTATGAAGTCCTCCACAACTTTCACAACTAGGGGAAGTAGCCAAAGAGGGACACGTGGACTGTCCACTAGCCCTAGGTTGCCTGTGGAGCTGTGTGATGTGTACTGAGTCTCCCTGAATGGAATTGTACTGTAGCGTGCTCAGTGCCCCTAGAGAATATCCCAGATTCCAAGATTGCAGTCATGCTGGGCTGCTGTCTGCTTGGGCTCTGATGCCTAAGCTGCCTTTGTTAATAGTTGCGCTCTTTTGAGTACTTTTCAAGAGAGCTTTTAGCTTTTGGTTAAATATCTGAATAACTGTGGGAGAGTCTTGTTTTTATTTTCTCATTTTAGTTATTTTTAATTGTTTATTTAGTGTAGGGAAGTAGCATTAGGTAAGGCTCAAGAAGTGAAGAAGAATAGTAGTTTAGGTTTTCTTTTTAAAAATGGTGGATTTTGAAGAAATAGTCCACTGCAGTCATCTTTTAAATTGCTCGTTTTTGAGTTACAAAAGAGCTAACGGAAGTTCTTTTGGACACTCACCTAAAGAGGCTTGGTTGTGGATCACTGAAGACAAGGTGCTGCTGGAGGTTTGGAGTGCTGGCCCAGCATTTGTTGCTGCAGTGTGATCAAAGGAGTGGTCCCAGTGAGGAGGAAAGTTTGCAACCTGATTTCTCAGGTGGCTGCCTTGAAGGCTTAGTGGGGATCTTCTGTGCTGGGGCGATGGTTGAGAGGTGGGGGTAACTGGTGAGGCAGGACCCAGAGGTGGGAGCTCTGCTGCCTCCTGGGAGAACTCCACCTGTCTCCCCGTTGTCCTGGGTGAGCTGTTGAACTGATCCTTGGGCCTGATAGAGGTGGCCCATCTGCATTTCATCTCTGTCGGGGTGAGGGAACACCAGTTTGGTGGACTCTTCCCTGCATCCATTGAATTTTCTTTATCCTGACTTCCATGAGTTGCCTGCATTTGCGGACTTTGCCAGGGCAAATTTGTTGCCTCTTCAGTAGCCCAGATAAAGAATTGTAAATCTGGTGAGAGCTTTTTTCCCTCTGTTTGGAACTTCTCTGATCCGTGAAGGTGAGTGCCTATTGCTAATGCCTTTGTGGTCGAAGCTACTACACTGGGTGTGACAGGGGCAATAGCTCTGCCTTGTACTGCTACCCCATGAGCCCAGTCACCATCTGACCAACCCTGAGACCCCCCATGGATTACCCCCTGTGGCAGGGCTGAGAAGGGAGTCCCTCTCTCAGAGAACAATCCAATTCCAGGGAAGGCGGTGGAGGAGGACTGATGAGATATGGAGTTTGAGACATCATGGACCCCCTGGACACCACTTTACTCTTTTCTTGTCCTCCCTCCCCTCCAGTATTGAGCCTGGGCACACATGTGTGGGGGTACTCACATGCCACACCCGTTAGCTGCCTGTCTTCCTGTCCTGCACTGCCCCCAACCCCCACCAGAGGGTGATCGACAGGTGGCATGACAGTCTCTCCTTCCCTCCCTCCCCAAGAGGAGAGGAGAACAGTCCTCCAGATGCTCAATCCTCTCTCACCCCTGCTGACCCCCAGTGGCCTGGGCTCATTCCACAACTCGGGTCGCTGGTGTGGTGTGAGGTATGGTGTCCATTGCCTCAACCTCCAGTGACACTGGACCAGCCACCTTTTTGAATTCTTTAACTGTTCCTTTGTTAAGCATATCACGTTT
Source organism: Neoceratodus forsteri (assembly GCA_016271365.2). Lineage (NCBI taxonomy): Eukaryota > Metazoa > Chordata > Ceratodontiformes > Ceratodontidae > Neoceratodus > Neoceratodus forsteri. The sequence goes on along the minus strand of CM028129.1, from coordinate 229,136,316 downwards.
CTTAATTTTAAGCTCCCTCCATTTAGAAAAATATTTCTTGTGTTCTGTTAAAATAGTTCATCAAGTTGTTGAATATGTTTATCCTTTTCTACCTCCTTTTCCTTATGTTTTTCATTTCTCCATGACTGGTACAATATTATCACACCTCTTACTGTACATTTCATTGGGTTCCATAGTTTTGAGACCTGAGTTTGTCCACTGCAGTTAAAGTACCAATATTCTTTTATTGCATTTCTTATTGCATTAATGAAAGTTTCCTCATGCAATAGTTTGTTATTGAAGGACCATTACCTATTATATATCCTATCAGGGTTATTTAAGTCTAGATGTACCAATGCATCAGGGATTTTTTTTTTCTTTTTTCTTTTAGCTTTTGTTGACCAGGTAAGTGCACTAGACAAATCCTGCCTATTTTCAGGCACGACCCGGGGAAGGGGGATACAGATGAATGCCAATTGACCTTGAACCAGATTAAGCTGTTGGTGGTATTTTTAGTGAATGAGGGAAATTTGGCCAGGACACCGGGAAATTTCCCCTACTTCCTGCTTCCTGTGAGCAGGGGGGACCCATTTTCTGGTGGGACCAAGATGGCGGAGGAGGAGGACAGTGGAGGAGGACATGCTGTGGCTGAGTTAGCAAGGCTCAGCGAGGAACATGGTACGGCTTTCCGGATGGCTGCAGAGAGCAGTGGAAGTAGGACGGATGTTGCTCAACTCCTAAATCATCCGTGTGGGGACAGTGGTACGGCTGGGATGCACCTTGATGGTGGCCAGCATAGCGTACCAGAATCCCTGCAGCCTGAAGTATTAGTGCATGATACGGAAGTCATTGGGAGTGTGGAATTGGAGCAAAACCGTGAGTTTCTGATGGAGCCTGGGATCTCGGGAGAAATGATGGGCGAAAATGCTGCAGTTTTGTGTGGAGCTCCAGCTCTTTCGCAAGGGTCTGAGGAGCTTAATGTATTGTTGGAAAAAAAACGTCAGCTGATAAAAGAAGCTTTGGCTGAGTTCAATGAATTAAAACAACAAGCTGAGGAGGATCGAAAAGGAAAAAGGCCCGTTTTGGACTCTCCTTCGGGCCTACCAGGTACTGTGCCTAAGGTTCTAAAGGCCCCAGTTTTTAGATCAATCGACGGATGAAACCCCACCTCAGGATGCTAATCTGGTGGTTAATGAATCCTGGTCCCTCAGCAAGCTCTCCAGGAGGCAGGTTGGATACAATCAGATGAGGAGGCTGGATAGCCGACCCAATAATCCTCTGCCGGAACAAGCGTAGCAGATGGGGAAAAGGCCAAATCTGCATCAAGGGATGCTGTATCTAGCTATGGGCCAGACTGTTTTGAAACTTCCTCTGTAATAACTGTACACTCTTCTTTATGTGTGTCTCCTCAAACCAGTATTTCTAATTTACTATCAAATGGTTCTTTGCTATCAGAGCCACGTTAGGACAAACTGTCACTCCTGAAGCTTTTAAGTTATGCAAATGTTTTGGGTTCTGAGTTAAATCCAGTACAGGATCAGCCTGTTATCTCACAACCCCTGTTACATTTGCTAGTTTATTTAAAACCAGTTACTTTGGCAAAATGAAGGAATGCAGTGCGCTTAAGGTTCCTAGGTCCTATGGATGGTATGCCAGATCGTTTTATGTAGGAAGGTTTTGATTAACAAATGCTGGGTTTTTCTCCAGGGGAGTGTATGCCCTTATACACACCCTAGGGATAACAATTATGACATTAGTTTTCGACACCAGATTTGCTAAATAAATTTTGGATGAGATATGCTCTTTTAAAACTAACCCAGCTTGGTTACATTTTCAGGCTATACCTCTCACTAAACAATCCTTTAAAGTAATAAATGTACTTTTTCGGAATGAGGGAGTAAATGTAGAAGATATAACGACTGGGTGAAAAATGTACTGTTCAGGGAATCCTGAACCTATATTGGATGATGAAGGTTTCTGGAATGGAGGGTGAGATATAAGGTTAATCTATTTCAAAACGATGAAGGTCTACAGCATTTACCTAGTTGTTTCTATTTGGGTCGGGATAAGGTTTTATTTTTATCCAGGCCAACCAAGACATTGTTATAAGTGTGGCTCTCTAGGCACCTGAGTAGGATGTGTGAAGTGGTAAAATGTGCTCAATGTGGAGAACAAGGACATGTCCTTACTGACTGTCATCACCCCAGTAAGTGTTCACTGTGTGAAGATGTACATTCTTTGTTGATTGCCCTTTCACTGCGCAAAAATAAATCTGGAGACTACAGTATTCAAGATTTTTTACATCAATCACGGCGGTTAAAGCTGCCCTTAGGAATAAAACCCTACCACACATTCTGGGAGACCTCAACCACATATTTCTGGTAATCATGGTTGTGCATTGATTCAAAAGAACCTCAGTCGCAGATACACCCTGATGTTTCTGAGCCTCTGTCAGCACACAAAATCCTGTCTCTCAAGTGGAGGTTTCTAGCGGTAGTTTGATTTCAATGCCTCTACCGCCTCCCGCCTCAAGAGGCCTTTATTTGGTATCTTCCAGAAGACGTAGTCTTCGATCTGGCAATATTAGTATGGTGATTTCTGAACCCCCTATGACGGCTACACATAATCCTTTTATTGTATTACAAGATGACACAGGGACGGAGTCTGACTCAGTTTCTGTAAATTCTCACAACATGATGGTACATCTGATATAGACCAAAATTTGGCAAAACTGATTTAGGCAGAAAGAAAAAATAGATTGGGAATGAGGAAAGGAACAAGAAAAATAATATGCTAAAATGCGTCAAAATATGGCTGGTCGTTTCCTCTCTTGATGGTAGCAGTTTATAATCTTTCGGTAGCTTCTTTAAATGTGAATAGTATGTTATCCGAGAGGAAACGGTGTTGATTTTATCACTTTTGAGAAAAAGGATTATGATGTGGTTTTTTGCAGGATACTAGGTTACATACCAAACTCGATATTGAATTAGCAACTGCTGGCTGGAGATGGGGGTTACCTATTGGTCTATGGGTGAAGACCCTGTAGTGGTGTAGGTATAGCCCTAAATAGTCCCACTGCAAAGGTGATACAACTAGTTGATCTTGTCCCTGGTCGTGTATTGTTGTTGATGTAGTGATTAACGGTTTACAGTGTCGGTTAATCAATGTTTATGCACCTCAAACAAAATTTGCACGTATTGAAATATTTCTTTTATTTCAACCTTATTTATTTATCAAAGTATGTTTTTGGGGTGACTTCAATTGTAGTAGATACAATACAGATAGGGATGCCAACCACCAAAATGTTTTGTGATGCTACTTGTCTTAATAATTTACTTGTTCAAACAGGCCTTAGTGATGTTATGGTCCTTTCAGGAATCCGCAAAACATTTTTCAAGGCAATAAGGCCACAAGGATAGATTTTGGTTTCTTTCCGATTCCCTACAGGTGATTGATACTAGAACATTGGCTGTTACTTCCTCTGACCATGTAATTATAGTAGCTACGGTGGCAAGTTATATGCCTTATGCATCGGTCCAGGGTACTGGAGAATGAACTTGGCTCTATTACTTCTTCCTACAATTGAAGATGGCTTTCTAGCTATTTTAAAGGCCAGGAAATCTGTGTTATGTCTCATGATACTTATCGAATGGTGGATGGATACAAAACTGAAATTAAACGTTTTTTTCAATCAATAGAGATTATATGGTAAATACAAACTGATACTTACTTAAATTATAGAAAGGAATTTTTGGATTTACACTGTAGGCCAATGGTGAGGTTTCAGTCCTCCCCAGTTATACGAAATAAGAGAAAAGATGAATAATTTTCAATATGATCGGGCAAAATCTTTAGAAAATGAACGCTGCTTTGGTACCCAAGGCACAAAGGCCTTTCTGAATTATTTCAATTTAGTGCTTCCCAAAGACATCAGAAACATATGACAGGTCTTAATGATCAGGCAGGGATTTGGTGCACACATACCAGAGAGGTTATCGGATTGTTGATTTACATGTACAGAAACTTTTGGTATTACTGAAACATTGAGTCACACACATGAGAACTGGTTGGAAGGATGTAATTTACCCCAAATTTCAGATTCAGGGTCAGTTAACTTAGTAGCACATATTACAACACAAGAGGTTGCTGCAGTGTTGGCACAAGTAAAAGCTGGTACAGCCTCAGGAATGATGGTATTCGTATGAAATTTATAAAATAATTTTTCAACAATTGTTGGAAGAATTTACAGGTGTTTTGAATGAAATACTATCCTCGGGGATATTACCAAAAGTATGAACGAGGGGCTTGTAGTTTTTATGTATAAAAGGAGATAAAGGGATTTGTTAAACTGAGACCTATAACCCTATTAAATACAGATTTTAAACTATTTACCAAAATATTAAACAACAGATTGTTACTTAATGCACATTCCCTTTACATCCTGCACAAACATGTTCCATTCCAAATAGGAACATTACCGATAGTCTAATACTTTTATGGAACTTTTCAAAAGGGATCTACAGGGAACTTACAGGTTTGATTTTGAGTTTAGACCAGGCAAAAGCCTTTGATAATGTAAGACATGGTTATTTATGGACTGTTTAGTTGGGTATGGTGTACGATACCTTTATAGAATGGATAAAACCTGTTATGCCAATGCTACTGCTCAAGCTTTTTGTAATGGGTGGTAGGACTATATATCCCATATTATGGGTGCAAGGCCAAGGATGTCCTCTTAGTGCCCTTTTGTATTTATTTACTATAGATCCCTTAATTAGTGGGTGTATGGTCATGACAGTATACGGGACTCTCCTTTCAAGTACTGATCCCGAAGTTAAATGTATTGCCTATGGATGATTTATGTTTTTCGATTGGGGATCTTCCTCTGCAAGGGTTTTCAAAACGTTTTACAGGGTTTTTGTTATATACCGTGCACAAATTAACTATGAGAAATGTAATTGTATAACACTGGGGATAGAGTATTTTCATCTTACACAGGTTATAGGCATTCCGTAATTAAGGATACTTGTAAAATTTTGGGTCTTTATTTGGAGCAGGAGATTTAGCATATCTAAATTGGAAATTTAAACTAAAGGAAGCGCAAACTAAGGTAGATGTCTGGAATACATGGAGACTGCCCTAAACTGAAATGGATTCAACTGGTTAAAACATTCTTATTACCCATATTTTATATTTAAGTGCGGTTTTTAGTCTTCCTTTAGCTTTGGAGACACAGTTATATGGATGCTTTTTGTTTGTATATGGGGCAGTAGATTGAACCCCATAAAGAGAGCCTTGTTGTTTAGGGAGAAAAACATGGGGGCTTAAAATGTTACATCCTGTAGTTTTTTTTTTTACTATGTTTCTATACAAATTTAAAACCTCTGTTTATAGATAGAGACACACAATGGAAACCATGGCTTCAGGATACTCTGGGAGATTTATGTCTTTTCTGGCCTGAATATGAGGTATTCCCTAGACAACGCTCCATAAACCATCTCCCACAATCTCTTAAAATATGTTTTGGGAAAATTAAATTATGGGTATTTCAAGGCATACCTTTTTGCATTTTACTAGAAAGGAATTATACTTATATATTTTACAAAAGTATTTTCAAGATTCGCTCCATTTGATTATTTTCCGTCTCCTATAAAACTTGCAATTGGCAATATGTTAACCTCCCCGATTCCACCTCATATGTGGGATGTGTTATGGTTATCCCATATGGTAAATTAAATGTCCGAGCAAATCTAAAACATAAGCAAATTACAGATCGGTATTGCCCTTAGGGTACGTGTTTTGAATTAGTGGAGACAATGGAACACTTATTTTTGGAATGTCCTTTTATAAAAGGATTTTGGAGTCTTGTTTTACCAAATGGCCTACCTTTCCTTTATACCCTATGACGTTAGATATGTTGTGTATAGGGATTCTGCCAGTAACCACTGTGCAATATGATAAAGTGACTTTATGTTTGATTTTGCTTTGTTTTAAATACCTATATATGGCATGTGAGATGCTGTTTCACCATTCAACAACAATATTTTTTCACAAGAAGCATTATTTAGTATGGTTCTAATGCAATATTGAGATTGAAAAGGCAGGATTATAGGAAATTTTCTTCATTTATATGTCACTCTAGATGGGATTCTGTAGAATGGCTATAACTTCATTGGTTAATTTAGAATAATTATTTTGGATGTATTGAATTAATGTTTTCTATTTGCTTTTCTTCTCTTCTTTTTTTTTCCTTTCGTTTCATGTATAATCTTTGTTTTCTATTATGAAAACAATATGCTGTATCATTTTCTTTAATGTGACTTAACATTGATTGAATTTATTGTTTGGTTTGCTGTCTATGATAACAAAAGTTCCCTACTCATTTTGTAAGTGGGGTGGGGGTGGGGACTGTTTTGCAGTTTCCTTTACATTGTTTGGATGATATATCTTTGTAATAGATTATCTTCTATATGATTTATATATTATTTTGTGTGATTTAACACTGTATGTTTTCAATTTTGGTTTACTGAAATAATAAAAATTCCCCTACTCTTTTATTAGGGTGGGGGGGTTATTTTTTCAGTATGTCTAGTAAGTTTTGAGTCTATTGCAATGTTAGTTTTGTATTTTATGTATGATGGCATATGTATTTTGTTTCAAGTAATTTGCTTTTGCTTTTGTGTATTATTTGACTGTATTTTACTTTCCAACTTTAATAAAAATTTCCCCTACTCTTTTCGATAAGTGCCATGGGATCTTTAACATCCACCTGAACTACCACCAATCCAGGCAGATGGGACCTCGGTTTAACATCTCATCCGAAAGACGGCACCTCAGAAATGCAGCACCCCTCTCATGCTGCATTACAGTGTCAGTACTGGGATATTAACCCAAGTGCCAGATGTGGGAACTGAACCCACAGCCCTCCAATCTCCTGGCCTCAGAGGTGAGTGTGCTACCTACTGAGCCACTGACACTGCTTTAAGTCTTTTAAGTCTAGATGTACCAATGCATGATCAGACACCACCCTTGAGTGTATTTTCATCTCTATAATATTCTTAACCAGGGTTTTTGAAACAAAGATGTAATCTATATGCATAAAAGTTGTATTTTTTAAATCTAAATGGGTATATTCTTTTTCAGTCGGGAAACTTAACCTCTGACTATCAGTAAGGCAAAGTATATCAAGAAATTGCCTCAGTGCCTCGGCTATACTTACATTTCCTTGTGATGGCTTAGATGAGTTATCTAAAGCTGGGTTTAATAGGGCATTCGTATCCCCCACCAGTATTATTTTTTGGGCTTGTAATTTAAAGAGGCCTTCAGTTACTGAGGCAAAAAAAATAGAATTTTGGTTGAAAGGCCCATATACAGGACCTATAATTATTTCCTGCCCATACAATAAACCCTTAATCAATATTATTCCTCCCTTTCAATCACAAAATTTCTCTAATAAATGAAAATCTGTATGTTTCCAAATCAAGATGGCAACATCACAGCTCTTTTTGATACCTTCTGAGAAAAGGACATGGGCAATTCACTTTCTTTAAGTTTGACCATTTCTTTTTCTTCTAGCTGTGTCCCTTGCAAACAAATTATATCGATTTTAAGTCTGTTTCAATATGTAATTTTCTTGGCCCTTCTAATCGGAGTATTTATACTGTTAAGATTTATAGAGCCCCATCTAAGAATCTTTTTAGATGTCTCCTTGCTCAGGGGATATAAGTTGTTCTATACTTACCCAAGCTCATGCCCCTAAAATTGGCCTTCATATCACATTCCCCCTTCTTATTGTTAAAAGGTCAAGTTGCCTGAATGCTATTCACAATCCGAGTCCTCTCAAAATAATTCATTATAGGCCGTTTAACAGATTTCTGGTAATAACTTAAAAAACATGCAACAATAAGAAATACACCCCAATCCCAACACAAAAATATAAATAAACTGAATACAATTTATTTAACTTTGATGACCGGGTAAGTACACTGGCAACAAAAGCCTTTTTCAGGCATGATCCAAGTACAAGAGCACAGAAAAAGTGTACAGTTGTAGTAATACATGAACAACACGTGTTAGCAATATGTACAGAGCAGTATGTACTTAACAATATTTACATAATTAGAAGTTAGACATATTTACATAATTACAAATCATCTTGTTCAACATTATTTACAGGGCTATATTTATAAGAATACAGTTAATGAATGACTACAATTACGTGTTATGAAGGAAAAGAAAGGAGGTACAGGTAGTACAGGGTAAAAGGGAAAAGTGGGGGTAGAATAAAAGAGGGGGGTTAGTGGAAGCCTTGACATGTGACAGAGGAGGAGTAGTGGGATTTCTGAAGATTAGTAAAGGCAGGGGAAGAGGTCAATTTTCTTATGGGAAGCAGTATTGAATTCCATATGGAGGCAGCGTGGTAGGAAAAGGACCTCTGGCCCATACTGGTTGAAACAGTGGAACAACAATGTTGTTGTGAGATGAAGATCGGAATGTAGGAAGATTAATGAAGGGGATCAGCCTGACTAGGTATGGCACGTTGCCATTGAGCAAAGTTCTGTTCATGAGGGAGTCAAGAGCAAGATTTGCTCTGAGTTCAGGAGGAAGCCATTTGAGGTCGTTGAGCACTATGCAATGGTGAGTATTACGGCTGCAGCCAGAAGCAAATTTAGCTATGTTTCAACAGAGGGTATGATTTTGTTGTTGGGCAGATTTGCCAACAGTATTGATGACTGCCAAGCCTTATTTGGGCATGGGAAGAAGGTTAGCTCGGGTGATTTTAACCTTGGTGTAAGGGGGTCAAGAAATGTCAGACTCTGTAGAGAGAACCCAATTTTTTATGTACCACAGAAATGGTGTGTTGGAGGTGGGTTTTGAAAGAGAGGAAGGGGTCGAGGTGTACTCCAAGATATTTAAAGGAGAGGGTCTTATCAGAGGTGAAGCTGTTACCAGTATTGATGTTAAACAGTGGGGATAGTTTTTTGAGTTTCTGCTTGGACCCAAACAACATGGACTGTGTTTTTGGTAAGTTCAGGACCATTTTTTCTCAGGAAAACCAACATTGCAGCCTGGCAAATGAGTTGCCAAGAGACTTGTTAATGGAGGTGATCTTATCACTATGAGTGTAGAGGACTGCATCGTCGTCATAAAGAAGTGTTTAAACTAATCCACAGATGGTGGGGAGATCATTAATGAAAACTGAGAACAAGAGGGGCCCCAATATGAAGCCCTGGGGGACTCTGCTGGAGATTAGATTTAAACCCAAAATGTTGTTATTAATTTTGACAGATTGTAGGCAATGGTACAGGTAGTAGGGCTGTGCGAATACCTTTTTTCGAATATTCAGCCTAATATTCGTTATTCAGTGCCGAAATATTCGTTATTCAGTATTTGTTATTTGGTATTCAGATGGCTGGGGGGGTATTTAAAAATAAAAAAGCACCCTCCTCCAGGCCAGCATTACATAAATGTTTTAATCCCTGGTGTCTAGTGGTCCCATCACACCCCTCAGCTGATTGCCATTCCAAAATAGTGAATCCCTCCACCCCTGCCCAGGCTCTCAGCATTATCCCCAGCCCCAAATGTATAAAAATAAAAAAAAATCCCATAATTTCCCTGGTTTCTAGTGGACCCCCTGACCCCCACCCTGTCAGGAAGTGCCTTCCACCCCTCTCCCCTACTCATGACCCCGAGCGGGCCAGCCACAAAGAAAAAAAAGTAATTCCCATCCTCCTGGCCAACATTAAATTAATATTTTAGCCCTGGTGTCTAGTGGTCCCACCCCCTGGCCAATCCCCAGTCCAAAATGAAGAATCCCCCCTCCCAAAGACCCTCAGCAATACCCCCCAGTCCTCCATCCCCAAATACATAAAAATAAAAAAAATCAGTAATTTCCTGGTGTCTAGTGGACCCCCACACCCTGTCAGAAGTACCTCCCCCTTCTTTGCGGCTGGCTGAATACCAGCGAATAGTGAACTATTCGGTATTCGGTTCCGAATATTCGGATAGCCTACTATTTATGGTATTCGGAAAGTAATATTCGGTATTCGCACAGCCCTAGCAGGTAGTCTTTGAAACATGCTAAGGCAGGGGTCCCAAGGCCGAATGCTGAGAGTTTTGAAATGAGTAAATTGTGGTTGAGAAGGTCAAAGGCTTTTGTCAGATCAATGAACACAGCACCAGCGAAGTGACCCATGTCCATAGCCTGGTAAATGGCATCGGTGAAAGTTATTATTTTTATTTTTTTAACCAGGAGAGACACACTAAGCTGAAAGCTTGTTTATAGGTGCAGGCTGCAGGGAGCACAAGGAAGTTAAGTGACTTTCTCAGGGTCACACAGTGTGCAAGTGGGGGCTGTGAGATTCAAACCCAGGTTTCCAGGTTTGCAGCTCAGAGCCTTGAACCACTGCACTATACTGCCTCCTAAGGGCAGTGTCTGTACTGTGGCTTTTTCAAAAGCAGTGCAGTTCTGGGCAGATTAGGTCATGTCGCTGCAGATATTCAGCGAGCTGGCTGTGAATGATTTTCTCTTGTAATGTGGCTAGGGCTGAGAGAATTGATATTGGGCGGTAATTTTCAAGGGAGGTAGTTTTCCCTTTCTTATGTAAGTTGATTGTGGAAGTTTTCCAGAGGGATGGTACAGAACAGGAGGAGAAGGAGAGGCTGAAGATTTTTGAGATGGGGAGTGTGATTTGGGATGCAGCAATTTTGAAAAAAATTAGGGATAAAACCATTAGGTCTGGCAGATTTGTCACTTTTGAGGGAGAGGAGTAGTTTATGTACTTCACAAGATGTGACTGTTTTAATGTAGAAAGAAGGCCTACTGGTGAGAGGTTGAGTCCTATCGGGGTGACCGTTATGTCTATATTTGGACAAGTCACAGAAAAAGTCATTGAAGAGGGTGGCAATTTTTGGGGGGTCAGAGTGAATGGTATCATTTTGTTCAATAGAAATAGTATGGGGTTGCAGCTGGCCATTAAGGAGTCAGTTAAAAGACTGCCAGAACTATTTAGAGCTATGCAGGTTTTGTGTTTTTGGGGATTTTAGGTATTGACTTTTGGCACTGTGGATTAGGTGTTTACACTTACTGCGAAGATATCTGTAAGTGTTCCAGTTGAAGATACAATTTGTGGCCTTATATTTCACCCAGGATGCATCCCTTTTATGCATAATGGCAATTATATCCTTAGTAAGCCACAGGGATTTTTTGGCTTTAACTCTGCGGGTGTGCAGGGGGGCATGTTTATCAAGCACTGATGAGAAGATGTGAATAAAGAATTTGAGTGCACTGTTTACATTGGAGACTGTGTTGAAGTAGGACCAGTTGATATTGTGCAGGTTGGACAAAAAACAGTCAGTGTTCAGGTCGGAGATGTTTCTATAGGAAATGATCCTAGGAGGGAAATGTTTAGGGGTACTGTTATGCCATTGGTAGTATATAACATGGTGGTCACTGATTGAGTCACTTAAGACTCCTGAGGAGAGGACTCTGTCGGTGTTGTTGACCAGGATCCAGTCCAGGAGGGTATGTTTACCAGTCCTGAGATTTGACCTAGTGGGGGATTGTATAATTTGCTAGAATTGACCTGAGTTTAGTGCATCCATGTAAACAAGTGCCTTGTCTAGCCAGTCCAGGTTGAAATCACTGCGTATGATGTGTTCAGAATCTGGGAGTGTACTGAGTATGTTGGTTAGGTCGCAGAGGCCATTGAGCCCTACTTTGGGTGGGTTATATGTGCAGGTGATGCATAGGGTTTTTGGTCCTAAGGAAATGTTGATGGAGAGGCATTTGCATGAGGTGCTGTGGGTATAAGGAGGGATGCAGATTTCTGCGTTGAGGTTTACATCCATGTAAATCAGGATACCACAGCCTTTTTTTGGCTGATGGTTTTTGTGGAAGATGTTAAAGTTTCGGAGGGAGATTTCCATGGTGTTCATAGTAGGGGAAAGTCAGGATTCTGAGATTACCAAGATGTGGGGTTTATAAAGGGCGGTGATGGCTTCATGGTCTTGCATTTTAGATAAGATGCTTCTGACATTTAGGTGCATGATGCAAATGCCATTGGGGCTAGACCATATGGGGGTGTGTGGTGGTGGTATCAGTGGGGCCAGGGTTGGTTTCTGTGTCCCCAGCTAGTAGGAGGAGGGCAACTGATAAAAGTGATAGTAGGGAGGCTGCAGAGGAGGGACATATAGAGCAGAGAGAAATTATGTGGTGTCCTAGGGCACGAGTGTGCCTCCTGGGAAGGAGACCAAGAACTGGGATATTAAGCTGCTGAGGAGATATGTGAATGTGAGTGCAAGTTTAGAGACAATTACAGAAGGGGTGATTATGTAGCTACAGCTGTGAATGGTAGCAGTATGCAAGAGATAATGCCAGCACAGAGCCCTTTCAAGGCCATGGCAGCAATGCATCTGTGCGATAAGAGATGAAAACAGATTAAAAGAAGAGGGAAATTACACATTGCCGAGAGTTAATTATAGGTGTAGAAGAATGGGTATACCAGGGATTCGCAGTTATGGGTAGAATGCACAGATATGGGTTGAAGCTTTGTGATTAGGGCTTGAGGGCTCATTCCTGGTGTTGTGCTTATTGATTAAAATCCAGGGCTTAAGTTGGCATGTACATTAGATGAGGTTGATTTCCTGGAAGGTGCTCAATGCCTTTGTTAGTCCAGCAAGACTATCTCCAATCCATCATCTTTTTCCCTCTGTTCTCCCCCTACTCCAGTTATATAATCAAGTTACTTAATCAAGAACCTGTTAGTTTCTCAGTGGTTCTTATCCAGAGCATCATGCAATAGAAATAAGAAAAGTTGGAGGAAAATATAATGTCCCCCTCAAGTTAACTATTCAAGAACCAGTTGATTCCTCAATATCCTTTACCCAGCCATAACATTAAATAGGAAAATAAGAAGAAAAAGCAAGTCCATGTACATATTTTAGGAAGTTTCACTTGTAAGTTCAAAATGGCTTCTTGTAGAGAGCCATATATTATTTGTTTGTTATCCAGTATCAATTTAAGTTTGGCAGGGTAAACAACAGTAGCTTTTATATTGTGAGTCCAAAGTGTATTCTTTATAGAATCATATTTGTTCTTTCAGCCACCAGATCTGGAGGTAGGTCATTGTAAATGGAAATGTTGGCTCCCTGCAGTTTGATTCTTTTTTTCTTATAGACTTTTGTCAACAGGGCTTCTTTGACTCCTGATTTCAAAACCTTTACAATTATGGACCTGGGTGGACCATTATCATCCTGTTTGAGATGTCAGCCTCTGTGTATCCTATCCATTTCCCAGTCTATGTCTCCCGGATCAGAATCTATGAATACCACAGTGATTTGTTTAAAGGTTTCCCTTAGGAGTCTCATACTGTCCCAGTTCTCTGGTACTCCCAGGATCCTGATATCTTTTCACTGAGCACGAGATTCAAAGTCAGTTAATTTAATTTTCAGCTCTTTATTACTTTGCACTAGTGAATCAAGGATCAATGGCAACCATTTTACGCATTGTTAAAAAAGTCTGAATTCAAGTCCCTGTGTCATGAGTAGTGTTTCCTGAAAATGTCATGCTATTTGGGTTTATGGTTTTCTTTAAATCAGCATTTGTCAACTTGTTCTGCACTAACTGGAAACAGGCTGTTTATGTCCTTCTGATTTAGCTTTGGAGAGTGATGACATCATGTGTGTCAAGCAGTGTCAGTGGCTCAGTAGGTAGCACACTCACCTCTGAGGCTGGGAGATCAGAGGGCTGTGGGTTCAGTTCCCACATCTGGCGCTTGGGTTAATATCCCAGTACTGACACTGTAAGGCAGCATGAGAGGGGTGCTGCATTTCTGAGGTGCCGTCTTTCGGATGAGATGTTAAACCGAGGTCCCATCTGCCTGGATTGGTGGTAGTTCAGGTGGATGTTAAAGATCCCATGGCACTTATCGAAAAGAGTAGGGGAATTTCCCTGGTGTCCTGGCCAAATTTCCCTCATTCACTAAAAAAATACCACCAACAGCTTAATCTGGTTCAAGGTCAGTTGGCATTCATCTGTATCCCCCTCCCCTGGGTTGTGCCTGAAAATAGGCAGGATTTGTCTAGTGCACTTACCCAGTCAACAAAAGCTAAATAAAATAAATAAATGTTGGACTAAACTACTGCTGCAGCAGTGCAAGTCCCTGCTTGTCAGAAGAGCTGTAAACTTCCTAATTAGAGCTGACTGTAGAATTAATTGTTTGCTGTCCAGAGTTTTTACTAACTCAGTCTCTGGTATGTGTTCAGATGAATTAGCTAAAAATATATCATTTTTTTCTTCTAAAAAGCTGATCATTTGAGTTTCAATGCTGAATTGAAGTGGTATGCATTTGAGAAATCAGCTTGTCTGTATCACAGCTGTGAGTTCTGTCCAATCAAAACTCTGTGTTTTTTTCTAGCTATATAACACTGGATTTTTTATTTAATAGATATAAAAGAAATCTAATGTTTGTTAATTCACACAAGTAGTTTGTCATTGATGTAGCCTCAATAAATTGGTTCATGTAAGAACAATTGTTTTCCTCTCAGACTGAAAAACAGATGCCTGCCACACTGCTATATCAGGCACATGTACTGTATGAACTCATAAATTTCAGTTCTTTGATGGTTTCTGTGTGAAAATATATCATGCACTGTATATGTATAACAAGAAACACTATATGGCATCCTGATGCCCCCATCTCCTGCCTACAGTTGAAGCAGCTGCACTCTGCTTCCCCCGTCACCTGCCTCATAAGCACCCTGTCTCCTGCCCCCACATTTGAGGCTGCTATACCCTGCTGCCAATCTCTTCTCCCATAGAGTTGGGGCCGCTGAACCCTGTTGCCCCCTTCTCCTGCCTGAACAATCAGGGCCACTGCACCCTGCTGCCACTGCACGGTGGGGTTCTCACTCAGGGCTCTTCCCCATGAGCCCTCCCCCAGCAGAGATGGTCAGCTACCACCCTTTGAGGGGTTTAACCCCAGAGGGATTTCTGGTGGTGGCTGACCTATCTAGTGTGGACAGTGCATGCATGGGGGTTTGGGCATTGTGGTTGCCATCTATAATAGAGTGATGATGGTGACACTTGACTCCCTTGCACCTGCCTGTATATGACCCAAATCTTCCCCCTTGAGGTCCCCCTGGTTTGATGGAGAATCAAGGTGATGAAGATTGTGTGTCAGAGGTTGTAGTGCTACTGACAGAGGTCTCACCTGGAGGTGGATAGACTGTCCCTGTGCTCACATTATTGCGAGTATAGAGGGTAAGCACTCGTAAGAAGGCAGAGTTCCTGTCCAGAGAGAGATTGCTGCCGGGAAGAATTGACTGACTGTGCTCTTTTGGACTGTAGACAGGCTCGTAAATCCAGCCTGTCTCCAGCCAAAAAAGACTTTTTCAGATGCCTTGTGTGAAGAGTTCACTCAATTCTTCTCAGACAGAGTATCCACCATCTGGCAGGGCGTGCCACCAGTGAGCCTTACAGTGGCCTACAGCGAATGTCTGGATTGTCCGGAGAGCACTCTGCCTAGTTGGGGCGAGTTTAAACCAGTGGAGGTGTTGAAGATCATTGGGGTTGCTGCCAAGTTAAAGCACACATATTATGAGGTGGACCCAGTGCCGACACGTTTCTTGATGAGTTGGGTCGACACTTTTTACCCGGTGTTCACCTTGATTGTCCAGTGCTCTTTGACAGAGGTTATTTTTCCAGATGCCTTAAAGGAGGTGCTGCTTCATCCCCTCTTGAATACAGCATCATTAAGCCCTGACATCAAGGTGAATTACTGTCCAATCTCCCAACCTCCCATTTTTGGGAAAAATTGTTGAGAAGGTTGTGGCACAACAACTTGAGGAGCACCTCATGGCCTTTGATCTCTGTGAGCTATTCCAGTCTGGTTTACGTACAAGGCATAGTACTGAAACTGCAGTGCTTCAGGTGCACAATGACTTCCTCAAGGCTAGAAATTGGGGGGAGGGGACAATTCTAATCCTTCTCGATCTCTCTTCAGCCTTTGACATGGTGGACCATTGTGTGTTGCTTGACTGCCTGAGGGAATTTTGTGGGCTCACTGGCTCTGTCATCTGCTGGTTTGAGTCATACTTAACAAATAGGAGGCAACGAGTAGTGATGGGGAATTTCTCCTCCTCCTCCTCCTCCTCTAGCCTCCTGTTGTGTGGAGTACCTCAGGGGTCGGTCTTGTCACCAGTGTTGTTTGCCATGTACATGCTGCCCCTGGGTGAGCTCATTAGAAAGTATTGTCTGAGTTTTCATTGCTATGCTGATGACACCCAGCTGTATCTTTCTTTTGCCCTGAGAACCTCTAGTGTGGTGGAAATACTGAACAGCTGCCTTATGGAGATAAATGACTGTCTGTCCTCCAGCAGGTTGTGACTCAACCCCAACAAGATGGAGGTGCTGGTGGTGGAGTCAAACAGAATACAGAATAGGTTGTCCTCCAGTGCCAAAACTGGTTTATTCCTGGGTTCTGTGCCATTGAGGACCTCCTCTAAGGTGCAAAACCTTGGCGTGACCTTTGACAGTGGATTGTTATTTGATTTTCAGGTGTCATCCATTGTCCAGACTAGCTTTTACCATCTCAGGAATATCGTTAGGGTTAAGCACCTAGTTCCATCTATGGACCTCCCCATCTTGGTACATGCCTTCGTGGCATCCAGATTTGATTACTGTAATGTGCTCTACCTTAGGGTCTCTGGAGGGAACCTTCACCAGCTGCAGATAGTGCAGAATGGGGCCACTAGGCTGCTCACTGGGCAGCCTAAATTTTGTCATATTACTCTGGTCTTGCATGAGCTGCACTGGCTGCCGGTTAGGCGGAGGATTCTCTTCAAGGTGGGCCTGCTCACCTTTAAGACCCTATGTGGGCTGGGTCCTGGTTACCTGTTGGATCTTCTTACACCCACTGTCCCAGTCTGCTCCCTCTGGTCCTCATCCAGGGGTCTCCTGGCGATTCCCAGGATGAGGCTTAAAACTGCTGGCGACAGAGCATTTAGTGTCACCGGTTCTATCCTGTGGAATTCGCTGCCTCCATCAATTCAGAAGGCCCCTTAGGTCGAGGCTTTTAAGGCCTGCCTCAAGGACTTTATGTTTAATCAGGCCTTCCCGGACCTCAGCCAGTAGTCCTCCCTCGGCACCCAGTAATTTCATCTCACTTATTTATCAACTGGAACTAGGGTAGCAGTAGTTATTCAGCACAAGGCACTTTGGTTATAACTATCCATTTATTTTCTGACTGTACTCTTAATGTACATATGTTCTGTATTTTATATTTTATTTACTATTTTTAATTTTAGTAAACTCTGTTTTTCCTTAAAACGCTGCCTGAGACATGTTCATTTTGTGTGTGAATGGTGGAACAGTCTTAATATTCTAACACAGCTGTTAAATGCTTATTGTGTCACCTTATGCAGCCACGCTAACAAGGATCTGTGTAAAGATCCAGCAAGGTAAGAAAAATACCCAAGTCTCAACTAAGTTGGCAGGGGTTATGAAACAGGTTGGTTATATGCCCACTGGGTCAAGTATTGCACTGCTTTCACTGAAGAGAGTGTGATATTTGAACCTTTTACCTGGGTGTGCTAGCTAAAAAGAGTTCATAATTGACCCCAGGACTCGAGATTGATAGTTGCTTGGACCCAAAACAAACAGGACGGGGTCCCTGTTTGTCCCCTGTTCACGAATTGCACTTAAAGGTCAGGCACTGTGGAAGCAGAGGGCCTGAAACTAGGAGTGGGTTTGTGACACATACCACTTCAATTCAGCACTGAAACTCAAATGACAAGCTTTTTAGAAGAACAAAATGATACATTTTCAGCTAATTCATCTGAACACATACCAGAGACTGAGTTAGTAAAAATCCTGGACAGCAAACAATTAATTCTATAGATTGCTCTAGTTAGGAATTTTACAGCTCTTCAGTTAAGCAGGGACTTGCACTGCTGCAGCAGTAGCTTAGTCTAATATGATGTCATCACTCTCCAAGGCTCAGTCAGAAGGACAGAAACAGCCAGACTGTTTCCAGTTAGTGCAGAACAAGTTAACAAATGCTGTTGTAAAGAAAACCACAAAAAACAAATAGCATGACATTTTCAGGAAACACTACTCATGACACAGGGACTTGAATTCAGGTTTCTTTTTAATAATGTGTAACATGGTTCCCATTGATCTTTAAGTTGCCTTAACAGTGAAATCTGCTCTTATTCTAACTTGGTTATTCTTTTTTTGAATCTAAGTATTATCTTTTTTCAGGGCCTCATTTTCTTGTGTGATATTGCTGACTAGGTCCCATGTGTAATGTAATTTCTATTCTATACTTGTGAGCCTTTCCAATGTTTCATTCATCTTCATCATTTGTTCCCAAAGAGCATTGGTACAGTCTGGAATGTCCCACCCTCTGAGTTATTTTGCTCTCCAAGAGTTACAGAAGTAGTAACTTGACTTCATCCCTCACTGAGAGGATGAGGGTTTTTTGAGGCACAATCGTCTCTTATGGGAAGTGCTCTAGTTTCATGGGAACCTAAGGTCCTGCAGCTCGAGTCCCTTTCATCCAAGTTGTTACCATTCAATACAACAGAGCTAGACTGTTGCTGCTTGTTTAGGGATAGAGGGGCGCCTTCATTATGTACTGGGGAGTCTCCTCGTGGATCTGTATTTAATACATTTTTCCCCTGAGATTTTGATTCTCCTGGGAGCCAATCACTCAAATTGCTTGTATCATCATGTAGTCTTGTCCCCTATGGGATGCTTTAAAAATGTCAACATTCTTTACCCCTTAAACATTTTCTGGGATGTGCTTCTTTCTAGCTGCTTTTGAATATGGAGGTATGTGTCCTGTCTTCATCAATGGCTTATTTAGGCTTTCAGTAGATGGGGGGGATTCCCAACATCATTTAAATTACTACAGTTATTTGCCATTAGGTTGCAGACTTTTACCAAGTCAGAGATAAAAGCAGTTTTCATAAAGTCGGGACTTTTATTTCCTGATTCACCTTCCACTGAATTCGGTTTCTTCTCCCCCACAGCTTTCTCCCCACAAGAGTGTTTTAGATCTGGATTCAATAAACAATCATCTGCTTAAGTAAATGCTCTGGGTTACTCACAGATTCTTGATTAGCTGATGTATTCTCAGTGAAAGCTTCTTCCTGGTGAAGTGTACCGGTAGTTGCCATCCATTGTAACATTGAGATTTACTGCAGCTAAAGACCGTAGCTCTCTCATCTGTTGGATTAGCATCTTCTCCTTGACCTGCACCTTGTTGATCTGGGGAGTCGTTCAGCTCAGCAGCCCCCTTCTCCCGCAAGCTATGGGTATCAATAGTATGAGCAGATACAGTCTCTGTTTCCTCAAGTGAGTTTTGTGAGGTAGATGGAAATGTATCATCTATCTCTGTGATCGCTGCATAGATTCTTTTTCCATTTCTTTCAGAGTACTGTTTTCAGACAGATTGTCCTCTTGAGAAAAACAGGCTGGAGCCAAGGACGGAACTTCAGTCTGCTGTAGCATACCTTCCTCTTCCACACACCCTGGCTCTGCCATCTTGGGATGAGGGCCAACAGTGCCCTGCCCTCTTACTAAGAGTTGGGGAATTTTTTTATTTAGAAAATTATAGTACACAAACATTATGTGACAGGGCCTGTTGCCCTGTGCTGTTGGGATTGGTGGAAAGCAGCACCGCCATGGCAAGGCTCCATGTAATGGTGCTGGAAAGAGAAGGAAACATAAGAAGGGGACTTTCCTTCTCAAGTCTGTTGCAACAGCTTTCTGTCTTTTGCTGTCTTTTTGCAGAGTATAATACAAATGCTATATGTATGTTGAACTTTACAGTGTGCTGTCTATCTGTTTAGGCCTTTTTTCGCTACATAAGCAAAAGGAGGGATAAGAAGGATAGCATTGTTAAGCTGAGGAAGGGGGGTGGTTGGGTTGGTGAAGACAGGAGCAAAGCAGAGGTATTAAACAAATACTTCTGCTCCGTCTTTTTAAAGGAAAAGAATAGGCCGGTACCATGGGCAGGGAGAAGGAGGATGAGAATGGAAGGGGGTGCCATAGGGGTAATTGGCATTGAAAGAGTGAGGGAGGGACTAATGGCCTAGAGGGTGGACAAATCCCAAGCACCAGATGAAATATACTCCAGGGTGCTGAAATGGTTAGCGGAGGATCTGGCTGGCCTGCTGGCTGTTCTCTTCAATAGATCTCTGGAGTCAGGAGTAGTGCTGCTGGAGTGGAAAATGGCACATGTGGTGCCACTCCACAACAATGGACCCAAGGAAGCCTCAGGTAACTATAGGCCAATCAGCCTGACCTTGATAGTATGTAAACTCATGGGACCATACTAAAGGAAAGGTTAGTTAGGTACATAAAGAAAAATGGTCTACAGGACGAAAGACAGCATGGGTCTGTAGCAGGCAGATTGTGTCAAACGAACCCGATAGAGTTCTTCAATTGGGTCACGAGGGCAGTGGACAAAGACCAGGTGGTGGACATCATATATCTGGACTTTAGCAAGGTCTTCGATTCTGTACCACACAAAAGGTTGCTAATGAAGCTGAGGGATCTAGGGGTGGGGGATAATATGGTAAAATGGGTTAAAAACAGGTTGAGTGGTAGAACCCAGAGAGTAGTAGTTGGGGGTGAGTTCTCCGGCACCAGGGCAGTCATCAGTGGGGTCCCTCAGGGATCAGTGCTGGGGCCTGCGTTGTTTAATGTCTTCATAAGTGACATCAGAGAAGGCATTAAGGACAAAATGTGCCTGTTTGCGGAAGACACCAAACTCTGTGGGAGAGTGGACACCAAGGACAGGATACATGACCTGAGGGAGTACCTCGTCAGACTAGAGAGATGGTCAGGAATCTGGTAACTTAGTTTCAATGCCAAAAAGTGCAACGTGATGCACATAGGGGCCAAGAACCCTAGGACAGAGTATTACATAGGAGGGGCTCAGGCAACTGCTTCCGAAGAAGAAAATAATCTAGAGGTAGTGACTATGAGTGACTGAAACATACCTCTCAGTGTAAAAAGGTGGTGGCAAAGGCTAACAAGTTGCTGGGGTGTATTGCAAGGGGATTCAGTAGTAGGCAGAGCAAGGTTATTTTACCATTGTACATGTCATTGGTGAGACCACATTTAGAATATGGGGCACAGCACTTGCATCCTTACCTTAAGAAGGATGTCAGCATGCTGGAGGGGGTCCAGAGGAGGGCAATCAAGATGATTGAGGAGTCACAGGATAGGTCCTATGAGGAGAGGCTGGGAGCCCTGGGGATGTACTCCCTGGAAGTGAGTTGGCCGAGGGGTGATATAATAGAGACCTTCAAGTACATGAAGGCAATTAACAGAGTGAAAAGAGAGGGCCTCTTTAAAATGAGTGACAACAGCACCTCCAGGGGGCACTGCCTAAAATTGATGGGGAAGGGGATTCAGAAGGGATGCAAGGAAGCATTTCTATATGGAGAGGGTGTTGCTCACCTGGAATGAGCTGCCAGAAGAGGTGGTATTGGCAAGGATGGTGGGAGCATTCAAGAGAACCTGGGACAAGCACAAAGGGAACCCTTGGGACCATGGGAGGGGAGAAGGGGGGAAGAGGGAGGGACAGTTGGTGGGCAGTATCTTTGGTGTAGATTGTAAGGCCAGACCCTGCATCACGTACCGAGCAGACACAATAGACTGGGTGGTCTTCTTCTGCTGGCTCTTTTTATATGTTTGTATGTTTCACCCATACTCTGGGTCACATTACAAAAAATTATCCACACAAAATATCACCAAATCAAAAAGCTAGAAAAAGGATAACTAAAAAAAAGAAGGTATAATTCTTAACACTGACTCAATCCTCTTTCCCTGTCTACAGACCCCTAATCATTTTTTTAAAGGAATTAAACAGTAGGAAAAGGAATTAAGACAATAATGGTTGGCAGTATTTCCACAATACTTGTACATGTCCTTGTTTATATTTAAGTTTGTATTTCTCATAGCAAGTAACAGAATGCTTCTTTATGACCTCTAGTAGTCCTCTTGTGTCAGATACTGATGCTAAAGCACTAACTGGCATCTAATGTGCCAGATCATAAACTTGGAAATAGCCAGAATCACTCTCAAAGTGCTTTCATTAATTCCCAACCACCCTGACCAAGAGCTGGGGAATTTCTTTACTATCCTGGTCAAATTTCCCCACCCAGTAAAAATGGCACCAACCACTGAAATGGATTCAATATGTCAGTTTGCATCTACACCCCGGAGAAAGCTGAAAACAGGCAGAGCTGACTAGCCCTCCTTTCCTGGTCAACAAAAGAAGACTTTTTTTTATTTATTTATTGAAATGTTTCACCAGGAAGGCATACTGTGCGACAAGTCGCTTGTCTCCCAGTACGACCTGGGGGGAGGGGTACAATAGGAATGAGACATTAAACATTCAAGTTACAAGATCAACATTAACATACAGTTGTAAGGCAGGTGTTACAAACAGTGTTACAACAGTGTTGCACATAATGTGTAGAATGAGTGGACAATAATAAGTGCCAGGTTAATAAGTAAACAAGTGCTTACGTGAAAGAAAAGGGGGAAAGGGGAGGGAGAGGTGAGGTGGGGAGAGGGGGAAGAGTCATGTCCCTGGAGACCCCCTCAGGATTCGGGGAAACCTGCAAGGGGACTGGGGGGACAGTATCTATCAGACTTAACATAATTTCTATTTCTTTTAGCTCCAACATTGTCAATGGACAATCTTTACACATGGGTATATATGAATCCTGATTAGGGGTCACTAGAATAGTTATAGCTTTATGAAGCAGCGCAAAGCAGCTCAGAGTTTCTGTATCCTCAGTGTTCCAAGACACCAGTTTCCTCAGTCAACAGATATTGTGACACGGTAAAAACTAGCTGCACGGAACACTTCTAACTATAAATAACACCAATGGCTCGCTGATGTACTCACATAAAGTAAATAACATTCAGTCTCTCTCTGATGTACTTACATAAATGAAGTAAAGGCCTTGCCTTGCAGGGAGTCAAATTGCCCTTTTCCACTCACTCTGCAGGGAGATGGAATCTAAAACATGTAACAAATTGTGCAGCCTCTAATCCAATTCCAAACATGAATGTGAATATCAGCTCAAATTTTCCTGAAACAAATTTTTCCTAAATGGGAAGAGAACTGAATATTACTACAGGGCAATGTGAAGGTTTTTCTCACATGCCTGTTAGTGGATAACAATAACAACCTAGAATTGTGATTCTTACAGCATCAATTTTTTGAACATTCTCCAACTCTTACAGATACATATACATATCAGACAAAATTCTCCAGAAGAGTAATGACTCTTGGATGTGGTCCCACTGACAACGCTGGAGTTAACAGAAAAAGAAATGATGGTAAGTTTGGCAGAAATGTTTTATTTCTGTGTCACTCCACGTTGTCAATGACAATCTTTACATATGGGTTCTAAAAAGCAGTACCCGTCTGGCAATCTGGAGGGGGAGAATATTGTCCCATAGATAGCTTCTTAGGGATCAATTTTCTGTAACTACCACTAGAGGCCTGCATGGAACTTGCATCTAAAGCTCTGTACACATCAGGCTAGTTAAAATGTTTTAAGGTGCTTAAAACATTTTAACTAGCACAAACATGGCGCCCGTCCGCATTTAAGCACAGTTTCAAAGCATGTTAGGAAACCGTGCTTAAACCCTGCTGTGAGCTAGTCTCAAGTCCATTTTTAAAAACGGTTTTATGAGAGAAAGTGTGTTACCCTGTAGTGTGGACTGGCATCTGCATATTGCTCCTCCAGGAAGCGTGTTAAGGGTCATGGAGAACCCGTTTTAAAAAATATTACTGGAGGCAGATGCAGACGGGAGTCATCTGTGGTATAACCGAGTTAAAACTCGTGCCTGAAAATAGGCATTCTTATGCCTAGTGTACCCACCCGGTTACCAAAAGCAAATAAATAAATAAATAAAAACTCAGTTGAAGACTGATCTGGACGGGATGCTGTGGTGAGTTTAAAAATGTTTTTAAAATGTTTTTTAAACCGGTGCAAATCTTCAGCTCTAATGTGTACAGGGCCTAAATGTTGCATCAGCCAAACTTTGCATGTAGGGTCTGTAGTGTTTTGAAAAGGTGTGCAAAAGCTTCTGCCTTTTCATTCCATATGGTTGCCATTGTCCAGCAGGAATGTGTTCTAATCAAACTTTGTGTTTCAATTTAGCTGCAACAGAGGCCTTTGCTATACATGATCTGTGGCACCCCAAAATGGCCCTGGAGGCTTCTTTGGCCCTTCGTTACTGTACCAAGAGCAAAGAGATTGCATGAAGGACATAATTCCACTGAACTCTTAAGATTGTTTTCATTACTCTGCAGACCTCTACCTTAGCTGTTCATTTTCCTGAGGCTGGCCAGATATAGACAGAAAAAAATGGAAGTGGTGGAAAGCTTCACCATTACTGAAGCCCGACTTGTTCTTGTAAATGTGAAAGGGCCAGGGGCCTGCACTCATCTCCAACATGCTGATTTGGAGGACCTGCTCTCAATGTTCTAGGTACCCTGACTGGTGATCCTTTTTCCCTTCTTTTTTATTTTAACTGTCAGGTTGCTCTTACCAGATCCGAAGCAGTGCTACCCGATGGAGGATGCCAAAAAGAGCCCCGATAACATTTGGAGACAGAAGGAATAGACAGAAATAAAAAATGGATGTAAAGTGGCATCATGTGGAGTGAGTCTAAGGAATTAGCTCTACTGAGGCTGGGATCAGCCCTGGTCTATAAGCACTGACAACATGGAGTGACACAGAAACACTTTTTGTGTACTGAGGCACCTATGCTCTGCTACACAGCTGGCACTATAGGATCAGATAGCAAGACTCTGCCAATCCATCCAGCAGAAAAAGACTCCAAAAATTTCTTGTCCCTGAGACAGAAAAAGAAATTTTTTTTCCTTATTCAAAAACCATCCACACTTCTTCAGAACACTACCTAAACTCTCACTGGCTGATCTGATGAAGCTCTGATTAGGAACTGCTTGTACTTTTAGAAGTGCATATTCCCAGAGTACTACAAGAAAACTCATACCAGTTATCCTCTGGGATATGCTTAAAGTGATGATTTAGGGGGAGCTAATCGTTTACTCTTCCAAGGAGAAGAAACAGCGTGACAGTAGACTCCTCAAGCTTCAACATACTTTGCAAACCCTGCAGTATTTCCTACTACAGGGAGATTCATCTGTGGCTCTCCAGATTGCATGGGTGAAGCAGGAGGTACAGCAGATAATGGATACTAGGGTACAGCAGGCCATGCACTACCTTAGGCACTCCTACTATGAAGGAGGAGCATGGGGAACCCGCGCTTTAGCCAGGGGTCTCCGGGGGAGACAGGTGCAGGCTTGTATTCTACAACTCCATGACCCAGCCTTCCAAAGTTTTAATAGGCAGCCCATTGCCATTAGGGAAGTTTCTCCCAGTTTTATCAGGAGTTATACACTGCTGAGAAGGAGGTATCCAGAGCAGACGTACAAACTTTTTTGAAGTCTCTTTCACTCCTTAAGCTAGATCTAGATGCTACTCAGTCCATGTTATTGCCCATTACAGCTGAAGAGATTCAAGCGGTTCTCTGAAATTCTAAGTCAGGTAAATGCCCCAGCCTAGACAGCTACTTGGTGGAATGCAATGAAAAGTTTCTGGAGCACTTTCTCCCCACTATGGTATCTGCCTTCCTTGCCATACAAATGGTAAGGTACCACCCCTATCATGGCACTTTGTGACTATACCTGCCATACTGAAACCAGACAAAGAGCCCAAGTTTGCTGCCTCATACAAGCTGATATCAATTTTAAACCAGGACTATAAAGCCTTTGTGGCTGTATGGGCCCAGACGTTTGACGCTTTACTTCCTAAGCTGATTGACATGGATCAGGTGGGCTTTGTTAGGCACAGGCAGGCCCATAATGCTGTCCATCATACCCTGCATTTGCTTGACCATGCAGTGATCCAAAAACTGCCACTGGCTTCATTTAGATGTAGAGAAGGCATTTGACATATTGGCCTGACCATTTCTGTGGGCCACTGTGTTGAACTTTGGTTTTCCAGAGGAGACAGTAGAGATGCTGCAGGTTTTATATTCCTATCTTCAGATCTACCTTAGAGTCAATGATTCTGTCACACACCGCTTGCTGTTATATCATGGGACTAGACAGGGGTGTCCCATTCCTCACTCCTTTTCACCTTCTACTTAGAACCCTTAGCAGAAGCTATCCATAGTTACCCACAGGTCACTGTCATCCTGGTCAGAGGGTGAGATTTTAAACTCTCCCTTTTCACAGGTGGCATCCTGCTTATGTCGACTTCCCCAGAGGAATCCCTTCTAGCAGTCTGGGAGGTACTGACTGCTTTTGGTTCTCTGGCTGGGTACAAGCTGAAAGCTCAAAATACGGAGGTTTTGTTAATCACTCTGTGCCATCGGCCGCACTGAAGGCAGGTTTCCCTTTTCAGTGGCATAAGAAAGAATTTAAATATTTAGGAATAAAGCTTATAAAAACTTAGCTCATTTAGAAATACTTTATTATGAGCCACTATCCCAACACATAACAAAGGAACTCTCACACTGGACCCAGCTATACCTGTGTTTTTTAACTGCCTGGAAGTCATTAGACAAAACATATTACTATGTATCTTGTATTACATCCAAACCCTTCAAGTTCTGATGGACTACATGTATTTTAAATCTTGGAACAAACTAATTTCCAGATGTATTTGGCAGGGGGCACTCCATGGATTTTTGATTTTCTATACTTTGGTTGCCTAGACCGGGGGCAATCTTCCTGACCTCAAACTATATGCTTATGTGTCCCATTTATGGACATTATGCTTATGGGTGTTGCCCACTTTACCATAAATGACTTATTTGATTAAGATTATTATCTGTTTGATAATCTCCCAGGTTGTCTCCCACTAAACAAATATACTAGATACATAGATACGAACCTCCAGATATGGATAACTATAAATGACTTCTTAAGGACATTTTTTTGAAGTACCTAGGGGCTCTGCCCTATGACACAGCTTACTGTCCTAATAAACTTGGCATGGCAAGGAGGGGATGGAGCTGCCTGGGGCTTAGATTTGTTTTCCAACTGTTGGACTTGCAAGGAGTAGTTCCATTCACAATGCTGCAGGCTACTTACCACCTGCTTCATACGGACCACTATAAAGACCTTCAGGTGAGATCCTATATATTAGGACAAAGGAAGGCAGTGTCCTCGCTACCAAAAGTACTACCCACACTTCCACAGCTCCTCATTAGCCACGTTAATGAGGATCACTGGACCCATCTAATTGGCCATCTTTACAGGGAATTATTAGCCTGTTCAAGAGAGACAGCAGAATCCATTCTACAAAAATGAAACTCTGAACTTGGCACTAGCTAAACTTTCAGTGAATGGAATAAATACATGACTTCAGCCTCTAAACTCACCTCAGCGACTTGCTGGCATGAGTTTTCATGGAAATGTCATTCTAGATTTTTTGCTCCCCTGATCTTGATGCAAATATTTTGGCCCAGAAAATAGATGCTGCTGAAGGGGCTGTGGGCAGCATGCAGAAAATAAAACACATGTTTTTTTGGCTTTGTCCTCACATGCAGCCTTTCTGGCAAGAGATTATCCTGGAAATGGAAAACATTTTTAGCTGTCTGAGAGAGGTGACATCATCACTGATATTGCTGGCCATTCCTCCACCTAGAAGTTCTCGATGGGGGCAAACACTTTAACTCATGTTAACTCTAATACTACTGGCAAAGAAAGTGATCACTTGATTATGGCACACCAAGCAAATCCCTACACTGACCCACTGGAGAACATCACTGTTAACTATTTATAGCTAGGAGAAACTGACATATACATTCAACAACAAAGCCCAATTATTTAAAGAGAGATGGAGAAGGTGGTCCTATTTCAATGAGAGCACCACTCTGATTTTGTCCTATGATGTGATCCCACATCACCCTCCCCCTTTCCCACGTCCTGTTTTCTAAAAATGCTGCTTACCTTTTTTCATATTCCCCTTCACTCTACTGCTGTGTTTCAGAAGATATACAGTATTACACAACTAGTATCAAGTGGAGCACCACTCCCCATTCCTCATAAGATATAAACAGACTGACTCTGATGTTTCATGTTTCATTCTGCCTTTATTAATTCTCCACATTCTAGGACATACTGTAGGTACTGTACAGCTTTGGAAATCAAGATGCTACATGCACATCCTTGTTCTATTGTCTTTTCAATGTTCTTTTCTTTCTGAACAAAATGTAAAAAACTTAAAAAAAATGATACTGCAAAAAAAAAAATGATTTTACTCAAATACAGTATGTGTCTCTTAGAAGTACCTGTACAAGGTTTAGATTTTGTTGTTTCAATTCACATATATACTGTAAGCTAGCTATTCAAGAAGTTCTAATGATTACAGTGCTGCCTCCTGTGGATGCAAGCTATGCGTCTGAGAGGATACATGTTGGAGTTTTTGCCCAAGGCACGATAGGCCAAGGAGGAAACATACTGTGAAATATTAGGATCCCCAACAAAAAAACTCATGCTGCTACTCTCTGGTACAGATCATAAATTGACATTTAGATATATCAACTTTCATAAAACAATTGTTAAAATGATAACAATCTTACAGTTAAGAACCCTCTACTCTCCCATGCCTAATGACTTTACGGTAAAATTGCACTTTATTGATCTTCTCTGATTTTTTTTTTAGATTGGAAGACATGCAAATTAACCTTTCAAGACCTTGTCGACCCCTGGTCTGCAATGAAGAAGGAGGCTGGGCATACCTAGTTTTCTGAAGGGAGGTGCTGTAGGTAACCAGAACTGAACCTCCCACTTATTAGGCTTCTTGCCTGTTTACACTTGGGCTTATCTTAATTGTTTCCAAGGCTACATCACATGTAATTCTTGTACACCTATTTACACTGATCACTCTTTGTAACAACATGGAATCTTCTTATCAAGGAGATTGTAGTATTTTTTAAATTCTCCATGTGAACTGTGATTATTCTAAATTCCATATTTATTTGTTTCCTATGAATATTTGTAATGTGAAGTGGATTTTAATTATCTTGTGATAAATGGCAATTTGCTGATCATAAAGACACTGCATATTTTCAGCCTTTTTTGTGGTTGTGTTTTTTTGCTGAGCTAGGTACAATCTTTTATTAAGTATCTCTAGGGAATTAGTATAAAGACTGCCACATGGAGATTAAAATAACATACTCAGGCCCCACTCATGTGTGATACTGCATCTCATCTGCTTAGCCAAATCACTGGGGTGTCCAGTTATTATGAGCGGTGCTGCAGTAGAGGTCGGGGGGGAGGGTCTCATGAGAGTGCCACCAGATGTCAAAACAACTTACATTAAAAGAGTTTGTTGCAAAATTCTGTGTGCCACTGACACTTTCATATATTTTGTTTTTACAGATATATCTCAATAGATAAAGATGAATGAGGAGGATAGAGAATTTAATGGCTTCCTTGTGAAGTATTTCAAAGGTGAGCCTTATGCATTTGAACGGATTATACCACCATCTCAGAATTCTAGCAAGTCTTCTGACATAGTAGTTCCTATTCGAGTTTATCCACATGGGCATATATATGACTGGAGTGTAAATTTAGTCAAGTGTATTAACAAGAATGTTTATGTTGATTTGTAGTATGCTTTTTCAAAATTTTTTAAGGGGACTGGGGGTAAATAAAAAGCTATATTATACAATATATTGTTTTATGGATATTGTTGTGTACTCTGAGGTGCAGTTATTTAATTATGCTGACATGTGATCACATAACATACTAACATACTAACATACTAATTGCCTGCAGATTAGGCCTTATGGTCTATCGAGTCTGCTCGAACCTCAGATCCCCTGTTGGGAACCGAGGCCCTCCCCCCCAGTGCTCTGATACCCCTTTCTGTATCTGTCCCACCCTCTCCTGAAGCCCTCCACAGTGGAAATCTGGACCAGCTCACCAGGTAGCTCGTTCCAAGGATCCACCACCCTCTCCGTGAAAAACCTCCTCCTCTTTCCCCCCTCATTTTTCCTCCTTCCAACTTCAAACCATGCCCTCTGGTGATACCTCCCTCCTTTAGTTTAAAGATCCCCTCACTGTTTACCCTATTTATTCCCTTGAGAACTTGAAGACCTCGATCATGTCCCCCCTGTCTCTCCTCTCCTCCAAAGTGAACAGGCTGAGCTCCTCAAGTGTATCCTCATACGTCAGCTCCCCCAGTCCTCGAATCATCCTGGTAGCCCTCCTCTGTAACCTCTCCAGGAGCTGTATATCCCTCTTTAAGTGTGGTCTCCAGTACTGTACACAGTACTCGAGGTGTGGCCTCATCAGCCCATTGTACAGCTGCAGAATCACTTCCCTGCTCCTAGAAGTGATCCCCCTTACAATGCATCCCAACATCCTGTTTGCTTTGCAAGCTGCTCTCCTGCACTGCTCAGAGTTATTCATACATGCATCCCCCATGACCCCAGGTCTTTTTCCCCAGACAAGGTCTCCAGCACCACCATTCCCAGAGTGTACCTGTGTTTGGGGTTTCCCCACCCAAGATGTAACACCTTGAACTTGATTGTATTGAAATTTAACTTCCATGTGACAGCCCAACTTTCCAGGGTGTCCAGGTCCCCTTGCAGGGCCAGCCTTCCCTCTTCCCCCTCAACTACTGCTCCCACCTTGGAATCGTCAGCGAAGTGACTCATCTCACACTCTATATCCACCCTGATGTCAGATATGTATGCATTAAACAGGATCGGCCCCAGGACCGAGCCCTGTGGAACTCCACTACCGATTTCTCTAGGGTTCGAGAGCTCCCCACTGACCACCACTCTCAGTGCACAACTAGCTAGCCAGTTTCCTATCCATCTGATCATCAAAGGGTACACTCCCAACCCCATGAGTTTCTCCACCAGCCCATTGTGGAGAACAGAGTCAAACGCCTTGCTGAATTCCAAGAATATTACATCCACAGGCTTCTCCCTGTCCAGTCCCAATGTTACCCATTCGTAGAACTTCACAAGGTTGGTTTGACATGATCTACCTGGCACAAACCCATGTTGCCTACTGTCCAGCCCTCCCTCCTCCTCCTGGAACACCCCCAGTCGTTCCTTCAGTATGCTCTCCATTACTTTTATCACTACCGAGATCAAACTGATGGGTCTATAGTTACCTGGTACTTCCCTTGACCCCCCCCCTTTATGGATTGGCACCACATGTGCCTCACACCAGTCTCTAGTTACCATCCCTGTCTCAGGTGACCTATTGAAGAGCTCCGCCAGGGGTGCGGCCAGTATGTCCCGCAACTCCCATAGTACCCATAATACCCTCAGATAACATCCTCATAATTAAAGTGATCCTTTCACATGCCTTATATACAGCTGGTTTTAGTATATCACTAGTGTACGTCTGGCCATGGAGGCAGGAGGCTTGTGCCGGTCCTCCACTGGGGACCTAAAAACATTTCTAAATGTGGGTGTTGGGGTGAAGAGGGTGGGTTCAGGATGCTTCTTAGAGGATGGAGGAACATTTTATTTACTGGGTTTGGGCTGGGAAGGAAGATGAGTTGGGACTTATACAAGGTTGGGGGATGTTTTTTTTTCCTGTCAAGATGTCCCTGGGGTTAGGATGGGAGGACGAGGAGGAGTCAGGTGCTACGAGGGTGGAGGAAAGGGGGGATTCATTTTAATGTTCAGGGATGGGTGGGAGAATGCTGTGAGGGTGGGTATGATACTTTTTTCTTTCTTTTATTTGTTGTTGTTGTTTAGCCTTTGCTGAATACAGGTTCCTGAACAGAAATAGTCCTAAATTCATGAAGGGCTTCTGAATATTCAGGACCCCTACTATTTGTGACATTCATTAAGTACTGTTCGGTCCATGCACACCCCTAATATCAATTAAAAAGTATTTATCATGTATGAGAAAACTTTGAAAAAGATAATATTTTGTCACAAGTCTGCTGATATCTCATTAACATTCAACATTTCTATTCCCTTGTTTTTTCATTATTATGTTAATTAATTTTCATGGACATAAGAACCCTGCCCCCTAGAGTTCACCTGCTTTGGCTGCATAATCCTTTGAAGTTGTATGGCCAGATTTCCAAAGGGGAGGGCTTTGATACAAAGGGTGATCTTCTGCTCCCTCAGTGTCCTCCCTTCTGGGACAAAGCATGCACACCTTAGTTTTTAAAGATGCATGTTTTTGACAACAGTTTCTTTGATATACATTAGCTTTCAACTGTGATAACTACTCCCAATAGTTAGGCTGCTTCCTCAGTGGTTTAATTTTCAGGCTCAGTTTTTTCAGTCTGGTAAGAAGGGTGCTGCAAGTTGGCAGCACCCTGCCGAAAATTCATCCCATAATCTTTTGTTTGTGACATCGCAGTCTGTTGCTGTGGATATGATTGTGATGTCACAAAGAGAGGATTGTGACTTCAGCAAAGAATAAAATAGTGAAAGTAGATCAACTGTAGAAACATAGAATCTGGCAGCAGGCAAGGGCCACTTGGCCCACCCAGTCTGCCCATTTTCTTCAACCTTAACTTTTGCTGCAGACCCTACTTGATCTACAGAGCTAACTCCCCCTCCACACACACACACACACGCACACTTCATTAGCCTCACAATTCCCTTGTGCCTGTCCCAGGCATTTTTGAACCCCACCACTGGCTTCACCCCTACCACCTGCACTGGAAGGCTGTTCCAGGAATCCACCAGTCTTTCTGTAAAGAAGTACTCCTTCACATCTCCCTTAATCTACCCCCACTCCAGTTTCACAGCATGCCCCTGTGTTCTAGGGCACCTTTTGTTCTGAAAAATACTTCCCTCCTGTACGCTATTAACCCCTGTGAGGTATTTAAAGGTCTCTATTATATCCCCACTCTCTCTCCTCTCTTCCAGGGTGTATATATTGAGTTCCTTTAGCCTTTCCTTATAGGGATGTTGATGCAAACCCTACACCATTTTGGTAGCCCTCCTGTGGACTGTCTCTACTCTGTCTATGCCCATTCTTAGACATGGTCTCCAGAACTGGACACACTACTCAACGTGGGGTCTTACTAGTGATAGGGGACAAGTTTCCTGTTTCAATGTACATAAATATAGTAATGAAAATTAAATGAATAGGAAGCCAGAAAATCTATAAAATATGAAAAAACTGAATGATTTCTAAATATTATTTTTAAAATTTTGATAAGAGTGACAAAATCACTTTAAAAGTGGGTCTTAACACTGATCCTTGTGACACTCCATTTGTTACCCGGTGGTATGCTCCTTTCTTCTTGGATGCTTACTGTCCTAAGGCATTCTGGTCTGTTTTGCATCCCCCCCCCCATCAGGAATCTTTTCTTTCTAACAGACTTTCCAATGGTGAGATGACCATTGATACCCCTCCCATCCATTGCTAATATGTCTACTTGGTTTACTTGGTTTCAAAGGACAAAAGAAGGCTACTGCCCATCGAGATTGTCCCCCACCACATTGGTGGGATAATTATACCTTGAAGTTGTTAGACTCGAGCCAACAATCCAGTCCCTTTTTAAAGACTGTATTAGAGCTACTGTTCACTAAGTATTGTGGAAGGAGATTCCACAGTTTGGGGGTTCTTACTGTAAAGTAGTTTAACCTTTTTGTTGTTTTAGCTTTAGATACAAATATCTGGTTGTTATGATACTGTGGGGAAGTCCAGCTGGAAGAGAAATGTAAGCCACAGTGGTGCATTAACTCCTGAGAATTTGATTTTGTACAATAGGAGAAGGTCACCTCTAGTACGTCTTGTGCGTAGTGAGTGTAACCTTGTAACTCTTAATCTTTCCTCGTAGTCAAGTTTGGATAAATAAGGGACCATTCTTGTGGCTCTTCTCTGCACCCTCTCAGCCCTGTCAACATCCTGCCCCAGGTAGGGACTCCAGCAGGGGGATCCATAGTCCAGATGGGGCCTGACATAAGCTCTGTACAAGGGGATTATGCATTCCTGTGTCCTAGACACAAACGAACGTTGGATTTGAGTGAGCAAGGCGTTAGATTTCCTTGCTATCATCCTGCAACGATCACTAGAGGATAGTTTATTATTAATGATTACCCCGAGATCACGTTCTAATGGTGACACATAAAGGGCCACACTGTTCAGAAAATAAGTCTGCCTAGGGTTGTTCTTACCAAAGTGTACAACATGACACTTGTCTGAGTTGAGTGTCATTTTGTTTAACTGCCCATTCTTCGATGGATTTTAAGTTATTCCTCATGGTTTCTCTGTTTGTTGATGTAAGAACAGAGCCACACAGCTTGGTGTCATCAGCAAATTTTGAGAGAACATTTTCAGGGCTAGCCTGCAAATCACTAATAAAGATGTTAAACAGGGTGGGTCCCAACACAGACCCCTGAGGGACCCCGCTGGTCACACTCAGTGGGTGGGAAAGTGAGCCATTAATTCTGACTTGCTGATATCTTCCATTAAACCAACCTGACACCCAGTTTGATTATGTAGTAAGAGAATCCCATATCATTCATTTTGTCACGTAGGATGTCATGAGGACTTTGTCAATGCTCTACTGTAGTCGAGAAGTATCACATCCATAGGGATGCCATTATCCAATGCCGTACTGACATGATTATAAAAGGAAACCAAGTTAGTAGTACAGGAGTATCCCTGTCTAAAGCCATGTTGTGTAGTGTCAGTCAAGTTACCCCCAATAGATTCGTGCTCTAGTAGATTCTTAATAACTTTCTCCATGATCTTGCTTGTAACAGAAGTCAGACTTATCGGACGGTAATTTTCTGGTCTAGAATGGTTACCCTTCTTAAAGATTGGGACTACAGTAGCCATTGTCCAGTCCTGAGGGATAATTCCCTCATATAAGGATTTGTTGAATATAATTGAGAGTGGTTTAGTAATAGCAGCAGCTGTCTCTATTAGAAATCAGGGGCTGATGTTATCAGGACCTGGACTGGAATTAGGTTTTAGGGATAAAATTGCTTTTAGTGTATCATCCTTGGTGATGATGTAAGAGGGGGTAACATTGTTCGCAGGTTTGAATAGTTTAGGAACCTCTTTATTGGTAAATACTGAGCAGAATTGCTTGTTAAATGTGTCTGCCATATTCTGTCTGTAGATATAATTGTGTCATGTATGCATAGGGGCCCCATGTGTCTATTATTTATTTTTTTATTATTAAGGTAGGAAAATAGTGATTTATAGTTGTTTTTGGTATGGACCAGATGAAACTCAAGTTTCTTTTTAGATTGCAGAATAACTTGTTTTAGTGATTTTAGAGTTTTCCTGTATTGAGTGAACAATAATTTTCTGGTGTCACCCTTACTGTTTTTAACTCGTGCAAATAGCTCTGCTTCTTCTTAATTAGAGCTTTGATAGTTTTATTAAACCACAGGGTATTTTCCTTTTTTATTATATTTTTTGTTGTAGGAACATATAATTTTTCTGAGTTATAAATGGAAGTTTTAAAAAAGTCCCAGGATTCTTCCATGGTAAGAGAGGATAGTGCTGTATCCCAAGGAATTGAGTTAATTGGTTATTACTAGCATTGAAATTAGCTTTTTTATAGTTTTTCAATTCAGTACAGTTAGTGATATGATGACAAAATGACACTGTAAGGGAAATGGTGTAGTGATCACTTGATCCCAGTGGGGCACCAATTTTAACTTTGGATATTAAGTTCCCTATATTAGTAATAACCAAGTCCAGTATATTGTCACCTCGTGTTGGTTCTGTAATGATTTGTTCAAGGCCCATATCAACCATGAGTGTGATTAAGTCTTTCTCGGCTCATGATTTCCAGTTATAGAATACCAATTTATAGTAGGCAGGTTGAAATCACCCAGTATAAGGATTTTTCCTTTAGAGGCCATATCTAAGATTTCATTATTTAAGCAAGTAGAATATTCTTTATTTGATGTCGGGGGCCTGTAGCATGTCCCTACCATCAGCTGTGGGTAACCCTTGAACTGGATGTTAACCCAGATTGATTCAGTATCGCTTGTTGAGGGGATTTGAAATGAGGATATGTCGTCTCTAACATATAGACATACCCCCCCCCCCATTTGTCCCTGGTGGTCCTTATGATATAGTTTATACTGGGATGTGCTGGATCCAAGAAGGATCAAGATCCCACCAAGTTTCTGTAATGGAGATGAGTCCATATTTATTCAGTTGACACATAGCTTCTAATTCAGCCATTTTAACCTGATTTAAAGATCTAGCATTTAAACCGAGTACCTCACACTCAGAAATGTCCGTAGTAGGTTTCTTTAGAGAACAGGATCTTCTGGCACTGATCTCTCCCCCGGGTTTTAGTTTAAAAGTTTGTTAATGGCTGTTGTAAAGCTTCTGCCCAGGAGTGAACTACCCCTGCGACTGAGGTGGAGTCCATCCCAGCAGTACAGTGAGTCTCTTAGATAGAAGGTTTCCCAATGTGTTAGACAGAGAATGTTCTGTCGAAGACACCATTGTCTGAGCCAGTCGTTAAAGGCCTTAATCTTTGTATTAATAATATCAGGCATTCTCGGTACGGGTAGAATTTGAGAAGCATGCTATGCTATTTTTTTCCGCTAGTACATTATTGAGAGCTATAATGTACTGTTTAAGTTTGTCAATTACTACTCTATTTATATCATTTGTACTCATGTGTACTATGAACACTTGATTTTCACCAGCCCCTTTCAGTATATTTTTGCAGTAGCAGTGATGTCGGAGACACGAGCACCTCGCAAGCTAGTGCAGGTATGGTTGAATTTGTCCATGTTACATATAGGGCGATCCAAGTGTTTAATAACTGAGTCACCAAGAACAAAGATTTGTTTAGCTAGTGGGTGAGATTCTATGTTGCTAGAATTTGGTGGTAAAATAACTGAATAGTGATTTTGGTCTTTTGTTCGGGATTTATTTTGTTTGGGTGTGGGGAACACCGTACAGTTATTCTCTCTCCTACGGGGAGGACTACTGACTAGGGGGTCATTGCAGGTGGTATTGATAGTGACATCATGGGATGGAGCATTTATGTCCTGCTTGAGTGGATCATATTTATTGAATAAGGGTAGGGGTAACATATTGCATCCAATCTGTCCCCCCACGTTGTGATTTACCCTTGGGTACCATTGCCCAACTATCAGACTCCTCTTGAAATACAGCAGGAGTAGAGGAGGTAATGATGTTAGTACTTATAACAGTTGCTGTCTTGTCCGCAGATGGGGGAACTAAAGATAAAGACTGTCCCAACATAGAGTCAATATAGTCCTCCAATGCTTCAATCTCAGGACCAACTGTTGTGGAAGCCAGTAAACAGTCAATTTCTTCCTGGAGGGCTTCCACCATTAAACATTTATTACATACAAAGTTGGTAGTCTGGGGACCAATGGCATACATTGCGCATGACAGGCAGTAGTTATTTGGAGCCTCCATGTTAGTATGTCAGGCAGAACACCAGGTGAAGTAACTGTGTATTATAGCAAGGATGAGTTTACTTACAGTTTCGGGGCCCTGGTCCCTGCAGTTCCAGCGGACACGGCAGACACGCACGATGAGCGTGTCTCTGCGCTGCGATTCTCCACAGAGCCATTACAAGGCTTTCAGACGCTGGCCGCTTCTGTTTGCAGGGGCAAGCTTTTAATGTGAGTGGCGACCCAGAAGTAGAACTAGGGGTCACAGGATCCTCGCAATGTGCAGCACAGTAAAACCCTAATACTGCGTGGTTTAACAAGTGGCCTATGAATGACAAGAGTAACAACACTAATTACAGTGCAGAGCAAACATTAAATCAGTACAGAAAGCCCACCGTAGCTGGTTTAAGGACTGTTGATAGTTGTCCTGGTTACCAGCTCTCTTCCTGTTTCCTGCCTCATCGGCAGTGTAGCAGGGCTCACACAGTTAACAAAATACACACTTTAAAAGTAGTAGGTCCTACCAGGCACAGTCTGGGACCTGTGCAGCCTTGCAGGCAGTAGTTTTTGTGCTGTGCTCACTGCAGGGGCAAGCTTTTAATGCGAGTGGCGACCCGGAAGTAGAACTAGGGGTCACAGGGTCCTCGCGATGTCCAGCACAGTAAAACCCTAATACTGCGCGGTTTAACAAGTGACCTATGAATGACAAGAGTAACAATACTAATTACAGTGCAGAGCAAACATTAAATCAGTACAGAAAGCCCACCGTAGCTGGTTTAAGGACTGTTTATAGTTGTCCTGGTTACCAGCTCTCTTCCTGTTTCCTGCCTCATCGGCAGTGTAGCAGGACTCACACAGTTAACAAAATACACACTTTAAAAGTAGTAGATCCTACCAGGCACAGTCTGGGACCTGTGCAACCTCCTGCTTTAATTCTGTTGATGCTTACACTTCACATGCTGCCAATATTGTCTCATTTTAGCACACAGTTCATGAAGCTGAGAACATTTTATGTAATTCTGAGATAAAGCCTACCACTGGTCCTGATGACATTTTAGCGCTAATGCTAACCCATTCAGCTAAAGCAGTTGATACAATTGCCGCTGCCTTTGCCTTTGCCTTTATTTTCAACTAGAGCAACTAGAGCTGTATTCCAGCTAAGTGTGAGCATGCCTGGATTCATGTCATTTACATGCTGTATATTACAGACTCTGGGACTGGTCTGAGATAGAAACAGCAAAACTCTTCATCTCTGGACTACACTTCAGTTTTCAAGATATCGTCCAATCTTATTTACAAGTGAAAAAGTCAGAAAAGGGCTGGCAGCACTGAAGGTAGATAAGGCTGGACTGGATGCATCTGACGGTGCTCAGAGAACTGGCATCAGAACTGGCTGAACACCTGCCAAGGCTAGTTAATAGTTTAATTCAGTCATGGATGGCTCTGAAAGACTGGATGGTAGCAGATGTAGTTCCGTTCCATAAGGGTGGGAACAAAGAGTAATTGGGTAACTACAGGCCTGTAAGTCTAACCTCTGTTGTTGATAAACTGATGGAGACACTAGTCAAAAAGGATCTAGTGGAATACCTGGAGAGCAATGGTCTCCAGGATAGTAAGCAGCATGGGTTTATGGAAGGGAGGTCTTGTCAGACTAACCTGATAGCATTTTTTTGACTGGGTAACTAGGGCAGTAGATAAGGAGCAAGCAGTATATTTATTCTACTTCAGTTTCAGCAGGGCATTTGACTCAGTGACACCTAGAAGGTTGCTGAAGAAGCTAGATGATGTAGGTGCAGCAAAGGACATACATAGGTAGGTAGATGGCTGGGGGGGGCAGCAGAGGATGGTGGTAAATGCAGCTAAATGCAGTTAAATCCAGGGAGAGAGAGAGAGAGGTCACAAGTGGGGTGCCACAGGGTTCAGGCCTGGGTCCAGTCCTTTTCAATGTGTTCATCAGCAATAGAGGAGAAGGAATTCAGGGCAAGATAAATCTCTTTGCAGATGACCCTAAGTTCTGCGGTAGGGTAAATAGTAAGGAGGGGAATAAGGGTATTACAGAGGGACCTGCAAACGTTGGAGAGGTGGTCCAAGATTTGGCAGTTGAGGTTCAAAGCAAAAAAAAGTGCAAGGTGATGCACACTGGGAACAGGAACACCCTGCCATAATACTAGTTGAGGGGGTTAGGCTTGACATTGCTACTGAGGAAAGAGACCTAGGAGTCATCACAAGGGCCCCCCCCCCCCGGTTGAATGAAATGCCACTGGCTATCACCCTGGAACAGTGACTAGGTCCGTTTAACTCCCTACTCCATTTGGAAATCCTCTCCCACTCCAACTCTTACTGCGCTTAGTCCTTTTCTCCTCGCTTGTGCACCTGCTCAACCCCCCCAAAATCTTTTCCCTCTCCCCCTTCCCATCTGACCAGTGTATGATGACATACACCATATCTTTCTTTTTGTTTTCTCTTTTCCTGTGATACCCTTTGATGCTGTAACTTTTTGACTGTTGTAGATTGTTATTGCATAAACTTGCCTCAACATTATTGACTCAGGTAGGTCTATACCCCCTTGAATTTGTAACTTGTTCCCTGTATATTTCTTATTGTATATCCTGTTTCTAAACTTGCAACATATGTATATCTGATGTGTTCGCTGTATATTTCTTACCATATATCCTGTTTTTAATCTTGCAATATATGTATAGAAATAGAGAAACATAGACTTTGATGGCAGATAAGGACCGCTTGGCCCACCCAGTCTGCCCATTTCCCTACCTATTAGATAAGCTGCAGATTCTAGTTAACCAACAGCCTACTTTCTCCTACCACCCCCACTATAATTGCCTTATGTCTGTCCCATGCATTCTTAAATTCCCCCACTGTTTTTGACCCCACAACCTCCTCAGGAAGGTGGATCCATGCGTCCACCACTCTCTCCATGAAAAAATATTTCCTCATGTTGCCCCTGAGTCGTCCCCCCTCTATCTTCAAATTGTGCCCCCTTGTTCTTGCACATCTCTTTTTCTGAAAGATGTTTCCCTCTTGGACTTTGTTGACTCCCTTGAGGTACTTGAAAGTTTCTGTCATGTACCCTCTCTCCCTCCTTTCCTCAAGGGTATACATATTAAGCTCTTTTAGTCTCTCTTCATATGCCTTCTGTTGCAGACCCTACACCATTTTAGTTGCCCTCCTCTGGATCATCTCCATCCTGTCTATGTCCCTGCAGAGAAGGGATCTCCAGAACTGCACGCAGTACTCCAGATGGGGTCTCACCAACTGTCTGTACAGAGGGATAACAACTTCTCATTTTCTACTGGTGATGCCTCTCCCTATGCATCCCAGTATCCCCCCAGCTCTCCTTACTGCCTTCTCACATTGCTTGCCTATCTTAAGGTTGTCTGATATGACTAGCCCCAGGTACCTTTCCATTTTTGTTGTTGTTAGTACCCTCCCCCCATTGTGTACTCTTCACCTGGGTTTTTGTTTCCCAGGTGCATTACTTAGCACTTCTTTGCATTAAATCCAAGCTGCCATGCTTTTGACCATTCCTCCAACCTTGCCAAGTCCCTTCTCATCCTTTCCACCCCCCCTTGTGTATCAACCCTGTTGCAGATCTTTGTGTCAGCTGCAAAGAGGCATATTTTTCTTCCAGCTCCTCTGCAATGTCTCCTATAAAGATACTAAGAGGACTGGTCCCAGTACTGAACCCTGGGTACCCCACTAGTAACCACCCTTTCTTCAGAGTGTACTCCATTTACTATTACCCTCTGCATCCTGTTGTGCAGCCAGTTTGTTACCCAGGCTACCACCCTGGGACCCACTCCCAGGCTGGCTAACTTGTTTATTAATCTTTTGTGTGGGACTGTGTCAAATGCCTTGCTAAAGTCTAGATAG
The DNA here is from genome assembly GCA_016271365.2 of Neoceratodus forsteri. Classification (NCBI taxonomy): domain Eukaryota; kingdom Metazoa; phylum Chordata; order Ceratodontiformes; family Ceratodontidae; genus Neoceratodus; species Neoceratodus forsteri. Next base: position 229,095,014 of record CM028129.1, on the reverse strand, counting down.
TTCATATCCACAGCCCCTCCCTGGTCTACTACTTTGGTCATCCAGTCAAAGAAATCGATTAGATTCGCCTGACATAACCTTCCAGCTGTGAATCCATGCTGCCTTGGGTCCTGTGCCCTGCTGGCCTCTAGGTACTCAGCAATTCTTTCTTTCAGAAGTGATTCCATCATTTTCCCTACCACTGAGGTCTGTAGTTTCCTGCCTCTGCCTTGCTCCCACTTTTGTGAAGGGGAATCACATCCACCCTCCTCCAGTCCTCAGGTACCACACCATCCTCTCATGATTTGTTAAAAAGGGTAGTCAGTGTTGTCACTAGGTCTCACCTTAGTTCTTTTAGAATTCTGGGGTGAATCCCGTCAGGCTCCATTGCTTTGTCCACTTTAAGTTTTAGTTCTTTCAGGACCCTTTCTTCTGTGAATGGACTGGTATCGAGCTCCCTGCCCAGAGTGCTTCTATTGTTTGATTTAGGTACTTCCCCCTCTTCTTCTTTTGTGAATACTGAGCAAAAGTATTTGTTCAATTAAAGTTTCAAGTTCAAGTTTATTGCAGGAAAACTCCATTGAGCAAGCTCATTCACAAGGAGGTCCTGAGGAACATAGACAGACAAAGGAAATTACATATATAAAATCTTGGTGCATAAAAGTATATGGTACCTGTGATACATAGTGCTCAAAATAAGACATAAAAAGGTAACATTTATAAACATAACCTGGAGAACTCATTAAAAGTAGAGAAACTACAGCCAAAAAAGTTGGAACAAGAGAAATAGGCTGCATAAGGTGAAGGGAGAGTATAAAATAGGTGCAAAGGGGAGTGGAGAGGGAGAAGAGAGGGAGGATCTTGTAAGGGATGAGGGGAAGGGAAAAGAAGGAAAAGTGTGGAGGAATATCGAAAGTAAGGATGACTGAAATAAAGAGTCAAGGGAGGGTGGGGAAGGAAAAGGAGAGGTAAGTAGAATTAGAGAAGCAGAAGAATTAGGAAGGGGCACTGAGTTGTTGATATAACAGTCAATGGTCAAGTAAGGAATAGAAACAGCTGCAGGCATTTTTTTATTTGGTCGCCACAAAGGTTTTAAAGAGATCGACAGAAACAATGCTAGAGAGTTTCAGTATGGACTGGAGCTGGCTCCATTTAGTTGGAAGTGTATATGAGATGGCACGCTTACCAAAGGAGGTATGAATCCTAGGCACGTCTAGAAGGATAAAGTCAGACTTTCTAAGGGAATACGAACTGTGGGAGATGCAAATAAGAGATGTTATATAGCTCGGTAGTTTGTTCAGGAGGATTTTGAGAGTCCAAGTGCCAGAGTGAATCAAACATCTGGTGGTAAGCAATGTCCATCCGACAGCTGCATACAGATCACAATGGTGGGTTTGAAAAGGGGAGTTAGTAATGAACTGTAGTGCACGATGGTAGAGGACACCCAATTTGTTCAGGTTTAAGGCTGAAGTGGAATTGTAGATTATGTTGCCAAAATCGAGTAAAGGCAGGAATGTGGCCTGAACAAGCCTAGTTCTAATCTCAATGGGGAATAGGGACCTGTTTCTGAAGAAGAAACCTAATCTGGATTTTGACCTGCTGGTCAAGTTATCAATATGGTCGTTAAAGGTGAGTTTATTATCTAGCCATATACCTAGATATTTGAATTTGGAGACAACCTCAAGAGATTCACCTAGAGAGGTGACAATAAAGTCATTAGGCAGGTTTAGATAAGCGGTGGTGGTGGTGGTGTTGAGAGTAAAAATCATGGCCTTAGTTTTTGTTGGCACTAAGAAGGAGCTTTACATTAATAAGGTTCTGTTTAAGCTGCGCAAAGTCAACTTGTAGTACGTCTCTTACTTCAGACAGAGTTAAGCTAGAAGTGTACAGGACTGTGTCATCAGCAAAAAAATGCAATTTGGAATTAGTTATGTTATGGTCAAGATTATTGATGTAACAAGAAAAATAGAATCCTTGTGGGACTCCCCTAGTGATCAAGAGGGAGTCTGAAAATAGGCCATTAGCCTTAACTTTCTGAAACCTCCCTGTTAAGTAACTGGTAAACCGCTGAGCAGTGGAGGGGGTGGCACCTAGGTTAATCAGGCTACTGACAACTAAGTTGTGATCTACGGTGTCAAACACCTTACTGAGGTCTAGGAAGATTGCACCAGTGATCTTTTTGGAGTCCAGAGCTGAAACCCAGTCATTAGTAACTTTAACAAGGGCTGTGATAGTACTATAATTAGTACGGAAACCAGATTGAGCTGGATTGAGAAGGGAGAAGGTTTCGATATGACGTTTTAGTTGGGCATAGATCAATTTTTCAAAGATTTTGGAGAGAATGGGCAGGATAGAGATGGGTCTATAATTATTTAAATCACTTGAGTCACCCAATTTGAATAAAGGAAGGATATGTGCAGATTTTCAGCAAGACGGAACTGTGGCAGTGACGGTAGAAAGATTGAATATATGAAGTGTGGGGGCCGTAAAATGGAAGTAGCATAATTTTAAGAAGAATAGTTCTAGTCCATCATCACCAGCACTTTTCTCAGTGTCTAAGTTGAGAAGCGAATCTTCAACTTCTTTGTAGGCAACTGGATGCAGCTGGAAGGGATGAGGTGAGGTTGGGACTTCAAGGATAGTTATGGCCAAGGGACAATTTGCAAGGCCTGCATACAGAGAAGAATCAAAGGCTAAGCCAGTGGTAGCAAAATGTGAATTGAGTTCTTCAAGGATTTGACTATTGCTTTTGATGACCTTGCCATTGGCGTATATCTTGGCTGGAATGGAGGGAGCAGCCTGACGTCCTTCAATGGATTTGAGGGTCCTCCAAATTTTGTAAGAATTCTCATTTGCCTGTTCTAAGGTAGTGATATAAAAGTTCAATTTGGCAGCATGAATGCATTTAACACAGGCATTCCTTGCAGCTCTGAAGGCTTGCCAATCAGTTAGACACTTAGTATGCCTAGCTTGAGCCCAAAGTTTGTCGTGGTCTGTGAGCTCAGCCTTAAGGTCAGGTGTGAACCAGGGGTGAAAGGATTTACACACTCTAGATTTGATGAAGGGGGCATGCTTATTAGCCAGGGTGGTAAGATTGTTATTCAGAGTAGTGACAGCCTCATCAGCTGTTTTAGCAGGATAGATATCGTGCCAGTTTAAATTACCTAAATCCAACAGATAATTCACTGCATTGAACTTGCAGTAGGACCGTTTAGTTATTAGCTTGGGTTGGTGATGACCCTTAAGTTGTGCTCTTGTACATACTATGACCCCATGATCACTCATGTCATTGTGGAAAACAGCAGAATGCAGAATTTTGTGAGGGTGATTGGTTAATATGACATCGAGTAGAGAACTATTGGCATTATTTGCAGTATTGATCCTAGTGGGTTCATTAACAATCTGTGAGAGGCCAGGCTCATCACAAAGACATTTCAGGCCATGCGATGTAGAGGCAAGCCAGTCCATGTTAAGATCCCCAAGGATTATGATTTCGTTATTGGTAGCAGAGGCTAGGGATTTTATCATATTGAGGATATTAGTGCCACCAGCAGGAGGCCTATAACCACCAATAATAGTGATACTTTCCATGGAGGGAAGGTGGAGCTTCAGGGATACGATTTCACATTCCTTGGGTTTGGATTTACAGCAGATATCACTAATAGTGTACTTGTTTTTAGAGTAGACAGCCCCCCCCCCCGGAGTTCCTATCAGCCCTAAACAGTTTGTAGCCTGGTAGCGAGATTTGCTGGTCAGCATTGCCCTTTTTGAACCGTGACTCTGTAATGATGATCAGATCCGGTTCAGTGTGAGTGGCCCAGACTTGTAGCTGGTCAAATTTCTTGGTCAAGTTTAGGATGTTGACCAGCATCATTTTGAGTCTGGGGGCACTTGCAAAGTCAGAGGGTGATGTGAGAGGTAATGGGGGACAAGGATTTAGCTCTACATTGCCCGAGCAGAGGAGGAGCAGGAGTAGCAGCTTCTTTAAAGAGCACTTGAGACATATGAGTGCTTTCTTTCTTTCTTTGTGATCACCCATGTTTTGGGGATAAAGATAAGGTTTTTGGGTTTGGGAAGGGGATACTAATATAATAATTAATTGAGATTAATGAAAGTGCTCTGATAGTCATAGGAGAGGAGACATGATAAGTGAAGGAAGAGGGATGGGGCGAGTTAAAGGGAGGGCAGTGTACTAGAAGTAGGGAGGTGCAGTGCATGGGGGCAGTGGAAGGATATGAGGAGAGTTCTAGGGCTGGACAGAATCCCAGAGCGGTGTTCGGAATAAATGCATTGGACATGCTGGGAAGTGATAATATTATAATAGTAATAATAAGCACCATATTGCCAAAGGACTATGGACAGTGAAGAGAGATTGAGCGGGGCCTATAATTGACAGTAAAAGATCCTCATACTTCAGTCATGCTGCAAAAAAGAACTATGGTCCCTCTAGTGGCAGAGTTTTAAAATCTGCTAATGGGAAACTGGACACTTAAAAAAAAAAATTCAACTTGAGAGATAGAGGGAATATAGTAGCTAGAGAAGTGAGCATCAGAAGAAAGTGTGGGCCACTCAGGGATCAGCTTTCACTTGTACCAAATTCAAAGTCAGGGCTAGTACCTTGTAGAATCAGCTGAGCTGCAGAACACAGAGGATTTTCGAACCACTGATATGGTTCAAAAATTGAGGGGTTCCTGGCCTGATCAAGGCTGGCAGGATCCCTGAAAAAGAAGGAGAAAACAGGCTTTTTCTAAGGGCAGAAAAGGGAAGGGCTTGTAGCATCAGAGCAAAGGGGACAAAAGAAGAGGGCAAGGACAGAAGCACAGCAGGCTGTTATAGGGTTGGGGGGGAGAAAAAGAGATTTGCAGGGGCAGAGAATGAAAAAAGGATGTACACAGTCAAGGCTCAAATTTGCTTCTAAAATCAATTCAGAACTTTAATGACTGTAAGGATTAAACAGATTATTAAACCCTGGTACAAAAATTCAATTTGAGAGACAGAGGGAATACAATTGCTAGAGAACTGAGCATCAGAAGAAAGCATGGGCCACTCGGAGATCAACTTTCACTGGCACCAAATTCAAAGTTAGGGCTAGTACCTCTGCCTTTTCACTGTCACCCCCTAGCCACCTCCCTTCCCCTCCCTTTTCTTAAGCCTTGGAATCCCTCCCTTGGTCTTCCTTCACTCCATGATGTACCGATAAAATGTTTTATCCCCTTCTTAACTGACGTGGAGCTTTGCAAAGGAGTCCTTGACTCAAAGGTAATAATTCCGATTCCTTTATATAAAATAATAAGTGATTCCCTCAAACAATCTAACCAATGAAACAAGGCCTACAGCAAGGAAGCCAAGATGTTGGGCCGTAATGGAAGGGGATTTGAAAGCAGGAGAAAGGAAGTATTAGTACCTCTCTATAGAGCAGCTATAAGGCAACACCTGGAGTACTGTGCCTAGTTCTGGAGTCCTCGCCTAAGGAAAGATGGGGACAAGCTGGAAAGCACGCAGCATAGCACAACAGTAAGGATTCATGGCCTGCAGGTCAGAATCTATGAGGACTGGCTTAGGACACTGAACATGTACATGCTGGAGGTCATAACCTATGAGAACTGGCTTAGGACACTGAACATGTACACGCTGGAGGTCAGAACCTATGAGGATTGGCTTAGGACACTAAACATGCACACGCTGGAGGTCAGAAGGGAGAGAGGCAATATGATACAGACCTTTAAGTTCTTGAAAGGAAAGAACATGGTAAACTGTTAGGAATAGTGACTATGGAACACAGGGATATGAGTGGAAGCTGGCAGGAGGGAAATTCAGGAGGATGTGAGGAAGTTCCTTTTCATGGAGAGAGTGACTGAGCTGTGGAATAGCCTGCTGGCTGAGGTGATGGGCACCATTAGTGTCTTCAGACAAGGTTGGGACAGAGCTAAGGGTTAATAATCACCTAGAGGGGTAGTAGCGAGGCAGGAAACATGGGGTAGGTAGCGGGGTATAAACCCCATATAGACACTAGATCTCAGGGGTAGGATAGGGCATCATGGACAGACTAGATTGAACAACGGTCTTTTTCTGCTGTCACCTTCTATGGCTCTATGTGTTTCTCTGTTTCATTTTTACCCTGCCTGCCTACCTAGCAGTAATTTATATTATTATCTGTAATAGTATCTGCCCATTAACCCATTCACCTAGTTCTCATTGCATGATTTGCATATTATATTATTTATCACAATCTTCGATGTAATTTGTGTATTTTGCACTGCCACTGTTTAGAGAATTCACCTCACCTGTTCACTTTTTTAGGCTGCACACTCCCCATAGCTTCTGTTTTGTTGACCACTTTACTTAAGTATAGTTTCACATTTTTGCACATTGTATTGTTCTGTATGTAATCCCCTTCTGGGGGCATACCTGCACTTGCCCCTGGTAGTCCCCCATTTCTCCCTGTTTTGCTGGTGCTCCCGGTCCCCCACGCCTTTGCGCACAGAGCGCTTTGACATTTCCGACCACATTTGCCGTCCAAGAGTGGGGAGTCTGTCTGTGGTCCCGGTGCCCTTCTTATGTCCTTGGGGACCGGAGACCTGAAGGGGATCTGGCAGAAGCCCATAAGGTTAACAAAATGGGAGTTTGAACAGTGGGGCTGCTCAAGGGTCATGAATATTAATGAGCGGACCCATGAAAATTAACGAGTGCTGCCTGCCGCCTAGGGGCATAGTATTGCAGCAGCAACGACAGTGAAACTGCTGGGGCAAATGGAATGAAAGTGGGCTCATTTGACAGGGGGCAGTTGGGGCTACAATCCAGTGGGTGCTTGGTTATTTAAGGGATTGTGTTGGGCTGCAGCAGACTCTGGAAGGGGAGGAATTGCATTGAACTGTGTGGACTCCATGTAAACAAATGGGAGCTAACATGTTTGTGACACTTGACCCCTGATATTGCAGCCAGTCAGTGTTCTAGGCACCCAAAACCTGGACAGAAGGACTCCTTGGAAAAGGGGGGGGGACTAATTCTGGCACCTAGATCATGACCCAGTAAACGAGCAGGAAATATTGATCTCTATGGATATCGAATATTGATAGGCTCCATCAGGCAATCAGAACTTTGGATTTTCGGCTGATACTGTGTGGACTTTCTGGGATTTCTTCAGTCTGTTCCTGGGCTCTGTGTAACTCAGGACCTTCCTGTGAGAGTTGACTTTGAGCTTCAGGGGCTTATCCAGGCCTTAGTTGGAGACTGACTGTTGGAAGAATTGGACTTGAGAAGGGGAAAGAGAGAAAGAGACTGAACTGTGATTCCCCAGGTATAGAGAAGTTGCTTGTTATTGATGGGAGAAATTAATGTTGCAGAAACCCTGCACTGAGAAGCTGGACTAGCTGAGAGGACTGTGCTGATTATCAGAGTGCTACAGTTTTGTTGAGAGGTCATTTGCTCGTGTGGGACTGTAATTGAAATCCTGAAGGGGCAGAGCATCTCTGGTCATTGGGGTGCTAGCTGGGTGCTGTGTGTGCCCTGAGTGAACTGGTGAAAGTGGCTGAGAGCTGAGGCCTGGCAGAAGCTGAAGAAAAGATTGTGGACACTGCTTAACTGGAAAGTGTGAACTGGTGTACAAGTGTGAAAGTGTGGCTGTTGTTCCTGGGCTCTCCTCTGCTGGATTACACCTGTATTTATTAGAATAGAGGTTAGCACCCACTCAAATTAGCTCTGGACTTTATTGGAGTGACTGCCTGCAAACTTTTCTTGCTAAGAACTCAGTGCAGAGACTGCAGGAGGACCCCACCATTTGGGAGTCCTCACCCAGAACCAGGGAGGGAACTTGCTAACCCCTCCCAAGTGGGACTTACTGTCTCAGGAGGTCACCAGCACTTGCTGGGGTGCTAGGGCACCTGCGACCCATCAGGTGAGCTGGGCTGTGGAGCAACTCCCAGGTCAGGGCCTTCTGGGGCTGGTGTTGTCCTGTCTCAGTGTTCTACAATGGGCCAGAAGTGGCTGAAGTTGACGAGTGGCCAGAACTACAATCAAGGTGACCAACTGCAAGATCCCCGAGCAACTTCCATCCTGTTAAAAAGATCCTGGTCGGCCTGTTCCTACTTTGCTGCTCTAAATCAAGGAACTCCATTTCCCTGGTGCTGAGACTGGCAAACTGTGAGTACCCAGGACCTGGCTCCTGGAAGAGAAAAAAGAGTAATTGATCTGTTTTCATTCTATAAGTTTCTTAAACTATTTTCAGGGCCCCAACAGCCAGCCCACCAGTCGCATTGATCAGGTCTGCACCTAGTGGGTACCCCTAGAGACAGTTCAGGGACACTGGTGCCAGTGGAGGAGGGCTTGGCCTGTGGGCCCACATGTTTTGTTGTTGCATATCCTACTAACCTTCTTCCACTTTTCACAGCTACCCTATGTTCCAGTATCCCTTCCCCTAGTCCTTGCCCCCGAATAAAGCTGTGAATTTGTTTATTGAAATTGCTGTGTTAGTGGAATTCATTGCATGTGCTCACTGCTGAGATATATGGTTTATGATGGAACAAGGTATTTGGGGACTCTGTGTACAGAGAGGTTGGTTGGGGAGGTGGGTAGATACAGTATCCCAGGGGGCTGTACCAGATGGATACCCAGCCCTCTAATACTTTACTCTGGGTGGAGGCACCATGCTATTATCAATAGTTCTGGAAACGAACCCCCAATTGTCACCATAGCAGGACTGAGGCCCCTTGCCTGGTATCAGGGACAGCTGGCAAGGGGGGGTAGCCCACTGGCATATGGTGCTGGGGCTACATCCTGGAGGCACTGCTGGGATCTCCTGTTCACCAGTCATATCTGTACCAGAAAATCTGAGTATTTAGACCCCTGGACCTCAAGTTCACTCTACCCCAGCCTAAGTTTAAGCCTCCTGAGCAGGATAAGATGAGGCTGGTGGAATGGAGTGGATGGAATAAAAATAGATCCCCAGAAGTCTTTTCTTTTGATGGGAGTACCCCAGAGGTGGACGAGGGGGATGCTTAAAAATGTGTATCCACCATAAAAAGGCTGGAAAAAGTAAAAGTGCAAGGGAAAATGTTTGATTCAGTTAGGGGCACATTGACTGTGCTGATAGAAAGCACTCATTCCATAGATGCCAGCTGGATGCCCAGGGTTTTGGTGGTGGAGGTGTGCCCCGAAGTTGGTAAGAAGGATGTTAATGTGTGCTGGATTTCCACATCAATAAAAAAGGGATAAATAAAGCAACTATGTCGATAACACCAGTAACTTGCACACAAATTACTAACACATGTCCAGAAAGGGGTGGATATTGGCACCAGACAAAGAGAGGCGGGAGTCCAGAAATAGATTCCAATTACTTCACAAGGTTTTATTTATACCGAACCAAGGGGGAAACACAGTCACAGGAGGACACTTGCACTTATTTTCACTCTCCTATACGAGGAGGACTCTAAATAAACCGCTGTAACAGCTCCACTCTATGAGCGGTCTACACTCTATAATCAGCAAATCACTATATAATCCTTTCAGTACTACCTGAGGTGCACCTCTACCTAGGGCCTATTACCTGGAGTACTCCACTTTAAGGAACTCTATAGCATAATACTGCAAAACTCTACTTCAGTCATAAGAGGCAGTTCAGGCATGAATAAGCTTTCTCTGTCATCAGGAAGAAATTGGGTTGCAGGATAAAACACAAGGGGAACACTTGGCTGACTGGGCTAACAACTAAGGGACTGCAGAGAGGATTTTATACAGGCCATGAGTCTCTCGTCCACACCCCACCTCTCTAGGGTTGCTGGAATTGTTAAGAACAAAGCAATGATTCTCTCAGCTCAGAACCCACTGAGGGCCACCGGAATTGAAGCACAACAAACCCGGCCACAGCCCTCTTCCGGACTGCCGTGGTAAGACGAAGAAGGAAGAATATGCTGACCGACTAGCTCAAAGTCCTCTTCTGGACTTGTTGGGACATGAGGAATAAGAAGAAAGTGCTGGCCAACCTGCACAAAGTCTTCTTCTGGACTGCCGGGGTAAGACAAAGAAGAAGAAGAAAACAGTGTTGACCAACTGGCCTAAAGTCCTCTTCTGGACTGCCAGGACACGAAGAAGAAGAAGAAGAAGAAAGTGCTGACCAACCAGCCCAAAGTCCTCTTCTGGATTGCCGGAACACATCGAAGATTCTGAAGAAAGGAAGTTTGTGAATAGGAAGCACCAATGGGGTTCTGGGCACCAATGCCGGATGAGCCAAGGACTATGTAAAATAAGAAACAGAATGATGATGTAACACACTGCTGCAGAAGATCTGGATATCACTTCGATATGGATGACAAAACAAGAAAATGTATGATACCTTTGTACCAGGCCAGGCCGTACTTTGAGGAAACTTTGAAAAGTGGAAAACAATAAACAGGACATTGCAAATGACTGTGACACAGTTCTTTGAAGATCTGCTGTTGGCTGCTTTGTAGATGCACTGGAGATAACTTCTGGAGTACAATGAAGAAGATTGATCTGGATACCGATGGGGAACAGATTCAGGAAAGCTTTGGAAGACTGATTCAAACACCTTGCAACTTGGAAGGCTGGCAACAAAGCAATACTTTCTGGCATATTCACTGCTTGTAGCAATAATAACAATACAAATAAAGTTTTAGTTCTTGTTGCAGTGGTCAATTATTCAGTCTCAATGTTCAAATCACAGTAAAAATATAGGCAATTCACTTTTCTGATAGAACTCTAGCACTGGTGGACCTAACTAACAGGGGTCCCTCTGACTAAATTGAGTTCTTCCTGTTACTGTAACTCTGTATGGCTAGCTAGACTCTTTAACCATCCGGTGTCACTAATGCTGCTGGGTCCCTATAACACCTGGGGAATCTAAATGGCTAGCAGTGGGCCTAACTTGCCCCTTTAAGAACTGGTGAGCTACCCTTGCCCCTTTAAGAACTGGTGGGCCTGACTTGCCCCTTTAAGAATTGGTGGGCCTGACTTGCCCCTTTACATAGCAGTGGGCCTAACTTGCCTCTATAAGAACTGGTGGGCTACCCTTGCCCATTTAAATAAACATGTGGGTCTATATTGCCCCTTTAAGAACTGGGCTTGACTTTGTCTGGGCCCCTTTTTGATCACTGGGCCTTTATCTGGCGTGCCCCTTTTAAATCACTGGGCCACCCTGTAACCTTGCCCCCTTTAAGATCGCTGGGTTGCTTGTCTGGGCCCCTCTAAAACCACTGGGCCTCCTTTTGGTTCTGCCCCTGCAAACACTCTGGGCTTCTCTGGAATCAGCCCCTTTAAGATCGCTGGATTTCCCTGTAACCTTGCCCCCTTTAAATGTCTCTAGGCTTGCTTGGGCTGAACTGTCATTCTTCACTGCCCAACCACGCCTCTTTAATAAATATTCATGCCCTCTTGCCCTTCTTAGGCCTTTTGCTGTAACTGAACTCTCCCCTGTGGGAGTTGCTACACCCCGAAGACTTAATTTATTTAAATGAAGAGCCCCTGGCTTGCCCCTTCACGGTGCTTGGTCGTTTCTCTTTCCTGGTGCAAACTTTTTAAAAATAAATAAATACACTTTTCTTCCTTTATAGGGTGGTCAGCACATTGCAGTGTGCTGCCGCCGATTCACCCAACCACCAGGAAGCAGGAGCTGAAGACGGGAGATGGGAGGTGCAGTCTAGAGAAGGGGGAGCTTTTAGGCAGATGCAGGACGACTGGGGACCTCACAAAAGGTCCTGGGACAGCATACCATGATGTGGCAACACGATCGCTACCGCCGAGGAACCGAACACTTGAGTTTTAAATTAAAAATAATAAAACGGGGCACCAAGCTCTCCCGGGGACACAACGGAACGTTTCTACTCTTCACAGGTGGCTCGGGACGGCACCACAGACTGGACAGCTGTGCAGATACATTTCTTCAGTGACTGGAGGCAGGAGGCATACAGCAAAGCCCTCAGGGACAGCTTCAGCCCTCCTTGCAAGCCCTTCTCATCCCTCCTCACTTTCTGTGTCCTCACTCCTCCGCAGTCACCATGATTCTCCCTAACAGTAACTTATTTTTCAAACTGCAGCGCTCTGTATTCTGGTTCAGGAAGGAATAGCAGGTGCCACACAGTGAGCATTCCATTAGCTCAGCTCAACATTCCATTAGCTGCAGCATGGCAGACAAGCTTATTTTGTGCATTATTTCTAAGCTATTTACAATATTCTTGACAGGCTTTGTACAGAGTTTTGTGTTAGCATTTGAAACTGAGCACCTGGGCATTTCTTGGGCACCTGTTTACTGTAGAGAGGCACTATAAACTGGCACTTTTCTATTCTTTATTTTTCTGTGGTGCCCACAACTCTGGGGCACTACAGAGGCATTGGCTGAGGCTCTACCGACAGTAACGTCTTTTAGTGTGACCTCCCCAGGGGAGGGGGTTGGGGAGCAGGATCCTTTCCTAAGGTGCCAAAGTTTGATAAACCCCAGCCTGGTTCCATACCTGTGGCCTTCGAGTCATATCGCAAATTAAGGATATTTTCAGGGCTAAAACCTACCCTGAATAGTAAGGATGATTTGGAGGCCTGGATGGACAGTGCCACCCCGTTAGTCCAAGACTGGCAGTGTTCTAAACTTGATAAGCAGAAAAGATTAGTGGAAAGTTTGAGGGGTCCGCTTTAGAGGTTATACATTCTTTACGAACTACAGATCCCGAAGCCTAGACCAAGTACATCTTTCGGCTTTGGAAAGCGTATTTGGAAATCCCAAAACCTGTGAGGACCTCATGTGGAAGTTTAAAACCACTAGGCAGTGGGAGGAGGAACTGTTGTCTGCTTTCCTGACCTGGGTGGAAAGGGCCTTGCAGAAGGTGTTTTGAAAAGAGGGGAGCAGCCCAAGATCTAAACTGGATCAGTCTGAAGCATGTAGTGAAGGCTGCTTGTTATTCCCCCTTGTTAGTATTACAGTTGCATTTAGCACACAAGAAGAATAACCCCCCTCCATATTGGGTTTTGGTCCAGGATATCCAGTACACTGAAGAAGAGCAAGGTCACTGGGGGATGCATAGGGTCTCTACAGCTGTGATGCAGATGGAATAAGAAGCACCCTCTGGTAAGGTACAGGAATTAAGGACTTTGTTGAGTGAGTAAAGGGATGTAGTCACCTCAGCTAAATTAGCTGTGGGTTCAGGTCTGGCTGAGGCTCCCGGGATGAGAAGTATCATCCCTAATGTGGGCCCGATAAAATCTGATACTGGGTTCCCCAGCCCAGTAACCCCCTCCAACACTGGGGTTAAGGCTAAAGTGGAGGAATTAGTCAGGAAGGTAGCTGAGTTAGAGAGGTGGGTGCCAGTTGCTGCCCAGGGAGATGAGGGGGTGGTGAACTGGACTCACGCTGCTCAGAGTGCCCTGGTGGGAATGCCTGGGGCTTGACCAGTGCCATCAGATTGGCTGCAGCCCCAGAACTGTTCTAGGCGGGGGGTGGTGCCATTGCACTGTTCACTAATAGAGAAGTTCCACCAACCTAACCACAAGCAGGGTAACTACAGAGGACCCAGAGCACACCAGGGCCCCCTGGCAGGTCCAGCTCCATGGCTCACAGAAGAATTTCATCTGGCAGAATCAACACAACAGCACCAGTAGACATGGGAACATTAGTGGGACCAACAACTGAGAACAACATCACCATCAATGGAGTCCTCACTCGGTCTGTTCTGCATAGCGACTCCCAGGTTACCATCATTTTTGAATCCTGGTATGATCAGCATTTACCAGATGTGGACATACAACCGCTTGAGGGACTGCATGTGTGGGGCCTCAGTGAAAAGGCATACCCCTATCTCGGCTATGTCAAAGTATGGATCGTGTTCTCTACTAAAGTGGCTGGAGTGAGTGAAGCTGTAGAGACCCTAGCTTTGATTTGCCCAGAAGCTAACATTTTCAACGGAGTGCCTGTATTAGTGGGCACAAATGTCCATATGTTTGGACATCTGGCGCAGTTGTGTCATGCTTGAGTGGCTGAAAGAAGTGGAGAGAAATACCCATTACACCCCCTGGTCTGGGAGGCTTACAGAAGGAAGGGGCAGTCCTCTGTTGAGGAGTCTGATGATCCAGTGGGAATAGTGTGTGGAGAAGAGACGGAGATGAAATTGTGTTCCTGCCAAATGCGGAATGCAACATTGCCAGTGTGGTGAGATTTAAGAAGGATGTCAAGAATCAGATATTGATGTTCGATGCTCTGGATGAGCATGGATTGTCAGTGGTACTGCTAAGTCAAGCCCAGTGTTTTGCCAGCCAGAGCACATGCATATGTTTGAAGGGTGAATGTGCAAGTGAAGAATGTCACGGATAAAGAGGTGGTGGTGCGCAAAGGCTGGACACTGGCTCAAATATATTGTGCTGACATGGCAGTGCACACCACTGCAGTGAGCAGAGGTGCTCCAGTGGCACTTGATCCAGAATTGTTTGATCTGAGTGACTCCTCCATCACGGAAGAATGGAAAGAGAGAATGAGGGAAAAGCTGGCTGCTTGGACGGATGTTTTCTCTCTGCACAAATGGGATGTAGGGTGTGTGAGTGGACAGCAGCATCGGATACGACTCATGGATGACAAGCCTTTTCCAGAGAGGTCAAGGTGGCTGGCCCCAGCCAATACTGATGATGTCCAGCGGCACTTGCAAGAGATGCTAGTTGCAGGGATTATTGAGGAATCCAGGAGCCCCTATGTCTCACCAGTTGTGGTGGTGCAAAGGAACAGCGGGGCCATATGAACATGTGTGGACTACCGCACCATGAATAAGCGGATGGTGCCAGATCAATAGACAATGCCGAGAGTGCAGGATGCACTGGACTGTTTAAATGGAAGCCAATGATCCTCAGTTTTAGATCTATGGAGTGGCTACTACCAGATTCCGATGGCCCCACAGGATCGGGAGAAGATGACTTTTATATGTCCCCTTAGATTTTAAGAGTTCCTGAGAATGCCCCAGGTGATTTCTAGTGCACCCGCCACCTTCCAGCACCTGATGGAGAAAGCCATAGGTGATATGAATTTGCTGGAGTGTTTGGTCTACATGGACGACATCATCATTGTTCAGGAAAGCCTAGGAGGAACATGAGGCCAGGTTGATGAAAGTGTTGGACCGTCTAGAAGAATTTGGACTAAAGCTGTCCATTGATAAATGCCAGTCCTTCTGGACCTCGGTCAAGTATGTGGGGCACATCGTCTCAAAAAAAGGTATACAGACTGATCCCAGCAAAGTTGAAGCCCTTACCACCTGGCCTAAGCCAAGAACTTTGAAGGAACTACAGTGGCTACTGGGTTTCTGCGGCTATTACAGACGATTTGTAAAGGACTACACCTGGGTGGTGTGGCCCCTCTTGAATCTGTTACAGGGGTATATGCCCACCAAAAAAAGTAAGAATGCTGCTATGCTTGGGGACTCAGCTATTTTTGTCTATCTGAACCATTCAGCGAGAGGTGGAATGGGGACTGTGATAAGGCTTTTGAGGACATCATCTGTTGTTTGACCCATGTCCTGGTGCTGGCTTATGCGAAGCCCCAGAAACCCTACATACTTCACACCGATGCTAGTTTTAGTGGATTGGGGGCTGTTTTGTATCAAGAACACCCCAAAGGTTTACGTTCAGTTGCATTTGCCAGTTGGAGTTTAAACCCTTCAGAGCGGAGGTATCCTGTTCATAAGCTAGAGTTCCTGGAGTTGAAGTGAGCCATAGTCAGTCAGTTCCATGACTATCTGTATGTGGCCAAGATCACTGTGAAGACAGATAATAATCCACTTACCTACATACAGACCATTGCTAAGGTGGATGCAGCTGATCATAGGTGGCTATCAGCCTTGTTCACCTATGATTACTGCATGGGGTACTGCCCAGGCCTGAACCGCATAGATGCAGACAGTTTGTCAAGGTGGCCCCAAGCCTACAATGATAAGAACTTCAGCTGGATAAGAATTTCAGAGCAAGCTGTAAAGGCCTTGCGCAAGAAACATGACAGCGAGATTTAAAAGAGATTTTATCCACCCCAAGGGTACCCACTGCTTGATAGAATTTCTGAGGACCTTAGGAGACTGACTTCCAATTGCCTATTGCTGGCTGGTCACTCTAGATGTCAGATCCCTCCCACAATTAACAACTCAAGACCTGCAATGGGATCAATAGGCCAGCCCAGTCACTGGGCAGATCATACAAGTTTTGAGACAGCAGGGGAGCCAGGAGCAACTGGACACCATCCCCCTCCCCGGCAAGGCTCCTGCTATGTGAATGGCCTAAGCTGCAGCTGAAGAAGGGGTTGCTGTATAAAGAGACCCAGGACCAGCAGGGAGCCCCTTGAGAGCAGTTGGTACTCCCGGAGAAGCATGTTTACACTGTGTTGAAGGCCCTGCATGGTGATATGGGGAACTCATGCGCTGAACGCACTTTGGGACCTGGTAAAAAGTCGATTTTATTGGCCAAAGATGGGGACAGATGCAGATATGTATTGCAAAAGCTGCATGAGATGTATAAAGCAGAAGGTGCTCTCACAGAGGGCTGCTCCCTCAGTCAATATCAAAACTAGTGGCCCTATGGAACTGGTATACATAGACTTCCTTACGTTGGCGCCTGACTCACGTAACATTTCCAACGTACTAGTTGTCAATGACCATTTCGCCTAATATGCTCAAGCTTACCCTACCAAGGATCAGTGAGCTTCCTCTGTGGACAAGGTATTGGTGGAGAAGTTTTTCATGCATTATGGTGCCTCCCCAGAGAATTCACTTGGATCAGGGCCGTGACTTTGAGAGTAAGCTCATCAAAGAACTACTGTCTTTGTGGGGCATCAGGAAGTCCTGATCTATGCCTTACCATCCCCAAGGTGACCCTCAACTGAAGAGATTCAACAGAACTCTTTTAGATATGCTGGCACCTTGGATCCTCTGGACAAGCGCACATGGAATCAGTGGGTGAGCACCTTGGTCCACACCTACAACTGCACATGAAATGACACTATGGGGTTTTCTCCCTACCAGCTTATGTTTGGGAGGGAAGCACATCTGCCGGTGGACCTGTGCTATGGACTGGGAGCAGGAGACTATTTGCAGCATGTGAAGATGCTGAAACAACACCTAGATGATGCATACCATCTTGCTTCAGAAATGGCCTCTAAAAGGAACCAAGTGAATAAAGAATGCTATGATAAAAAAGTGCGAGCCCAAGACTTGGAAGCAGGTGACAGAATGCTACTATGATAGCTGGGCATCCTGGAGAAGCATAAGATAGCCGACAGATGGGGAGACACCCCATATATTATCTTGGAGAAGCTTGCAGGCCTACCAGTATACAAGATTCCGCCTGAGGAAGAGATTTGAGGGCAAAAGGTTATTCATCATAACCACCTGCTGACTATCGGTGATAAAGTGGTTAATGCTGAAGATGCTGTGGAAGATCCTTCATCACCCCCCACCACTTGAGCTGCTGCATGCAGGAGACGGAGGCAGAGAGGAAGTGATGACATGGGGACTGGGTCTGCCCTGGGTTAGGGGGTCTCAGATGAGGGGACACTGATGATGAGTCTGATGGGGAGAACAGTGATACCCAGCATAGTCATTACCCTACCACAGAGCTGGCCAGGTTATTTCAGGGACCGCCCCGATAAGGGATATGCCTAGGAGACAGGGTAGGGAAGGGGAGTCTGTTCCAGTCCTGCCCCTTGGGGGGACCACTCTGGACTTGAATACAGGTCCAGCTGAGCCACTTGAGTGGTGCCAGAGCAGCTCTCCTGCAGATACGCCCAGGGAGTGATCACAGGGTGGTTTGGAGGAACAGAAAGGTGAGGGGGATGAAGCGTCTTTTGAAGGGCCCACATTGGAACTGAACACTGGTCCGATTGTGCCCTTTGAAGGAGCCCAGGTTGGTTCCCCTAGAGCTGTAAAAGATATTAGAGAGGTATTGGAATTGTTCACCCCATTAGCTGAGGAACAGGATGAGCAGGAAGAGGGTGAGGAGGAAGAGAAACTCACCACTGACCCAGGGGTAGGTGGGGGTTCAGGTATTCAGGAAACTCCCCATAGGGCAGGGAGGATGCCACAGCCTGTCCTTAAATTGACGTATGATGCCCCTGGGGCTCCTACAGACTTACCTTTGTTTGTAGTACATAAGGGAGTGTACATTACTCCTAGGTCACTACAGAAGGTGATTTTGTACCCTGCTGATGCTAAACCTCCTAGGTTTAAAGAAAAGGGGACCAGAATAAAATGAGGAAGGTGAGCAGGGTATTTAGAAGGGTTGAGGAAAAGCAGTGTCCTCTGTAGGGGTAGCCAGTGATGTTAGCGATAATAAATGAGCGACTGTAGAAACAGCGACTCATTTATAGCACTGTCATGAAGGGCTACCCTGCTAGGGTGGCGACTCTATAGTGAGCAAAGTGACCGAAAGGGAAGGGATAGAGAGGTAGAGGGGAGGAATAGGAGGGAGGGTTTGTATGTGTGGTGGAATCCTGTTGTAGACAAGCCAGCCCTGTGGTGTGGTGGTGAGGGTGGCTGGCTATGGTGCAGCAGGAACTGGGTTCAGGACCTGCTGGGAGCATTTGTTTTGCCTCTGCTTGCGGCTCTGTTTTTTTTTTTAAGTATGTGTTTCACCCCCTCCTTGACATCCACCCCGGGTTAATCATTATTTAGGGGTGCAGGGGTGAAACCCCATGAGGGGAGGCCATAAAATAGATGCAAATGGCCCCCTCGCCTTGCATAAATTATGGCCCCATTTGCATGTCACCTTTTGAATATCGGAGATTTGAGCGTGGCGCAATGGTACTTGCGCCACCGCCAGGTTAATGTCAACTCTGGCAACTTGCGGTGGTGCAAGTTCCACTGCGCCATGCAAGGTGTTGGTGAGATATTCAAAGGAGTTGCTCAATAGTGCAACTCCTTTGAATATCACCCCGGCCACACCCCTGCGCAACTATTTTGAGCAGTGCAGGGGCTTGCGCCTCAGAATGGCGCAGTTTGAAAATCTGGGCTCAGGTGTATAGTTAGAAATTTTATTAATGTTGATGTTCAATTGTGTAACTTTCCCTTAGACTTGTTGTGGAAGCCAAGAGTTTCAAGGGGAAGGGGAGTGTAACCCCCCTCTGGGTGCTTACCTGCAGCTGCCCATAGTAGTCCCTGTTTCTCACTGTTTTGCTGGTGCCCCTGGTCCCCTGCACCTATGCGCATGGAGCACTTTGAAGTTTCCAACCGCATTTGCAGTCCAAGAGTGGGGAGTCTGTCCATAGTCCCAGTGCCCATCCTATGTCCTTGGGGACTGGAGACCTGAAGGGGATCAGGCAGAAGCCCGTAAGGTTAACAAAATGGGAGTTTGACCAGTGGGGCCCCTCGAGGATCTTGAATATTAATGAGCAGCTCCATGAATATTAATGAGTGTTGCCTGCCACCTAGGAGCATAGTATTGCGGCAGCAGCAACAGCTAAACTGCTGGGGCAAATGGAGTGAAAGTGGGCTTGTTTGACAGGGGGCAGTTGGGGCTACAATCCGGTGGGGTTCTTGCTATTTAAGGGATTGTGTTGGGCTGCAGCAGACTCTAGAAGGGGAGGAATTAATTGCATTGAACTGTGTGGACTCCAGGTAAACAAATGGGAGCTGACATGTTTGTGACACTTGGCCCCTGATATATCGAAGGCAGTATAGCACAGTGGGTTAAGGCTCTGAGCTGCAGATCTGGAGACCTGGGTTTGAATCCCACAGCCAACTGGGGTGCATACTGTGTGATCCTGAGCAAGTCACTTAACTTCCTTGTGCTCCCAGGTCGCAACTGGAAACAAGCTTTGGCTTAGTGTGCTACTCCTGGTTAAACAATGTTCTCTTTCTCTCTCCTGATATTGCAGTCAATCAGTGTTCTAGGCACCTACAACCTGGACAGAGGGACTAATTCTGGCACCTAGATCATGCCCCAATAAACAAGCAGGAAATATTCATCTCTGTGGATATCGAATATTGATAGGCTCCATCAGCCAATCAGGACTTTGGATTTTCGGCTGATACTGTGTGGACTTTCTGGGATTTCTTCAGTCTGTTCCCCGGCCTGTATATAAGTCAGGACCTCCCTGTGAGAGTGAACTTTGAGCTTCAGGGGCTTACCCAGGCCCTAGTTGGAAACTGGTTGTTGGCAGAATTGGATTGAGAAGGGGAAAGGGGGAAAGAGAGAAAGAGACTGAACTGTGATTCCCCAGGTATGGAGAAGTTGCTTGTTATTGATGGGAGAAAATAAATGCTGCAGAAATTCTGCACTGGGAAGCTGGACTAGCTGAGAGGGCTGTGCGGATTATCAGAGTGCTACAGTTTTGCTGAGAGGTTGTTTGCTTGTGTGGGACTGTAATTGAAATCCTGATGAGGCAGAGCGTCTCTGGTCGTCGGGGTGCTAGCCGGGTGCTGTGTGTGCCCTAAGTGAACTGGTGAAAGTGGCTGAGAGCTGAGGCCTGGCTGCAGCCGAAAAAAAGGTTGTGGACACTGCTTAACTGGAAAGTGTGAACTGTTGTGCAGGGGGGCTGTTGTTCCTGGGCTCCCCTCTGCTGGATTACACCTGTGCTTATCAGAATAGAGGTTAGCACCCATTAAAATTGGCTCTGGACTGTATTGGAGCAACTGTCTGCAAACATTTCTTGCTGAGAACTCAGTGCAGGGACTGCAGGAGGACCCCCACCATTTGGGAGTCCTCACTCAAAGCCAGGGAGGGAACTTGCCAACCCCTCCCAGGTGGGACTCACTGTCTCAGGAAGTCACTGACACTTGCTGGGGTGCTAGGGCACCTGCGACCCACCGGGGGAGCCAGGCTGTATAGCCACTTCTGGGTCTGGGCCTTCTTGGGCTGGTGTTGTCCTGCCACAGTGCTCTGCAATGGGCCAGAAGCAGCTGAAGGTGGCAAGCAGCCAGAATTACAATCAATGTGACCAGCTGTAAGGTCCCCAAGCAAGTTCCAACCTGTCAGAAGGATCCTGGTCGGCCTGTTCCCACTTTGCTGCACTAAATCATGGAGCTCCATTTCCCTGCTGCTGAGACTGGCAAACCGTGAGTACCCAGGACCTGGCTCCTTGGAGGAAAAATAGGGGAAACTGATCTGTTTTCATTCTACAAGTTTCTAAACTATTTTCAGGGCTCCAACAGCTGGCCAACCTGCCACACCGATCAGGCCTGCATGGTATCACATCCGCACAACAATAATTTTATAGTGAAGACCATCACAGTGACAAATCTCACCAGGTTGCTGTGATAGTCTCATTTTACACCGCCACTCTCTTTTCAGGTGTTGTGCCCCCCGAACCAACTCTGACTTGGAGTTGGATATTTAGAGATGGGGGGTTCAGGGGACGAAGCCCCCCACAAAAAAGCTCTTTGTTCTGATGGGAACAATGCCAACAGTCGACATTGTTCCCATTGATGTCGGGCGTGTCGACAAGGTCATTGTTGATGTTGTGCCATGGTACCGGCTGCACCTAGTTCAGAGACACTGGTGCCAGTGGGGGAGGGCTTGGCCTGTGGGCTCACATGTTTTATTGTTGCATATCCCATTAACCTTCTTCCTCTTTTCACAGCTATCCTATGTCCCAGTATCCCTTCCCCTAGTCCTTGCCCCCTGAATAAAGCTGTGAATTTGTTTACTGAAATTGCCATGTTAGTGGGATTCATTGCATGTGCTCACTGCTGAGATATATGGTTTATGGTGGAACAAGGTATTTGGGGACTCTGTGTACAGAGTGGTTGGTTGGAAAGGTGGGGAGGTACAGTATCCCGGGGGCTGTATAAGACGGATAACCTGGCCTACTGATACTTTACTCTGGGTGGAGGCACTGCGCTACTATCAATATTTCTGGAAACGGACTCTCAATTGTCACCATAGCAGGACCTAAGCCCCTTGCCTGGTATCAGGGACAGCTGGCAGGGGTGGGGGGGTAGCCCACTGGCATACGGTGCCAGGACTACATGTAACTTATTTTTCACAGTTCAAATGTTATTTTGTGCTTGGAACCATTAATGGGTTTGGAGCTGACCACATCAGCTGGCAGACTGTTACACTTCTCACAAGTCAGGAAGAGGCCCACGCATCAGCACTGCAGGAACTGTGGGTGTAGCCTCAAGGGTAGGCACAACCCAACCAAACGTAGCAGACACAACATGAGGAGCACACCTAATAACAAAATTCAAACATGAGAGAAACAATTTTGTAGTTGCAAAATTCAATAGAGATTTATTTTCATGCTAAACATCAAGCACCTGTGGTGACAACACACACAAAGGTGCCCCTGGCACTTCAACCAATTAGGTCTTCATCAGGGGGTGGGATCCTTGTGGCAGACAACCCCTTTTATCTCCTGCATCATGGCTGCAGGCAACTCCAATTGGAAAGCACCACTTACAAAGATAATGCCAAATGAAGCAGGATTGGGGGGAGGCAAAAAGGTTACCAGTGCAAATAAAGATTTAAATAAGATTCACAGTAACCCATAACAGAAAAGGAAGTAAAGTACAAAAACACCTTAAAAAAGGATGACGAAAAACTATTGCAATCAAAATCATACATGTAAGTTCAAGACGATGTACATCCAATTTGAGGTCTGCGTCTAAGGTGTTGGTTGTGGATCTAGGTCGCCGGGAGGTGGGTTTGTTGGCAGGATCACCCTCTGGTTTATGGCTTGGGGGTGTTCAGCTAACTACCTCAGACTAGGTGCGGAACCTGGGCGTTGTGTTTGAAGACTGTTTGACACTTAAATCTCAGGTGTCGGCAGTTGTCAAAGCCTCTTTTTACTATCTGAGGAACATCACGAGGGTGAAGCACCTGGTTCCTCCTGATGATCTTCCTACTTTGGTCCACACCTTTGTTACCTCCCACCTTGACTACTGCAACGCCCTTTATCTTGGGCTACCAGGGGTTGATATTCACCGCTTGCAGCTAGTGCAGAATGCGGCAGCCAGGCTATTGACTGGTTCCGCTAGGTCCAGTCATATAACACCTGTGCTCCGCGGACTGCACTGGCTGCCAATATCCTGGCGAATCACCTTCAAGGTCAGTTTGCTGACCTATAAGGCCCTACATGATCAGGGACCTGGCTACCTGAAAGATCTCCTTTGTCCCTACTGTCCCTCCCGCTCTCTCCGATCCACTGACGAGGGATTGCTAGAGATTCCCAGGGTTCGCTTAAAGACCTCTGGGGCCAGATCTTTTAGTTTTATGGCCCCAACCCTGTGGAATTCTCTAACTCGTCAGGTGCGAGATTGCCCGACTGTCCAAAGCTTTAAGGGGGCATTAAAAACACATCTTTTTAGCCTTGCATACAATGATTTTTAAATGTTGCTGCCTTGGATTAATTTTAATATTATTTTAATTGTTTATTGATTTTATTATGTTATGCACAGGTGCCTTGGTTTTGGAAAGGCACCTTTTATAAATAAAGTTTGACTTGATTTTGATTTGATTTGATTTGTTATTTTCTGTACTAAGGTGTCTACTGTAGCATCATAAAATCTATAAATAAAATGTAAAAAAAAATAGTCTGTTCATAATAAACACAGACAAAACTGCAACGAAATGAACTAGTGAGGAAATTTAAATTGCATAAACTGCATTTGCAAATTTAAATTCAGATACATGGAAGACAATACAAGGCAGGATGCAATCAGCCACACTCAGACACAGGCAGCAAAAGTAGGGATCAACTGTGGTTTAGACGAATGCTCATGATGCAAGCTATCTGGAAGGAGAGAAATCACAAATTTGACCTGGGTCCCAATTCTCAAAGACATTGCACAAGTCGCGCCATAGGTGACTTGTGTCAAATGCTGATGCGCCAGGGACCCTGCACCCAATTATCAGGGAGGGTCCACGTGGCTAAGTCCTGTGACTTGTGGCAACTGAAGCGGTGTGCCAGAGGGAGAGCACACCTGAACAGGGTGCCACAAGTCTGCCACAATACTCACTACCTGGCACAAGAACCCCCCCCAGCCCTGATCCCCCACAATGGTAATACACCCCCCAAGCCCTGATCCCCACGAAAGTCCTGCATTAGCCCCACTCCCATCCCAGACCCTGAATGTAACACCTAAGTCGCTGGGCTAAGCCCCCAGAAGTCCCAGTTCCTGAAGTTTATATCCCCTTCTGTTTTGATAAAATGTACATATTTGTGAACAGTTGTTAACTGTAACCCTGGTGGTCTAGTGGCCCCTCCCCACCTAGCAGTGCCAGACCACCCCACTCCCCCCCAACTAATACCCAGATGGTGACTGGCACAGCCCATCTCTCACCACCATGGCTAGCTGCCGATTGAGCTCTGTATGAGCGTGTACTGTACATAGTATGCACTCAGTGAATGACAGCTTCTGTCATTCACTGAGTGCATGCTATTTACAGTACATGCTCATACAGAGCTCAGTCAGTGGCTGGCCATGGTGGTCAGAGGTGGGCTGTTCCAGTCACCAACTGGATACTGGTCGAGGGGGGAGCAGGATGGCCTGGCATTGCCGGATGAGGGGCCATTAGACCACCAGGGCTAAAGTTAACTAGAGAGAGAGAGAGAGAGACAGAAAAGACCAATGTCCAAATTATATAATAATTGGAAACATGCCCTTTCAACAGCACCTGTTGTCACAGGTTTTAAGCTTGAATGATAAGTGCTTGCTATGATTTACCGAGGGGTTGTGAAATACACCACGGGCAGCAATGTCTGATTCATCATGAAGTGACAAAGCTGGAAGGGACTGCAACATCCGGGCAGGTTAGTGTTGCAAAATATCATGCTCTGGCATACGTCCTGAGGGAGAGAAAAAAAGACCATTGTGCACCCCAACACAGATGCTTCTGTTGGACTCATTCCAGTACTCAGTATGTTTCACAGACATCAATATAAATGTCAAAAGCCAGAGACTAAAAGTATAGTTTTCTCCCCCCTCGCTTGTCTTACTCACCGTGACCAGCTATAGGTGGGTTTTAAAAGCTGTAGGAGTTTTTGTTGGACAATCGAACGCTTTCTTTTAAGTCTCTGGGTTCACTACATTTACCACCGCAGTTTGCCCGAAGGTACAAATAGAGAGCAATCTGGACATTTTCCTTATGTATTCCTCATCTTAGCGAGACAAAGCAGTGGAAAGACGGCAAAGAGACAGGGGCTAGAAGCGGACAGTCTGTAGAGCTGCTCACCCATGCACCTTCAGCGTGTCATCTTGGATCCAGGCCAAAGGTACTTGAAGAACTTTGCATTAGTGAAGAGGTCATGGCAGACCACTGAACAGTACAGGGCAAAACTGGATTCTTTTGCCAGATCCTTGGGACATCGATGAGGAAGCTGTGGCAGAACAGGGTCATACTAGAAACACAGACTGTAATCCAAGGATCTTGAAACTTTTGTCACTTCTGGATCTGCCCACTTTCTTCAATCATGAATATGGATGCTTTTGTCATTCCTGGATCTGGTTGCTTCTCATTGCTCTTGGATCTAGTTGCTTTTGTCACTCCAACAAAAAGAAATACCACTCCACAGTACATTTGTGTCGATAGCTAGTGAGCCGGTGCAACTCCTAAGCTGCTTTCACTTTTCCTAACAGGGATGGCCTGAAGCACTGAAGAGATGGGAGGTGATCTTGCTGACTACCACCCTAACTTCTATCTCAATGGCTTGCCCTGAATTGAAGCATAAGTGGGACAGGAAAAGAAGGACCAATGCAGTCTCAAGAAAGTCTGTTTCACAATACGTATTGTCCCTTTTTATGCACACTAGCAGTGTTGTGCAGTAATATGTTACAAGTAACGCATTGCAGTAATCTAATTACACTCGCATGTAATGTGCTGTAATTTTTTATTTTTTTATTTTATTTTATTGATATCTCAGATTGCAAACACCTTTGAACCAGTGATTCTTTTACAAAGGTTCAACGTCAAGAAAGTACAAACAGATGACAAAATGAGAAGAAGAAATTTAACATTACAATATCATTACAAGTATGGTATCATGTAAGGCACACCTCAGTGAGGTTCCAAACAGGTAATATAGCAGTCAGTAAGTGACTTTGTCACATTAACTTGTAAAGTGGGGAGAATAGTTATGAGAGAATAGGGGGAGAATAAGAAGAATGTCAGAAAGGGTGATAATGGAAGGAGGACAAAGGGGAATAGGTGTAGGGAGAGGGGGAAGTAGGGTATCATGTAGGTACAACTCAAGGGGGTTTACAAACAGGAAATAAAGTTGTCAGTAATTGTCTTTGTCAAATTAACTTGTAAAGGGAAGGATAGTTTAGATGGAGGAATGTCAGAAAGCGTGAAGAGGGGAGGTGGACAGAGGGGGGATAGGTGTGGGGTGTGGGGGTAAGGGATGATAAATTGTAAATTCAGAGAGAGAGAGAGAGAGATCAGGTTAGGGAGGGGTAAGGTGGGGGGAAGAGGCATAGGAAAGAGAATAGGTGGGAGCTGATACCACCAATCAAGGAGAGAGGTGAATGTGGGATAGCTAAGTAGTGTGTGTGGAATAAGGAGGTTATAGGGGGATGGAGGTAAATAAGGGCCTTATACAATGATACCTTAGGGAGGGCAGTCACAGCTGCTGAACGCTGTAAGGTGTTGGTGGAGTTTAATTTTAAAAGGTCCAAGCTTTGATACAGCATTGATGTCAGAGGTAAGGTAAGGTAAAAGGTAAAATTTATTTATATAAGGCACCCTTCCTAAGCTCAGGGCACCTTTACAAAATTTCAACATACAATATTAAAATCCACAACAATTAAAACACTTTAT
Source organism: Neoceratodus forsteri (assembly GCA_016271365.2). Taxonomy (NCBI): domain Eukaryota; kingdom Metazoa; phylum Chordata; order Ceratodontiformes; family Ceratodontidae; genus Neoceratodus; species Neoceratodus forsteri. The sequence continues at coordinate 229,068,317 of CM028129.1, read as the reverse complement.
GCATAGCAGGGGAGGCCATTAAGCCAGGTCGGGGCCCTGAAGATGAATGTATGCTGAGCTTGAACGGTCTGGCAGAAGGGGACAAGGTAAGACAGTTTGGACGCACTACTAGTACTGCAAGGACTGGGAGTCAGCACAAGAAGAGGCCGAGTGGCTGGAGGTGTTGGGCCCAGGCTCATTTTTTGCCATTAGGCATGTCTGGTAGTTAACCATGCCCTTAAGGTGCAACCAGTTGGTCTGTTCATATATGTCACACATACTGTATGAGTGCACTTGTGGGCCCCAGAGACCAGTTGGCAGGATTTATTAAATGCTATAGTGATTCTCTTGAGGGTGGTATCAGCAGCAGCTCCATATATGACCAGACCATAGTCAACTATGGTAAGGGATGAGCTAGTAACTGCTAGTAGGAGGGCTTCAGGGGTCAGGCAGTGTTTCTGTTGATACAGAATCCCAGTCCTAGAGTTTATCATCTTAGTGATTAGGTTGACATGCGTGGTGTAAGATGGTGAGTTATCTAAGGTTATTCCAAGATATTTAAAATCATGTACCTGTTCAAGAGGCAGACTTTGGTTATTTAGTATTGTTAGGTGGGCTGTTTTATGTCTGTTATGTGGGCTAGTGAAGAGCATAACCTTGGTTTTCTTGTAGTTCATAAGTAATTTGTGCTGAGCAAACCAGGCTTCAACCAGTTCGAAGTTAGTTTGTAGGTCTCTCGTGAGGGGGAGGGGCTCAGACTGACTTTAGAAGAGAACAGCATCATCTGCATAGAGTACCACGTTGCTGGTGCATGCTTGAGGTAGGTTATTAAGAAAAAGACTGAATAATAGGGGTCCATGGATGGACCCTTGATGGACCCCAGAGTGCACAGGATGACTTGTCAGAGAGAGCATCACAGATTTTGACTTGTTGCATATGACCTTCAATATAGCTCTTGAACCATTCTTTCACCCCATTGGAGAGACCAAGGTCAGGGAGCGACTTCAATAGTAGGGTATGATTTACAGTATCGAAGGCCTTAGCGAGGTCGATATATATTGACCCCACTAAGTGACCCTGGTCAAGAGCCTTGTGGAGAAAGTCTGTATACTCAAGCAGAGCAGTAGTTGTGCTGTGAGCATTTCTAAAGCCATGCTGCTGTGGACATTGGATGTTGTATTTATCCAGGTACTCAGACAATTGGTCGGAGACTACAGATATGCAAAATTAGAACATTTTATTCCACAAAATATTTTGTGAAATTTGAGCATTTCACAAAATATTTTGCGGGTGTAAAATGTGAAATTCCATGGGCACAATGTGAAATTTCACCTGCAAAATGCTAATATTTGCTGTGAAATGTAAAAGTTCACCCTTGAAATGGCGAAATTTGGTGAAATTTGGGCAAAATTTGGCAAAACTGCACATTTTGCGATGCAATTTCGCATTTTGTTGAAAACATTTCAGAATTTCGCACCAGGTGAAAATTTTGTGGAATGGCAGAATTTCGCAAAATGTTTCGGATGGCAAAATTGATGGTTTCATGGCGATTTCGCTGGCAAAATTTTATTTCACAACATCATTATCGGAGACGCTCTCTAGTGCTTTGGGGGGGATGGATATTGGGTGATAGTTAAAGTGGAATGAACTGTCACCACTTTTATGAACTGGTATTACAATTGTCGCTTTCCAAATTTAGGGGAACTGACTATGGGTGAGTGATAGATTTAGGAGTTTAGTTAGGAGTTTCAGGACAACATCTAGGATAAGGTTTAGGAGTTTGAGGTCAAGAGAGTCACTATTAAATCTGGACATGCCATGTGCCCTTTGTAGGTATTTTTTGGATTCATTAAGGGTGACTCTCTTGAAATGGAGGGGTGGAGTGCTGGGGGGGAAGGGACAGAATTACTAGTAGTACCCAACTTGTCAGGCACTTTGAAAAATTCGGGGGAAAGTATGCCACTTAGGTCTGTAAAGGCAGTGTTAAAGGTGTCAGCTATCTGTTTAGGGTCCTGTAGGGTTATACCATTCTCCACAATCATAGAGGAGGATGTTTTGTTGGGCATACCCATGAGGTCTTTAATATTGTCCCAAAATCTCCTGCTGTTACCCCAGGAGTTTAAGAGCTCATGTTTGAAGTGAGGGAATTTGGCACAGCGAACTTCATGGGTGTAGGTATTTCTAATAGTTTTAGAGCCCTGCATGTCAGCCTAATTACCAGAAGCTAAAGCACGATACCACAGATTGTCCCTGATGGACATCATTTTTATGATGTTGGGGGTTATCCATGGGTTGGTTGCAACATTTATTTTTTAAGTTCTTTTGCCCCTCGGGTCACTGCTTGTGGGGACTCTCTCAGGCATCCTGGCCTGATCCTGCCCGCCTGAGATCCTCCCAGCCCGAGTCTCCCCCGTGGCCCTTTTATCCCTTGCACCTACCTTGCAACTGGACCCCCTGGCTTGTACCCACCAGGGTGGGGCTGCCATTCCATCTTTGGTGCTCCTTTAAGGCAGTATCTGCTGCAGACAGGGTTTGGAGAGGAGGGAATTGAGACACCGGGTGGGTGGGATCCAGCGGAGGGCATGGGGGTCAGGTGCCATAGCCTTCCCCACACAGCAGGGTTTTTCCTTGTCTGAGATTACTCCCCCCTGAGGTGTGGATTGGCAATGACACCCAGTGCAGTCATGTGTGCAGCCGCACACATCTGCAGGTTGTCCGCCTACACCTCCCCCCTTCTTGTAAGCAATCCCTAGGCTGCGACGCACCCAGCCTCAACTGGGTGTCACTAGCACTGGGAAATGAGTCTTGCCCTCCCCCCAGGAGAGGACAGCCATCGTCAGATGCTCAATCCTCTCCTCTCCTCTCCTCTCCTCTCCTCTCCTCTTCTCCCCAGCCAACCCCCGGTGTCCCGAGCTCGATCCTGAACCCGGGTCACTAGCATGGTGCAAGGTGTGGCTTCCAGCGCCTCAACCCTCAGCACCACCGGGCCAGAGGTTGCACCATTAACCTTCTGTTTATGAAGTGGGTGAAAACTTCACAGGCCTGATTGAACTAGTTAATGAAATAGTCAAGTGCTTGGTCAACATTTTGGGCCGTGTCCATGAGTGATCAGTTACACTATTTGAGATAGGCCTGGAGGTGTTTAAGTTGCCCTCTTTGTAGGACACATTGTAGAATCACTTTCGCAGGTGACTTAAGGGCCTTATTAGACCAGAGACACATAACTGGGGAGTAGTCACTTAATGAATCTGGAAGGACAGTAATGGAAGTGATTTTTTCAGGATCGGTGGTGAGGATTAGGTCAAGAAATGTGCTGTGGTGAGTCCTATAATTAATTCCTGTAGGGGTTGTCACCAATTGTAACATCAATGGCTGCAATAGCATCCTCATAGGGGTCAGCTTCAGGGGCCAGTCAGTTAATGTTGAAATTGCCTAGCACCATAACCTCCGAGTGATGGGGTAAGTTGGTTAGATAGTCAAGGGCCATTTTGAAACCAGTGGCCTAATCACGAGGGGGAATTTAAACTGATAGTAGGGTGTGCGATTTGCCAAAGCAGCCTAAGATTCATTTAACAACTAGGACCTGAGAGTTGTTAATGGGGGCCACTGGAGAAAGGGCTTGCCCCTTCAATGAGTCTTTCAGATAAATCACACATCCCCTCCCCTTTTTCCAGTCCTATCCTGTCTAAATAAAGTATAACCAGTAAGGGAAATGGTGGTATCGGGTATTTTCTGAGATAGCCAGGTTTCAATAATGAAAAGAACATCAGGATTGTTCTGTGCTAGCCAGACTTGCAGATCATTGAGTTTGGGCAGTAGGCTGCGGATGTTGATGGTGGCTAATTTTAGATTGCCATTACTGCTGTTGCAATAGTGGAGTTGCTGTGGAGGGCCAGGGTTAGGGTGTGCATTACCCGACAAAAGAAGAAGAAGCAGGGTGATCCTGATTAAATAGTACCTAAGAGACTTAAGAGGAGCATGCAGTCTCTGGATAGAAGGTTTTCTCATCTTAGTGATGAATAAAGGGGAAAAAGATGCAACAGGAAGGGATATGTCAATATGAGGAGGTAGCAGGTTAAGCCGTATACGCGGGAAGTGGGTCTAAGGACCCCGTGTGTAATGTACTTATCGACATTGTGCTTTGTGGAATGTCTTTCAGGTGTGTGTGCGCAGATCATGGGGCTTGGGCATGGGGTTGCTATGGCTAGGAAGCAATAAAGTAAAAAGAAGGAGCGAAATAGGGGCAATGTAGTTTAGGAGCCTCATGCTAATGCATCAGCACACAGGTTGACTGACGCAGGATAGGTTGGTACGGGGGTAGGGTGTTAGTGTGTAGAAGCAGGTGGGGAACCAGGGAATTAGAGGTCCTAAACATTGCTAAAATAAGTGTAGATTAGGTTAAAGTTGATAGTAATGAAAGAGAGATGGAGGGCAGAGGTGATGTGGGGGGTGGTGGTGAGGAGTAACAGGTGTTGGTTTAGAGGGGAATGTGTAGCAGGGATAAAAGGTAGCAAAAGACAACATGAAATTGTAGCTGCGTCCGGTGACGTCACCGTAATGGTGGGAGGTCGACGTTGAGAGCTCCACACTCATCTCCCCATAATCTAATGGAATCCTTGGTGAACAAGTTTTAAAACCAGAGCTAAAGGGTAGAATCGATTTCAGAAGATGGCAGGGAAGATGCAGAAAGCAAAAGAAGCAAAGCATAATGCTTCTATAGGCAAGATGCGGTAAATGTTTCTAACAGGGTCCCAAGAAGGCCTAACTCCTCTTCCCTCGCATAGGCGCTACGCGTCTGAATTATCCATAGAGTTAGATCCGGAGGAAAAATGGGACATCGGAAACAACAGCAAATACCTTGAACCAGATCCTAACAACGGTAAATAGGATCGATAGTGCTCTGGTGGACCTTAGGCAAGACGTCCGGACACCAGATAGAAAAGTTATGGCTAATGACTCACGGCTCTCTGAGATCTCTGAGGCCCAAGAGAGCACTGAACGTCTACTCTTCTACTTATTGCAGAGAGATCGGGAAACCCAGGCAAGGATGGAAGATCTTGAAAATCGCTCTTGCCGTAATAATTTCAGGATACATGGGATCCCTGAAGGAGCAGAGGAAGGCTTTGCAACTACAGGAGATTTTAGACAGCAAGTGCTCAGATCCACACTTGAAATCCCAGGGGACTTAAATTTGGAGATTGATAGAGTGCATTGCTCACTTGTTCCGAAGCCGACAGACCCCTCCGTGAAGCCCCGCTCTTCTCTTTTATTATCAAAATGCTCCATTTCCAGAGCAAAGACTGGATCTTGCACGAGGCATGGCGTCATAAAGACCTGAAGTATCAGAGTGCGACGATTTGGTACAATCAAGACTTTTCCTCGGCTCTTTAAGTTGAAAGGCAGAGAATGAGGGGAATTATAAAAGAACTGAAGGTTAGAAAGGATCTAAAAGCACAACTCCTGTTCCCGGCCATGTCTGAAGCTCTTCCTGCAGACAGGTACCAAGATCTTCCCCTCACTGTTAGAGGCAGCCCCTACCTTGAAAAGCCTAGATATTTCTGTCCCTGATTTGGAGTGTGAGGCACTGCAAAAGAAGCTGAAAGCTAGTGAGTGGAGCACAGTCAGTAGAGGCCTGGCGAGAAACAGGGGGACGCATGGCATTATCCCAAAAGCAGCAATAAGTGATATCGCCAGATTAATGCAGAGGGCAGATCAAAGAGAGCAAACCCACAAATCGGGAAAGAATGTCTCTTGCCCCCTTAAAAAAATGATCCAGACTATGGAAGGTACTGGCTGACTTTACTAATGAAAGACAGTGGGTAATGGCTTGAAATGAACGGAAGGAAGTCCCCCAACGGAGCCACGAGGCCTAGGACTTCACAACTGTAGGGTTGCAGTAGGCCAGAAGGTATAATTACAGACAGACCAATAAGTGAGGAGGGGGGTGGAAAAGAGAGGGAAAAGGGAAATAATTATTTGGGTTTAATGATATTAAACATCATAGATTGTACGTGCCAAGATCACAACCTGGAGGGGGTCATTTAAAAGGGGGGATCCAGAGTTGGCTAAAGAACAAGCAGGCTAAAGGTAGCATAAGAAAAGTGCTTGAAGAAAGGGACCTAATGGTTGGAAGGGTATTAGCCACACTTGGTGAGTTTAAAGAATGCAAATGAGACTCACAGGGCTGGATGCTGGGGGGGGGTTAATTGAAAAGAATCACCAAGGGGCAAAAACTTAAATTTGGGAAAAGGGAAGTCGGGGGGGGGGGGGATGGAGGTTGTGTGAGCTCACAAACCTCGCTCCATGGGAGGGACGTTTTACTTCATAAAATTGTGAGCCTGATACAAATATCCTGGTTTTGGCCACAACGCCCTGCTACCATCATAGGGGCTCTGGGAAAGTCACGATTTAGTGACACACAGTGGTCCTTAGTACCGCAAGGAATTCCCTAGGAAGTCAATCCAAAGGCAATGTGTTTCAAAGCAATGTTATATTATGTAAAAGATATTATGCTTTGTATAGTTGTGTTATGTTATACTGTTAGAAACTGTTCTAGTGTTATGCAGTGTGGTTTGTTAATGAAGGAAGGTAAAAGTTTAGTAGTGCAGAAGTGGTGGTGGGGGGTAATGTTAAAGTGTCATGGAAATGCTAAGCAGAAAGAAATACCTCCTAATAGCATATGATGGAGTTGAAGATTATTTCATATAACGTTAATGGAATTAACTCCGTAATAAAAAGAACAAAAATACTGACAGAATTAAAGAGATTCAACTGCACAGTGGCCTTGCTCCAGGAGACACATCTCTCGAAGATAGAATACTCCAAGCTTAGACGCATGTAGGTAGGAAGGATGGAAGCAGCGTCACATGAGGTAGCCAAAAAGGCAGGAGTAGCAGTATTAATCAGGAGAGAATGCCCCCTAGAGGTGTGAAAGGTAGAAAGAGATGCGCAGGGTAGATTTATCAGAGTCTTGGGAACACTGCGAGACAAAGCAATACATATAATAAACACATATGCACCCAATGTAGGAGCAGATACATTTTTTAGTGAGGTATTTCAAAAAATAGCACAGCTCCCTTGGGGCCTTCTAATTGTGGGAGGTGACTGTAATGCAATGCTGCCCCCTTCAATGGATCGCTCCTCGTGGCATGCAACCAGAAGTTGAAAGCTCTGATGGAGGAGGGGGGATTGGTGGACATATGGAGGTCTTGTCATGGGGCAGAAAGGGACTATACATATTACTCCATGCCATAGGATTCATATTCATGTATAGACCTATTTTTGACCTGTGGGGTGGAACTCCATTTGTTCACAACTTCTCAAATACATCCAGTGACGCTGTCCGATCATGCCCCAATAACTACACAGCTCACTTGGGGAACGGAACAGAAGTGTACGGCCTGGAGACTAAATGTCTCATTGCTCAGTGATAAAAACCTAGTGCAACACATTGATAAAACTATGAGAGATATGGCAATGGACTCCCCCTTGGCTGACTGCTCCCCATTATTATGGCGGGACACCCTGAAAGCAGTAACCAGGGGTCACATAATAAGCCTAGCATCTGCCAAGAGGAAAGGCAGACAAAAGAAACTATTAGAACTGCAAAGGGACATCAAGATTTTAGAAAGCATAAGCAGAAGATAGGCAGGGGGGCTGGAATCCTAAAGGAACTGAAAAGAGTAAGAGCCGAACTTAATGCTTTAGAAACTGAAAGGGCAGAAGGGATCTTAAGATTCATATGCCAGAAATATTATGAAGAAGGAGGGAAAGCCATTAAACTGTTAGCAATGAGGTTAAGAAAGGACCAAGCTAATAGATATGTCCAGTCAATACAGATTAATAGTAATGGTCAGGATAAAGCTGAAAATCCGGGGGAGATTGTGGCAGCGTTTGAAAAATACTATAATAAACTATACACGGAGGCTACAGAACCACAAGAGGTTAAAGAATCAACAGGGAGATTCCTGGAGATGCTGCATCTCCCTAAGCTAACCACAGAAGCCCAAAAACATCTCTCGGCACAAATAAATGAAAAGGAAATTAACTCAGTAATTATGTCCCTCCCAATGGGTAAATCCCCGGGTCTGGATGGATTCCCGGCAGAATTTTACAAAAAATTCAAAAAGATTATTGCTCCCAAACTAGCCATAGTCATGAATAACATTTTTGAAGAGAAACAGATCCCTAAAACCTGGCAGGAGGCCTTAATCACAGTAATACCCAAACCTGGTAAGCCCCTTATACACTGTAGCTTCTACAGACCCATTTCCTTCTTAAATCAAGACTGCAAAATCCTAACAAAAATACTGGCAAATCGATTGCAACAGTATATTAAAATGTTAATCCAGCCAGACCAGACAGGTTTCATACCACATAGACACATTAGAAAATTACTTAATATAATTACTAAAAAAGATGATTCCCCAACTCCCCAAATAGCAATTTTTCTAGATGCAAAAAAAGCCTTTGATAGGCTGAACTGAATCTATTTGTGGGAAGTCATGGAGCATATGGGATTTGAGGGATAATTTTTACAGTGGGTTATGGCAATTTATCAAAATCCATTGGTCAGAGTCTGAGTAAATGGTACAATATTGAACTCTTTCAGAATCGAAAGAGGCACTAGACAGGGATGCCCATTGTCCCCACTGCTCTTTGCAATTGCAATGGAACCCTGGCTCAGGCAATTAGGAAAAAGGATAAAATTCAGGGGATCCCCATGGGAGAAACCATATATAAGAGTTCCCTATATGCAGATGACACCCTGATCTATCTGAACAACCCAGATACATCGATCCCACTCCTAATAAATACATTAATCCAATTCGGTAAAATCTCAGGTTTCAAGATCAACATGGACAAATCTGAAGTCCTACCCATAAATAAACGTATCTCTGTAGCCACCCACAGTAAGATTCCTTTTAAATGGGTGAAGGGAAGCATTCGATACCTAGGAATACAGATTCCCATTAAAATGTCCAAATTATGTCAGCTTAATTATGGATCTTTAAAATACAAGACATACATGGACATAAATAGATGGCAAACCCTTCCCCTTCCCCTTCCCCTTACAAATTGAATAGATACAGTTAAGATGAATCTGTTGCCACGGTACCTTTTTTTTGTTTACAAATCTGCCTATCCCATACCCTAAGAAGGACTGGAGAGAGCTTAAAAGGAAATTGTCTAGATTTATCTGGGCAGGGAGAAGTCTCAGAAAAATATGGGAGCTTATGTTGGAGATCAAAGAGAGAGGAGGGAAGGGAGTCCCGAACTTTTATAATTATTATAGAGCAGCTCAGATGTTACCAATCACAAAAATGATAAACCTAGATTATAGGGGAGGATGGTACTTTATGGAGAGACAGGCTCATCCAAAGATCCCGCTGAGGGTCTTGCCATGGGTGGCTCTCCCCTCTGATTTAAAATTCATAAAAAACAGGTGGACCCAACAAACTCTCAAAGTCTGGATGGACTGCAGGCAATGGTGGGAAATCCCCACATCGATCTGGAGGTATATACCCCTGGACTTCCGCCCTAATTTCCCAACCCACAAGGGAGATAACTGTTTCTAACGTTGGAAAAATAGAGGACTTAGGGTCCTTACACAGTTTATCCAAAGAGAGACTATCAAATCCTTCACAGAACTGCAAAAAGAATTTGACTTTACCTAGAACAGATTTTTTTAAATACCTACAATGCAGACACTATATAGTGAATTCACTTGGAATTTCAGCCTTAGTAGCTGACCCACCCCAACCAATCATTGCCACCTTTCAAAAAAGTCAGTTAGCAGATACCAGAGGATTCATATCCTATATGTACAAGGTACTTCAGGAAGACATAGGGAAAATGCATGTGGAGAAAATAGAAAGAGGCTGGCAGGCTGAACTCAACATCACAATAACAGACCAAGAATGGGGGAAGATTTGGGTGGGGGTCTCGAAAACTACGGCCTCTCCTAAATGGAGAGAATATAGGTGGAAGGTCACAACGAGATACTTTATTACCCCGGTGATATCTTCCCATTATGCGAACCCACCAACAGATAGATGCAGGTGAGGATGTGGAGGCAGAGGCACTCACACACACATTCTGTGAGAATGCCCACAGATATTGATATACTGGCAAGAGATCATATAAGCTTTACAAGAAATGTTCCAGTTGCACAGCATCCTAACAAAGGTTAATATGGTGTGAGCTCTGCCACCAGAAGAACTCACATCTAATAACCAGAGATACTTATTTTATATTATGGTCACAGCAACTGTAAAGGTAGTCACTCAGCACTAGCTCCAGCCGTGTACCTTATCCTTAGACATGTGGAAATCTAACGTGCTACATATTAAAGAAATGGAAGTGGTCACAGCTCATCTGAGACTAGGTTCAGACCATTACAACACAAGGCGGCTACTATACTATGAATATATTGAGAGCACAGAAGGCACACCAGTGTTGGACCAGTTTCTCTTGGCATAGAGGAAAGGGAGAAAAGGAAAGGGAAGGGGGGAAAAAAGTAAAACCACACTGCAGTTTTATAGTTTAGGTTTATAAAGTGTTTCTTTATTAGATATGGATCAGAAATATTAATTAATTCTTAGAATGGCAATATGTTTAATGATATAGGTTCAAACACTGGTAAATATTAACTGAAAATGGCAACCTAATACAGTTTTTATATTGAAGGACATGGACTGTTTACTAGCAACAAGTGGAAAGAACTGGAAAACCCATGAAATGGAAAAGTTTAATCAAAAGATAAAAGGTTGCTTGAAATAGCTTGATCTGTTTAAATGGGGGAAAAAAGAAGAGCTAATGTAAGTCTATGTATGTACTCATTTAGAAACATAGACTTTGACAGCAGATGAGGACCACTTGGCCCACCTAATCTACCCATTTCCCTACCTAGAGGATAAGCTACAGATCCTGTTTAACCAACAGCCTATTTCTTCCTACCCCCCACAAAAATTGCCTTATGTCTGTCCCATGCATTCTTGAATTCTCCTACAGTTTTAGACCCCACAACCTCCTCAGGAAGGCAGTTCCATGCGTCCACCACCCTCTGTGAAAAAATACTTCCTCACATTGCCCCTGAGCCGTCCCCTCTATCTTCAAATTGTGTCCCTTGTTCTTGCACATCCCTTTTTCTGAAAGATGCTACCCTCTTGAACTTTGTTGATTCCCCTGAGGTACTTAAATGTTTCTATCATGCCCCCCCTCTCCCTCCTTTCCTCAAGGGTATACATATTAAGCTCCTTTAGCCTCTCCTCATATGGCTTCTCTTGCAGACCCTGCACCATTTTAGTTGCCCTCCTCTGAACTGCCTGTCCCTGTGGAGATGGGGTCTCCAGAACTGGACGCAGTACTCCAGATGGGGTCTCGCCAACTGTCTGTACAGGGGCATAACAACTTTCTGTTTTCTGCTGGTGATGCCTCTCCCTATACATCCCAGTATCCCCCCAACCCTCCCTACCGCCTTCTCACGTTGCTTGCCAACCTTAAGGTCATCTGATGTATGATTACCCCCAGGTCCCTTTCCATTTTTGTTGTTGTTACTACCTTCCCTCCCCATTGTGTAACCTGGGTTTTGTTTCCCAGGTGCATTACTTTGCACTTCTTTGCATTGAATCCAAGCTGCCATACTTCTGACCATTCCTCCAACCTTGCCAAGTCCCTTCTCATCCTTTCCACGCCTCCTTGTGTATCAACCCTGTTGCAAATCTTTGTGTCATCTGCAAAGAGGCATACTTTTCCTTCCAGTCCCTCTGCAATGTTACTTATAAAGACATTAAAAAGGACTGGACCCAGTACTGAACCCTGCGGTACCCCACTAGTAACCCCATTTCTTCAACGTGGACTCCATTTACAATTACCTTCTGTGTCCTGTTGTTCAGCCAATGTTTTACCCAGGCTACCACCCTGGGACCCACTCCAAGGCTGGTTAATCTGACTACTAATCTTTTGTGTTGGACTGTGTCTAATGCCTTGCTAAAGTCTAGGTAGACCATGTCCACAGCCCCTCTCTGGTCTACTACTTTGGTCACCCAGTCAAAGAAATCAATTAGATTCGTCTGACATGACCTTCCCACTGTGAACCCATGCTGCCTTGGGTCCTGTGCCCCACTGGCCTCTAGGTACTCAACAATTCTTTCCTTCAGAAGTGATTCCATCACTTTCCCTACCACAGAGGTCAAACTGACAGGTCTGTAGTTTCCTGCCTCTGTCTTGCTCCCACTTTTGTGAAGGGGAATCACATCAGCCTTCTTCCAGTCCTCAGGTACCACACCATCCTCCCATGATTTGTTATAAAGGGTAGTCAGAGGTGTCACTAGTTCTCTGCTTAATTCTTTTAGAATTCTGGGGTGAATTCCATCTGGCCCCATTGCTTTGTCCACCTTCAGTTTTAAAAGTACTTTCAGAACCCTTTCTTCTGTGAAAGGACTGGGATCGACCCCCTCTCCAGAGTGCTTCTGTTATTTGGATCAGGCACCTCCCCCATTTCCTCTTTTGTGAATACTGAACAGAAGTATTCATTCAGTATCCCTGTTTTTTCACTGTCACTCTCTGCCCACCCACCATCCATTTTATTCAGCCTCACCATCCCTCCCTTTGTCTTTCTATGCTCCCTGATATACCTATAAAAGGTGTTATCCCCCTTCTTAACTGAGTTGGCTACCTTTTCCTCAGTTTGTGCCTTTGCTATTCTGACTACCCTCACTGCTTCCTTCTGCCTTAACTGGTACAGTTCTCTGTCCTGCTCCTTCTGTGTTTCTCTATACTTCCTAAATGCTATCTTTTTCTCCCTAACCTTCACCGCCACTTCTTTTGAGAACCATAGTGGCTTTTTCTTTCATTTTGATTTGTTTATTTGCTTCACTCAAAGGCTTGTTGCTTCTGTGATGGCAGTTTTGATATTTCCCCATTGTTGCTCCACCTCCTTCTAGCCTGTTTGCTAGTGCTTTTCTAAGGCACTCTCCCATCTTGCCAAAGTCAGCCCTCCTGAAGTCCAGAACCCTCACTTTTGTATGGCTTGACTCTGTAGCCGAGTTTATCGTGAACCACGCTATTTGGTGGTTACTTGTTCCCAAATGGCTACCCACTTCTAGAGCTGAGATCCTCTCACTGTCCCCATTTGAGAGTATGAGGTCTAAGATTGCTCCCTTACGAGTAGGTTCCAAAACTACTTGTCTGAGGCATGCCACCTGAAGGGCATCAAGAATGGCTCTGCTTTTGGATGTAGCTGCAGCAAAGGTGCTCCAGTTAACATCTGGCATATTAAGGTCCCCCATCAACTGTATCTCCCCTTTCTCTGCCATCCTGAGTATGCCTTCTATCATATCCTTGTCCATTTCCTCCCCCTGACATGGGGGTCTGTATACAATCCCTATGCGGATTGTGGTGCCATTTCCAGTCTCTAAGGTGACCCACAGTGCCTCCTCTCTCCTGTTTACTCTTTTGTTCAGTTGATTTTATCCCTTCCCTTACATAGAGAGCTACCCCTGCCCTCCTGTCTTTCTTGTAGGTTGTGTACCTGGTATGTTAACATCCCAGTCATGGTTCTCTGTGTGCCATGTTTCTGTAACTGCTTCGATATCCAGGCATCCCTCTTCCATCAAGGCCACAAGTTCAGGGAGCTTGTTGCCCAGAGTACGGGCTTTGGTACTCATTACCCTCCATTTCTTGATGGCCTTACCCCTTTTTGCCCCATGCTTGATCCAATACCATGTCAAAGGGGCTATACTGAAGAAAAAGTTCTGTCCCTTGTATGTTTACATTTTTGCTCAAAGTTTCTCATGCTCATTTCCCTCAGGAGTTATGGTAGCATGGTCCTGCTTGCCTGGTATCATGGCTCTCCTTACCATGTGGCCTCTGTATGGGGAACAGGTCCAGGAAGATAGAAGGCAGACCTTTGGCAGCTTCCTGCATGGAGTCAAATTGTTTAGTTCCAGTGTTGGTAGTAACAAGAAACTATGCCAGGTATAGTATTCAGCACCGTATGTGCTGCAGTAAGTTTCGATTTAATCCCCCTATATTCTCCTTGAAGTTAACTGATCTCAGAAGTTAAATTGTTAAAAACTGAAACTGTTTTGGAGTCTCAGAACAGCTCTCCTTTGTCTCTTGCTTTTCTCTGCACATGGGTTCTGTCCAAGAAATTTAGCATTTTTAGTATAATGGGCTGGGCATGTTCATTTGGTCCTGGTATGGGGTCTCGGGGATCTGTGAGCTCATTTGAGCACATATTTCTCACCATGCAGTGAGGGGCCAGCTACGTCTGTGCAAAACTTTTGAACAAAGGCAACCACGTCCGCCCCTGAGTTTTCTTCAGAATGCCTAGTACTACAAGGTTATTCCTTCTATTTCATCCCTCTTGGTCTTCGATCCTAGCCTCCAATTTACCAACCTTCCTCTTCAAAGCCATGATGTCCGCTCCCTCTTGTGTCTAGCAGTCCTCCATTGAACTAATGTGTACTTCCGTCGCTCCAACTCTGCGAGGGAGTGCATCAAGCGTAGGGCGGATAATTTTCATATCCCCTGCCAAATCCAAGATTGCTTCTTTTATTGAGCTTAGTTCCTGAAAGAGTCATTTGGTGGTGTTCTCAGGTGCAGTGTTGTCTTCTGAGAGGAGTGGTGAGTTTTTATTTATTCAAGTCTCAGATTACTAATGTAACCCCCCCCCCCACCACTGGCCTCCCTTGTTTAAGTAGCAGGGCTGCTCCTCTCACCACATAGCATCTAGGGGCAAAAGAGAGGGGTGGGGGTTTACAGAACAGTTTATTTGTACATCTTTCTGAGCCTGCTATTACAGACAGGCAACCCAAGTGTGGCTACTACCTGGCACACACTTAGTGGGACCATTTACCATGGCCAGCAACCCAGGTCCCTGGGAGAAGACGTTTGCTCCTAAATGTGTTAGGTTCGTACTTCTGGACGGGGCACCCAAGCAAATCCAGACACAGTGGAAGCAATAACAGTACTGTCCAAACCAGGCTGGGATTTCAGAGTGTGGCTTTTATTTACATACAGAGAATGATCACAAAATGAAGATGGACCCCACAGGATTACTCATACTGGTAATGCAAATTACTGAGGTGCAGAAATTCCTGAACTTCCCATTTAACATAGGCATACAGAACATACACAGCGAATTCTCAGGTTCTGAAATGGAGACTGGCACACAGGGCCAGTTACTGGTACATTTCCTCTCAACTAGGCACACATGGCCAGTATTAGGACACTTTCCCATCGACTAGTCACACACGGCCAGTACTAGGACACTTTCCCATTGACTAGGCACACATGGCCAGTACTAGGACACTTTCCCATATTTCATGAGGAATACTAGTGGCACACACAACCACCAAAGAGCACATACAGGCTCACAAAGAATCCAAAACCCATGTCCGGTAACTATTTCCATCAGGCACTGGCCAAATGCACTGACTGAAAATTGAACTGGTGCCCAAACTAAACCTGAAGAGTACTTAGAATACATTTAACAAAGTATAATGTAATGGTATACCTACTGATGTAATGTATCTTAACCTATCAATAAAAATTGTTCTAAGTTCAAATAAAAAGAAATTGTAGCTGCTACGATAGTGTAGTGGTTAAGGTTGTTGCCTCCAGTGTTCAGGATCAAGAGTTCGAATCCAGGGTTGGGTTGCCTTATATAACTGGGGGAATAAGGCTGCAGGATAGACCTGGAACAAGCTAACAAAAGTGCTGAGAGATGCTACAGTAGCAGCCACAGACATAGCCAGCTATTTCCCGATATTTCCAGATATATCTCTAGCTTTCTGCATTTCCACAGTAGGGGCAGCAGAGAGAAACTCTTCAGAAATTTCATGAACTATCTGAAAAATAGCTGGCAATGTCTGTGGCTACTACTGTAGCTAGGGGAGCTTGGAGAAGTGCAGCAGTGACTCCTAGTGGTCACTCAGTATAAAAAGCAAGTGGAAAGGTGAGGAGACAGAATTTGCAGTGCTCGGTCATGTGACAGGTCACATGATCCAGGGTGGGGGCTATGTGACCTATAAATCAAGGGATAGCCCAATGTGGGGGGGGGCCGGGACAGTTGCTGCAAAGCAGTGATGTGCTAACACAGGCACACTGTGTGTACCTCAGCTGCTAGCAGGCTCTGTTTCTTGCTGCTGGGCTCTGTGGAAACTGCCTAGAACGGGAGGGTTGCAAGAGCCTGTGGATAAAGAAGACAGTATAAATTATCATAAGGGGAGTGTTAAAACAGAAAGGGCTCAGTATGAGCAAGAGGGAACAAAGGAGTAAGGGAGATGGGGGTGTTCAGACCACACTCCATATGTGCAGAAACCACGGTCTGAAATGGCTTTTGAGCTCAGCAGAATGCTGCTAGAAAACAAACAAAAATACAGCAAACAGGCACCAAGGTTAAAGTTCCCTACAGAAAACAGACCTAAGGTAAGACAAAATGCTACACTGAGGTCAGTTAAAAACAATGTAAACTGCTTCGCTGACAGTAATAGCCTTAAGGGAACACACAGAAAATCATTTTCACACTGTGTGTACCTGTACTGCAGCTGCTAGCAGGCTCTGTTTCTTGCTGCTGGGCTCCATGGTAATTATTGATTATGTATAAGAAAATGTTAATTCTGTGAAGCTATTGATTGCATTTCCTTATAAGTAATGCATTACTATAAAATGATTAATCACTATTACTTTTCAAATGTGGTCTGGTGCAGGAACAATGAGTAATTGCCATGCATGATTTGCCCCACACCAGCTTCTTGGATATCATTAATGCAGCTTGCGCTGCACCCTTCCTCACATTACCTTTTCTTACTGATCCCATTATTATGGTGGCCACACTGTGTTATTGCATTGTTCAGGGTCGGGATTGGCTGCCAGTTAATAGCTAAGCCCTTGGTTGGCTCAAATTGCTGTCAGGCCACTTCTCTTCAATTGATTGTGGCACTTTGAGGAGGAGGAGTCTACTGGGTTGCTGCTGCATGCACAAGTCATACCATTAGTCTTGGCATGAATCACCATAATGGAACACAAAGGCAGAGATGAAGAGGAGTTGGGAAGAACCTGGTACAGTCCTCCACACAGAGACAGCAGCAACAGCCATCTTATGTCATCACTCGTAGTTGTATATAGTAGCCTTTGTGAATGCAGAGGAAATTGGGGCCAGCCCTAGTTGACGTAGAAAAAAGGCAAGTAGTCCAAATACAGGAAGGGCTCAGGGCCTGTTTCCACCACCAACACATGCACCAAATTGCCACAACAAGCCGCTTGATCATCTGTCCACCTGCCTGCCTGGCCCATCACCATTACCTGCCCCATCTCAGGTAAATCCTTACTGAAGGGGGTATGCACTGGAGTGAAAAGATGTCAGTGTCAGTGGCTCAGTAGGTAGCACAGTCACCTCTGAGGCCGGGAGATCAGAGGGCTGTGGGTTCAGTTCCCACATCTGGCACTTGGGTTAATATCCCAGTACTGACACTGTAGTGCAGCATGAGAGGGGTGCTGCACTTCTGAGGTGCCGTCTTTCAGATGAGACATTAAACTGAGGTCCCATCTGCCTGGATTGGTGGTAGTTCAGGTGGATGTTAAAGATCCCATGGCACTTATCGAAAAGAGTAGGGGAATTTTTTATTGAAATAACATCAAACAGAAATCATAAGTAACTCCTATACAGTGTTAAATCACACAAATCATATTACCAGAAATAACAAATAAATTATTACAATCCTACAATATCAGGACAATACAAGAGAGAACTACACACAGTATCATATCCTTTTCCAGAAGTAAAAAAGGAATTTTCAAAGTGCACTCCACACCTATATGCACCTACCATAACAGACTTAAATCATTCTTAAACATCCTATTTATATTTAATAAACATTGTAAATCCCTTCCACCAGCTAACCACTTTCCAAGCAGTAGGCCTTTCACAGTCCTTAAGATAAATTCTTTCCATAGCCCCTTGCACTAATAAACCCACCGCATCATAAGACATCCTTTTTTGATATAATACCCACTAGCATCTAGCTTGCCATAAATAATAAGTTAAACAGCAGCAAAAAATTTGCCACGTCTCATTATCATAACCCCTACCCAACTGAGGATTAATACCTAAAATCAATGTGTTATAATCCAAATGTAATAACCATAACATATTCCATTTTTTGGCCAAGAATTTCCACAAAGATTTAGCATAGGAGCAAAAACATAAAAAATGTTCCATCGTCTCCTCTTGGGCAATACACTCAGGATAGGGACAATATCTATCAGTTAATGCTTTATGTTTTGCATTCCGTCTTACATTTATTCGACCATATAATGATAGCCAAACAAATTCCCACATATATTCAGGTAACCGGGAATTATTTAATCTCTTAATAACCATCTTTATATGGGACGTGGGGCAGTTTTTAAAAGCTGGTGCAGTTTGATATATTAATGCCTTCACTATTTTATACAATTGAGGCCCAGTGCTATTCTTAACCACTTGAGCTGAGAGGCCCCATTTAAAAAGGTTTTTTGCAACTGACAAAAAATAATGTGGTAAAATCAATTTCTTAACAGGCTTCGGAGATAAATTCTGCCAAGCTAAATAGTAATGGACCAAAACCTGTTTCGATAAAAACCCATGCAAGGTCATAATTGGAGTTAATCCTAAATGGATGTTTTGTGATATAAACAATGTGTTGAAGAAAATTACTGGATCCACCATCCCAAGGCCTCCTTTATTTTTTTCAAGGTATGTATATTGCCGTTTTATAGGATTGAGTCTATTACCCCATAATAATTGAAAAAATAAACTGTAAAGTCGTGTTTCTAAATACATGGGTAAGGGAAATATCATAGCCGTATACAATAAACAAGGGATAATACATTTTTTCAATATCTGTACCCTTTTCAGTTTTGACAATTTCCACCTTTTCCACATATTAATCTTTCCCCCAATCCCAGTTAACGCATTTTCCCAGTTCAATTCAGGTACATTTTGTGGCCATACAACAAGCCTAATATTTTTATTGGATCCGACGAGATTTTAAGTCCTTGTATAATCCTATCAGATGTCTCACCAATCCCTATAAACAATCCCTGACTTTTTTGTTCTTGAATTTTTGAATTAGACACCTTAGAGTAATATTTCATGAAGTCCAAAAACATAGTTACGTGTTCAATATTAGAAAAAAATACACATAGATCATCAGCATAAGCTTGTATGTATAAATCTTTTGACAAGGGAGGGCCCAACACACCTTCCCATTTGGGGATTTGTGATACAGATTGAATCAATGTATCGATTAAAAAAGAATATAATAAAGGGCTCAAGGGACATCCTTGACGGACCCCACTAGGCACATGAAAACCCTCACCACTCTTGCCTTTCACAATCAGGTGAACAACAGCCCCTGCATAGAGTGATTGTATCCAACTAATAATTACAGCAGGAATACCATAATGCCTTAAGGTCAGAAATAAGAATGGGTGATGCACCCTGTCAAAGGCCTTTTTTTGGTCTACTGAAACAATACAGCCCCGTTTTTGTTTTAGACCAGCATACTCAATTAGATCACGAAGGATCATATGAGCATGTTGGATTTTTCTTCCTGGTAATCCACAGTATTGATAAGGGGAGAGAACTGTGACTGCATAATGTTTCAGTCTATTATTCAAAATTCCCGTAAAAAGTTTATAGTCCATATTTAGAATCGTAATAGGGCTCCAATTTTCAATCAGTGTTGTATTCCCTGATTTATAAAGAAAAATCACTAGTCCTTCAGAGAACCAAACAGGAAAAACCATCGTGAATAAGAAAAAATTAAAAACTAAATCTAAACATTGAGAAAACTCAAAGGGAAAAGCTTTATATACCTCTGAAGTCAAGCCATCTTGTCCAGGTAAAATACTGGACTTTTGGGATTTAATAGCTTCCTCTATTTCTGATCTTGTAATATTTCCGGATAACAAGGATTTATCAAAGTGAGAATCCGATATTTTTATTGAGGTCAAAAATTGTGTCATTTCCTCTACACTAGGGGGCACTGTAGGTGCATGAGACAAGAAAGAAACCTTAACAATCCGTTGTAGACCCTCAGTATCTTCCACCAAGCTACCCTCCTGATTTATCAATGCAGTTAAGGAAGTATTGGTTTTTAATTTTTAAAGGCTTCAAAAGGATCACCATGAGACTGTTTTTTTAAACCATATTGAAGAAGAACTTGTGAAGTTTTCATTCTGTTATATTGCACCTGTTGCATTTTCTGTTTTAAAGTCTGAATCTGTAAAGAGTAACCATATTTGGAAGTATTGGCAACAGAAAATAAATAATACAATTGTTGTCTAATTTTTAAATAGCTAAGAAATCTAAAGTTTTCCTCGGACTTCCCTTGAGTCTTTAATAAGGTACACAGATCATTTTTTGTATCCCTCCACCATTGTCCAATATCTACATACAAGAAAGAAACTGACAGCCGTGCTTTAAGTAATGTGCCAATCTTATTAAGCACTCTAGGGGACTGTAATAAAGGAGCACTCGGCTTCTACCGGGATTTTTGCCACTTCGGGAATGAACCAGAAGAAAATTTGCATTTAAGTAGTAAATGGTCTGAAAAGGAAACTGGAATTGTATAAAATGAAAAGGATAAATTATGTGATAAAAAAATCTAATCTATAACTGATGTGTATGTCTTTTTCTTATAAGTAAAATTAGGGCCCCCCTGCTGGTGATTACTGCCCGAAACTAACCCAGATGATTGTATTAGAGATCTGAATGCATGGGTGTCACAGTATATTTTTTGTTTTTTTAAATCCTTCAAAGTTTTCCCACTTGGGTTCAGCTCACAGTTGAAGTCACCACAAAGGAAAATTTCAAATGAGGTCATTGAAAAAGGTTTTATCATTTGAAATAGTGCCACCCTTTCAGCCTTAACTTGTGAACAGTACACATTAATGAATCTACAAGTCATAGATCTCCACACCCCATCTAAAATCATTAGTCTCCCTGGAATCAAATCCATCAATTTTATCCAGGAAAATGTGTAAGAGTTGAAAAGAAAACCCAAACCATCGGCCGATTGTTGTCCAAATGACCAATATGAAGGACCCCAACACCATTCTTTTTGAAAATTCCTGGCCTGATCAATGGTATATACCCAGGTTTCCTGTAACAAACAAATATCCAAAGGATTGTTATGTACATAATCAAAAACAACCCATCTTTTTTTGAAGTTCAATAAACTATGGACATTTACCGAACCAAAGTTAAAGCAAGAAGTTGTAAACATTAGGAAGTTAACTATCTTTTTTCCGCCTTTTTTTCTTTTTACTTTTATAACCTTCCTGTACCATGTAAGGGGAAGGGGGGCTATCCCGTAGGGGTTGAGAGGCTAGGTCTTGACACTCCATGACTGAATCTCCCCATTGAGACGATAATACCTCAAAAGGATTACTGGTCTCCATATCCACAGAAGAATGGACCACTAAAGGAGGTTTTAAATTCCTGGAGGACCTTCTCACCTGGGGCAATACCAAAGGAACCGACTCTTGAGGGCAATTCTCCTATTGTTCAGTATAACAAACTGGAGATGTCATGGGTAAGTTATCTACTGGAGCTTCCTTCAAATGATCATCAGATTCCACAATCAAAGGCTGCGATTCAGGGACATCCATTTCACCACCCGAAACATGATTTACCAGAACAACCCCTGAGGCCAAATCTTGGGCTTTTTGTATGAAGAGATCAGGACTGCTAATAGAAGCTTTATTTTTCGCAGCCCACACACATTCTGAGAAAACATGGTCTGTGTCTTCGCAGAGATCACATTTTGTATGATTCATACATTGAAAAGCTATATGACCAGTCTCTCCACAATTGTACATGAGGCTTGTCACACGAACTAGACAAGTCGTCCGAGCCGCATTTATAGCATGCCCTAGGTTGCCCAGCATAAAACAAACCCCTCTATCCCGACCCAACAAAAAGGAGTTTGGAATATGTAAAATTCCAGTATCCGTCTGTCTAAGCTTTACCTTAAATCTCCAACCCCCCATCCAATACTGTTGATCATCTAAAATGGCTTCCGGAGAACTCAAAACATCACATTTTTGAGATAACCAATACAATATATCATCAATATGCACTCTTTCATTTCTGAACATGATAGTGACAAACTTGACTAGTGGTTTAGTCAGAGGAATTACCAGAAATGGGGTCCACAAAGGGGAAAATTTAACTTGACTGTAACGTTCCCAAAATAAATCCAGGGCATAGGCTGAGCGAAAGCTCACATCAAAATTATCCTCACCAGAGATGTTAATAAAAGCAAAAACCTCCCGTGGAGAGAAATGCAAAGAGTCTTTTAGCAGACATTTCCCAACATAATGCCTATCGGGTCTAACTTCCAAACCTCCCTTATACCTTAACCTGACTGCATTTCTTCGTGGGGCTGCTTCTTTTTTTATTTTGGAAAATATCTCAGACATTAATGGTTTACTTGTTTCAACATTTTTTTCTGGATTAGTATCTTGCTCAGTACTTAAGTCAATCAAGACCTCAGAAGGACGACTTTGAACCTGTTCCTGGGAAGGCTCTTGCTCCTTTTTTTCTACCTCCGTTGTCTCAATTGCATTAGGTAATGCAGAGATCTTTGGACGCCATGAAGGCTCGTTCTGTGAAAGATTTAACTTAGAGTCCCAGTCAGGTGTAGGGTGCCAGGAGCCATTATTAAAAGACCAACCAGCAGCACTTAAAGCAGTCTGAGGGGTCCAACTATCTTCAGATAAGGGCTGTAATATAGGAACATCCTGTACAGCTGTAGGTACAGAGTCATTTCTTGGGGCCTCCGATACATTCTGCTTCCCAAAATGAATCCCCAGGTTTCGTTTAGCAGAAAATACTGCTGCTCATTTTTCTTTCCCTTCCTCACCCACTTTTTCACCATGGGCAGCCATTCTTTTTACAAATGAAAATTCCGACACGCCAGTTTGAGTAGAAGGATCGGTTTGAAATACACAGCTTACCTCGGGCTGCTGAGGCTCCATGAAGGCACTAGTAGGAAGGGCTTTAAACACAAATCCTGAGTCTTTTGACAACATCTGACCATGTTTACTGTCAACGGAGCAGCTAGACACCGCAGCAGGCACTTCTGGGTTCACACAGGTCTCCATAACAACCGGAGACACCTTGGGAGCAATTGTAGCCGAATGGCCTCGTAATTCTGGCTCATGGCACTGAATCAAAACTGTTTCACTTATGCTAGCCAAACACTCTGAATTACGGTTATGCATAGAATCGTCATCCAATACACCTTGCTGCGGGACTATTCCTGGTGTATGTGGAAACTCCTGCTCCTGTAAAATGCTCGTAACAGACACCGCAACCATAGGTGAGTTTTTTCCATCATAAGCTGCCAATTGTAGTTTCACCCACTCATGTTCCTGAGCGAGTTCCAATAATTTTTTTCCAACAGTGCCTGCTGCCTCTCTGCGACTTCCATAGTAGCCACAGCTACTGAAGGGTTTCCACTTACTGACAAATCTTCCGTTGAGACAAATATCTCTCCTTCCTCAATAGTAGTATCCATAATTTGATTTTCAAGCACCTTTTTTGAATCATTAGATTTTCCAACGCAGTTGAACTGCTCCCCGAGCTCCATGCTGACTATCTTCCACCGAAACTGAGCCAACAATGACTCAACTCAGCCACTTGCCCCCTACTGCCAGCAATGCAGTAGGGGAATTTCCCCAATGTCCTGGCCAAATTTCTCTCATTCACTAAAAATGCCACCAACAATCTGGTTCAAGGTCAGTTGGAATTCATCTGTATCCCCCTTCCCTGGGTCGTTCCTGAAAATAGGCAGGATTTGTCTAGTGCACTTACCCGGTCAACAAAAACTAAAATAAAAAAACAAACTAAAACAAGTGTGTTGTGCTGTGTGATAATTTGATTGAAAGTGACACTGTCTGACTTCAGTTGTGGCATACTGGCAGTGGCATGTAATCATTGCAGACTTAATTATAATTGCGTCTCAGTGGCTAAACAGGGTTCAGCTGTGGGAAAGAGGGGTTAAACTGTGTGTTGGAGGACAAACAGGTGTGTGATGGTGGGATTTATTGTATGGGATTTGAGTAGATCTGTAACTGGTGATGGCAAATTTAGGATTCAGGCTGCTGTGGGGAAATGAGAAAAGATCACCAAGGCAAGGGGAGGCAGTAAATTTTCAGAGTGTGTGTGTGTGTAGCTATGTGAGGCTGGGATTTTATTACAGAAATTTAAAGGGGTAGTTGTGGCACTTGCATAGTGAGGAGGAGAATACAGGCTAAATGTGGGAATGATCGCCAAGTGCAGAAGATGCAGCACCATGTGTGTGTGTGTGTGGTGTGGGGGTTCAGGGTGTGTGTGAGGGTGGGATGTAAAGGAGTAGTTGTGGCTGGCATTGTCAGGATATACAGTTGTGTGGGAAAGATCGCCAAGGGCACTGGCAGTAAATGCTGGGTGTGTGCCTTGGGCGTGGGAGGTTTATGGAAATTAAAAGAGTCAGGGATAACAATGGCCGGCAAAGTCAGGTTTCAGCTGAGGGGGGAAAGACTGCCGAGGGCAGTAATAGATGCAGGGTGTGTGTTTGGTAAATATGGGAGTTTTTTTCTTTTTTTTGAAACTCAATATTTAATTGATGAATAAAAAAGTATAAACAGGTACAGACATGAATACATTACATACTTGATGTTCAGTCTTGTTATTTAAATGATTGCATGCAGTGTGAGTTCATTCTTAATTATGTTAACTCAGTGTGAAACTGCTCTTGTTACTCTGTCCCCCCCCCCCCCAATGTTTGGTCTGTTATTATTCTACATTTTTCATTCCCAGGAATTATTGAGTAGCCTATTTCACAATCTTTAAACATATTGTGATTCAAAGAAGTTAGGCCATTAACCTTATTTCTCCATTTTCCAGGAAGATAGAAGACCTCTCCCAAGACCAATCTGAGATGACAGAGAACAGGGAAGGTGTAATACCAAGAAAGTTACCCTTGTCCCGGAATCCCCCCTTTTCCCTCACAAAGAGACCGAGACCATTGTTTGTTGTTGTGCTCAGATTGGCAATTAATTTATTTATATATCATAATTCCATGTTCCATTTCATCATCTTTTATTATTATATCTCTCAGAATTTCATTCATTTTCATCCATATATATCAATCTCTAATCACCCCTCTTTCTTCCTCTTTTTCTTCCCCCAGGTGAAAACCTGGATGCCTTCTTCTTCTCCTTTTCTGTTAGGTAACGGTGAAAACCAAGACCGCTTTCTCCTTCATCTTCTTCCTCTTTTGGTGTTATTCCTTTTTCTTCCTCCCCTCCCCCCCCTTTTTCCCTTTTCTCCTGCCATCCACCTTTGGCAGTCCATAACCATATTATTATCTGCCATCCACCTTTGGCAGTCCAAACTGTACAACCGAACGCGTCTGTCATCCACCTTGACAGACCCACCATACAGTCCCTTCTTGACTGTCTTCCCTCTCGCTCTGCCTTAGGGTGGGTGGGAGGGATCAAAACTCCAGCAAAAGTGGCTGAAACCCTCTGTGCTGTCCATTATGTACATCCACTTGCCTCCCTTCCTGTTGCCTGGCCATTGTTCCTATCCCCTGTCCCTCCCCTTCCTTCCCCCCCCTTCTGAGCACAGCCATCCTAATGAAAGGGAAGGGGTGCACCAGGACAACCTGGTCTGTTCCTTAAAGGGCAAACTCTATTGTCCTGGATTCCCCCCTTTTCCCTCACAAAGAGACAGAGACCATTGTTTTTGTGCTCAGATTGGCAATTAATTTATTTATATGTCATAATTCCATGTTCCATTTCATCATCTTTTATTATTATGTCTCTCAGAATTTCATTTATTTTTCATCCATATATCAATCTCTGATCATCCCTCTTTCTTCCTCTTTTTCTCCCCCAGGTGAAAACCTGGATGCCTTCTTCTTCTCCTTTTCTGTTAGGTAACGGTGAAAACCAAGACTGCTTTCTCCTTCATCTTCTTCCTCTTTTGGTGTTATTCCTTTTCTTCCCCCTCCCTCCTCCTCCTCCCCCCTTTTTTCCCCACTAGCCAGTCTCCAGCTTGCGTTGGATGACTGGCTTTCCCTCACTTAGGGTATTATTCTCTCACCTCAGGGAAAATCCTTCTTAATCCTTCTCTTCTCCTTTTTTTATATTCCGCTTTTTGCTTGTCTCTTTCATGCTTCTATAAAGCCCATCGTTTCTGTGTTAAATATGTCTATGGCTATATCCGACGGGTGCACCCCATCTGATCTGTAGAAATCTTCTACCTATTCTTCTACACCCGGCAGTATTACCTGTCCACCCATATTCCTTACCAATGTTCCTACCCTTCTGTTCATCTTTCTCCTGGCCCTATCCACAGCTCTTTGGCTGTGCTCCTGCCTCCAAACCCTCCTTGGTATCATATCCGACCAAACAAGGCTTACCTGAGGCCACCACTGCTGTATTGTTTCTAGGTCCCTTTTATCTGCAAGATGTCTACTCCACGGCTTGCCCGCAAGGTCATTGCCCCCAAATGTATAATAATTAAGTCTGACTGGCCGCTGCTCCTTAAGTTCCTTCAAGGTGGGAAGCAGTTGTGCCCATCTCATCACCTGGATGCCACACCAAACCAACCTACACTGTTTCACATCTTGGCACAGCTGTTTTCCCCCAGACTTTTTCTCTGCTCTCCTTTCTGCCCAATAAATATAGGAGTGGCCACAGATCCAGACTTCTGTGTTCCTCCCTCTTCCTATGGGGTTTAAGCAAAATTAATTATCTTGTATATTGTCTTAGTTTCCTCACCACAGTATCCCTCTCCCTTCCCCCCCCCGCGCCATTCGTCTCCACATCTGTAACAAAAACATAAGCAATACGGTACTTTCCTCACTTCAGTGCTGGGATATATCTCTTATAACTGGCAGACCGCCAGTGTCCTTTTTCCAAAATACTATCCACAGTTTCGCCTGCCGCTGCCCACTGTGAGGCAGCCCCAATCCACAAGGAGTGGGACGAATAATTAACCAGATCCTCCCCCAGGAATTGTATGCCTTTTTTGAGCAGTGCTGTGACTTGATAACCGGTGACCATTCTTCCATCACCATGAACAAACAATCTCCCTGTCCTGGTCCCATGCTCTGCGGTGAAAGCCCACAAAGCCTGCAATGGGCATACTGTACCCTCTACCTGTCTCTTTAGTGTCACCATGCAACCCTGTCCCCTTTGATCCGTCTTTGACCTCTTAATCTTGATCTGTATCTCTTTCATCCCCCAATTTATATCTTCCCATTCTAATCCCCCTTTCTCGTCTTTTTTGCCATGGCCTACCACCTCATTCACTCTCATGGACCCTGCAAACATTACAACATAAATCATGTAAAATAGCTGGGCCTCAGTCTTTGATCTGCATATTGCCGGTAGCACATCCTTTAGTTTTGCTAGCCACTGTTCCCCTATTGGTCTTCTATTGTCTATTGACCCTTGCTTCAACCTACCCCATCCCTGCAGCATCCTTCTAATAAATCATGATTTTGTTGGGTCCTTCCATCCCTTTAGGCTGCAGATAACACGAATCCCTTCTAAATAGAGCCCCATTGTGGTGTGGGCTGTTCCTTTTTGCCATTGCTCCACGGTGAATTTTCCCAATTGTTCCTCTATGAGTGGCCTACTTACCTCCATATGGTGTGTTGCCCTGAATGTTTGAAACACTCACCACGCCCCATCATAGGCCCTCAGAGTCCGAGGTGCCCATGAGCTGTGAAACAACAGTTCTGCTCCTTCTTGCCAACATCCCAGATGATCTTTGGTATGGACGTTTTTTGCTCCTCCGCTGCTGGTGCCAGCCTCCAGAAACAGTCCAGCTGCAGAAGGGAAAGGCTGTCAGCAGGGTGTTGTGTACCCCTTCTATGTGTTTTGCTCTGAATGACATGTTCAGCTGCAAGGCCCTTAACACTAAACATCATAAGACTTGCATGACCGTTTCTGACCTGGCCCCCCTGTTGTTTAGGACCTCCACCACTGCTCTGTTGTCACACTAGAATGTCACTCTCTGATCCCGTAACTCTTCCCCCCACACCAGGGTATATGCCCAGATGGGCATGATCTCTAGCAATGTTATATCTCTTACCTTGCCATCCCTTACCCAGTCAGAAGACCATGCAAACCACCTGCCCTTCAGGTAGCCCCCCATGCCTAGGGCCCCCAGCTGCATCTGTGTAAAGATCAAGGTCTGTGTTATACACCCACTTCTCCTGCCAGAAACAGCAGCCATTATACTCCATGAGAAATTCCTCCCATATGCTAAAATCCTCCCTGACACCTCTTGTCAGGTCTACCCAATGGTGTGGTTTGGTCACCCCGGCTGTAGCCCTTGCTAACCTTTTTGTGAATGCCCTTCCTGGTTCAATAGCCCTGCAGTCAAAGTTCAGGTGTCCTAGTACCTGCTGTATTTGTTTTAGTTGTACCCTTCTCCTGCTGGTATGTACTAGGACCAATTCTTTCAGTTTCTCTACTTTTTGGGTCGGCAGCCAGAATATTTCCCTTGGGGCATCTATTTCAATACCCAGGAATTCTAGCACCCTGCAGTGCCTCTCTGTTTTTTTCCAGTGCCAATGGAACCCCTAATTCCTTGCACAGCTCTTGAAATTTGCTCAGCATTTTTTGCGTCTCCTTTTTGTAACTACCGATGAAAAGGAAATCATCCAAATAGTGAATAACCATTCTATAACCAGTTTTCTCTTGATATATCCACTGCAAACAGGTGCTGAATGCTTCAAATGTTGCACATGCTATCGAACATCCCATGGACATGGCTTTGTCAAAATAGTACTGACCCCCAACTTTAAAACCCAAGAGGTCCCAGTTTTCTCTCCTGACTGGCAGCAACCTAAATGCAGATTCGATATCCGTCTTTGCCATCCATGCATCCTTAGTAGCCCAGATTATCCGGACTGCATCTTCTAATGTTGAATATGTTACCCTACTATACTCCTCCCCAATAAAATCATTCACTGAAACCCCTTCTGGAAAGGATAGGTGGTGAATCACCCTATATTCTCCTTCCTGTTTCTTGGGTACCAAACCAAATGGCGAGATCCTCATGTTCTGCATTGGGGGGGGGGTATCAGATGGGCCTTCTATTCTCCCTGCTACCTTTTCTTTCTCTATCTTTTGTCTTAACATCTCTTCCTTCCCTTTTACCGACCCCAGGCTGCTTGCCTCTTTCGCTTGTCTGGGCCCATCACACTGCAATGAAAAACCTGTGCAAAAACCTTTGTTGATCATCCCGCCACTTTTTTGTTCAGATATCTGTCCAACCAACCTCTCCATGCCTCTATCCTGATGGGAGTTCTGGCTATCCCAAACTGCTCCCTGTCTTCTCTCCCTTTTTCCCTCCCCGGTCCCTGCCTCTCGCTCAGTGTTCGGCTTTTCCGATCAGTGATTCTGACCTCCTCTGCTCGAGTTCCCCCTTCCCCTCCCTCCCCTGTTCCATGCCTGCCCTTTAAACCCCTGTCCTTCTTGAAAAAACTGTTGATCTGAACTCTGACCCCCGGATCCTTGTGCTCCCTGGGCCCATGTCGTTCTGCATCTGTTTGTCGAGTGTTTTCCCCCACATTTTGAACATGCATGTCGAAAGCGACATTGATGCCATGAACAAAAGGCCCTATTGTAAGCCCAACAGTACCTCTGGGGCACAACACCTTTCCTCCCCACTCCCCTTCAGGCGTGGACTGATCCGGTATGAAGTCTGTCCATAAGTCTAGCTGCTTCGTATCCCATCTCACATTCCCGTATGTTGCCATTCTCTGCCAAAAAAATTTGTCATAGTATATCCATCCCACCCCCCCTTTTGCTTTTGCCTGCCTAATTATAAGGGAGTATGTGATGAGCGGGATGCCCAGTTCTGGCTTTTTTTCTAATACAATGGCTGAGAAGGTGGCAAATTCTACATACCACCCATCCAAAGTCTTCCCTTTTGTGAATTTGTCTTCCTCCTTCTTCCCTAACAAGACTACCGCTGCTGCCATTTCACTCTTCCCTATGTTCTCCATTTCCTCATACTTCGCTGCCACTTCCCGGCTCACCAATACAAATATATCCACATACTCTACTTTCCATATCTTTTCTTTTGTGTCCAGTGGAACATGTTCGCCTACCCTCATCCCGGGGGCATCTATCTCCCTTGTTCCTTTTTCCTCTTTCTCTATATACCTCCCTCCTACCTCTTTCTCTGTCCTGATCTCTACCAGGGCTGACTCCATTTGCCCTAGGCCTCCTGTCCCAAGTGCTGACACAATTTGACTAATATACTGTACTCTTTTATACCATCACCCACTGCACTGAGTGCATTACCTGGGTCCTTGTCTGAGCTTTGTTGCCTGCCATCTTCCTGGTGCCCCATTACGGCACCCTGTGGTTGAGGGAGTGGGTGCACCACTAGCGGCTGCGGGGGAACCACCATGTTCAGGAGATCTGGTCTGGGTTCCCCCAGGGGGATCCCGACTTGGTCTTGGGGAGGTACTGGTGGTACCGGGTCGCCAGGGTGCAGAGGTACTGGATCGGCCACCTTGGTGGGTCCCACTATCATTGGTTGTACCCTGGTGGGACTGTGTGACCCTTCAGCCGGCCACTTCCCTCTGACCCCTTTTTTCCTTCCCGCTTTCCTCTTCTCCCCGGGTCTCCCTGGTTCCTCCCCTTCCACCAGCTCCCACATTCTGTTGGCTTTTTCCACCAATTCGACTATAGCCCTGTAAGCATCTTCCTTTGAAGGCCTGCTCTTCTTTGGTGCCATGTCCATCGTCCTTTCACACTGCAAAGACAACTGAAGAGAAGAAAGCAAGATTCTGTTGTTAACGTATGTTTACATTATGCCCTTGTGTGGCCGCCCCCCCGAACCAAAAATTTATTTATTTTTTTGGTCATCCTACATTGCACTCATACCACAGGCCCCTTCTAGCTGACCAACCTCGGTCCCCACTTGCCGCTACCTTCACTCCCTTTCTCTCCCCCCCATTACCCGACAGGCCCCTTGTCTCATCACCAGTCCCACTCCCGCAGACCTCGGGATGATTGTGCCCTGCACGTGTCTCCGGTGTCCTTTCCTGTGGACTTCCAGTCCACAACTCCCCTTTTTGTATGCTTTTTTCCTGCCTCCGGTTGATACCCCTTTGGGCCTGTTCATTCCCCTTGTCATGCCCGGCCCCATGGGCCTCCACTGGCTACTAGCCATTGCATGGTTCAAATCCCCTCTTGTCTGCCTTTTTGGGTCTGCAAAGGCTCCCTCCCATTTCATGCTGTTGCGTGCCTCCTCATGATGCCCTTCCAGGCCTGTCTTTTTGGCCTTGTTCCCTTCAGGCCGCGCTACTCAGGCCCGCAGGCTGATCCCGATCCCCCCGTTTTGTGGGCCCTGCCCCCTTTTGGCCTCCTGCCACTTGCATCTGTCATTGCTGCCCTTCCTGTTTGCGCCCTTTTTCTTCCCCTGCAGCTCTGGTCCTTGGCTGCTCCCTCCCCCAATGCGCATTGTCCTTTTGTTTAGGCATCATCGCCTACCTCCAGCTTCCCCCAAGCAAACCTGTGGCCGGACCGCATGGTCCTGTGGCATGTGACATCATGCCATATGCCTCACGATCAACTCTGTGCAGGCCCCACTTTCTCCACATTCCACCGGCGTCCCCTTACCATGCCTTCCTCTGTCTGCCATCATCTGGGTCCCCACCCTCTCCCGTAGCTCACTCCCATTCCTTCACAGCCCATGTGCGGCGTGTGACGATGTGCGGCGGTGGCGTCATGCCCACGTGGCGCCTGCATCCGTCCTCCCTTTGTCTATGTTCATGCGAGACCTCACTGCTCAGGCCTCCTACATCGTTGCCTTCTCTGTGCGGTGCTCCAAGCCCCATCGGGCAACCAGCTGCATGCACAGATCCATGCTTTCTGCGATCCCCCTGCTGATTACCTAACGGTTTCCTTTTACCATCCCCCATTCCCTTCTGGGCCATCCCGCCAGGCCCCTTACCAGGCTTCCCTTTGTTCCCTGTTACAAATTGTCGCCACTGTGCAAACAACCACAAACCCTTCCGCATTTCAGTGCCCTGCCTCCTCCTTTTCACCACAGAGTGCTCACAACCCCCATTTACGCTCACCCTCTCCTGCCTTTCTTTACATTTTTTCCCCAACGCTTCTTTACCGCTGCCATATGCATCACTCCACGAAATAACAACTGCTGCCTGTGCCACTTACACTCAAGTTCCTTCTGTTAAAACCTGCTTTGTTACTACTTTTGTCTGTATATCACACTCAAAAGGACAACACAAATGCTTGCAATCCTGAAATATGCAGTCGTTTTGCTATGCTTAAATTTTTTTTTTTTACATCCCTCTGACTCCACAACTGTTTTTGTACCTCTGTACTGCCCTTTGCATGCTATGTAATTAACATTCTACTATGGGTTTCAAACCCAAAACCCTTACATCACAGTCAAACACCAAAACCCCTACCCTTCTGCATACTTGTCCTTCAGGTTTTATATTCTCCTCTCTCTCATTCCTTTCTTTTCTCTTGTCTTTTTTTTTTTAAACTCAACACCTTTCTACCATGCTGTTTGTTTTTTCCTTACCTCTTTCCTTGTTGCACAAACCTTCCAATTAATCTGCCAATCCGACGTGCTGCAGTTCAAAAAGATCAAAACTCCAGCAAAAAGTGGCTGAAACCCCTCTGTGCTGTCCATTATGTACCTCCACTTGCCCCTCCCCTTCCTGTTGCCTGGCCATTGTTCTATCCCCTGTCCCCTCCCCTTCCTTCCCCCCCTCCCCTTCTGAGCACAACCATCCAATGAAAGGGAAGGGGTGCACCAGAACAACCTGGTCTGCCCCTTAAAGGGCAAACTCCAATGAGGTGGCCCTTAGCTTGGAATTGCCTCTTACCATCCCTGGTCTAGGTCCTCCATTCCAATGACTGCATTCCTTGTCCACATGTCATGGCGTCTTGTGTCCCCATGAAGGAGCAGCAACCATTACTAAATGGGTTTCCCTAAGTACCAGAATGTTCCCTTTCTGTACCGCCTTGATAACCCTGTTCTTTGACACAGTAAATTCCTTACATTTTCATGTATTCAAGTCCTATACATTTTTAGTGTTAAACTAAGAGAAAAAAAAAAGAGGAAAACCACTACCTTGTAAACTTATTAACATTCAGCTTGAAACATAACATGTGTGTGTGTGTCTGTGCACGTGTGTCTGCGTGCGCCCCCCCTGCAAAATCACCGAGATGGCATTCTGTGTGTTGAAAGGAAGGTAGAAACTCCTTTCCTTTTTTCTAGGCATCTATCAGATTATGATAGTTCATCCAGACCCTATAGGCTTCCCTGACTTTCTCCTCTGTAAGCCTGAGTTTTGCTGTGATGCATTCCATCTGAATGATTTGGGATACTCTCTCCCTCCATTCTCCCACTTGTGGGGCATTCTGGTCCAGCCAATGAGCAGTCAGTGTCTTGAGAGCTGCCATGACCATGCACCTGAGTACCCCCTCGCCCGTCCTAGAGGGTCCCCTTGGGATCCTCACCACCAACAGATAATGCACATAGTTATCAGGCATCTGGACTCCCCATATCCTTGTTAGTTCCTGATTGATCCGGATTCAGTACTCTCTAACCTTGAAGCATGCCCAGAGCATGTGTACTGTATATGTATTCCCTGCTCCCCACACCCTCTCCAGCACCTATCCGTGTTTGTAGTACCAAAGTGTTTGGTAATTGTGGGGACACTGAAATATTGGTTGACTATCTTCCATCTAAATTCTCTCCAATTCAGAGAAGCTGAGACCTTCCACCCCATGAGACATTCCTTCCACTGTGCCTCTGATATCGGTACCCCCACCTCTGTCTGCCACTTGTGCTTCAGCCCTATCAGGGAAACCCCCCCAATGCCAGAAGCATCTGGTACATCAGGGAAATACATTTTGATCTGTCCTTAAGAATCATGAACCAGTAGAGAAAATTCTCCCATTGTGTCTTGTACCATTGGATATATTGCAATCTGCTAGCTTCTAACAGGTAGCTGTGCACCTGGAGAAATCTACAGAAGTCTCCCCCATTTAGTGAGTGCTTTTTGTAATTCCTGGAATGATATACAGTGGTTCCCCTGGGCTATCTGTGTGTACCTAGTAAATGCTGCTCTGTTCCATTCCCTAAATCTCTTATCAGTGTACCCTGATGGAAAGTCTAGGTCACCTGCAATTAGTGTAACAGGCCCCAGCTCATTTGGTGTGCCAGTGAGGGTTCTGAACTTGTGTAGAATGTCTAGAGAGTGTAGGACTCACCTGTTAGTCACCTGTTTCCTCTGCTGTGGGGTGACATTCATGGTTGGCAGTGCTTGAAGTGGGATTGGTTGTACAGCTGCCTTTTCTATAAGATACAACCTTGATTCCTCCCTCTGTTTGACCCAGGTGATATGGGGTGGTGTCTGAGCCGCCAAATAGGACAACTTAAAGTCTGGGACACCCAGGCCTCCCTCCTCCCTAGGCAGAGAAAGCTTCCTATGGTCAATCCTGGGCTTTCCACCCTTCTAGATGAACTTTAATACGTCAGTATTCAACTGTTTCCAAAAAACATTGGGTATCCCGATGGGGTGGGTTTGAAACAGGAAGAGATATCTTGGCAGGAAATTCATCTTAAAAATGCCTATTCTGCCCACCAGGGAGAAGGGGAGCAATGTCCATTGTCTCAAGTCTGCCAAGATCTCCCCCTGTAAATTTACCTAATTCAGTCTGAAGAGGTCTGTAATTTTAGACGTTATATGCACCCACCCCAAGTACCTGATGATAATTATTTTTTGCCCATGTGAATGGAAATCTGTTTCCCCCTTCCTGATGAAACCTCCCCCCGATAAAAATAGCCTCTGACTTCCCATAGTTTACCCTATACCCCAAGACCTCCCAATATGCCTGCAACACTTCTTGTAGTGCTGCTACTGACATTTCTGGTTGCCTCATAAAAATCAGTGCATCATCAGCATATAGGGAAATCTTATATTCATTTTCCCCTGCTAGTATCCTCCTGAATTATACCAAATTTTACCTGCCAGAGGCTCCATACTGAGCGCATACAGCAAAGGGGAAAGAGGGCATCCCTGATACATGCTTCTGGCTAGAGGGAACCTATCGAATTTACCCCATTGACTTTCACCACTGCCTCGGGTTGCCAGTACAACTCTTATTTATGGAACTGTAAAGGGATTGTTTTGGCTGGCAAACTCAGATGGATACTGCATTATAAATTAATATACACATTCATTGTTTTAACAGCATCTGTTTTATTTCTATACACACACGCACACACACACACATATATATATATATATAGAGAGAGAGAGAGAGTGAGAGAGAGACCTAAATTCTATAATCACAGATTATTACAAACAATATATGCTAAATCTATCAAAAGAGCAGAACTCCACGTAAGGGTTCATACATATCAGAGGTTTTGGTTTTGTTCTTTCTTTTAAAAGTAAAAGAAAATAATTCTTAAGTAACATTTCACACATACCCACTACATGAATTATTTATTCAGTCCACATTCCACTTAACTCTGTTCTAGCCCTAATTAAGAAAAAAAGAGTCCTGGAAATAATATGGCTATTCTCACATTTAAAGCAGTTTTTCACATAAATTTTTTCCCAATCCTCAGTCTGTTTTATTTCTATTTTTACACTTCTTGGAGTTTCCTGAGCACGTAACTATGTTCAATGAGTCAACATAACTAAGTTATCAAAAGTAATATTAAGTGGGCTGGCCTGGTGGCGCTGAGGGTCGAGACATTGAATGCCATACCTCGTGTCATGCTGGTGACCCGGGTTCTGGTACAAGTGCAGGAAGCCAGGGGTCAGCTGAGGGAGGGAAGGCGAGAAGCGGATTGAGCAGCTGACAGGCAGCTCGCCTCCTTGTGGAGAGATGTGGGGTTTCCCTGGCACTTGGCTGCCACCTAGTGGAAGATAAATGGCAGTGCCACACTAGAGAGGGAACCTGGCAGTAGGCCAGGAGGGCAGAAGGAACCATCACCGGAGCCACAGTGTGCATGCGCACCTCCATGTGCATGAGCAACCACATTCTGGGGTCTTGGGGTATGAGAGAAAATCGGAGGTCACTGCTGGATGAAGCCCCTAGGCCAGCTCTGGTGGTCTGCCGGGGCACAAGAAGGAGGGTGCCTAGAATGAATTCAGAGTCCAGTACAGCTGGGCAACATGGGCCCACTGCCTGCCACAGAGGAAAAACACTAGATGGAAAAAAAAAGTAATATTAAGTAATATGAAAAGTAATATGTGTTACAGTAACTTATTACTTTTTTAGAGAACTGATCACATTTATTTGAAAGCAACTAGTACATATAACTGATTACTTTTTAAGAGTAACTGATCCAACACTGAGTGCTAGAATGTATTCTGTGTAGACTCACTCTCTACATTACTGTCAGGTTAACACAGTTTATTCAGGAGTGGGTACCCCAGCTGGCAGTTAGGTACTTCACAGGTTTCATCAGGATAGGTTGAGGCTGGGTCTCCCTGTGAGGCACTATCACTTTAATAGCTGAACACTGGGCCACTGTACACAGTAATGCACAATCACTTGATACCCCATTGCAGGGCTTTGTGGATCACACAGTTCAGACAGGGCAGTGGGAGGAAGCAGGCAGTCTATCAAAGGGTACCATGGATTTAAGGCAGTTCAATTAGGATACATAAGACACATAAATTTGACAGGTAGTTTGTTTTATGATGAGGGGACACACATTCATGCAGTTCAATATATGCAGAGGGCACATATGAATATGCAGAGGGTACATATGAATTTGGGCAGTTTGTTTTACACAGAGGGCACACAAATTTTAGGCAGTTCAGTAAATGCAGAGGGCACACATTAATTCAGGCAATTCATTTTATGCAGAGGGCACACATAAATGTAGGTAGTTCATTTTATGCAAAGGTCACACATACATTTAGGCAGTTCATTTTATGCAGAGGGCACACATTAATTCATGCAGTTTGTTTTATGCAGAGGGTACACAGGTACACCTAAATTCAAGCAGTTCAGTATATGCAAAGGGCTCATATGAATTTGGGCAGTTTGTTTTACACAGAGGGTACAGAAATTCAGGCAGTTCATTTTATGCAGAAGGCACACATTAATTCAAGCAGTTCATTTTATGCAAAGGGTACACCCAAATTCAGGCAGTTTGTTTTATGCAGAGAGAACACATAAATTCAGGTAGTTCAGTAATTCTTCTGTCCAGACGACTGCCCCTCAACTTCAGCTTTTATTGAGCTTACCTTGCCCCCAACCCCATCATATTTGTTCCTATGGGGCTGCTATTACTGTATCCAGTGGATAACCTTTATTGTTTAATCCCTCTATACTGGTTCCTATGGAGGCTTAATTATTCTGCCCTGTGGGTGGTTCTGAGACTGTTCCAACCTGTTCTCTTATTTTAGCTCCTGTGGCGCTCTGTCTACTGTCCCTGCCCAATGGGCAGTTTGGGTGCTGGGCTTTGCTGGACCTATCCTAGCTCCTGTGGAGCTGGCTTATCACCACCTCTATGGGTGGACCTGGGATGTGGACCATCCATCCACCCACCCATGTGGTTTCAGCCACTCTGATTAGCACTACTCAGTGCTGTTGGTTCTCACTCTGGTGGTCAGCACATCATACAGGTGCTACCACCACACTCACCATGGTGACTAGGAACTGTAATTGGAGGGGTCCTTGGAGAAGTCACGGCTCTCACAATGCTGCAGGGCCTGAGGAGGAGGAGACTCAAACTGGTGACTGACTGGGGCATGGGAAGAACTGCAATCACTGCTGCTACCACTGCTGGAGGACTGGGGGGATTGCTGACAGTAGAAGAGCTTCTGGACATCTCACTGATGCAACTGGAGCACTGTGGAGAAGGCAAATGCTGACTGGAGGGAAGGACCACAAAGGAGCTAATGACCACGCTTCAACTGCTAACCAGATAAGCCTAAGGATCCCCATTACTCCCTGCATCCATTACCCTCACTTGTTCCTGGCAACACCTGTGCCAATGGTCGATCAGAACATTTTCAAAAGCTACGGGTTCTAAACCTCAAACCTGAGCACGGGCCACAACTGCCCCTGTGGTTTTCAAAAATATGCCCATGAACTGGGCAGGGACAGCAGTCCCAGTGTGTGGCTCCCTTCCCTACCTCATGCTGCCTGCTGGGAGGGGGGGGGGTCTGAGTTCAGGCAGTGCAGCAAAAGCAACAAGGGAAAGAAATGTATATTATAGTGGCATGGTAGCACCACTTTGGGGTTGAGCAGGGGTTTCTATGTTAAACCTTAAGCTTTGCACTTAAATAGCTTCACAACAGTTAAACATATTTACACACAGTTTTCAATGCACAGTCTCAGGGGGTAGATCTCTTGACATGCCAAGTTTTGTTCCAGTTAGACGTGCAGATTCTGAGATGCAGATAACGAAAAAAGTGAAAACAATCAGTTTTTTTGCTGTTTTTTTTGTCACTGCCTGGCACCCAGATGGTTTGGAATTTTAGTCTGAAATTTCTAAGGTATAAAGGACTTGGGCCACAGTGGTATCTTTTGCTAGTTTGTGAAAAATATTAATTTGTTCCAAAGTTATTACATTTTAAGATTTCAGTTCTGAGCATGCTCAGTATGTCTTTTGAATAGCTGCTTGGAATGAAAAAAAAAATTTGGTCCATAGGAAAAAGATCCTTTTTTGTATGGGTATAATCCTTTTCCATCAGGAAAAAATCATTTTTCATATGGCCATCTTGTTTTCATTTAAAAAAATAATTTTGAAACCCACAAAAATGACATCCTGCACACACACCAACACATGTATTTTGCTCATCGGGACACCGTTAGGTGGATTCTCTACTTAGTTCTCAGAAAAAAGTCCCTGAAATGTGGCTTTATTTTCATTTTAAAATCCTTTTTCATGACTGGATTTTTTTTGTATGGCCATACAAAAAATGAATTCAGCCATATGAAAAAGGATCCCATCATATGAAAAAACAATTTGGACTTAGTTTTTTTTTTTAATCTTTTTCATTTGAAGGTATCCTTTTTCATATGAATGAAAAAGCCATTTGAAAAAGGAGCCCCTGACATGAAAAAAGAAACAGAAAAAAACTAAGTCTAAATTCTATTTTTGTGTAAAAGGATCCTTTTTTGTATGTTTTTTTTTTGTTCATATGAAAAAGGATGCTCTCATATGAAAAAAAAGATTTTGGACTTCCTTTTTTTTCCAATTCATATTTTGCATGAAGGAATCCTTTTTTGTATGATTTTTTTGTTTAGACAAAAAAGGATGCCTTCCACACAAAAATTGATTTTGGACTTAGTTTTCTTTCCCAATTCTTTTTTTCATACAAAGGAATCATGTTTTGTATGGTTTTATCGTTCATATGAAAAAATATTTTGTACTTAATTTTTTCCTGATCCTTTTCTCGTACATTAAAATCCTTTTTTACATGGGTTTTTCATTCATATGAAAAAGGATGCTTTCATACAAAAAAAGATTTGGGACTTATTTTTATTATCACATTTATTTATTTTGTTTTTGTTGACTGGGTAAGAGCACTAGACACATAAGTGGCTATTTTCTGGCCCAACCTGGGAGGTTACATAGTATAGGCAGTTTGGAATACAAATGAACAATGACCAGCAGATTGGATAAGACACAAAATACAAGGTTACAGCGTTACATAGTTACAGAAAATGTAGGAACAAAAATGCAGTCAAGTTAAAACAAGGGCAGGATACATGACAATTCAGTTAAGTGCCAGGGCAAATAGTACCCAACAAAGTATTAAGGACAGTATGTAAACAAAATACAAAGATAGAATCATATCTCTAGAGTAAGACCACAGCCTAGCCTCAGGACCACTGCAGGAAGGACATGAAGGCCAGATGGGGGTGGTGAACTACAATAGGGATAAGTGGAGGTATAGGTGACAATTGTTCCCAGTGCTCCCAAGAAGGATGACAAGGCTTGGGATCAGGATGAGAAAGGCAGGAGGTTTAGGGAGGCTTGAAGCATGTACAGGGGGCACAATTCATAAGGAGGGACCAATGCTGCTTTTTGAATGAAGCATGACTCAGTGCAAGTTGGACATCCAGTGGTAGGGAGTTCCAATAGTTTGGAGCCACAATGGAGAAGGCACTAGTACCCTTTGTTGTTTTAGCTCTAGGCACCTGTAACATGAATTTTTCAGTGGACTGTAGTCCATAGGAGGATGTTTGAGGGAGCAGCAGTGAGGTGAGTTTGACAGAGACATTAGACCTAATAACACTATCAGTGATCCTAGGGTGAGGCTACAGTGAGCAAAGGGGGAGGGACAATTGAGATCATAGTAGAGCTCACAGTGATGCTTTAGTCATGGGGAAGATGAGGTAAAGCGACAGATATTATTGTAAGCAACATCCCATTTCTTGAATGCAGAGTTTGTGGCATTTACATATGTGACAGCCCCATAAGTAAGTGCAGGAAGAAGTTACCCCAAGCAATAGCCAGTCTCACCAAAGGTATGAGGTCATGGCTCATCCTGTAGGCAATACCAGTTTTGGTATTGACAGATTTAGTTGAGAGCTGGATATGTAGGTCAAAGTTTAGCATTTCATCAAGGACAACTCCAAGATATTTAAAAGAACTGACTTTCTCAAGTAAGGTACCATCAGCGCATGAGATCATAAATAGGTCACAGCATGTTTTTAACTTGGCTACAGATCCAAAGAGCATAGATTGTGTTTTTCCCACATTGAGTAATAGTTTGTGCCTGGTGATCCAATGCTGGTTGTTGAGAAAGGCAGAGGAGAAAGGTTGATTTCTGATATATCACTAGAACTGGAATAGAGGACCATATCATCAGCATAGAAGATGGATGAACAGGAGGGGGTAACCAGTGCAATCTGATTTATAAACATGGAGAAAAGAAGAGGACCCAGTATGGACCCCCTTGGGAACTCCAATGTTTATTATGGCATGCTCTGACAGGACCAAGTTAAACTTAACAACTTGACCCCTGTTAGGTAGCTATGGAACCAGTCTATGGTCAGTTGTAAGAAGCCGAGGGACTTGAGGCAGGAGAGGAGATGAGGGTGATCCACAAGATCAAAAGCTTTCATGAGGTCAATAAAAACTGTGCGAGTCCATAGCAGTCAGGGCATCTTTTGTGAGGTGGAGTAGGGCAGAGCACGTGCTGTGACCTTTGCAAAAGCCATGTTGATTGGAAGAGAGTAGAGTATGCTTATTAAGATAGTCAAGTGTTTGAGCTGCCATTAGTTTTTCGAGTAGCTTGCTTAGGACTGAAAGTATAGCAATGGGCCGGTAGTTTGAGATAGATTTTTTATCTCTTTTCTTAAAGACTGGAGTGACTCTAACAGTTTTCCAGATATCATGGACATAATCATGACAGAGAGATAAGGTGAACATTTTAGACAGTGTTGCAGCAATAAATGGGGCAGCTAATTTAAAGAGCTTAGGCTCAAGGCCATCAGAGCCCACACTAGTGGTGTCTGAGATTTTATTAAGAAGTTTGAGGACTTCCATTTTGGTGATCACCCTGAAAAGAAAGGGTGGGTAGGACAGTGTAGGGCCAGTTGAGAACAAGTGCAGCGTGGGTGGTGTGGTAGAGAATGAGGAGGTGAAAACAGAAAGATTAGAGAAATGTTTATTGAAGGCGTTAGCGATGGTTAGAGGATCATTACAATGAGCGCCATTAAGCACCGTATCATTGGTGGTAAGCTCTTGTTTGGATCTTAGGAAGGATTTCACATGATTCCAGAACTTCCTAGAGTCACCAGCAGCATCCAATAATAATTCTTTACAGTAAGAACTTTTGACTAGTCTTATTTGCCTCTTACAGGAGTTTCTCAGAGCTCTGTATGTGTTGTAATCAGATTCTAGTTTGGACTTTTTAAAGCATTTCCAGCTGTCATCTCTGGCACAGAGAGAGAGAGGTCAGAAATTCTTTGTGAAGCCATCTGGTTCGCTTACCCTGAACACATCATGTGATAAGGAGTGTATGCCTATCTTGTAAAGCCCAGAAGTGATTAAGGAAAAAAACAAGCGCATCCTGAGTATCCTTCACCTGGTATATGTAGGACCAATCAATAATGGAGCTCTCATAAAGGAACTTGGCTTGGTCAAGATTAGCAAAATTACAGAAGGTAATGTACCGATGTGGTGGTGACGGGGTAATAGAGGGGCACCAGTACAGAAAATTGGAGAGTGGTCACTTATTACATCTGGTAGGGTACCCACAGCTCCAAGTCTATCCATATGATTTGTTAAGATCCAGTCAATTAGAGTACCAGCATTCTGAAAGGATGTCATCCTAGTCAGGTCAGGTATAACTTGGTGTAGGTTATAGCTCTGTATTAGGGAAAGGGGGTTGCTGTGACTGATGCCTAACCAGTTTAAGTTCATGTCTCCTAGTATGAGCAATTCCTTTTGCCCTACTGCAGAAGTTGTGTAGTCTAGGAGTTCAGTAAGACCAGCGATACCACCTCGTGGAGGGTTGTAGACACATACAACATGCAGCTTCTTTGCACTGAGGAGGAGGAGGGTATGCAGGAGTTCACTGGTAGAGGAAGTGGGGGGTTTTCACACTGGAGAGACTGAGATGTGTCTTGAAGTAAATCACTACTCCTCCACCTCTTTTACGGGAGGGCCTGTCACACCTAAGTAAATTATAGTCACTTAGGGTACAGGCAGAGTTAGGTATAGAGGATTGTAACCAGGGGCCCGATTCCAAGATAGCTTACGAATGGTGCAAGCTGATTTACGCCAAACCCCATGGCATAAATCGCAACTTACACCATGCGTTACGCTGTTCCCTATTCCAAAAGGCACCTTGGGCCATGCCGTATGCAGGTTGCGGCAAATGTGGGATTATGCCACCCACTACGCTGCAACCTGCAATGGCATGGTGCAAGGGTGGGTTACAGCAACAACTGCACCCTATTACAAAAGGGCAGCTGCCATAACCCACTTACGCAATTCTAAGCACCGCATTGGTGCAGTGAAGTTAGACCATCATGGAGATGGTCTAAGAGGCATCTGTCTGTGCCAATCGATAGATGCCTGCTCCACAGTGCCACAGCAAAGTTAATGCAGTGCACCCCGTGCCCCCAAACACATTCATGCCCCCACCCCCGAATGTCAGAGGTCCTCAGGGTTGATTTTTTAAATTGCCCCCCCTGGATGCCTGTGCCACCTGTCCAGCCCCCCCATGCCCCCTGGTGCTTGCTGTGATGTTCCGGGGTGGGGGGGCTCCGGGGGGGCAGTATTCAGTGGGCCATGACTTGCGGCACACAGGACTATTGCACCATGCCTATGGTGCTAGTCTACGGGTGCCACAAGTCACAGGTCATAGGTTCCGGGACTCTACCGCTCTTAGAATATGGCGCAGGGTCCCTGACATAGTGGCGAATGCTCTAAAACTCGCATACGCCTGCAAATTGCAACAGTCGTCTTGGAATCAGCCCCCAGGTCTCTGAGACACAAAGAACATCAGGATGGAAAAGAGATATCCAGGCCTCAAGTTCAGTGAAATTATGTTAAAGGCTTCTGATGTTGATATGAGCTATATGGAGTCCTTTTGTACAAGTCCAGTCAGCATTAAGTAGCGAGTGTTGGGATAGTTGACCAGGATTAGTTTCAAAGTCACCAGATAGTATTAGAGTAAGAAGCAGACAGTAACACAGCTTGCGGTGGAAGGGGGGATAATTGTATGTAAAATATATTATTTTCGCCGCAGAGCTATGAGCGGCACTAAAGATGGTGAATCTGGGGAGTAGCGGGGGGGTAAGTTCATAGCATTCAGAGGTCATGGCCAGCTGATTTGAGAAAGTAAAATCATCATTGTTGACCAGCTGCTGCCCAGCAGTGAGCATGGGGTCAGGGATAGCTAAGGGAGGGTCAGGAGCACCAGATAGGAGGTAAGCAGAAATGGAATTGGGTGTGCCATTTGTAGCCAAATTGGGTAAGCAAGCAATACAGAGAGAGCTGGCACTAAGAGAGATTAAAGTGATATACAGAAATGCAGGCATAAGGCAGGTTCTGTAAAGTCTTAACAGTTTAGTTGTTTAAAGCAGGAAAAGCAAACTTAATGCGACATGCAAGTACTAAAGTGTTGATAAGAATCACCAGTACAGATGTAGGTGAAATTACAGCAGGCAGCTGTGTAATCGAGTAAAGTCAGGCTCAGGGAGCAACCAATAGGAAGAAGGTCTGGCTCCAGTACAACCGATCAGAAAAGAGCTAATCCAGGCCAATCCCAGTCAGGAAAGCCAACTGGATCCTGTGACGGTCCAGGCTGGAAGGTCGTGAGGGCTGCCACTACCTGCCCTCCCCCACCCCCCCAGAGTGAGACCCCAAGCAAGAAAAGCCGACTGGATCCCATGAGGGTCCAGACTGGAAGGTCGTGAGGGCTGCCACTACCTGCCCTCCCCCACCCCAGAGCGAGACCCCAAGCAAGGTCATTTACTTTCGCTGTAAGAACCTGCACCTGCCTCCAGTGCTCTGTGGTTCTTTCAAAACAATTGCTGACCGGAGTTGAAAATAAATTGAACAGTTTTTACCGTGGAACAAGCGGTCGCCTGGTAGAGCCTCTCTGGGTGTCTCCAATTCTTCAGGCATGCTCACTGCCATGCGGGGAGCTCTGCTGCTATTTTGCTGCTG
Organism: Neoceratodus forsteri; assembly: GCA_016271365.2. NCBI lineage: Eukaryota > Metazoa > Chordata > Ceratodontiformes > Ceratodontidae > Neoceratodus > Neoceratodus forsteri. The sequence continues at coordinate 229,023,601 of CM028129.1, read as the reverse complement.
CTGTGCAGAGGATTGGCCCCACTGGCTGTGCTGGCTGCCCCACCACCCCCACCACCACCCGTGGTCATCACTGCGCTATATAGCTCTCCCCATGTGGGCTGAAATAACCAATCAGCCCACTTTGCCATTTGCAGGCTATATTTTTTCACCACTAGAGGCCTCCTCAGATTCACCTGCTTATTGAACAAGCCTGACAGCCTACAGCTTTTTTAAGAGTCGTCCTTGGGTCCCTCCCCAAGCCATAACTCTGCCAAAGTGCATCCCCCCAGCTCCCCCAGCTCTACCAATCACCACCAAAATCTAGCTCTGTCCCCTGGTCACTGCTTCTACTGACTTATATTCTGGACCACTGGTCACTGCAGCAACTGACCTATACTCTCCAGGGTGCTATCTGGAAGGCTCTGATCTCTCCACCCCTGATCTGATGCTTAGGGTGGCTCCCCTTACTGCTCCATAAAGAGCATAGCATCGTCCTCCTGCTACACTGTGCACGGCCAACAACACCCACACCGCGTATACACCTGCTAACCTAGGCCGTGCTGCACTGTCAGACGGGATCCATCCTTCACTGGGTACCTTACGCACCCTTGCTGCCTCATAAGGCTTGGGCCATGGCTCCTCTTACGCAGGCTGGAAACTTAACTTGCTGTCAAGGTCCCTCGGCTACCCCCCCTTCAAGCCCCCCTCAGCCTGGCTCTCCGCAAAAGGCCTAAAAATAGCGCACCTCAATATCCGGAGCATTCTCCAAAACCTAGCGGAACTTATAGCCTGGGCAGCCCTCTGCAAGCTGGACTTTATGGGCATCATGGAAACTTGGCTGAAGCCTCACATTCCTGACCCCACATGTGCCATACCGTGCTACAGCCTCATCAGGTGGGACAGGACAGGTAGTAAACGTGGGGGGGTGCTACTATACTATAGGGGGCACCTTAACTTGTCTACTGTTTCTCAGTCACCCCCTGATACCACAGCCTGCGAGTTCATTCACTCCCTCCTCCTGCTTGGGAACGCTGAAAAGGTGCATCTGGTCGGTGCCTACAACTCTCCGAAGGGAGGTGTTCTAGGACTCTCCTCTCTGCTTGACCACCTTAAAGTTAAGGTAGGCTCAAATGAGCTGCTAATCCTTTGGGACTTCAACCTCAACTGGCTGGGGCCAAATACCAAGCAATACGAGCCTCTTCTCTCAGGCCTCGCCCTCAGCCAGACCATCACGGGTCCAACCAGGATCTCCTCCCTGGGGGACAAAGGCTCACTAATCGACTGGATACTGAGCAACAGACTGGACAAAATTGTCCACTCAGGTATACTCCCGGATGCCATCTCTGATCACTCTCCTACCTACTGCATTTGGGGCTCCACATCACCTGAAATCCCCAGCAGAGTGATCCAGATGAGGGACTTTTCCAAACTCATCCTCAAAGACTTCCTTGAGGATCTACGATGTGCCAACTGGTCTAGGGTCCATAGCACTAATGACCCTGCTGCCGCCCTGGACCACTTCCTTGCCATATTCATTCCACTGCAAAACAGGCATGCACCCCTTACAAAAAGAAGGGTGAGGGGCACTGTCACAAAGTGGCTCCATGGAGGCCTATTCTCCCTAATGAAGCAGAGAGACAAATGCTGGATGAAACACAAAATCTGCTACAACAATAACGACCTCCTAGAATATCGGCGGCTCAGAAACTCCTGCAAGAGAGCCATATGCGCTGCCAGGAGTGAGTACTGCAAATCTGCCCTGCTTACCTCGACCTACAGCCCCTTGCGCTTTTGGCAAAACATTAAAAACCTGGTCGGAGGTTCCGCCAAGAAAACACTCGCTGACATGAATGTCGGGGAGGTGAACTGCAATAACCCCCGTACTATTGCCTCTGCATTTAACAGCATGTTTTCTGACCTGCCTGCTCCGCCCTCTTCCCAACTCTCCGCCCCAAAACCCCTGGGTGAGCACCCTCCCTCCCGCACGCCATTCTACCTTAAATTAATCTCAGTTAGAGAGACTCAAGCACTCCTCGATGGTCTCTCCCACCATACGGGGGCGGGTCATGACAACCTCGAGCCAAAACTGCTTAGCTTGGGGGCCCTCCTCGCCCAGCCTGTCACTCATATATTTAACTCTTCCCTTATCTCGGGAATCATACCTGATGTATGGAAAGTGGCCAAGGTTGTCCCGGTTTACAAACATGGCGACCCCAAAGAGATGAAAAACTATTTCCCCATAGCCATACTCTCTGCTACCTGTAAGCTCCTTGAAAAGGCAGTGGCTGCACAAATCTCCCATTACCTTCAAGAGTATGTAGTTCTCTCCCCTGCACAGCATGGTTTCAGGAAGAGGCACAGTACGGACTGCAATTGCCGTGGTCACCTCTGAGGTCAGATCCATGACAGACCAAGGTAAACTGACTGGAGCCATCTTCGTTGACCTCTAAAAGGCCTTCGATCGGGTTGACCATAATCTCCCCCACTCCACTCTACACTCGCTTGGATTCTCCCCCCGAGCCCTTGCATGGTTCTCCAACTACCTTGGGGGAAGACAGCAATACACTTGCTTCAACTGTGCCCTCTCAGCCCTTTCCCCAGTTAGCTGTGGGGTCCCCCAAGGGTCCATCCTTGGTCCCATTCTGTTTTCCCTTTTCATAAATGAACTGCCCTCCATTGCATCCTATGAGCACACTATACTATATGCGGATGACCTCGTAGCACTGTCTAGTTCCCTGCACATTACAGTCATCAGCTCCCGACTAAATTCAGACTTTGTTCGTATTCAGAACTGGCTCGCGGGACACAAGCTCGCCGTAAACCTGGACAAGACCCAAGCCATGATCTTCGCTAGCTATCCTTGGAGCTAACGGCTCCCTTCTGCTGGTCATTGACTCCGTCAAGTACCTAGGTGTCACCCTTGATCCACAACTGGATATTACCGAGCATCTTCAGAACATTTGTAAAGCCACGAACAGCAAACTTGAACTTGTCTACAGAGCTAAGGATTGCCTCACTCCAGCTGCTCAGCTCACCATAGCAAGGGGGATTCTCCTTCCCACGCTCTGCTATGGGCTTGTAGCCTTTTCCCCAGTTCCAAGTTCCAGTCTAGCAAAATGGGATACTGCATATAACAACATATGTCGCTTCACACTCTCTGCACCTCGCCTTACGCATCGCTGTGAGCTCTATTCTCGACTGGAGTGGCTCCCCCCTGAGAAACACCTTGGTCCTCAAGAACTTTGTAGATAATATAGTTAGTACGGCTACCCCCTCTGCTCTTGCTCTACCCCTCAAACATGGAACCCCTGCCTACCACTTAAGGTCTAATGCTGCCCAGGTCCACCTGGTCTCAAGGACACGCTCCCGCACTGGTGACCGGGCCTTCTCCATCTATGCGCCTAGACTATGGAACTCCCTTCCTGCCCTAGTTCATGCCTCCCCCTCCCACCCCTGCTTCAAAACATCCCTATGGAATTTCCTCAAAGCGGCTTCTACTTGACTATGTGCCGTACAGACCCAGAGTAGTCTCTCCCTCACCCCCGACCCCTCTCCACCCTGGGAGTTGGTGTGCTGACTCACCGGCCACTGTTACTCTCTGTTGAAATTCCTGCCTAAAGCACTTTCCACCCGTCCTCTGGAGAGGTGCTCCCTAACATATTAGCACCCACTCTAGCTGCACTTTGATGCCCCCACTTTCCCATGTTATGCCCTCAGGTCATGCAAATGTATGTCTGTACTTTCTTTTTTCATGGAAGTTGACACCGCCACATTGTCTCCTGCTGTTTTCAGCCTCTCAGTACTATTATGCTTCTTGCTCATGTACTGCCAACTCTCTGCCTTGATGTTACCTGTTGATTTTTACCTCTCCATGCTGCTAAGTACCCTGTTGATGTACTGCCTACTTTACTGTATAATGCCATGTATACTGTTTGCTGTCCCACCCACTTGTATGTGGGCCTGTATGTTACCCTGACAATGTATAATGTTTCTCATGTACTCTGTAACCTCCTGGGTCACACCTGAAAATAGGCACTTGTTGTCTAGTGTGCTTACCTGGTTAACAAAAACAAATAAATAAATAAATAAATAAATAAAAGGAGGAGTTAGAAAGCAATAGACTATAGAATATCGGAATAGGGAGTTGCATGTACAAATTGGGAAGGTGGGGTAGTCTGTGTAGCGCAGTATGAAGTGAAAAAGCTTATAATGGTAAAAAGCTGAGGAGAAAAATATCCAATCAAATAGAGTGCCAAGGAGAGGGAGGAGCTCAGATGTATTTAATAGAGGTCAGGGCTGGGGTGGGTGGTGCGGGACAAAATCTACCTCTAGAATCAAGAAAGCAAACTGAGCAGCTTAGTTATGCACCACAGTTCAGAAGGGAGCTGGTGAGCTGTGCCAAAAAAAAAGCCACAACCAGTCCCCAGAGCTGAAAATAGCAGGCAGCCAATGAAGGGAGAGCCAAGAAGGGTGCAGCCAATGGTGGACCGAGCCATTACAGGGAGCTGCCAATGGTATTTCAGCTTTCCAATTCTGTAGTCATACCTGGTGCACTTGGTCCTGGTCTGTGGATGGAGGAGATAGTGCAGCTGGCCAGAGAGTGTGGCTAAGTTGGCACCGAGGGATGGCTTTGCCCGTGTCGGGGGCATAATCTGGTGCACTTGGTCCTGGTCTGTGGGCGGAAGATAGAGTGTGGTCAAGACAGCCCCTGATTTGCAAAGACTCAGGAGAGGTGAAACTGTAATGTTTTTTCTGTTGCTGCCTGCAGGGTGGGGGTGGGGTGTGAGGATTGGCAACCCTAACATCACATTTCCCTACTTTTGTCAGTTTAACCCCAACTGGTGCATTAACAAAGTTTTTTTGCAGTTGATATATATGTATATACAGTATAAGATACAGAATGGCTGCACAATGACAGCTGGTGCTCCAATAAGGCAATATCAATTGTAGACAGAAGGGTACTCACCAACCACAAGCAGGACACACAGGCTTCTTAAGTTCCAAAGGCAATTTTATTCCATAAACACACAATCTGCATGCTTGAAGCATTTCAGACAATAGTCATAGATACATAGATACATAGATACATAGACAGTGTCGGCAGATAAGGGCCTATGGCCCAACTAGTCTGCCCATTTGAGCTTGTAAGTTCAGTTTGTTTTCCTAGAAGTCTGTTTCCCCTTACCCCTGCCCTCTAGAATTCCTTTATGTCTATCCCATGCATTCTTAAATCCCGTGATTGTTTCAGCCCCCACCACTTCCTCTGGCAGGGTGTTCCACTTGTCCACCACCTGTTCTGTGAAGAAATTCTTTCTCATGTTTCCTCTGAATCGTCCTCCCTCCAACTTCATCCCATGCCCTCGAGTCCTGAAACATCTTTTTCGCTTAAAAATAGTGTTTTCCTGCACCCTGTTTCTCCCTGTAAGATACTTGTATGTCTCTATCATATCCTCTCTCCTCCTCTCCTCCAGGGAGTACATGTTCAGTTCCTTCAACCTGTCTTCATAGGACTTGTGATGCAACCCATGCACCATCTTTGTTGCCCTCCTCTGAACCTTCTACCCTGTCTATGTCCTTACGTAGGTATGGTCTCCAGAACTGTACACTGTACTCCAGGTGGGCCTCACTAGTGTCTTGTATAGCGGAATTATGACCTCCCTTTTCCTGCTGGTGATGCCCATGCCTATACATCCCAGCATCCTATTTGCTTTACCTGATGCCTTGTCACACTGTTTCCCTACCTTGAGGTCATCAGAGATGACAACCCCAAGATCCCTTTCCTGCTTGGTGCATGCTATATCCTCACCCCCCTTATCAAAAACACTGGTGTATACACATCCCTGGCTTTGGACTACAAGGGAGGGAGATTTCTGCTGCAGATGCAGAAAGCTTCTATTCCAACAGCATATTGACTAAGTATTTTACTGAATCTACAGCTTCTATGGAAGTACCTGCAGAACTGTATATTTTTAGGAGATCTTTCCAGACAGTGTCTAATCCCTGGGATGCAAACACTATTGAGTTAGTGTTTTTGGGAGTTGAGGATTAACTTGTTGGACAGAAACCAGTTTTCAGGTAGGTTGAAGTCATGCTGGAGATGAGAATCCCCAGGAGTGGAACTCCCTTTCTGTAAATTTTAGACTTTAAAGGAAAACTACACTCTCATATCTTCTAAATATTATTTGTTTCAATGTCAATATAATTCTTTTCATGTAGCTATTAAGGATGTATGCAAATGCTTTAGTCTGTTTTCACAGTTCATACTAGGCCTTGTTATTGTTCTGTAAGGCTTCATTTCGTGGTTGTTGAAATCTCATTGTCCCTGAGAGCTGCATTAGCATATGAGAACATGATGCATAATCACCCTTCAAACTCCCAAGTATGTTTGTCTGCTTAATTAGTTTTAAAAGAAACAAGCTGCAAAAACGCGTAAAATACCACATTTACCTTCAGTGAACTTTGCAAACTATCTGAGTTATAATGCAAGTTTTCTTCCCTTTAAACATCATTCAGTTTATGAGTTTCCAGAGAGTTTTTGCAGGGTATTTGTTCTTTCAGGATATAGATGCATGGTACAAATGGGTGATCTGACATCATGTTCTCATATGCTAATGCAGTTCTCATGCAGAATGAGATTTCAACAACCATGAAATGGAGACTTCCTGGGCAGTCACAGGGGGCTACCATGAGCAGTGAAAACAAACTAAACCTAACACATATAGCCTTAACAGCTACAGGAAAGGAGTTATCTGTTGACATGGAAACTCATAAAATTTGAATGATATGAGGGTGTAGTTTTCCCACTCTCTCAGAGGCCTACCGCCCAGAGGGATTTAGGGTAGAGGAGAAGGGCAGAGGGAAGGGTGGCAGGACAGCCACAGGGGTTGATCAGTCTCACACCATTCAGACAGCAAATCAAAATCACCTTGCACCCCTGGAGGAGGCTCAGGTACCTGACTCCTTTGGGGGTGGGACTAAGACTTTTGGGGGAAATGAGCAGGATGACTTGGTGGCACCCAAGGGGATGAGCAGGAGGAAGTCAGCAAGGAGAGTCTTAGTGATTGGGGACTCAGTGATTAGGGGAGAAGAGAGGGTGGTGGACAGGAGACAGAAGGGGAGTGAAATGGTCAGATGCCTTTTGTAGTGCATTAGCCATTGGGGATATAGGTAGGATAGGGGGATCTGGGGGTACTGGTACACTTATGTACCAAAATCTTGTGAACCAGCCTGTGGAGGCAGTGAAGTGGAATTTTAAGAGGATTAGGGACAGATTGAAGGCACACTTGACTTCCCTGCCTTTTCAGAGGTTGCCCCAGTTGTAGAATAATGGGAATGGGTATGATAGAGTCAGGAAGAAAGAGACTGAGGAGTTTAATGAGTGGTTGAAGAGATGGTGTCAGGAGGGGAGTATCACTTTGTGAGGGACTGGGGGGTTCTGGGACAGGAGACTCTTCAAGGGTGATGGCCTTCATCTGATGAGAGGGGGGCAAGTGCTCTGGGGCAGAAGTTTGATGTTTACATTGGACAGTTAAATTGACTGCAGGGAAGATGGAGGCTAGGGGAACCACTGAGAAGGGACAGCAAGTGGGGAACCTAGCTAGGGCTCCTCCTGAATGTGGGACTAGAAGCAGCAAGGTGGGTAACAGTAAGGTTGAAGTTCAAATTAGATTAGGGGAAGAGACCAAGGAAGGAGGGCTGATAAAGCCTACATTCAGCATGAAAAATCAAAAAATGAAGGAGACTAGGGAAGAATAAAGGAGAAGGAGTAGGAAAAAAGCAATATGTGATCAGGAGAAAGATGGAAAGGGATCTGCCTTAATGTCAGGGAGCTCCAGGCAATGGTGGGGAAACTAAGATGGCTCTAGTAACCATCACAGAAACTTTGGCCACAGAGAATAATGACTGGGACCTGACAGTCTTGGGTTACACCATGTTTAGACAGGATAGAGGAAAAGGTAAAGGAAGCAGCATACTCCTATGTGTCAGAGGGGGCACAGAGGCAGTAGAGGATGGGAACATAAAGGGAGCTAATGGAAAAACAGAATCACTGTGGGTTCAGCTCATGGTATCCTCAGTCAATAAACTATGAATAGGGACAATCTATAGACATTCAGGACAAGGGTAAGTGAGTGAGAAAGAGAGAGAGAGAGAGATAAGGAGGTTGGGGCAGAACTAGAAAGTGGGGAAGGGAAAAGGTGCAGGTGGTGGTGGGAGATCTAAACCTGCTAGATATTGACTGCATTATTCCAGCGGCCTGGATCCTCAGAAGTCAGGCCCTACTGGATGCATTGCAGTACTGCTTGCTGGTGCAGTGAGTTCAGGAACCTACTAAGCAGGCTGCCATTCTTGATGTGGTGCTCACCAATTCTGAAGTGCTAGGAGAAGTGAGGGTTGGTGAGCCACTAGGATCTTGTGGCCATAACTCTATATGGTTTGAACTGGCACTTGGGACAAGTAAGTCTTCATCAAAGGCTGAAGTCCTAGACTTCAGAAAGGCAGACTTCAACTGGATGATGGAGCTGGTCTGGGACAAGTTAGCCAGAGTGGACAGCATCAGGGATATGGAGTAAAGATGGGGTTCAATCAATGGGGCCATTCCTGAGGCAACAACTTTTTGCATGAGAATGGTAATAAACAAAAAAGATACAAGAAACAAATATGGTTCTCTGCAAAGGTCAGAGAAGCAATGAGAGGCAAAAAGAAGTCCTTCACCAGGTACAAGGAAAAATAAGGGAAGGAGGAATGGGGACAGTACCAAATGAGAACAAGGGAAACCAAAAGAGTGGTCAGAGAAGCAAAGGCAGACACAGATCTGCATACTGCAGAGATGGTCAAGGCTGGGAAAAAACAGTTCTTTAGACATAATAGGGAAAAAGAATGGAGAGGAGGAATTGTTCAGCTAACAGAGGGAGGTAGGGTAATTGAGGAGGATAAGTAGAAAGCAGCCATTCTTAATGACTACTTTTGCTCTGTATTCACAAGGGGAAAACAGAGGGCCTGTGCCAGACAGTGGCATTAAGGCAGCTGTGAGGGGGATCCCTGAGATAACAGCAAGTATTTACCAGTGAAAGGGTCTGGAAAGGGCTAGCAGCCCTTAAGATAGATAAGGCTCCAGGGCCAGATGGGATGCATCTGACGGTGCTCAAGGAATTGGCAATGGAACTAACTGAAACCATGGTGAGGCTCTTCAATAGCTTGGTTCAGACAGGGTTAGTTCAAGACTGGAGGGTAGCAGATGTAGTCCCACTCCATGGGGGGAGGGGCAAGGAGCAAGGAGGTAACTACAGACCTGTCAGTCTTGTCTTTATTGTGAGTAAACTGATGGAGACACTAGACAAAGAGGACCTTGTAAACTACCTGGAGAGCAGTGGACTCCAAGACAGTAAACAGTATGGATTCATGGCATGAAGGCTTCATCAGACCAGCCTGATAGTATTCTTTGAGTGGGTAACAAGGGTAGTGGATAAGGACCGTGCCATGGATTTACTCCACTTTTATTTCAGCAAGGCTTTTGACTCAGTGCCTCATAGAAGGTTGCTGAAGAAACTAGAGGATCTGGGTATAGCAAAAGACACAGTTAGATGGGTCAGAAACTGTTTGGAAGGGAGATAGCAGAAGGTTGTGGTTAAAGGAGTCAAATCAGAGGAGAATGAGGTTACCAGTGGGTGCCACATGGATTGATTGAGTTCAGTCCTTTTCAATATGTTCATTAGTGACATGGGAGAAGAAATTCAATGCAAGATGTGTCTGTTTACAGATGACACTAAGCTCCATAGCAGGGTAGACAGCGAGGAGGGGGTTAGGGAGATGCAGAGAGACTTTACAAAAGCTAGAGAGGTGGTCAAAGGTCAGCTGAAATTCACTGCCAAAAAATTTAAGGTGATGCCTATAGGAAACAAAAACCCAAGGACAGAGTACTGGATGGGGGGGTAAAGCTGTATACGACCTCTGAGGAAAGAAACCTAACAGTTATCATCAGTGACTCCCTAAAACAATCAAACCAGTAAGCAAAAAGCATGATCTGGTGTATAGGAAGAGGTATTGACAGCTGAAGGAAGGAGGTATTATTACCTCTCTATAGATCACTGGTGAGGCCCCACCTGGAATACTGTGCCCAGTTCTGGAGTCTTCACCTAAGGAGGGGTAAGGACAGGTTGGTGACAGTGCAACGTAGGGTGATCAGAATGATTCAGGGCCAGCAGGGCAGATCCTATGAGGATCAGCTCAAGGCACTGGACGTATATTCACTGGAGACCAGACAAGAGAGGGGAGATATGATAGAGACCTTCAAGTTCTTGAAAGGAATGAACAAGCTAAACTGTGAGGAACTACTCAGCATAAGTAGCCAATCAAAAACATGGGGACATGAGTGGAACCTAACTGGGGGGGGGATTCAAGAGGGAAGTGAGAAAGTTTTATTTTATGGAAAAGGTGGTAGAGCAGTGGAACAATCTGCCAGCTGATGTGGTGGGCACCAAACTATCAGTGGTTTCAAACATGGCTGGGACAGAGTGAAGGGCTTAGCGGCTGCACAGTGTGATAGCAGTAGGGCAGAGTGTTGTTGAGGCACAGGTCAGGAAGTATTGGAAAACTGGGAGCAGTTATACATGTTGCAAGTAGCATTTGTTATTATCAATTATTATCAATAACAATAGAATAAAAACCAAAAAATTTTGGAATGTTTTTTTTTTTTTACCATAGGCAGTTCAAACAAAATAAAGTCCTTCGTGTGAGGGTATCTCTAATTCTAAACTTTAATATCTCTCTCGCTCCCTCTCAAACAAAAGATTGCTCTCTTTATATATAATGTCTTTTCCTGGCAGTTAACTTCTGCATCCCAAGGTCATTAAGATACATGTCCTGTTTTCACACAATGTCTCAAATCTTCGTCAGTTTGTTTCCTTGCAGGTTCAAAAAAACAGAACATTGTTCCAGAACTGATCTCCTGCAAACAACTCTGCAAATGAGTTTGTGGAGATCAAACTGCATCTCAGGGTTAACTCCCTGAGTTCAAAATAGTTTTCTGCAATCATTTTAACAATCTAACTATACATTTGAAAACCGAGGGATCCTAGTTTCACATAAAGATACACATGTATTTTGATAACCACAGATAAGCAAGGGGGAAAAAGATAGACACAGCAAGTGAAGGCGGGGAGATAGTGGGAGAGGGAGAATCGTGAGACTGTCAGAGTGATCAGTTCCTAGGTCTCACAAGAAAATTTTATTGCACAATCAGACAAACAAGAGATAGAAAAGGAGAGGATAGATCAGATCATTGCTTTTACCACTTTCTGCATAACAAATGGGACAGGGTCTTACTCAACTCTGTCACATACCTCCCTCTTTAAGAATTAACCTGTTTAAAAAAAAAACAGGTTTCCAAAATTCTCTTTTAATTCTCCTCTAACACTAACTTATAGCCTTTACAGTTATGTGTGCATGCAGTATCTTTTTTCCATAACAACCAGTACAGCAAACAGTTGAATTTAAACCCATGCATTTTTTTCAACCTATGGATTTCTCAATTCCTGATCCATATCTTGACAGAAAATCAGCATCAGCATTCTCTTTTCTAAATTTGTACACCACTTTGAATTTAAATGGCTTTCATGCCAGGTACCACCTTGTGATTCTGACATTCTTATCCTTCATTTAATTAAACCAACAAAGAGAATTACGATCAGTTATAAGTACAAAATGAGCTCCTAGCAAATAAAACTTAAGGGACTCCATGGCCTAGTTTGCCGCAAGGCATTTCTTTTCAATGGTGGAGTACCTTTTCTCTCTCTCATGTAATTTCCTACTGATATATAGAATGGAATGTTCCTTCCCATCTATATGCTGACTCAAGACTGCACCTAGGTCTACCTCAGATGCATTTGTCGATAACAAAAATTGTTTCTCAAAGTCTGGGCTTTTTGAAACAAGAGCTGAACATAATGCAGTCCTGATGGCCTGAAAAGCCTCATCATGCTCTGGGGTCCATTTCACATTATTCAGGCTCCATTTCTTTGTGAGCTCTGTGATGGAGGTAGCTAACTGGACAAAGTTGGGAACATATCTCCAATACTAACCAGCCAGCCTTAAAAATTACTAGACATGTTTCTTTGTTTTAGGGACAGGACTGTTAGCTACAGCTTCTATCTTAGAAATGTTTAGCTTTACGTCTCTATTTCCCAAAACATAACCCAAATATCTGGTTTCCTGCATGCCCAATACACATTTGGTAGGATTAATGGTCAGACCTGCCATCTTTTTTTTAATTTAACGTTTATTAATTTTCCAAAATAATCATCACAAAGCAATTATGATACAAGTTTAGATCAATTAATTATTGCAAAAATATAGAATCCACGGAATAACACAACCACATACAATAATTGCTTCTTGGACTATTACAACACTAGTACTACTATAAAATAAACCATCTCACTCTTATATAATATTTATAATAGAACCTAAAAATTGACAAGACCTGCCATCTTGATAGATTGGATAACTACTCGTAGGTATTACAGGTGACTTTTTCAGTCTGGTCTGTACACCACAACATCATCCAGGTAAGCAACACAATAACCAGTATGAGTAGCTAAAATTACATCCATGTACTGCTGGAATGTTGTGGGCACACAATGTAATCCAAAAGGCATGGTGATGAACTGATAGAATCCAATAGGAGTGGTAAAATCCATGTTTTGTGTCTGGATTCTTTAGCTAGGGGAATTTGTCAGTAACCATTGGTGAGATTAAGGGTACTGATGTACTTGGCACTTCCCAATCTGTCCACCAAATCATCTGTCTTGGGCACAGGACAACCATTAGATCTGGATACTATTAAGTTTCCTAAAATCAAGGCAGATTCTTACACTCCTTTCTTTTTTATTTATAATCATCATTGGTGATTACCAAGCACTTTTTGATTCTTCAATAATACCCAACTGTTTTATTTGTTGTATTTCCTTAACCTCATCAGCTTTTAACTGCTCTGGTAATCTGTATGTCTTTTGCTTGACAGGGTGAGCATTCCCTGTCACTATTGCGTGCTCAACCCCTTTTGCTCGGCCTGGCACTATGGTAAAAGTACTGTTAAATGTTTTTACCAAGTTATGGATTTCTTCAGTCTGTTCAGAGTTTGAGTAAACATTCACCATTACAGCATCATAAATTACAATCTGTTCCAGTCTGTCATAAACTATATCAATATCTTCTGTAGAAGTTTCAGGTAAAACTAACAAAGCAGCCTTTGGTGTTTTATCAACCCATTCCTTCAGGAGGTTAGCATGGTATATCTGTGTAGGACTTTTTCTATCAGGGTTCTCAGTCTCATAGTTAACTGTGCCGGTACATCTAAGTACTTTGTAAGGCCATTGCCACTTCATTAACAGTTTATTTTCTGTAGTGGGTAACAGAAGCAAGACCTTTTCACTGGGCTCAAAAACTTTTTCTTTCACTCCATGGCTGTAATACACCTTCTGCTGGTTTGGAGCCTCTTCCTGATTACTATGGGCAATTTCAATGTATTTTGTCAGTTTCTTTCTCAGGACACACATATAAGATGTCATAGATTTTTTCTGAGTGGGGTGATCTTCCCATGTTTCTTTTACATCTAGTGGACCTCTTTGTTGTCTACCATACAGCATTTCAAAGGGTGAAAAACATGTTGATGCTTGTGGCACTTCTTTGTAAGCAAAAAGCAGGTAAGGTAAGTACTGGTCCCAATCTTTCCCTTCCCCTTTCATGAACCTTTTTAATGTGTTTTATGGTTTGATTAAAATGCTCAACAAGACTGTTTGTCTGAGGGTAATAAGGGGAAGTTCTTATGGCAGTGATGCCTAGTAGTCGGTATAGTTCCTTCAGTAATGGAGCACCAAAATAACTACCCTGATTGGTAATAATCTCTTTAGGTACGGCCACCCTGCTGAACATTTTGGCCAACTCTGCTCCCAGTTTTTGGGCTGTGACAGTGCTCATTGGAATTACCACTGGGTATCAAGTACTAGCATAGTCACGTACTACCAAAATTAATTGATTAACCTTTTTACTTTTGTCTATGAGGAGAACCATATCCATTTAAATTCTTTAAAAAGACAAATCTATGAAGGGTATGGGCACCAGGGGCATCTTGTCTTTTTAAGTCACTGGGACTATTTTTTGACATTCAGCACAAGAACTGCAATAGGTAGCAACATCTTCATGAATTCCAGGCCAGTAAAATCTGTACAACAATCTGGCAAGGGTGCAATTCTTGATTGTTCAAAAACTGAACATGTGTGAAAAAGGGCCATTTTGCTCACATGCCTTTCCAGTATAAAATAAATAAACTTGAAACTTGAAATTTGAAACAATCCCTCCCTGAGTGACCAGCCACAGGACTGTCATGTGCTATCTGTAACAACTCAGCTCTAAACTTTTTTTGGTATAACTAGTTGTTCTATCTGTTCCTGTGTCTGAGGTTTAACCCAAACTTTATACAGTAGCTCATTAAATTTTTTAAACGTAGGTTCACCCTCTTTTTGTATCACCCCCAGCTGCTTAAAATAACCTTGGAGAGAAACAGTGTTAGCTTGCTCAGAAACAAAATCACAGTCAGTTATTGTTAGTTTTAGAATTTTCATACATCAACCCCTTATGTCTATCAGTCTTTTGTTGCCACTGTTTTTTTCTGGTGTCTTCTTTCTTTCCTGGACTTCTGGATCTTGGAGTTGGTCTCAAACATGTCTACATCAAACTCACCAAAAGGAAAAGTGTCCCCACCATCTGATATTTTCTTTGCCTGTGCTCTTGTCATCACAGCTGCTGAAATTGCATGTTTTGGTCCTTCTGTGATTAGCTCAGCAAATCCTGGAACATTATTTCCGACAATCACAGGTACAGGTAACTTTGGTACTACCCTACTTTCATTTGGTGTGATACCCCATTAATATTCAGAGTCACTTGGGTGGTGGGACAGTATTGAGTGTCCCTGTGGATGCAGGTGACACAAGTACTTGGTCCTTTTTCATAGTGTTTTCCCAGCACTTCAACATGCATCAGGATCTGTCTGCTTCCCAAATCTGTAAATCCATTCACAGTCTTATCTCCCACCTTGACATCTGTTAAATACTTGCCCCAATTTTCTAAGGCCAAATCTGCTGCAGTGATACCTTCCTTATTTTTGGTCAGTTTCTTGTAATATGGCCTGGCTTGTTACAGTTATAGTAAATAAAGTCTTTTGGTGCAGATTGTTACGCCCATCAGAGTTTTATCTGACCTATAATCAAACTGGATAAAACAGGGTCTTACTGGTCCTTGGTTGTTTCTTCACTGTTGTGATGTCTGTCTAGCCATTTGATAGTCCTCAGCCAAAGAAATGATCTTTTCCTCACTTTCCAGTTTTTGAATGGAGGTGTGGGTTCAAATCCCACTGCTAACACCATCTGTCATTGAGGTGCAGGTCAGGAAGCATTGGAAAACCAGAAGCAGTTATAAAATTTACAAATAGCATTTTATTATTATCAGTTAGTATCAATAACAATAGAATAAAAATAAAAAAAAATGTTATCAACTGGCGAGATACTATCTTTATGAAAAAATGCATTTGTGGTGCCAATTTATAAAAAAGGCAACAAGAGACTGACAAACAACTACAGACCAATTAGTCTGACTTAAATTATATGTAAGTGCATACAGAAATATTAAAGAGCAGAATAGACAATGAAATATCTGCTAAAAACTTGAGTGACCCAAAACAACACGGTTTCAATAAGGGAAAGTCATGTGCCAGTAATTTAATTTCCTTCTATGAACCAGTCAGTAGAAGTATTGATAAGGGCATACCAGTCGATGCTCTGTTGTTTGATTTCAAAAAGGCATTCGATAAGTTACCACACACATAAGTAATAGCAAAATTATCTGAGCTTGGATTTAACTCCTATTTAACAAGATGGATATCAGCATGGTTGAAAAACAGAACTCAGAAAGTGTGAGTCTGTAATCAGTTATCAAACAAAATCCTTGTTACAAGTGGTGTTCCCCAAGGATCTGTATTGGGCCCAATATTATTTGGGATATTTATAAGTAACATGAATCTAGTGTCGGCATTCCAAATTTATGGATAACACAAAATTAAGCTATGAAGTTGACACACCTAATAAAATAGATTTAATTCAATCAGACCTGAACCAATTGGAAGACTGGGCAATAACTAACAAAATGGAATTTAAAATCAAAAAGTGCTCTGTCGCTCATCTTGGGAGAAAATAAAAAACATTACCTACTATTTAAATGTGTCCCCCATTAAATCAGTAGATTCAGATAGAGACCTAGGGGTAGTTGTCAATAAAGACTTAGCATCATCAGACCAATGTAGACAAGTAGCTATTAAAGCCAATAGAATATTAATATCAATCAAAACATCATTCATTAATAGAAACAGGGCTTGTCTATTACCAATATATACAACTTATGTAAGATCTATTGTTGATTTTGCTGCATCCTTCTGGGCACCCTATCTGGAGAAAGATTCAAGGTTAATTGAGTCAATTCAAAGGAAGGTGACTAAGTTAATCATACCCATACGTAAATGTGCATACCAGGAAAGGTTAAAAATTCTTAATCTATACAACTTAAATCTTTGTAGAACTAGGGGTGATTCATTCATGCTATTTAACATCTTGAATGACCCAAACCAAATGCCGGAGCTTAACCTCATGCAGGCAACTAAACCTGAAGAACCAATATGCCATAATAGGCAACTTATGATCCCAAAGCTAAACACAAACAAAGAAAACATTATTTCACAATTAGAGCAAGTAAACTCTGGAATTCTCTGCTAGAATATTTAGTTAACATAAATTCTGAAAGTAAACTTAAGGAGTCTCTCGACATATTCTTGTTAAATAATATGAGGCTGTAAATCCCCCTGCCAGTGCAGGGAAGGTGCTCATGATGGGCTTTGCCTTTTTCCACCTTTCAAACACTGAGTAATACCAAGTATTGTTCAGAATGTTTTTTTAACATAGGCAGTTCAAACAAAACAAAGCCCTTCATCTGAGGATATCTAATTCTAAATTTCAATCTCTCTCTCTCCCTCTCAAACAAGATAGCTCCTGTTACCCTGAACATAATCAATCCTCCCTCCCTGTGGTGAACTCGGTCAAGTACTTAGGGGTCACATTAGACCCCCAACTTGATATGGGGAGTCACATCACTAAAGTCTGCAGAACAGTAAACTGCAAGCTGGGACTGGCCTACAGGGCCAAGTACAACCTCACACCTGCGGCCAGGCTTGCCCTAGCGAAAGGAGTCCTCCTTCCCTCCCTCAGCTATGGCCTTCACATTTTTGCTTGCTCTACTAAGACACATCTCATCAGGTGGCACACAGCATACAACAATGTCTGCCATTTTGCCCTAGCGGCTCCCTGCCTCACCCATCTCTGTAAGCTTTATAATAAACTCCGGTGGCTCTCCCTAGCCAGATACCTGGACTTTGGGATAGGTTGCCTTATGGGCAAGGTGATCAGAACTGGTACCCCATTGGGACTGGCCCAGCTTCTACCACCAGCTGACATTTTTCCTTACTCATTAAGGTCTCAAGCCCAGGGGAAGATCAAAGTTCCTGCCACAAGAACTCTCATGGGAGATAGGGACTTTATTGTGTGTGTGCCCAAACCCTGGAACTCCCTCTCAGAGTCTGTTCACATGGCCCCCTCCCATCAGTGCCTCCAAAAATCTATGTAGGACTTCTTGAAACAAGCCTCAGCATGTGACTGCCCCAGCTTCCCTAGGGACACACTGCCTTTTACAGGGCTGCCTGGAAACCACTGCTGCTTGCTCCACTCCACTACCATTACCTGACCTGGATCTGACTGTTGGCTTGCAGACTCTGGTCTTGTCTTAACCTGGTATCCTTATTATATGTTATTGACTTGACATACTTGTAACTAAATGACTATAAGCCATACCATTGCTTTCTACTCCTCCGTAAAATGTGCCCTCTGTATTCTCATATGTTGCCTATGCCGTCATTATGTTGATGTGTCCTCAGTATTTCCCTCATATGTTGCCCATGCTGTCATCATGTATTTGAAATGTTGTCTTTGTACCATCATGTTGTATTCTCCCGGGTAGTTCCTGAAAATAGGCATAATGCTTGTCTAGTGTACTTACCCGGTAAACAAAAGCTAAATAAAAATAAATAAATAATATTGGCCCTAGCATATGAACATGACAGGTGTCATTTATGAAATGTGACCCAAAACATTACTTAGCGCAACAATTGCGAAAATAGATTTTGGAGGTGAATTTGATAATGACATCTGCCATGTTCATTCAATGGGGGTAAAAACAGGAGTATGTTGAAAATGTGAGTTAAAAAAATAAAAATATTGCAAAGTTATGAGTAAAATGCTGAAAAATGTTAATGTTTGTTCAAAATATTCTTTTTTTTCAATTTTGACCTCAAATGAACAACATAGGCTTTTTATTCGACCACATTATGAACATGACAAGTCTAATTTACTGTATGAAATCCTGCCCAAAATGTCATTTTGCAACACAAATGTGAAATGATGTTTTGGGCATGATTTTAAAAAATGACACGTCATGTTCATGATGTGGGGTATAAAATGGCTATGTTGAAAATGTGGGGTAACAATCTGATAAAACAGCAAAGCTAGGAGTAAACATTGATGAGTTTCAATGTTTCTTCATGACTGTTGCTTTTTGAGATTTTGACCCCAAATTTCCAACATAGTCTTATTATGACCCCACCTTATGATCAATACAAGTGGAATTTTTAAAATCCTGTCCAAAAAGGTGATTTCATGAAGTGACAGCGAAAACATGTTTTCAAAGGGATTTGAAAAATTACACCCGCCTTGTTCATGAGGTAGGGTAAAAAATGGCTATGTTAAAAACTGGGGATAAAATGTAGAAAAAATAGCTAAGTTGTGAGAGAATGTTGAAGAATTTCAACATTGCTTTATAACTTTATTGTTTTTTAAGATTCTGACCCCAGATTTTCAACACAAGTTCAAGTTCAAGTTTATTACAGGAAAGACTCCGTTGAGCAAGCTCATTCACAAGGAGGTCCTGAGGCACATACACATACAGTTCGCAATTACATAGACGGGAGATATAAAATGTAGAACAACAAAGAAAAATATATAATACAAGATGTATACACAATAGAAGTCCTTATGCTATATATGCAGTACATTCCAGCTTTAACCTTGCCCTAAATTATGCAACACATTTCAGTTTAATAAGTAGAGGGCCAGTTGGTACCTATGAAGTTGACTTGGCGTTGGGGGCCTAGTAGCACCTACATATGTCTTTTAATTTAGAGATAGCTAGTGTTTTGTAGGAGTTAATCGATATGATGCTGGTTAGCTTCAGCATGGCTTGTAGTTGGTTCCAAATGTTTGGGAGGGCATATGAGACAGCTTTTTGGCCAGCTGTGGTTCGTGTCCTGAGAACATCTAGTAGGATAAGATCGGATTTCCCTAGGGAGTAGGCGCTATGTGAGATGTGTATGAGAGACGTTAAATAAACAGGCAGTTTGTGGAGTAGTAATTTGAGGGTCCAAATGCCAGCATGCAGGAGGTGTCTGGTGGCAAGAGAGGTCCACCCAACTGCTGCATAAAGATCACGGTGGTGGGTCCTGTATGCAGAGTTAGTAATGAAGCGAACAGCACAGTGATAGAGTATATCTAGTTTAGATAGGCTCAAGGTTGGGGAGGAGATAAAGATAATGTTGCCGTAGTCAAGCAAGGGAAGGAATGTTGCTTGGACAAGTCTTTTGAGGGTTGCGAGAGAAAAGAGGGTCCTATTTCTAAAGAAGAAACCCAAGCGTGCTTTAAGCCTAACACAGTCTTTTTATTACCCAATCTTATGGTTAAGACAGGTGAATTTTTATAAATCCCATCTGAAACATGACTTTGCAGAGGGACTGTGCAAATCTATTTCAGGGGATTTGAACATTTTCACCTACCTGGTTCGTGAGGTGGGGTTAAAAAAGTTATGTTGAAAATTTGGGGTACAAATATTAAGAAATGACAAAGTTATTAGTAAAAGTTCAAAATGCATTAAAAAGCCATTAACCAAGCTTGCTTCATTTTCAGTCACTTAAGAAACAGAATTTGATGGCAGATAAGGACCGCTTGGCCCACCCAGTCTGCCCATTTTCCCTACCTGCTGTAATACCACAGACCCTACTTGATCACTGGCTTTGTCCTCCCTTATCTATCTACTAAGGTTCCCTTCTGCTTATCCCATGCATTCTTGAATCCCATCACAGTTTTTTCCCCCACCACCTCTGCTGGGAGGCTGTTCCATGCATCCACCACTCTTTCTGTGAAGAAGTACTTCCTCACATTCCCCCTAAGTCTCCCCCCTCCAGCTTCATAGCATGACCCCTTTTCTTGAACATCTTTTTTTCTGAAAAATGCTTCCCTCTTGTACCTTATTTATACCCATGAGGTATTTGAAAATCTCTATCATATCCCCCCTCTCCCTTCTTACCTCCAGGGTATACATATTGAGGTCTGGAGGCGTGGAATGGAATTGTTACCAGAGATATGAGCTGCCCATATATAACACATAATCTGTGAAATTTTTGTGGTACAGAGTCATGGAGGCTGTGGACGTTTTTGAAGAGGGCATTGGAAATGATGGAGAAGTAAGCCAGTAATCCAAGAGATAGGCTTGCATTTTATCTATGGAAGATATGCTGTTGTTGCCTTAGTGGGGGGAAAGGGGTTATTATGATGGAGAGTAATGCTGTGCTTAGAGTAGCGTTTTTCCTATTTCTCTTTTTTTCCAGCATGCCGCAGTGGAGAAAGGTGGAGCCAGAATGAATGAGAGACAAGGAGCAGGATGAGGCCTGCAACTGACTTGATTGAAGCTGAGTCAGTTGCCAAGAATCCCGAACTGCGGAACAGAGACTGAATCTGAACAGCATCTCAGATCCTCCACAAGGACCCAGGAAAGGCATGGGAAGAGGAGATATATTTTGCTTGTTGCAGGAGATCCGAGTAAAAGTTACCTGTTGGTAAAAGTATAAACTAAGAAAGCTGAATAGCAACAGCTAGATGTGGATATGCCCTATCACTTACAGGTACAATTTTTCTCATTCCAGCTAAAGGATGATTTTTTTTCATTACAGCTAAAAGGTGACTTGTGGCCTTAAATTTAAATTAAAGAAACACCAGGCTTGAAGACGTTGCAAACGTCCTGGCCATGATGTTGGTAAACTCAGGTACTGAACTGGAATCCCTCATGTTTTGTTGTCACACATGGGTATTTGTGGTAAATGTTTTATTTTTCTATAGGCAGAAACTCTCCCTGCGAGCCCTGAAGGACATTCTTTAGTGGACTTGATATTTCAGAAAACAGTGATGAAGTATGGGACTTAAGGTATTTCATGCTCCTGTGATACTCACTATGAAGCCTGACCTTCTACTGATTTTTTATGTTTACCTTAATAAGACTTCCAGAGCATATATTGCTTTATTGATGGTTTCTTCTGCTTAAAAGCTTTAAACAAGATTATTTCTTTTTTATTATTAATGTGTTTTATATGTGCTCATATGTGCTTATTAAGATACTTAGTTTCTCTGATTGTTTGTTATAAAGGATGCTCTTATGGAGTTAGTTTGAATACACCCAGATTATGCTTTAACTTGGTCTAGGGCATGTGAGGTAACTTAATGAACACTAAAAGGTGCCAACCACGATATGTTAGATCCAGAAATTCTTCAGCCAAACAATGTTATGTGAGTGAATTGTGAAGACAGGGACTGGACACAAACTGTAGTTACCCTATGCCCATGCTACTTGGGTTACTCGGTGTCTGATTTCCTAAATGTTGGAGGCATAGGGTCATAAAAGACCCAATTTAAGTCTCTCCTGGAAGCCTGCCCAGGAAGGGCTAATTAGTCAAATTGGTCTGCCACAACTGGGGACTTCAACACACCTGAGAGTTAAACCCTTAAGCATACCTTGTGTTCCATTATAAGGGAACCTGGGTATTACACTAAGTGCTTCTAAACAAGGTAAGCCTCAGGAAAGTAATGGATTAATAATGGCGGTGTAGTAATGAATGTGTGTTTATTGAGTCTTCCTACTGTATTCTGGGCATTTTCTAGAGTAAGCTCTGTGATGTAGGATGACCTCAGCTTGGGCAGACTGAAGCAGATATTAGAGCATAAGATATTCAAGTATATTAGAGTACAAGATTAACAGTACAAGATTGACAGTAGTATTAAGTGCTATATGTAGGTTATTATTATGTAGGCGGCTGTATTTTTAAAATAATTTGGAAATGCCTCAAGAGTTTGTACTGTTTTGAGTCTGTAAATAAGGATAAATAGGAACTGAATAATAAAATACTATTTTTACTAATGGATATGGATGGGATAGGTAAACATATGCTTGTGGGCTTGATATATGTTGTATGTTAAAAAGTGTGATGGTGTTTTAGTGGATCTTTTAGGCAAAAAATTTGTAATGACTTTAAAAAAAAAGTGGAACAAATAAACTTGAAAAAAATATTGAGGTCCATTAGCTTCTTCCTCATAGGTCTTTGGTGCAGACCCTGTACCATTTTAGTTGCCCTACTCTGACCACCTCACTCTGTCCATGTTCTTCCAGAGATGTGGTCTCCAGAACTGGACACAGTACTTAGATGAGGTCTCGCTAATGATTTATACAGTGGTATCACCACCTCCTTCTTTCTGCTGGTGATACTCTTCCCAGTGCACCCCAGCAACCCACTGGCCCTCCCACTTACTTGTCACACTATTTAGCTACCTTTAGGTCATCAGATATGATTACCCCAAGCCTCTTTCCTGTTTGGTGATTGTCAATACCGCTCCCCCCATCTTGTACTCCACTCCTGGATTTCTGTGCCCCAAGTGCATGATTTTGCACTTCTTCGCATTGAAACTTAGTTGACACACACACTTTATCACTCCTCAAGCTTTCTCAGATCCATCTTCATTTTTTCCACCCCTCTGAAGTGTCTACCCTGTTGCAGATCTTTGTGTCATCTGCAAAAAGGCATACCTTCCCTTCTAACCCCTCTGTAATGTTGCTAATGAAGACATCAAAGAGAACCGGTCCTAGTACTGATCCTTGTTGCACCCTGCTGGTCACCCTTCCTTCTTCGGAGTGAACTCTGTTTACCACCAACCTTTGTCACCTATCCCCCAACCCATTCTTACCAAGTTTACCACCTTACTACCCACTCCCAGGCTGCCCAGCTTGTTTATGAGTCTTCCATGTGGAATGGTGTCAAGGCCTTACTGATATCTAGGTAGGCCACATCCACCACCCCACCCTGATCTAATTCCCTGGTCACCAGTCAATGAAATCTATCAGATTTGTTTGACATGATCTCCCACTGTGAATCCATGCTACCTTGGATCCTGTAAACTGCTGGATTTTAGATATTTCAAAGCCTTCCTTCCAGTAGTGATTCCATTAACCATCGAGTCAGGCTGACTGGCCTGTAGTTGCAAGCCTCCTCCCTGCTACCACTTTTGTGACATAGGACTACATCTACACTCCTCCAGTCCTCCAGAATCACTCCTGTCTCCAGTGAGTGGTTGAATAGGCCTGTCAGTGGTGCAGCCAGCACCTCTGAGCTCCTTCAATATTCTTGGATGTGTCCAATCTGTCCCATTGCCTTGTCTACTTTCAGATTTGTCAAGTCAAGTCAATTTTATTTATATGGCACTCCACACAAATGGCTCTGAGTGCCTTACAGCAGACAGATAAAACAATTTAAACAACAGGTTAAAATCAGTATAAAAGAATTATGAGGCCAGTTCAAAAAGTTAACTAAACAAATGTGTTTTCAAATGTGATTTAAAAATGGTCATAGAGGGAGCCACCCTCATGTCACGGGGAAGGGCATTCCACAAAATTGTTGCTGCAACGCCAAACGTCCTATCCCCAGAGGATTTCAGTCATGAGCGAGGGACAGAGAGGAGGTCTGCCTCAGCTGACCTGAAGGCATGAGCAGAAGCATATGGAAGCAAGAGGTCTTTCAGATAGCCCAGACCCAGATCATGCAGGGCCTTGTAGTTAACAAACAAACCTTGAAACTGATGCACCACCTGACCAAAAGCCAGTGAAGAACACAGGAAGCTGGAGTGATGTGCTTGAATGAGATATCCCAGCCACCAATTGGGCTGTGCATTCTGAACCAGAGTTACCTTAATGTTCTGAGCACTCCAAATCCATAAAAGGGACACCACACCATAATAAAAATGTCAGCATCTTTATTAGAATCCCAGACTGAGATTTAGAACATTAAGGTAACTCAGCTGTTTTTTCTTGGTAGCACCTATTCCTAGTGTGCACTCCTGAGCACTTGTTGCATTCTGAACCAGCTGCTGGTGGTGCAACAGCTTCATGGAAAGCCCCAGGTAAAGAGCATTGCAATAGACAGTCTTGATGAGATAAAGGTGTGCGCTAGTGTCATAAGGTCGGACATTTGAGAAAGGACCTGATCCAGGCGATATTACGAAGATGGTAATAGTCACTGTGGACAAAACAGCCAACACCTAGAATTCAAGAGTCAGCTTAGAGTCCACCATGACCCTCAGATTCTTAACCCTATATGCTGGACAGAGGGTCACTTCTCCCAATGAAGGGAAAGCAGTACTCCTGAAAGTCGCAAAAGAGCCATGTAGACCCGGCTCCACCAGTAGCACCTCCATCTTAGATGGGTTCAGCCTCAGCCACCTGGCTGCCAACCAGTCTTGGATGTCTTTGAGACACTCTCCCAGTACTGAGAGAGCTGCCACATCATCAGCTACACAAGATGCATACAGCTGGGTGTCATCGGCATAACAATGAAGTGCCAAGGCATAGCATCCAATAATCTCCCTCAGAGGCAGCATTTACACAGTGAATAACATGGGAGCCAAGGTGGCCCCTTGAGGCAGCCTACAGCAAAGTGCAGCAATGCTCAATGTATAGGAGCCAAGTACCACTTGCTGCATCCTGCCAGTTATGTAGGACTTGAACCACCATAAAACGGTGCCTGAAATACCCACATAGTGCCTAAGGCAAGCCAAGAGCACACCATGCTCAACCATGTCAAATGCTGGTGAAAGGTCTGGAAGGATGAGAATAAAACATTGTCCACTATCCCTTGCTGAAAGGAGATCATGAAATACCTTGACTAGGGCAGTCTCCATACTATGGTGAGACCAGAAATCAGACCAGAAGGGCTCATAGATGTCATACCTCTCCAGGTGTTGTTGCAGCTGTGATGCCACCACCTTTTCAATCTGCTTTGCTAGTTGCTAGTTGCTTCAGGACTCTCTGCTCTGTAAATGGACTGGTGTACACCTCCCTCCCTCCCTTCCTTCGATGCTCCTGTCACTTATCTGTGGTCTGTCACCTTTTCCTTCTTCTGTGAATACTGAACAAAAATACTTGTTCAGGATGTCTGCTTTTTCCTGTTCCCCCTCCACACCCCTCCTCTTCCCTCTTTAGCCTTACGATCCCTCCCATGGTCATTCTCCTTTCGCTTATATACCTGAAAATTGTCTTATCTCCCTCCTTTACCACCTAGACTATTTTCTCCTCTGTTTGTGACTTTGCTCTCCTGACTGCTTGCCCTTACTCCCTCTGTTTCTCCAGATACACTTCCCTATCCTCCTCCATCTGTGTCACCTTGTACCTTCTGAATGCTAGCTTTTTTGCCCTTACCTTCTCGACCACCTCTTTGAGAACCATAGCAGTCTCTTCTTCCTCTTGCTTTTGCTTACTTGCCTGATGCAGAGGCTTGTTGCTCTCACTATGGCCCCTTTTAGTTTTGCCCACTGTTCCTCCACTCAACCCAAGTCCTTTTCCCCTCTAAGACATCCCTGATGCATTATCCCATCTTTGCAAAGTCAGCCCTCCTGAAGTCCAGGACCCTTGCCTTTGTGTGGTTTGATTCAGCCACAGTCCTTATAATGAACCACACTGTATGGTGATCACCAGTCCCCAGGCAGACACCCACCATGATGTCTGCAACACTGTCCCCATTGGTGAGTACAAAATTCAATATTGCTCCCTCTCGAGTGGGCTCTCTTACTAGCTGCCTGAAGATAACCCCTGTAGGGAATCCTGGATGTCCTTGTTCCTGGCTGAAGCTGCAGCTGGGATACTCCAATCTATATCTGGCAGACTGAAGTCTCCAACAGCAGCACCTCCCCTTTGGTTGCCATCTTTTGGATAGCTTCCACCAGAACCATGTCCATCTCCCACTCCAGTGTGGGAGGTCTGTAGATCACACTAGTGTGAATAGCAGCTCCATTCCCCATCTTTAGGGTAACCCACAGTGCCTCCAACCCTCCCTGCACTCCCTGTATCTCAGTTGCTTTTATGCTGTCCCTTACATAAAGAGCCACTCCTCCCCCTTTCCCGATGAAGCTCAGAAGAAGCAGGATGCTTGAGAAGGAACAGCCAGACCAGAAGGTGAGTATGGGGTGAGGTGGTGGTGTGTGGTGCTGAGAGGGCTGGAGTGGGGAGCTAAAGACATTGTTGAACCGTTTTCTTCTTTACAGAGTTACCCTAGGGGCACAGGGAAAGGATCAGGAGGTGGGCAGGAAACTTGGTAGTGGGAGGTATTTTATTCTATGGATGAAGCACTGGGAAGATCAGGAGGTGGGCAGGATACTAGGCAGTGGGACGGTATTTTATTTCATGGATGGGTATGGGGAAGGATCAGGAGGTGGGCTGGATACCTGGTTGAGGGAAGGTATTTTATTTTACAGATGGGCACAAGGAAGGAGTGGGAGTAGGGCAGGATACTTGGCAGTGGGAGGGTATTTTTCTTTTCATGAATGGGGCACGGGTAGAGCGGAGGTGGGCAGTATACTTGGCAGTGGGAGGCTATTTCTTATAATGGACAAGGGATGGGGAAGGATCAGAAGGTGGACAAGATACTTGCAGACCACTTGTTGAGTAGGTGGTGGGGTCAGTCTTCATAGACCTCACCAAAGCCTTCAACACTGTCAATCAGTCTCTCCTCCTGACTCAACTACAGAACCTGGGGGTTGCAACCAATGCTGTCTGCTGGTTCAAGGACTACCTAACACACAGAAGCCAATGTGTAAAAATTGGGCACACAGTATTTAGCTCCAATGAGGTATCTTTAGGGGTCTCACAGGGGTCAATACTGGGGCCCTTACTATTCAGCCTCTTCCTAAATAATCTTCCTGAAGCCCTATCCCTGTCTTCTACTTCAGACTTCAGTCTGCCAGATGTAGATTGGAGTATCCCAGCTGCAGCTTCAGCCAGGAGCAGGGACATCCAGGATTCCCTACAGGGGGTGTTCTTCAGACAAGACCACTGCACCAACCTTATCTGCCAAGCAAAGGCCAACTTCCACAAGGAGCAGCTTAATAAAACTTGGGGCAATGGGAAGAGTTTTTGGGAGAACATCAAAAATCTTCTTGGGAAGGATGAGAAGAAGATCCCCTACTCGCTCAACATTAACAACATCATGATTACTGACCCTTGGCACATCGCGGATTCTCTCAACACAGCGTTTACTGACCTGACTGGAGTGCTACCCCCGACTACCTGCACCCTGCTGGGGAACAAACCAACTGCACACCTCAAGGGGGCTCAATCCCTGTCTTCTACTTCAAAAAAGTGTCAGTGAAGGAGGCTTGCAAACACATAAAAAAAATACTAGGCAAGACCAGAATGGGGAGTGATGGAATCGATATGAAACTCCTATCCCTAACACTGGATGTCATCATCGTGCCAGTTACAGAACTATTTAACAAATCGCTGGCTCTTGCACAGTTCCCTGGGATCTGAAAACAGGCTCTTGTGATGCCGGTGCACAAGAACGGTGATAAGACATGCACCGCCAATTATAGGCCAATATCCATCCTCTCTCCCTTATCTAAAGCCCTGGAAAAGATTGTGGCCATCCAACTCACAGATTACCTCAACAAATGCAACCTGTTATGTCCCAACCAACATGGCTTGAGGCAGAATCATAGTACCTCCACAGCTTTGCTGGACTACGCTGACTACTCGCACAAGGCACTAGACGAAGGAAAGCTGGTGGGGTCAGTCTTCATAGACCTCACCAATGCCTTCGACACTGTCAATCACTCTCTCCTCCTGACTCAACTACAGAACCTGAGGGTTGCAACCAATGCTGTCTGCTGGTTCAAGGACTACCTAACACACAGAAGCCAACGTGTAAAAATTGGGCACACAGTATTTAGCTCCAATGAGGTATCTTTAGGGGTCCCACAGGGGTCAATACTGGGGCTCTTACTATTCAGCCTCTTCCTAAATAATCTTCCTGAAGCCTGTGACACTAAACTGATACTTTACGCAGATGACGCTGTGCTTCTCACCAGCAGTTTATCAATAGTCGTCCTCCAATCTGAGCTGCAGGCATCTTCTACAAGCTGGAAGACTGGTTCTGTAGCCATAAACTTCTATTAAACTACAAATAAAAACAAGGTGATGCTCACAGCCAGCCCCAGTGCAAAAAGAAGCTCCCTCCCCTCACCATCTCCAATAAAGTCAGTGAGCCACTGGAACAAGTTCGGACCTTCAAGTACCTGGGGGTCTCCATTGATGACTGCCTCACCTTAACCCAGCACATCGACAAAGTGGTAAAGGCAGTGAACACCAAGCTAGGTGTACTATACAGGCATGAAAAGTATCTCACTCCAGAGGCCCTCCGTCTCTCAGTCTCCAGCTGCACCCTTTCTACCATTGACTATGGATCAGTGGTCTACAGTGCAGCAACAGACACTGCCCTAAAAAGGATTCACATTGCCCTCAACAAGGCATGTAGGTTCACAATGGCTGCAGATCGAAATACCCACACCTGCTACTTATATGAGGAGAACAATTGGCTGCCACTAAAGAATCAGGATTATATTCCAAACATGTCCCTTGGAAAAAAGGCACTCATGGGTAAAACTGCCCCATGCATTTCTAGCATCCTAACACCAAGTGCTACCAGCTATACCACCAGAGGCAGGATGAGGGGTGCCCTATCAACACCTTTCCGTCAAAGTGTGCAGGGACAGCATGCTTTCAGCTATAAGGCCCCCCAATGGCTCAATGAAATCCCAGTGCACATTCTAAACTCCCAATGCATCTCACAATTCAAAAATGGCCTAAGGCAACACCTTCTTACTAGGACAGTTTGTGACTGCCACTAGGACTCTAACACCCATAATGCCCACTCATCCACATTCTTCTTCCCCTTCCTTTAACCCCCACTCTTCCCTCTTGCCCTACCCCTCTGTCTTCCTCTCCCCCCTGTGCCTTTTCTCCCACTGGATCAACCTTAAAACCAACCTACTACCACTACCTCCCAACCTCCTAGACAAAGCTACTTCTTTTGGCTGCCCACTCTCCCCTCCCCAGTTTCCAATCTCTTGACTCCTCCTTGGACTCTCACACTAGGTGTCACACCTCTTTATCTCCTTCACTACATATAAACACTGTCCTTTATCCTAGTTGAAAGCTCTTGACGCTGTACTACTGTATCACCATTGGTACTATGAATGACATTGTAACCTTATTGTATACTAGCTACCTACTATTCGAGTATTGTATGTAAACTGTTTGTTATTGCTGTCATTGTCACTGTTTGATGTGGAAGCTTTGTAAAAGAGCTCTGTGCTCAAAGGTATGATCCGAATCCCTAAATAAATTAAAAAAAAAATACTTGGCAGTGGGAGGGTATTTTATTTCATGGATGGGGTATGGGGAAGGATCAGGAGATGGACTGGATACTTGGCTGAGGGAAGGTATTTTATTTTACAGAAGGGCACAAGGAAGGAGCGGGAGGTGGGCAGGATACTTGGAAGCGGAAGGGTATTTTTCTTTTCACGAATGGGGCACGGGGTAGAGCAGGAGGTGGGCAGGATACTTGGCAGTGGGAGGCTATTTCCTTTCATGGACAAGGGATGGGGAAGGATCTGGAGGTGGACAAGATACTTGGCAGTGGGAGGGTATTTTATTTCATGGATGGGGTATGGGGAAGGATCAGGAGATGGGCTGGATACCTGGCTGAGGGAAGGTATTTTATTTTACAGATGGCCACAAGGACGGAGTGGGAGGTGGGCAGGATACTAGGCAATGGGACGGTATTTTATTTCATGGATGGGGTATGGGGAAGGATCAGGAGGTGGGCTGGATACCTGGCAGAGGGAAGGTATTTTATTTTACAGATGGGCACAAGGAAAGAGCGGGAGGTGGGCAGGATACTTGGCAGTGGAAGGGTATTTTTTCTTTTCATGAATGGGGCACGGGGTAGAGCAGGAGGTGGGCAGTATACTTGGCAGTGGGAGGGTATTTTATTTCATGGATGGGGTATGGGGAAGGATCAGGAGGTGGGCTGGATACCTGGCTGAGGGAAGGTATTTTATTTTACAGATGGGCACAAGGATGGAGTGGGAGGTGGGCAGGATACTAGGCAATGGGACGGTATTTTATTTCATGGATGGGGTATGGGGAAGGATCAGGAGGTGGGCTGGATACCTGGCAGAGGGAAGGTATTTTATTTTACAGATGGGCACAAGGAAAGAGCGGGAGGTGGGCAGGATACTTGGCAGTGGGAGGGTATTTTTTCTTTTCATGAATGGGGCACGGGGTAGAGCAGGAGGTGGGCAGTATACTTGGCAGTGGGAGGCTATTTCTTTTCATGGACAAAGGATGGGGAAGTATTGGGAGGTGGACAAGATACTTGGCAGTGGGAGGGTATTTTCTTTTTATGGATGGGGCATGGGGAAGGATTGGGAGGTGGGTGAAATACTTATCAGCGAGAGGGTATTTTATTTCATAGACAGGGCACGGGGAAGTATCAGGGGGTGAATGGGATGGTGTTTTTTTTTTTCTTTGCATGTCTCCTCAGCTCAGAGCTGATTGTGATGCTGCTCGACTGCGTGCTGGACAGCATCATGCAGATGAAAGGATCCAGCTGTTCTGAATTGGAGCTGTTCACTCCTTTCAACTACACAAAGTTTCTGTCCCACAAGCAAAGAACATTGTCATGATCAGCCTGGCTGATCATTGGTCTGTCACTGTTGAGCCCAGTGCAGCCTGAGCTGCACTGGACCCAACACTGACACACCTCAGAAACCCAGTTAGTGTGCACGCAAACATAAAAATCAGTCTTCCAAGACAGTTTTTGTAGTTTTTATATTCTCAGCTTGTGCAAGGTTGGCAAGCTCATTCAGTAATGAACAGTTCAATCTGCAGAGAAATATCTGCCAAACCACTTTATAGCCTCTTCAATTCAAGTGTGCTCAGTACAAATAAAAATCAAGTGTAAAGTGCAAAAGCATAAAGCTAAGCTAGGCTCTCACCACTGCTTTGGCGCTTCAACTCCCATGAGTCTTCGTTAGGGGGTGGGAGTTATACACTTTTGCACTTTATATTTTATATTTATTCGTACTGGGAACTCTTGAGTTGAAAAGGCTACAATGTGGTTTTGCAGATCTCTGCAGACTGAACTGTTCATCATTGAATGATCTTGCCAACCTTGCACAAGCTGAGAATATAAAAATTGTGGGGGAAGACTGATTTTTTGCCTTTCCGGTAGTGAGTGCTACATATTTCTCTTTGGTAGTAGACTTAGGAGGTATCCTCCCCATTTCTGCGAGCACCCACCTCAAGCACTGGTGCATGACATTCGTTTTGATCAATTGTTTACACTAACCTTGCTGATGCACTTCCATCTGCACTGCTCACCCTCCACTCCACCCCCACAACTACTGGTCACCATTTACACAACAAGCATTGTGCACCGTTGCAGGGTCTGTCAGTGAACTTTCTACATTTTGTACAGCATCTCTGCAGAAGTTTCCTTTGCCAAGCACTCCTATCATCTATCATTCCCATAGTGACAAAAAAGTTGAGAGGTATGAGTTGTTTTATTACAAAAAAAGTAAAATGTTGCTTATTACATGAGTTTAAAAATATATATCCAAGGTCTGCTTCTGCTTTCCATCACTTGGTCGGTGTCAGATCGTGTTCTCCCTTCAGTATCAGCCCCCTGCCCTTCAATAGATCAGTATGCCAAAGCAAAACCAGTGAATAAAAAGCAAATCCGTCTTTTGGATGAGACGTTAAACCGAGGTCCCATCTGCCTGGATTGGTGGTAGTTCAGGTAGATGTTAAAGATCCCATGGCACTTATCGAAAAGAGTAGGGGAATTTCCCCGGTGTCCTGGCCAAATTCCCTCATTCACTAAAAATACCACCAACAGCTTAATCTGGTTCAAGGTCAGTTGGCATTCATCTGTATCCCCTCCTGGTCGTGCCTGAAAATAGGCAGGATTTGTCTAGTGCACTTACCTGGTCAACAAAAACTAAAATAAAAAAAAAATTCCTAAACAAAATGGTTAAGGAATGGCATTGCAAGGCATATAGAAAATCCTATCATTAATTACTGACTGACCAACAGAGTGAGCATTCCCGACTGGGCAGCTCTGTCAGCCAGGTACTGCGATAGTTCCCCTTGTTTGCTAAAAGTGCAAGGTTCACTATGTAAAACAAGAAATGTAACTTAATGGGAGACAAAATCCCGAACTTGAAAAATAAGTGAGGCTGCTTTTGGCAGAATGCTTGCATTCAAGCCTTGGGAAACAGTGAGTACTTTTGCAGCACCAAAGAGAGGCATAACAATGCAGCGGGAGTGGTGAGGAGTACTGTGGGGTGCCGTATTGGTGCAGGTGGAGCAGCACATTTACAGGTTAGTGGAAAAACACTTGCACCATTACACAATTGCATAAAAACATTGTTCGCCTCCATGCCACAACAGAGTGACCTACAAAGCTCTGCTGGGTGTTTACACACCTGAACTGCATCCATGCAACTCATCGGCATTGCTCACAATGGTGCAGATCAGCTCGTGTGTAAGCATGCCTTTATTGGGAATGTTGCAGTGTTTTTGTTTCCTTTAAAGTTACACAGACTAAACTCCAGGATATTGGCCATAAGCAGACTCTGAGTGGTTCCAATAAGACAGGCATTCAATAAGATAATCAGGTAACTGGACATGCACGTGTATTAAAGAGAAAAGAAACTTATGAAGGGATGGCCTTTCACCCAAAGAAGCCTGTCTAAAACTGCATAAGGATCACAATGATGTGTGGTGTAAGGACAATCTAATTGCAGACTTTAAATATTAATAATAATGATATCCATATGCAGGACACAGCCACCTGACCTAAAAGGATTCCAGTTGTTGACCTCCCAATGTGCATTGTACCCAAAGTCTTGAGTGATGAAGGTTTTACTCAGTTGTGTTCCTTTTATTATGTGTTTAAAGAGTCCCTAATATCTCATGGGACACTTCTAAAAGCACAGGGCCCAATTCTTAGTCACAAGCGACTGTCATAAAATCAGTGCAAACCAATTGTGGGTCAGTTCCTTGCTGTGCCTCCCTCAGGCTGAGGGTCAGGAGGCCACCCACACTAGCGCACATCATTGTGAACTGGTACATGCAAGGGAGTGGTGCGGGCTTGTAAATGATATGCGTGCCATTTACAGGGCCAACTACCACCATGGCAAGCAGTGCAGCAGTTTTGCAATGCCCCATAAATACCGTAAATTTTTTTCTGACAGTAGAATGAGTTGGATTTCTGAGTCAATCACACACAAACGTTAAGTAGCACAGTTTGGCGGGGGACCAGATTGTCATGGGATGAGAACAGGCAGCTGGGGCTGGGGGGGGAGACACGAGACTACGAGGGGTTATTGCGATGCATGGAACCGGTTCGGGGCCCACTGGGCCATCAAGGAGGATATCAAGGAACAATGTCCAGCACTGTCTCACCAGGCCACAAGTGGCCCAAAGGTATGCGTCAGGAGGTGGGGAGGAGGCATTGTTGTTTCCTGTACCACACATTTATATGCACATGACACTGCATTATGCACATACAAGTTTGTTACAGTACTCTGTGCTATTTCTAATGGCTGGATCCCTTAATTTGCATTTTTTTATCTGCACTGGGCATAAAGCAATGTGGACTTTTCAAATTCTACTTCTGCCAGAAATGAGTGGAATTTTGGAGATTTGCCTAAATCTATGGAAATGCATCATACGTGGAATTCCAAAATTTCAAAAGCAGAATTGTTTTGAAAAACTGTGGATGAGTGTTCCAAAATTTACATAAACTGCGGATGAGTGTTCCAAAATTTAAATAAACTGCAGAATAATTTTCAGTAATTTATGTAAACTGTGGATCCATTTTCTGCAAACTGTAGAATAAATATTCTACAGTTTACATAATCCGCAGCATATTATTTTACAGTTTATATAGAAATGACATGATAGAAACTTTCAAGTACCTCAAGGAATCAACAAAGTCAAGAGGGTAGCATCTTTCAAAAAAGAGGTGTGCTAGAACAAAGAGGCACAATTTGAAGATAGAGAGCGGCTCAGAGGTAATTTAAGGATATTTTTCACAGAGAGGTTGTGGATGCATGGAATGGCCTTCCGGAGGAAGGTTGTGGAGTCAAAATCAGTGGTGGAATTCAAGCATGCATGGGATAGTCATAAAGGCAATTCTGGGGGTGGGAGTAGGAAGAAGTAGGCTGCTGGTTAACTAGGATCTGCAGCTTATCCAGTAGGTAGGGAAATGGGCAGACTGGGTGGGCCAAGCGGTCTTTATCTGCCGTCAAATTCTATGTTTCTATGTTTCTATGTTTTCCGGAATTTTGTTGAGTAAAAAAAAATTCTGGAAAGCATTTCGGATGTGGAAATGTCATTCTGCAGGAATTCTGCTGGCAGAATTCCACATCCTTCACA
Organism: Neoceratodus forsteri; assembly: GCA_016271365.2. Lineage (NCBI taxonomy): Eukaryota > Metazoa > Chordata > Ceratodontiformes > Ceratodontidae > Neoceratodus > Neoceratodus forsteri. The sequence continues at coordinate 228,988,828 of CM028129.1, read as the reverse complement.
TTCCTAGTTATGTAACTATCCAAACTAAAAGAAAATGCTGGTGTGAAAAAAATGTGAAATTAAGCTGTAAATATTGAAAAATAATACTGTAGAATTTTAGAATGTATTGTGCAGAATTGTGAATTATATAGCGCACTAAATAGTTTAAAAAATGGCTCAGAAAACTGGCACGTGTGATTATAACTTCATAGCACGCATATGTTAAGTTTTCAACAGGATTTTGCTTTTATTAGCTATATCAATCTAAACAATTTTAAAAACCTAAAAAAAAACATACTTAAAGGGTAGCCATAGGCCTGATACTGAAAATACTCACTGTAATTTTGTCAGTATAGCCTAGAGGTTAGACGTTAGAGTAAGGAGCTGTAAATGAGCTTAACATATCCAGCAGATCTAGATTTGATTCCCACAACCTCCACTTGTATAGCGTGTGACCCTGAGCAAGTCACTTAACCTCCCTAGAGCTCCTGGGTCACCCTGAAAACAGGCCTCAGGCCTAGTGGGCCTTACCTGCTTACCAAAAGAATAAAAATTAAAGGGCCGCATTTGCTGACTTTGAGGCTCTTCACTGTGGTGAACTGGTTAGAAATTCCTTTTATCACTTAGGAAGTCTCTTAGCATATGGCTGGATGGCTTATGTCTGGGGGAACATAAACGTATGCAATGTGAACCAATAAAGTCGAAGGAAACAGATCTGGATTTAATGAAAATATCTTCAGTAATAAACAAGGGAAGGTCTTGAAATTCAAATTAGGGGGGGAGTTTTCTGCAGCTGAGCTCTGTTGATGCCATCTGTGAATATTTTGCTGGGAACCAGAATATCACTTTAAAGGGAGCATGATGCATGCTGGATAGCCTCGTAATGTTTTGTGGGTCTGCCAAACTATTTGATGTTTAGGACAACTTCATTTTTTTCTGAGCAAATTTAAAAATCAAAATATTTTGGGTGTCATGCACAGCAGTCGTTGCTTTGAAATTTTCCTCATGTCAGAAAGCCAGCAATGCTGCATTTTGGATGAATACAGCTTTGACAAGATGTTACAATGAAGTATTTATTATTTCAATATGTAACAGTTTACATGTGAACTTACTAAGTGACAATATGTCTCTCACAAGATACATACCATTTCCATGGCCTTTAAAGGTTAGCATGCTTCTTCTGGCACAAACAGGCTTCAAAATGTAAAACTCCTATTGTAAATATCACTCCGATTAATGTGATGCTAAATTTGACTAGGAATGACTGTCTCATGAAGACCTGTATGTCTTTCACAGAGAAATGATTTCAGTTTGGCTGGCTTCCTGTTTTTTTTGTTTTTTTTTGGTTTTGTTAATGAAAAGACTTCATACAGAAGGAACTGTGTGGAAGCTGCCTGAATTATTTTCACAACTAACCTTTGACAGCCTTTTAGATCAAAATGATGGTAGATATCGAACTTTTGTGTTGGGGACAAATCTAGAAGCTTTGTACCCTTCAGAAGTCTAACAGTGAGGCCCTATCTCATCAACCTACACCAAGCTTATTTTAGTGCTTTCAGAATCACTTGTGAAGTACACAAAAAACAACTCACAGTCTAGAGTGCTGATATAAAAGGAAATTGAGCCATGCTGACATTCATATCAACAGTTCTGCACGTAATAGAAAGTTAAAAAACAAAATAAAAATACAGCCCTTGCAGGAAAACTGGATTTGGGAGTAACTTCGAGTCTTCCACTCACTTAGCTTACAGAAATGACTAAAACTTCAATCCTCACTTCAATTAAACTCATTGGTTAGCCGGCATGCCTTCAAATGGTTACTAGAAACCCACTGCAATGTTAAATGCACTTGACGTTAACTTTTTCATTTCATTTTTTGTCTTGATTGATGTATTTTCATTTATTGTACTTTAGATTGTTGTATCTTGTCTCTTTTATGTACTTGTTGCTTTGCTACTTCTAATATCTGAATGTACTGGTTTGTGTTGCTTACTATATTGCTGATTATGTATTGTTTATCTGCCCTATCCAGAACCACCTTGCAAATAAGCACTGCTCAATGGAGCTTTTTTCCCCTGATTAAATAAATAAACAAACAAAACAAATAAACAAGGAGAGCAGATTACAGAGGTAACATACTCCCACTTGGTACCAGGTCAATATACCACTGCTAGAATAGCGTGGCAAGAAGCACACTGTGTAAAGCGTGAAAACATTTAGAGCGACAGGGGTATAATAGCGGCAGTGAATTACCGCTACCCCTGTTGCTGTGCGGTGAAACTAGCAAGGGATCAAGTTGCCATTGGTGTGGTGCCTGGTTGAGCTGCTCATGTGGTGGAGTGGCTAAGGTACTAGCACATGGCAGCATTGGACACCTGGGACCATGGTTTGGTCCCTCCCAGATCTCCTGGTGTTGCAACTTTTTATTTGTTAAAAAAAAGGATTTTCCCCTCTCCTAAGTTTCTTCCCATCCCTGAAGTCCAAACCCCCTCAGATTTTATTATTTTAAGTCGGGGGATGTGGGAGTGAAGCCCCCCTTGTCATGATGTGTGTGGGGCAGAGTCCCCCCCCCAGCAAAAACAAAAAGTGTCATTGTTTCCTATGGTGAGTGCCTTTTTTTTGTATGGATGGTGTTTTACCCGATGTTATGGCGGAGCATGGTATTTTGCTTGCAGCACTGATTGCCGCACTGTTTTTGTTCATAGGGTTTTGACCCCGTGCCCTCACACTCTAGGAAGTGGGTAGTACAGGTCCCTCCGGAGCATCTGCTGTAACCAACCTATGAACAGGATTGGGAAGGGTTTCAGAGACTGACTCCAGAGCCTCTCATGGCCCCGGTCAGCTACCATGATACATTCTATGGCTATAGGGGTTGGGAGACACAGGGAGAACATGAGGACAATGGGGTGTTGAACACCAGCCCCCCAAATGCTATGGCCAGAAATTCACAAAAAAACCTTGAGAAAAAGAGCCATTCAAATAATGGACTGACACCTAGAAGTGTGTAATGGCCTAGGCCAGAGGGTTGGGCTGGTTGGACTTGTCCATTCTGATCAGAGGTAACTGAATGGGAGCTTTCCCAGTCCAATCTGATCATGTTCCAATGGTTGCAAGCAAGCTTTTACCTGTATGGATACTCAGCACTTTGGGACCACACGGAAAAGGAGTGGATGGGGTCTTCATGCAAATAATATAAGTTGATGGGGCCTCTACATAGTGTCTCTGACAGTATAAAGACTCATAGTGGGCAAGAGGACCCAAAAAGCTGAGCATTTCTGACTGGCCAAACCTCATGAGAGGAGCCTCTTATACCATAAAAGCACCATAAAAGACACCCCACAGAGGCCCTATTAACTTATGAATTACTCCAGTTAGCTACAGTGATTTATGACAAGTTCAATTTTTTTATTTCAAAAGTAATATGAAGTAACCCTCCCCTGGTTGTGAAGTGGAATGCTCAGACTCCTAATGTTCCTGCATACACCACCACTGTACACAGGATAAGAGGTGCAGTGGTTCTGTGTGCTGTTGGCTGAAATGACAAAAGTAATTCATACTGCATAAAACATGGTGATCCTCACACAGTCTGTCACACAGTTCTGTGGACACCCCTGCCTTTAGAACCACTACAGGCTGGCAGTAGGGTGAGTCATGATGCTGCACCCAGCAGTGGCGGAGTTGATGAGGGGCCCAGATTGTTCTGGGACCTGCTGCTAATGATGGGGAATACTGGTTAAGAAAGATGTACCACTGGATGTCTGGGATTACTAACAGCTTGGGGTGTGGGTGGAGGGAGGCAATGGGCCACCAGGAAGACCAACAAAGGACCAAAAACAAACAGGCATAATATACCTACAAGTGAACCTAAAGGTATGGGTCAGCTGTCATGATTCCAGCTAGGTTGATGGCTACTGTCGTTGGCAAGCAATTCTTTTTCAGTAATGTGGAGCAAGCAGAGAAAGAACTGAGTCACTGATGCCTGACATTTTCTTAAGTATATCCTCTTCCTCAAGATGATCCTCTGTCTTAGCTCATCAAGGCAACGCTAAATTCATGTTTTAATAATATGACTACCTGGATGCTTCCCCCTCTCTTCCCTTTCTTTTCTTTTTTTCTTTTCTTCAGTATGATCTTAGGTCTATGAAGCTAATATTCTATTTTTTTTGTTAGAGGGGAAATGTAATGTTTCTTACCCTTTCTTTTCTTTTTATTTAATTAGTTGTTTGATTGTGTGTTTGTTAACTGGGTGGGTGCACTGATCCAAGGGGCTGTTTTCAGGCATGACCCAGCCCATGAAGATGGCAAAATAACATGGTACAAAGGAAATTGGTACAAAAAGGTAAAGTGATTGCAAGTAGTTACAATCAATTAGGATTTACGGTTGCACAGTAGATAGGGACTTCTTTAGGGCAGACTAGGTGGGCCAAGAGGTCCTATTCTGCCAAAAGCTTCTATGTTTCTATGTTAATACACAGATGAACACGCCAAGTAATGCAATACATATGTAGCAGTTTCGTGCAAAACTGTGCATGAAGTGAACACAGCACGAACAAGTCAAGCAAGTAATGCTATTCAAATGGAGCAGTTTTGTACAAAATTGTGCAAAAAGTGAACACAGTACAAACAATTCAAGAGCACAAAGGTACAATGGCAGGTCAGTGCCCCTCATGAATTTGTTTTCTGTGCCATTGGAAAAGTTATTTTTTATATATTACCAGATAGGCTGGGGTAGGGGTTGAGGGGAGGGAAGGGGCAGCCTACATTTAGCCTCAATAAAAGAAAAAGTACAGGCTTTACGTCCATAGGATGGATGTACTTGGATTTGATGTATTTCTATTTTTGGTTATTTCAATAAGTAACTGTGTTTTCTTTTTTCTTTACACGTTTGTACTTTTGCAATTGGGGCCATTTCTTAATTATTGTCAAGGGTTAAATGACAATGTTACTTTTTATGTTATGGGGATTTATTGGTTTCAGTCTTTACTCTTCTCCGGGGCTCAACTTTTCAATGTCACTTAGTATTTCAATAGCATGACATTTAAGTCTGATACCAAATTAGATCAGTTTGGGGTAGCCTTTCGTAATGTCAATGGCCTCAACAATTGCAAAAAACAAAATAAAATACTAACTTATGCCAACCAAAACAATATAAAACATTTTTGTTGCAAGAAACTTTCTTAAACTCCAACCATTCTAAGTGGTTGAAAAAGTCGTGGGTTAAACTCACAAAAAAATACCACCAATAGCTTAATCTGGTTCAAGGTCAGTTGGCATTCATCTGTATCCCCCTCCCCCGGGTCGTGCCTGAAAATAGGCAGGATTTGTCTAGTGCACTTACCTGGTCAACAAAAGCTAAATAAATAAAATAAATAAAAATAAATAAAAACAATTATATCTGTCACTAGGGTCTATTAATAGTAGGGATGTTGCAATTTTGATAGCTAAGGGTTTGGACTTTAAATGAATAGAACAGATATCTCTTAAGAATGGCCACTATATATTAATTAAAGGACTCTCATTTGGTAGTGAAGTTCTTATTGGTTCAGTGTATGCACCATTTTTGGCTTATAATTCCTTTATATAATTCCTTTATAAGCAAATTGGGGTCAGCTATTGCTAAAATACACATTAATCAAGTTGTTATTGCTGGCAACATTGACGTTAGATAAATCTTTAAACCCCTCTTTAGAGGACCATAGGGCCCACAAAATAATTAACTAATTCTCTTCTCTTCATTATTTAGTAGATTTTTTTTTTATTCTTTGGTAACCAGGTAAGGCCCACTAGGAACAAGTGTTTGTTTGCCTGTTTTCAGGGGTGACCTAGGAGTACTGGGGGAGGTTGAGTGAATTGCTCATTCATTCATTCATTCATTCATTTTATTGGATAGAAAAATTGAGAAGAATATTCTTGTTTACAATTGCATCCAAACAATAAAAAAAAACATTATTACAAAACATGCAATTACTGTTGTTGTAAAAGTACATACATTTAACATCACTAAAAGTGCATGTAAATTTGATGTAACACAATATGCAGTGGAGGTTGTGGAAATCAAACTCAGCTCTACTGGATGTATCAAGCTCATTCACAGCTCATTACTCTTACCTCAAAGCTATGCTGCCAACCCCTAGTAGATATTTGGAGGCAAATTAATCCAAGTGAAGTGGATGGAGAATTGGCTGAATAAAAGGACCCAGAGGGTGGTCGTAAATGGCATTCACTCTGCAGAGGGTAAGGTGACCAGTGGGGTACCACAGGGATCCGTAATGAGGTCCAGTCCTCTTCAATATCTTTATCAGTGATATTGCAGAGGGTCTGAAAAGGAACACTTGCCTGTTGCTGATGACACTAAGCTCTGTAACAGGGTGGCCACACCAGGTGGCATGTGGATAGAATGAGAGGAACTCTAAGAAAGCTGGAGGATTGGTCAAGGGATTGGCAACTAGGTTTCAACACAGAAAAGTGCAAGATAATGCACATAGGGCACAAACACTCAGGAACTACATATCGACTGTGTGGGGGGGAAGAGACAGTATGCTGCAAGCAAGAAAGAAACCTGGGGTGATCATCTCCGATGACCTCAAGGTAGGTAGGCAGTGTGACAAGGTGGCAGGAAAGGCAAACAGGATGCTGGGATGCATAGGAAGGGGAATCACCAGCAGAAAAAGGGAAATAATTCCACTATACAGAACATTAGTGAGGCCGCACCTCGAATACTGCATCCAGTCCTGCCTCATCTATGTAAGGACATAGGCTGGAGGCAATTCCGAGGAGGGCAACCAAAATGGTGCAGGGACTACATAGCAAGCCCTATAAGGATAGGCTGAAGGAACTAAATATGTACTCCCTGGAGGAGAAGAGGGAGAGTGGGGATATAATTGCCCGGGGAAGAATAAAGTACAGGAGAATACTATATTCTGAAGAAAAAGATGTTCAAGGATGAGGGGGCACAAGATGAAACTGTGGTTCATAGAAACATAGACTTTGATGGCAGATAAGGACCACTTGGCCCATCTAGTCTGCCCATTTCCCTACCTACTGGATAAGCTGCAGGTGGTTCTATGCAGATGGCCTATGATAACAGCAAAAGCCTTACGGTGATCGCCATTCTTGCACAGTCAGAGTGCCAAAAACATTTTTGGCATTCTGACACCCTCAGCGTACAGGACAACAGCGCCAGGGACATATATTTTAATGCTTTCTGTGGGGGGGGACTGTGCCCCCTCACGCACCAGCACCCAGACCTGAACCTGGTACCTCACCCACCTCAAACACAAGCCAACCCCCGACACCACGACGCAGCTTGGCCACCCACCACAACACCACCCCCTACAGCTCCTCCACCCCTCCCAGCCCATGCTCGCTGTGCTCACTCCCCCCCCCATGCCCTTGCATATAGTGACATTCTGTCACCCAGTTCGCACACCCCCTCATCCAGTCACCCAACCCTCCCATCACTGTGAGAGGTTTCGCCAGGAAGGAGTCGCCATTATGGATGACCCCTTCCCCATGCCCCCACCTCATGGGATACTGCTGCAGATCCTAGTTAACCAACAGCCTATTTCTTCCTGCCCCCCACAAGAGGGAAAATGAGGAAGTACTTCTTCACAGAGAGGGTGTTGTATAAGTGCAACAGCCTGCCAGCGGAGGTGGTGGGGACAGAAATGATTACAGGTTTTAAACATGCTTGGAATAGGCATAGAGGACTGCTCATAGTCGGGGGGGTATAACCTAATGCCAGCAGTGCATGATAGAGTGCAATTGCTAGTGGTAATAGTGCAGATTAGGTGGGCTGAAGGCCCTTATCTGCTGATAATTTCTATGTTTCTATATTTCACACTGGAAAAAATACACATATAGGTCGAAACAATTTAATGTTTAATCACATCTTGATTATTTTTTTTTTGTTTAATATTTTCATTAACTTTTCCATTCAAATACAGACAGATCAATGCATAAAGACAGAGATTTGGATACAAAAAAAAAAAAGAAAAGAAAAAAAGGACATCGTACAAGGTAAACACTCCCTGTGGGATGTAGGAGCTATTCAGCCCAACACCAAGGGCCTTCTTCCAGCCTTCTACCCACCTCCAGCAATAATTCAACTCAAATGGCCACAAGAAAAACAGACAATATAAACCATCTCAGTAATTGAACTCAATCATGGGAAAAGGGAAAAAGAGAGGCAGAACATTAAAACAAAAAAAAACAAAAGGGGTTCCCAACACAATTTTTCCAGTAACTATTTACATATGTCCACATCATATAGAACAATTCCATAATCTCTATTTTCTCTAAGTTCCTACAAAAGCATTCATCTTAATTCATGGGCACATTGAGATATCGCATTTCATTCTAGCTATACCACAGCCAGGGACATAACTCTTTTAATTGCTAAGGTTATCTGGCTTGCAGTTAGAATAGGTGGTATTGCCTGTCTTTTTACCTACTTTAGGTGCCTCAGCTCATAATCAGTGACTCTTCCTGGGACACAGCCATCAGCAGCGGGCTCCATAAAGCCCCAAAGGCCTCACTTCTACCTTGTAATTGATAGGCCCTTTTCTCCATTGCCAGTGCAGCTATAATCATTGCTCTCCTTTGTTCAATGGAGGGGTCTTTTGCTGAAACCCAGGTGTTCAAAATGCACTGTCTAGCCATTGCAAGGACCACCCTCAGCCATTTCTTATGTAGCACCCATTCATCCCTTTCTCCTAACTCAATTCCAAATAACAGCTCTACTGGTTGAAGGGAGACCTTCGCATCTGTCTTCTCATTTAAATATTGCACTACTGCGTTCCAAAAACTTTGTAGCCAGGGGCAGGCCCAGAAGCAGTGCATATATGTTCCTTTTTGAAGTTTGCATCAAGCACAGGTCTTTGATATCTCTGGTTGGAATTTGTGGACCAGATTTGGTGGATAGAACAGCCTATGAATAAACTTATAGGCCAACTCCTTATATCTATTCGACAGCAATAGGCCCATGTGTGTTTCAATTAACAGATCCCAATTAGGATCTGGAATCGAGATCCCAAGGTCTCTTTCCCATCATTCCCTGGCACCCTGTTTCCCTCTATTTAGGCCATCCCTAAAAATACGTACTGCACTGCCTATCACCCCCTTCGGGTTCTCCCTGGCCCTGCAAATCAGAGTCTCAATTCTTTGCTGAGAAAGGGGCTGTGCCCCCGGCCTCCCCAAGCTCTGAGCGAAGTCCCTGGCCTGAAAAGAATCTGAAAGTGTGGGAGCCCAGGATCCTCTCTTCTCCCCAAGCTCCCAAAGGAGCATATATTTGGCCCAGCATATAAGTCTTTCGCACAATGTATACCTCTCTCATTCCATTCCGCAAATCCCTGATCTTCCAGGCCCGGTCGGAAAAAAGGGTTTCTATTTATTGGGAAGAGCAGCGTTTCTATACTATCACCCCCCACCATTTTCTTAATCTGCTTCCATCCCTCCAGGGTCCACAGCACCAATGGATTAGGCCTGAGTTGGTTCAAGTAGGCCCTCTTACCCCCCTTGATTAAGTAGGCTGATAACCTACCTTTCCCTCCCTCCTCTTCCAGTTCCAACCAGCTAGCAACCTCTGATTGTGCTACCCAGTCCTTGATCACCCTCATTTGTGAAGCTAAAAAATAGCTCTTTATGTCCGGGAAACTGAGCCCCCCCTCTGTCAGACCCAACTTTAGCTTTTTTAAGCCAATTCTGGGTCTTTTCCCTTGCCAAAGGTACTCGGAGAAGCCCCTTTCTAGCTTCCTCATGTCCTTCTTGGTAAGACCCATTGGAAGCATCTGCAATAAGTATAAAATTCTGGGCAGGACATTCATTTTAAGAGATTCAGTCAGCCCATCCAGGATACCGGCAGTGCCCTCCACCTTTTCATGTCTCTTAATATACTTTCAACCAGCGGCTTGCAATTCAGTCCATATAAGTCAGTGAGGGACCTCCCAATACTAACCCCCAAGTATTGAAAAGAGGTGCCAACCTCCATAACCCATTTCTCTAATTCCCTTAGTTTCCCCCCACCCAAGCACAATGCCTCCGACTTGTCAAGGTTGATTTTGTACCCTGAAAAAAGGGAAAATCTATTTATCAGCTCAAGAGTAGCAGGGATGGAGCTCTCCGGGAAACTTAAGAATAGAATCATATCATCAGCATATAGTGATAATTTATACTGATGCTCCTTCGCCCCTTCACCCCCTTCACCTCCCTGCTCTGTCTTATAGCTGTGGCCAGTGGTTCCAAGGCTAGGTCAATCAAAAGAGGGGAGAGAGGGCAACCTTGCCTTGTCCCCCTATGCAAAATGAAAACCTGCGAGAGGCCTTCATTGACCAATACTGTGGCTTTTGGGGAGTAATAGAGGGCTTTAACCATACTTAAGAAACCTTCTCCCATTCCGAATTGGCCTAGGGCCTCAAACAAATAATCCCATTCGATGCGGTCAAAGGCCTTCTAGGCATCCAGTGCCAGAACAAGGGTGGCCCCTGGACGCCAAGAAGTGGCGTGCACCACATTCAGCAATTTTCTCAAATTATGGTAAGAGTGTCTCCCTTTTATAAATCCAGTTTGGTCCGGATGCACCAGATTAGGCAACAAGTCCTCCAATCTACTAGCCAGAACCTTCACGTATATCTTCGCATCTACGTTCAATAGCGATATAGGACGATATGCAGCACAATCCTGGGGGTCCTTACCCTGTTTTGGGATCACACAGATCGTAGCCATTCCCATAGTAGGGGGGAGCGGATCTCCCTCCTTTGCTTCCCTAAAGACTTCCCACGGTAAATCAGTTATTTGCTGCCCCAGTGCCCTGTAGAATTCACTAGGGAGTCCATCTGGCCCAGCCGCCTTACCCACTCTTAGCCCCGCAACGGCTTTTTTTATCTCTTCTTTGGACATTTCGGCATCTAGGGCTACTTTTTGCTGTTCACTGAGCTTCTCCAGCCTGATCCCATCTAGAAATTGTCTCGCCTGTTCCTGTTGCCCCTCGGCCTCACGCTCATAAAGTAAGCAGTAAAATTCCTTAAACCTGTCCCTTATAGCCTGGGGTTCTCTTAATAGAGGCCCTGTCCATTCTTTATTTCTTATGTTTTAACAGTTCAACTTGGATGGACTTTCTTTTTCTTTGAGAGGTGGTCCCTCCAGGTTGGCCATTCTCCCAGAGTATATCTGTTCAATGAACTGCTATCCATTATGTTCTCCTAGTTTTCTTTTTAATTGCTAGAATGAGTTTGATGTTTTTGGGTAGGGCACTGCAATACTGCTCTTTAATATCTTTCATCTCCATGTTTGGATCTGCAACTACCCCCAAGTAGTCATATTTTACCTCATGGAAGAGGTTCCTGGTGTTCTGATCTGGCATGCACCTCATTTGGTATGCTGCATTCTTGGCCTTCTGTGTAGTACAGTATTTGTCAAACTGTTTCTTTTATTTAGTATGTACTTGTCTACAGAGCATGTCACTTACCTTTGGTAGATAATAAATCAGATTATGTATCTGGTGTCAAGTGCATACCTAGTCAGGTCTACTTGATCCTCATCATTTTAACATCCAAACTCTTGAAGCTCTTTTGTAATGCTTGAATATACAACTCAGATACAATCTTATGCCTCACAAATTCTTTTATACAGTATGTGTTATTAAACCCTGGAATGCGTTACCTGAGGAGGTGGTTATTAGCAGCATCAAGTCTATATTCAAGTCTCAATTGGACAATCTCATTATTTTTGGCACCTCCATTTGATATTTTTAGTACCCAGTGGGCCTCATGGCTTTCTAGCTCTTGACAAACCTTAGTATGAACCTTAGTATGAACCAGTGGTAAAGCTGCATTTCTCAGCATCATGTCATCCAATTAAACTCAAGAAATTCTTCATTATGTTATAGTATGCTTTCCTTAGGACATTTTTCTTAGTTCTAGATCTAATAAAGCATTCTTCCACAGATCTAGACCCCTTTTTGTCTGAGTATGAAACACTAGAAGATTTTGATTTCTTACTCTTCTTCTTTACTAGTTTCAGGGCCCTCTTCTTTACATAGGCTGTTCTCCATTTTTATTTTGTGTTTGTCAGTTTATGTCTTCATAGTTAATTTAATCTACTTGGAACATTCTGTAAATGAGACTTGCTTCTCATAGAACTTATCCTGTATTCTATGCAACTTTTAAATAAAATAAAATCCATCAAGCCTACTTTTCTTAGAGGCTGATAGATGACATACTAGACCATAATACTTTTTATCTTGTTTATCTACTTGTTCTTGCATCTTTGAGTCAATTTTTCACCCTGTTCTTGTATGTTTTCATGCCCAGTAACTGTTCCTCCAAGCACCTCCTCCAATTGCCAGTTTCTGTTTCCTGGTTTACCCTATATTCTCTTCAGAATGAGATGGGGTAGGTGATGCCATTGTCAACTATCTGTGATTCTCAGCTAATGGTCTTGTGACTCTTAAGCTTGGTGAACTGGAATCATGTGGACTGCTATTACCATCTATTTGATCACTTCTACACTTCTCATTCTTAAAGTAACCTTGTCTTGCATGTGATTGCCTATATCCCAACTGATAAGTGTCAGCCTCTCAAGTCAGGAACTGTTTACATGTTTTTTAGGTTATTGGGAGAAACTCATAATTTGACGGCAGATAAGGGCCATTTGGCACACCCAATCTGCCAATGTTTCTCTACCTACACTATCACCACAGTCCTTAATTGGTCTCTGGCTCTTTTGTTCCACTGCAAGTCCTCTCTAGTTGATAATAAGATCTGTTTTAGTTATTTTACCAATTTTTCTAAGTGGAACAGGTCTTCCAGGAAACTTCATATTTATTTTGTTGATAAATTTGGCTGTACCTGGTCAGTTATTCTTTGAAGGTTTATTTTTTCTTCTAGAATCTCATAACTTATCTCTTCTTCTAACTGTCCTATCATGTATTCCTTTACTTAAGAAATCTTTTCTCGACTCAGACTGTCTTGCTAACTAAGGACCAGTCTCTAACCTGACCTTTGTGGGTAAGGTTATTGAGATGGTGGTCGTGCTGCAGCTGGAGGATCACCTTATCATCAATGACATCTACGATCCTCTCCAGTCGGGATTCAGGAAGAGGCATAGCACTGTGACCACCCTTGTTTGGGTGTTCAATGATCTCCTAATGGAGAGAGATTGGAGGTCTCATTCCATTTTATTCCTCCTTGATCTCACTGTGGCATTTAACACCATGGATCATGGCATATTGCTTGAGCACCTGCAGGTGATCTGTGGACTGTCAGGGACAGTCCTCAGAAGGTTTCGTTCATTTCTCACTGGCAGGTTTCAGAGAGTAGCATCGGGAATTTATTCCTCTGATGCTTTCTCTCTTCTGTGTGGGGTTCCCCAGGGCTCTGTATTGTCACCTATGCTATTCATGGTGTATATGCTGCCACTGGGAGACATTGTAAGGCAGTATGGAATGAGTTTTCACTGCTATGCAGATGATACTGAGCTATGCATGTCCTTTACACTGGATCAGGATGATGTGGTCTCTGTGCTTAATTACTTCCTCTCCAAGATCCAGGAATGGATGAGTGCCAGCTGGTTTAAGCTGAATCCTGGCAAGACTAAGGTTTTTGGTGGTGGACCCAGGCCATCGGGTAGATGGGTCTTCAGCTGGATGGGCCACTGGGCTTTTGCTTGCTGGTTGCCAGCTGGCAACCTCTGAATGGGTGCAAAGTCTGGGCATTATTCTTGATGAGGGGTTGACTCTGAAACCTCAGGTGACATCCGTCATCAAGATCTCATTTTACCATCTGAGAAATATCACCCGGATCAAGCATTTGGTTCTGCCCAGTGACCTTTCGATCTTGGTCCATGCCTTTGTGACCTCTCACCTTGTATACTGCAATGCCCTGTACCTAGGGCTATTGGGGGTAGTTATGCACTGCTTGCAGCTGGTGCAGAATGCTGTGGCCAGGTTGTTGAATGGGCTGTCTAGATCTAGCCATATCACACCTGTGTTGCATGAACTGCACTAGCTGCCAGTTCAGTGGTGAATCATCTTCAAGGTTGGCTTGTTGACCTATAAAGCCCTACATGGACAGGGACCAAACTATCTACAAGATCTCCTTCATCCCTACTGCCCCCTCCAGCCACTCTGCTCCACCAAGGAGGGATTGCTGGAGATTCCCAGGGTTCATTTGAAGACCTCTGGGGCTCAAACCTATGTTTCGTGGCTGCTACCCTGTGAAATTCTCTGCCTCATCAGGTTAGAGGGTGCCTGACTGTGGAGAGCTTTAAAGCAGCTCTAAAAACATATTTATTTTCACTGGCCTTCTTAGCTGATTAATATTTGACTGTTTTTTAAATTAAGGAATTTTATTGCTGAATTTTATTTGTTTTTAATCTTTGTAAAAGCACTTTGATACTTGTTGAATTGCGCTTACTATAAATAAAGATTTATTATTGTTACGTATTCTTGGGACTTGGCTATCTCTTGAGTTAAATTGTCATCTTGCAAGTGGGTTTCTAGTGGTAGAAAGAGTTGCCTTTCCTCTTCCGTTGTTCTATTTTAATTGTAACTAAGTCTTTTAGTAGTGAAAAGGGCTTAAGATCTTTTTATTATACCTCCTTGTTTACATGCATATTTTTTCGTGAGCATAACATGATGAAAATGGCTGGTTTAGCCTATAGGCTGTCCCCTCTGCCATTATCGCTGTTTCAGTTTTCAAGGTCAGATCAATTTGTTTACTATAATACAATTTCAATGCAATATTTCCCTTGCTCACTAGAGGACAGTGTTTATAAAACTTAGTTACTCTCACAGTAAGTGGTTTGTTTTCAGGCCAGAGGTATTTTTCCTCCTTTTCAAGTATGAGCTTGTTCTGTCTTCAGAGAAAGTAAAAAAAAAAAACATAATAATTATTTTCTACAATAATGCAAACATTCTGGATCCTGCAGCTTTAGCACTATGTTTAACCAATGCAATGAGAATGCATCAGTCATTTGAAGGATGAAGTTGTACTATGACATTTCAAAATTATCAAAAATTCAAAAACTCATATTTGGAAAGTGTTTAAAATGTCAGAATAAATACAAATGAATATTTCTCTGATTCATATCAGTCTGGCAATGAATCCCAAATTTGTTGCAACCCTAAACTGGAACCTTCAATCAAAATGCTTTTCTTTTAATTGGCAGTAAATTCTACACATTATCATGACTTGTATATGCTATGGTTCATGCTATAAGGCTGCCGAAGGACCCATATGACCTGCCCCCTCCCTATTCTTGGTAGCAGAATTGTGTACAACCATCCAGATATAATTATCCAATTATAGTTAAAACTTAATTTACTTAATTTGTGTTATAGCTCAATTTTATATCTAAAAAGCTGTTCCATAGCCAGACCACCATTTGTGTAAATAAGTATTATCTTGTCTCAATCCTAAAATTACTTAGCATTTATTGTTTATTGTGAGCTCTGATCTGGTATATCCCATCCTTGAAATTTAGTTTCATGATGTTTATAAGTGCTTGGTCTCTAGTGATCTCATATCGTAGCAACATCCTCCCCCCCCTTATTTTTCTGGTTTTAAGGATCATTAAGCTCAAGCTGTTTAATCTCACATGGTAGGGCAACATGACCAGTCCATAAAACAGCCATGTAGCTCTCTGTATTCTTTCTACCGTTTTGTATATAGTGCTCAGAATTGTGTACCAATGTCCAGGAAGGGTTTCATGCTTGATACATAGGGCATATCACCTGTCTGCTTCAACTGTTTATGTTCCACCTCAAAGGAGAACTACAGTCTAAATTTAAAACAAATGTTGTGGAGAGTGTTTGGTTTGAAGATGTAGTTCTAGTGTATTCTTTCCTTTGACTGTTGTTAGGATTTATTTTTTCTAAATTTACCTACTTGTTTTCTGGCCTCTGGGGATCCCCATGATACTATCTTTTATTACCTTTCCTTTTCCAACTAGGCCTTCTGTCCTATATGACAGTGATATATCAGGGACCATTGATTCAGTGAGTTCTGATTTAGTGTTCTGGTTACAGCAGTAGAACTGTTCTTTTAAGTGCCTCTCTTTATCCAATAAGCACTAATGAATGCTACATTCACAGTTAGGCAAACATTGGACTGCTAATGACAGGGTTGATCTTTAACAAAACAGCTAGAGTCTTTACCAATGAAAGCATATATGCCCTGGGGTGATTTGTTTGCTTTTTTATGGTTGTGTATTGCACAATGAAAAGAAAACTTTAAAAACAAAACATTCACTGCTGCTGACTAGACCCAGACATGTACCTAGGAAAAAAAGTTTGAATAAAAAATATTGATTTATTTGAGGTATGAACGACAGGCTTTTAACAGCAAAGTACTGCTACAGAACAGTAAGTCAGCACTCAATGAATCTATAGTCTCCTATGCATCATGGTCACATTGTACAGTATGCATTGTAGAAAAAGGAAAAGCAACAAAAGATGCAGTCGTGGAGATCTCCAGGAGCTATAAAGCAAGTAGGCAAATTTAGAAAAGAATCCTAACAGTGAACAAAGGAAGAGACACACTAGGGCTTCACACACAAATCAAAACACTCTGCACAATGTACAGTTTTGTAAATTTTGACTGTAGCTCTCATTTATCCTACTGCTATAATCTCTGTAATATGTTGTTTCCTAGCATCTACTGTATTGAATTGATAGTTACTGTATTGTCCTGATGTTAAATGTAATTTGCCCAGCTTGGACAATTTTGAAAAAGGACTCTTGAGCTCAAAGGTCTTTCACACACAATAAATAAATAAAATAAATAAGTAAAAAAGCTGTTAAATTCTTCCAGCTATAGAAACAACCTCCTCCATTTGTTGATTAAGATCTTTAGATACTATAATAGTTAAGTCATTTCCCTCCTTTGTTACTTTTAGTTTAGTTCCCTGTAAATGGCATTCCACCCCCCTGTTTCTTGGCCCTACATGCATTACTGTGCATTCTTCTTTACTGAATTTCATTCCCAAGTTTCTGCTCATTTAGAAATGTTAGTCAATATCTCCTGTAACATCAAACAATGTTCATTATTGCAGTTTCTGTATCTCAGTGTTGTATCATCACCACATTTTTCAATTCAGCTGCTAATACCACGATGCATTCCTGTATAAAGGGATATTTTTTGTGAGGTTGCATTGTTCATGTGAAAAAGGATCCCCTCATACAAAAAAGATAAGAATGTGAAAGAAAACTAAGTCCAAATATATATTTTTTGTATAAAGGGATCCTTTTTCATCAGGTTGTGTTATTCATACAATTAAGGATCCCTTCATAGGAAAAAAGAATTTGTACTTAGTTTTCTTTTCAGATTCTTTTCACATATGAAGGGATGCTTTTTCATGACGTTGTGTCATTCATACAAAAAAGGATCCTTCATATGAAAAAAGAATCTGAAAAAAATAAGTTTAAATTATTTTTTCATATGAAGCAAACTTTTCTCATATGGCCCATTTCCTTTTATGTATGGCCATACGAAACAAGAAATTCAAGTCATGAACAATTATAAAAATGAATAAAAAACACATTTCTGGGTCATTTTTGCAAACAGTAACTCCAGAATCAGCATGGCAGGGTCCTGAGTAGACATATACATGGGTTGGTATCTCTGCAGGATCTCATTTTTATGGGGTTTAATTAAAATTGTTTTTTTTAAAAGGAAACAGGATGGTGGCCAAACAAAAAATACTTTTTTTCTCATGAAAAATATTTACCCCCACCCCATGAAAAGGATCTTTTCATATGGACCAAATTATTTTTGTTCCAAGCAGCTATCCAAAAACTATAGTGAGCATGCTCAAAACTGAAATTTCAGATTCTTTTTTCTTTTTCAATTTTCTGTTTTTGACTCCTCCATTGCCACAGCCAAGCCACTCCCTCAGGGTCCTTCAATGTACCTATGGCTTGGCGTACTACCAGATTGAACCACAGGCATCCTGCTTCCATGCTGCCTTGGCTTACCCCTGATGGGGAAGAAGACAGAAACTCCCCCTTGCAACTCCCCCTACCTGCTTTATGTCTTCATCTGGTAGTGCCAGGGTGTCCAGGTTCAGTTCATGGAGCTCAGTACTGGAGGCCATCATCACGCTGACTGTGGGGCTTTTCTTCAATTTCTCTCCCATCCGCAGAGGACATTGGTGAGCTGAGAGGTTCAAGTAGCATAGGCATGCAAAGTGTGCTGCTTCAGATCTCTGTCCACATCCTCCCCTACCACATTATCTCCCTGAGCTTCACCACCACCCATGGTCACCTACATGGCAGGATTGCAGCATGGATGGTAATCCACCCTCCCTGGAGGATAGCAGTCCTGAGGACAATCAATTTCCCTCCTCTGGCAGGCCCCAGACAATCCAAGTCTGCTCTCAAACCAGGACTGCCAGTGCCATGAGCTGTAGTGCTACCACTGTGTTGATGGGCCAGCCCACAAGAAATTTCAAATTCATAAAGCTTTGGAATGAATTAATAATTTTTTCACTGTACCAGCAAAAGGCACCACTGTGGCCCATGCCCTCTCTACTCTGAAAAGCTCAGAGCAAAATTCCAAACTGTCTGGGTGCTAGATGATAATAAAAAAAAAGCAAAATCCACAGATTTTTTTTACTTTTTTCAGTATCAGTATTTCAGAATCTTCACATCCAACCAGAACAAAACTTGGAAACTCAGGAGATCTTGCCCCTGAGAATGCAAATGAAAAATGTAGTACTAATCCAATGAATAGTTGTGAAGCTACTAAAGTGCAAAGTTTGGGGTTTAACATAGAAATACCAACTCAGCCCTAACTATCGTGGTGCTACTGAACCACTATTACATACATACATACATACAAACATATACATAAAAATATTTATGAAATACAAAATCACGCATGCCCCCATAATGCAAAGCATCATGGACTGCATATGCAAATCACCACAGAATATTGTGCTCGTTCAACTTTAAGCAAAAATGCATGGTGCCGAAAGGCCTCTCACACAGTTTGCAAAGGGTGCCAACAGAAGACATAGACACATGTTTCATCCTACCAGGACTCATTAATATGCCTTGTCTGTTTGACATCCCAATGGAATGAGCCAGCTACCCTAAGATGGTCTATCTGGGTAATGTTGTGGTGAACCCCATTAAAACAAAAAACAAGTTAAAAGACAAAGCACCTCTGTGCTCAAGCACTGAGGCAATGGTTACCCCAAAGGGCATTGGCTGGGAAGCCAAGTTTCAAAGAAATACAAAATCACACATGCCCCCATAATTCAAAGCATCATGTACTGCATATGCAAATCACCACAGAATATTATGCTGGTTCAACTTTAAGCAAAAATGCATGGTGCCAAAAGGCCTCTCACACAGTTTGCAAAGGGTGCCAACAGAAAATATAGACACTTGTTTCATCCTACCAGGACTCATCAGTATGCCTTTTCTGTTTGACATCCCAGTAGAATGAATCAGCTACCCTAAGATGATCTATCTGGGTTATGTTGTGGTGAACTCATTCCACTGGGATGTCAAACAGACAAGGCATACTGATGGTAGGGGTGGTAGAGGTGGGAACCCTGGGGGTAGGGTCTTAGGGTTGGAAACCTTAACACCTCATTTCCCTGCTTTTGTCAATGTGGTATTCACCCTAACTGATGCATTAATGAAGTATTTTGCAAAGAATGTTATTATATATATATATATATATATATATATATATATATATATATGCTTTTTTGTGGTCTTGTCCCTTCCCTCCTGAAGGGAGCTCTGCCCTGTCCACATGCTATCCCCACATGCCCAGGTTACACCCCTGGGTGGGACCACCAGGTGGGCACCCTCTTCCTATGGTCCTTAGTATCATGCCCTGGTTTACCCCCAGGTTGGAGCCACAGGAGCAGGACCCCCGGCAGACACTGTTGGCAGTGGGGATGGTGATGGAACTGGACATTATGCTTGGGGGCTGGAATTTTGTAACTTGTGGCAGTACACGGGGGCAGGGACATGCAATGATGTCCTTTTTTTTTTTAAATTTGAACTTTTATTATGAAATGCCAAACATCCAAAGTCAAGCACATGACAAGAAACATTTTACACCTTCATAACAATTGAATTAATGACTGAAACAGGTATATTATATCTACTGTCTCCCCATTCCCCACCCTCCACCCTTCCCTCCTATCAACCTAACCCCACCCCTAAAAAAAACAAAAAAACAACCCCAAAACCCTCCTCCCACTCCCCCTCCAAATCCCTGAAGGAAGATCTGCTCACCCACGGTCCGTACCTAAACTACCTTACCGATTACCAGCTATCTGGGGAAGGTATAACGTGTAAAAACGGCTCCATATCTTCTCGTGTAGATGAAGCCGGTTTGCCCTTCCCGCCTCAAGTTTCCCCATATTCAAATTAAACAACATTTCTTGTAACCATTCCAGATAAGTGATCGAGGTGTCTATCATCCAATGTCTCAAAACTACCTTTTTAAGCGAGCATGAAATTAGGGCCATATAATATCTACAGTCCTTAAATTTAATTTCAGAATAATCCCCTATCAAGCAGATCTCCGGGGTAAAAAACTGGTCAATACCCAACAATGGATCCACTCTCTGCTTGATTTGCATCCACAACTGCTTTATCGATGGGCAGTCCCAAAAATATGATATAAATCTCCAACTCTTTATGGCACCGGAAACAGTTTTGGTCAGACCTACGACCTACCTTATATAACTTGGAGGGGTCCAAACATGTTATTCAGGAAGTGAATTGCATCACTCTCAACCTATCTTGCTTGACATATCTGTACATATGACTCAGATACGAACCCACTTCTCTCTTGATCCCCATACAACCAGTCCAATATCTAGGTATATGCTCAATACCAACAAGAGTTTGGTCAAGTAATAAATTATATATTCTGGAAACCGCATGTGGTTCCCATACCACCTGATCTAACAACTCGAACCAGCTGCCATTTATATCCTCAACCCTAAGTTTAGTCCTCACCTGCGCCAACAAGTGGGTTATCTGAAATAACTTAAACACTTGCTTACGGTCTATATTATGCCTATCTAAAATCTCTTCTATTGGCAGGACCCGATCCTCCTCGATGAAATCCTCTATCCGTAATCCCTTGAGCTGTGGGAGCCAATCTGCAAGTATGATTTTCCCTCCAATCTTCAAGTTAGGGTTATGACAAATCGGTTGATGCTTATCTCTGTCTGGGACAAACCCAATTTGCACATAGTTGCCAATGAATCATAGAAATTTTACTATTGGGGTGACAAGCAACTTAGAAGGCAATGTCTTAGAGTAGCATAAAGCAGTGCTACCGGATCTATTCCACTCTCCTAATTACCTCTATTTCCATCCTAACCCATGAGGGAACATAGGGCAAGGAATCAAGCTTAGTTATGGGTGTTAACCATCTTAAGTACTTACTTAAATTACTAGCCCAATAAAATAAGCCAAAATGTGGAAGTCTCAGCCCCGCTTTCTCCCTAGGGGCAGCCAACTTGCAATAAGCCCTACAGGGCGTTTTCCCATTCCAAATAAAGTCTGAGATAGACAAATGCAAGTCTTTAAACCATTTTAAAGGCAACATTACATTGAGCATGTTAGTGGATAAAAATCCTGGGGAGGATGTTCATTTTAACTATGCTAATCCTACCCCAGAGAGAGAGCAGCACCTAGCCCACCTATTTAAATCCTGCTTAATGGTATTCCTAGTGGCATCAAATTGAGCTCACTAATTTCGAATCGGATCTAGCCAAGTAAATACCCAAATATTTCAAAGAGTACGGGGTCCATTGCATACCCATTTCCGACACGTCTGACTTGTGCATTTGCAAGTTAAGCGGGAAAATTTGAGTTTTCCCCACATTAATCTTGTAATTAGAAAGTCTGCCATATTCCTCAATGATATCCAGTACGGCCGGAAATGAATAACAAGGTTGGGTCACATGTAACAAAATATCATCAGCATATGCTGAAAGTTTTAGGTCCTGTGACCCAATCCTGACACCATAACCCTGGGATCCAATCTAATTTTAGTAAGGAGGCTCTAGATACAAATTAAATAA
This sequence comes from Neoceratodus forsteri, assembly GCA_016271365.2. Taxonomy (NCBI): domain Eukaryota; kingdom Metazoa; phylum Chordata; order Ceratodontiformes; family Ceratodontidae; genus Neoceratodus; species Neoceratodus forsteri. The sequence continues at coordinate 228,966,787 of CM028129.1, read as the reverse complement.
AAGGCGATAGGGGGACAACCTTGTCTAGTCCCAGAATAGAGGGAAAACAGGCTGAGAAAACCTTTACAATATATTGTGGCTCTGGGATCCCTATATAAAGCAAACACATATTTAATAAATTGAGACGGAAACCAAATTTCTCCATGGCAATAAACAGGAACCCCCAGTCCACTCTGTCAAAAAGCCTTCTCTGCATCCACTGACATCAATCCACATGGAATTTTACAGTCTTTGGATACAGAGAAGATATGAGACAACTTACTCAGGTGATCCGAGGCCAATCTGCCCTTCATAAATCCAACTTGATCATGATGGATTAAACTGGGCATGACCTTGGATAACTGAGTTGCTAAAATCTTCGCCAAGATCTTAATATCACAATTAATCAGGGAGATGGGCCGGTAACTCATAACTTTATCTAACAACTTCCCCTCTTTCGGGATAAGTACAATCAGGGCTTTAAATAAGTGACCGTCTATGGTGTCAGAAGTAAGAATACTCTGAAATAGTCTTTGTAAGCCAGGACATAACAGGTTGGCGAAGCATTTATAAAAATTCGAGGAAAAGCCGTCTGGTCCCGGTGCCTTATCGTTTGCCAAAGTTTTAATTGCATCCAAAATTTCCACTTCAGAGATGGGAAGCGAGAGCTCCCTCTTCTGAACATCGATTACTTGGGGCAAGTTACAGGCAGATAAGTAGTCCTCCACCTCCTTCTTGCTAGGTCTAGGGACCATGGGACTATATAGGGTCTTGTAATAACTCTCAAATTCCCCTACAATTTCAGTTGGTGATGTTTTAACAAATCCGTCTACCCGAGACGTAATACTCTGAACTATCCTGGACGCCTCCAAAGCCCTCAGCTGCATTGCCAATAACCTCCCCGACTTCTCACCTTGTCCCAAATACAGCGCCTTAGTCTTATTAAGTGCATATTCTGCCTTCTCGCCTATTATGCCTTCATATTCATGACGCAGTTTAATCAATGACTCCCTGGTTTCATCAGAGGTGTCCCTGAGAGAACCTTCTCTATATTTCTAATTTGTACCAACAAATGCCTAGCCCTTTCTTCCTCTTCTTCTTCCTTGCCACACCTGATTGTATAAACTCTCCCTTAACACACTTAAGGCGGACCACAATATATCTCCCTGGTGCCCAAGAAATTTTCCTCCTCATACTGTTTAATTCGACTACCAATATAATCCCTTATATCCGCAGAGTGAAGCAATTGATTGTTTAACTTCCAGATAGCCTGCCTGGGAGTATTAGGGACCAGTGTTGAGGAGCAGGAACCATGGCATGGTCTGAAAAATCTCGGACAATACTACTATGCTCCAGGCGGAAAGCAATTCACGGCTCACCAAAATAATCGATCCGAGATCTGGACTTATGAACCTCTGACACAAATGTATATTCCTTACATGAGGGTATAAGACCCTCCATGGATCACTTAAACCAAACTATCGGACAGGTCCTAATAGCTCTCTGTGCAGGAGAGAGACCCTGATTTCGTTTACTATCCTTATCTAAGTCCGAGTGAATGGAAGATTCAATCACCCCCAACACTATTGGGAGGTGGTGGAATGGATTCAAAACATTTAATAAATCTGTGAAAAACCCAGGAGTATCTGCATTGGGCCCATAAATACTACCAATTACTAATCTTGTTTGATTCAAAAGCCCAACCACAAAAATGTACCGGCCTTCCGGGTCCACTATTTTATTCTCACATATAAAAGCCAGACTCCTGTGAATTAAAAGCGCCACCCCCCTTCCAGTTGTGCTGCTTCCAGCCCCATATACCTGCCCAACAAACAGACACCTAAGCATATTTAATTCCTTCACAAGTAAGTGTGTTTCTTGTAAACATATTATCTGCCCTCTTTGTAACTGTAGATGCTTTAATATTTTATATCTCTTTTTTTGTCTGACCCCTTAACATTCCACGTAATGAAATCAAAAGACTCCCATCCACTAAATAGTCATCATAGAACCATCGAACCACTCTCTCAATCACTCCATATCCAATCCGTCCAACCCCACTGGGTGAGCAGATCTTCCAAACCCCTCCCCCAACCCCTAGACACAATCCCCTACTAACACTCCCTCCAAACCTTCCCAATCATAACAGAAACCCCTTCCACTTCCAACACCAAACATCAATATATAGAAAACCCCAGGCCACCCACCCCAACCCCTCCCCAACACCTCCCACCTCCCACCCTCCTCCCCTCCCTACACCCACTTGGCCCATGACATCTATAGCTCCACAAGCTCCGAACCTACCCCTCCAGCCTCCCCACACCTATAATACCATCAAAAAAATCCTAGCCCACTTCAACCAGTTCTCTTAAAAGCCCTTTAAATATCTATATAGATCTCCTCCAAGAGAGAAAAACAGATAAAATAAACTAACTCATAAGGCACAATCCGGTGTAGAACCTGTCACTCCCAAATCAACCAACTACTAGCAGTACCCCAGCGACCTTCTCGGAGCGCAGAAGCTGCCATGTTCTCCCCCAAGCAATGAATTAAAAAGAATCCATAACAATTGAGCTTCAGTGCACTCAACACCACTGAAATATTAATAATAAAAAGAAAAATATGCTAAGTGCATAGGGGGATCCCCCTAAAAGACGTGCAAGCCCAACATAGCACCCTGAGCTCAAGTCATTTAACCAGAAGTTGCAGGAAATGTAAAAAATAGCTGCCATGAAAATAAAAGTATAAAGAAACAGATAGTCAAATAGTCGAGGATCCTTTGAGCAACCACATTCGGACCGGAGCCCTGAGCTGTGATAAAATGTCCATCCAACTGCGCAGATAACACACTGCATACCAGATATCACTGAGGGGGCCTTGAAAAGGCAGAAAACCACAAAAGTAAAGAACCATCTGCCATTTAAGAGCTTGGGGTCTTGGCGACTAAAAAGCACTGTCCATAGTAATAGTCACAATAATGCCATAATTAGGATTCCTTCAAGAGCCCGCTATCCCTTGAGTGATCTATCCTCCCTCGCAGCATGTATCCAACTAATCTCTCCATCTCAGGGGCTCCATTATTTATCTGCCTTACAAACGCCCCCAAAGGGCCCAAAATCCATGAGACTCCTCTATAATGCTGCCAACCACTTCGAGCTTAAATCTTACTCCTCATGCTTCTATTGGCCGAAAGAGAGCAGACGAAATTATGACGAACAGAGATAACTAGTTAAAGAACCCAGGCCTCCAATAAAAGATGCCCCTCTAATCCAGTGCCTCTTATCACTTCACGGGCTACTCCATATTCGATTGAAGCCCCTGTTATTGTCTGAAGAGCTCCGGGAGGGCTGCAGACAGTCCTTTCCGCGCTGCTTCGGCATCTTCAAAGGTAGACCATTGCCCGGAGAGGAATACTTGCAATCTAGCCGGGTATAGCATTCTGAATCGAATACCCGCAGGTATTAGCTTTGAAATCATTGTGTGATACTCCACCCTTCTCTGGCGGACTGTCAAGGGCAAGTCTTGTGTAATTCTCACCGGAGCCCCTTCCACTTAACCTCCTTCAGTTCCTTTACTTTGTTTAGAGACAGACTGCCTCCCTGATAGTTAAGGCGCGCATCATGGTGCGCGGGGGAACCAGATGGAGGGGCCGCCCGTAGTGCCCGATCGCCCGCTGTACTATAATTTATTACCAAGGGCGGCCTACGATCTCTCTAAGAAACTGCTGCACAAACTGAATTGAATCCATTCCCTCCGCTCGCTCAGGAAGGCCAATAATGACAATATTATTCCTTCTACTCCATCCCTCTAGGTCTTCAATCTTTGTTTCCATTCTACTTAGCTTCTGTCTCAGACTTACAATTTCTAGCTCTTGTTTATCAAACTTTTTTTCGAGAGATGCGACCCTCACCTCCGTATCCCCCGTGCGACGTGATAAATCCTCCAGAGCTATAGTCACGGCTTTAAGTTCTTCAGTCACAGCACAAAGCTCTGTGCAGAAAGGTTTGAACTCTGCAAGAAATTGTGCCAGTGTCAAAGGTTCATTCTCTTGGCTCGTACACTCGCTGTCAGGGCCTGCAGCCACCATAGACACCCTCGGTTTCTTCGGCAAAGTCTTTACTGGAGATACGGGCGGGGTGTGTTTGGGCGTACTTTTCCGCATTTCCACCTCCATTAACACCCAATCTTGTACTGAAAACTTCCAGGAATGTTACAAACATCTGCTGGGATGAACTGAAGTCGCTGGCTTTTCAGAATCTGAATAAAATTAGTTTTTAGAGAGGTAGGAGGCTGGAGCCGTCGGGTCAGGCTGCATTCACAGAGCTAGCATCATGTGACTCCCATGCAATGATGTCCTGCATTTGCCCTGCCCTACAGGTAATGACTCTGACACAGTGGGACCCCCAAGCCTCCACCAGAGGTCCATTGTGTGTCAGACACTCTAACCTCTGCCCCCCTGGAGAAGGAGAACAGTCTCTAGGATGCTCAATCCTTCTCTCCCCGGCTGGTCCTCTGACTTCTCAAGTCTGTTTCTGAACTCAGATTGTCAGCATCGCAAAAGGACGCCCTGCCTCTGCACCGGCAGGCCAGCCTATATATATGTTTTTATCTTAGGGACACATTTATTTTGAAGTTCTAGGATTTGTTTTTCAGGCTAGTCAAATTACTCAGTGATATCCATTCTGGAATTCTACCTGCTAATAAAAAAATCTACCAATTCCTTCCTAACTGATTTTCAGTTGGATTTGTTCTCTATGTAATTTTCTGTCAGTCCCAAATTCAGATATTGTAACCCTACACATATATCAAAAAGTGCTTTACTGTGATAACTGCTTAACATGTACAGCTTCCAGTATAGAAGACTGAGGGGAGACATGTGTCTCTATTTAGAGCTTTAAGTGACTCTATCAATAGCAATGAACTAGGAATCACTATTACTGATAATAGAGTCAGTAATAGAAGACACTCTAGGCAATTATACTTGGCCAAATAGAATACTCTGAGGAGAAGATATTGGTTTAGCCATAGGGTTGTTTCAACGTAGAATCACCTTCCAGCCAAGGTAGTAGAAAGCCCAAATATAGACTCTTTCAAAATAAACTTAGACTCAGCAATCGGGGACAATGTTAAATTCCATATTAATTAATATTTCTGGCAAGCACCACAGACGCAATGTTCATATTAGCTTGAAGTACCTATGATGATACCTATGATGAACTTCCCCAAGTGCGTTTGTGACACTTCACAGCCAGAGTTTTAAAAGATTCTTTGATCAGTATGACATCACATGTTGCCCAGAAGAGATTACAAGTTGTGTTATAAATATACTGCATTTATGAATCAAGTTATCCATTTCAAAAGCTCCAAGGATGTATTAAATTTCATACACATGCATTGAATTGTGAACAATGGACACCACATTATATTCAACACAAGTTAGATCAGTTGCCAAGGCTGCAACCAAATAAATAATTTCTTTGCAGATAAAGCTGTGATTGATCTCTTGGCAGACATAGTCAAACAGGCTTGGTATAATGCATATACCCATTGGATTGCATTTAAACAATAGATGCCTTAGGCTGTTCTCACTGCCTGCCTTTACAAAGGAAGTACTTTTATTTTGTTAATATTATTGAACATCTGTATCTGTAGTCTGGGATGGAAGGCAGGATGTGTATTGTAGTTGGCAGGCCTCTGAACCATAGGTTCAGTTCTGGTGGTGTCTTCCATGAAGCCTGATCAGTTTGCTGATGTCAGCTATCATTCGCCAGGTACAGCATTTCAGGGTTACTCAGAAAGAGTTCAGAGTCCAATTGCTATCAGTTCAGTTGGTCTTCAGTATGGTTCTGTCTCTGCTGGCAATTCATGGCAGTGTCCAACAGTCCTGTGTTCTTGTTCAGCACAATTCTCATACATGCTGTTCTCAATGAACAGCCAGGAGTCATTCTGTTTCTGGTTTCCAGAACAGAAGCTTTCTTCTTTGGTGTTAAAGAGAGCAACCCTAGACAAAGTCTTCTGTGTTTACTGTGATAATTCCAGCTAACTTTTTATTTTTCGTAAGATGGCTTCATGCCTTTTGTCTCTGAACACTCCAGACATGTGGGCCACTTTGAATTATGGTGAGGCCCTTGCATCCTAGAATGTCTTTATCTGATCTAGTCACATCTCACAGTGGTACATGGTACTACGGAAAAACTCAAGTCAATAAACTAAGTCAGATCTGCCTGCAGATTGTCCTTGGATATTAACTAGGTCCTTTCCTAAATATGTAAGAATGTACATTGTTATGTGTTAGAGACTGAGTTTCTCTCATGTGGCCTGTCCATATAATATCCACTTTTAAAAAAATGGTTAGCCCAAGTCCATTTGCATGTTTGCATAGGAATTATTTAATCATAACTTAAAATATTCAGTGGCCTACACAGCCAGTATGATGTAATGCTTGTGCATCTGTGTTACATGGTTTTGGCCATTTGTGCTGTCTATCACCCTGTAGGGGTATCAAAGGCAAGGAACCCTCGAAGAGGGTTTCACCCCTAGAGGTGCCATGGGACGATTCCCTTGGCTAAAGGTACCCTAGCAAGCATCTCAAGGAGAGAGGCGATGCTGCTGAAGGAGGAGGGGAGGATGGTGGGGCAAAGAAAAAGTGCTTGCGAGACAGGCTCAGAGGAACTGCTTATGTAGCACAGGAACAGGGAGTGTCTGCCCTGCATGTCCATTGAACCACAGGCAGAGCCTTCCAATTCAATGGACTACACAGCCAGTATGAAGCAATGCTTGTGCAACTGTGTTACTTGGTTTTGGCCATTTGCACTTTCTATTCCAGAGGAATTACCACCCTGTAGGGGTACCACGGCAAGGAACCCTCAAAGAGGGTTCCACCCCAAGAGGTGCTGTGGGATGATTCCCTTGGCTAAAGGTAACGTAGGAAGCATCACCAAAAGAAAAGTAGTAGTACCAAAGCATGTTAGAAATCAGTAGCTGTGAGGCATAGTAGCAGATTAGGCATCAGGCAGCTTGATAACATAATGAGATGGGCAGGTTAACAATGACATGAGTATGATGAGTTGTGCTGGAGATTGAGGGGACCTCCCAAGGAGAGAGGGAATGGCAAGTACAGACACCATCCACCTCCATCTAACAGCAGAACCTACCTAAAGGAACTAGGGAACACTAACTGCAGCTAACTACTGTTTATGACCTGAGGCACAGAGGAAAGAAAGAAAAAAAAACCTTTGAGGAGGAAATCTCTGGGGATCCAAGGCCTAGGTCGCCTTCCATCCAGGATTGGGATGTTTTGTTTAGTGACTACTCTGCTGCTGCAATTTAGAAACCCAATTAAAGGGGGGTGGAAAACATTTCAATTTGGAGGAAAGCTCTCGCTCGATCCCTCTAATGGGAATGCCGTGAAAGGTTGCAAGAGTGCTCTACAACATTGGGGCCAACCAAGGTGAGAGGAGGAGATCAACGACTGCTGAGGCACTCACCTGACCTACCCACCATAAAAACAAGCCAGGTGAACCAGATGCAGTCATAGGGAGAATGTAGTGAAGGTGCCTTGCTAGTAGAATACTAGAGCCAAAGGAGATTGCTGTAACCACCCTTCATGGCCAGTATTAAATTCCACACCAGGAGCTGCCGTTGAGTCTCAAATGGCTAAAGCCAGGCCCAGAGTGACAACATTCCCAGCTATGGGCCAGGTGAGAAGGACCCCACCCCAAGTCAGGTATGCTGAAGATGCAAACTTCATAGGTGCAGAGTGAGACCACCAGCTGCAGGGAGGCCCTGCACCATGGAATGGTTATAGCTGGCATGCCCCAGAAAATAATTGAGGAGGAGCTGAATGAAGCAAGCGTTGAGTGGCGGGACCCTCACGTAGATCAGATATGGTAGTAGCGAGTGTTGAGCAAATGAATTGTGTTAGCAATGAGTGGACCTGCACATAAGTCAGTAAGCAGAGTAAGCAAATGGTTGGACCTGCACGGAGGTCGAAGGAGCAACAAATATGAATAACGGGGCAAGCCAGCCAGGCCATCAAGGAAGCCAATGAAAGGTGACAAAATACTCAGAGGATTTTAGTAGCGGAAGCAGGATCTGAACATGAGTCAGTATGCCACATGGGGCAACAGCTCCTCAAAAACACCTCCAGTCCCCCACCATAGAAAAAACAAGAAGCGATGGGAAGGCACCGTGACCCACATGCAGATATTAAAACTAGTTTAAAGCATCAGCGGTAGCTTTGCTGACCTCCAGAGAATAATAGCAGTGTGCAAACATAATAGAGCAGCATCAGTATTGAGTAATTATGAGTTATAGGGGTAGCAATTCGAATGAACATAGACTGTAGGAAGGCAACACTCTGAAAGCAGCAAATTGGCTAGGCAGTGCAGTGAAAACAGCAACAATGAGGTACATGGTATAAGTTCAGGAAGCAGGATCGAGCTGCATGGTTTAGGGTTCAAAGTAAGCCTGAACCAGGTGAAAACAATTAAGGTGCATAGCATGGAGAGCAGCAGCAGGGAAGCAGCTTGAGCTGAAACACACGGACAATGATTGCAGTTGCAATGTGAGTAAATGGGAACAAGTAGCATGAGCTCTGGATTAGCAAAATACAAGGAGTTTAAAAACAGAAGCCCCCAAAAGAAAGCAAAACAAAAGACACAAACACAGAAGAACAGAGGACAAGCAACACAAAGAAACACACAGCTGAAGGCAAACAATACAAACCAAATGCAGGAGAACAGACAACTGAAGTCCAGCAGAAACAAGCAGATCCAAAACACAGCAAGGTGGGGGGGGCAGGCCTCAGCAGGCTGCAAAGGACAGACCAACAGAGCCTCAGGCTGCAAAGAAAAAGTGCTTGAGAGAGAGGCTCAGAGGAACTGCTTATGTAGCACAGGAATGTGGAGTGGCTGGCTGCTTGTCCATTGAACCACAGGCATAACCTTTCAAATATACAATTGTGATAAACCTCCTACCAACACCCCAGCCAGCACACCTCTTGCCGCTGCAGACCCCCACCCTGGTTCACCCATACAGTGTCTTGCACCAACACTCAGCTCTCTGTAAAGATGACATACCCTTGGGTGTATGGCTAGCTGGCAAGCATGGAGGACACTTGCTAAGACAGATCCCTGGGTGGTGGCACTTAAAGTTAATGTTGCAGCTTAAAAAGTAAATCTGGGTTGGCCAACTGACGATATTCAGGTCCTTTAGGCGGATGGCTTCAATAAAATCCAAAAATCGTCAAGCTAAATTACAATTCAGAGCCAGAACATAGAACATTAGAGGTAAACCGAGTTTCAGTTTATCTGGACCTTCCTCTCCTCGTGCTGGCACTGAAAGTGTACAGTTTGATTGCAAAGCTATGGAGCTTACAAAATTTCTGACAGGGGTGCCTGAAACATTTGACAGATGCAGAGGGATATCAAAGCAGAATTTCACAATTTGAACACACAATTTACACATCTACAGACTGTGGTTACCACCCTCACTGAGACTATGGCCACCCATACATCACAAATATGTCAGCTAGAAAGAAGAGTCAGCGATCTGGAGGATACCTATGCTGGAGCCTCAGCTGAATACAATAGCTTGATAACTACCATCAGGGAGCTAAGGAAAAGACTGGATGACCAGGAGAATCGCTCTCAATTATCAAATATACATATCATAGGCTTGCCAGAGGGGATGGAAGGCCAAAATCCTAATGTGGGCCTGCATACATGGTTAACAAAACAGCTAGAATTACCACAGGAAGCTGGGGAATATGAGATTGAACGTGCTCATTGGGTGGGCCATCCTCCGAAACCTGGAGATCGTCTTTGACATTGCCTCATTAAATACCTAAGGTTTAGGGATAAGGACACAGTACTGCAGAAGGCCAGGGAGAAGGGTCCCTTGAAAGTGGACAATTCCTCAGTCTATGTATATCAAGATTATAGTTGAGAGCTGCAAATACAGAGACAAAAATGTAATCCAGTGAAGAATAAACTGTACAGAATGGGTTGGAAATTTTCTCTGGCGTACCCTGCTCGGTTACGTGTGGACAGACCCGGACAGAATCCACGTTTTTTCTCATGTCACTAGCTCACAGAAAAATGGCTAGAGGAAGAGGAGACCAGGAGAGAATGAGAAGACCAAAACTAATGAGCTAAGTAGTTCTGAATCTTATAAATATGTCAGGTCTTTGGTGCAGCTGCTTACAGCAGCTATGGCTTAGTGCGTGCATATCTCCTGGGGATCTTATTTCTGCTTTGGCCTAATACTCCAGGTTTTGTTTTGGTGGGTTGCACCTTTGGTGTTGGGAGGTAAAATCTAGGATGAGGAGGCCTGCAGCATGGTAATCCCGACCAGGTCAGGGGACTCGGGTAACAATGGGGGAAGGCCTACTATTATTTACATCTGCTTATCTAGTAGAGGAATAATTGGGTACTCTAAGGGCAGTGAATTTGAATGAAGTACATGGTGGGATTCATGAGCACTGAAATGTAGAATATTGGTTTGGCAGACACAAGGAATTGGTGTAGTGGATCATTAAGAACTTCATCGGGAATGCGTGGTCCTAATGAGAAATTTTTAACCCAATTTAGTAGGGTTCAGTTATTTCTTGCACATCTGCCTCACCCGACCATGCTTGGGGGTAAGGGTAACAGTGGAATTGAGTTGCTGGGCAAGCAGAATTATGAATGTGGTTTCTATTACTTCCTACCCTGGAGTAACACACTAATTGGGGTCCAGAGGGACTAAGGGAGAATCGAACAGGATCATATTTATGACTTGGCCATGAACTGCTATGCTCTCTCCATAATCATTGGAGAGAAATATTTGTAAGAGACCTTAGTTTGACATTTAAAGTTCCATAATAATGTTGACCAATTTGTACAACAGTTTTCCTGCATATATTGTTTAATTATTGGCACTTGCTGCCACCCCTCCTTTTATAACATCTTTATGGCTAGCAGTAGGGGCAGGGTAGGATTAACCTGCCTAATGTTTGTAATGAGAATGTTGGTGGGGTTTTCTGTTTTCCCACAAGGGAGGCCTCAGTCTCACTTGTTTAGTACCACAGGGGTGGGGGAGGTGGCTTGGGGAATAGGGGAGGGGGAAATGAAGGTTAAACGTGGCTGGAGCTATCTGTCCTTTTTACTTGTGAAAGAAGGGGTGGAGGCAGGTTGTGGGCACCTAATAATGCTACCAAGGGTGCAAACTGACCTGCAGCCTTCTTTAAGGGCATTAATCATGGTTCAAGCTGATTGGTGTTTGTTGATAGCTTTTAAGGTGGGATATAAGGGGTGGCTATTGGGGGAAGGGAGGTGGTTGGAAAATTTGGGGAAAAGAGTGTGGGGGCCTTCTGGATACATGTCAGTATGTCACAATGTGTTAGATTGATGTTTAATGATGGGGATGATTTTTGTTATAGTTCATGGAACGTTAATGGTCTTAAATCTATAGTGAAGCGTAACAGAGTCATGACAGAAATTCAAAGGTGAAAGGGGCAATTGGTCTTACTGCAGGAGACCCACTTTTCAGTATCGAAAGCTCAGAAAATGGCTGAATTCATGGGAAGTGCATGGGTTTCCTTGGCTTTTTCTGCTAAAGCACGAGGGGTATCTATATGGATACCAAGGGGCTCCCCAATTCAGATCCGAGAACAAATAATAGACCCCATGGGCAGATACATGCTGGTAAAGGTAGAAATCCCAGAAGGCAGTAAGCTGTTGGTTGGCTCTGTCTACGCCCCGAATGTGGACAACCCTGTTTTTTTTTTCAAAAATTAGCCCTAGATATGTCAAATTGGGAGGGGCCCCTGGATATTGGGGGGAGACTATAATTGCGTCCTTGATATGATACTGGATAGATCTAACACTGCCCCGGTTCTTAAGTCACAAAATGCAAAAGTTTTAGAAATAATACAGAGTGATTACAACTTGTTAGATGCTTGGAGACATGTATACCCGTTGGGTCGGGAATACAGTTTTTATTCCCATGCACATCGGTTTTATGCCCGTATTGATAGATTGTTAATCTCGAGTAATCTGATACTTGGGGTGGGGGATGCAGGGTATTTGTCTATTCTAGTTTCTGATCATGCACTCCACTATGTGACACTTAAGGGCATGGGGCTTGATGTGGGAACCTGGTCCTGGAAATTACATCTGTTGCTGCTAAAAATCAAGATTATGTGAAGTTTATGGAAGCTGCAATACAGGAATTTTGACATTTAACCAGAAGAGGATACCTCACATTCCATGCACTGGGAGGCCTTGAAGGCATACATAAGAGGTCAGACAATCACGTTTGCAACATGAGTTAAATGTGCTGCCACAAGGAACTGGATCTCATCAGGGATAAAATTGAGAGGGAAGAAGGCCCATATGCTTAACCCTAATGCTGCTCTGTATAATTTGGTACAAAAGTTAAAATGGGAATTTATCTCCTTATCTGGTGCCTAGCTGGAGCGAAATATCCTTCTGTCGAATACCATGCAATACTTTGATGGGGATAGAGCTGGGAAATATTTGGCCTGGCAACTTAAAAGGAAAGAAGCAATCAAAACAATTACTCAAATCCAGAATAATCAGGGAGTTATGGTGAATGGAGCTGCAGATATTGGTGATGCCTTTGGCAACTAGTATAAAAAACTATATACTTCTGAATGTACCCCTAAACAAGAGGACTATGATCGATTTTTTGCAGGAGTCCCACTAAACAGGTTTAAGAAGAATGACATCATGCAGTTGGAAGCCTCTCTAACAGTACAAGAAATTAAGGATGCCCTTAGAGTGTTGAGAGTGGTAAAGCACCTGGACCAGATGGTTTACCGATCGATTTTTATAAAGTTTTTGAGGGATATATCTTAACATCAATGTTTGATGCCCTAGAGGAAGGTCTACAATGGGGAGAGCTGCCCCCTCCACATGATCTGCCATAATAACTGTGCTGCCCAAAGCGGGCAAGGACCCTGCTCTGTGTTCTTTGTATAGACCCATTTCATTGCTTACAACTGATCATAAAATTCTACCCAAAGCTATGGCTTCTAGATTGGATGGGTGTCTCCCCTCGGTGATACACAAAGACCAGTCTGGGTTTGTAAAAGGCCAGATGGGTAAACATAATAGTCAATGTACACTGAATATTGTTTATAAATGGGCACACACCAAAAGATCTCACAGAGCGACGATGGTAGCCACTGATGCCGAGAAGGCTTTTGATCATGTGGAGTGGAGGTGTCTATTTTACACCTTGGAATGCTTTGGAATGGGACCAAATTTTAGATCATGGGTACAGGCACTATATCAGGGACCAGCTGCTAAGGTAAACACAGGAGGAGTTTTATTTAATTCTTTTCGACTGAGTAGAGGTACAAGGCAAGGCTGTCCACTATCTTCTTTATTGTATGTCTTATCTCTGGAACCCCTAGGGGCAGTCCTGAGAGCTCACTCAGGTATTAAGGGAATGCGGGGGGGGGGGCATAAAAAGCAATGTATGCTGATGATCAGTTATTATTTCTACTGAGCCTGAAGAAGACTTACTGGCTTTACATGAAATTATGCGCCGCTTTGGGGCCATATCAGGTCATACAGTTAATTGGACAAAAAGTGATCTAATGCCAATAGGCACCCAGTATCGAGCACAATTAGTTTCTCATTTGGGGGGCTGCAGATGGTCTCAACTTTGAAATATTTGGGTGTAAGAATTTTGGCTAATGTAGAGAATTTGTATAAACTAAATGTGAAATCATTCCTAAACACTATATCTGAAGACTGTATGAGATGGTCGGCACTACCCATCTCTTTGTTAGGCAGGGTGGGGGTTATTAAGATGTCAATTTTGCTTAGATTATTATACCTCTACCAATCTCTGCCCATTAAGATCCCAAAACTGCCAGCCCGGTGACACTGAGGGTTGAGTCACTGGACCCACACCTCACGCCCGCGGCAACCAGGTCGGGAGCAGTCAGAAGTCGCTGGGGTCAGGGGGGAAGAGATAGAGCATCCAGAGGACTGCTCTCTCTTCCCGGGGGAGGGTGTGGGAGATGCTCGTCCATGGAGCGACCTCTGGTGGTGGCTGGAGGTTTGCCGACTGAGCAGCACAGTGAATGCCAGGGGTGGGCAGAGCTACAGCACTACATTGCCTCACTGGCTGTGCTCTGGGGGAATGGGAAAAAAGAAAGAAATACCCCAATCCTTGGGATAGATGAATGTGCCTCGACCTTCACAGCCCACACTCCCAAATCCGGGCCATCTCCTCACTCCTGCCGGGCTCGTGTGTGCTGGGCACTTTTCCCTATAAGATAATGTGCCCTGGGTGGATAGGGCAGCCCTACCTCTGGAGGATTCAGACCCGGAGATGGTGCTTCGCTGCAAGAGGGGGAGGGGAGAGGAGTGGTCACAGCGGGAGGTAGAGGCTAGGAGCTCCGAGGTTGCTGGAAGGAGTTCTCCAGGGTTGGAGATAAATAGTCTAAAAAAAAAAAGATCCCAAAAACTCATTTCAAATGCTTAGACTCCATACAACACAAAGTTATGTGGAAACAGGGCCGGGCAAAAATCCAGAGGAACTTGTTATATAAGAGGCCTAGTGAGGGAGGAGTAGAGCTTCCAAATTTTAGATTTTACTATTGGGCTGCTCAACTTGCATATATTCTCACTGGTGATTTGTTCTCTGAATGCTCGTGGATTGGGTTGGAGGAGGATATGTTAAATGGTAATTTCAGAAATGACCTGTTGGCTGGTAGCATTGGAGGGAGGGGAGAGATAAGCCCTAGTAATCCCTTCACGGCCACTACTAAGGAAATATGGAAACTGGCTCATAGGAGAATAGGTTTCAAAGGGGATAACTCACCTACTACTAGTATACTCAGTTTCATGAGACAAGGGGATAGGTATTCTATTAAGATGTTGCAGAGATTGTGGGTATGGCGCAGGAAGGGGCTTATGGCAATTACCCAATTGTATGATGGAGGGGTACTAAAAGTTTTACTCAGATATGTTCTCAATGGAATATTCCAAAAGGTGATTTTTTTATATACCTAAGGGTCAGACATAGGTGCGGAAACAAATTAACAACTGGGAATAAGTGGATCGATCCATCCCCCTTTGAAGAAGAAGTATTGAACCCACAACCTGTGGGCAAACCATTATCTATGTATTATCAATTGCTAACTAGCTCAGACCTTCATCAAACTATCTCTAGTGTGGAGAAATGGAGTGCAGATCTGTCCCTCCCTATAAATCCAAAAATGTGGGCTTCAGCATGCTCTTATTATATGAATTGCTCTAGCAGCAATAAACTGCGCCAGATACAACTCTTTTTTTACATAGGGCGTATGTAACCCCTATATGACTGAATAAGATAGATGGGTCTAGGCCACCCATGTGCCCCAAATGCTTGTTAGATGAGGCTGATTTTCTTCACCTGGCACTCACTTGCCAAAGAGTGGCTCCTTTTTGGCACCAGGTCCATAACATTATGTCCCAAGTTTTGGGATACTCCCCTTGTAAGTCCCCATTGGAGCTAATGCTGGGAGCATACCCCACCCACCCACACAAACCATAAAATAAAAAAAAAAACTTTAGTCCATAGCACTGATAAATGCCAGAAGAACAATAGCTCAAACATGGATGTCAGACAGGAGCCCTTCAATTGCACAATGAGTACTAAATGTGAAATCTTGTATGTTGTTGGAGAGAGCTCAACTGAGCACACTGGGTAGGAAGGAGCACTTTGATAGCATTTGGGAACCTTGGATAACAGCGGTGGAGGAGGGTATTGTTCCAGATTAACTAGTAAAGAAAAGGGTCAAGGTGTATGAATATGATATGGTGATTGTTAAAGTAATATTGATGACAGCAATAGTTATGATGGGTAGGGGATGTGATAAGTTACAATCAGGCCTCATCCCCCAGTGGGATGGAGCTGAATTTTAGCAAGTCAATGGCTCTAAATGCTTATCCATTGTTTCATTCATAAGATATGTGAGACCATGTATGTATCCATGTATTTACTTATAATCATGCTGTATCACTATCTCACTGCTATTAATACAATGTACCTGTAAAAACAATCTGAATGTACTGAAGGCATTACCAAACTCACAATAAAAAGATTTAACAGAAAAAAAAGATGACATACCCCATACACTGGATGCTTTGAGCTCAGTCACCAGTTCCCAGTTTCAACCAGGGCAGAGTGCTTAAACCCTGGGGGGGGGAGGGGTGTCTTATCAAGCTTTACACAAATCACTTGGTGTGTCAGGAAGGATTCTCTTTCTCAAATTACTTAAAATATGTTAGTGTGGCCCTTCAAAATCATGACTACCTCAGAGGTTCACAACAATGCACTTTTTTTTCTACTACATTCATTAAAATGCATCACCAATCAGTCTCTTATGATACATAAAAGGCTACTTTACTTACACAATATATTAAGCACGGCACAAATTAAAACAAATGTGCTTACAGGGGAAAACAAGCAAAAGAAAAAACAAGCATTTGTCAATGCCGAATGTTGTCGCGCTGGCATTGGCAGTGGGAGTGGCGGAGCTAGAGATGCATAGTGCTGTGATTTTGTGAATGTGTCTCAAAAGGTGATTTTGCACAGCGAGCACGCTATTGTGCACCACAGCTGCGGAAACACGTTTTGGGCAGGCTGCGAAAAATGGCAGCTGGACTGTTGATAAGAGATGTGCAAATGCCAGTGGTGAAAATGTGGCATGAAAATATTGCAGATTGATGAAGTTACAGGGTGCATGGAAACTTCAGTAGTGCAAGCTTGCAACACAGTCATTGTATATTGAGTTTGACACCAAATTTTCAACAAAGCATTTTAGGACCTCTGCTCATGAATAGTGTCACCGTCATTTCCTCAAACTGTCCTGAAAACTGATTTCACACAGTGGCCGTGCAATTCTGTGCTGGACATGTGAAAACACATTTCAGGCAGCTGCAGTGTTCATAAGGAGGTATGGAAAAATGCCAATGATGAACAGCTGGAGTGAAAGTATTACAAATTCATAAAGTCATGAGCGTGCATGCAAACTGTACAATGTACACTCATAAAACACATTTCAGCAAGGATGTGAAAAATGACAGCTGTACAATTCACAAGAAGGTGTAGTAAAATGCCAATGTTGAGAATCTGGCGTGAAAATATTGTGAATGCGCTAACTTACGAGTGTGCATTGCACAGTTGCTATGCACCTCATAACACAATCATTTTATGGAGTATTGTCACCAAATTTTCAACACAGGCATTTTAGTACCTCTGCTCATGAACAGTATCACTGTCATTTTTGTAATGTGTCCCGAACACTGATTTCACACAGCGACAACACTATTCTGCGCCGGAAGTGTGAAAACATATTTCGGCCAGGATGTGAAAAATTACAGCTGTACAGTTCACAAGAAGGTGTGGTAAAATGCCAATGTTGAGAATCTGGCATGAAAATAGTACAAATGCACTAACGTACAAGCATGCATTGTGCAGTTGCTACGCACGCTCATAAAACAGTCATTTTATGGAGTATTGTCACCAAATTTTCAACACAGGCATTTTAAGACCTCTGCTCATGAACAGCATCACTGTCATTTTCATAATGTGTCCCGAACACTGATTTCACGCCACAACTGCGCTATTCTGTGGTGGAAGTGCAAAACACATTTCAGCCAGGATGTGAAAAATGACCACTGTATGGTTCACAAGAAGGTGTGGTAAAATGGCAATGTTGAGAATCTGGCATGAAAATATTGTGAATTCACTAACTTATGAGTGTGCGTTGCGCAGTTGCTACGGACGTGTGTAAAACAGTCATGTTTTGGATTTTCCCCCAAATTTGCAACATAGGGTTTTTGAGAGCCCCCCTCATGAACAGTGGCACTGTCATTTTATTGCGCGGTCCCAAAAAGTGATTCCGCGTAGTGACTGTGAAATTGCCTTTCAGGACCGAATAACACCATAACAGTGCACGAATTCATGAGAAGGGGTCCCAAAACCCCCATGTTGAAAATTTGGGGCCAAAATTCACAAAAATGCCTGAGATATGCAGCAAAGTTGAAAAAAACCCTATTTATTCCATTATGCAGCTTACCAGCATTTCCTCAGTTAGCGGTTGGCTTTGAAGAGTGCAGGCGTGTTCCTGGTCCACGAAGATCATCACGCAGGACTCGGAGTAAGTATGGGGTGAGGGGTGTGGGGAGGCAGGATGCACAGAGGGTGGATGCGGGTGGGGAGGAAGGCACGGAGACTACGAGGACCGTTTTTGTTTTACAAGTTAAAAGAAAAAAAACATTGTGGGACAGTTTTTTGCAGGAGTATTTGGCACACTGGGTGGGCTCCCAGCATGCCACCTAACTGTTTAGGGGGTGTCTGTAGCTGACGAGTTGGGCACCCTCATCGCAAACAACACGGGGAATTTATGCCGACAGGGATTGGGCACCCCCGTTGGCACACAAAGAAGGGTGGGGAGGGTGTAGAGCTGAGGGGGATTGGACACCCCCTTGGCATTAAACAATTAGGGGGGTTATTTCCGCCAATGGGCTCTCCCATAGGCACACAAGGAAAGGGAGGGTGGGGTAAGAGCTTAGGGGGATTGGGCACCCCCCTCAGCATATCACAAATGGGAAGGGATGCTTTATGCCAAAGGGGAGTGGGCTCTCCTGTCGGCACATTCACAGAGGGCAGTGGCAGCTGACAGGGGGATTGGGCACCCCTGAAGTCGGCAGTTCGACAGCCAACGTGCCACCATGTACATAATGGCGGCGAGCATGGCAAGAAAAGGATCGCTGCGTCTGATGAGCTTTGCTCAGATTGCAATGGACCTTTTCTTAGATGTGCTCACCACATTATGTATGCACGGTGTGGCGCCGGCATGCAGGCTGATTGGGGAATGCGGGATGCACCTACTGGTGCGCGCCCTGCATTCGCCCAACAGTGACTGCGCCTCCAAAGCTGCACTGTCCCACGATGTTGGCTGCACAAGCATGCCAGCATAAAAAGATGAGTGTAAGGAAATGCAAAACTTAGCTTTCCTCATACTGGGTACTAACCTAGGCAGAAAACACAAATTATATATTTTAGAACATTATCACACAGACAAATCCTCTGCATTTTGGATTTTCTGAAGACATCAGAGTTCTACCCCACTGTCTCACACACACACACACACACACACACACATGCACACACACACACACAGCCAGCCTATACAGTTATAGACTAAGCACCATCTCCCTGTCCTGAACTGAAGCCTCCTTTTGAACCCAGTACTAGCTATGTTTCACTAAACATCTGTTTCTGCAATCATGTAGATTCACAGCTTCTAACAAACCAAAACACTTTTTTTGTTTGCATTTAGTAAGCAAACTAAGATGGTCAGAACATGTGCTTGTAATCAGAATCCTCCAACTGTGTTCTCACAGTTAGGCAGTTCTACATGTAAAAAAAAAATCAGTACACTCAGGTATCCCAGAATTTACTAAGCATTTTGCTGAACAGTTGTTCATTCTCCTTGGTATCCATGTCTCTGTGGTGTGCTGGCTGAAACAAACTTTACTTTCTTAAAATAACAACAAGCAAAAAGCATTTTTACCTCTTTGTATTCCATAAATACACTACACTCAGAGTGCTAGCTCTGATTAATTAATAATAATAAAATATTTTTTATCTTAACCTAATTTTCCTACAATGTGCCCTCAGACTGAGGGGGCCAGAGAAGGGGAAATATCAGAAAGCATTTCTTCACATAAAGGGTGCTCCACATGTGTAGTAGCATATCTGGTGCGGCAGTGGAAGCTGGAGCTGTCCAAGCTGTCAAGGCAGACCTAGAGATGTGTGAAACTGGGAGGAAATCACTTTGTGAAGTACTTCACAAAGTTCCCATGACTTCATCTCACTGGGGGACAAACATTGCAGAGTTTTGCACCTGGTGAACTGACCACTTTCACCGAGAAAAGCTATGCATAGTGGCATTTTGCCTGCAAAACTGTTGGTGAAATGCATAGATTTCAAACAGCTAATCAGGTGTTAATACTATCAGAGAATAACCTCCTTCATTCATTGTATGCAGGACACAGAGACTGAGCACCTTCACTCCACAGCAGGATGGTATGCATTTTTACAGGTTTTTGTCGGCATCCTTTATACTTTGGAGGCTTGGGAGAAGAGGGATGTTGGATGCTAGTAGATGGGAAGGAATGGGTTTGATTGACGAATTCTGGGGTATTTACTGGGTGGGATAGGTAGGTGGTTAGATTATATGATTTTCAATGAGTGGGGGGATACAATTTTTATTATAATGCTCATCAATTAAACTTTGCTGTGACTGTGGGGGGGGAGAATGCTCGTAGTGGAAGGATGAGGGGACATGATTTCTAAAGGTCTAGCTGGTTTGTGAGGGTGGGAGACAAGTGTGCACAATTGAGATGCATTGTCTTTAAAAAAAAGAGAGTTTTAATGAAAAAGGAACTTTGCCATGCAAAGTTGAGAGAAATCATGAAAACTCTGCCCCACTTCGCATAGTGTGAAGTTCCTTACTTCACACCAGTATTGCCAGTGGATTAAAAATTAGCTGCATATCCAACCAGTGCTAGACATGAAGGACAATAGCACTGTGGGCTACACAGCCTGAGTAGGGATGACATTTGGGCTGTTAATCTTGGATGCATGCCAGTACTCAGACTGGGGTACAGCCAATGTCATTTGGCAGGTGGAACAGATAAGATGCACCCTAAATCATTGAAGACACCACATTACTAACTTACTATAACAGGGGTATTTATTTATATTTGCTGACTGGTTGATGAGGACCTGGAAACAGTTCTTATTTTCCACTGCATCCTGGGTGCATTTTATCACACAGTATGCAAGTGGGGGGCTGTGGGATCCAAACCCAGGTCTCCAGATTTGCAGCTCAGAGCCTTAAGCCACTGTGCTATACTGCCTCCACCCTCAACTATCCTATCGCATGCTCATTATGTTATCCTGAGCAGGTATCTTAACCTCCCTTTGGTTAATCTCTCTCTCTCTCTCTCTCTCTTTCCAGTCTATCTGGTTAATGATTTATGGTTTAATTATGTATTGCAACCACCATGTTGGTGGTGGTTCATACAATTTGAAAGAAAGAGAAACCACGTTCAAAACAACATACAAATGCAGATGCACTATACATTGCAGCATTCAATTACTACAAAACAAATAAAGAGCAACCACAACCTCACTCCACAGACAGACCCCTAAATGTCCACACCAGCAGAGAGTTAATAGTCACTGCAGTTCAGCAGTAATGAGCCAATGAACCTGGAGAATGTTTACTTGAGGCTCCCACAGATAACATTCCTTGGGGGCTGTACTGTACCTCTAGTTACACCCGTTCAGTGCCAGTCTGCCTCTGCTCCTGTTTATCCAGACTGCTCACCCTCAGTTCAGAAAAGAAATCTGGGGAGATGGGCATTTCTCAAATGACAAGGTGCTGTTCAAAGCTCCCTATGCAGCTAGCAACATAATAACATAGTAATGCAAGAAGGGAAGGGACTCTAGATTCATCAAGTCCATCTCCCTGCTTTATAACAAAGTATTCAATGCAAGCATTTACTGATTCATAAGGATTCCCTATACACTCTACTGCACTGTGCAGGGTACCATTGATTCCCCTGGTCATATCTCTCAACCTCTTGCCTCATAAATCAGGGACAAGGCTTAAAAAATCAGGGACAAAGACTCCAAATGAGGGACACATCTTGCAAATTGGTACTATTCACTCAGAAAGCTGGTAGAATAAAAGGATTCGTGTTAAGATGCATTTTCTGAAGAAGAACAAGTCTGTAACTTTAATGTTTGACATTATTTTGTGCTTTTAATCCCCATTGTTCTGTCACAAAAACACAAATTTTACGAGGGACAGAGGAAAATTTTGAGGCAAAATCAGGGACTTCCCTGAAAATCAGGTGCAGTTGAAAGGTATACCCCTGGTAAGGAAGCAAAAATGTATCCAGGATTACAGTACCTTGAAGACCTGTGATTTCACAGTACACTGTTTCACAAGTTCACACCCTCTTGGAGAAAACATTTATCCTAATGTTAATTCTGAAATTACCACCTTTGAACTTCAAGGCATGTTCCTGCATACTGCTGGAGGGAGGACACACATCAGACATCTTTATTTGTTCAATCTCCTCGATACCCTTGAATTTGAAGACTTAGATCATGTAATCTGTCTGCCTACTTTTCTCCAGGATGAACATATTGGGGGCCGCTAGCTGCTCCTCATAGCTTTTGTGTGCATATCCCTGATTATATTGGTGACCCTACATTGTGCCCTCTCGACTGCTTTAATATTCATATTGTATTGTGCAGCCCAGTACTGCCCACACCATTCCAGCTGGGACCAAAACCAGTGCCTTGCAAAGTGGTAGGATAACTTTCCTTGCCCTTCTGGTTACCCCACCTCCCACCTTGATGCTCCCAAGCATTCTGCTGGCCCTAGCAGCCCAGAGGTACACCATGTAGTACATCTATCCAGTCAGAGTAGTGCTCAACCACCACCATCACCTCTGCTTCCTTCCACCAAACCAGTTAACAATCTGCCTTGGATATATTTCATGTATAGCACACTAATGGCAGCATCATTCTTTCTTCTCTCTCGTGCAGATTGCATAGCACTTTAAGATATCATTTTATGAAAGACACTATATAAAATTACATCTGTCCCCTTTCCTTCCTTTCCTCCCTTCCCATTCCGCTCTCCCTCCTCCCCCTTGCTTCTCCCTTCCCCCTCCTGTCCTCTCCACTCCTCTCTTCCCCTCCTCCCCTTCCCTTCTCCCTTTTCCCCTCCTCTCTCCTCTCCTCTCCTCTCCTCTCCTCTCCTTTCCTTTCCTTTCCTTTCTTGCTAATTGGCATCTAATGGACTCCTCTCCTTTCCTTTCTTTTCCTTTCCTGCTAACTGACATCTAGTGGATAACATTATAAGGCTGTTTAAGACACAGTACACTGCATATTAAAGGCCTCCAATGCCATAAGTTTAGTATAAAAAATACTACAAAAGGTATGAATAATTTAATTTATGTTTTGCATACCTACACCCCACCCATACTTTATTACATTTAAAATGTTTCATTAAACATGATCTCTGCTACTTAGCCTTCACTCACTTTGGCTACTTTTCTACAAGTTACATGGGAATCCACTCCAGAGTCATAATAACTGGTTGCTGTAGAAGTGATTATGATGTCAGACACAAGCAGAGGATTATAATGCCACCTACAGAGCAGCAGACAGAGCAAATGAAGACCAAGTGATAGTGTTATCATGCAGCTGTCCTTAGTAATAAGGAAGAGGGAAAGGTAAATCTAGGAAATATGTGAACTGGAAATTACTTTCTTTCTAAATATTATATTTTTGAAGTTTTCCCTATGACGTCAGATGATGTTTATACTATAAAATGAAAAATCATTTTGTATAGTTATTATGTCAGTAGAACAGCCATTATAAATAATGTCTAATTTATACTATGAGTTAATATCAGCTGGGTGTTTTTTTTTATCTTTATACACCTTTTTCTCACATTTTCTTTTTCCTTTTTACAGCAAATTAAAAAGGAAGTCAGGAGTCACGTGATGGCAGCCTAGACGGAGACAGTCTCCTCCCGGAGCTCCACTCTCAATCTCCCGATTTTGGCTTTTTATAGCGGTATTTGCGCACCAAAACCCGTCCTAGCTAGCTGAAGTGTGTGTGGATTTTCCTCCGGCACTAACGTCTGTCGATTTGATGGAAGTTTATATGAAGAAAAGCGTTCCCTCCTTGGACACCCGGAGAAAGAAGGCCGCTAAAGCGGGCCAAGCAGCAGGCAGCTAGCGTTCTCGATGGCCACACCAGAAGCTGCCTTGTCGGAAGCCAGGTTTCTGAGATCATGCAACCCTCCAGACAGCTATCACGTCAATCTCTGAGGATCTACAGGATATTAAAGGCGCAGTGGATGCACTATCTAGAAGGGTTGGGGATTCGGAGGCTAAGATCAGGTCAATGGAGAAGAAACAAGAAAGGAGCGAGGCCGAGTTAATCAACATAAAGCGCAGAATGAAGAAATTAGAAGACAAGCTGGAGGATTTGGAAGGCCGCAGTAGAAGGAATAATCTGATAATTATCGGGTTGCCAGAAAAGGAAGAAGGGAGTGTCATAATTACTTTCTTACAGAAATTTTGCTGTAAAATAGCTGGCGCTCCTCCTGGGGGGGGGGGGAGTATGTTATTGAGAGAGCCCACCGAGCACTGCGCCCGCCGCCCACCCAGGGCCAGCCACCCAGGCCAATAATTTTGAAATTCTTGAATGATCTGGACAAGCAACACGTCTTTTCTAAAGCGAGGGAAGCAAAAGAGCTGACATGGGAGGGCAAGAAGATACGCATTGCTCAGGACTTGCCCCACTCGGTGAGAGTTCGAAGACAGGAGCTGCACCCGATTTTATCTAAATTAGTGGTGGCTTCTAAACCATTCAGGGTCAAGTACCCCGCCATATTGATGATAAAGCACGAGGATAAATGGTTGTCATTGAATCCCTCTGCAAGCTACACAAAAGCTGAAGGTCATTTTCCCAGATCTCTACAAATGACTAGTGTTAGGAGGATCCTCGACTGGGGACTGCAAGTGGTGATATAATTGTTTAAATCGAGGGTCCAGAAGGCAATTTTTGATACGTGGGCAGATCGATCTGTGAGAAGTAACAGGGGAATATTGGCTTAGAAACTTGGAGGTGATTAGTAGTCCTGTGACAATCGACCCTTGCTGGCGGTCTTAGATTATGCAGAATAGAACAGGGCTGTCTACAATCGAAATTCTAGAAGTGGATGGAGTTGATCCAAGTTGTTTATCTTTACATGGACACTGGTCTGCACAGTTTCTGGCACTCCGATGTATACAAGCCCCCTTGTCTTGGGTCACCGGATTTATGTCGAGAGGTGAATTGGATTCGTATCGCTTCAGGATGTGGACCTGCTTGCTTTCTGAGGATGGACTTATTTATGATGATGCATCGTGTAGCAGCTACTTTGCCCTTGGGGAGGGTGCATCTTGGATGTTCTGGTATCGGCAGTCGAAAGAGTGATGGCCCTATGATTCTGATTAACTGACACTGTGCTGACTGAATGGAGAATTACGGGGCTCTATGTTGGTCTCTCTAGTAGAGCCTGAGTATCGAGATTACCAATGTGCATCAGACTTGTTTTCAAGAACTAAATATGAAGGATTTCCTTCCCCCTCCCCCTTTTTTTCTCTTTACATATAGGAATCAGTGGATATTCGGGTTATTAATTTTAGCACTGGCTTATTAATACTGCCCTAGTTGAGGATAGCTGATGACTCAAACTGCTTTTGGTAATGGTCAGCTCAAGCCTATTGGGGCGAACATCTACATAGTTAGGACTAAGATCTTTCAATAAGGTTTGTCTGTTGCTATAGGGTAGTCTTTTGCAGAAGCATTGGGGGCTCCGGGGGTGGGGTTGAGTAGTTTGGGCCACTTGGAAGTGAATCACATGGTGTTGAATACTTAGGAGGGCAGTTTTTTGGAACTGGGGTATGTGTGTGGTATTGGGGCAGGGGGGTTTTAGTTGGGCGATATTGGTATTTGGGGGTGGAAGGGCTGTGGGTCAGAAAGAGTCAGTTGGACTCCAGGGTGTGAGGGTGGGGTTCCAAGGTTACACATCGCCAGGATTTGTTAAGGATTCCTTAAGTCAGGGGGTTTGTATATACCTAAAGAGTGCTGTAGCACAATCTACTGAAATATTTTTTCTGCATTTATGTCTGAGTTTAATGGTTGGGCATAATGAGCAACTCATATAAGTTTATTAGCTGGAATGTCAAAGGAGCCAAGGATAGGGTTAAGAGACAAATTATATTAAGTCACCTACGTCAATTGGGAGCACAAATTGTCTTTCTTCAAGAGACGCATCTAAAGAGAAGTGACATACATTACTTCAGAAGGGCATGGGTAGGGCAAGTTTTCAGGGCAGGGACATCCACGAATAGGGAAGGGGTTGCTATCCTTATAGCAAGGAATACTCCTTTTAAATTGGTGGAAGAGTTTTGGGACCCGGAAGGTCGATACATTATTACACATGGCCTGCTAGAGTCACACCGGATATTATTGGGCTCAATATATGGCCCCAATTGCGATTCCCCAGCCTTTTTCATGAGATTACTAAACATGGTAGTATCCAATCCTGAGAAGCTTACGGTATTAGGGGGACTGGAATTTAGTTCTTCAAAATGATCTGGATAGATCATGTAAAGAGAAGCGGGTCTAAGCGCCAGCGCAAGAGAGCTGAAGGATCTCATAGTAGTAAGGCCGCCCTGGTTGATGTTTGGCGTGTAATTAACCCTATGACACGGCAATACACCTTTTTCTCCGTCCTACACAAGACATATTCACGAATAGATTATATCTTAGTTAGTTCATTTGCAATGCCTGGGGTAACACAGGCCGATATATCTGCCAGAGTAATATCTGATCATGCGTCGGTCAGTCTGGAATATCGGCTAGCGGTGGGGTGTAGGCGGTCTCCGCAATGGAGATTAAATTGTCAGATGCTGAAGGAGGAATCTTCGCTGAGGCACATTGTAGAATTCATCAAGGGCTTCCTGGAAAGTAATCAAGGCTCAGTGGTTCAAAAGGACCTAATCTGGGCTGCCTAAAAGTGCTCCTTGAGGGGAGAATTGATTAAAATGGCCTCTAATAAGAAACGTATGCAGAAGGCACAATTAGATTCCCTGCTAGCTTCGATTAGGATTGCAGAAAGTAATCTATCCCATGCCTCGACTTGAGGCAAATTGGGCAAGACTTCATCAGTTGCAGGCCCAATATTCTGGTCTAATATCACAGAAAGCAGAGCTGACCCTTTGAGGACTAGGCTTCAATATCTAGACATAGGGGAAGGCGGGAAATTACTCCGCATGCGCATCATCCATAGACTCAACCCATTTTATAGCTGGAATTCACAAGGGCATGGGGAGCAGGTTTGTCGGACCAGGGAAATGGTGAATGCCTTTGAGTCGTATTCCAGGTGTTATATGCGTCAGACCCAGAGTCAAAACCTTCTGTGGACGACATTAATCTATTTCTTAGGTCAGTGGTGCTGCCAAAAGTTACTGAGGAGAAAGCGGCCTCTCTGAGTGCCCCAATCTCGGTTCTAGAAATCCAGCAGGCCATTCAACAAATGCCTTTAGACAGGTCCCCTGGCCCAGATGGGTTCCCCAGTAATTTTTACAAGGCATGCCATCCGTTAATATCCCCAATTTTAAAGGAGGTTTTTCAGTATTGGTTTGATAATGGGTTATCAGATCCTAGCTTCCTAGAGGTGATGATTTCTTTAATCCTGAAACAGGGGAAGGACCCTCTCAGTATGGATAGTTATCGTCCTATCTCCCTTTTAAATATGGACATTAAAATCCTAGCAAAAATTTTAGCTAACAGGTTGTCCAAAGTTATGGACAAGCTGGTTAGTAGGGAACAAGTGGGCTTTATGATGGGGAGATTGCCCCAAGATCATATGAGGAAATTATTACACCTTATCACTACTGCTAAGGATGCCAAGACCCCAGCAATACTTATTTCATTAGATGCCGAAAAGGCATTCGATAGGGTATCCTGGGATTACTTATTTGCCACCCTGTCTGCCTTTGGTTTGCCGGGCGTGTTCCTGAGATGGGTTCAAATTTTATATTCCTTTCCCTCTGCCAGAGTAAAGCGCAACGGGATACTGTCACCGGTAGTAAAGCTAGAGCGAGGCGAGGCAAGGATGTCCCTTCCCTGCTACTATTCAACCTATACTTAGAGCCATTATTGCATAGATTGGCAGGAAACTTTTCTATTAAGGGTATACAGGTGGGGGAAGCCAGCTATATATACTCGGTATATGCAGATGATGTACTATTACATATTGAAGACCCAGAGACCTCGGTTCCAGCTATCTTGGCGGAAATTGATTCCTTTTCCAAAGTATCTTACTACAAGTTAAATCGCACAAAGATGAAGATTCTCCCCTTAAATAACAAAGTTACGAAGGCAGACTTGTCGTTGTTTGGCCTCTGTTGGGAGGCAAAGTCGCTTACGTACCTAGGAATAAATATTAGCACAGGACTGAATCACATGATCAAAAATAATCTGAGTAGTCTAGTTAAAACCATCATGGGGGATATGGATAGGTGGCGATTGCTCTCTCTGTCACTTTGGGGTAGGTTGAATATCATAAAAATGAATATTCTGCCTAGATTATTATACCCCCTGGGTATGTTGGGCGTACACCTTCCGAGGCGTGGTTTTCCAACTTACAGAGGCGTTTAACCTCTTTATATGGAGCGGAAAAGAGTTTGTAGGTCCTATACTAAATTGACAGCCGAAGTTAAAGGGAGGATTAGCTGCTCCCTCTTTTTTCTATATTATACCACGCAGCATGCAAGCAAGTTGGGTTATTGGAGTGAAAGGGTAGGCAATTGTCTTACTTACCTTTATGGGTTGACATAGCGCGAGTGTTGGCGAAGAGGGTGAACTGCTCTCTGCGGGCCCTGCTATATGTTTCTCCGTCGGCTATTCCTAAACCCTTGAAAAACAACCCTATGGGATGGTCATTAAAGGCCTTTCAGCAGTTGCAAAATCACCTTGCAGTTAAATGGTACCTATCTGCCAACCAACCTATTTTTGAAAATCCTCACATTAGGGTTGGGGGTACGACTTTGTCCACTGCATTTTGGCCCCAGATAAGTCACCTTAGAGTCTCAGACTTTTGGGTGAATGGGAGACCTCTGCCCTTTGATCAGTTGGTGAGGTCTTTCGGAGTTGCAGGTCAGGACCTGTTTAAGTGGCTACAAGTCAGTAAGGCCCTAACTTCTATTTTTTCTCAGATGACTCCAGTTGACCATGGGGACAGAGATATTGACACACTTTTTGCTATAGCCTCTCAACCGAGTCCAGTTTCTAAGATATACAAAATACTTCAGGAATGGGACTTTAGACTTCCCTCAGGGGTATGGTTTTACTGGACGAGGAGTTAGGAATACCTCATGTACCGGTCTCTGGAAGAAGCTGTGGCTCACAATGTATAAATACATAAAACAAGATAGACTGAGGATGGTACATTTTAATATAATGCATCATTTATACCTAACCCCATCCGATTACATGAAGTATGGGGCAAAGGATACATCCTTGTGGGAAGTGCAGGAAGGATGATGGTACTTTGTACCACATGGTATGGTCATGCTCTTCAACTGAGGCCTTCTGGCGGGCTATCAATAATTTCTTAGATCCTATCCTTGGCTTAACAAATATGTTCACCCTGAGGTATGTCTGATGAGCCTTTTTCCAGTAGGCACTTCTAAGATTAAAAAGGCCCAAATGTCATTTGTTTCAACTGTTGCGAAACTGACAATTTTAAGGCATTGGTCTAGCGATAAATCCCCCTCCTTGATGGAGTGGTACCGAGAGTGTATCCTGGCGTTACAATTAGAAAAGCATATTGCGCATATGCAAGGTAGACTGAAAACATATACATCGCTTTGGAGTTCTTTAGAAACGCTCCTTATGGCGTGGAAGCCTGGCGATCAGAATACCTCAGGGCTGATAAATTAGGGTCTGTTTATTTGTGTAGCCTTGGGAGGGTGGAGGAGGGAGGAAGTTTAATTTCTCAATTGAAAGAGGCGAGTTAACTATTGGTTGTATTATGTTGCTCCATTTAAGCTCTCAACTCTGTTTACCAGGTCATGTATGTATTGTGGTGCTGTTGTTGAAAACAATAAAGATGATTAATTACTAAAAAAAAAAAAATAAAAAGGAAGTCAGGGCACTCACCACCCAAAATGAAAAAGACACTAAGCTGAATATGCAATAGCTGTGAAAATGTTATTCTTGTACAAAATATGCCATATACAGTGATTAAAATACAACCCAAAGATCCCCAGATGGACCCTTTAATGTGTTTTATATTCAAGATGCATTCTCAAAGGTGCCTACCCACAATAGTAACATTAATTAAATTCTTTCTAAATATTATGTTTTTCAGCATGTTCCCTGGGAGCATCTGAGGCTGGTGAAAGGTATTGCATAAGGTTTACCATATTCAATTATGTTCTGTTTACTCTGTTTCAGTATACACCAATAAACTTATGCTGACAAGCCTGGAAAGTACTGTAGTGCGTCTGTAATTTACATACAGTGGAGTCAGCCACGATGCAATGCAATAACTTGCAGTAAGTGGCATGTCAAAAAATATTGCATGACAAAAGGGCTTATTTGTCACTGAATTACACTGATCCTTGCAGTATACTGTGGCATTTTTGTGATATACTTCAGCATTACTGCATTGCATCCTGCCTGGCACCACTGTATGTAGTGTTTGGGGTGACACAGTGTAACATGTGTTGTGATACAGGTACATAAAGAGAATATGCTGCATCCAACTGTTATAAACAGATTCTCAGAAATGCTGCAATCCTATTGGTTTCCTCATTCTTAGACCCTTACTGTGCATTAATTTATGCTACACTGTCATGTAGAACCTTACAACTGTGGTGCATACATTCTTTGAAAAAGTAGCAGCATTCTATCCATGCACTGCTGAATGACTCTTAAGATGCCTTCTGATATTCAGAACCAGCATTCTCAGGCAGATAGTAGAAGGACAACTTTATTAGAAGATCCCTCTCTCAATGAGGAACAGTTTCAAAAGATACACTTTTTACACTTTTAGTATAATAAGTTGTATAATAGCAGTGAGGCATTACCAGGGGTTAGATTAAAAGTTAACCACAGCTATGCACAATATGGCAATCAGCTACACCTGATATCATATCCTGTCCCTAGGAGGTGATTTACAGGCTGCCAATGTAATTACTGGTAATGTTGTTTAATTGTACTATACTTTCTTATAATGATTATCAAAGGAGATATTGAGTCCTATTTTACTTAAAAAATAACTATTATAAAAAGAAAGATGGTAATATTATATTGTATAGTTACAGTATGTCACCAAATGTAGTAAAATATAGTACCATTATAAATATTGTTCAGTTTACAATACAGCTATCAACTGGGAGTTTGTTTTATCTTTGTAACCTTGGCATTCAAAGTGGTCTTTGCATCTTATAACACAGTAGTCTGAAATAAATATAAGTACAGCCAATGAAAATAAGAAAATTTATGGTGCACAAACCTGTATAAGTAATGTATTTCAGTAATATAGTAGTAGAAAAAGCCCCCCAAAAAAGGAAGCAAAACAAAAGCAAACACAACCACAGCAGCAGGAGTAAGCAGAAACAAACAAACGAGATAGAAGGACATGTAGCTACCCTAGGCACCTACCTACTATGTCAGCGAGAGGCCTCTACCTGCATTTCAGTGGGGCAGCATGCTAACGGTAACACTAACCCTAACAGTAATACTAACACTGAGACTAATATAAACACTAACTAACACTAACTCAGGTTAACATTAACTCTAACTGATACCAATTAACTTACATGAACTAATGAACAGCAACTAACACTATGAAAACAGACCTAAATCAGACGTCCACAGCCCTGCTATGGGCTCCCACCTACAAATCAGCAGGATTTGATGTTACTACATATATTTCAGCAGAGCAATCATCCCTGATTATGCCACCACTTACTGTTTCATTGAGAAACTTCTGCCTATATTTCAGCAGAACCATCATCCCTGCCCAGGCACCCGCCTACTGTTTCATGAGAAATCACTGCCTACTTTCAGTGGAGCCATAACCCTGCCTAGGCACCCACCTACAGTACCATTTCGGGTGAGAAATCTCTGCCTACTTTCAGTGAAGCCAGAACCCTGCCTATGCCCACGCCTACCATTTCAGCAAGAAATCTCTGCCTACTTTTGGCAGAGTCATACCCATACCTAGGCACCCACCTACCATTTCAGCAGGGCATGAGGCTGCTATCTACATTTCAGTGGAGCACAGTACACTAAAAACTAAATGAGAATGAAGAACTAACATGCTAGCAATAACTCTAACACTAACACTAACTAAAACTAACTCATGCTAACAGTAACTCTAATACTAACTCACGTTAACACTAACACTAACTAACTACTGACACTAACTAATGAACACTAACTAACACTACAAACACTAATTTAAGTCAGAGGGGAAAGCAGTAGTAGGTGCTGGGAATTACTATTACCCACCCATTGGTGCATAGTGCCCTATGCCATTAACCGTTAGGTAATGTACCAAAAATAAATACGGGGGGCGGGGTATCCAACTTAAATAGACTGGAAATACTGTACGTATATCAACAGCAAAACTACCTGAAATGTATGAACAAACAAACAAAAAAAACAGTGTGGCACTTCAGTAAAAGTGCACGTCAATGAAAGTATCATTAAGTGGCAACTACGCAGATTATGGCCAGCACACGCTGGTCTGATAATTTACACAATCACCTGATACAGTAACATATGAACCTGAATAACGTGAATGAGGAGTAAATGGAATAGAGCAACATGACACTGCTAGAAGCAGCCAGGTTAATGAAAGACAAGTTATAGCTGCTTGTGGGGAGCCAGCACTGAGTGAGCAGGTATAAACAATTAAGGGGCATGTGCACAGGAACTGCAACAGCATGGAGACAGCAACCAGAACAAGAGTGCTCAGGTAACAATTACAGATAAAAAGGGATTGCTGAAAGTATGATAAAGAAAATGAGAGCCTGATTAACAATGCATCTGAACAGTACTATGCAAACAAAGGGGAATTAGAAAAACTAGAAAAGCTCAAACAGAAACAAACAAAGCAAACACAAGCACAGACTGGAGGAAGCAGAAACAAACAACTGAGAGAGAAGCATGAAGACTGCAGCCAGAGGCAAAAGCAAAATACAGACCTAGAAACAGGAGAAGCACAACCAAACATATACCTATGATACCTATGAATGACCTATCCTTCAAAAACTATAGTCAGGTGATCACAAAGAGAGCTAACAGAATACAGACTAGCATAATTAGACACATCTCAAGTAGAGAAAGATATGTTTTAGTGCCACTGCATGCATCACTTGTCAGGCTTCACTTGGAGTACTATGCTCAGTTCTAGGCATCGTACACAAAAGCAAAGACCAAGGTACTAGAGGGGTTGCAGAGAAGGGTAACAAGGATGATCAGGGAACTAAAAGGAATAGAATATGAGGAGAGGCTAGGCAAATTATTGATGTTTACACTAGAATACATGAGACTACAGGGTGATATGTGTCTTCTGTTTAGAGCATTTACAAATCATGATTTGTGGGACTGCCCCAGAATGCACTTTAACTTGCCAGAAAAAGACCCTTTCCCTTTCAACAGAATCTTAGGAAAAGATAGCTTATCTAATTGATGCCACTGTCATTCCTCACAGGCTCCAAAACCATGAGTATCTTGAAGAAGATCCATCTGGACATCCTTTCCTTTAGAACATCTCTCATTCATTAAGTGACATTATTATATTCTTAGGAGTTGTACCTCCTATGACTACGTGCACACCAATCAGCTTCTCATTGTACATTTATTACATAGCTATGGATCACATCATTTGACCTACACTGCAGGCAGGCAAATGATCTTACTTGCATTAGCATAAAGGGCCTGTAATGTCCTCCAAACATCCTACTCTTTTATAATTGAGTCACCCATGAATCCATCCTTATTATTTCACTCATTTGCCTTTTTTTTTTTTTAACCTTTGTTTTACCAGGAGAGACACACTAAGCTGAAAGCTTGTTTACATGTACAACCTGGGAGCACAAGGAAGTTAAGTGACTTGCTCAGGGTCACACAGTATGCAAGTGGGGGCTGTGGGATTCAAACCCAGGTCTCCAGGTTTGCAGCTCAGAGCCTTAAACCACTGCGCTATACTACCTCCTTTTTCTTTCACCTGCATGGAAGGTCAGGGGGTATAACAATAATATTCATGGATATGACTGCCATATAATTATCACAAAATTCCACAGTTATCACAAAGAGTCATCGAATCTGAATTTAATACTGATGCTATTTTGCAACTTTTGGCCGCTTATAACATGGACATCCTTTAAGCAAGTGATTATTAAAATTGATATACCCACAGTCCCTTTTTTAAGGTCTATGAACCTGCCAAATTTAATGTAATTACATTCTGTAGTTTTACTGTTCGGGCTGTTCAAACATTTACAGTTTACATATTTTCAAATTATAATTTACAAATTTGTGAAAGTTTGGCAGCATATGTTTTGGGTCCCTTTAAAGATAGCAATGTGAAACATGTCACACACAACCATTGCAGTTTAAATATTTCACATTTGATGACACTGGGATAACTTGTTTTAAAATCAGGTAGAAAAAACTGACATTTTTCAAAGTTTGGAAACATGTCTGGCTACCTATAATTGAGTGAATTATCAAGCTAAGAATATGAAAATTTTAAACACTTATATATGGTGTATGTTTTTGTGTAAGTGCAACATTTTGCAACATTTAAATGAGTGCTGTAAAACTTATACAAAAATAACTGAAATGTAAAATTTTGCAAATTGTTTAGCAGCCTATAATACAGCCCCTTTAAAAGTTTGAGACCTAAAGTTTAGTACACATACTCATGTTGTACGGCTCTTAAATCCTGAAACTATTGAGAAATTTGAATAAGAAATTTTTTTAATAGAACCATTTTCATTCCATGTCCCAGCCAGCTTCCTTCATGCAACCAAACCCAGATAAGTTATCCCGACTTTTCTCAGGACACATCACACTGTTTCTTCATCACACTGTTATCTCAAGGCTTGCCCCCCCCAGTGGGGTCAGTGTATTTCTCCACGAGGTATGGGCTTGGTTGGGGGGTGCAACTGAGTCATCACGTGCAAGACCTGTGGCAGCTGGAGTCATCCTGGTGGTCTAGGGGGTGTTCTCCTCATTTTACTTCCCGGTCCCTGAGGTTAGCATGCATGTACTGGCATGGGCATGCAGCATGGTTATGTTGCACATTCTCATATACCTGCACCCACCCACCCAGAGGCAGCCAGGAAGTGGCATTCACTGCCGCCCTTCCCCAAAGGAGGAGAGCTGTCTGTGCTCAGTCTTTCTTTCCCCAGCTGGCCCCACAAGTGGCCCAGGTCCATTTCCCAACCTGGGTCATTGGTGTGGTAGAGGATGCAACACTCAGTAACTCAGCCCACTGCACCACTGGGCTTCCTGGATAAGCAATTTGAAAATTAGATGGAAATAACTGAAAATTAAATTTTGATGAAAAATCTGTTGAGCTATAATTCTGCCCTTTTGAAGGTTAATATACTTCTACATATGGTAAGTACCGCCTATAGTAAAATTTATATAGGTACTTTACAAAATAGACCAAAATAACTGACATTCAAATTGTGGCAAAATTCCAAGGGATCTTCATGGAACTTCTTCAAAAATTCATGGAATCACTAGGGTAATTCCACCTTGATTCTGCTGATGGGATGGAAGGCTCTGCATAGCTCTGCTCCTGTAAACTAAACAATTTCAGTTTGAAAATCCCTCAAGCACATACAATACTCCTTATCCTGCAATTATAAAGAGATCAGAAAATCAGTATTTAGATTGTTTCCACGGAGCCTTTGTTGGGGAATGTAAAGTAATACTGCCATAATGTTGCAGTACCATGCAAGGTACAATATGATGGTGCTCTGACTTCTTTGTACATTCCATAAATACAGTGCACCAAACAGGTCTGCATTCACAGTACTGAAAAATTAAAATATTATTTATTTATTGATGGATTGGTTTGTTTGTTTATTTTTTTATTTAATTATTTATTTATGTATTTATTTATTCATTTCAACGGTTTTAAAAAGAAAGACATACTGAGCTGGTAACAGCTCATTTCCAGATGTGTCATGGAGGGAGAAGGAAATGGAGGACAGCTGAGACAATGACACAAAGACGCTGTGAACTCTGCAACACATGCTGACTACAAACATAGGGAACATATCTTAATTAAACGTTCACCTTGTCACAATTCATGTGGCAAAATATCTTCCTCTTTGAGTTTCTGTCACTGCAGGCAAATAGCTGCAACTTTACCAACAGAGAGTCCCTGAACAACATGAACTTTTAAACGCAAGGTACTGCGCCTGGAGCCAGAAACCGGGCCAAGTGTACACCCTGTGGGAATGCTACAAGTCTCGATGGCCGTGAGAGGACCTGGGGGTGGTGGTGGATGTCAAGATGAACAACTCAGAGACTTGTGGGAGGGCAGTGGCTAAGGTCAACAGGATGCTGGGATGCATCACTAGGGGATCACCTCCAGAAGGAGGGAAGTGATACTCCCTCTGTATAACTGCATGGTGAGGCTGCACCTAGAGTACTGTGTGCAGTTTTGGAGGCCACACTTAAAGAGGGACATTGAACTCCTGGAGAGGGTCCAGAGGAGGGCAACCAAAATGATCTGGGGCTTGGGGACAGGACCTATGGGAAGAGGCTCGAAGAGCTAAATATGTCGTTGGAAGAGAGAAGGGACCAGGGGGACATGATAGAGGTCTTCAGGTACATGAAGGGGTAAATAGGGGAGGAGCAGTCAGGGTGCTCTGAAGGAAGGGGGGACAACTAGATGGCATGGGTGGAAGCTGGAGGGGGGGAGATTCTGGGGAGAAAGGAGGATATGCTACTTCACTGAAAGGGTGGTGGAGCCATGGAATGCACTGCCCAGGGGGCTGGTGGAGGCAGAGATGGTGGAGGGGTTCAAGAGGGGGTAGGACAGGTACAGGAGAAGGATTCTGGAAGCAAAGTCCAGTG
Organism: Neoceratodus forsteri; assembly: GCA_016271365.2. Lineage (NCBI taxonomy): Eukaryota > Metazoa > Chordata > Ceratodontiformes > Ceratodontidae > Neoceratodus > Neoceratodus forsteri. The sequence continues at coordinate 228,930,022 of CM028129.1, read as the reverse complement.
CAGCAAGAATATCTGGGACTGGGAAGGAGAAGCCAGAGAGGCGAAGGGGCAGCAAGGTCCAGCTCCCAGGGTGGGGAGCTGACCAAGCAGCAGACACAAAAGCCTGTTAGAGCCTATTCTGCTGGCGTTTTAGTATGTTAGTATGTTAATGGCCATGATCCTTTGCATGAGAGGAATATTGGCTTTATGGAAAACACTGGGACATTTCAAAATAAATCTCTTTTTAAGCATGATGGGTTGCACCTAAATAAGGCAGGAACTAGAATGCTGAGGATCAAAATAAATAAAGTAATTAAATTTCATTTAAACTGGAAGGAGAGGAGCAGGCACTTGCAGACATAAGGAAAATGAATGGCATGGGCACTATAGAAAACAAATGTGTGGGTTGGAATATAGGATTACTGAATGCAAGAAGTTTATTAAATAAATTTGATGATTTCCAGCATACGCTGGATCTGGTAACATCGATATAGCATTGGTCACTGAAACATGGTGGGATGAAGTAGATCCTTCGAGGAAAAATATCCTAGGGTATAAATTATATTCAAGATCTAGGACCCATAGGAGAGGAGGCAGAATTGCCGTACATATAAAAGATATAATAAACAGTGAACAGGAAATTATCCACTTTGAGAATGTTGAAATGATATGGATAAAAATAATACATAAGGCTCAGCCAAAAACTAGATCGGGGCTGGTGTATAGGCCCCCATCTATAACTAAACAGGATGACGACCTTCTCTTTGAATTTATTTTGAACTTAGACCCAGCTGAAGATATATTCTTAACAGGGATTTTAATATGCCTGAAATAGACTGGCAGAACTCAGTAGGAAATCTAGCACTGGAAAAAAACCCAAGTACTTGATCAAGTTGGGGTGGAACAGAAGGTAATGGCTGCAACGAGGGGTCAGGACATCCTAGATTTGGTACTAACCAATATGAGAACAAAATAAGTAATTTAACATTGGGAAGCCCGCTAGAGAATAGTGATCATTGTAAAGTCTGTTTCACAATGTCAGGTGGATCAAGTATAAAATGTGCTAAAGGGTTAACACAAAAGCTCAACTTTAATAAAGCAAACTTTTTTGGCTTTAGGACTGAGATGGCTGCTTGGGACTGGAATGCTGAGTTTTCCAATAATTCTGTAGATAAAATCTGGGAAATCTTAGCAAAGAAAATTAAATTGGGCATGCAAAAATGTATACCAAGTACAAATAAATATGTCAGGAAAAATAACATAAAAGGTTGGTTTAATTCTAAACTTAAGAAAATGCTTAGGGAAAAAGATAAAATCTTTAAAAGGGTAAACAAAAAATAACTATGATGGATGGTTATTGTATAAGGAGAAGGCTAGACAACTTGAGAAGGAAATCAAGAAAGCTAAAGCAGAATATGAACTTAGTTTAGCTATAAGAATAAAGGACAACCATAAAGCTTTTTACACTTACATCAATGGTAAAAAGAAGGGATCTATTAACATAGGCCCTTTTATTAATGAATTGGAAGAACCTGTAATTGACACTAAGCAAATGGCTGATATGCAAAATTCTTATTTTAGTTCAGTATTTACTAAGGGCACTAACAATAGAACCAGCAACAGGTTAAGTTCTCAGGCAGCTCAGATTAAAATTGAATCTGCAGATGTGTACTGGCAAGATTGGAAAGTATTAATATAAACAAATCTCAGGGGCCAGATGAGCTCCATCCTAGGGTATTAAAAGAACTGGCAGTCAGTCTAGCTCCTCCATTGGCTTATTTATTCCAGAAATCCTTAGATCAGGAACAGTGGTGCAAGCTTGAGAGAAGCTATAGTTTCCATTATTAAAGAAAGGCCCTGCTACAAAACCTGAAAATGTTAGACCAGTTAGTTTAACGTCTATAGTGGGGAAGTTATTTGAAGGAATCCTGAAAGAATGTATTCAATGCCACTTGTCATTAAATAGTCAAATTGACCCAACCCAACATGACTTCACAAAAACCAAGTCATGTCAGACAAATATGTTAACTTTTATGAAGAAGTTAACAAGGCCCTGGAAAAAGGGGATGCAGTGGACATCATATTTTTAGATTTTTCCAAGGCTTTTGATAAACTGCCACATAAAGAATTAGTTGAAGTAATGATCAGTGCAAAGCTACCAACTAATATAGTTAAATGGGTGGAAGCATGGTTGTATGATAGAAGGCAAAGGGTTACTAGTAGAGGGGTTCTTTCAGATTGGAAAGTAGTTACAAGCGGAGTTCCACAGGGCTCTGTCTTGGGCTCATGTTTATTTAATCTGATGTTACTTCAATCAAGTGTAGTTTTCCCAACATCTGGATAAGTAAATTTGCAGATGACTGTAGAATTGGGGGTATAATAAACAGTACTGGGCATCAAAATAAGGTACAGGCAACACTAAATATGTTGAATCAGTGGATGGATCATTATAAACTGGAACTTAACCTCAGCAAATGTGCGGTGATGCACCTGGGAAGTAGGAATAACAAAAGGCATACAGCATAGGAAAGACTCAATTTATCAAACTAAGGAGGAAAGAGATCTGGGGGTGAAAATAACAAATGACTTAAAATTTAGTACACATTGTTGTATGGTTGTTAAGAAAGCTAATCAAGTATTAAATTGTATACTATGGCACATCGGTAGTAGAGATAGCAGAGTAATCTTGCTCTGTATAGAGCCTTCTGGTGAGGCTCCCATCTGGAGTATTGTGTCCAGGTCTGGTCACCATACAAAAAAGGTAATGTTAGAAGATTGGAGGGGGTGCAGCGTAGGGCCACAAAGAGAATTGCAGGTCAGGGACATGTATCATATCAGGAGAGATTAAGCAACTTAGGTCTTTACACATTACAATATCGTAGAATAAGGGGGTATATATGCATGATCTACAGGGCCCAACAGGATGATCAGTTGAGGCAGGAATTAGGACTTGGGGTTAGGGACATTTACTTACATGAACCCAGGACACACAAACTGCAATTAACACAAGGCAAATGGAGAACCCTAAGGAGGAAAAACTGGTTCAGCCAGAGAGGGTTAAACTATGGAATAGTTTGCCAAATGAAGTAGTAAGTAGTGGTTCAATGGGTTCCTTCAAATACGGACTGGATAAATACTACCACAATAAATCAATTATAGTTTAAAACAGGGCAAGCATTAAGGCGAAAGGCTATGTAGCTGAACAACCTACCAAACCTATGAAAATATATAGTTCAACAATGTTAAGGAGCGACTTTCCTGAAATACCAGTTCTAACAGTTCCCAAGAACAAATGGTCCAAAAGCACAAATCCCCGAAGAAAGTTGCAAATGAAGAGGAGGGCTCTCACCACCTTCTGTTTGTTAAAAGCTAGACCAACGGGAAAGACCCGCTAACGGGCAAGTCCCAAACTTAGGATAAAATGGAATTCTCCAAAGAAGAGGCCCTCTCACTGCCTCCTCATACAGTTTAAAAGTCACCAGACCCAAAATAGCTAGTTTCAGCAAACATAGATGAAGATGTAATTCGAAATACAAACAGTCAGCAACACTTTCCTGGTCACTTAGTAAAGTGAGGATAACGATAGGGATAGAGAATCCTTCTGGATCAGATGATGCCAAAAACTCAGCCAACCAAGGGTAGGTCACGGTGAAAGCACCTGCTCAACCCCACTTGGGTCACTGAGGCAAATCCAGCATCAGCCAGGTAGCCCCCATAGCCCTGGACAATCCATGAGCACCGGCCCTCCAGTTGACACTCCTGACCCTCCCAGGGAAAAAAGCTGCCCCCCTTACCCACTGCCCGGTCAGCTAGGCTGGCTAAAACCACTCCTCTGCCTTAGCAACTCCGAAGCAGGAAAACAATAGAAAACATCCTCCAGGTTCAGATGATACCAGGTCCCAGCCAACCCAGGACAGGTCATGGTAAAAGCACCTGCACAACCCCACTTGGGTCGCCGGGGGGAAACCAACATCAGCCAGATAGCCCCGTGGCTCTGGATAATCTACGAACACCAGCCCTCCAGTCACCCTCATGCCACCCTCCCAGGAAGAACGGCTACCCCTGAACCCACCTCCAGGTCAGCTAGATGGCTGAACTGCTTTTCCTTCTTAGCAACTCCAATGTATGGCACCAGAGCAGGCAGTTTGAAAATCACAGAGCACCAAACCAGTCTTATCACTCAGGTGTTCTAAGGCTGACTTTGGCACGCTGAATAGATCCTCCTTGGCTCACACAGATCTCCCAGTCAAGGAGGCAGGTCAGGCAGGAGGAGCCTCTCACAGATGACCAGGGACCTCTACTCCAATGACCTCAAATCCAGAGTAACGAAGCACAAGGTGAATTCAGTCAAATACAGTCTGTAAATCCCAAACTGAGTACAGCTCCTCTTTCCTCCAAGAACTTGCATTGACGCTACAGGTGTTTAGACTTGGGTACCCCTGTTCATTACTTGAGGATGTCTTCCTTCTTGAAACTCAGTTCATTATCGGCTGTAGCTTTACAGTCATGTTTGGCGATAGCTTCCATTCTGAGTGGAGGCTGACTTTCGACCAGAAGCAGTATGCAGGAGAGGAGGGAGTGGGGTCAGTGTGCAGTTCAGGAAAAGAAAGGTTGAGCTGGCTGGAATTGCTCCCGTCTGTCTCTGGTCAGAGTCTCTTGGTACAGTTGCTCTTGCTGATGTCCGCCTCTCTTGCTCTGTTCACCAGTCTCTCTCTCTCTCTCTCTCTCTCTGGGTGTCGGTACCCCGGCTGCTGTCCGCTGTTCCAAACTCACATAAATGGAAGAAAGAGTGCCGAGACATGGCACTTCTGCAGGTGACTCTCAACCTGCTGTGGGTCCTGAGACTGACGCTGTCTTTGCTCCGCCACTTACGGAGTGGCACCGGCCAGCTCCTCACAAACTAGTCACCACTGACATGGAGAATTTCCTAAAACTATTGATAGGATTTTGTCAATCATAAATGCATCTGCCTTCTTAGATGAGAGAGAAAACAAGAAAAATTACCTTAACTAATTTGGCAGGAAGGACACAGAGCTCCAAGAACTGATCAGAAAAACTCAGTAATAAGGTTCAAGTCAAGTATTATATACAATCTTGCACAGTTTAAGTTCCTCAATGTGTCTCTAAACTTAGCCTCACACAAATTTTAAGAGTGCTTAAAAATAGAACTGGGGCTTCTGTTTGATTGAACACATTTAACTTATAATAAAGGGACAGGAATCACCTAAACTGGGCATCATTGTTTTAGCTTCCACAGTGTCAATGTCTGGAGAACAAAATAAGATTTAAAGTGGTACCTACATGAATTCCCTTAGTACATCTGGTTGGAGTGTTAAGTAACTGATGTAATCCCAAGTGGTCCATACTTTGTTGTATTTAATTTATTGTCCCTTGTTTGACTACAATCAGCATTCATGTCTCCTAACAGGACAGTGTCATACCTTTTTAAATCCTGGTTTATTGTTTTCAGCAGAAAGATCAAATGCCTTTACAGGAGGTTTGGGGGGCATATAAACTGCTCCTAAAGCTAATTTTAGCTTACTGAAGTATAATACTAGGTAATCTATTCCTTCAAGAGATGTTTTTAAGATATCATACAGAATGTCATATATTTAGAAACAGAATTTGTCAGCAGAAGAAAAGGGATGGTAGGCCCATCTAGTCTGCCCTATTCTCTTACTATTACTATACCCTGGACCCAATTTGGTTACAGGAGACCCTCTCTCTTCGTTCCTCCACCTAATATGCCATATGCCTATGCCATGCATGGTTAAAGCTCACAACTGTTTTTGTCCCCCCACCACCTCATCTGGTTGGCTTTTCCAGGCATCCACCAACCTTTCTGTGAAGAAGCATTTCCTTATCTCTTAAATGTCCTCCTTTCAGCTTTATAGCATGCCCTGGTAGCAGAGTGGGCGCATGAGGAAAGAACTTTTGCGTCCATGCGCGGCCTTCGCGCAATCCACTCAGGGTGATGGAAAGGTAGGCGACGGATGAGGAGGTGGGCAAACTAGGTGGCAGGATGCCGCCATACGCACGCTGCGGGGGGTGGGCGGAGGCACGGCAAGCGTGGCTGGGGGGTGAGAGGCTGCAGAGGGTGGGTGCCGTAGTTGCCGATCGAGCTGCCTTCATGGCATCGGGATTGGCTAGTGGCTGGGGTGGCTGAGGTACCGGGCCTAGTGCGATTTTTATGCGCCCAGCCTGAACCTTTACTTTTACTGCTTTCATCCCCGACATGCATTCCCTGGAGTTGAGAATCCTTAAGTAGGGGGTGCGGGGGTGTGAGGCACTGCCCCCTACAGAAAGCAGTAAAATATGTCCTGGCACCATTGTGCTGGTGCTCGCTGGGTTGAGTGCCAAAATGTGTTCAGCACTCACACCGTAGAGATAACGGTGATCGCGGCGTTCACTGTTATCAGATAGACCCGCATGCCCTCATGTTCTGGTGCTCCTCCTGTGAAGGAGGATCCAGTCTTGCACCTTGTATGCTCTATGAGGTACTTATAGGTCTCAGTGATATCCCTTCTTACCCTCCTCTCTTCCAGAGAGTACATGCTGAGCTCCTGCAGCCTCTCCTTGTCAAGGGTGTAGGCAGGCATACTCACTGCACACATTTGTGTACAGTTTTATTGAGTGCCTGTCACAAATAACATGCCTTTCTGTTAATATTTTAATTCTAATCTGTAGTATTTAGGTTAGTGTAGGCCACTGAGGAGTGTCTCTGTTTAAACTTCTGTTGTTTAGGAGACAAATACATGTATAACCTCTTTAGAGATTAGAGGAATCATCTGGCAGCAATCTGATTTGTTTGGAAGGGGGGTACCATTTGGAGAGCATGTGTTCATTTTTTAATGGGGGGTGTAATTGTTGGAGATTGTGTGTACAAAACAGAAATTTCTGGCTACACCTCCTTGTATGGTTTCTCATCAACCCCACACCATTTTGATGGCTCTCCTCTGGACAGCATCTACCCTGTCAATGTCCTTGTGGAGGTTTGGCCCCAGAACTGGACACAGTACTCAGGTGGGTCTTACTAGTGAGTGGTACAGTAGCAACCCACCTCCCTTCCCCTTCTAGAAATCCTCCTCCTCCCATGCACCCCAGCATCTCACTAGCCTTGCCTACTGCCTTGTTGTACTGTCTTGCCACCTTGAGACCATCAGATATGACTACCTCAAGATCTCTTTCTTGGTTGCTGTCTATAAGACCCTCCCCCCCCAGTCTTATGCACAACCCTCAGGTTTCCCCGCCCTAGGTGCATGATTTTGCACTCTTTGACATTGAAATCCCGCTGCCACGTCCTAGGCCACTCCTCTAGTTTTCCCAGACCCATCTGCATTCCTCCTGGCTGTCCACTATTTACTTCATAATCTGCAATTTTTTTTTTGTTAACCAAGTTTCCGATAGAGCAAGAATATCATAGACCCCGTTCCATCCAAACTTCAGAGTGTCAATTGTGTTTAAGATGCTACATGCATTATCATGCAGAGTTTTTAATTCTTGGCATTTGCCATTCTTTTTTCGACCCAGGTTTGATTCTACATTGCCACTCAGGGTTAACAAGGCTACGAAGAGTAAGTCATTAGAATCTGCTGCCAAATCCATTTTTCTTATACAATAATTTCTTGAAACACTGCTGAACTACAATATTCCAAACATTTGTGAAATTATTATACCATTGCTGTTGTTTACACTAGTATGCCCAGTACTGCCAAATATTGCAAACCTTGCTAAGAGCCTTAAATCCTGAGTGGCTAAAGTAGGCCTACCGGTGGAGATTGGCTATAAAATGACCGAAAGAAAATGACCCAGGAGCTGTTCACCTGCAAGAGCCTCATGTTTGTAAAACACACAGAACAATGTTTGAAAACCAAAAATAACAAAATAACTTAAAAAATAATACTATTCTGACAGAACACAACAGCTATTATAATTTTAACCTTATCACATGTGCTTTAAAAGAACAATTAAACCAATATATTTCTTAGCTAGCAAATATCAATTAAGCCTAGAGAACTTAGAATTTGTAGTTAGAGACAGATTGTTTACACAGTTAATAGGGGCACACAGGTTAAAGTCCCACTGCAGCTGGTGCTGCTGCTTGATGGTCTCTGCCTAAGATTTCTGTCTGGGCTCTAGCCGGGGTCATACTCTGCAGGCCAACAGGGCATTCAGGCAGGAGGCAGATGACAGGATAAAACAGAATACAAAGTGCAGCGGTTGCACAAGGCTTAACAGTTTGCAGTTAGTAGACGGATCAATAGAGCTTACCAAAGTCTGTCACACTCAGCTGGTTTCTTGCTTTTAAGTCAGCTGGGCCTGCCCCCTACAGTGCTGCCACCCATGCGATAGGGCAAAACAGTAAATTGAAATAGAGTAGTGCAGCAGAACGGAGAACTCAGTCTGCTCAGTGATTCACAACATAGTTGAAGTTCCACTGCAGCTGATATTGGAGAAGTCTGATTGCACAGTTAAACACAGATTGGTTTACACGGTTAATATGGCCACACAGGTTAGACTCCCACCACAGCTGGTGCTGGTGCTGCTGTTCCCTGTTCTCTCTGCCTAATATTTCTGTCTGGACTCTGGCTGAGGTCACTCTCTGCAGGCTAACGCAGCATTTAGGCAGGAGGCAGAAGGCAGGATTAAGCAGAATGCAAAGTGCAGAGGTTACTGTACATGTAGCTTAATGGTCCGTAGTCAACAGATGGATGAATGGAGCTCACCAGAGACTAGAAATAAAATAAACCAGGAAAGTCATCTATTTCAATCTAATAGTCACACCTGAGGTTGATACATAGAAAGATACAGAACCACAGATGATGATGACAGAAAAATACCATATGTCCAACCAGTTTGCCTGTAATACCCTGTCTCACCCTGAGATCTGTTTTAGCTCTTTCCGCTGTCCAAGTCATGCTTAAAGCCATTAATGGTTTTAACACCCACCACCTCAGTCAACAGACTGTTCCACAGTTGGACCACTTTCCCTGTAAAACAAAGCTTCCTCACATACCTCCTGAATCTCCTCCCCACATGCCAGCATCCACTCATGTCTCCATGTTCTAGATTTGCTATTATTTTTCAGCCAGGCAGGCAATTTCCACTTTTCAACAGTTCCTCACTGTTTACCTTGTTCATTCATCTCGGACACTGAAGGTCTCACTCATATCACCCCTCTGTCATCTGGCCTCCAGCAAGTCTCTGTTCTGTGCACTAAGCTGGTCCTCGGGGATCAGACCTGCTGGCCCTGAATGATTGTCTTACCTTATGCTGTCTTTGTCTTTCATAAGTTGAGGACTTCAGAACGGGACACAGTACTGTAGGTGTAGCCTTACTAGTGGTCTGTAAAGAGGTAGTAATACCTCTTTCCTCCTGCTGTCAAAACCTCCACAATATACCGCAACATCCTGGTTGCTTTATGTAGGCCTTTTCATATTGTCTATATGGCTGAAGGGAGTCACTTATGATGACTCATAGGCCCCTTTCTTTAGAAGTAGTGCCCAGCTTAATGCCTCCCATTGAATACTCCCTCCTAGGGTTCTTGCTCCCTATGTGCATCACCCTGCACATTTTGGCATTAAATTTCAGTTAATTGTAAAACCTTGGACCACTTCCTCAGATTTTGAAGGTCCCACTGTAACTCCTTTACCCCTCCTCACTCTCCATCCTAGCACAGAGCTTAGAGTCATCTGTGAAGAGACACATCTGACCCTGAATTCCTTCTCCCATATCACTGATGAACATATTGACATGACTGGGCCTAGGAGTAATTAGTGTGGAACTCTACTAGTGACATTCCCCTCCCAGGCTTTGACTCCGTTTATCATACCACTTGAGATAGCTCTAACCCAGCATAAAAATATCTAGACCCCCTGCAAAGGGCTTAAATGAACCATCTCAAAAGAAGACTAAACTGGCAATCAGAAAAATATGAGTTTTACTACAGAATCTATACGTTATCACGCCAGTGACCCAGATTTAGGAATGACCTCGGGTAGTCAGGGTGCCGGCATGGGGTGGGTAGAAGCAGGACCGAGCGGTGGCTCTCCTCTCCCAGGAGGGGGAGGTCATCCTCCTGCAGACCCACCATCACTGGGTGGAGGTCCAGTGGCAGCACAGGCAGGTGTCAGGTGACCAGTGGGGGGGGGGATGTCATGCAGTGTGTGGCATGCTTGTGCCTCCATACATGTGCGCTCTCACCAAGGATGTGAGGGTGGGGGACAGGAAACACAGGAAAAGCACCATAAAAATTAATAGAATCTATACATTAAGTACTTTAAATTATGGAAATAAGAATGTGATAAACACAATGGGGCCGATTCTCAAAAGTTGTCTCAAGCCGTGTCAAGGTAGCTTGCACCGCTTGCTAATGTGGCAGGGACCTCACACCTGATTCTGTATTGGTAGGGTCCCAGTAGTTAAGTACTGCAGCTTGCAGCAACCTTGGCCCTGCACCAAACAGACTGCGCATTGTGAAGGTATGATGCAATCTGTGGGGCAGACTTGTGGCAAGAGTACCATGGACGCAAGTCCATGGTGGCTAGCACACCCAAGCCCCATCTCCCATTATATTTATTTAAATATTCTTGGTGGGTTAGCACCCCTCCCAAGCCCCGATCTCCCATATTATTTATTTAAATGTCCCAGGTGTGCTACCAAACACCCTGGCCCTGATCCCCTGGTAAATGATTTTCCAAACATCCTGGTGGTTTGATGGACCTCCTCCACCCCCACCCAGCAGTGCCCAACCACACTGCTCCCTCTCCAACCCGTAACCAGCCAGTGATTGGCACAGCCTACCTCTCATCACACAGCCAGTTGTTGACTGAACTATGAATGAGCACATATAGTACTCACTCAGTGACTGACATCTGCTGTCAGTCACTGAGTGCATACTACATACAGTACATGCTCATTCATAGCTCAGTCAGTGGCTAGCCACGGTGGTGAGAGTTGGGCTGTGCCAGTCTCAACTGAATTTGAGTTAGGAAGTGAAGTGGTAGATCACTGTCAGGTGGGGGTCCACTAGACCACCAGATTGTTGGGAATACACTCTATCAGGGAATCGGGCTGGGCAGTTCAGTAGCTCATCAGGACATTTAAATAAATCTAATGGGAGATCATGGCTTAGTGGAGGGTCCACTAGCACACCAGGGATATTTAAATAAATATAATTGAAGAATGGGGTGGGGGCCACTAGCCCACCAGGGAGTTTATTTTTACATATAGTGCCTGCGATCAGGATTGGGAGGAGTGGTAGCACATTGGCGCACCTCCCAGAGGATTGGTTATGTACCGATATTCTACTTGGCTGGTCTAATGGTATTAGACCATTGCCCTCTGGGTGGGTTTTGAGAATTGGAAATGTGGGAATGGCTGCCTGTATCTACCTCAAGCCCCTGGCACCATGCCACAGCCCATTTTATGGGGCAAGGCTGGCACAAGCCCTCATTTGCCACAAGCAGCCTGTGCTGCCATAAGCTGCTTTTGAGAATAGCTTGGGATGCATTTTTGATGCAAGTGCCACTTGTTTTATTTATGTTTGTTGCAGGCACCTTGCATTATTCTAAGTGCTTTGAGAATCAGCCCCAATGTTTATATCTTAACAAGGCTACCATCCATGATATAATCTTAAACAGGATACAAAGAGAATAAATTTGTTTAAAATCATAATTAAAAAACACTCTTTCCAGAGAAAAAAGCAAGAACTTTGTAAATATTTTGATTGGTACCACATGCAAGGATATATGCTGGCATATGCTACTGTAGGTACATACACATTTTATGTAGAGTTATATGCAAGGAATACTGCACCAAAACATCTAATTTGTCATCTCAGTTGTTCCTAGTTACAGGATTACGATAGCAAAGAATGGAAGTGTGTCGGGAAGGACTGGGTCCAACCATGTGAGCCTATAACTCAGTGATTAGAGCACTGGGATGGTATTCTGGAGCACAGCGTTGAATTACCTCTGGGTCACATTATTTCTTTATCACTAGAATTTGTGATGCAGAGAATAGGTAAGGATTGTGCATTTTCCTTGCATGAAATATTCATGCAAGAAAAAAACTTATCAATATCATGAAATGCAAGAAAAAGCGGGGGTTACTGCACTATAGTACTGATTTTACTTCTTTATATTTGCAGTTTCCTGATATTCCTGTAGCATTTGTGCGTGTCAGTCTGAGCTGTTCTTGGGTTGGGTGTTATGAGCAGTAGGCAGCAAGTGTGTGTGAGCTAGCAGCATGACTGTGCCATATTGTATACCCCTAGCTGGAACTTTTGTGGCATTATCCCTCACCCCTTCAACAAAAACTAAATCATCCTTTTCATGTTTGCTACTTCTGGTTGCTGACTGTGTTTTTTTTAGGCTGAGTTATGTATATCCCTGAGACCTGGGGCTGGATTTTCAAAGGTCCCACTTTTGGTGCACTGGTGAAAAAACCTTGCAGGTCCACAAGGTTTTTTCACATTCATGGTATTTCCCATCATGGTGCTGTTTGCGACTGGCTCTGCGATTTATGGCTGCTAGCAACCATTTTTTTGCACAACTATGACAAAATGCTATGCCTGGCAATACAAGGCATAGCATCACCCGCAGGATGGGAGAGCATTTTGGGGTGCTGATGACTCCCATATTCTAACCCCTGCTTCTCTCACATGGCTAACTCTTATGTGCTTCACATAGAGTGCCATTGGGAGATGAACACCAGCCCAACTAGGCTTGTCAGAGCCCCAGTAGCTGTAGCCTGTATGGAAAATGTGGATTGCCATCGGTGCAGAGAATTTTTTTCTGCACTCTCTGCTGTGGATTGGAACTTAGTTCCCAAAACTTCTGAAAATCTGGCCTCTGGGGTTAGAATGAAGGAAGTAACAGGGGGAGCCTGGGCACTGGGAATCAGGCAAGTGGGTGGTCACTGGCTTAAAGTTGGTCATTTTTATTTCTGCATTTAAAAAAGTAAAGAAAAACCAAGCTTTTTTGCTGCTGTAGGATGTCGATAGCCCAGTGTTTAAAACTTGAACTGTGTGTAATGCTTAATCATAGGGATAGAGTGAAGGGAATGACTAAGAGAGTTAAGGCAGTGGAGGTCACCGGCAGTGCCCAGTACTAGTTGGCACATTTTCTTTGTAAATAGAAAATAAAACTATGTATGTATTTAACATAGTCTTTAAAATAAAAAAATATACACAAATGTTTTTGTCACATTCACTTTACATGACAGGTACAGCATCTGTGTGTCAGGCTGAGTTGTGCCTGACCTGTCAAGTATAAGGAGGAACTGGGAGCCTCAGCAGTGGGCTACAGCCAGCATGTGAGTGTCTGTTGGCAGCCTTCCAGAGTCACAGATTCAGCAGAACTGGTGTGATATGTTGAAAAATGCTTCTACCTGATATCAACCTCATCATGGCATTCTGAGCAAGCTGACGATGAGATACCAAACCTCCAGAAGGCCACTGATAAAGAGTAGTCAAGCCATGACGTCAAGAAGACATGAACCACAGTCACCAGGACCTTAGGCTTAATGTATGACTTCAACCGGGTCATATTTCTGAGATGGGAAGATCCACAGTGGATGACAGCTGACAACTGAGCTTTAAGTGACATTTTTTTGTCCACTATAACCTCTAGGTTTTTATCCTCATTCACAGCTCTGAGAAAGTTACCTTTCGAAGAGATAATAATGTTATTGTTCCTTTTCATCACTGTTTTCTGGGGAACTGGTTCTATGAGTAATAACTCTATCTTGCTCTGATTAAGGTTCAGTCAGCTGGCAGCCATCCAGTCGCTCAGTTCAGATAAACATTGATTAATCACAGCCACCAAGTTATTCTGGTTGGTCCAGAGGACAGATACAACTGTATGTCATCTATGTAACAGTGAAAACCCAGCTTGCATCATCTCACAACCTCCCCCAAGGGCAACATGTACACTGTGAACAGAAAAGAGGACAAACTCGAGCCTTAATGGACACTGGAGGGAATGGCAGCTGCACTAGAGGAAATAACTCTCGTGTTACCCACTGCTCACTGCCCGCCAGGAAGGGCTCAAACTAATGCAACACTGTATGGGACAGTCCCCAAGATGTCCTCTATAATGCATAGTGTCAAATGCTGACAAAGATCAAGAAGGATAATCATAGAGTATCTCCCAGTCTCTCACCAAGAAGAGTTGTTACACAATTACATTCCATTGCTGTGGCAACCCTGGGTCCTTTTGCAGCTGCAAACAATGGGGCCTATGCATTATTATACAATGGCAAGAAAATTTCTAGCAACCTGATTGGTTGCTGACCCCTAGACACAGTGATGATATTAGACCATAACATCACTGTATGTAGGGCAGGCACAAAAAAGACTGCATTACCACTTAAGAATTAATCCCTCCTCAATCCATCGAAAGTGAAGCACACCATCTAGTGACCATCACGCCCCCCCCCCACACCCAGCCACACACACACACACTCCATCCCTCGGTCCTCCTATTCCTCCTTCTGTTTTAACACTTACATTATTTTAATCACTACTCATTTTTTTTGTAACACAGAGCTTCTGTAAGAAAAAGGAGTGAGTGATCGAGCGAGCAGTTCTTCAAAGACAGCGCGTAGCTGTCAGTTTATGCTACAAATCGCAGTCGCTCAGAAATCATCTTACTCACTATTTGAAGCTTTACTTAAAAAGCCTTAAGTCATACAACCTTAAAGGAGCGAGTGAGCGTTTCTTCAAAGAGAGCGTGTGGCTGTCAGTTTATGCTACAAATCGTGGTCTCTCAGAAATCGTCATAAACCGCGTAAGCTAAGTGAGTGGTGCCATATTTCAAAACCTAAACGGCATCTACAAACCGTAGCCAATTTACCTGTCTACCTGGTGGAGCAAAAAGGCAGGCAGCAACAAATGAAAACAGTGGCAGGCTGACACAAACAGGCAAAGAGAGACCAAACCAAGATACTGGTAAACATGTAGCAGCAGCTCCACCAGCTGGACAAAGGAAACTGTGCACTATTTTTTTTCAATATGTATATCTACCCTAAGGAAAACTGTAGGAAAAACATTTTAAACACATTATTCTCATTTTATTTTAATTTTTCAACAAAGGAGCCATTGTATAATAGCAATAAGGCACTCCAGGGATGTGTGTTATCGTGTAATAATGTCACTCCTGGGGTGGTGGAATGCCTCGGCTTCACCTCGTGCTTGACCCACCCCAGGAGTGATGTTATTACACGATACCACGCCACTCCTGTAATGCCTTATTGCTTAAATGTACGTGAGCTGTGCTCTATACATTTCATACATGGTGTGCCCATATGCACTGTGGTGGCAGGCTGCTGCAAACACCATGATGGAGGACAGTCAGTGGTATGAACAGGCCTAGAGACACATACAGGCCTGCACAGCGGAGTCACACGGAGGGCATCCTGTACACAGACATTCTCAACCCCACCATATATGGACATCTGCTTCACTCTGCACAGTGTACATCCATGGAAGTGAACCACCATGGATTTGGTGGGGCAAGCAAGAACCAAGGTCAAGAGGGAAGTGCACCACTGACATTACTGGACCCCAGTGGAATGGGCCATGGCTGGACACCATCCTACAGATGTGTGCTGATGCTGAGAACTGGGCAGTCACAGTCCACAGACCTCTTCATAAATTACATGGCACCCATGGTAGAAAACATCACAGAGCACTTCGCCATACTGTACAGGGCACAGTCCCTGCAGAGGCCAAGACCAGGCTGTGGCTTGATATCCTGATGTCTTTGAATGCTGTTGATCAGGAGGCACATACGCTTGCTGCATTCAAGCACAAGCGGCATGACCTCCAGTTGACTGTCAAGTGGAAGCTGGCAGCTACCAAGTGATCACAGACCACCACAGGTTGTGGGCTACCCTCCAGAAAACATGGCTTGTCACTGATAGAGCACATGGTGGCTACACTCACACAGGTTTCCCCTACATGAGGAGAGAAAATTGTGGATATGGTGCCAGATACAGTATGCCAGTGACTGCAAGGGCTGCCCGGGGGGATGCATAGCCAATTTAACCACCCTGTGTTGCATCTCACAGACCCAGGGATGGAACTCACACCCAATATGGAGGTGGTGCCACCTGTGGGTGAGTCAGTGCTCCTGGCCCATCACTGCTGTAAGGGGGCAGGCCAACACAGGTAGGTGTTACTGACTGCTGGACCACAAACATGCCAGCAAACATCTACAACAATGCCATGGCAATAACAAATGACTTGTCTCTAATCCCACAGGCAACCAACAGGAGTGCAGGGACCTTGCAGAAGAGAAAGGCAGACGGGGGGACCTATGGGAGGACTGGAAATCACCAGGCATGCAGGAGGATGAAATGGAGTTGGACACCACCCCACATGGCATGCAGCAGCCCCATACACACAGGCACATACTCCACCCCCAAGTGCACCTGGAAATACCCATCTCAGTCCAGCATACAGGACACTGTGACTCTAGGAGGGCAGAGAGAAATGAAGGGTTTGTCATCATGGCTATCAATCACCATCAGTCAGCCTCCAGCCACAGCCCATCTGATGGATAGCGGTGGGCAGCGGTGCAGTGGGAGTGACTGGGACACACACAGCAGCATGATGATAGTGGGGATGAGGGTCCCTCATGCTATCCTATGCACAGTACATGTCAAGTGGCATAGAGGTGGGACCCTGCACACCTACTAACTCAAGGTATGACAGCTGGATCGAGGCGGGCTATTGTCACAGCAGGATCACACAGAACAGCTGCTGGAGCTAACCACGGAGGTGGGAGGCATCGTGACAGAATAGACCACATTGGCGATATCCTGGAACGCATAGTTGACAGCATTCCAGCCATTTTTAACCCCAACATGCCCAGGGCTTAAACCATTGAGGAGCCCCCTATACTACCCACTCAAGTAAAACTAGACAGCACCGAAGAGTCCCCCGTACCACATGCAGCAGCATGGCTGGACAAGACTCAGGTGCAAGAGCACAGTCACATGACTCCATTGTCAGGGACACAGACAAGCACACATGGCTGGGCAGATGAAAAGGCTCCCACAAAGACTCACCATCTTGGCAGGTGGGTCTCAACATGTAGAGGGTAACCACAGGAAAGGGACACTAATGTAAAGCCACACCTCTTGGTACACTACAAGTATGGATATCCCCCACTACAACACTGGCACAGATACCTCCCAGGTACAACAGAAGTACAGCTAGGCCCTCTACTGTAGCTGTGTGGCACTTAGTGTGGGTCATCACCACACTGCCTCACCTGCTTGCTCCGCCCTTCACCCTGCCCTAGCCACTGAATGTCCCCTCCACAGTTCCAAGTCTGGCCACCCATACTAGCAGTGTCTTCTCACCATGGCCATGCTGGGCCTTCTCTCATCGGTCAACCAATGGAAAATCTACATGTCCATCCGATGACTTGGGTATACGTTGCCATATAGCTATATAAATCAGTACAGCACATGTGGTGAACACTCTGCACTCCTTCCCAGGGGAAAGCATCATAGTGCCATCGGTTATGTCAAGGCACCGAAACTTCATCTTCAGGAGACCAATCTTCCTCTCCACAATAGACTGTATCTTCCTTTGTGCTTCATTTGGGCTCTCACCTCCTCCTGTTTCCCTTCCCCCTCTACACTACACCTGGTTTCCTGATTCCCTCTTTCCTCCCTCTACTTCTTCCTGGTTCCACCAAGTGTCCATTAAATTACCCTCTCCCTCACTCTCCTTCTCCCCTTCCATGTCCTCCCCACCACATCACAGGCACACTTCAGTCCCTGCCAAGCTTATCCTACTCCTATGGCTTCTCAAAGCATGTGACATTGAGCCCAATCCCTGTCCTCCTTACTCCCTCTCCACTGATTTCTCCAAAGATCTACATGTGGCTCACGTAAATATTCAAAGTCTCTTGCCAAAAGTTGCCATGCCCCAACCACTCATGGTCTCCCTCCTCCCTGATGTCCTAATAGTCTCTGAATCTTTGCTCTCTTTTAAGATCCCTGACTCTGCCATCATCATTCCTGGCTACTCCCTTTCCCATTGCAACTGTGCTAAGAAGGGTGGTGGTATCACCATCTACCTTTTCTCCTCCTTTCAATCCTCCAGTGAGTTACTCATTCTGGGAGATTTCAACATTACCTGGCTTTCCCACTTTCACTCAGATCTCTGTCAAAACATTAAGTTCCTGCACCTAATGCAACTAATTTCTGTCCCTACTCACCATAATTCATGATCCCAAAACCATTCTCTACTGGACTGGGCACTCACTTTTCACCCACACAGCATCATTGATGCTGATACCTTTCCTGATGCACTCAGTGACCATCACATGGTTTACTGTGTGCACAAAATTCACCGCCCCAGAGCCCCCCAAAAATTATCCAAATCAGGTCCTTCAGGTCAATTGACCTATTCTCGTTATATGCTGATCTGCTTTCCACTGACTGGTCCCCCATCTCCATGGCCAGTAATATCAACCAAGCACTCCAATATTTCCACACTAAATTCCTACTAATCTGGTATCAGCATGCCCCCTCCAGAAAACTAGGGTCAGAGGTTCACACCTCCCATGGATCTCAGCTGAACTTCAGGCCTGCCTCCATGCATGTGACCTAGCTTGGAAGTCTACGGGTCCTCTGGCACTTGGACAAATCTTGACAATCACTATGTCTTAAGGAATACTTGGACTAGGGCCACCAGGCTAGCCAAGGCTGAGTTCTTTTCCTTCTCATTCCAGTCATTCCAGAAGATTCTAAATCATGCCTCTAAGTTCTGGAAAGTCATCCATGCCCTCTTTTCCCCTGCTACACAGTCCCCCTCTCCAGTCCCCAAGGTGAGTGACTCCACCATTTCTGAACCCTCTTCTGTTGCCTCTGGTTTCAACTCCTACTTCACCACCTGTGCTTCCTCACTCCTCTCTACCTTATCTGCCACCTCCCCACTTCCTACATCCCCCATGACTCCCCTATTAACTCCCTTCTCTTTCCTGCCAGTTACCCCATTTTCCTCTCTAAATGCCCAACTGACTCTCAACCCTCAGAAAAGCCGGAGCCCTGATGGGCTTGACCCCAAGCTCCTGCATCTCTCTGCACCTGCCATTGCTGTTCCCATCTCCTCCCTTCTCAACCTATCATTTTTCTCTTTGCCTGAGTCCCAGACTCCTGGAAGCATGCTACAGTCATCTCTCTCCCTAAAGGTGGTGACTCCTCCTCCCCAACAACTTGCACCCAATATCTCTTCCACCTTATCCAAACTACAAGAACATATAGTTCTGTCTCAGCTCTCTTTTTCACCCTGTTTCAGTCTGGTTTCACAAACACCACTCCACCAATTCTTCTCTCCTCAGGCACACTGACTCCATCCTTACTGGCACAGACTAAGGCCACCTCACTACCGCCATCTTTGTTGATCTAGCAAAAGCTTTCAACACTGTCTCCCACACTCTTCTCCTTGGCAAACTCAAAGCCAGCAGGTCTCACAGTCTCAGCAACCAACTGGTTCAGCTCCTACCTGGATGGAAGAACTCAATCTGTAAGAATTCATGATTCCTTACCCCCCCCATCCACACCGACGTACCACAAGGCTCTGTCCTTGGTCTGCTGCTCTTCTCCATCTTCCTCAGTGACCTCCTCTCAGTCTGCTCCTCTGTTTCCATCCACATGTATGCAGACAACATGGTCCTGTTTGCTTCTGGGTCTTCTCCATCAGAATTAACATCCAGGCTTCAACATGATTTTGGCACTGTCCAGAAATGGTTGAGGTAAAATAAACTATCCCTAAATGCTAAGAAAATGGTCTTCATGTGCTTTGATACAAGACAGAGGGTTTTTATGCTCCCCTCCCTCCGCACATTCCACACCCTAAATGGGGGAACAATTGTCGATGTACCCTCATTTAAATACTTTGATATCTGGCTTGACTGGCACCTTAGCTTCTCTCAGCACATAGATGCCATTCACAAAAAACTCCACCCCATGCTCGATGACCTTTATAGGAACAAAAGTTGCATCCCAGTTCCTGCTTGCCAAGATATATGTACTGTAAATGCATAGATACTGTTGGCAGGTAAGAGCCTATGGCCCACCCAGTCTGCACATTTGAGCTAGTAATATCACTTTAAATTTGTCTAGAAGTCTGTTGCCCCTTACCCCTGACCTCTAGGATTCCCTTATGTCTATCCAATGCACTCTTAAATCCCATGATTGTCTCAGCTCTCGCCACTTTCTCAGGCAGGGTGTTCCACTTGTCCAACACCCTTTCTGTGAAGACATTCTTCCTCATGTTTCCTCTGAATCGCCCTCCCTTCAACTTCATCCCATGCCCGCTAATCCGGGAACATCTTTTTCGCTGGAAAATAGTGTTTTCCTGCACCCTGTTCCTCCATATAAGGTACTTGTATGTCTCTATCATATCCCCTCTCTCCTCCAGGGAGTAAATATTCAAGTCCTTCAGCATGTTCTCATAGGACTTGTGATACAATCCCTGTACCATTCTTGTTGCCCTCCTATGAACCTTCTCCACCCTTTCTATGTTCTTATGTAGGTAAAGTCTCCAGAACTGGACACTGTACTCCAGGTGGGGCCTCACTAGTATCTTGTATAGTGGAATTATGACCTCCCTTTTCCTGATGGTAATTCCATTGCCTATGCATTCCATCATCCTATTTGCTTTACCTGTTGCCTTGTTGCACTGTTTCCCTACCTTGAGGTCATCAGCAAGGACAACCCCAAGGTCCCTTTCCTGCTTGATGCATGCTATATTCTCACTACCCCCAACTATGTTGTTCCAGGGTTTTTGTGCCCCATATGCATTATTTTGCACTTGTTGTCATTAAATTTCAACTGCCAAACCCTTGACCATTCTTCAGGCTTCTGCAGGTCCCTCCTCATTCTGTCTACACCTTCTGCTGTGACCACTCTGTTACAGAGCTTTGAGTCATCAGGAAACAGGGAAATTCTGCCTTCTAGGTCCTATGCAATGTCACCAATGAAGAAGTTGAATGGGACCAGTCTCAGCTCTGATCCCTGTAGCACCCCACTGGTCACTTTTCTTTCTGTGGGTGACAGCCATTTACCACTACCCTTGTGTCCTGCCACCCAGCAATACCCACCTACCGCACTACACTGTCCTGCCAAGTCCCATATTCCCCAGTTTGTTTAACAGCCTTCTTTGCAGCACAGTGTCAAAGGCCTTGCTAAAGTCCAGATAGACCATGTCCACTGCCCTCCCGTGATCCACCTCCCTTGTCACCCAGTCAAAAAATTCAATAAGGTTGGTCTGGCATGACTACCCCAGTGAAACCATGCTGTCTTGGGTCCTGTAGTCTGTTAGCAACTAGATGTTCCACCAATCTCTCCTTCAATAGTGCTTCTATGATTTTCCCCACTATAGAAGTCAGGCTGACTCATCTATAGTTCTCTGTTTCCTCTTTTTCCCACTTTTGTATAAGGGGACTACATCTGCTGACCTCCAGTCTTTGGGTAACTCCCCTGTTTCTAGTGATTGGTTAAACAGGATTGCCAGAGGTTCAACCACCACCTCTCTTAGTTCCTTTAGGACCCTGGGGAGCACCCCATCTGGCCCCATTGCTTTATTTGACTCTTATGCCTTCCATTTCTTTTAGGACCCTTTCCTGTGTAAAGGGACTTGTGTCCATTTCCGTGCCCTTCCCACACCTTGTAATCCCTTCAGGCCCATACCCTCCCCTTCTTCAGTAAAGACTGAGCACAAATATCTGTTCAGTATGTCAACTTTACTGTTGTCATCCTCCACACTGCCCCATCCTCCCCTTCAGTCTCACTATCCCTCCCTTCGCCCTTCTTTTTTCACTTATGTACCTATAAAAGGTTTTGTTGCCTCTAACCACTGATTTTGCAATGCACTTTTCTGTCTGACATTTGGCATCCCTTACTGACCTCCCTGCCTCCCTTTATTTCTCCTGGTACTTCTCCCTATCCCCTTCTGCCTGTGGGTTTTTGTATTGCCTGAATTTGATCTTTTTGGCTTTCAGTTTCTCTGCTACCTCCTTGGAAAACCATAATGGCCTCCTCTTCCTTTTCCCCTTGCTAACCTGCTTAACACATAATTGTGTTGCTCTTGTAATCCCTGTTTTAAATATTGCTCAAGGTTCTTCCACCACTGATTCCCTCCTCATTCCTATTAGTGCCTCTTTCAAGCAAGTCCCCAATTTCCCAAAATCTGTCCTCCTAAAATCCAGGATACATGTTTTTGTGCTGTTTGGTTCTGCTCCTTCTGTGATTTCAAACCACAGTGACCAGTGGTTACTGTTCCCCAGGTGCTCCCCCACTGTTACCCCATCACTCTGTCCCCATTTGTAAGCATGAGGTCCAGTATTGCCTTCTGCCAAGTTGGTTCCATGACCAGTTGCTTAAGGAAGGCATCCTGAAGAGGTCCAGGATAAATCCGCTCCTAGTTGATGCTGCTGCTGGAAGGCTCCAGTCCACAACTGGAATGTTGAAGTCTCCAACCAGCACCACCTCCCCCTTGTCTGCCATCCTTTGCATGGCCAGCATTAACTCCTTATCTGTCTCTTCTTCCTTGGCTGGTGGTTTGTAAACCATCCCTGTGTGGATGGCTTACCCAATTTTCTTTTCCAGCTTAATCTTCCCCCTGTTTTGTTCCTCCTGGATCTCTGTGGCCTTTATGCCATCTTTTGCATAAAGTGACACTCCTCCTCCCTCCCTGCCTGCCTTGCTTTTCTGAATATGTTGTAGACAGATATGATCATCTTCCAGTTGTGGTTATCATTACACCAGGTCTCTGTGATGGCCACAATGTCCAGGTCTGACTGTGCCATGGCAGTAATCAGATCCTCAGTCTTGTTGCAAAGGCTCCTGGCATTGGCACATGGCTTTCCATGATGTGACCTCCTTGGTCTGTTTTGCTGTTCTACTCAAGTCCCTCCCTGGTTGTCCTTTATCCCTGGCTCTCCCTGCTGTCTGCCCTTCTGTTGTATTTTGTCCTTTTTCTGCCTATCTACCCCTTGGGTGCCTATCTTCATCTTTTGCACACTGCTTTGTAGTGATATCTCCTCCTTGTGTTCTCTGATTCCACTGCTAGCTATGAGGGTAGGCAATTAGGCACCCTCCTTGTTGTCTTGCCCCCACCATGGCTAGTTCAAATACTTGTCCACGTAGCATTTAAACTTTTCATTGAGTGCTTGGATTCACTTCCAGGATAGATACAGTCCATCAGACTTGAACAAGCCCCAATCCCTCCAGGCGGGTCCTCAGTTACCAATGAATCTGAACCCTTCCTCTCAGCACCAGTTCTTCAACTATGTGTTAAAGTTCTTGGTATATGCACCCCTACACTCTCCCATTCCTCTCACAGGTAGTACTTCCATGAAGGTGATGGGTGTAGCTACTTGTTTGAGACACCTCCCCAATTTTCCAAACTCTTCCTGAACTTCTTTAGGCTCCCCATTTGCCAGGTCATTAGTTCCCAGGTGGATAATGACATCCACCTCTCCCTCCCGTCCTGCCTTCCTGGCAGTCCCCAGGATCTTCCTCCCATCCCTCCATGTCGTGGCACCCGATAGGCACCGCACCTCCCTGTTGTCCCCCTTGCATGTTCCTAGCTCGATCTCCCATATGATAGAGTCCCCCACCAGGATTCGCTTCCTTCTCCTCTGGGGTCCACTGCCCCCCCAATGAGGTCACCTCCTTGGTTAACCTCCACACCCTTCACTTCCACTTCTCCGGGTGCCTCTGTCTGGTTGTTCCCTTTTGCCATTGTGGCATATGAGTACTGGAGTGGAATAGGATTTGGGATGTGCCTCTGCCTGACCATCCTAACCCTCCCCGAGCTCATCACTGTCCAAGTGATCCTCTTTCTTGGCATCCTTTAAGGCAGTGGCATTGGACTGGGTGATCTCTGAAGGGGGGTGAAGGTACTCCTGACCCAGTTTACCTCCCTCCACTCTGAGTTTGGCTACCTCATCCAGCAGTCCAGAGAGATGCCTGCAGCTAGGGCAGCACCTCAGCATCCAGAAGGTCTGCCTGAATACAGCTGCCTCACATCCATTGCATTGCACCACTCCCCACATTATTCTGCATTTATACAGCTATTACACTATTTGTGTAATTACACTAGTACACTATTTGTCTGTTAGCTATTACACTAGTTGTCTGTTTCTGAAGCTCTCCTTCTAGTTCCCACTAGCCGTGCAGCTCCCTACTAGCTCCCCGTGTTTGTTTTTTGGAAGTCTTTTTAACTTGATGTCAGTTTTTTTAATTTGTTTTGTAATTTACACTACAGTAGCCCTTGAGTCAACTGTACTTCTATGTTACTGCAACTTGTGCCAAGCGTGGTCTTACTCCCCTTTATGCCCTTCCTATTCTACAGCCCTGCTATTCCCTGTGCTTGGCTCCTGTCAATCTGATTTAATAGGGCATTCTAGTAACAGTGGGGGCTTGGGTGAGATAGTGGGCAAAAATTTGCTGCAAGCAAAAACAGCAAGGAAATAACAGCCCCACTTAATCATCTCTAAGATGATCCTTTGTATCTTTGATTACAGTGACATTGTCTAGGGTGCTGCACCTAAGACCACCTTGGCTGGACTGGACCCCCTCTTCCACTCCATCTGCTGTTTTGCCTTGGCCTGCCCTCCACATACTCACCACTGTTCGCTATACTCTGCTCTCTCCCTTCCCCCTTAGAAGATCGCTGCCTAACCAACTGCACCTCATTCATTTCTAAATTCTGGCTGGCTTTACTTCCCCATTATCTCAGCTTGCTTCTCTCTCCTATGCCTCTCTCCTCTTACTCTCTCCATAAATCAGCCTCTCACTCCCTACTGCTACCCTCTCGTAAATCCCTAGTTGAATAGAATCCCTTCTCTTTTTGCCTTTCTAATATCTGGAACTCTCTTCCCCTAACTATTCACTCTGTCTCCTCCAAACACTCTCCTTCCTCATTACTCCAAGCCCACATCACTCCCTCCTGAAAATGCCCATAGCCTTATGTCCTGCCTCCCTTTTTTCTTTTTTCCCCTACCCACTACCTGTTTCCAATCTCCTACACCACTCTACACCTCCCATTTCCCACTATTCACACATTTTAACCTCTATAGTCATCCTATCCCCATCTCAACCCCTCCCTTCCAGCCCTCCCTACAACCCTCTCCCTCTCTATCTCCTCCTCTCCTCTAACCCCTCTACTGCTACCTCTGTGCCTTTCCCACTCTTCCTCATCTACTTCCTTTCCCCCTCTGCCTTTCCACTCTCCCTCCTCCCCTATCTTACTCCTATCACTCTGTCCCCCTCCCCAACTCTATACTTGCTATCCCCAAACCTTATTCATCACCCCACTTCTCTTCTATCCCTCGCCTATCTTCCTCCCTTTCTTCCTTTCCCCCTCCTATCTCTCTACTCTCCCTCCTCTGTTTCATCTCTCCTGTACCATTTCCTGTTGCTCCTTCCTGTGTCCCTGCCTGACCACTTCCTATCATGTCCTGTTCCTGATGTACAGCCTGCGAGTGCCTGGTACCTCACACTCCCGATGTACTCAGTTCAAATTGTTATTAATTTTGTGTACATTTCTGTGCCTTATGTATTATTATATTCTGTGCCTTTTACTTGTTATTATGTACATAACCCTTCCCCCCTCCCTCCAGGTCACATCTGGAAACAAGCTTTATGGCTCAGTATGTCTTTTCTGGTAAATCTCTTTTAAATAAATAAATTCATTGTAGGCCTCCTCTGCCTCACCTCACTGTGTCCCACTATTTATGAGGTCATTCTTCAGTGAAATGTGGGCATATGGTCTGGATGTCCAAGTTTGCCAATGATACTAAACTTGGCTGCACAATTCAAAATGATTCAGACATGCTAACTTTTCAGCAGGAATTACTGAGATGGGAAACATGGTTTAATGTACATAAATTGGCACTGAATTTAAATAAATGTGCAGTTATGCATTTGATCCACTCAAACCCTATGGCACAGTACTATCTAGGAGGTAAAGTGCTTAAGATAACTACCTAGAAAAAGTACTTGGGAATAGTTATCACCAATGACCTCAAAACAGCAGAAACTGTCAAGTCAATGTTAATAAAGCAAGGGGCATACTTTCATATATAGCTAGACAGATCTCCAGTCGAGACTGTAGGGTGATTATTCCACTGCATAAGTCATTGGTAAGACCCCATATGGAATACTGCTCACAATGTTCATCTCCGATTAATAAGGACATTAACTTAATGGAGAATGTCCAGAGGAGAGCAACCAGAAGGTCTGTCAAAGATCTGAATTACAGTATGATGACAGATTAAGGATTCTTAATCTGTACTTGCTGGAATACAGACATCTCAGGGGGGATATGTGTCTAGTTTTTAGAGCATACCCAAATGATGCCCTATGGGAATGCTTGAGGTTCAAATGTAAGGATACTGACTATGCCATGAGATCATGTGATCTACAATTAAGGGGACAAACATGTAGGATTAAAAAGAGGGCATTATTTTTTTTACCCAAAGAGTGGTGGCTCTATGGAATGGACTTCCACTTGAAGTTGTAGGCAGTGATACAATGCACAACTTCAAGAACTGATTTGACAAGCACTGTTTTTTGCACTCTATAAAAGGTTATTCCCTTAGAGTTGAGGGTGAGCTGTACATGCGATTATCCCTGATCTGGCTCGTATATAATATCTATGATCCCTATGATCCCTGTGATTTAGTATGGCCATAGTGGATATCCACAGTGACCAGTGTGGGGGTAAACAACAACGCTAGTACCATGTGGGTGCATGGCATTTGCCATTTGGCCTACAGTGTAGTGTACAGGTACTCACTGATCAGCCATCCATACATGCCCTGTTGTGCCCCGAGAGGCGTGCTGAGCCTGGAGCATCATGGCATGACCCCAGGTATTTGGCATACACATTAGTGATTATACCCAAAGAATAACAGGCAACCTGGCAGTTGATTCTGTAATCATCTTCGCAGTTGTGTTATGCCTCCTTGTTCACATACGTTGTCAGGATCATGACATATGTACAGTCAATGGCTCCTAATACACTGGGCATGCCATGCATGCCATAGAAGGCCTCTGTTGTGGATCAAATGTCAGTCTGTGTTGTGGGAACTGTGATGTGCTCATGTACACACAGGAGCAGAGCATTTGTGGCCTTGTCCAGTGCCCTGGAGACAGACAACTAACTGATGTCAGTGACATCCCCACCACTCTCTGGAAGGACCTGATGGCATATGCACCAATGCACATAGCACCTTTATCTTGACTGACATTTCCTCCAGCTGATGAATATGTGGGGAAACATGGGTGCAGACCATATTGCACAGCTGGATGATCATTGCATGGTCCATATAAAACCATTCGAGACAGTGTGGTCTGTCAGAGCATAGACATTCAGCCTGGGCCAGAACACAAGTGGCTGTGGCCTGGCCCTTCATGCCTGTTTGTGGTCCCTCTCCCTGTCCAGCAGGAAGACATTTATTAATAGCCTTGGGAACATCTTCTGGGTCTCTTTGTCTGGCACCACAGACAGCAAGAATGCTGTGTTTAACTATCACCCGTTCGCATGTCTCCTGACCATCACCCTGGTGGGGTTACATTCCACACCCGCAATGTCTAACAGGGGCCCTTTAAGGAAGCATGTACCTGGCATACCAGTGGGGCAATGAGGTGTGTACACACATCATCTGGTCACACTGAACTGTGCCATGATAGAAGCAGCATCCATTCAGAGTGCTGGTAACAGGGACAATGACTACCCCCTGAAAACTTTGGTAAATGTTACTGTGTACCTACTAGGGGATGGGGGTGTTGTCTAGGATGTGACAGAGCCTGGACAGGTAAGTATACCACTGTCAATAGGGTGGAGGACATGCATGCCATGTTATGTGTGTACTGTGACATTTACTGTATGGCCTCCCATTGTTTCTGTTTCTGTAGGAATACTGTGGCAGGCAAAACAAGATGGGTGGTGATGGTAAAGGGAGCAGCTGGTTAGGGTGGTGCCAGTCATCATCACCCAAAGAGCATAGGGGGGCTGATTATACCTGACTGGCTGTATTGGAGGATGGTGTCCAGTGACACCTATTACATGGATGACCTGGGCAGGTACTGGGCTCTGATCGAGCCCTCGAAGGTAGTTGGTGCTGTACCAGTGGGGGGGTTGGCATGTGTCTCAACTGTGTTCTGCAGTGGTAGTGCATGTGAATCCCCTCATTCCTGTCCTCTGTGTTCTTCTTGTTCCATGCCTATCAAGGACCGCTGAAGAGGCTGGTGCTTGTGGAGTAGACCTACACAGGCACAACATCAGTAGGATCCAGTGAGGACTCCCAGGAGGAGGAAAGCTAGGCCTTTGTCCCCTGGAGTAGAGGCCTGTACAATGCTGTGGGTGCTAGTGGAGAGGCCTGTCCCCTTGCCACCATTTCCAGTGAGGTAGATGTGGTGGCATGGAACACTGTCACATTTATATGGACATTTCCCTGACATGTTTATTGTGTTTGTTTCTGTTACATTTGATTTATTTTCCTTTTCTGTCTGTCCAGTCCACTGATCGTATCAGGACTGAGTTTGTGCCATGCACAGTTGGTGATTTCTGCAGTTATTAAAGTCAGTTCTGTATGACTTGTCCTTTGTCTGGGTGGTTATTCCAGTTACTTGTGGCATGCTGCTGGCCAAGGTTGTCCTGTCCATGGGGATTATTGTGTGTCCAGCTACCATGAGGGTGCAAGGCTGCTGTATGCTGTAGGTCTGGTGGTCTGTTCTGAGGAATGCAGCCATGCTGGGGTGGGGACCCTGTGGTGTGGACTCTGTGCTTGGACAGATAGTTGTTGCATGCCAGGGCATCTGGGCATATTGTGATGGGCCTATGTATGACAGGCACATACTGTGTGATGGGCTTCAGGGGAGCAGTTATACATGGGGGTGTGCTCATGTCCAGTTCAGGACTGTGACTGATGAGGAACTGTTCCTACAACATGCCCCAGCTTGGTTGTTTGTGTTTACACTGGGTGAAGGTTTGTGGCTCTGGACCCTGTTCTTTTCTGTTCCTGGAACCCCTGATGTCCACCTTAGTCCTATGGGTCTGGTGACCATGTCTCGGCACCTTCAACCCATGTTTGTGCTGCAGGCAATCTTGCAGGTCCTGTGTGTTTGCAGTTTATGACAGCCCCTCCTATGGTGTAGTACTGCAACTGCACAGCTACATGCTGGGCAGACATATGCTGTGTCATGGATGCGCATGTGTGTTGCCCATGCATTCCAGTTCACTGCCACGCCCCTCCAGCCATGCATAGTTTTGCCATGGGGATCATCCGTGAGTGTCTGCAGTGTGCACTTACGTGCCACATATGTGCATACTAAGGTGTCTAGAAGCAAGGAGGCAGTCAGCCCGTGTATGCTGCAATTCCATTACTCATAGTAAGATACCATATTTACATTTAGTAGACAGGCATCTAATTTCTTTTGAAATCTTCTATACCTTATTAATTACTGTACAGTCTCTATCGGAACTTGTTCCTTGGATTTACTATGCACTGTATAAAAAGCTTTCATTACATTTGTCTGGAATATTTTGACTGAAGTTGTAGAGGATGGCCTCAGATTCCTTTTCCATCTTTTTTAAATTCCAGGCTCAGCTCATTTAGTAGACTATATTAGTAGTATACTGCATGATATACTGTTCAGTAACATATCTCCTCTCAACAGTCTTGTCTCCAAGGATATCAAATTCATCTTTTTAAGATGTTCCTCACATGTCAAATGTTCGATGTTATAAATTAATTTTGTAGCCTGTCTTTGTACCTTCCCTAATTTGATGATATCTCCTTTATTTATATGATACCACACCGGGCTCCCATATTCTAAAATGGGTCTAACAATGCCCCTGTACAAAGGCATAATAACATCCTCACTTCTACTTCTAAAGTGTTTTCTTATTGCCCACAACAGTTTTTTGTTTTTTTTTTACTTTGGCCACCTGTGCACTACAGTGTGAAGTTGAAGTTAGTGTATTATTTACTTGTACTCCTAAGTCTTTTTCTTAATTAGCCTCCTGTATAACTGTAGCCCCAATTACATATCAGAGATGGTTGCTCTGGTTTCCTGAATGTATTACACAGCATTTGTTGGTATTAAATTTCATCCCTTTATTCATTGCCTATCTATAAATTAGGTCCAAATCTTTCTATGTAGCTATTTTTGCCTTGTCAGTATCAACCACACCTGCCAGTTTGGTATCCTCTGTGTATTTCCTGTTTTAGTTGGTTAATCCATTACACATACTGGCAGTGTTGGGTAAGTTATTTTTTCTATTACTTGCTATTTCTTTTGGAAACTTAATCCAGGAAGCTCTGTGCAGTCACTAGCAAGGATGGAGAAGTACTAGAAAAAGTAACACACCTGACAGAGTTACTTATTTCTTTTTATACAAAAACAATACAAAAATAATGAAAAACTATAACAGATGACATTTATTTGAAAGTAATAGGTTAGTTACTAGTTACTTTCAAATAAATGTAATCATTACAGTTATGTATTACTTTTGTAAAAGGAGCACAAGTAACTGTAACTTTGTAGGTGTATTGCTTTTCAAGTACTTGTCCATTCTTGCTAGTGACTCTATAGAGCTTTCTGAAACAAGTTTCCAAAAGTAATAGAAAGTAATAGGAAAAGTAAATTACCCAACACTGCATATTGACACAAATATCTGAAAGAGCACAGGCCCCAGCACGGATCCTTGCATTACACCACTAGTCACACGCCTGGATGCAGAAATAAAACCATTTATACAGACACACTGTGTCCTGTTACTCAACCATTCCAGTATCCATTTTATATTTTTTTGATCTATCTGTAGTATCACTAGTTGGTCTAATATTTCATTATGGGGGATGGTATCGAAAGCTTTGGAGTAATCCAAGTAAATCATATCCACTGATAAACCCCTATCTAATGTGGACGTAATTTTTTGTTGCACAATATTGTTAGCTTCAATGTGTGCTATAACCAGGGTGTTGCCATCAGTCTCTCAAAGGATTTCACTAGACACATGAATGATGTCAGAGATCTTGGCCCCTCTGAAACTAAATAAGGTACAGTCAGCCTTATCTTGATTACAAATAGACCTATCTAAATGTTTGATAATCGAATCCACAAGTACATAAACCTGCTTAGGTACTGTAGATTCAATATGCATTTCTTGTGAAACTTCATTAATTTGTGTTTGTCCATCCTGTTGCTGGTTTATTTCATTTGGCCGCTGTTATTTAAATCATAAAATTTACCACTGACTCATCCCTGTCAAGATTTTCCATTATTCCTTTGTTAGTCCTAAAGTGTGATGTTTCTTGTAGTGGAGTTTGGACATCAATTAGGTGGGCATGTGAAGTAAAGGATTGTCTCGATCATATGCAGTCAACTGATTTAAGGGATCAAAACTATTTTGGAATGGCAAGTGAAAGTAATCAGCTCTTTGCCCTTTTTGCTGCTTTGTTACTCTGTATTGAGTTTCTGACAGACATTTGCTATATTATAACTGTCTTTCAGAGCTCTTAAATCCAATTGCTGTTTGTCTAAATGGTGAGGCTTGTAATGGAATTGTTACCCGAGGTCTGAGCTGCCCATATATAACACATAATCTGCAATATTTTTGTGGTCCTGAGTTGTGGAGGCTATGGATGTTTTGAAGAGGGTGTTGGAAATGATGGAGAAGTAAGCCAGTAATCCAGCAGATAAGCTTGAATTTTATCTATGGAAGGTATGCTGTCATTGCCTTAGGGGGAAAATGGGATTGTTATGATGGAGAGAAATGCTGTGCTTAGAGTAGCATTTTTTCCATTTCTCTTTTTTTCCAGCATGCCTCAGCAGAGAATGGTGCAGCCAGAATGAATGGGAGACAAGGAGCAGGATGAGGCCTGCAACTGACTTGATTGAAGCTGAGTCAGTTGCCAAAGAACTCAGAATCAGGGAACAGAGACTGAATCTGAACAGCATCTTAGATCCTCCACAAGGACCAAGAAAAGGAACAGGAAGAGGAGATATACTTTACATTTCATAGGATATCCGAGTAAAAGTTCTCCCTGTTGGTAAAAGTATATACTAAGAAGCTGACTAGTGACAGCTACATGTGGATATGCCCTATCGTTTACAGGTACAATTTTTCTTATTCAGCTAAAGGATGATTTTTCATTCTGGCTAAAAGGTGACTTGTGGCCTTAAATTTAAATTAAAGAAATGCCAGGCTTGAAGACATTGCAAATGTCCTGGCCATGATGTTGGTAAACTCAGGTACTGAACTGGAATCCCTCATGTTTTGTTGTCACACATGGGTATTTGTGGTAAATGTTTTATTTTTCTATAGGCAGAAACTCTCCCAGCGAGCCCTGAAGGACATTCTTTAGTGGACTTGATATTTCAGAAAACAGTGATGAAGTATGGGACTTAAAGGTATTTCATGCTCCCTGTGATACTCACTATGAAGCCTGACCTTCTACTGATTTTTTTATGTTTACCTTAATAAGACTTCCAGAGCATATATTGCTTTATTGATGGTTTCTTCTGCTTAAAAGCTTTAAACAAGATTATTTTCTTTTTTTATTATTAATGTGTTTTTATATGTGCTCATATGTGCTTATTAAGATACTTAGTTTCTCTGATTGTTTGTTATAAAGGATGCTCTTATGGGGTTAGTTTGAATACACCCAGATTATGCTTTAACTTGGTCTAGGGCATGTGAGGTAACTTTAATGAACACTAAAAGGTGCCAACCACGATATGTTAGATCCAGAAATTCTTCAGCCAAACAATGTTATGTGAGTGAATTGTGAAGACAGGGACTGGACACAAACTGTAGTTACCCTATGCCCATGCTACTTGGGTTACTCGGTGTCTGATTTCCTAAATGTTGGAGGCATAGGGTCATAAAAAGACCCAATTTAAGTCTCTCCTGGAAGCCTGCCCAGGAAGGGCTAATTAGGGGGTCAAATTGGTCTGCCACAACTGGGGACTTCAACACACCTGAGAGTTAAACCCTTTAAGCATACCTTGTGTTCCATTATAAGGGAACCTGGGTATTACACTAAGTGCTTCTAAACAAGGTAAGCCTCAGGAAAGTAATGGATTAATAATGGCGGTGTAGTAATGAATGTGTGTTTATTGAGTCTTCCTACTGTATTCTGGGCATTTTCTAGAGTAAGCTCTGTGATGTAGGATGACTCCTCAGCTTGGGCAGACTGAAGCAGATATTAGAGCATAAGATATTCAAGTATATTAGAGTACAAGATTAACAGTACAAGATTGACAGTAGTATTAAGTGCTATATGTAGGTTATTATTATGTAGGCGGCTGTATTTTTAAAATAATTTGGAAATGCCTCGAAGAGTTTGTACTGTTTTGAGTCTGTAAATAAGGATAAATAGGAACTGAATAATAAAATACTATTTTTACTAATGGATATGGATGGGATAGGTAAACATATGCTTGTGGGCTTGATATATGTTGTATGTTAAAAATGTGTGATGGTGTTTTAGTGGATCTTTTTAGGCAAAAAATTTGTAATGACTTTAAAAAAAAAAGTGGAACAAATAAACTTGAAAAAAAATATTGAGGTCCATTAGCTTCTTCTCATAGGTCTTTTGGTGCAGACCCTGTACCATTTTAGTTGCCCTACTCTGGACCACCTCTACTCTGTCCATGTTCTTCCAGAGATGTGGTCTCCAGAACTGGACACAGTACTCTAGATGAGGTCTCGCCAATGATTTATACAGTGGTATCACCACCTCCTTCTTTCTGCTGGTGATACTCTTCCCAGTGCACCCCAGCAACCCACTGGCCCTCCCCACTTACTTGTCACACTATTTAGCTACCTTTAGGTCATCAGATATGATTACCCCCAAGCCTCTTTCCTGTTTGGTGATTGTCAATACCGCTCCCCCCATCTTGTACTCCACTCCTGGATTTCTGTGCCCCAAGTGCATGATTTTGCACTTCTTCGCATTGAAACTTAGTTGACACACACACTTTATCACTCCTCAAGCTTTCTCAGATCCATCTTCATTTTTTCCACCCCTCTGAAGTGTCTACCCTGTTGCAGATCTTTGTCATCTGCAAAAGGCATACCTTCCCTTCTAACCCCTCTGTAATGTTGCTAATGAAGACATCAAAGAGAACCGGTCCTAGTACTGATCCTTGTTGCACCCTGCTGGTCACCCTTCCTTCTTCGGAGTGAACTCTGTTTACCACCAACCTTTGTCACCTATCCCCCAACCCATTCTTACCAAGTTTACCACCTTACTACCCACTCCCAGGCTGCCCAGCTTGTTTATGAGTCTTCCATGTGGAATGGTGTCGAAGGCCTTACTGATATCTAGGTAGGCCACATCCACCACCCCACCCTGATCTAATTCCCTGGTCACCTAGTCAATGAAATCTATCAGATTTGTTTGACATGATCTCCCCACTGTGAATCCATGCTACCTTGGATCCTGTAAACTGCTGGATTTTAGATATTTCACAAGCCTTTCCTTCAGTAGTGATTCCATTAACCATCGAAGTCAGGCTGACTGGCCTGTAGTTGCAAGCCTCCTCCCTGCTACCACTTTTGTGACATAGGACTACATCTACACTCCTCCAGTCCTCCAGAATCACTCCTGTCTCCAGTGAGTGGTTGAATAGGCCTGTCAGTGGTGCAGCCAGCACCTCTCTGAGCTCCTTCAATATTCTTGGATGTGTCCAATCTGGTCCCATTGCCTTGTCTACTTTCAGATTTGTCAAGTCAAGTCAATTTTATTTATATGGCACTCCACACAAATGGCTCTGAGTGCCTTACAGCAGACAGATAAAACAATTTAAACAACAGGTTAAAATCAGTATAAAAGAATTATGAGGCCAGTTCAAAAAGTTAACTAAACAAATGTGTTTTCAAATGTGATTTAAAAATGGTCATAGAGGGAGCCACCCTCATGTCACGGGGAAGGGCATTCCACAAAATTGTTGCTGCAACGCCAAACGTCCTATCCCCAGAGGATTTCAGTCATGAGCGAGGGACAGAGAGGAGGTCTGCCTCAGCTGACCTGAAGGCATGAGCAGAAGCATATGGAAGCAAGAGGTCTTTCAGATAGCCCAGACCCAGATCATGCAGGGCCTTGTAAGTTAACAAACAAACCTTGAAACTGATGCACCACCTGACCAAAAGCCAGTGAAGAACACAGGAAGCTGGAGTGATGTGCTTGGAATGAGATATCCCAGCCACCAATTGGGCTGCTGCATTCTGAACCAGAGTTACCTTAATGTTCTGAGCACTCCAAATCCATAAAAGGGACACCACACCATAATAAAAATGTCAGCATCTTTATTAGAATCCCAGACTGAGATTTAGAACATTAAGGTAACTCAGCTGTTTTTTCTTGGTAGCACCTATTCCTAGTGTGCACTCCTGAGCACTTGTTGCATTCTGAACCAGCTGCTGGTGGTGCAACAGCTTCATGGAAAGCCCCAGGTAAAGAGCATTGCAATAGACAGTCTTGATGAGATAAAGGTGTGCGCTAGTGTCATAAGGTCGGACATTTAGAAAGGACCTGATCCAGGCGATATTACGAAGATGGTAATAGTCACTGTGGACAAAACAGCCAACACCTAGAATTCAAGAGTCAGCTTAGAGTCCACCATGACCCTCAGATTCTTAACCCTATATGCTGGACAGAGGGTCACTTCTCCCAATGAAGGGAAAGCAGTACTCCTGAAAGTCGCAAAAGAGCCATGTAGACCCGGCTCCACCAGTAGCACCTCCATCTTAGATGGGTTCAGCCTCAGCCACCTGGCTGCCAACCAGTCTTGGATGTCTTTGAGACACTCTCCCAGTACTGAGAGAGCTGCCACATCATCAGCTACACAAGATGCATACAGCTGGGTGTCATCGGCATAACAATGAAGTGCCAAGGCATAGCATCCAATAATCTCCCTCAGAGGCAGCATTTACACAGTGAATAACATAGGAACCAAGGTGGCCCTTGAGGCAGCCACAGCAAAGTGCAGCAATGCTCAATGTATAGGAGCCAAGTACCACTTGCTGCATCCTGCCAGTTATGTAGGACTTGAACCACCATAAAACGGTGCCTGAAATACCCACATAGTGCCTAAGGCAAGCCAAGAGCACACCATGCTCAACCATGTCAAATGCTGGTGAAAGGTCTGGAAGGATGAGAATAAAACATTGTCCACTATCCCTTGCTGAAAGGAGATCATGAAATACCTTGACTAGGCAGTCTCCATACTATGGTGAGACCAGAAATCAGACCAGAAGGGCTCATAGATGTCATACCTCTCCAGGTGTTGTTGCAGCTGTGATGCCACCACCTTTTCAATCTGCTTTGCTAGTTGCTAGTTGCTTCAGGACTCTCTGCTCTGTAAATGGACTGGTGTACACCTCCCTCCCTCCCTTCCTTCGATGCTCCTGTCACTTATCTGTGGTCTGTCACCTTTTCCTTCTTCTGTGAATACTGAACAAAAATACTTGTTCAGGATGTCTGCTTTTCCTGTTCCCCCACACCCTCCTCTTCCCTCTTTAGCCTTACTGATCCCTCCCATGGTCATTCTCCTTCGCTTATATACCTGAAAATTGTCTTATCTCCCTCCTTTACCACCTAGACTATTTTCTCCTCTGTTTGTGACTTTGCTCTCCTGACTGCTTGCCCTTACTCCCTCTGTTTCTCCAGATACACTTCCCTATCCTCCTCCATCTGTGTCACCTTGTACCTTCTGAATGCTAGCTTTTTTGCCCTTACCTTCTCGACCACCTCTTTTGAGAACCATAGCAGTCTCTTCTTCCTCTTGCTTTTGCTTACTTGCCTGATGCAGAGGCTTGTTGCCTTCACTATGGCCCCTTTTAGTTTTGCCCACTGTTCCTCCACTCAACCCAAGTCCTTTTCCCCCTCTAAGACATCCCTGATGCATTATCCCATCTTTGCAAAGTCAGCCCTCCTGAAGTCCAGGACCCTTGCCTTTGTGTGGTTTGATTCAGCCACAGTCCTTATAATGAACCACACTGTATGGTGATCACCAGTCCCCAGGCAGACACCCACCATGATGTCTGCAACACTGTCCCCATTGGTGAGTACAAAATTCAATATTGCTCCCTCTCGAGTGGGCTCTCTTACTAGCTGCCTGAAGATAACCCCCTGTAGGGAATCCTGGATGTCCTTGCTCCTGGCTGAAGCTGCAGCTGGGATACTCCAATCTATATCTGGCAGACTGAAGTCTCCCAACAGCAGCACCTCCCCTTTGGTTGCCATCTTTTGGATAGCTTCCACCAGAACCATGTCCATCTCCCACTCCAGTGTGGGAGGTCTGTAGATCACACTAGTGTGAATAGCAGCTCCATTCCCCATCTTTAGGGTAACCCACAGTGCCTCCAACCCTCCCTGCACTCCCTGTATCTCAGTTGCTTTTATGCTGTCCCTTACATAAAGAGCCACTCCTCCCCCTTTCCCGATGAAGCTCAGAAGAAGCAGGATGCTTGAGAAGGAACAGCGCCAGACCAGAAGGTAAGTATGGGGTGGAGGTGGTGGTGTGGTGGGTGCTGAGAGGGGCTGGAGTGGGGAGCTAAAGACATTGTTGAACCGTTTTCTTCTTTTACAGAGTTACCCAGGGGGCACAGGGGAAAGGATCAGGAGGTGGGCAGGAAACTTGGTAGTGGGAGGGTATTTTATTCTATGGATGAAGCACTGGGAAAGATCAGGAGGTGGGCAGGATACTAGGCAGTGGGACGGTATTTTATTTCATGGATGGGGTATGGGGAAGGATCAGGAGGTGGGCTGGATACCTGGTTGAGGGAAGGTATTTTATTTTACAGATGGGCACAAGGAAGGAGTGGGAGTAGGGCAGGATACTTGGCAGTGGGAGGGTATTTTTCCTTTTCATGAATGGGGCACGGGGTAGAGCGGGAGGTGGGCAGTATACTTGGCAGTGGGAGGCTATTTCTTATAATGGACAAGGGATGGGGAAGGATCAGAAGGTGGACAAGATACTTGCAGACCACTTGTTGAGTAGGTGGTGGGGTCAGTCTTCATAGACCTCACCAAAGCCTTCAACACTGTCAATCAGTCTCTCCTCCTGACTCAACTACAGAACCTGGGGTTGCAACCAATGCTGTCTGCTGGTTCAAGGACTACCTAACACACAGAAGCCAATGTGAAAAATTGGGCACACAGTATTTAGCTCCAATGAGGTATCTTTAGGGGTCTCACAGGGGTCAATACTGGGGCCCTTACTATTCAGCCTCTTCCTAAATAATCTTCCTGAAGCCCTATCCCTGTCTTCTACTTCAGACTTCAGTCTGCCAGATGTAGATTGGAGTATCCCAGCTGCAGCTTCAGCCAGGAGCAGGGACATCCAGGATTCCCTACAGGGGGTGTTCTTCAGACAAGACCACTGCACCAACCTTATCTGCCAAGCAAAGGCCAACTTCCACAAGGAGCAGCTTAATAAAACTTGGGGCAATGGGAAGAGTTTTTGGGAGAACATCAAAAATCTTCTTGGGAAGGATGAGAAGAAGATCCCCTACTCGCTCAACATTAACAACATCATGATTACTGACCCTTGGCACATCGCGGATTCTCTCAACACAGCGTTTACTGACCTGACTGGAGTGCTACCCCGACTACCTGCACCCTGCTGGGAACAAACCAACTGCACACCTCAAGGGGCTCAATCCCTGTCTTCTACTTCAAAAAGTGTCAGTGAAGGAGGCTTCAAACACATAAAAAATACTAAGGCAAGACCAGAATGGGGAGTGATGGAATCGATATGAAACTCCTATCCCTAACACTGGATGTCATCATCGTGCCAGTTACAGAACTATTTAACAAATCGCTGGCTCTTGCACAGTTCCCTGGGATCTGAAAACAGGCTCTTGTGATGCTAGCACAAGAACGGTGATAAGACATGCACCGCCAATTATAGGCCAATATCCATCCTCTCTCCCTTATCTAAAGCCCTGAAAAGATTGTGGCCATCCAACTCACAGATTACCTCAACAAATGCAACCTGTTATGTCCCAACCAACATGGCTTGAGGCAGAATCATAGTACCTCCACAGCTTTGCTGGACCACGCTGACTACTCGCACAAGGCACTAGACGAAGGAAAGCTGGTGGGGTCAGTCTTCATAGACCTCACCAATGCCTTCGACACTGTCAATCACTCTCTCCTCCTGACTCAACTACAGAACCTGAGGGTTGCAACCAATGCTGTCTGCTGGTTCAAGGACTACCTAACACACAGAAGCCAACGTGTAAAAATTGGGCACACAGTATTTAGCTCCAATGAGGTATCTTTAGGGGTCCCACAGGGGTCAATACTGGGGCTCTTACTATTCAGCCTCTTCCTAAATAATCTTCCTGAAGCCTGTGACACTAAACTGATACTTTACGCAGATGACGCTGTGCTTCTCACCAGCAGTTTATCAATAGTCGTCCTCCAATCTGAGCTGCAGGCATCTTCTACAAGCTGGAAGACTGGTTCTGTAGCCATAAACTTCTATTAAACTACAAATAAAAACAAGGTGATGCTCACAGCCAGCCCCAGTGCAAAAAAGCTCCCTCCCTCACCATCTCCAATAAAGTCAGTGAGCCACTGGAACAAGTTCGGACCTTCAAGTACCTGGGGTCCATTGATGACTGCCTCACCTTAACCCAGCACATCGACAAAGTGGTAAAGGCAGTGAACACCAAGCTAGGTGTACTATACAGGCATGAAAAGTATCTCACTCCAGAGGCCCTCCGTCTCTCAGTCTCCAGCTGCACCCTTTCTACCATTGACTATGGATCAGTGGTCTACAGTGCAGCAACAGACACTGCCCTAAAAAGGATTCACATTGCCCTCAACAAGGCATGTAGGTTCACAATGGCTGCAGATCGAAATACCCACACCTGCTACTTATATGAGGAGAACAATTGGCTGCCACTAAAGAATCAGGATTATATTCCAAACATGTCCCTTGGAAAAAAGGCACTCATGGGTAAAACTGCCCCATGCATTTCTAGCATCCTAACACCAAGTGCTACCAGCTATACCACCAGAGGCAGGATGAGGGGTGCCCTATCAACACCTTTCCGTCAAAGTGTGCAGGGACAGCATGCTTTCAGCTATAAGGCCCCCCAATGGCTCAATGAAATCCCAGTGCACATTCTAAACTCCCAATGCATCTCACAATTCAAAAATGGCCTAAGGCAACACCTTCTTACTAGGACAGTTTGTGACTGCCACTAGGACTCTAACACCCATAATGCCCACTCATCCACATTCTTCTTCCCCTTCCTTTAACC
The DNA here is from genome assembly GCA_016271365.2 of Neoceratodus forsteri. Lineage (NCBI taxonomy): Eukaryota > Metazoa > Chordata > Ceratodontiformes > Ceratodontidae > Neoceratodus > Neoceratodus forsteri. The sequence goes on along the minus strand of CM028129.1, from coordinate 228,889,713 downwards.
CCCACTCTTCCCTCTTGCCCTACCCCTCTGTCTTCCTCTCCCCCCTGTGCCTTTTCTCCCACTGGATCAACCTTAAAACCAACCTACTACCACTACCTCCCAACCTCCTAGACAAAGCTACTTCTTTTGGCTGCCCACTCTCCCCTCCCCAGTTTCCAATCTCTTGACTCCTCCTTGGACTCTCACACTAGGTGTCACACCTCTTTATCTCCTTCACTACATATAAACACTGTCCTTTATCCTAGTTGAAAGCTCTTGACGCTGTACTACTGTATCACCATTGGTACTATGAATGACATTGTAACCTTATTGTATACTAGCTACCTACTATTCGAGTATTGTATGTAAACTGTTTGTTATTGCTGTCATTGTCACTGTTTGATGTGGAAGCTTTGTAAAAGAGCTCTGTGCTCAAAGGTATGATCCGAATCCCTAAATAAATTAAAAAAAAAATACTTGGCAGTGGGAGGGTATTTTATTTCATGGATGGGGTATGGGGAAGGATCAGGAGATGGACTGGATACTTGGCTGAGGGAAGGTATTTTATTTTACAGAAGGGCACAAGGAAGGAGCGGGAGGTGGGCAGGATACTTGGAAGCGGAAGGGTATTTTTCTTTTCACGAATGGGGCACGGGGTAGAGCAGGAGGTGGGCAGGATACTTGGCAGTGGGAGGCTATTTCCTTTCATGGACAAGGGATGGGGAAGGATCTGGAGGTGGACAAGATACTTGGCAGTGGGAGGGTATTTTATTTCATGGATGGGGTATGGGGAAGGATCAGGAGATGGGCTGGATACCTGGCTGAGGGAAGGTATTTTATTTTACAGATGGCCACAAGGACGGAGTGGGAGGTGGGCAGGATACTAGGCAATGGGACGGTATTTTATTTCATGGATGGGGTATGGGGAAGGATCAGGAGGTGGGCTGGATACCTGGCAGAGGGAAGGTATTTTATTTTACAGATGGGCACAAGGAAAGAGCGGGAGGTGGGCAGGATACTTGGCAGTGGAAGGGTATTTTTTCTTTTCATGAATGGGGCACGGGGTAGAGCAGGAGGTGGGCAGTATACTTGGCAGTGGGAGGGTATTTTATTTCATGGATGGGGTATGGGGAAGGATCAGGAGGTGGGCTGGATACCTGGCTGAGGGAAGGTATTTTATTTTACAGATGGGCACAAGGATGGAGTGGGAGGTGGGCAGGATACTAGGCAATGGGACGGTATTTTATTTCATGGATGGGGTATGGGGAAGGATCAGGAGGTGGGCTGGATACCTGGCAGAGGGAAGGTATTTTATTTTACAGATGGGCACAAGGAAAGAGCGGGAGGTGGGCAGGATACTTGGCAGTGGGAGGGTATTTTTTCTTTTCATGAATGGGGCACGGGGTAGAGCAGGAGGTGGGCAGTATACTTGGCAGTGGGAGGCTATTTCTTTTCATGGACAAAGGATGGGGAAGTATTGGGAGGTGGACAAGATACTTGGCAGTGGGAGGGTATTTTCTTTTTATGGATGGGGCATGGGGAAGGATTGGGAGGTGGTGAAATACTTATCAGCGAGAGGGTATTTTATTTCATAGACAGGAGCCGAGGAAGTATCAGGGGTGAATGGGATGGTGTTTTTCTTTGCATGTCTCCTCAGCTCAGAGCTGATTGTGATGCTGCTCGACTGCGTGCTGGACAGCATCATGCAGATGAAAGGATCCAGCTGTTCTGAATTGGAGCTGTTCACTCCTTTCAACTACACAAAGTTTCTGTCCCACAAGCAAGAACATTGTCATGATCAGCCTGGCTGATCATTGGTCTGTCACTGTTGAGCCCAGTGCAGCCTGGCTGCACTGGACCCAACTGACACACCTCAGAAACCCAGTTAGTGTGCCGCAAAACATAAAATCAGTCTTCCAAGACAGTTTTGTAGTTTTTATATTCTCAGCTTGTGCAAGGTTGGCAAGCTCATTCAGTAATGAACAGTTCAATCTGCAGAGAAATATCTGCCAAACCACTTTATAGCCTCTTCAATTCAAGTGTGCTCAGTACAAATAAAAATCAAGTGTAAAGTGCAAAAGCATAAAGCTAAGCTAGGCTCTCACCACTGCTTTGGCGCTTCAACTCCCATGAGTCTTCGTTAGGGGTGGGAGTTATACACTTTTTGCACTTTATATTTTATATTTATTACGTACTACTAGAACTCTTGAGTTGAAAAGGCTACAATGTGGTTTTGTAGATCTCGCAGACTGAACTGTTCATCATTGAATGATCTTGCCAACCTTGCACAAGCTGAGAATATAAAAATTGTGGGGGAAGACTGATTTTTGCCTTTCCGGTAGTGAGAGTGCTACATATTTCTCTTTGGTAGTAGACTTAGGGTATCCTCCCCATTTCTTGACGAGCACCCACCTCAAGCACTGGTGCATGACATTCGTTTTGATCAATTGTTTACACTAACCTTGCTGATGCACTTCCATCTGCACTGCTCACCCTCCACTCCACCCCACAACTACTGGTCACCATTTACACAACAAGCATTGTGCACCGTTGCAGGGTCTGTCAGTGAACTTTCTACATTTTGTACAGCATCTCTGCAGAAGTTTCCTTTGCCAAGCACTCTATCATCTATCATTCCCATAGTGACAAAAAGTTGAGAGGTATGAGTTGTTTTATTACAAAAAAGTAAAATGTTGCTTATTACATGAGTTTAAAATATATATCCAAGGTCTGCTTCTGCTTTCCATCACTTGGTCGGTGTCAGATCGTGTTCTCCTTCAGTATCAGCCCCTGCCCTTCAATGAATCAGTATGCCAAAGCAAAACCAGTGAATAAAAAGCAAATCCGTCTTTTGGATGAGGCGTTAAACCGAGGTCCCATCTGCCTGGATTGGTGGTAGTTCAGGTAGATGTTAAAGATCCCATGGCACTTATCGAAAAGAGTAGGGAATTTCCCGTGTCCTGGCCAAATTTCCCTCATTCACTAAAAATACCACCAACAGCTTAATCTGGTTCAAGGTCAGTTGGCATTCATCTGTATCCCCCTCCCCTGGGTCGTGCCTGAAAATAGGCAGGATTTGTCTAGTGCACTTACCTGGTCAACAAAAACTAAAATAAAAAAAATATCCCTAAACAAAATGGTTAAGGAATGGCATTGCAAGGCATATAGAAAATCCTATCATTAATTACTGACTGACCAACAGAGTGAGCATTCCCGACTGGGCAGCTCTGTCAGCCAGGTACTGCGATAGTTCCCCTTGTTTGCTAAAAGTGCAAGGTTCACTATGTAAAACAAGAAATGTAACTTAATGGGAGACAAAATCCGAACTTGAAAATAAGTGAGGCTGCTTTTGGCAGAATGCTTGCATTCAAGCCTTGGGAAACAGTGAGTACTTTTGCAGCACCAAAGAGAGGCATAACAATGCAGCGGGAGTGGTGAGGAGTACTGTGGGGTGCCGTATTGGTGCAGGTGGAGCAGCACATTTACAGGTTAGTGGAAAAACACTTGCACCATTACACAATTGCATAAAAACATTGTTCGCTCCATGCCACAACAGAGTGACCTACAAAGCTCTGCTGGGTGTTTACACACCTGAACTGCATCCATGCAACTCATCGGCATTGCTCACAATGGTGCAGATCAGCTCGTGTAAGCATGCCTTTTATTGGGAATGTTGCAGTGTTTTTGTTTCCCTTTAAAGTTACACAGACTAAACTCCAGGATATTGGCCATAAGCAGACTCTGAGTGGTTCCAATAAGACAGGCATTCAATAAGATAATCAGGTAACTGGACATGCACGTGTATTAAAGAGAAAAGAAACTTATGAAGGGATGGCCTTTCACCCAAAGAAAGCCTGTCTAAAACTGCATAAGGATCACAATGATGTGTGGTGTAAGGACAATCTAATTGCAGACTTTAAATATTAATAATAATGATATCCATATGCAGGACACAGCCACCTGACCTAAAAGGATTCCAGTTGTTGACCTCCCAATGTGCATTGTACCCAAAGTCTTGAGTGATGAAGGTTTTACTCAGTTGTGTTCCTTTTATTATGTGTTTAAAGAGTCCCTAATATCTCATGGGACACTTCTAAAAGCACAGGGCCCAATTCTTAGTCACAAGCGACTGTCATAAAATCAGTGCAAACCAATTGTGGGTCAGTTCCTTGCTTGTGCCTCCCTCAGGCTGAGGGGTCAGGGAGGCCACCCACACTAGCGCACATCATTGTGAACTGGTACATGCAAGGGAGTGGTGCGGGCTTGTAAATGATATGCGGTGCCATTTACAGGGCCAACTACCACCATGGCAAGCAGTGCAGCAGTTTTGCAATGCCCCATAAATACCGTAAATTTTTTTCTGACAGTAGAATGAGTTGGATTTCTGAGTCAATCACACACAAACGTTAAGTAGCACAGTTTGGCGGGGGACCAGATTGTCATGGGATGAGAACAGGCAGCTGGGGCTGGGGGGGGAGACACGAGACTACGAGGGGTGATTGCGATGCATGGAACCGGTTCGGGGCCCACTGGGCCATCAAGGAGGATATCAAGGAACAATGTCCAGCACTGTCTCACCAGGCCACAAGTGGCCCAAAGGTATGCGTCAGGAGGTGGGGAGGGAGGCATTGTTGTTTCCTGTACCACACATTTATATGCACATGACACTGCATTATGCACATACAAGTTTGTTACAGTACTCTGTGCTATTTCTAATGGCTGGATCCCTTAATTTGCATTTTTTTATCTGCACTGGGCATAAAGCAATGTGGACTTTTCAAATTCTACTTCTGCCAGAAATGAGTGGAATTTTGGAGATTTGCCTAAATCTATGGAAATGCATCATCAGTGGAATTCAAAATTTCAAAAGCACAAATTGTTTTGAAAAACTGTGGATGAGTGTTCCAAAATTTACATAAACTGCGGATGAGTGTTCCAAAATTTAAATAAACTGCAGAATAATTTTCAGTAATTTATGTAAACTGTGGATCCATTTTCTGCAAACTGTAGAATAAATATTCTACAGTTTACATAATCCGCAGCATATTATTTTACAGTTTATATAGAAATGACATGATAGAAACTTTCAAGTACCTCAAGGGAATCAACAAAGTCCAAGAGGGTAGCATCTTTCAAAAAAAGAGGTGTGCTAGAACAAGAGGGCACAATTTGAAGATAGAGGGGGGGCGGCTCAGAGGTAATTTAAGGAAGTATTTTTTCACAGAGAGGGTTGTGGATGCATGGAATGGCCTTCCGGAGGAAGGTTGTGGAGTCAAAATCAGTGGTGGAATTCAAGCATGCATGGGATAGTCATAAAAGCAATTCTGGGGGGTGGGAGTAGGAAGAAGTAGGCTGCTGGTTAACTAGGATCTGCAGCTTATCCAGTAGGTAGGGAAATGGGCAGACTGGGTGGGCCAAGCGGTCTTTATCTGCCGTCAAATTCTATGTTTCTATGTTTCTATGTTTTCCGGAATTTTGTTGAATAAAAAAAAATTCTGGAAAGCATTCCGGATGTGGAAATGTCATTCTGCAGGAATTCTGCTGGCAGAATTCCACATCCTTCACATTCCTAGTTATGTAACTATCCAAACTAAAAGAAAATGCTGGTGTGAAAAAAATGTGAAATTAAGCTGTAAATATTGAAAAATAATACTGTAGAATTTTAGAATGTATTGTGCAGAATTGTGAATTATATAGCGCACTAAATAGTTTAAAAAATGGCTCAGAAAACTGGCACGTGTGATTATAACTTCATAGCACGCATATGTTAAGTTTTCAACAGGATTTTGCTTTTATTAGCTATATCAATCTAAACAATTTTAAAAACCTAAAAAAAAACATACTTAAAGGGTAGCCATAGGCCTGATACTGAAAATACTCACTGTAATTTTGTCAGTATAGCCTAGAGGTTAGACGTTAGAGTAAGGAGCTGTAAATGAGCTTAACATATCCAGCAGATCTAGATTTGATTCCCAACCTCCACTTGTATAGCGTGTGACCCTGAGCAAGTCACTTAACCTCCCTAGAGCTCCTGGGTCACCCTGAAAACAGGCCTCAGGCCTAGTGGGCCTTACCTGCTTACAAAGAATAAAAATTAAAGGGGCCGCATTTGCTGACTTTGAGGCTCTTCACTGTGGTGAACTGGTTAGAAATTCCTTTTATCACTTAGGAAGTCTCTTAGCATATGGCTGGATGGCTTATGTCTGGGGAACATAAACGTATGCAATGTGAACCAATAAAGTCAAGGAAACAGATCTGGATTTAATGAAAATATCTTCAGTAATAAACAAGGGAAGGTCTTGAAATTCAAATTAGGGGAGTTTTCTGCAGCTGAGCTCTGTTGATGCCATCTGTGAATATTTTGCTGGGAACCAGAATATCACTTTAAAGGAGCATGATGCATGCTGGATAGCCTCGTAATGTTTTGTGGGTCTGCCAAACTATTTGATGTTTAGGACAACTTCATTTTTTCTGAGCAAATTTAAAATCAAAATATTTTGGGTGTCATGCACAGCAGTCGTTGCTTTGAAATTTTCCTCATGTCAGAAAGCCAGCAATGCTGCATTTGATGAATACAGCTTTGACAAGATGTTACAATGAAGTATTTATTATTTCAATATGTAACAGTTTACATGTGAACTTACTAAGTGACAATATGTCTCACAAGATACATACCATTTCCATGGCCTTTAAAGGTTAGCATGCTTCTTCTGGCACAAACAGGCTTCAAAATGTAAAACTCCTATTGTAAATATCACTCCGATTAATGTGATGCTAAATTTGACTAGAATGACTGTCTCATGAAGACCTGTATGTCTTTCACAGAGAAATGATTTCAGTTTGGCTGGCTTCCTTTTTTGTTTTTTTGGTTTTGTTAATGAAAAGACTTCATACAGAAGGAACTGTGTGGAAGCTGCCTGAATTATTTTCCAACTAACCTTTGACAGCCTTTTAGATCAAAATGATGGTAGATATCGAACTTTTGTGTTGGGACAAATCTAGAAGCTTTGTACCTTCAGAAGTCTAACAGTGAGGCCCTATCTCATCAACCTACACCAAGCTTATTTTAGTGCTTTCAGAATCACTTGTGAAGTACACAAAAACAACTCACAGTCTAGAGTGCTGATATAAAGGAAATTGAGCCATGCTGACATTCATATCAACAGTTCTGCACGTAATAGAAAGTTAAAAACAAAATAAAATACAGCCCTTGCAGGAAAACTGGATTTGGGAGTAACTTGAGTCTTCCACTCACTTAGCTTACAGAAATGACTAAAACTTCAATCCTCACTTCAATTAAACTCATTGGTTAGCGGCATGCCTTCAAATGGTTACTAGAAACCCACTGCAATGTTAAATGCACTTGACGTTAACTTTTTCATTTCATTTTTTGTCTTGATTGATGTATTTTCATTTATTGTACTTTAGATTGTTGTATCTTGTCTCTTTTATGTACTTGTTGCTTTGCTACTTCTAATATCTGAATGTACTGGTTTGTGTTGCTTACTATATTGCTGATTATGTATTGTTTATCTGCCCTATCCAGAACCACCTTGCAAATAAGCACTGCTCAATGGAGCTTTTTCCCCTGATTAAATAAATAAACAAACAAAACAAATAAACAAGGAGAGCAGATTACAGAGGTAACATACTCCCACTTGGTACCAGGTCAATATACCACTGCTAGAATAGCGTGGCAAGAACTTACACTGTGTAAGCGTGAAAACATTTAGAGCGACAGGGGTATAATGCGGCAGTGAATTACCGCTACCCCTGTTGCTGTCGTGATGAAAACTAGCAAGGGATCAAGTTGCCATTGGTGTGGTGCCTGGTTGAGCTGCTCATGTGGTGGAGTAGCTAAGGTACTAGCACATGGCAGCATTGGACACCTGGGACCATGGTTTGGTCCCTCCCAGATCTCCTGGTGTTGCAACTTTTATTTTGTTAAAAAAGGATTTTCCCTCTCCTAAGTTTCTTCCATCCCTGAAGTCCAAACCCCTCAGATTTTATTATTTTAAGTCGGGGATGTGGGAAGCCCCCCTTGTCATGATGTGTGTGGGCAGAGTCCCCCAGCAAAACAAAAAGTGTCATTGTTTCCTATGGTGAGTGCCTTTTTTTGTATGGATGGTGTTTTACCCGATGTTATGGCGGAGCATGGTATTTTGCTTGCAGCACTGATTGCCGCACTGTTTTTGTTCATAGGGTTTTGACCCCGTGCCCTCACACTCTAGGAAGTGGGTAGTACAGGTCCCTCCGGAGCATCTGCTGTAACCAACCTATGAACAGGATTGGGAAGGGTTTCAGAGACTGACTCCAGAGCCTCTCATGGCCCCGGTCAGCTACCATGATACATTCTATGGCTATAGGGGTTGGGAGACACAGGGAGAACATGAGGACAATGGGGTGTTGAACACCAGCCCCCCAAATGCTATGGCCAGAAATTCACAAAAAAACCTTGAGAAAAAGAGCCATTCAAATAATGGACTGACACCTAGAAGTGTGTAATGGCCTAGGCCAGAGGTTGGGCTGGTTGGACTTGTCCATTCTGATCAGAGGTAACTGAATGGAGCTTTCCCAGTCCAATCTGATCATGTTCCAATGGTTGCAAGCAAGCTTTTACCTGTATGGATACTCAGCACTTTGGGACCACACGGAAAAGGAGTGGATGGGGTCTTCATGCAAATAATATAAGTTGATGGGGCCTCTACATAGTGTCTCTGACAGTATAAAAGACTCATAGTGGGCAAGAGGACCCAAAAAAAGCTGAGCATTTCTGACTGGCCAAACCTCATGAGAGGAGCCTCTTATACCATAAAAGCACCATAAAAGACACCCCACAGAGGCCCTATTAACTTATGAATTACTCCAGTTAGCTACAGTGATTTATGACAAGTTCAATTTTTTTTTATTTCAAAAGTAATATGAAGTAACCTTCCCCCTGGTTGTGAAGTGGAATGCTCGAACTCCTAATGTTCCTGCATACACCACCACTGTACACAGGATAAGAGGTGCAGTGGTTCTGTGTGCTGTTGGCTGAAATGACAAAAGTAATTCATACTGCATAAAACATGGTGATCCTCACACAGTCTGTCACACAGTTCTGTGACACCCCCTGCCTTTAGAACCACTACAGGCTGGCAGTAGGGTGAGTCATGATGCTGCACCCAGCAGTGGCGGAGTTGATGAGGGGCCCAGATTGTTCTGGGACCTGCTGCTAATGATGGGGAATACTGGTTAAGAAAGATGTACCACTGGATGTCTGGGATTACTAACAGCTTGGGGTGTGGGTGGAGGGAGGGCAATGGGCCACCAGGGAAGACCAGCAAAGGACCAAAAAACAAACAGGCATAATAGCCTACAAGTGAACCTAAAGGTATGGGTCAGCTGTCATGATTCCAGCTAGGTTGATGGCTACTGTCGTTGGCAAGCAATTCTTTTTCAGTAATGTGGAGCAAGCAGAGAAAGAACTGAGTCACTGATGCCTGACATTTTCTTAAGTATATCCTCTTCCTCAAGATGATCCTCTGTCTTAGCTCATCAAGGCAACGCTAAATTCATGTTTTAATAATATGACTACCTGGATGCTTCCCCCTCTCTTCCCTTTCTTTTCTTTTTTTCTTTTCTTCAGTATGATCTTAGGTCTATGAAGCTAATATTCTATTTTTTTTGTTAGAGGGGAAATGTAATGTTTCTTACCCTTTCTTTTCTTTTTATTTAATTAGTTGTTTGATTGTGTGTTTGTTAACTGGGTGGGTGCACTGATCCAAGGGGCTGTTTTCAGGCATGACCCAGCCCATGAAGATGGCAAAATAACATGGTACAAAGAAATTGGTACAAAAGGTAAAGTGATTGCAAGTAGTTACAATCAATTAGGATTTCACAGTTGCACAGTAGATAGGGACTTCTTTAGGGCAGACTAGGTGGGCCAAGAGGTCCTATTCTGCCAAAAGCTTCTATGTTTCTATGTTAATACACAGATGAACACGCCAAGTAATGCAATACATATGTAGCAGTTTCGTGCAAAACTGTGCATGAAGTGAACACAGCACGAACAAGTCAAGCAAGTAATGCTATTCAAATGGAGCAGTTTTGTACAAAATTGTGCAAAAAGTGAACACAGTACAAACAATTCAAGAGCACAAAGGTACAATGGCAGGTCAGTGCCCCTCATGAATTTGTTTTCTGTGCCATTGGAAAAGTTATTTTTTATATATTACCAGATAGGCTGGGGTAGGGGTTGAGGGGAGGGAAGGGGCAGCCTACATTTAGCCTCAATAAAAGAAAAAGTACAGGCTTTACGTCCATAGGATGGATGTACTTGGATTTGATGTATTTCTATTTTTGGTTATTTCAATAAGTAACTGTGTTTTCTTTTTTCTTTACACGTTTGTACTTTTGCAATTGGGGCCATTTCTTAATTATTGTCAAGGGTTAAATGACAATGTTACTTTTTATGTTATGGGATTTATTGGTTTCAGTCTTTACTCTTCTCCAGGCTCAACTTTTCAATGTCACTTAGTATTTCAATAGCATGACATTTAAGTCTGATACCAAATTAGATCAGTTTGGGGTAGCCTTCGTAATGTCAATGGCCTCAACAATTGCAAAAACAAAATAAAATACTAACTTATGCCAACAAAACAATATAAAACATTTTTGTTGCAAGAAACTTTCTTAAACTCCAACCATTCTAAGTGGTTGAAAAAGTCGTGGTTAAACTCACAAAAAATACCACCAATAGCTTAATCTGGTTCAAGGTCAGTTGGCCATTCATCTGTATCCCCTCCCGGTCGTGCCTGAAAATAGGCAGGATTTGTCTAGTGCACTTACCTGGTCAACAAAAGCTAAATAAATAAAATAAATAAAAATAAATAAAAACAATTATATCTGTCACTAGGGTCTATTAATAGTAGGGATGTTGCAATTTTGATAGCTAAGGGTTTGGACTTTAAATGAATAGAACAGATATCTCTTAAGAATGGCCACTATATATTAATTAAAGGACTCTCATTTGGTAGTGAAGTTCTTATTGGTTCAGTGTATGCACCATTTTTGGCTTATAATTCCTTTATATAATTCCTTTATAAGCAAATTGGGGTCAGCTATTGCTAAAATACACATTAATCAAGTTGTTATTGCTGGCAACATTGACGTTAGATAAATCTTTAAACCCCTCTTTAGAGGACCATAGGGCCCACAAAATAATTAACTAATTCTCTTCTCTTCATTATTTAGTAGATTTTTTTTTTATTCTTTGGTAACCAGGTAAGGCCCACTAGGAACAAGTGTTTGTTTGCCTGTTTTCAGGGGTGACCTAGGAGTACTGGGGGAGGTTGAGTGAATTGCTCATTCATTCATTCATTCATTCATTTTATTGGATAGAAAATTGAGAAGAATATTCTTGTTTACAATTGCATCCAAACAATAAAAAAACATTATTACAAAACATGCAATTACTGTTGTTGTAAAGTACATACATTTAACATCACTAAAAGTGCATGTAAATTTGATGTAACACAATATGCAGTGGAGGTTGTGGAAATCAAACTCAGCTCTACTGGATGTATCAAGCTCATTCACAGCTCATTACTCTTACCTCAAAGCTATGCTGCCAACCCCTAGTAGATATTTGGAGGCAAATTAATCCAAGTGAAGTGGATGGAGAATTGGCTGAATAAAAGGACCCAGAGGGTGGTCGTAAATGGCATTCACTCTGCAGAGGGTAAGGTGACCAGTGGGGTACCACAGGGATCCGTAATGAGTCCAGTCCTCTTCAATATCTTTATCAGTGATATTGCAGAGGGTCTGAAAGGGAACACTTGCCTGTTTGCTGATGACACTAAGCTCTGTAACAGGGTGGCCACACCAGGTGGCATGGATAGAATGAGAGGAACTCTAAGAAAGCTGGAGGATTGGTCAAGGGATTGGCAACTAGGTTTCAACACAGAAAAGTGCAAGATAATGCACATAGGGCACAAACACTCAGGAACTACATATCGACTGTGTGGGGGGGAAGAGACAGTATGCTGCAAGCAAGAAAGAAACCTGGGGTGATCATCTCCGATGACCTCAAGGTAGGTAGGCAGTGTGACAAGGTGGCAGGAAAGGCAACAGGATGCTGGGATGCATAGGAAGGAATCACCAGCAGAAAAGGAAATAATTCCACTATACAGAACATTAGTGAGGCCGCTCCGAATACTGCATCCAGTCCTGCCTCATCTATGTAGGACATAGGCTGGAGGCAATTCCGAGGAGGCAACAAAATGGTGCAGGGACTACATAGCAAGCCCTATAAGGATAGGCTGAAGGAACTAAATATGTACTCCCTGGAGGAGAAGAGGGAGAGTGGGGATATAATTGCCCGGGGAAGAATAAAGTACAGGAGAATACTATATTCTGAAGAAAAAGATGTTCAAGGATGAGGGGGCACAAGATGAAACTGTGGTTCATAGAAACATAGACTTTGATGGCAGATAAGGACCACTTGGCCCATCTAGTCTGCCCATTTCCCTACCTACTGGATAAGCTGCAGGTGGTTCTATGCAGATGGCCTATGATAACAGCAAAAGCCTTACGGTGATCGCCATTCTTGCACAGTCAGAGTGCCAAAAACATTTTTGGCATTCTGACACCCTCAGCGTACAGGACAACAGCGCCAGGGACATATATTTTAATGCTTTCTGTGGGGGGGGACTGTGCCCCCTCACGCACCAGCACCAGACCTGAACCTGGTACCTCACCCACCTCAAACACAAGCCAACCCCGACACCACGACGCAGCTTGGCCACCCACCACAACACCACCCCCTACAGCTCCTCCACCCTCCCAGCCCATGCTCGCTGTGCTCCTCCCCCATGCCCTTGCATATAGTGACATTCTGTCACCCAGTTCACCACACCCCTCATCCAGTCACCCAACCCTCCCATCACTGTGAGAGGCTTGTGAGTCGCCATTATGGGATGACCCTCTTCCCCATGCCCTTACACCTTCATGGGGATACTGCTGCAGATCCTAGTTAACCAACAGCCTATTTCTTCCTGCCCCCACAAGAGGGAAAATGAGGAAGCATTTCTTCACAGAGAGGGTGTTGTATAAGTGCAACAGCCTGCCAGCTGAGGTGGTGGGGACAGAAATGATTACAGGTTTTAAACATGCTTGGAATAGGCATAGAGGACTGCTCATAGTCGGGGTATAACCTAATGCCAGCAGTGCATGATAGAGTGCAATTGCTAGTGGTAATAGTGCAGATTAGGTGGGCTGAAGGCCCTTATCTGCTGATAATTTCTATGTTTCTATATTTCACACTGGAAAAAATACACATATAGGTCGAAACAATTTAATGTTTAATCACATCTTGATTATTTTTTTTTTGTTTAATATTTTCATTAACTTTTCCATTCAAATACAGACAGATCAATGCATAAAGACAGAGATTTGGATACAAAAAAAAAGAAAGAAAAAAGGACATCGTACAAGGTAAACACTCCCTGTGGGATGTAGGAGCTATTCAGCCCAACACCAAGGGCCTTCTTCCAGCCTTCTACCCACCTCCAGCAATAATTCAACTCAAATGGCCACAAGAAAAACAGACAATATAAACCATCTCAGTAATTGAACTCAATCATGGGAAAAGGGGAAAAAGAGAGAGACGAGAACATTAAAACAGCAAAAAAACAAAAGGGGTTCCCAACACAATTTTTCCAGTAACTATTTACATATGTCCACATCATATAGAACAATTCCATAATCTCTATTTTCTCTAAGTTCCTACAAAAGCATTCATCTTAATTCATGGGCACATTGAGATATCGCATTTCATTCTAGCTATACCACAGCCAGGGACATAACTCTTTTAATTGCTAAGGTTATCTGGCTTGCAGTTAGAATAGGTGGTATTGCCTGTCTTTTTACCTACTTTAGGTGCCTCAGCTCATAATCAGTGACTCTTCCTGGGACACAGCCATCAGCAGCGGGCTCCATAAAGCCCCAAAGGCCTCACTTCTACCTTGTAATTGATAGGCCTTTTCTCCATTGCCAGTGCAGCTATAATCATTGCTCTCCTTTGTTCAATGGAGGGGTCTTTTGCTGAAACCAGGTGTTCAAAATGCACTGTCTAGCCATTGCAAGGACCACCCTCAGCCATTTCTTATGTAGCACCCATTCATCCCTTTCTCCTAACTCAATTCAAATAACAGCTCTACTGGTTGAAGGAGACCTTAGCATCTGTCTTCTCATTTAAATATTGCACTACTGCGTTCCAAAACTTTGTAGCCAGGGCAGGCCCAGAAGCAGTGCATATATGTTCCTTTTGAAGTTTGCATCAAGCACAGGTCTTTGATATCTCTGGTTTGGAATTTGTGGACCAGATTTGGTGGATAGAACAGCCTATGAATAAACTTATAGGCCAACTCCTTATATCTATTCGACAGCAATAGGCCCATGTGTGTTTCAATTACCAGATCCCAATTAGGATCTGGAATCGAGATCCCAAGGTCTCTTTCCCATCATTCCCTGGCACCCTGTTTCCCTCTATTTAGGCCATCCCTAAAAATACGTACTGCACTGCCTATCACCCCCTTCGGGTTCTCCCTGGCCCTGCAAATCAGAGTCTCAATTCTTTGCTGAGAAAGGGGCTGTGCCCCCGGCCTCCCCAAGCTCTGAGCGAAGTCCCTGGCCTGAAAGAATCTGAAAGTGTGGGAGCCCAGGATCCCTCTCTTCTCCCCAAGCTCCCAAAAGGAGCATATATTTGGCCCAGCATATAAGTCTTTCGCACAATGTATACCTCTCTCATTCCATTCCGCAAATCCCTGATCTTCCAGGCCCGGTCGGAAAAAAGGGTTTCTATTTATTGGGAAGAGCAGCGTTTCTATACTATCACCCCCCACCATTTTCTTAATCTGCTTCCATCCCTCCAGGGTCCACAGCACCAATGGATTAGGCCTGAGTTGGTTCAAGTAGGCCTCTTTTTGATTAAGTAGGCTGATAACCTACCTTTCCCTCCCTCCTCTTCCAGTTCCAACCAGCTAGCAACCTCTGATTGTGCTACCCAGTCCTTGATCACCCTCATTTGTGAAGCTAAAAATAGCTCTTTATGTCCGAAACTGAGCCCCCTCTGTCAGACCCAACTTTAGCTTTTTAAGCCAATTCTGGGTCTTTTCCCTTGCCAAAGGTACTCGAGAGCCCTTTCTAGCTTCCTCATGTCCTTCTTGGTAAGACCCATTGGAAGCATCTGCAATAAGTATAAAATTCTGGGCAGGACATTCATTTTAAGAGATTCAGTCAGCCCATCCAGGATACCGGCAGTGCCCTCCACCTTTTCATGTCTCTTAATATACTTTCAACCAGCGGCTTGCAATTCAGTCCATATAAGTCAGTGAGGGACCTCCCAATACTAACCCCCAAGTATTGAAAAGAGGTGCCAACCTCCCGTAGACCCCATTTCTCTAATTCCCTGAGTTTCCCCCCACCCAAGCACAATGCCTCCGACTTGTCAAGGTTGATTTTGTACCCTGAAAAAAGGGAAAATCTATTTATCAGCTCAAGAGTAGCAGGGATGGAGCTCTCCGGGAAACTTAAGAATAGAATCATATCATCAGCATATAGTGATAATTTATACTGATGCTCCTTCGCCCCTTCACCCCCTTCACCTCCCTGCTCTGTCTTATAGCTGTGGCCAGTGGTTCCAAGGCTAGGTCAATCGAGAGGAGAGAGGCAACCTTGCCTTGTCCCCTATGCAAAATGAAAACCAGTGAGAGGCCTTCATTGACCAATACTGTGGCTTTGGGGAGTAATAGAGGGCTTTAACCATACTTAGAAACCTTCTCCCATTCAGATTGGCCTAGGGCCTCAAACAAATAATCCCATTCGATGCGGTCAAAGGCCTTCTAGGCATCCAGTGCCAGAACAAGGGTGGCCCTAGGGCCAGAAGTGGCGTGCACCACATTCAACAATTTTCTCAAATTATGGTAAAGTGTCTCCCTTTTATAAATCCAGTTTGGTCCGGATGCACCAGATTAGGCAACAAGTCCTCCAATCTACTAGCCAGAACCTTCACGTATATCTTCATCTCGTTCAATAAGCGATATAGAGACGATATGCAGCACAATCCTGGGGTCCTTACCCTGTTTGGGATCACACAGATCGTAGCCATTCCCATAGTAGGGGCGGATCTCCTCCTTTGCTTCCTCAAAGACTTCCCACGTAAATCAGTTGTTGCTGCCCCAGTGCCCTGTAAATTCACTAGGGAGTCCATCTGGCCCAGCCGCCTTACCCACTCTTAGCCCCTCAACGGCTTTTTTTATCTCTTCTTTGGACATTTCGGCATCTAGGGCTACTTTTTGCTGTTCACTGAGCTTCTCCAGCCTGATCCCATCTAGAAATTGTCTCGCCTGTTCCTGTTGCCCCTCGGCCTCACGCTCATAAAGTAAGCAGTAAAATTCCTTAAACCTGTCCCTTATAGCCTGGGGTTCTCTTAATAGAGCCCCCTGTCCATTCTTTATTTCTTGTACTCTGCGTCCTCTCCTGCCCTTGATTAGACTAACTAACATGGGTCAGAAGCATTCCCCATTCATAGAATCTTTGCTTCAACAACCACATGTCTCCGCTGCTTGCTTGTTGGCAAGCATATTGTTGAGTGCCCTCTAGCGCAGCCAAGACCTGGGTGCTACCCTCATCCCCTCGCCACTTGCCCTTCCAATCTTTTAACCTGTTGAAATAGCTCCCTCATACTTCCTGTTTTGTCTTTTTATAGCCGTCGACATAGCCTATAATAGCTCCCCTTAAATATGCCTTGCCTGCATCCCAAAAGACCTGTGTGGACGGGGCCTTATCCTTATTTGTCTCTACATACCTTTGTAACTGTTCTTTAAGGAACGCTCTAAAGTCCTCACTGCCCAACAGGTATAAGGGGAACCTCCATGAGCTTGACCTCGTTCTCCCAACCTCCAATTCTACCGTCAGTGTTACCATCACATGGTCTGATATGTGTATGGGCTCGTGCTTTACATCAACCATCCTCTGATACCATATTGCCTCGGTATATATGTGGTCTATTCTTGACCAGCTTTTATGTGGGTTGGAAAAAAAGGTGTATTCCTTGAGGTTAGGATTCGCTGTCCTCCACACATCTATTAAATCCAGGTCCAGCAACCCTTCCCTCCAATCTTTCAGGAAGCTACCTCTTTTACCCTTCCCTCCCGAATGATCCAGCACCGGATCCGGTGTACAATTAAAATCGCCCCCCATAATCAGACCCTTAAATTGTTCCTTCGTTAGCACTTCCAAGATGCATCTATAAAATGAGGGCTCAAAAACTGCAGGGGCATACACACATCCAAATGTGATCGAGGTCCCAAATTGCCTGCCCTCCACAAATACATACCTGCCCTCTTTTTTATCCTGTACTACTCTAGATACCAGGAATGAAAGATGCTTATGTATAAGCACAGCCACCCCCCTCTTGTGGGAGGAGAAGGAGGATGCGTAAGAAGCCCCAACCCAGTTTCTAACCAGCTTTTGATGCTCTGACGGGGTTAAATGGGTCTCCTGCAGCAGGGCTACCTGTGCACCCACTCTCTTGAGAACTGTAATTATGGATGTCTGTTTGATTGGAGAGAACACCCCTCTTACATTCCATGAGACCACTTTTAATCTTTCCTTTTGTGCCATTTATACATCCATCTCTTTCTTTTTAATCCCCCTACTCCTTCTCATCTTCTGTCGCCTCCCGATGTACCACGTACCCTTGGGATTTCGTTCTCTATGTGTGGACCTATTGTAACATATATAAACAACAGATAACCAGAAACTCTGAACTACCCCCCCTAACTTATTTACAGTATACCACGTACCACCCCAATGCAATGCGTACATTATCCTGCGCCAGTATGTTCCCCTCCCCAGATTTCGTTGCAGGGTTTGATGCATAGAAAAGCCTCTATGATCAACCTTCCCCCGGCATTTCAAAGCTCCTTACCACCATCACTCGCTCCTCGCATGCTTAGAATTTACCATCTTGATCCCCCCAACCTTTCCCTGGTGGCATTCCACTCTCCCACCGTGCAGCCACGCAGGCCTCATACTATAAATCCGGTCCCAGAACTTTACTCTTTCAACTCCCCCCAGGGTGGTGCTCAGCCCAGTCTGAGCTCCGCTTTAAGGCCCACAGCATTTCCCATTTTTAGCCCCCAGCCGAGCTCCTGGGCTGGTCCATCAGCCCCTAGGGCTCATTGAGACGCATTAAGTGTCGCTAAGACCCCCCACAAAACCGTCCCCATCAGTTTAGTCCATCTTTCTGTTCTCACTCGCTTGATCAGGGATTGGCTTCGAAGAAAGGGACTTCCCTGTATGGTCCTCCAGGTTAGGCCGCGCGATTCAACAACAACACGCAGGCCCTCCTGGCAACCGTGATCTCCCGGAGCTTGTATCTGCTTCAGCTGCTCACCGCTGGTACTCTTCATCTTCTCGTATGATTCACTAACAGCGTGATTTCTCTGTTTGTTTTCCTGCCAGCGGGCCATAGGTCAGCAGTTTTTAAGAAAGACAACCAGATTCAATTTCGGTCAGCTCAGAGTTCTTATTTCTCCATTCGCAGGGATGAAGGTGGGGGGGAGGAAGGGCCCACTCCACTTGCACTAAAACCGTTAACAATCCCCTCCACCAAAAAAAGTCTCAATGTCTCAGCAAGAATATGTATTTACCAGTTTTCCATGCAACACCACTCACCCCTCCCTCTTTTGTGTCCTCCTGGGCAGGTCACCCAATTTTCTTTTGCAGCTCGGTTACAAATTTTTGTGCCTTCTCGACTTCCCAAAAGCTATACGTAGCCCCTTCGTGCTTAATTTTCATGATGGCTGGGAATACCATGTACCATTCTACATTCATCTGCTGGCAGGTGGTTATGACCTTGTTGAACTCTCTCTCTGTTTCTTTCCAATCCTTGGTGAGTAGTCTTGTGAGAGAAATAGTTGGACCCCCTCATGTTTAAGTTCCAGCAAAGCTTTATAGGCCCTCCACATCTCCTGTCTGTCTTGAAAATTGTGAAAGCGGAATATAATCTGCCGCGGAGGTTGGCCATTCTGGGGTCTTGGCTGCACGGCCCGGTGCGCTCTCTCCAGCTTGAGCTTCCCGCCTTTTGGCTTCATTCCCATAAGTGCAGGTAGAGTTTTAGCACAGAAGCCAAGGATATCTGTCCTCTCTCTACCCTCCGGTAGACCTCTGAGCCTCAGGTTAGATCTCCGCAGATAGTTTTCTTGGTAATCCATTGTCTCTCTCATTTCTGAGAGTTGTTTCTCCCAGTTCGACTATCCTCCTGCTGAGAGGGCTCAGCATGTTCTCCACGGTCGAGACCCGGCCCTCCATCTCCTCCAGCCTCTCCTGCTGTCTTTCGGCTTGCGCTTCCACAAGGGTCAGACGTCCCTCAATTTTATTTTCCAGCCTCTCCAACTTCGTCAAGAGGGCTTCCATCAATTGGTCTTTCAGCTCGTGCCCCAAGGCAGACATCTCCGTAGCCGAGAAGGAGATGGGGCCTGCGCTATTCGCCGTATTCGCAGTTGGTGGTTTCTTATTACTTTTGGCCCCTGATCTCTGCGATTTTCCCGTTGCGGAGACCACAAACTCGTCCATAGTTACTTCCCAAGCGTGGATGTCACTCTAAAAGGGGAATCTAACACAGATTTTAGCGGATTTAAATGAAAAATTATGCCCGAGGGAAGAAGCTCTGAAAAGGCACGTCCTTACGCCATCAAGCAGTCACGTGACCCCCTTGATTATTTTCTAATAAATACATCCTGTCTTCTAAACTTTCAGAATCCACTAATTCATGGAATATACTTCTCTGACCATATGATCATTTCTATGCTATGGACACCTTTTCTTAACAGAATATCAAGACCCCAGTGGTGATTTGATAATACATTGCTTTTCCATACCGAATTTGTATGTTTAATTAAAAGAGACATAACAGAATATTGGGCATATCATTATTTACATCAGGGGCCCGATGTTCAGAATTGCACCTGGCAATGGCACAAGTGGTTACACAGCACAACTGAGTTGTGCTGGGGCAACAAAGGGGATATATTCAAAAGAGCTGTGCCATGGCGCATCTCTCCTAAATATAGCAAATAATGCATGTGGTGCAAATACAATGCACCAGCGCACCCCCCAGACAGGTCTGAATACCAAGACTGGGAATGCTTCAGTGCAACTGTAGCTGCACCATGTGCAATATCTAGATATTCAGACCTGGATATGCAAATGGGACCATTATGCATGCATGGCACAAACGGGGCCATTTGCATGTCATTATGGCCCCATTTGCATGTGTTGTGCAGGGCTGGGCAACAAAATGCACCTGGCATCCTACACAACATGCGGTCCCTGTATCAGGGACTGCAGTAGTACCCCCACCCTATCCCATAACCCCGATCGGCCATAGCAGTATGTATGGATGATCCCTGGTGGTCCAGTGGCTCCCCCCTCCCCGCCGGTACCATGATCACATATTAAAATAATGTACAGCTCCCTGATAGTTTAATGGTACCCCCCTTCCATACCTCTGATCACCTGTACAGTTGAAAATGATATCGCTGGTAGTCTAGTGGTACCCTCTGCCCTGCCGGTAACCCCAATCACCTGTAAAGAAAATTAAAATATTTCCCTGGTAGTCTAGTGGCACCCCCACCACCACCCAACCCACAACAGGACCCCCAGCCCACCAAGCTCTCCCTCCATCATCGGCGGGCAACAAACCCACTCGCATAACTCCATGGCTGCTCACCGAATGACAGCTTACAGTATCAACTGCAATCCCATAGGTAGAGATGCAGCGAATTTTTAATCCACTGGCAAAGTGAACACAAAGTGCCCACTTCACGTTGGTGGAGCATAACGTAAAGTGGGCACTGCAAAGTGCTCACTTCGCATTATCATTATTACTTTGCATTGCCATTATGCCTTAATGCGAAGTAAGGCGAAGTGAGAAGTAAATAGGCAGCCCCCCACACATCACATGGTTTACAGTACTATAAGTCACATGCTTTAGCCAGGCAGGAAGAAAGTGAGTCAGAGAAGCAGTTTCACTATCTCCTTTGCATTCATAGAGGGAGAAGGCTTGTGAGAGAGCAGTGTAGGAGTCAGTGACAAAGTGCTTATTGCCTTTGTAAAACAACAGGTTTTTTAAAAGCTATTTTTATTTAGCTTTTGTATTGTGTTTATGATTTTTTTTTGGTAGTTAATTTTTTTTATAGGTGTTTTGTTTTGTGTGTGTGTGAGTGACTCTGTGTGAGTGTGTGCGTGTGTGTGTGTGTGTGTGTGTGTGCGCGCCGGGACTTGTGTGGGAGAGATGGATGTGGACCCTGGAGAAGGCAAGTCACCGGTCCGTGGGTGCGGTCGGAGGGGAGTGGGGACACATGGGGAGCGGTCGTGTCATGCTGGACCGCTGCCGACTCCTGGGTGTTGCTTCCCCCCATGTTGAAGCAACAGCAGCAGCAGCACCACTGCCACCAGTGGCTGCTGTGCATCCACCTTCTCCTCCACTACCACCACCACCAGTAGCAGCTGTAGGGGCTCCAGCAGCACCCTCTCCACCACCTCCACAACCACAGGAGGTGCCCCTAGAAAATCAAGGTGGTGCGACCCATGTGACTCATGCGAGGACTGTGTCTGGTCCCCCCACAGCTCTCCAGTGTGGAAGATTTTTAACTCTGTGGGGGGAGACAGCACAGTCATGGTGTGCCATGTGTGTGGTGTGCTGGTATGCCGTGGCCCCCATGGGACACATTTGGGGACCGGTGTCCAGTGCACCCACATGCTCAACCACCACAAGGCAGAGTGGCAGGCTGCCATGGAAGGGGCCAGGCATCCACCTGCTGGCCCTTCCGTGGCAGTGGCTGAGGGTGCTGCTGGGGTTGGAGTTGTGCCTCACAGTCACTGCCACAGCAGGAGGACAGCAAGTACAGCTGCTCCTCCACCACCACCGCCACCACAGCCACCAGCACCACCCTCTCCACCAGTGCCACCACCCCCATTACCTGGATTCCCAGCTGCAGTGGACCCCGCCACAGTCCTTGCAACACAACATGACATCTCCCCGGTGTGGGCAGCTCTGGAAGAGAACAATCAGAGGGTTGGTGATTTGCAGCAGCAGGTCCACACACTAGAAGAGCAGCAGCAGCAGCAAATAGTTAGAATGCTGCATGTGCTGCTGGACCACAACAGCATCCCACGGCCACAGTAACTTATGTGATTGTTTTCTGGCCCCCCCACCCCACTACTGTGTTGTACTGTTTTTGTGTGTTTTTTCTTTGTTGTTGTTTAATAATGCACATTTTCCCTTCCAGGGGAATCTTTCTTGCGCCACATAGTGCAATACATTTCTGTGAAAACCACCCATAATTTCATTACAGTGTGTCACGTGATGAAGGAACTCCCTTTCTGAAAAACCACCCACATTCTGCCTCCCTTCTCAGCAAAGTTAGGACATGATGCCACGGAGAGCGCGTGTGCATGCTCCATTACAGTGAATATCTGATTGTCTGGCAGCTTTCCGAATGTTTCCTTATGTTATAATGGTCAGTTTGTGGTGAAACGCGTGGGCACATTTCCAGTAAGAAGAGCCTTGTTAGTGGAAACTTTCCCACATTTCACCACAAAGGGAACTATAACATAAAAAAGCTGATAGGATAGCTGCCGGACATTCACTATAGTGGAGCATGCACTCGCGCTGCCCTGGCATCCGCCCTAATGTTGCTGAGAAAGGGGCAGAATGTGGGCAGCTTTGAACGGTAATTCCTCTGTGACGTGACACACTGTAATGAAATTATGGGCTGTTTTCACAGAAATATATTGCACTCTGTGGAGCAAGAAATATTCCACTGGGAGTAAGGCCCCCACATATTAGGTTATGTGCATCACTATAACTATGTAATGTGGTGAATCTCTGTAAAGCAGCAACAGAGCAGCAATCTGTTGAGAACTCTGACCTATATTTTTTAATGCTATGTTACAACTTCCTTTACTTACATCCTGACTGACTGGAATGATATGAGAATTTGCAGTAGCTGAGTCTGCTCTACTACCTTTTTTCATGTGTGAAATAATGAAAGGAGCACTCCTTTTAAATTGGTGCTGACCAGGTCTTTGTCATTGTTTTCCTCTGCTTTTCTCCATCACATCAGTTAGTTGTTATATATCACTTCTGTTGTTAATTAACAGTTATGCAGCAGGCAGTGTTTTATGACACCACGGAACAATAGTTATTGAAAAGCAGCTGCAAATAAATACAAATCTGGTCAGAACAATATTGGAAGACGTGCTCATGTTTTTTTCTTACATGAAAAAAGTAGTCAACTAAGTAAAGCAGACATAAACTGTGAAAAGAAGCGTATCATTCAAGTCACGACTCGAAGGTAACTAGTGGCTGTGGCAATGTAAAGTAGCATAAAAAAGTACAGTTCAAAATTGTTACGACATTCTTGCAGTGCTGCTTTAATCGTAATGTCAGTATGATATCATGAGCTCACAACAATCACACAACATACAAAAGTGGCACAAAGTCCCAGATTTTTTCTGTAAGCCCAGAATGCATCCTCCTTGTGTGCAGAAAATTGACAAGTGGTAACACAGTGAAATGGGAGTGTTTTAGCACATACAAAGTCCCCCAGAATTAATGGCGCACTCAGTCATGCATGTAGTGGTGGCATAGAGTCCCAGATTTTTTATGCAGCCCAAAATGCATCCTCCTTGTGTGCAGAAAATTGACAAGTGGTAACACAGTGAAATCAGAGTGTTTCAGCACATACAAAGTCCCCTAGAATTAATGGTGCACTCAATCATGTGCGCAGAGGTGGCACAGAGTCCCAGATTTTTTCTGCAGGCCCAAAATGCATCCTCCTTGTGTGCAGAAAATTGTCACGTGGTAACACAGTAAAATTGGAATGTTTCAGCACATACAAAGTCCCACAATATAAAATTATGACCTTGAGCATTCTGTTACTGGTCCAATGTGTTCTGTGAGGCGATTCGAGCAAATGCAATGTGATCATATCAACTGGATTGAAGGGTGTCCTTTGGCTGTACACTAATGGTAGCCTTGGTGAGTAGATATATATATATATATATATATATATATATATATAGATATATGGTTGTGTATTAGGTGAGGAGGGGTTGACATGGACATGTACTCATGGTATTGTTCTGCATCACAGGTCACAGAAACTGTTGGTGTGCACATTCAGTGTGCTCAATGAGAATTGTTGTGCTGAAATTGGAAATGGATAACTCTCGAGCACATGAAGGTAAGTATTTTTGGGGGAGGGTGGGGGATCATATTTGCTGTTTGTCTGTAATGGTTTCTTATTTTGTTACTTCTTCACAGATTTCATCTGCATCCTTCTGGAGTCTGGTTGTTGTTAATGATGTTCATGATCATCTAATGAAATGACTTTTGCATGTTGCATGAGTACTCAAGCCCAGGGAAGG
Organism: Neoceratodus forsteri; assembly: GCA_016271365.2. NCBI lineage: Eukaryota > Metazoa > Chordata > Ceratodontiformes > Ceratodontidae > Neoceratodus > Neoceratodus forsteri. The sequence continues at coordinate 228,865,251 of CM028129.1, read as the reverse complement.
GGGTGCCTGATGTTGAAGAACTTTTTTGGATAAGGCCAGTTTAAACAGAACAACAAAGCATCTGGAAGTTTCTTAAAAAAAAGCAATGAATGACTTCTTACAACTTAATTGTTATTTCCCTCCCTGGTTCTGAATCTCAAGTCAAGTTGCATTGAAACCCACATCTTGTCAAGTAACACAACCTGTGTGCAATATTTGCTGCAGTCTTTCCAAAACAATGAAACGGATTAAATAAAATCTTCATACTTACCAGAATGGATTTCACATGGATATTCCATTGGTTCCTCTCTGTATGGTACAGCTGCAGAACCATTCCCACTGAGTTTTATCGATGGAGACTTTTTTTATTAACCTATAAAAGAAACAAAATAAGTGTACCGTATGTGTTTTACCATTGCGGCTCTGAAAAGCTACAGAAAACAAAACATACAACTAAAGGAAGTGAAGCAGCATAACAAACATGAGTACACATACTCACATTATGGTTTAAATATTAAGAAGCTTTATGTCTCTGGCTGATGGATGTGGTGGTCCGGACAGACTCAGGCTCAGTGGTGGCAGTGGCTGACAGTAGTCCTGGTAGTGGTGGTGGTCCGGGGGTGGACAGACTCAGGCTCAGTGGTGGCAGTGGCAAACAGCAGGCCCAGTGGTGGTTATGGTGGTCTGGGGGGTGGACAGACTCAGGCTCAGTGGTGGCAGTGGCTAACAGCAGTCCCAGTGGTGGTGGTGGTGGTGGTCCAGGGGGGTGGACAGACTCAGGCTCAGTGGTGGCAATGGTTAACAGCAGTCCCAGTGGTGGTGGTGGTGGTCTGGGGGGGGCACACTGCCTTTTAAAAACTTCAGTTAAAACCTGCCAACATTAACCACATCATCATCCTCATAAAGAAAGCTGTCCTCACAGTCATCGATGTCTGAAGTCTGACCACTGGGAAATTCTTTCTCCATTGTGTCATCATCTACATCAGTGGTGTGCCATATCAGGCAGCCACTGCCAGTGCCACCAGGATGGTCCATTTCCACATCACCAAAACCACCATGACTAGGCCGGGGTATGAATACTGAGGTTGTAGTCTGTGCTGGTATGTGCCTCTCATTCATTTTAATGAATGTTAGCAAACTAACATTTGCAGGAGACAGGTTTGTCTGACAATCCCTGACTATTGCACCTGCTGAGCTGAATACCTTCTCAACACTTGCACTGGAGGGTGGGCATATGAGGTACTTCAGTGCCACTGCAGTCAGTTCTGGCCATTCACTGACCTTTCCACTCCTGTACAAAAGAGGATCTTCAGTTATTGTCAGATGCCTGTTTTCAGACAAATATGACTCAACCATTCTCTGTGCCGCACTAAGTCCAGTGGCTGATGCATCATCCTGTTCTCCCGAGTCATTTATTTCACAAATACCCACTTGGGACAAAGCCTCCCAAAGCGGGTTGACGCCAGCCACTTTGGATGACAGACCACCTGGAACTGCAGTGCTCTTCCCATTGCAGGATATGCTTGATGGTCCTCCAGGTACACCTTCAGCCGGATTATGCTGCTGAGGTTTGCTGACCTTGGCACGTGACTTCTGTGCTCCATGAAACATGCGCACCAGTTGACCAATGATATTTTTTACCTGTTCAGGCCCTCTCTCCAGTACTGATACAATTCCATGTTTGTATTGTGTGTCCAGCATTGTTGCTATGGCAAAGTTGTCACTATGCTGAATGCTCACAATGTGACGATTCTGGTCGAATACTGTCAGCATGTGTTGCAGCAACATACTGCTACCACCGTCTCCAGCAACATCAAGGCCATGGTGTACATTCACCCATGTCTGCCTCAGCACCCGCAACAGTGGAACTGATTGGCTAATGGAGACAGACTCGCCACTCACTACCTGTGTGGCATGTTCAAAAGGCTGCAAAATTGTTATTACAGAGTCCATGAGGCGCCACTGTTCAGTCGTCATAGACATGGAGGCCCCGGAACTGTCACGGCTAGTGTGCATCACAAGATATTCTGAGATGGCTTTGTATTGTTCATATAACCAATCTGCCATGTATAAAGTGGAGTTCCATTGGGTGACAACTTCCAGCTTCAAGTGGTGCTGAGGCAGGCTGTTTTGTATCTGCAACTGCCGCAGTTGGTCATGGGCCTTTCCAGATCTTGAAAAGTGAGAGCAGATATGTCATGCAATGATCATCATTTCCTTTACATCAGGGTGCTGCAGAAACTCCTGAACCACAAGATTTAAACAGTGGGCCATTCATGAAACATGAAAAAAAACACCATTCGTGATGCATTTCACCACATTTGACCCATTGTCACTTGCTATGAACCTAGCTCTCAGGGACAGAGGATTTATCCATTTGTCAATTTAATTCAGTACCACATCCAACATGTTCTCACCAGTGTGTGAACAGGTCACATTGTGCATAGCAGTCATTGCATGCTGTTGAATTCCTGTAAGATTGCTACCATGACAATCCACCTTACTGCACTGATTATTCACACTACCAACATCGCAAACAACCCCTGGCACCTGCGCCCAGTGTGCAGTTATACACAAATATGAACTCCCCACTGTTTTGCCACTTGTCCACATATCCATACTTAAATGGAGTGGAGGAATGTTGAAGAGCATGTCTTACTGAGTCGGACACAGTGCGGAACAACTCGGGGACAGCACGGGTAGAAAAGTATGTCCTGGATAGAACTTTCCATTTTGGACAGGTATGTGCAGCAAACTGCTGGAACCCAGAATTCTCCACAAAGGAGAAGGGCAAAAGATCAATTGCCAGCATTTCCGCTACAGCAGCATTAAGTTCACGTGACACTGTTGGAGTGTTTCAGCACATACAAAGTCCCCCAGAATTATTGGCACACTCAGTCAATTGCGCGCAGTGGTGGCACAGAGTCCCAGATTTTTTCTGCAGGCCCAAAATGCATCCTCCTTGTGTGCATCCTCCTTTTGCACATAATTTGAAGTACCCCCAGATCGTGCCATGATTCGAGAGAATACTCAGCTTATGCCAAAAACCACTCTATAGCGATGGGCTGACTTAAGCGTTTTACACGGGGTGTGATCACAAATGGTTGTGCTCTGTGATGAATGGCATTGGCAGGGGGTGGAGTGTGGAAATTTGATGAAGACGGTTGCACAGATGATGATGACAAACTCAGAAATACTGTTATTTTGCCAGATTTGCCAACCGGGGTTGATGTACCACTTGCACTAGACATACTGCATTCACCACCACCACCACAAAAACTGCTACTCTCACCAGCACTGGACAACATTTCAAAGTCATTATGGTCCTCCACCTCATCGTGCCTGTAGTAATCCTCTGCTCTTATTACCGCACTACTGCACATGTTTAATTTACTGCTGGACTTAACAGTCATGGAAGGGGATAACATGCTCGCTATGGTTGCCGGTGATGCGGGTGAATGCCCCACTGTGGTATTAGCTGCCAGCTAGTGCTGGGTCCACAGTGCCATGTGCCTATTCTTAAGATGTATATGCTGTCCTCATGTGCCCAGATGGCTCCCCTTTTTTACCTCGACTCAGACGCACATGGCAAACCTGGCAGATTACAACTAAATCATCATTTGCATCTTGATCAAAAAAATCCCAAACAAGGGATTGTGATGCTTTGCTTTTAACATGTCCATGATGTGGCTTATTTAAGTCCGTTATTTTAAGCACTGAAGTGGGGTGGGGGCATGTGATGTTTCCAGCACTGCACACCTAGACTGCAACTGACCACCACGACTACCCATCATATTTATTACTGGGTCATCATCATTAACTAAAACTGGTAGATCACAAGTTTTTATGGGGAAGGGGGATTCCTGCAAACAGACTCAGACACAGCCACTTTGAATTTCTTCTTCTCCAGTTCCCAACTGGGGTCAATTACATCATCATCATCATATTCATCAACGTCACACACATCCACATCTTCTGCTTGGATGCTAGCATGTGGACTGCATGTTGCAACAACAGCAACATCATCATCATCATCACATTCATTATCAGCATCTACACTACCATCACCTGATATTTTTTCACCACACTGTGAATCACTGGATGGAAAATGCATGGCATGAACTGCCACGGTGGACGAAATATCACATTGTATGCTATCGTTGACATGATTATCAGAATCCTCAGGTTCAGTTACTGGGATGTTACCGGGAAGTATGGCATCTACGCTGCCACTCACTTGCACTGCTTCACACTCAATATTTTTGGATATGGTACACTGGTCAGAATTAGAACTTGACACAACAATACTAATACTACCACCACCGCTAACACCAGTAACACTAACACCACTGGCTGGGAAAACATCATCTCCTCCAACTATGAGTGAAGCTACTGATTGGGCTGTAAAAAACATTGCAGGAGAAATACCTTTCCTCACATCTGCATCTGCGTACTACTACCACACCCACAGACTATCTTACTGCCAACATTGCCATGGTGAGAAACAGCTTTGCTTGCACGTCTCTTTGCAGGCATTTTGGGGGATCAACCACAATATTATAACCAAATTCAGATTTTGATACGTTCACTCTCTGATTGGGTGGATGCTGGATGTGAAGCCAGAAAAACAATGGTAGCTTCAGCAACAGATAAGAGACTATCTGTCACACAATGAAAACAACTTCAGTAACCCGTGGTGCTGATAGGTCACAAAAATAATCCAATCTGGTAAAAAATTCCTTTTGCAAGTGGGGGTGGGGGGGAGCACTGACTGCACTAACTGCAGTGCAGATTTTTATGGCAGTACAAGCAGCAAAACAAAGAACAGATACTACGATTGCAGTACAAAATCTGGCAGCTGCTGTGGATAGCAGGTTCACACTGATGTGCCTGCAATTACACTAGTCTGTGGCACAATAAAAGGTGTATTAGTTGATGTCACGCAACACAACACACATACACACACACAACACACACACAGAACAGTTCGTCTACAATGCTGAATGAGTAATGCGTAGCAAATGCAAAAGTTCAGTACTATGCCACGTTACGTATTGTAATGTAAACAACCTGAAATTATGAACTGCTGCACCAGATCCACACAACAAACAGCAAGAAAATTTCAACTATTACTGACAATATTACTGTGTGTACATTAACACAGTCAGTTATATAACAAAAATATAACCAAAAACAAAGAAATCACTATTTCATCAACTTAAATCTACCTACACCACAGATAGACCCCTCCCCAAAGCACACTTTCACTGTCTTTCACTACACACACTCAATGTTGTAAATTAACATTCAAAATCCACACAAAAACAAAAATGCTCAATGATATGAGCACAGGAGGGTTTCCTACAGTCGATGAACAAAAGTTGGAGCCCCCCAAAAAAATGCAAAAATGCTTTTTTAACAGCTTTTACAAGATTTCAATCACAGACAGCTATCAGAGCACACTGTCTCCTACTCCTTCCTACACACACTACCCCGAACTGAGGCTGTGCAGATCAATATAGAGCCCATGTGACCTGAAATCCCATGAATCACTGTAAAATTTGCCTTCGGAACTCAAAAACAAGGCGAAGTGAGGCGAACTGCATTGTCTTCAATGTACTTTGCCTTAAATTTGGCAGAGTAGTGGTCTGGGGAGGCAGAGTAACGTGAAGTCATTGTTTCCAATGGACTTCGCGTTCCTCATCATAACACGAAGTACTCCGCTTTGCATTGTGAAGCACTCCATGAATCCACCTTTGCTCCGCAAATCCTCATGAAACAGATTGACCCCACTTCGCCCACCACTACCCATAGGTCCACACTGTGGACCAATGGGCTTGCAGTGCATGATGTAATAGTCATTCACAACTTTGTGAATGAATGACTTCATTCACAAAGTTGTGAATGACTATTACAGTATGTATTGCAACCCATTAGTCCACAGTGTGGATCAATCATTGCAGCTGATACTGTAAGCTGTCATTTGGTGAGCAGCCACAGAAGTATGTGGGTGGGTTTGCTGCCTGCCAATGATGGGGGAGCTGGGTGGACTGGGAGTCCTGTGTGGGTGGGGGTGGGGGTGCCACTAGACTACCAGGGAAATGTTTTGATTTTCTTTACGGGTGATCGGGGTTACCGGCAGGGTGGGGGGGTACCACTAGACTATTAGGGATATCATTTTCAACTGTACAAGCAATTGGAGGTATGGGAGGGAAGGGGGTTACCACTAGACTACAAGGGAGCTGTACATTATTTTAATATGGTGATTGGAGCTACTGGCGAAGATGGGGGAACCACTGGACCACCAGGGTGGTTCAAATGTGTGTTTTCACTGTGATTGGTGTTACGGGCAGGGAGGAGGGCACCACTGGACCACCAGGGTGGAATGAATGTGTTTTCACCACGATCGGTGTTACAGGCAGGGAGGGGGTAACCACTAGACTTCCAGGGAACTATGTGGGTGCTTGTGCACAGTGTTCTGAGGGGGTTGCCACCCACGGCTAGTAACTACTGTGTTGCACATTGCAATACAGCAGCACGCCTGTGGGTGGCTAGCGGTTGAGTCATTTTTTACAGGCTCAACTTTGAGCCCAGGTATGCAGCACATCTCTGGGTTGTACCAGCGCATGTGCCGCACATCACGGGCTGAATATCAGGATGTGCCATATATGCATGGGCACACCCCCCTGGGGATGTGCTGCATACATTATCTTTGCACCCTGGCACGTCGGGAATTGCGCTGCACAATTTCCCCTTTTGAATATTGACCTGGGGCACATTTCTGGGGTTACGGTGGCGCAACCCAGTTGCACCAAACGCAACCCCTGTGAATATCTCGGCCCAGGTGTCTATTAAGGCAAAATGAGATGCATTTAAGGCCTTATTGAGAAGCTAGATTATTACAATTCAAATTAAAATTAACAAACAAAAAAGAAATTCTTTAAAAAGTTAGAGTATGAAATAAAAGGCCTACAATCAGATTTACTTAAAGACCCTCATAACACTTATAGTATATTAAGGATACTCTTCAGGAAAACAAATACATAAAAAAAATGAGTCATTGGTTAATGATATGCAATATGACCAGCTAAAAATCAAAAATATGCTTTACTTTCATGGGGCAAAACAGATATTATGCTATTTTAAGTATTAAGAACATTGAGAAAAACTATATGTTTTCATTTTAACATAGGTTTGGACAAAAAAAGAAATCTGATTAAGACATAGCTAATTTATTTACTGACTACTTCACAACCATATGCAATAAACATTACAATCCAAACATAACTGATATTAACAATTTCTTAGATCAAAGCTGTCCATCCTCATTACAAATCATGAATGAACCCTTTATGCAAGGAGAAATTAAAGTAGCAAGCAAACAATTCTTTATTTACGAAATGCTATTCCAAGAGATCATAGCGTTGTACAAATATAAGTAGCCATATCTTCTTTTAAAAAAAAAATCATCACTGGGACCAAATGGATTTGCATCTGATTTTTACAAAAAATTTTTTATAGAGGCTATATTACCCTAGTTTTCTCTCCTGTTAGAAGAACTGATCACTTGTTACACAGTTCCTGATTCATTATTACAATCCCAAGTAATATTAATATTTAAAGAAAACAAAGATAAACTCCGTCCAGAAAATTATAGACCCATTACTGCATTGCATTCTAATTATAAAATTTTACTAAACTGATAAGTCTCAGATTGCAAGCTGCTCTTTCGAATACAATTCATACTGATCAATATGGGTTTATAAAAGGTCATTAATTATTTGATGTATTATAGAAGGTCCAGGTGATTATTTCTTCACCCTACCCACTGGATGAAGAAAGATTCTGAAATGGGTAGAAAGAATACTGGTTCCTGATTGGCCAAGAGGTACTTTCAGCCGGGAGGTTATCACAGCACAATAGCCCAGCGGAATGTAGCTCAACAAAAATATGTTTATAAAACACATCTAATTTACTAAACATGACCCATTTCATAATCACAATAAGGTACTCCAGGAGGTATTTTATGGTGGGCTAATGCCCTTCTCAGGTGGTGGAAGCATTCAACTTCATTTCGTGCTTCAGCCCACCCAAGTCAGGCCATTATCCCACATTATTCCTTAAATAGCAATGACACTAGATGCCAACAAGGCATTTAATCTTCTGTCATGGCAACATATACTAACCTGTTTGACTAAATGGGGAATTCCACTATACCTGCTTTCCTTTGTTAAAATGTATTTACAATATTCCCACTGAATCTTTTAGGATTAGCACGTTTATTTCAGACTCCTTTTCTTTATATAACAGTTTTCATCAGGGATATCCCCTCTCCCTAATTCTCTTAATTTTATGCTTAGAAGCCCAGCTAAATTCTATTGGAAAGAATGTACAGATTAAAGGCATTTTAATGGAACTGAAATGGTAAAACTGAACGTATACGCTCATGGTATTATGTTACTTCTTTCCAAACCAAATATTTTAGCTCCTGCTGTACTAGGGGAGAAAGAGAGGTTCTCACACCTGGCTGGATACCAATTAAACCAGTCCAAGTCTGTAATTTTGCCTGTTACCCCTTTATCCATTGATACTGACTCCCGTCTTATTCCTAATGCAATGCTCAACTTGATTATAATATTTGGACTTAATAATAACTAATAAATTGGATTTGACTGTGCATTTAAATATTCAAAGGATATATAACATGTTATTATCATGGATCACTGTTTGCAAGAACTTATCAATCTCTCTTTGAGGCAAACTAGAGATCTTGAAAATCATAGTCATGCCTTATCTATTGTTTTTATATTAAGCATTGTTAGGCCAGCAAATCAATCCAAAATAGTTAGAACAAGTACATAGGATTTTTATAAAATTGTTATGACAGGGTGCTTCTGCTAGGATTGTCAAGAGGAAAATAATCATGTTAAGAAGTTGTGGGGATATGGGATACCCAATCCTTTTCTTTATTATATATAGCATGAATAATGGGTAAGGGTGGTATACAAGGATTTATACCCATCAAGGGGGCTAATTAGGGCTGTAAGTCCACAAGCCTATGGTGCAAGTGCATCTATTGCCCTAATTAGCCCCTGAGATGGGTATACTTCAGAGTGTGCCACCTTTACCCATTGTTTGTTGAATATAATACATTACGATGGTCATTTTTAAGGCGCTCTCATTTGCAATTGTACTATGTCACCTGAAGGCCTCTTAGCAGCAAGGAGGTAATGATGTGTAGTGAGTACAGTTAGGAGTTGAGTGATTTCTGGGTTTGGAGGGCTGTGTAAGTGTCTTTCTTCCAGGTTCTTTTGCAACTTGTTAATTGGTTTGGCTAGCTTTTTAAAGATGTGTTGTGTTATTAGTTTTGTCCCATAGGGTTTCATTAAGTGTAGGTATATACTTTTTACTAGCGTCAATATACACTTTTAATTGTTTGATTACTGTAAAGTATATACTTTTAATTAGTGTAGGTACAAACTTTTAACTGTTTGATTAGTGTAGGTATATAGTTTTAATTGATAATGTAGTTACTGATGTACGGGGAAATAAACAATGACATTTTTTATGGGGAAAATTCCCCATCTATGTATTATATAGTGGTAAAAATTAAAAAAGCATTAGGTTGATCCATTCCTACTGGTAAACTCACAAACTTGGATAGTTTCTATATAATGCTGAATGAACACTTGGTAAATTTACAATCTGATAATTTATCCATTTAAAATTTACTAGCTTTTCCTTCATCCTTCAAAACATTAACAATCCTGTTATAAAAGGGTCTTTAGCTGCCATTGTTCAGTGGCAGAGTTCCATTTCTACTTCTCATTTGGGATTACTACCCTCTATTATTTATAATAAGAACATTTGGACAAACAAGGACATGTGTCTTACACTTCATAATATTTCAGAACAGCTAATTCATTTGAATTGGATTGACCTAGTTAAGGATCATTCCTTTATCTCTTGGGAACAATTACAAACTATGATAAACACAGAAATATCTAAAATTTGGCTACCCTATTTAATAGGAAAAAATATAATAAAAACAAGTATTATTGAGGTGATTCTAAATCTTGGGGGATATTATCAGAAAACATCATAGACTGCATTGCCTGGGGAGAATTTCAGTTTTGTCACATAATTTTATAAACATTTTGTGATTGGTAAACACTTGATACAAGAGACTTTTTCAAAAATACTAGGGAATAAATGCGCTTATCTCTTGAAATCCCCCTGTCTAGCCTAAAGTGGATTTCACTTAGAACATTTTCCATTAAAACTATATGCTATGCAAAACTTGTTCTATACAATTCAAAATTTATCATAGAGCTTGCTTCACACACACTAAGATTCTTCATATAAATTATAAGCTAAACAGACACATTTGGCAGGTGTGGGGGTCAGGGAAGCCTCTATCATATGTTTTGGACTTACCTACAAATTTCTTCTTGGTGGGACACTACTAGAATATAATTACAAAAACTTCTGAATTTGCAAATTCCCTATTCATTTGAATTATTCGGCTTTAATGACTACACTGATAACAATTTATTTCCTACATTGAATGACTTATAATGCTAGGTTCAATGGCAACTAAAAGACACATTTTAAGTTATTGGAATTCACCCTCACTATCGGCCCATGATAAACAATGTTGGTTACATGAATTTAGGCAAACCCTTGTTATACCTGGTCCCGATCTATATTGGAAACCCACAGTACAACCCTGACAGCATCCACAGTATTGTCTAATCATGGCTCCAATATGAGCCCCAATCATTACTCATCTATAGGACACAGGTGCCTACCATATAAGAGCAAGGTATAAGACACAAACTGCAAGATTACTGTTACAATTTACACACATATATCTATATGCAATGCACCAATAATGTATTTCTGTGTTCCAACTCTAACACATGTTCTGATCTTCTGAGAAGTCTTATGTATGCTTACGCTGCCATCATGCAGATTTATGTAACACCGCACTTGTTTTCTATGATTCATGAGAATCCTTTGTATTCACACTTTTAGCTGACCTTACACTAATTGTATGTCAGAGATACTGAGAAGCCACCTAACATTCGGCCAATAGGGCTTGTTTTGTACAGCTAATGTGTGTTAGAAGAATAAGTTACTATGGTAATTATCTCCACTATAACAACTGTTGTCAGACATTTTCTCCTTGACTCCATCTTCATATTCCGGGGTATAGGGAAAACTCTGGCTCCCATTATCCACGTAAGATTCTGTGTAGGGCATTAATCTGGTTTTGTGTAATAAACTTGTTGATTACTCACTGATGCCATTTGTCTGTGTCTCTTCTGTTAGCCTTTAACCACCAAGAACCTGAGAGGTAATAGTCCTCCACATTTTGGTGGCTGTGCATAGGTGGTCAGTAGAGTTAACAGAGATTCTGTATTCGTTGGCATCCAGATGGGTGTTAAGTAGGTTTGCCCTCACTTGTCCATAACTTTGTAACACCCTGCAAAGACTGGCTGCTTACCAGGCAGGTACGGTTGTTGTCTGCCTTGCCGCACAGCAGTTTTGAGTTGTAGGATTGTGTGAGTTCAGATGTCCAACCATCTTTTGGTTTAACCAATGTGGATCGATACGCAATCGCGGCACTACTGACAGGTTAACTTGAGTCTCCCTACCATATCCAATATCTACGCAGATTTGAGACTTGATAGCTAAAGTTTTCTCGCCTCCCATGAGGGTTGGGCGATTGTGCACTGGACATGAAACTATTAGACAACCCGGTACTAAGGATCTCTACCCAGTACTCAGAGATGTGACTAACAGCTAAGAAACATATCCCAAAGGGACTGTTAGTTATGGCCTTTTTCACTGCTTTAGAAGCATCCAAAATGAGGTTTCATTCCCTTGAACCACGAAACGAAGCTCTAAAAAAAAGTGTTGGGCTTGCAGGCTACTGAAACAATTAGGAAGCAGCAGAAAATGGATGAAGAACTCCAAACTCTTCACTGTAAGAATGAGGAACTTTTGCATTGCGCTGTACAGGATAATGAACGAGAGTTATGTATGTTGAGGGAGGATTGCAACAGGTTGAAGCAGGATAAGAGGCAGATATTACAAATGAATGATTTGTTGAGTGAAACAAATGAGATGTTGCAAGATGAAAATGAGGAGTTATGAGAGGATCTGAAAAGGGTAACTAGTGAATTGGACAGGGAGCTTAGGGACAATTGCGAACTCAGCGCCGCGTACAGAGTGTTACAGAAAGCGATTACTAGAGGTGTAGGGCAGAACAATGCTAAAGTTAGTCATACGCAATGTAAAGCCAAGATGGTGAAGCTGCACCATCAAAGAGAGGTGTTGGCTGGTCACGGCAAATCCATGGGTGGAGTCTATTACACGCCCATTGAAATTGTGTCATCAGGTGATACCGATACAGATGACGACAGCATCCAAGAAGGCGGCACCAAGCGCCACCCTCAAGATGGTGACCCCTGTACACGCCATTCACAAGATGGCAGTCCCCCAGGTCATTTCCAATATGGAAGCTCCCATGTGTGATGCCAAGATGGTGACCTCCATGACACTGGAGGGGGCAGACACTTCCTCCACTCATTGCCATCCTGAAAAAGGAAGACAAAATGGAGATTGATCTTATGATCAAGACAGCTGTCTCCAAGTCCCAAAAGACAGAGGAACAGCAAAACCTCTTTCTGGAAAACATGTGAACCATAATGACAGGAGCTGCCACCCATAAGCCATTGCTCCGTACTGTGGCTGACGCTGCAGGGGAGGCCGCCCTTTGTGGAGCACATGGACTTTCAATCCTTCCTGACCCACAACAAGTGGCTACAAACCCTTTTCAGGTGGCCCACATTGTTCGGCAAATCGCTGACAGCATAGGCCAAATGGGCCCAAATGACGACCTTAGCTGCCATTTGGAAAAGGTCCATTCTAAGTGTGAAATGCTTTGTCTCCCCGCAGACTACCAAGTGCAGATTCTCCAAAAAACTATCAACCCAGGCGTCTGGGGAAAACTGCCAGAGGATGACCGATGACTCATGAATGCATCTTTCAATGAGATCGCCACAGCCCTAATTTCTGATCATTCCCCATGGCGTGGTATGTGTCATGCTGGCCTACCCTGTAAAACAATATGTCAAGGAAAGCACAGCATCATGCCATCAGCAGTTATGGTTGGCCTACCGCACTAGCAAAGGCCTCTCACAAGAGGGGGCTGTTGAGGACCAGATTGAGTACAAATCCTTGTTTATCTGGAACATGCTTGAGGCAGTCCATGATAAGGTGGAACCTGTGGTATTTCTCAGAACTGACAAGTTCGAGGACATCGTAGCAAGAACAGAAAGAGTTTTCCAGTTCTATCTGCGAGATCTCAATTCCGACTCCAAACCTAAAGTGGCCGTGGTACAACATGCCAGCGAGCCCACAACCCACTATACTGTGGAAGGCAAGGCCGCTGCCTCCAACAACAAGCAACCCCATCGGGGTGGGGGGAGCAACAAAACAGAAATAAGAATAGACAAAGAAACATAGAATTTGACGGCAGATAAGGCCCGCTTGGCCTACCCAGTCTGCCCATTTCCCTACCTGATGGATAAGCTGCAGATCCTAGTTAACCAGCAGCCTACTTCTTCCTACTCCCACCACCTAGAATTGCCTTATGACTGTCCCATGCATGCTTGAATTCCACCATTGTTTGTGACTCTACAACCTCCTCTGGAAGGCCGTTCCATACATCCACCACCCTCTCTGTGAAAAAATACTTCCTTAAATTACCTCTGAGCTGCCCCCCTTCTATCTTCAAATTGTGCCCCCTTGTTCTTGCACACCTCTTTTTTTGAAAGATGCTACCCTCTTGGACTTTGTTGATTCCCTTGAGGTACTTGAAAGTTTCTATCATGTCCCCCCTCTCCCTCCTTTCCTCGAGGCTATACATATTAAGCTCCTTAAGTCTCTCTTCATATGTCTTCCGGTGCAGACCCTGCACCATTTTAGTTGCCCTCCTCTGGACAGCTTCCATCCTGTCTATGTCTTTGCAGAGATTGGGTCTCCAGAACTGCACGAGTACTCCAGATGGGGTCTCACTAGCTGTCTGTACAGAGGATAATAACTTCCTGTTTTCTACTGGTGATGCCTCTCCTATGCATCCCAGTATCCCCCAACCCTCCTTGCTGCCCTCTCACATTGCTTGCCCACCTTTAGGTCATCTGATATGACTACTCCCAGGTCCCTTTCCATTTTTGTTGTTGTTAGTATCTCACCCTCCATTGTGTACTCTTCCCTGGGTTTTTGTTTCCCAGGTGCATTACCTTGCACTTCTTAGCATTGAATCTAAGCTGACATACATTTGACCATTCCTCTAACCTTGCCAAGTCCCTTCTCATCCTTTCCACTCCACCTTGTGCATCAACTCTGTTGCAGATCTTTGTGTCATCTGCAAAGAGACATACTTTTCCTTCTAGTCCCTCTGCAATGTCACTTATAAAGACATTGAAGAGGACTGGTCCTAATACTGAACCCTGCGGTACCCCACTACTAACCCCCCTTTTTTCAGAGTGGACTCCATTTAGTATTACTCTCTGTGTCCTATTCTCCAGCCAATTCTTTACCCAGGCTGTCATCTTGGGACCCACTCCCAGGCTGGCTAACTTGTATATTAATCTTTTGTGTGGGACTGTGTCAAATGCCTTGCTAAAGTCTAGGTAGGCCATGTCCACAGCTCCTCCTGATCAACTACTTTGGTCACCCAGTCAAAGAAATCTATCAGATTTGTCTGGCATGACCTTCCGCTGTGAATCCATGCTGCCTTGGGTCCTGTGCCCTCTGGCCTCTAGATATTTAACAATTCTTTCCTTCAAGTGGTTCCATCATTTGCCCTACCACTGAGGTTAAACTAACAGGTCTGTAGTTTCCTGCTTCTGCCTTGCTCCCACTTTTGTGAAGGGAATCACATTTGCCCTCCTCCAGTCCTCAGTACCCCCATCCTCCCATGATTTGTTAAAGAGGGTAGTCAGTGGTGTCACTAGTTCTACCTTTAGTTCTTTTAGAATTCTGGGATGAATCCCATCAGGCCCCATTGCTTTGTCCACCTTCAGTTTTAAGAGTTCTTTCAGAACCCTTTCTTCTGTAAATGGGCTGGTATCAACTTCTGTATCCAGAGTGTTTCTACTGTTTGTTTTAGGTACCTCCCCCTCTTCCTTTGTAAATACTGAGCAAAAATATTTGTTTAGTATCTCTGCCTTTTCACAGTCACCCTCTGCCCACCCTCCCTCCTCCCTTTATTAAGCCTCACTATCCCTCCCTTGGTCTTCTTCCGCTCCCTGATGTACCTATAAAAGTTTTATCCCCCTTCTTAACTGAGTTGGCTATCTTTTCCTCGGTTTGAGCCTTTGCTGTTCTGACTGCCTTCCCAGCTTCCTTCCTTTAACTGATACAGTTCTCTGTCCTGTTCCTTCTGTGATTCCTTGTACTTCCTGAATGCTTTCTTTTTCTCTTGAACCTTCACTGCCACTTCTTTTGAGAACCATAGTGGTTTCTTACCTCATTTCATTTTGTTTATTTGCTTTACACAAAGGCTTGATACCTCTGTGATGGCAGTTTTTATTATTCCCCATTGTTCTTCCACCCCTCCTTCCTGCCCATTTGCTAGTGCATTCCTTAGGCATTCACCCATTTTGAGGACCAGATTGAGTACAAATCCTTGTTTATCTGGAACAATTATTTATTTATTTATTTTATTTTATTTAGTTCATAAATCGGATTTACAACCTTTGAGTCACAGACTCATTTACAAAAGCACCTCGTCGCAGGGAGGGGAACAACAAATAGTGTGGCAAGACAAGGTGGAACAATACAGGTGCGATACATACATTATACATAGCATAAAATTTCAATGAGAATAAACATAGGTAATTTACCAAAGTACAGAACAATAATTCATTGGTAGGTCCTAGCAGGTCATGCAGACAATAGCCAGAGGAAAATGGAGTGGGGTAGGCTATTGAGGGGCTGTTAGCCTGTAACCCAGTTTGGGGCACACAGCAGGCCCTACCGTAAGCATGTACACTTCCGAGTGCTAAGTAGGTGGTTGCGTAGGGTAGCTTTGAACTGACCAATTTTAGGGGTGTTTGAGATGTGCATGGAGAGGGAGTTATACCAGGACGGTGCTCTGTAATAAAAGGACCTTTGGGCAAGGGAGGTCCTGGCTCTAGGCACCTGGAAGGTGGCTTTGCAGGCGGTACAGGTGGTGGCCAAGTGGGAAGCATGCTGGAGCTGTGCAGTGACACCAGGGGGACACAGTCCAAGAAGAGTCTTTTTTGCCAGTATACCAGTGTGATATTGCAGGCATTCTTCCAGATTGAGTATGTTCGTGGTGGTATAGAGCCGACATGTGTGGGTTCCACTTGGGGTACCGGCCAGGAGCCTGCAGGCATTTTATTTATTTATTTATTTATTTAGCTTTTGTTGACCGGGTAAGTGCACTAGACAAATCCTGCCTATTTTCAGGCACGACCCGGGGGGAGGGGGATACAGATGAATGCCAACTGACCTTGAACCAGATTAAGCTGTTGGTGGTATTTTTAGTGAATGAGGGAAATTTGGCCAGGACACCGGGGAAATTCCCCTACTCTGCTGGCGCTGGAGGCCAGTAAGGCGTGCAAGGGTCAGTAATGGCCTCTGCAAGGCAGATGGAGGATGTGCTGAGGCGGTCTCTGTAGAGGGCCAGTGCGTTTTCTGAAAGCAGGCAGTTGGAGGTCAGGCGGTCTTAGAAGCAAGTACCACCCGGAGCCTGCACATTTTACAGCGGGCAGTGAGGTGTTTGTTGAGTTACCGACCTGTATGACTCCGTTTTGACAGCAGAAGGTGATATAGCAGCTTTTCAATGGAATCTACCGCCAATGCCTCGCTTTCCGCGGAACACATTGTGCGGCTCAGAGGAAGGCGGACGTCGGCACCAGGAAGTCTGTACGGCTCTCTTTCCTGGCGTTGTGGCGGTGGAAGCAGCAGGAATGGCCCGGAGGAGTAAGCAGCTCACATCTTGGCGGCAGCGATTGTTGCAAGGAGACCAGATAGAAACCGAGACGGAGGACAGTGCAACTTCTGGTGTTCATACCTCACCAAAGGGGGTAAGCCAAACTCCTCCTATAGTTTTGGGAACTCTGAAACAGGTTTCTCCTACCATTTCAAGCAAAGCTTTTTCTACATTTACTTTGGACAAAGAGGCAGGATTTGTATTTAAACAGCAGGCTGCTGCCTCTGTGCATTGTGAACACGGTGATGATATTATTTATCAGACTAAGACTGGCTCTCAAGTGGGGGTAACAGATTTTTTCTTTACAGACACTGGAAAAACCCCTGAAATAGAAACAGTAACCCAGGATAATGCGTCTTTAACTTTGCCTTCCCTGCCTATGAGCGAACATGATGCCGATTGGACACATAAGCAGCCTTAACAGCTGCAGGGTGGAAACCTCTTGGGAACAGGGATTTGGACACCTAATACTGTGTGGGATAGTTCTTTTGATCTTAACAAACATGTTGCTACATGGCATCCAGATGGTCCTAAGGCAAAACCTCTACCTGTTTCAAATTAATGGTGAATCAGAAAGGGGAGGGGTGTAGAAGGGACAATCCAGTTCATACTGTGTGTTCAGATACTAGGGTCAGGAGACAAAAGGTGACTCTGTGACAAATAAACCTCTCATGTCAAGTCTGTTCTCTCAAAGTAAAGAAGCAGCACCCAGGAAAAATGCAGTCGCATCAGGTATAAGGGTGGGTTAACGGACAAACCCGATAGATATTATGTGGGTAAATTGTTATTGAAGGATTCTTTGAAATTCCTACCTAGAGATGTTTTGCGTTTATCCACATATCGGGAAGACAACTTTGATGTTAGTTTTCGTTCCCCAGCCCTACTGGATCTTTTCTGGGCTCGATATAATCAGGTTAAGTTTTCCCCCCTCTGGTCCCCTTTTCTGGTTATCCCACTGTCTAAACCTCAAACTAAATTTGTTACAGTGATGTTTAGAAATGAAAGTGTGCATGTTGAAGATATCACTTTTTGGCTAGCACAAAAATGTGAAATCCAAAGTGAGCCAGAACCTATTTTAGATGCCGAACACTTTTGAACAGGGGGATGGAAATTTAAAGTTAAATTACATCAGCTGGCTTCAGGTATTGAACACGTTCCCAACTCCTTTTTGTTAGGCAGGGACAGGGGGGTAGTGTTTTATAGTGGTCAACCGAGAGCATGCTACAGGTGTGGGGCTAAGACTCACCTATCAAGCACTTGTGACCAGCCCAAATGTGATAACTGCGGGGAAATAGGGCATGTTACTATGTTTTGTCACAACCCAATCAAATGTGATCTTTGTGAAGAATTCAACCATGCCTTCAGGGAATGTCCTTGGGCAACACAAAACAAAACCAATTTGAGTGGAAATCAGTTCTCTTATACAAAAGCCCAGGAAGACATGAGTCACCAAAGTTTGAAACAACCTCTGATACCCCCACCCCCAAATCCTCAGGGCCCTGAGGTCTCTTTATCCAAACAGGTTCAACAAGAGTGTATCTCGAAGCAAGTAGGACAAAAGGGGAATAGTCGGAAAACAAGTGTTCCGATTTCCTTACAGCCAGTCTGTTATGTAGACTCGAAAGAAGGTCCTGGGGACACAGACGAAGTAGTCCCAAAACCTCCACTTCTTCTTAGAAGATCAAGTAGAACTCACAAAACTATAGTGCTTCCTGATTCTGAAGGCATAGATACCAAAAACTCCTATGAGGCTTTGAGTTGGGGAGATTCAGAGGTTGAACTAGGTGACACAGACTCACAAGTTTCTGTACAAGATGGCTTGGGGCCCATGAGAGATGATTATAAAGGAAAAAAAAAAGGAAAAAAATAATTCATGCTGTTTCATTCTCCTTTTCAATCTTAAAATATAGGTGTACATTTTCTTGGGCATCCCTAAATATACAACACTTATTAAACCAAATAAAAGATATGCACTTTTCATATGCTACATAATCTTAGCTATTCAATTATATTTCTTCAAGAAACATGGATGTGTAATAAGATGCAGTGCTCTGCTTTTGCCAGGGATTGGCCTTGGGGTCCATCTTATTGGTCCTTTGGGGAAGACAAGGCAGATGGTGTGGGTATTCTTTTTAATTCTTTCAACTTTATTTTACACAAATTAATTGACTTATGTCCCGGATGAACACTGATACTGGAAGGGACTTGGTGCTCCTATACCCTTCGTCTAATTAATATCTATAATCCCCAGACAAAATCTGGTAGGGTGACTTGTATGAGGCAAATACAACCTTTCTTGGTAACTACTGTCCCTATTTTTTGGGGTGGAGATTTTAATTGTGGGATAACATTGAAAGGAAAACAGACACATCAAAGAAAGTGTATTGTGATAGGTATGTCTGTTGGATATTATTAAAAGTGCTGACTTAACTCCTGCATGACTAATCAGGCCTCGGGTCCGATAGGTACCTATTTCAAACGTGGAATCGGTTACACTATTGATCATCTTTTGTATCAAACATATCTCATTCCACCATTCTCGTATCATTCAGTGGAATTTTCAGACCACTCTTTTACTGACTCACATAGGCCTTACGAGCTCTATTCAGAAGCAGAAACCAAGATGGAAACTTAACACTTCCATGTTACAAGAACCTTTGGTTCTAAATTCTAATAGATTAATTTTACAAGCCAGACTATCTGTTTGTTTTTATATCAAGATATGGGGATGTGGTGGTTAGAGACAAAAAATGATTGTATTAATTGGTTTAAGAAACATGGTAAATCCTGTCAAAAAAAATAATTTTTGCTATCTCCAACTTGACTCAGTTGCAGACATTATTATCCAGAGCCACTTCCACCAAGAAAATTTTTCTTCACAAATTGCGGAAATTAAATCACAAATGAAACTCTTTCAGTACAACCGAGCAGGAACATTGCAAGCAGTTATTTCCAATCATTTAAGGAAATCAGTTTTGGTGACCCTTTTGAACTTTGTAAAAGGTCAAAGAGCATGGTTCCTTTCCTTTTACTTGATGGTGATAAGACCATTACTTCACTTACAAAACTAGAAGATTTAATTCATAAACATTTCAGGGATCTTGAGCCCTTCAAAATCCATCTCAAACCCAAATTGATACAGTATTAGGATGCCCCATCACAAAAGCTTTACCACCGGATCTAGCCACTTCTCTCACACAACCCTTTCTGAAGAAGAAATTATGACAGCTCTAAAATCCCTAAAGTCGTATGTTGCTCCTGGTCCAGATGGTCTCTCTAATTCCTTTTATAAAACTTTTCTGAAGACCTAAGTTCTATTTTGGTAATTGTGTATAATTTTTTCATGGATCAGGAATTAGTATAGCATCTTTTCAGACAGTATACAAACTTATCTTTATAAATCAGGGAATAAGGGGTTATTTCGGAACTGGAGACCAATCACTCTGTTGAACTCCGACTATAAAATTTTGATGTCAGTAATCAATAATAGACTTAGAGAGTTGGCTAAATATAATTTTTCTCCGATCCAGCATTGTGGCATTCCCAATCGTAGCATTCAGGCTATGTTATTCTCAATACGAGACTCAATTGAAAAATCTAATGAGCTGGGAACCAGCGGTTTCCTTGTTTCACTAGATTTAGAAAAGGCATTTGATAGGGTAAATCATACTTTCCTTTTTTCAACATTAGATTTCTTTCAAGTCCCTTTTTGCCTCCGAAATTTAATTAAAAATCTTTATAGTACAGGTAAAGTGTATCCCTTCCTTAACGGAACACTTGGGACTGGATTTCGGTCAACTGTGGAGTTAGACAGGAGTTGCCCTTAAGCCCCTGCTATATAATTTTCCCTAGAACCTCTTTTAAGGTCGCTCAGCATATCCCCCTCCTGGCAAGGGTTTAAATTCTCAGATACCGATACATCTCTCACCATTCAGGCTTATGCGGATGATATTTGTTTGTTTTTTGCGCACATCAACCAGCTTGAATCCTTTTTTACCAGTTTTAAGGAATATGCTGTTGTAGCTAACACTAAAATTAACTTACTCAAAACGAAAGGCTTAATTATAGGAGGGATCTCTCAAACACCATTTGTTCTGAATTCAATCACATATTACAACACTCTAACTATTTTAGGGATCCAATTTGGCCCACAAACTGCCCAGCAGAAAACTGGAAGCTTGTCCTTGGAAAAATTGAACAAAAAGTTCTCAGATGGAAACGATTTCGGTTTAATAAGGAGAAAAGGTTCAGGTTTTGAAACAATTTATTTTACCTTGTTTACAACATACAGCTGCCATATTTCCTATTCCAGGCAACCTAGAAACTAAGCTATACAGCATCTGTTTTCAGTTACTTTGGGGCAATAGATTGAATCCGGTTAAGAGATGTTATACATACCTCGAGAAAAGAAAAGGAGGCTTAGGAATGATTGACCCGGTTCTTTTTTGCTTTACTATTTTTTTCTCCAGTTCCTTAAAAAGTTGTCTAGATGGTCCAGATGGACAGGTCTTCCCTTTTCTTACTAGTCTATTGCACAGATATCTCACAGCTTGGTTACACTGTGCTCCTAAACCTTCTCCTTACCTAGCCCTACCAATTTTTTTTCACCCTGCAGCACAAAAACTTTTTAAATGGAAGGTTACAAAACAGCAAATATTACGATGTTCCTCGAAAACATTATACCAAGAATTATTGGCTTCTCTTTTTCCAAATCCTCCAGAATTTAGGAATTGTCCACAAAATCGTAATGAAGATATTTTAAGTCAACTGAATAATACAAGATTACCTGTTTTTATGTGGGAAACCCAATGGCTTACCTTACATGGTAAACTAAATGTTAGGGGTACCAAATACAAAGCTAGACCGGAAGAATATGTCCATATTTAGACTGTACAGACCAAGAAGAAACTATGGAACATTTTTTCCTCCATTGTTCAATAACACGTAAAATATGGGATCATTTAGCTATTGCATGGAATTTTCCTTGGATGGCTTACCTTACTTATGATATTTTAGTAATTGGGTCTTTTCGGTTTCTTTTCAGTCTTTCCATAAAGGTACTTTGCAGATATTTTTGCTTGTTTAAGATATTGTCTCTGGCAAACTAGATGCCAATGGGTACTATATCAAAGAAACCATCAGTTCAAGTTTTAGGGCTTACGTTACAAATGTTTTAAAGAATATTGTTCAGTCGGATGTTCAACAGTTTAATGTTATGAAAGTCAGAATGTGGTGGAAAGGGTTTTCTCATATTATTAAATTTAAATAAGGGTTATAGTTAATCCTTATATTTGTTTTCTTTTTCCCTCTTTCCCCTCTTTTTATATTTCTTCGTTTTCCTTCTCCTCTATTAGAATTTGTAAGAGTTTAGAATGTGGTTTAATGATGTGTTTGTTTTTCTTTCCCAAGTCTTTTATTTTGATATATGTACCACTTCAGTATATATTGTTGAACCAGTTTTGGAATTTTAATTTTCTTCTCTTCCTTTTTTTTTGATTGTTGACAATAATTTCTCGTTCTTTATTATTCAGTTTGTATACTATGTGTTTATTTTCAATAAAATTACCCTACTCTTTTCGATAAGTGCCATGGGATCTTTAACATCCACCTGAACTACCACCAATCCAGGCAGATGGGACCTCGGTTTAACGTCTCATCCGAAAGACGGCACCTCAGAAGTGCAGCACCCCTCTCATGCTGCACTACAGTGTCAGTACTGGGATATTAACCCAAGTGCCAGATGTGGGAACTGAACCCACAGCCCACTGATCTCCCGGCCTCAGAGGCAAGTGTGCTACCTACTGAGCCACTGACACTGACAGGCTTTGTTGATGGAGGTCTGGATTTTGGTGAGGGCAGTGGGGCCAGTGGCTGTGTAGATGGGGAGGCCATAGTCAACTAGTGACAGGATGGAGGAAGTGATGGCCAACCATAGGGCAAAGCCAGGGAGGCAGTCTTTGTGTCGATAGAGGATCCCAATCCGGGTGTTCATGGCAGAGGATAGGGCACTGACATGGGCATGGAAGGAGAAAGCCGAATCAAAGGTGATGCCCAGATATTTGTATGTTGATACCTGCTCAAGGAGATGGAGGGTGTTGGGAAGGATGGAGAGGGGGAATTTTTGGAGTTACTTTGGTGGTGTGCAAAGATCATTGACTTTGTTTTCTTGAGATTCAGGACCAGGCGGTGGTCGAGGAACCATTTTTCAGCTTGGCTGAAGGAGGATTGCAGGCTGTTCTGGAGAGTGACCAGATCTGGGTGCGAGGAGAGTAGGACTGCATCATCTGCATATAATAGAAGCTTTCCTGCACAAGAGCTGGGAAGGGTGTTCAGGAAGAGACTGAACAATGTGGGGCCCAGAATGGAGCCTTGTGGGACTCCCGAAAGGACAGGCAGTGCTGAGGATAGGCCACCAATTAGCTTGACGCATTGGGATCTACCACAAAGGTAGCTGGAGAACCAGGCTAAAGGGCCGGATGATAGTCCCACTTTACAGAGGGTGTCTAGCAATAATGGGTGGCTCACAGTGTCGAAAGCCTTGGACAGGTCAATGAATACTGCCCCAGCCATCTCCCTAGAATCTAATGCAGAGTGTATATGGTGGGAGAATTCCAGTAGAGCTGTGGTGGTGCTGTGACCTGGGCGGAAGCCATGCTGTTCAGGGCACAGAATGTTGTGGCTGGATAGATAAGTTACAAGTTGTGTGGATACTATTTTTTCGAGAGCTTTGGGGGAGGATGGAGATAGGTCTGTAGTTATTTGGTACAGTACAGTCTCCATTTTTATGTATAGGGATGATTTCAGCCTGTTTCCATGCCCTCGGGAATTGGCCGAGACACAGGGATCAACTGAGGAGGTCAGTGAGGGGGACTAGCATGACATCCAATGTTAGGCGGAGTATCCAGGAGTCGAGGGGGTCATCACTCGGGTTGCGGGAGGAGAGAGCATTTTGGAGGATTGGCTTCATGTCCTGTGGTGAGATAGTCCTAAAGAGAAGTGGGGGGCAAGCAATAGCTGGATTGTTGCAAACCGGTATGGGGTCAAAGAAGTGGGCCAGGAGAACTGACCTTAGATCAGTGAAGGTTTCGTTAAGGCAGTTAGCAATACGGGAAGGGTCCGCGTTAATAGCGCCATTTATGATCATCTGAGAGGGAGGAGGGGAGCAGGTCATCCCGTTTAACTCTTTCACATTATTCCAGAGGGTGCGGGCATTGCCCCAGGTGGATGTCAAGGTGGATTGGTAGTGGCTGGCTTTGGCTTTTCTTATGGCCCAGGTGCACTGGTTGCGAGCTGCGTTATAGGCATGCCTGTCTGCTAGTTTGCCAGTCTTGACAGCAATGTGTCATAGGTTATCACGTTGCTTCAGTTGTTGGATCGGGGGGGGATATCCAGGCAGCCGAGTGTCTCTTTGTACGAGTGTGGGTGACAGGGGCAAAAACATCACAGGCCTTGCAGAAGGCATTAGTGAGGAAAGCAAGGGCGACGTCTATATCCGTTGCGAGGGAGATTGGGGACCAATCAAGCTGTGCAAGGTGACACTTAAGTTTAGAACAACTCCTGCCAAAACAATAATCAGGGCAACCGGAATTACCATACAGGCCCTTCCTACTCACAGGTAGTGGAAGAGAATAAAAGCCTCTGGAAGCTTTTTGACAAGTCCAGTCCATGGCTGAGTCTATTCCAAAACAGGCCATAGCAGTACTCACACCTGTAGCCCTGTCTCCAGTAGGCCAGGCATTTTGCTCTTCTTGATGAACTACTGACTCTCTTGCAGAGTTCAGACCTCAAGTGCAACCCTGCTAACACACAACTTTGTAAAAAGGAAGTCATCTTCCTTGGCCTGTGTATCACTGAGGCAGGCCAAAGCCCAGCTTGGAATAAGATCCAAGGCTTGCAAGATCTGCCACTGCCCACAGGCATGGCTACACTCAGTCATTTCCTGGGAATGGTTAACTATTCCAGGGATTTTATCTGTGACTTTGCACAAAAGGCCACCCAGCCATATGAGCTACTCAAGAAAGATGTCCTTTGGACATGGGGTCCTGTTCAATGTGGCTTAGTTGGTAGCATATCTGTCTCTGGACCAGAAGGTCATGGGTTCTTATCCCATACTGGGATTGGACTCATACCTAAAACACTGGCATCCAAGTGCAGTATTGGGGGGTGCTGTACTGCTGGGGTGAGCCATCCTTCAGATGAGACATTAAACCGAGGTCCCTTTTACCCATTCTAGTCCTGTCCTGGTGGGTGTCCAGGTGGAAGTAAAAGAACCCAGGACGTTCTTTGCAAAGAGTAGAGGAAGTCCAGGTGTCCTGGCCAACATTCCACTTCCCATAAAACCAGATCATACAATTGTCCAGACTGTGTGTGGGTGTTGATTTGCGATATGGCCACCACTACTCATTAAGTCACTTCACTACCAGTCTAGCATTGCTTGTAAAGCACTTTTGGACATACTGTGTATAAAAAGTGCTATATAAATTCTTCTTCTTCTTCTTCTTCTTCATTTTCTTTCCAATGCAGTTACCCTGTTGAAACAGTCATTGGCCTCTGCCCCAGCTCTGGTCAATCCAAATCCAACACTACCTTTTCATTTGGAAACTGCTACCTCTGACATTGCCATGTCAGAAGCGCTGGCTCATAAGGTTAATGAGATTTTCAGGCCCAATGCATTTGCTTCCCAGATGTTCTTACCAATAAATTTAAAGTGCAACCTTTGTGAAAGAAGTCTTTTGACTTCCTTCTGGGCTGTGAAAAATTTTCTGTACTGTACATCATAGGGTTATCACCCATTGTGCTACACACCAATCACACCCCAACAAACTTCTTGCTATCAGACAGAATGAAGGATAGTTCGGTCTCCAACACCAGACTGACTCATTGGTCTCTTCTCTTGCAGGATTGAGATATTCAGATCCACACCACCAAGATGCTTTTGATTCTGGCTCGTGGTCTCCTGTACACAGGAGAACCACATGATTCCAGACTCCAGCCTCCTGATTTGCCTGATCCAGGCCCCTTTCTTCCAGCCACGCCACAACACTTGGCTGACACCTCCCTGTGTCACATTTTTACTAATGGTTCCACATCACACATCGAGGGTGAGCAAGCGGCCGGATTAGGAGTGCTGATCCAATATCCCAATGGTAACACTGTGCAAGCCTCCAAACGCTGCAGTGTTACATCTTCCCAGTATGCAGAATTGGCAGCTGTGGACTGTGCTCTTTAACTTGTATACTGTGGTACAGCAGATACCATTATTTTCACTGACTCTAACTGGATCTGTTGCTCTTTGACAGAATTTCTACCTTTCTGGCAAAGAAATTCCTTCACCTCTTCTGATAGCACACCTGTCAAGTACAGAGGCCTTTTTGTATACACTGACACTCTGGTTCAACAATTCAAACACAACCTGCACATTCACAAAGTTAAAGCCCACGCCAAGTCAGAACCTTATCACGGGTTCAACAAGTGAGCAGACACCCTTGCCAAGGATGGTGTTCGAGGGGGGGACATTTGGAAGACATCTCATCCCATTGCTAGGGCAGAAATGCACATTGCAGCCACCAAAAAGGATGAAAATAATTTTGTCTCATTGGAGCTATCGATTGCACAAAAATCAGATTCACAGATAAAAGAGGTGTTCAGGTTCCTAGACAAAGGAACTGGGCAAGTTACTGACCAACAACCCTACAAGAGACATGCAGAAAAACTGCATCTGTCACACGATGGTAAACTGGCATGGTACCAGTCTGAGAGGCTATATTGCAGATTGTGGGTGGTTCCAACATCGCTGTGACCTGAGTTTCTTCATTAGATACATGACACCCTAACTGGAGGACACCAGGGGGCGGAAAACACAGTCAAAATACTGAAAACTGTGGGTTGGTGGCCTGGTACAACCAGAGATGTCCAACATCACATTGACAAATATCTGATCTGTGCACAAAACAGTCCAATTCCAAGCAAAAAGAATGCTAAATTACTCCCCCAGAAACAATTGGCCCTTGGCATGCAAACCAAATTTATTTCATTTGACCTTTGACATATACAGCAGAAACAAGAAGTATGTGCTTGTAATCACTGATTTGTTTTCAAAATGGGTTGAGGCCTTTCCCAACGTACATGCACAGCAAAAGTAACCACCAAAATCATGGTAGAACAATTGTTCTCCAGGTGGGGCCTACCTCTTAAGGTAGACTCTGATCAAGGAACCAGCTTTACAGGTGAGTTGATGCAAGAAACGCTCAAACTTCTCGGTGTCCACCAGAAGTTACACATTCCTTATCACCCTCAATCTTCAGGCCAGTAAGAAAAAGCCCAAACCATGTTATCCAAATTCATTGAGGACAATCCCAAGGATTGGGATTCCCTATTGCCTTTACTCTTATGGCAATTAGGGGTACTCCTGCAGCCACTATGCAGTGTACCTCTTTCAAGGTTATGACTGGTAGAACTGTGAGACTACCTGAACACCTGCTGATTGACTTACACACATCCACTGTACACAGAGTGTCTGTAGACACCTATGTTGCAAAACTTAGGAAGGATATTATACGGTCCCATCTGTATGCAGCTCATCAAATAGGTAAAGCCCAGCAATGCTCTAAAGTTCATTTTGACAAACAGGCAAAAGAAGTTGACTGGCAAGTTGGAGACCAGGTAATGGTACTCAAATTTGCACATCCGACACACTCCTTCACCAACAAATGGGAAGGACCCTACCCCATTATCAACAAACTGAGCCCAGTAGTCTATCAAGTCAGAATCACTCACTTGAAGAAAACCACTGATAAGTGGCTACACGCCAACCAAATTAAACTGTATAAAGGAGCATAATTACTTTTCCTAACCCCTTTGGGTGGAATAGTACCTACTGACCATTTTTTTCTTCTTTATAGGTATACCCACAAGATGGCTAACTTGCTACTGTTCCTCATTATAGGAATACTTACCATTATCCATTCCAAGGCTATGAGCCACATTTCCAATGCCAAAACACGTTTGAAGTGGCTCCTTCTACTTCTCCAACCTGCAGAAGACTGCTACCTACTTCTACGTAATGGACCCACCACCCTTGAAGGAGTCAGCATAGACATTCACAGCAAATTAATTACTGTTCAGGAGGGCACAGACGTCTACCTGAATGCCATGGTTGTGGCACCTGACAAATCATCACTCCAAATTGAATGGCAAACTGATAGCAATGGACAACAAATCCCAGTTGCCCACCTCTCCAAAGGCACTTTACAAGGTTGGACCAATACCAAAATTGTACTTAATGGTACCCTGTCTGTCCATCAGGCTAACTGAAAACATACAGGTTTATATAACCTCACTGCTCTGATCAATCCAACCTTTTGTGACAAATTTCCAGAAGACTCTGCCAGAGACTTTTGCACATGACATTACATTGCCACAGCTGTCATGTTGTTATCAGTAGTTCACCATACTGAAGTGGAACTCACTGAGTGCCCCATCCAGGAGCCAGGAGTAGCTAGTGGCCTGGCTGCCACATCACTCCCAGGTACGCTTGTAAACAATGTGTAATTCATGCACATCCCAGTGATTTATAACCTTTCACATTGGAACATGGCCGAATTCATCATGAGCTCCAAAACAAACACATCTAAGTTTTCTAGCACCATGTTACTAGACATTCTTGCAGCATACCAGACACGTACACAAGACCCAGTTGCCAGGTCACATACTAAAGAAACTCCGCCTCCTGGATCTGTGTGGGTGGCTGTTTGTGTTTATGTCTGTAGATTAGTTTTTGTGGATTTTCATGTTTTTCTGCTTGGGATAACTACCCCATTCTTGTACACAACATCTGTGAAAGTCTCCTGGACTGAATTTCTGCAAAACAGCATTTTCATTTTAAATTAACTTTTTGGAAGCCATCCAAGGAAAACTAAGACTAACAACTTAGCCTGAAAAACTCTGATGCTGGGTCCTACACTGAATCCACATTTTCATCTGACCTGCTCCTAAAGAATCTTTGCTTGTCTCTGAGGGCTATTTAGCAACCACTTTGAAGAACAAAGGAAAGATACAGACAAAAGTTTTCCACATCCTGCATAAGTCCAGGCCACAGATTATAACCTTCAGGAATTTCTGCAAAACATCATGACCAGGTATCAGCATTTTCATTTTAAATCAACTTTTTGGAAGTCATCCAAAGCAAAACAAAACTCCCCTGTTCACTACCAGGCTATAGCCTGATGCACATTAGAGAGTGTATGTCAATTTACTGTCTAACTCACAAGGGGATTTTATATCAAGAATTGAAGGGGCTGTCTCTTATGTTTTTTACAGAAAATGAGTGTTTATATTTTAAAGGGCTTTTCTGCAGGAGCGGGCCTGCTGTTGGCGCTAGTCCTTGCAGCAAACATTTCACTGGAGGAACCTAGATGGGAGGACAGGCTGTATAATGGAATATCCTTCAAACACTCCAATCTCCTGCTTAGCTCTGAGTGAATCACCCCTGGACTTTGGTTTTGGAAGCTTTTACGGACTGCAAGGCTAGAGTGCTACCTACACTTTCAGTCTTTCCAAGGAACTAAGAGACACAGGTACTGGCTAAAGTATGAAGTGCTTGAGTTATGGCTACACTTACTTAGACTTGCAAGGTAGGACAATGTTGAAAGTAACTCTGGACCTAATCTGGGTACGAACCCATCCATCACTCCTCAGTGGAATATGGCCAAGGGGATGAAGATGGCACATATGAACATCAGGAGTCTTACAGCTAATTTTGTGGAACTGGAAGCATGGGTGACACAATATTCCCCTGATATACTTAGGTTAATGGAGACATGGTTGAAGCCAAATATTCTGGACACCATGGATAGGATATTCAGAGCAGATGCTCCATGCACAACAGGGATGCACCAGTGCAAGTGCGGAAATGCACCATTGTGCAATATTCAGTGGGAGGCGGGTGTGCATTGTAGCCAAAGCAAGTGCACCAGAGCGCAACAGTAATGAATGCATGTGCAACCGCAGGGACAGAACCATGAATAACATGCGCAGTGTGATATTCAACAACATGTGATGTGCACAATATCAGAGCAAGCAGAAGTTGCGCAGCAGCGGAAATGAGCCAAAATAAAAGGGAGCAAGAGAGGGGAGGAAGAAAGCACCACAGGGAAGCCACAGGTGGGAGCACGGAGACAGAGTGCCAGGGAGGAAAGACAGGAAGCAGGGTGCAGGAGTGGCCAGGAGTAGGACAGAGCCCACCAGAAGTGTGCCAGAGTGATGGTAGGAGTGGGTGTGCCCATGCCAGTGTGCGAAAAAGGGTGTGAGAGTGCCACAACTGACTGAGGGCAGTGGCAAGAGGCAGGATAGTCACAGGCAAACAGCCAGAGGTGAACCTGGTGCAGGGGAAGCACCAGCAACAGACAGCAGGGGGAACAGGAGAACAGCCACCTGGGGTGGGGAACACCAGCCAGGGACATGGCCAGTGCCACCTTCCAGATGGAGGCGGTAATGAGGGGTGTGAGAAGGCAGGCAGCGGGAAGGCACGGCCATGGAAGGGCCCGTCGGTGGTACGCTCAGAACAGGCAGTACTGAGCCTGCACTAGCTTCGAACAGTACTCTGACACAGAGACTGTGGGCTGGTACCACCTGAACCGGGCAATTCTGAGGCAGTTATGTGAGCTGTGCAGTAAAGAGATGCAGGCACCAACACGACAGAGCCATGCGCTGTCAGTGGAGACAAAGGTCACAGCCGTCATGTGCTTGCTCACCATGGGCACCTTCCAGAGACCAACAGGGGATATGACAGGCATAACCCAGTCAGCCACATCACGCCTTCTCACACAATTCCACAGTGCACTGCTGCCACATGCTGCAGAGTACATCCATTTCCCCAGCACACAGGCGGAGCGCACAGCACACATACAGGAGTTCCACAGGGTAGCAAGGTTACCTGGCATGCTCGGGGCCATTGACTACACCCATGTAGGTATCTGCATGCCACCTGGCCCGGAGGGTGCGTCATACATAAACCGCAAGGGCTACCCAAGCATAAACTGCCAGGTGGTGTGCGATGCCAGAGTGCACATAACCAATGTCTGTGCCACGCACCCTGGGGGAGCACACGATGCCTTCATCTGGCACCAGTCTGTATTGTGCCACAGATTTGAGGGTGGGGACATCCCCTCCGGCCATCTAGTAGGTGAGTATGCATATCACGCAGGATGACATGAGCAGACATGGGGGGGTGCATTGTCAGAGATGGGTACCGGCCATGATGGCCCATGGCATAGCAACACAGATCACCATGCTAATGTCTCCCCTCTACACATAGGTGACAGTGGTTACCCACTGCGGCCCTGGTTGCTCACACCATACCGGCGCCCCACGACCCCATCGCAGCTACAGTACAATGAGGCACATGCCACAACACGGAATGTCATCGAGTGTGTGTTCGGGCTGCTGAAGGCACGGTTCCAGTGTCTGGACGCATCAGGCAGTGCCCTACAGTGCAGCCCCTCGAAGGCCTGTGGGCTATTCCTGGCCTGCTTTATCCTGCACAACATGGCCACTGACTGTGGAATAGCCATAGAGGTCGAAGAGGGGGACAGCGGTGGGGACAATGGGGATGCCGGTCTAGCTGGTGTAGGGCAGCCAGCCCCTGGGCAATGAAACCCCCGGCTGTTCCAAATGGCACAGCAGCACTGGGACACCGTAGCAGAGGAGCACTTTGGACAACACAGGTCGGTCATGGGGCCATGTGCAACCACCAAGGGCAAGGGCACAGCCCACAAAAAGGCAGGGCTGGATACCAGGGGTGGACAGCGGTAAGGGAATGGCTCTGAGTGGGGGACCGCACACTGTGGCAGGGATGGGCAGGGCTGAACACGACACGTGCACACACACACACACCACAACACATGCCCAAAGGGGAAACAGCATGCCCACCCCAAGAGCCACCCCCACACCCTCACAGGACCACACATGACTATGCCCAGTGGCTGTCACTGTGCATGCCTCAGACGCTGGGCACCATTGCACAGTGGTGGACAGTGCTACGCAGGCATCATCATGCACACGCCACAGTGGCCAGCAGCTGTGAGGGTGTGCACAGGGACCATGTGTGTGCAGGGCTGGGTTCCATACTCGTGCGTCGCACAATGCACACCACAGCACACACAGGGCAGCAGCAGACAGTGGCCACAGTGGGAGACAGGTCAGTCACGTAACACAGTACTACGGCTGCCACGGATGTGTGGGTGGCCCGGCCGAGACCTGCCAACCGTGCCAGGCTGACCAGTTGCCTCGGGGTGGCACCGACGGGCTCCCAGGGGTGATGCTGCGTGAACATGACTGTGTTCATGCAGGGGTCTGCAGCCCACCGAACATGCCCGCGCAGCGCAGGCTCGGTATGCCCACAGCTGAACCCGGTGTCGACATAACAGGTGTCGCACGACGTCGGAACCGGGGGGTGAACATGACACTGTGCAGTGTCTGCGGTGGCTGGGCACCAGACTGGGTGGCCAGTGTAGCCATGACAGTTGTCATTGCAGTAGTATGCCTGTCAATGGCAGTGGTCACATCCGCCCACTGTTGGGCCAACTCTGACAGGAGCAAGCTGTGGTCCCTGCTGCGCCGCTCATCTGCCTGTCGCAGAACCACACTGAGTACATCCACTGCCATCACAAGCCGCATCTGCTGATCAACTGAGGCCTGGAGAAGATGGCTGAGGTCATCCAAGGGGTCATCTGCTGGTCCAGCATGCTGTCCCTCGTGGTGTTCCTGGCCCTGTTGGCCAGCATCCCATGACATTGGGCGCTGCACACCAAAGCCATGCCGGGGCATGTCCACACGCGGCGAACTGCCACCGCCCCCAACACTGTCCCTCCATTGCCATTGGCCGACTGCTGGTGCTGCCCCTCCGGCTGCCAATCGCCAGGGTCTACCAGTGCTGCCGCAGCAGCTGCAACAGCCCCACCACCCTGGAAGCACACCAGTGCCGCCCCACTGAGTCATACAGACACAGGCTGGGGCTGGGTTGTTACGCAGGCAGCCATGGCAGCATCACCCGCGGTATCGCCCATGCAGTCACCTGCTGTGGGACCATCCTGTGTCCCACAAGTATCACTATCCGGGACGTGCAGCCCCCCATTATTGGTGCTGGATCTGGCCACAGTCTGTGGCCCAGAACACTGGAGACTGGGGTGATGTCATGTTGGGACACAGACAGGGCCTTGTCTGCACCCACACCACCCACATCAGTCCAGATAGATGTGCAGGTATGCACTTGGCCGGTCCCTCAGACATCTGTGGAGGTGGATGGGTGATCCTCTGTGTCCAGGGCCTCCCCCTCGGTGGACACACCTACCACCGCTGCCCCATGTAGATGCTCAGGAGCTGTAAAGGAACACAATAGCATTAGTGGCTATGCCTTGCCCTGTGGCATGCCCTCCACCACCCATGCACTGACAGCACAGGACCTACCATGCAGTGATGGGCTGCCACTCATCTGGAAGCCACCACCAGGAATGCCCTCGATGGCACTATACCACATGCTGCTGGCCACCCGCTCCTCCTGTGGCATCAGACGGGGTACACCCGGCTGGCCCCCACTGGTGGCAGCACATGCCACCCTGATGGCAGCCACCTTGTCCTTGATCCACCTCCTGTCCGTGCCTACCTTCTTTTTGCACTCCTGCACGGACCGCTGGTGGCTGCCCTGCTGGTTCACAGCATGCACCACCTCACCCCCACACTGCAGCATCGGCCTGTTGCATTCCCCGCTGTCCACTAAGCAGCAGTTCCCTGTCCAGATATGCCTCAAACAGGGCATCAGATTCAGCCCTGGTGAAGTTGGGCCTCCTCCTTCTCCTTCTCCCCCTTCCCTGTTCCTCCTCTTCCTCATGCTCGGTCATGCTCGCACCTGCGGGAATGACAGGTGTTACCCTGGACTGTGCAATCCCATACAGCCCTCCCAAACCACAGTCCCCCACATCCCAACAGCATGCAACCTACCACAAAGGACTGCAATACTGAACCATGGCCCCTGCAGCCCCAGGTCGCATTTATATGGCTCAACGCATGCAAATGAGAGCAGGTGCAACTGTAAGTGGATGCTAATGCAATGGAAGCACCGTGGAATGGCTAATGAGCTGATTTGCATAACCTGGCTGACTATCACGCTGTTGTGCCTTGTGCAATGTTGGTGAGCATGCTCAGGCTATGGCGCACCACTGTGACGTGTGCAATCGGCACCTCACGGTGTGTGCCTGGGGTGCTGACGCCAACGAGTGCGGCACACCTGATGTGCTGCATGCAGGAGGCAGTGCACAGCATGGCCACTACTGTGCCTGTGGTGCTAGTGCACTGTATGCCCATGGGGTGCTTGTTCCATGGTGCGCCATGGGCACCATGGCACCACAGCACAGTAGGCCACTGCAGGGCATCACACACATGCACCCTACTATGCTACATGCAGGGCATCCCAATAGCACTGTGGCACTCCATGCATGGACAGACTCTTGACCCTGTGGTTGACCTTTGCCCCTAGGTGCCATGCGTCTGCATGACTGCACCCCTATTGCGCAGTCCAGTGACAGCATGATAGGGACTAACAGCGCAGTAGCACACTGCCTCTGCACGTGGGGCAGCTTAATGTGGTTCAAGGTCAGTTGGCATTCATCTGTATCCCCTTCCCCTGGGTCGTGCCTGAAAATAGGCAGGATTTGTCTAGTGCACTTACCCGGTCAACAAAAGCTAAATAAATAAATAAATGTGTGCTATAGAGCACCATTTTTATGCCATTTGAGACAGCACCATGCCTAGGACCAGAGCGCCGGTCTGGAGTGCCATCGAACTGGCAAACCTGGTGGCCTTGGTGGCGCCACATGCTCGTGCCTTCTTTGGGCAGGAACCCCTCCAGAGGCCACAGACTGCGGTGTGGCAGGAGGTCACAGAGGGCCTGGAGGAGGCAACAGGGAGCAGCAGGGCAGTGGAACAGTGTCACCACTGCTATGGTGACCTCCAGCAGTGGAACCCTGACTGCCTTGGGCGACTGCAGGCACGCGCCCAGTGGGGTGCCGTGCCATGGCCAGGTAGGTGCTCCATCCCATCACTGGTAGTGTCTGTCTGTCCAGGTATCGCAGTGTGCATCAGACCACACGCAGGGGAGTGGTGGCCATCCTGTGGGGGTGGTGGTGGTGGGGGTTCATAATGGCTGGGCTGTGCGGGCATGCACACAGCGAGGTGGGGGCTGTGTTACTGACCTGTACTGATGTTTCCCTCTCCATGTTTGCACCCTAGACCCGGAGGATCGCTGTAGGGCCCATTTGGCCCGAGGACAGGGACAGCAGGCTGGAGTGGGAATCGTGGCCTTGCAACCGGGGAACGGTGGGTTGCAGGGGTGCTGATGGGGTGTGGCCACCCACACTTGGCCCCACTGCTGTGCACGCCACACGGTGCACTCAACACTGTCCTGTGGCACTGCATGTGTGGGTGGGTGTCGCAGCTGGGCTGTGTGTGCACTGGGTCCATGGCTGTGCCACTGCCTTCACACTGCATAGCCATGTCACTGTACGGGCACATTGGTGCCATGCAGGACATGGGTGGTGGGTGTGTGCAGCATTCCGCATGGCTATGGGTGCCTGAGTAGGTGGGTCTTGTGGTCGCGGACACTGTGGGTGGTCGCATGCCATCACAGGGGCGTGGCCCATGGCTGTATGCCGTGCACATTGGGTGGGCTGCTGGGGTCTGGCAAGTCACGTGTACTGACTCTGCTCCCTTGTTCTAGGTGGACAATGCTGGACTACTCTGGAGTGGCACATACAGGAGCTACTACAGGTGACCCGGGCTACTCTGGAGCTGCTCCAGGGAATGGGGCATGGTGGACATAGGAGGCACAGGTGGCGCCACAGGGACCGGAGTGAAGAGAGGGGCCACCAGTAGGGCCTGCATTGTACATGATGTGCATTCCCCCCTGGACTGTCTCTCACACCCCTTTGTCCCACTCCCTGATGTACCCCCTTGCCCCATGCCCATCCCCACCTGGTCTGTGGCCCTACCCCCCACTTTGTACATAGTTTTGTTTGTTTTGTTGTTTGTACAGTTTACCTTTGTAATGCATTCTTGTTTGATATGACAACTGTGGTGGTCTCTGATTTGCAGCGGGCATATGGTGCTTTGCTGCAGTGGTGTGCATGGCATCTGGGGTGGTGCAGGCCTGGGCGTGTGTGCGTCTGGCAGGGCCCCACTAATGGTGTGGTTGGGGGACTCGGTCCCTGTCTGTGGTTTGTGTGTTGTTCCCTGTGCACTGGATGCCTGTGTGCAGTGGTCCCTGTTGCATGCACTGTGTC
The DNA here is from genome assembly GCA_016271365.2 of Neoceratodus forsteri. Taxonomy (NCBI): domain Eukaryota; kingdom Metazoa; phylum Chordata; order Ceratodontiformes; family Ceratodontidae; genus Neoceratodus; species Neoceratodus forsteri. The sequence continues at coordinate 228,828,906 of CM028129.1, read as the reverse complement.
CCTGATGCCCCTGTCAGTCTGTCCATGGCCTATGCAGCCGGGCCCCTTTCATGTCTGTGGTACACACGGTCTGCTGGTGTGTCATTGGTGGCTGTCCATGCCAGCCACCCTCTGGGCATGGCACCATGGCGGCTTGCGTCCTGTCACCAGTATGTTGCATGTCTGCCTCAGGTGATACTGTGGGCTATGCTGTTGTTGTCCCCTCTCCATGCTGTCGCTGGTGTCTGTTGCAGTGTCTGTGTTCTACTGTCTGTCACTTGAGCTCCAGCCGCATGCTGGAGGTGGACGGCTTCATGGTGCATGCGCCAGATGGCTAGTTCATCTGTGCCATGGTGGGGTGCAGGCTGTGGGTACACGGCATCAGTGGACCCACACCAGCGGCATCTGTTGCCCCACTTTTGTGGCCCTATGTCGGGGTACCCTTGGGACAGGGTGGGGGTTTGTCCATGCCCTGTGTCACATCCTGTGTGGCGCATGCCTCCATGCACCACAGTGGGTGGCTGTGCTGTCTGTTGGGGCCAGTGCTAGGACAGGGTGTGTGCATGGGTGGGTGTGCAGGGTGCCGTCCTGCTGATGGTGGTGTCCAGGGCAGGCCTTGTCACATGCGAGGTCCCTCAGGTACTGATGCAGGGTCTGCCTCTCTGCTGTGCCACAGAGGGGCCATGCAGGGGGGCACTGTGTATGGTTGTTGTGTCAGTGGCTGGTATCGCCCACTGCAGGGTGCTCTCAGTGGGACTGCCATGCATGGCTCCATGGTGCACAGGGTTGCATTGTCATGGTGTTGGTGGTGGCATGCATTTGGTGCCATGCACTGTTGGGCACTGCTTCTGGGCTGGGTGTCTGGGGATCTCTGTACAGGGTGTGCTCTGCATTGGTGGGGTGGGGTGGCATTGGGGGGGCCGGCCCTCCTTGTGTTATGGTCACTGCTTGCCTGGGGCGTGTGCTGGGACACCGTGTCCCGGCTGTTGATTCGGTGCTGGTGTTCATAGGCTGGTGGTCCATCCAGCTCACCTCTGGTTGTGCAGTTCATGGGGTGCCTAGGAGGGAGTGGGTCTGTCTGGCCTGCTGCATGCTCCTCCGCCCATGGCTTCCATGGGTGGTGCACCCCTGCATCCTGTCCCTGTCCCTGTGCATCACTGGTTGTGCTACTGCGCATCGGCCCTGCTCCACTGTGCATCCCTGATTGTGCCATGGTGCAGTTGGCATGATATTCAGCTGTGTTGCGCAAGTGCACCTTGGCCTGTGCTTTGTTTGAATATCGTGCGTGTTGCGCAGGGGCACACTGCACTTGTGCCTGTTCCTGCTATTGTGCATTTTATTGGCACAGTCTGAATATCCCGCCCCATATGCGCAATAAATGGCTATAAACTTCTCTGTAGGGATTGCTACTCCTCCAAAGGGGGAAGGGGTCACCCTATATGCCAAGGATCACTTAGCAATAACTGCCCAGCCTATGGGCATAACTGGTTCTTTGGAGGCCCTTCATTCGGTTCTGACTCATGGTATCACCAAAAAAATCTGTCTGATCTACAACCCACCCACAAGTGGCATCACTGGCTTAACTAACCTTATGGATCACCTGGCATCACATAAGATAAAAGGAGAACTCCTCCTCATGGGGGATTTCAATCTGGACTGGACTGGGAAATACTCGGGATTGTATGATGCCACACTCAGCAAGTTGCACCTGGCTCAGCTAATAAACTGCCCAACATGGCCATCACAACAGGGAGGTCACAACTCCCTCCTGGTCTGAATTGCCACAGACAGAGCTGACCATATTCAAGGCTCAGGCACTCTACCCGATGCTATCAGTGACCATACCCCAGTTTATTGTATATGGAGGGCACACATCCCAAAGCCTCCCCCCAAAGAAATACACTTTCGGGACTTTTCCTAAATTAGCATCTGCAAGCTACATGTAGATCTCTGCCACACTGACTGGTCCCCAATTTACCAGACAGATGAAGTTGACATTGCTCTATCCTACTTTGTAACCACCCTACAGGAATATCAAAATAAGCATCTTCCCATGAAAAGGAGGAGGGTTCAAGGTACAGCAACAAGATGGGTAAATAGTGAGATCCTGACCAGCATGAGGAGCAGGGACAAGACCTACATTGCTGCAATGAAAAGTGGCCGACAAACTGACTGGGATGAATATCATAGGCAAAGAAACACATGAAAGAGAGAAATTCATGCAGCAAAAAGGGTTTACTCTCTTAAGCTACTACAGAAATCGACCAATGATGCACGTGGTTTCTGGAGCCATATTAAGACTTTCTTGGGACAAGGTGGATGCTCGACGACCACTGATATAACAGTTAATGGTGCCAACTGCAATAACACCTATACCATTGTGAAAGCCCTAAACATCCATTTCTCTGACCTCTCGGACTATGAGAGGCTGACCAGTCAACCCTCTGTCTCTCCAACTGTGTCCCCAGCCCAGGCCTCCACTTCACTTAGTTTCCATGCTTGAGCTTCTGAGACTTTTGACGAAACTACCTGAGCATGGATCAGCAGTATTAGATGACCTACTACCAAGATTCCTTAAACTAGCAGCCCCTGCTATAGTGCACCAGTTGCCAGGATTTACAACTTTTCCATCAGTACACGGGAAGTACCTTCTCTCTGAAAGATAGAGCAATTTGTCCCCATCCATAAGAAAGGGGACGCAAAAGACATGAACAACTATTGCCCAATTACAAAATTATCAGCATTAAACAAAATTATTGAAAAACTAGTAGCCGACCAGGTCACAGACTACATTCAACAAAATAACCTTCTCACCCCTGCCCAACATGGCTTCAGGAAGGGGCACAGTATAGCTACGGCGCTTATCAAACTCACTAATGACATCAAGCTATCGATGGATAAAGGACTACACTGGAGCAATTTTTGTGGATTTAACTTAAGCGTTCGACCTGATGAATCACAAGTAAAGATGCAGCAAAATAAAATTTTGCAGGCGAAATCAGAAATTTCGTCGGGTGAAATGTTTTGTGAAATTGCAGCAAAATTTTGCCCGTCGATGCCAGCCACCACAAGTCCATAAATTGAAACCCCCCCACACACATTACCCTGCACCCTCATTTATTTTATTAAAATAAAAATTAAAAATTCTCCCTCCATTCCCTGGTGTCTAGTGGTCCTCCCCAGCAGTCACTGGCTGTAATAACATTACATAAGCACCCCCCCCAAAGTTACCCTGCCACCTCCGTTTGTTTTATTTAAAAAAAAACTAAATTCACCCTCCACTCCCTGGTGTCTATAGGACCCCCCCACCTCATCAATAGATAGCAGCACCTACCCAGCTCCCCTCTAGTACCCTGATCGGGCCACTGCCACTGCCCTCCATGCACCTCCACGGCCGGCAGCCCAACTGAGTGCCACTGAGTGCTTGAATGAATGAATGAATGAGCGTGGTATGCGCGCCTTCATTCAAGCACTCAGTGGCACTCAGTTGGGCTGCCAGCCATGGAGGTGAGGGAGGGCTTTGCCAGTGGCCTGACTAGATTGCTGGGGAGCTGGGGTGCTGCTATTCATTGATGGGTGGAAGGGTGAATTCTGCTTTTAATAAAACAAATGGAGGTGGCAGGGTAACTTTGGGGGGGAGTGCTTATTTCATGTAAATACGGCCAGTGATTGGCTGCGGGGGGCACCACTAGACACCGGGGAGTGGAGGGTGAATTTTATTTATTTTTTAAAATACAACAAATGGGGGTGCAGGATAACTTGTGTGTGTGAGGGTGCTTATTTGATGTAATTTCAGCTGCTGATCAGCCGGGGGGGATCATTGGACATCATGGAAAAATAAATTCAGCCAGTGAGCAGCTGGTGGGGTGGGGGACCACTAGACTCCAGGAGAACTTTGGCCATTGGGCACATCATTTAGCCTGTGGGAGGTGAAATTACTCCCACAGGTGGAAATCTTGCCGTGGGTGGCGAAATGTCACCAACGGGTGCGAAATTTCACCCACGAGTGAAATTTCACCGGCTTGGGGGCAAAATTTTGCACCCAACCGCAGGTGAAATTTCACATTTCACCCAGCAAAATATTTTGTGAAATGCACTAATTACATGAAATATTTCGCTGGGTGAAATTAACCAATTTTGCACATCCCTAATCACACATTGCTACTAGATTTTCTGGCCACACTTTGATTCTCCCAAGGCTCCTCAACATGGTTCAGCAATTACCTATCTGGGCGGACACAATTTGTTCAGATTGACAATTGCAAATCTGATTTTTCTCCTACCAGCATTGGTGTACCACAAGGCTCAATTCTTGGACCACTAGTTTTCTCACTGTTTGTGAATAGGCTGCCTCAAATGTCGGGCACTACCTCTACCATCTTATATGCAGATGATATGGTGTTGTACACCAGCTCCAAGGACATTGCCTCCATTAAAACCACACTTGAGTCAGACTTTGCCTGTCTACATGAGTGGCTAGTTCAAAACAATCTTCTTCTGAATACTAAAAAAATTGTGGCAATGCTGTTTGGATCAGCACCAAGGGTCAAAGCCAGCTCTGCAGCACTGGTCATACATGGCTCGGATGGCTCACTCCTGGATTTGGTGGACTCTTTCAGATACCTGGGTTTAACCCTCGATCCTTCATTGGATTTCAGCCTCCATATCACTAACACTTGTAAGGTGGTCAATATCAAGCTGGGGCTGGCCTACAAAGTCAGAGCATCCTTAAACTGTAAGGCAAAATTAGTCATTGCCCAGGGGGTATTGTGACCCAGCTTGACTTATGGAATCACTTTCTTTAAAGACACAAACAAGGGACTAATGCAGAAGTGGAACACCTGTTATAATAGTATCTGTCGCTTTGCACTATCAGTACCAAGGTGCACCCACCATTACGTACTTTACTCCAGCCTGGGCTGTCTCTCTCCCATCTCTTACTGAGGCTATACCACAGGATGCACAATTGACAGTATCATCTCACTGGAACACCAATATCTCTTGCGTGCTTGATGAACCCGGCCCATCAGAATTACTCACTGAGATCTACCGAAAAGTCACTTCTTAATACACCCAAATGCGCCACTAGGATGGGTGAGCAGGCATTTGCAGTGTCTGCCCAAAGCTATGGAACTCCCTGCCTTCAACAGTGAGGCACTTCACTACATATCTGATCTTTCAAAATGAGCTCTGTGCCTGCCTGCCTCCTAGCCTCTAACAGATGCACTTGTGACTTAACCCTGGGGAGGACACCTAGTTGGGCTTCCTTTGCATGTCCCTTCAGCACATATTTAGACACTTATCACTCTCGCCACTTTTAAATAGCAGGGGAGGACAGGCTGTGAGGTATCCCACCATGAAACAGTCTGGAATAGTTTCTCTATTTACTTATACCGTATGGCCTCTCGCCTTGAAACTGTATGGTGTATTCCCCTGTATCTATGGATAGCCTAGTGTAATGTCTAATTTCTCCTGTACAGTAGGTATCACTGTGCCTGTCTGTACTGTAATGTGTTTGACCCAAGTCTGTATTATGTAATAGTAACCATTGTGATGTGATGTGCTTTTACCTATGTCTGTAACTCTCCTGGGTTATGACTGAAAATAGGCATTTTCTTTGTCTGGAGCACTTACCCAGTAATCAAAAACTAAATAAATAAATAAACACTTAGGTATATTTCATAAAAGACAAAACCCCAACACCAAGAAGCGCAGAAGACGTGCTACTGCTGATATCACTGGTGCCACAGGCACTGTTTCCAGTCTCTTCGGAACTGGCATGTCCATCTGGAACTGGGCAGACATAGCTGCCATCAAAAGCCAAACTGTAATATTCCAGACTGGCATGAAGAATGATGCTTTACCCTCATTATTGCATGGTGTAGATGCGCTTAGTCAGGAGGAGAGATATACTGTGTATAACATGCACACGATATAGCCAAAAGTTTTAATGACACTAGAAACAAAATCAATGAACTTGTGCTCCAGAATAATAAGGAAGCAGACAAGCAATACATTGCCAGGGGAACATTTATGTTTTGCTTATGTAATTACTACCATGAATAGTCTCTTCCGGGATTGGAATCAGGTCATATTCCAGACATCATCCATTACAGGCAACTAGCCAAATGGTATTGTCCACATTGTAGACTGGTTTCTTGTATCACATTATGCATGTCTAGGTCTGTTTGTATACCTTTGTCAACTGCTAGAAATCTAGGCTATGTCACACGACATCCCAATCAGGGCCTCTGCTATACAGTTAAACAATGCCGCATTCATGACACTATGTTCATTACTTTCACTGTCTCACTTCCACATTTTGATCCTCAAACTGCCATCTTTGATAAGCTAGCTATCCTCCAATTTGTAGGACACCTCGACAATGACATCTTCAGGGAGAGGATCGACCTCCCACCTCTAATGGTTTTCCATGCTACCCTGGATGCTTGGGTTGTTCCTCACACAGACTGTTGCACCAAAAAGGGTTATCACTATCTCTGCAGATGTGATGTATTCAAGGTCATCAAGCCTGACTGTGGATATTCACGAGACAGCATTGATTGGCTCTTTACCTTGGACTCTGAGCTTTCTTCAAATGGAACTCTTAACCCTAGTGCAACCAACTCTACTTAATTGACTTCATGACCAGTTGGCCAGACTGGGCATCTCTACAAGGACTACATGGAGGAAGTTCAAAACTTCACCACCAGGATGACAAATTCATCTTTCACCTGTCCTATTTGACTTCATAAATGGTGGATCCCACAAGTGAAAGTGTCATACAATTCTGACGGCCAATATTGTGTTATCACTAATCATAAATATTTTGCTTATGGTAATAAACAGTGTGAAATTCTAGCACTTAACTTTTGCTTTATTCCTTATCAAGCTACAGTTATTGGCCATACTGTCATAACGCCTGTTCCCATCCTGGAACCAGATATCAGTAACACTGACCCAGAATATTTACTTGCTTTATCTCAATATTTACTCCTTTTCAATGTTCACGTTGATCCCCTTTAACTTAACACTCAAGACACTTTTAGATAGAAAGGATACCCATCTCATTTACATCATCAATAACATCTCCAAGGCTGGAGATGCTCTTAATAGCTGTATCCATGATGGTGACCTTAGTACTGCACTCTCCATTACCTGGTTAGAATTAACTTTCAAAGGTTTTGTGATTATACAAATATTTTTGATATTTTTCATGTTACTGACCCTCTGTTGTCTCAGGCGCACTCTGAAACAACACTGTGAACAACTACAGTTCCTCTACAAGGCTCATGCAGCTGGTGTGTAATGATGCTATCACCCACAACTTACCCATTAGTTGTTTCCTTTTCAGTAAGGCAACAAGGGGGGGATTGTTACACCTGGTCCCCCTGACCTATATTGGAAACCCACAGTACACCCCGACAGCATCCACAGTATTGTCTAATCATGGCCCCAATGTGAGCCCCAATCATTACTAACCTATAGCACACAGGTACCTACCATGTAAGAGTAAGGTATTAGGCACAATTACATATATATATATATATATATATATATATATGCAATGCACCAATAATGTATTTCTGTGTTCTAACTCTAACACATGTTCTGATCTTCTGAGAAGTCTTATGTATGCTTACACTGCCATCATGTGGATTTATGTAACACTGCACTTGTTTTCTATGATTTGTCAGAATCTTTTGTATTCACACTTTAAGCTGACTTTACAATAATTGTATATCACAGATACTGAGGAGCCACCTAACTTTTAGCCAATAGGGCTTGTTTTGTACAGCTAATGTGCATAAGAATAAATTACTATGGTAATTATCTCCAGAACTGTTGTCAGACATTTTCTCTCTGAGTCCATCTCCATATCCCACAGTATAGTGAAAACTCTGGTTCCCAGTATCTAGGTAAGATTCTGTGTAGGGCATTAGTCTGGTTTTGTGTAACAAACTTGATTATTACTCACTGATGCCATTTGTCTGTCATCTCTTTTGTTAGCTCTAACCACCAAGAACCTGAGAGATAATAGTCCTCTACACCCTGATCCTAGAAAGATTAATAGATCACATGATGGATATCCAGAATATTCAGGATACACCCTGGACATAAAGCTGGGAGGGAGATGAAGATTACAAGGATACTGGACTTTAGAAGGACTGACTTTGGCAAAATGGGCGAATACCTGAGGAATGCACTAGCAAATGGCCAAAAAGGAGGGGTGGAAGAACAATGGAGGAAAAATCAAAACTGCCATCATAGAGGCAACAAGCCTTTGTGTGAAACAAATAAAGAAAACAAAGCAGAGTTAAAAACCACTTTGGTTCTCAAAAGAGGTAGCAGGGAAGGTTAAGGAGAAAAAGGCTGCATTCAAAAAGTATAAGGAATCACAGAAGGAGCACGACAGGGAACTGTATCAATTAAAGCAGAAAAAAGTGGGGAATAGCAAAGGCCCAAACCGAGGAAAAAATAGCCAACTCAGTTAAGAAGGAGAATAAAACCTTTTATAGGTACATTAGGGAGCATAGAAAGGTTACGGGAGGAATAGTGAAGATTAATAAAGGAGAGGGGAGGTGGGCAGAGGGAGACAGTGAAAAAGCAGAGATACTGAATGAATACTTTTGCTCAGTATTCACAAAAGAAGATAAGGAGGAGTTACCTAAACCAGACAATAGAAGCACTCTGGGTAGGGGGGGTTGACACCAGTCCATTTAAAGAAGAAAGAGTCTTGAAAGAACTCCTAAAACTCAAGGTGGACAAAGCAATGGATCCTGACAGGATTCACCCCAGAATCCTAAAAGAACTAAGGGAGGACCTAGTGACACCACTGACCACACTTTTTAACACATCATGGGAGGATGGGGTGGTACCTGAGGACTGGAGGAGGACAGATGTGATTCCCCTTCACAAAAGTGGGAGCAAGACAGAAGCAGGAAACTACAGACCTGTGAGTTTGACCTCAGTGGTAGGGAAAATGATGGCATCACTTCTGAAAGAAAGAATTATTGAGTACCTAGAGGCCAGCGGGGCACAGGACCCAAAGCAGCATGGATTTACAGCAGGAAGGTCATGTCAGATGAACCTACTTGATTTCTTTGACTGGGTGACCAAAGTAATAGACCAGGGAGGGGCTGTGGATATGGCCTACCTAGACTTTAGCAAGGCATTTGACACAGTACCGCACAAAATATTAATAATCAAGTTAGCCAGCCTGGGAGTGGGTCCCAGGATTGTAGCCTGGGTATCAAACTGGCTGCACAACAGGACACAAAAGGTAATAGTGAATGGAACACATTCCAAAGAAAGGGGGGTTACTAGTGGCGTACCTCAGGGATCAGTACTGGGTCCAGTCCTCTTTGACATCTTTATAGGTGACATTGCAGAGGGTCTGAAGGGAAAGGTATGCATCTTTGCAGATGACACAAAGATCTGCAACAGAAGTGATACACAACAGGGGGTAGAAAGGATGAGAAGGGACTTGGCAAGGTTGGAGGAATGGTCAGAAATGTGGCAACTTAGATTCAATGCAAAGAAGTGCAAAGTAATGCACCTGGGAAACAAAACCCCAGAGAAGAGTACACAATAGCAGGGGAGGTACTAACAACAGCAAAAATGGAAAGAGACTTGGGAGTAGTCATATCAGATGACCTAAAGGTGGGTAAGCAGTGTGAGAAGTCAGTAAGGAGAGCCAGGGGGATACTGGGATGCATAGGAAGGGGCATCACAAGTAGAAAAAGGAAAGTGGTTATCCCTCTGTACAGACAGTTGGTGAGACTCCATCTGGAATATTGTGTGCAGTTTTGGAGACCCCATCTACACAAGGAAATGGACAGGATGGAAACAGTCCAGAGGAGGAAAACTAAAATGGTACAGGGTCTGCATCAGAAACCATATGAAGAGAGACTGAGAGAGCTTAATATGTATACCCTTGATGAAAGGAGGGACGGGGGGACATGATAGAAACGTTCAAGTACCTCAAGAGAATCAACAAAGTCCAGCAGGGTAGCATCTTTCAGAAAAAGAGATGTGTAAGAACAAGGGGGCACCATTTAAAGATAGAAGGAGGACGGCTCAGGGGTAATGTGAGGAAATTTTTTTTTCATGGAGAGAGTGGTGGATGCATGGAACCGCCTTCCTGGGGAGGTTGTTGGATCTAAAACAGTGGAGAAGTTGAGGAAGTAGGCTGTTGGTTAACTAGAATCTGCAGTTTATCCAATAGGTAGGGAAATGGGCAGACTGAGTGGGCCAAGTGGTCCCTATCTGCTGTCAAAGTCTATGTTTCTATGTTTCTATGAAGGGTCAAAGGTTGGAGCGGCACTGGCGAAGATCCTGATCTGATGGAGATAAGCTTATTTTGATGTCTCATTATAGAGATTATCAGTCAGCAATCTCCGTAAAAAAGCAGAGTTCCTTTCCAGGGAGATTGGTACAGCAATCAACAGATCAGCTCAGCTCTTTTGGGCTGTCAATAGGCTGTGTAATCTAGCTTGTCTTCAGTTCATGAGAGCTTTTTCACAATTTAAGTGTGATGAGTTTGCTCTGTTCTTTGCTGATAAGATTGCCTCCATCAGAGCAGGGATCCAGTCAATGAGCTCTATTGGGACATGCTGTGGTGAGCCATGGGTCATGGGCATTCCGTCTGTCTGGTCTGACTTTGACCAGTTGACAGTCATGGATGTCATGATGGTCATCCAGGAGTTAAAGCCTACTTACTCTAGTTTAGATCCAGGTCCAACTCACCTTCTTGTAGTGTGTGTTGATTCTATTGTTCTGGTCCTGGCTGGGATAGTCCGGTGTTCTCTGGTGAGAGGGGTCTTTCCTGAGACCCTGAAGGAGGCAGTGGAGAGACCACTCTTGAAGAAACCATCACTAGACCTAGACTGCCTAGCTAACTGCAGGCCTATCTCTAACCTTCCCTTTGTGGGAAAGGTTATTGAGAAGGTGGTGGCTCTTCAACTGGAGGCCCACTTATCAACTCACAACATCTACGATCCTCTTCAGTCAGGTTTCAGAAAAAGGCATAGTACAGAGACTGCCCTGGTTCGGGTGCTTAATGCTCTCCTGGTGGCGAGGGATCAAGTTAAGTTCCATTCTTATATCCCTCGATCTCTCAGCTGCATTTGACACCATGGACCATGGGGTACTGTTGGAGCAAATGTGGGATTGTTGTGGACTGACTGGTAAAGTCCTCAACTGGTTCCATTCTTTCCTCACTGGCAGAATGTAGAGGGTAGTACTAGGGACTTTTTCCTCTGCACCACTGCCCATGCCATGTGGGGTCCCACAGGGATCCATTTTGTCCTCCATGTTGTTTGTGGTGTATATGCTACCACTAGGGGACATTATAAGACTGTATGGGCTGAGTTTTCACTGCTGTGCTGATGATATTCAGTTATACCTGACTTTTGCACCCAAACTGCAAGATGCTGTCTTGATTTTTAATCAGTGCCTTCCTGAAATCCAAGGCTGCATGAGAGTCAACTGGTTGAGCTTAAACCAGGATAAGACAGAAGTGCTGGTGGTGGAATCTTATCTCCCGAGGGTTGGTGTGCAATCTGGTCAAGTTTCCAGGCTAAGGCTCTACAACTCCCAATTGCTCACCTCTGTCAAGATGAGGAATCTTGGCATTGTACTGGACTGTGGCCTGACGCTTAAATCTCGGGTGTCGGTCATGGTCCAGAGTGTGTTTTATCATCTCAGAAACATCACCAGGATTAAACACCTGATTCTTCTAGGTGATCTTCCATCACTGGTCCATGCCTCCGTGACGTCACGGCTCGATTACTGCAATGCCCTTCACCTGGGGCTATTGGGGGTTGATCTCTGCCACCTACATCTAGTGCAGAATGTGGTGGCTAGGTTGTTGCCTGGGCTTTTGAGGTCATCATGTCACATTACACCTGTGCTCTGCTCTCTGCACTGGCTGCCTGTTAGGTAGCGGATCACCTTCAAGGTTAGTTTGCTGACCTATAAGGCCCTGCACGGACTAGGGCTTGGCTACCTGCAAGGCCTTCTACAACCCTACTGCCCACTCCACCCCCGCTAGTCAGCTGATGAGGGCTTTCTGGTGATTCCCAGGGTCTGTTTGAAATCATCAGGTGCCTGAGCATTTTCGTTTGTGGCACTGACCCTGTGGAATTCACTCCTTTATTTTCTTAGAGAGGCCCCATCAGTTAATGCCTTCAAAAGGGAACTGAAGACATTTTTATTTAGGGGAGCTTTTCCCTCCAGTTGATTTTTTTTTTAGAACTCTATTTTTTCCTCTCTGCCTACCTGAACACTCTCCAGAGGGTCTCTCAGTGCCGACCAGTTTCCCACCCACCTGAAGTCCTCCTTACACTCTTCTCGGGGCCACAGCTCTCCAGCCACTTACCTGGCCACCCAACCCCCCAGTTCTGAGTCCCCTGAGGTGGGACTGCCAGATTTACTCCTTCTGGCACTCTATCTATAATCCAGGTGAGCAGCCAGGCAGGGAGGAGAGCAGAGGAGTGAGCGGTGAGAATCGACATTGGGCGTGGTTGGCCGGCCCCCCCCAACCCTCCTTCACCTATCAGGAGGCAGAGGGTATTTTTCTTATGTTCCTCCCCCTGGTGCAGCGTGCAATTGTGTCAGTGCAGGACCACCCACAGACAACCTGCTATCACCAGACCCATCTTCTTAACCTTGCTACTGGGCAATGCCCCCAGCCTCTGCCAGGTACTGCCACTCAGCATGGTATCTCCCTTGATCCCACTCCAGGAGAAGAAAGCCGTCCTCTGGATGCTTGATCTTCTCCTCCCCACTGACCCCCGATGGTCCAGTCTCATTCCCGAACCCGGGTCACCGGCGTGGCACAAGGTGTGGTGTCCAGCACCTAAACCCTCAGTGCCACTGGTCCGGCTCCCTTCGGTTGATTAATTTAATTAAAACTTTAATAAAACTGAAGGTGGACAAAGCAATGGGGCCTGATGGAATTCACCCCAGAATTCTAAAAGAATTAAGGGAGGAACTAGTGAAACCACTGGCTACTCTTTTTAATAAATCATGGGAGGATGGTGTGGTACCTGAGGACTGGAGGAAGGTGGATATGATTCCCCTTCACAAAGTGGGACCAAAACAGAGGCAGGAAACTACAGACCTGTCAGTTTGACCTCTGTGGTAGGGAAAGTGATGGAATCACTTGAAGGAAAGAACAGTTGAGTACCTAGAGGCCAGTAGGCACAGGACCCAAGGCAGCATGGATTCACAGCAGAAAGGTCATGTCAGATGAATCTAATAGATTTCTTTGACTGGGTGACCAAAGTAGTAGACCAGGGAGGGGCTGTGGACATGGTCTACCTAGACTTTAGCAAGGCATTTGACATAGTCCCACACAAAAGATTAATAGTCAAATTAACCAGCCTGGGAGGGTCCCAGGGTGGCAGCCTGGAAAACATTGGTTGCACAACAGGACACAGAAGGTAATTGTAAATGGAGTCCACTCTGAAGAAAGAAGGGTTACTAGTGGGTACCGCAGGGTTCAGTATTGGGTCCAGTCCTTTTTAATGTCTTCATCAGTGACATTGCAGAGGGACTGGAAGGAAAGTATGCCTTTTACAGATGACACAAAGATCTGCAACAGGGTTGATACACAAGGAGGCGTGGAAAGGATGAAGGGACTTGGCAAGGTTGGAGGAATGGTCAGAGTATGGCAGCTAGGATTCAATGCAAAGAAGTGCAAAATAATGCACCCTGGGAAACAAGAACCCAGGGGAAGAATACACAATGGGGGGGCAGTGGCACAACAACAAAAAAGGAAAGGGACCTGGGGTAATCATATCAGATGACCTTAAGGTTAGAGAAGCAATGTGAGAAGGCAGTAGGGAGGGCTAGTATACTGGGTGCATAGGGAGAGGCATCAGCAGCAGAAAACAGGAAGTTGTTATCCTCTGTACAGACAGTTGGTGAGACCCCATCTGAGTACTGCGTCCAGTTCTGGAGACCCATCTCTGCAAGGACATAGACAGGATAGAGGCAGTCCAGAGGAGGGCAACTAAAATGGTGCAGGGTCTGCAAGAGAAGCTGTGAGGAGATACTAAAGGAGCTTAATTGTATACCCTTGAGGAAAGAAGAGAGGGGGACATGATAGAAACTTTAAGTACCTCAGTGGAATCAACAAAGTCCAAGAGGCATCTTTCCAGAAAAGAGACGTGCAAGAACAAGGGGACACAATTTAAAGATGGGGAAGTTCAGGGGCAATGTGAGGAAGTATTATTTCACAAGAGGGCAGTGGATGCATGGAACAGCCTTCCTGAGGAGGTTGTGGGGTCTAAAACTGTGGTAGAATTCAAGAATGCATGGGACAGACACAAGGCAATTCTTGTGGGGGGTAGGAAGAAATAGGCTGTTGGTTAACTAGGATCTGCAGCCTATCCTATAGGTAGGGAAATGGGCAGACTAGATGGGCCAAGCGGTCCTTATCTGCCATCAGAGTCTATGTTTCTATGTTTCTATGCATTTTAATCTGTTTACAATGAATTTGCTCATTTGTACAGCACCTTGAGTCGCAATTGAAATAGAGCACTTTATTAAATAAATAAACTAAACTAACTAACTAAAACTAGACTAAATGTAATACTTGTTACCCCCTATTTTGGAATTACCTTAGACAAATGATGTTTTTGTAATTTTATTCTTTCTGTACTCCTCTTCCATTCTCCTCTGGGTTGGACCTGGAAATGAGCCTCAGCTCAGAGGTCTGTTCCTAGTTACTGTACCAATTTTTACATATTAAATAACTAAATAAATAAAGAAATGTGTAATAAATTACTGTTCCAGTATTGTCTAATAATACCTATTATGTAATAGATTGAATTATTATCCTTTTTTCTTTTTTGTTCTTTTTTCTCTTTTTTATTAACTTTTTTCATTTTCCTTTATCTCTGATACTGCAGTTATGAATTGTTGGTTATTTTATTGTATATTATAAAGATGTAATAAAAAGGTATAGATCAAGGGGCAGGGGATGACTGAGGCAGTAGCACTTCTAACCTCTGACTCTGAGAATGACATAGCACCATATGACTGACACTTTGCCATGCCCAAACACCATGGTTGGCATGCACCAGCATGTTAGTTGGCAAGAAAAACAACCTCATTTTGCCCACTACCTTCTGGTGCCCTTTAGGTTAGACTGTGCCTATTGTGGTCAAGTTAAGGTTCTATGGTAGTTTTCAAGGATGGCATGAGAGGGTGCCAATTTGCAACCTGAATTTGTGCTACAACAGACTGAGACTTTGTATGGGACTCCCATACTTCAGCAATGCAGCCAATGTCTGGCTTGGGATAGAGTCAAGGGCATAGCAGCCACTCAGCAGAATGAGGGAGGCAGAAACACGTAGAACAAAAGGGGGACTAGTTTAAGCAAAGACCCCATAGACACAATAGGTCCCAGGGTATGATAGAGTAATATAGGCAGATAAGATGGACCCTTGGTCATTTTCTACCATCAACATCTATGTTTCTATGTCTGAGATTCTAATCCATGCTCCTGAAATTCCATTTTGGAGTGGGGGAGGAGGCTGTCATTGGCCCATGTAAGGGTACTCGGAATCCCGGAGGAATTGGAGGGGGCAATTTATTGAATTACATGGTGGATCTTACAAAATCTGTATTGGACTTGTATATAACTGACTTGCTGGTCAAAGTATACAGAATCTTCCCACAACAACGATCTTTGGAACAAGATCTTCCCAGGACTATTTTGGTAGTCACCTCAAGGCAGTATGTGAGAGACTTAATACTTTATGCCCTTAAAAATAAGGGACAATAGTAACTTCAAGATGACATGAGAACCTTTTACATCCCTGATCTTGGTTTAGCAGCACAACAGCACAGGAAAGCATTTGACACTGTTCGAGCAGAACTTAGAAATTTTGGAGTCTCACATTCTTTACAGCTACCTGCCAAGTTACACATTTCATATGCAGGTAAAATTTATCTTTTTGGTGATCCTACTGAGGTGGGGAAGAGGGTTTCTAAAATAAAGGAGGACATTGCTGTTAAAAATCAGGAAGCTGACTCTACAAGAGAAGGCTGATTGTACCTCATGAACTTACAAGGTAGAAGATTTGTACCTCTGGCAACAGATGGTAATTCAAGCTCTGTCTGGAACAAGCTGCATTTATTTCCATTCAGTTGTAAAACACTGTGCCAAGCATGAACTGTTTAAATTTTTACTATTATTTGGGGCAAGGATGTGGGACGCAAATATTGGTTTTAAAATCTGGTCTATTCAGGTATTCCTGGGCTGAACTGCCACTACTGGCATAGACTGGGAGCGGCAAGATGGCTCCGACCATGTGGAAGAACTAGTGGTGCTAAATGCTCTACATATTTACAGTATCTTTCCACACGGAGCAGATGCATCCACACTTCAGCCCTTTGGGGCTCAAAAAAGGAAGGTGTTGTTGCTCGTCTCTCTCTTTATGCTGGTTCAGAAAATCAGAGATTAATAATAGTTATGTTATCAGTTACTGTGAAGTATACCCATGTTTTAAAAGTCTTATCCATTTCCTGTCTTTGAACAGTATTCTGATTAGTTCACTTTTTCAAATGAATGTAATAATTGCTTTGGACTGTAGTGAAATAATTGCTTCGGATTGTAGTGAATGGTGAAGATTCCTGGTGACTGTCAGTGATCTTTGGAGATCTTATTGCATACTTGTGTTTTTTCATGGACTGTATGTAAGCCACTGGTAACTTATGGGTCATGGTGCCCAGGACATTAGCGGGCCTTATTCTCACTACATAGTCCATGGTCACGGTTGCATTGCCTGTGATACCATTTTTATGTAACTCTGCTTGATTAATTTAACAGAATGTAATTCTTTCACCTATGAGTAACAAAGGATGCTAGGAATATTCTCCTGATTTACCCTGGAACCAAGTTTCTACATTCCATATATGTTTTGCAGTACTGAATAAAAATAATGTTTTAAAAAAAGAGCTGTTTGGGTGACAGGAGCTGCATTTGCCAGGGCCCCAGAGGTTATGAGGATGTAGGGGCTTGAACCCATCCTTCTCCAGCCAGTGACTATTGTTCCCAGTTTTGGTACCTTTAGTTGAACCTGCCGACTGGGCTGCAGAAGCATGCAAGGAACTTGGAGACCAGGATCACCTGCATTTGCGGGTCACATCAGAGGTTGCAGGTCTGGCCTGTTTGTGCAGCAGAAGCTGCCTACACAGTCCCCTGGGGTTACTTGGGTGCTGGAGCTGGAGCCCACCCTCCTCCAACCACACACAGTGACTGTTATGTTATATTTTTGTGACTTCTGTTGAAGCAGCCAATCAGGCTGTAGAAACATACCAGAGACCACCAGACTGTCCTTTTTAGACATTGCTAGTGCAAGTGGTCCGCTGCATGCAGTTCACACCATAAAGGCCATAACATAAGGGTGTCTGCTTGTGCATGTCAGCTTGTGATGGCTGCATGTCGTGCTTCCTGACTGACCCCTGTATTTTCCCTGTACTGGTCTCCTGCTGTTGTCACCTCCATTGTTTCTCTAACTTGTAAGACCTACCCATTCTACAATTTCCTTCTGCTGTCCCATCTTTTCTACACCTATCTCAGCCTTGTTTTTTTGTGCTGTATTGCATCCAACAGGTCTATTACCCAGTACTACTGCCCTGTCTAATATTAGTGCTCTGTAATTTTAGCATGAATCCTGCTACTGTTCTGCCTAATGGGGCTATGCACTAAGCCCACATGCTGTATATACATGGTGTGTTAGCTTCCATCAGATAAAAAGCCATGCATCGGGGGCTCATTCAGATCCATGTGGCATTAATGGAATGGGCATAGGCTCCTTGCGTACTGGATTCCTTGTCCATTCATGCCTCTGTGTGCTTGGTCTGACCGTGGGAATGTCCAGGGGTGGTGTTTCACTCCACACCATGCACTGTGGTGTAGCATGCCAGTGCAGAGGGGTGCAGGCTATGTGGGCAGAGACCCTGCCATACCTGCTGCTTGCGCCTTGCCTTCCATGGTGGCCGGCCACAGATGGACAAGAGACCCTCCCACCATGCTGCCCCAGCCCTCTGGACATGCAGGGGTGGCTGGGGTCAACTGTTGGGGCAGTTGCCCATTCTGTTTTTTTTTTCAGGACCCACCATGTCCCACAGTCCCCTGATCTGCACTGGACTGTGGTGACCTCCTGGGCACAGGAACATTTTCCAGACCGCTGAATACTGAAAATCAACTGGTAAGCAGCTAAATGCTTTGTTTCTAGTAACTGAATGTCCTAATCACTTGCAAATTCTAGCAGAATCCATTTTAATGAAAATAAAAGCTTGTGAGCATACTATTACAAGGGGGAAAAATCATAAGTGTTAGCTAAGAGGGTTTCAAGTACTTCACTTCTTTCATTTAGGACTGTATTTTAGAAACTTCAATCCCCTACTCCAGGAGGCACGCTGTCAGGACACAGGCCCTCTAATGGGCATGTTCATATCTTCTGGGATTGTGCACAACCCTGGGTCACTAGAACATTAATTGTAGCTTGGGGTTTCATACCCAAATTTCCTGACATGATCCAGCATGAGGTAGACCTAAACTCAGACTCCAGGCTTAGGTTTTAAACAACATCAACCATGAAATATAAATGTGACTAAAGGGCATTCTGCCTGGAGGCTACCTGGGGATTCCAGCCCTCCAACCGTCCCCTGGACACTGTGGCCACTTCACTGCTGCCTCCAAGGGAGAGTTCACCATAGCACAACTTGGGTTCTGGTGCATCCAGCTCCCTGTGGAATTATGGTAGCCTACTTAGAGGCCCTGGGGCATACATGTAACTAGGTCACCATGCAGATAGTACAGGTGTTACTTTCTCAGTTACTACCCTGTCTTGCACCGGGGGGCAAGCAATGTTGAAGGGCCTGGGCTTAATAAATTCCTCATGTGGGGATTTGGTTCAGATGGGGAATGAAGGGAATAGCATTGTACCTCCACCCAGAGAAGGAAATAGTGGGCCTGCTGACCAGGAGAATACTGCTCCCTAGGATGCAGTACCTGCTCACCGCCCCAACAATTTTTGGACACCATTCTGAAACATGCTAGTATAAGTATCCACACTTCATTTTTAAACACCTTGGACCATTTAAAGTAGATTGCTAATAATATGCTCATGCACCAAATGTGAGAGTCTAACCACTGGACTTTATTATTCTGCAGCTCTGGTCCTGTGAAAGAAATGATGATTATACCAAATGGGTTAAGCAATAACTTTGTGTAGTAACAACATGTTCGTTCTTATTAGCATTTCAGATGCTTTACCTTTAGCAATACACTCAGATATCTAGGGCTCTCCTTAGAGCAGGCTTGCTGGGTCTAACCACACCCACATACAGGCTGGTAACCCAGGCCTACTGTACTGCAGGACCTCTCACTACCCTTAGCAATTGAATTCTACAGGTTACAATGACTTTCACAACAACCACTTTCTTTAACCGTAATTTAGTCCTAGTTAATGGGACCCAGATGACTTAAATACAGTTGTAGGCCTATTGTCACAGTGCCCAGGATCTTGCACTGGTGCACTTACTATTACACAAGCTTGCTTTAACCTCACTCGACTGACTTCTTGGCTAGCACTTCAACATGAGCAACAAATTTTATTCCAACAGGGAACTTTATAACCAGTTGTAATCCAACAGGGAACTTCAGAACAAATTGCAGCAGTTTCTCTGGCTGACTAGCCAGTACTCATGTGTCCTGCACTATGGAAACAATAGCTGATGCTTCATGATGAATGATGTCACAGCAGTAGGCATCAGTGGTCAATGGCCCAGGCTTGGCCAGTCTTGGCATCGCAGCACTCCTCCACTTACTCAGTTACGTGACAATGTGACAAAGTTAGAAAGGCCCAGACTGAGAGCCACCCTTCCTTATCCCAATGGGTACCCCTTTGATCAAGGATACAAGTGCCCTGAAGATAAGCTTCTGACCATCTCCTCCCTTGACAACACCAGTCAGGGCAGAATGGCTTCTTCTCACCTCTGGTATCAGCAGTCTGCAGATGACTTTATCAAATTTACTCTCTCACTACAATACAGACGTCTTTACACTTGGGTTCAGCTTGGATAGAACTTGCAGCAACTGGGTTTTCTCTCACACCAAGATCTATGGCTCTGAGGCCTGGCTAGGCCCTCAGCTCTCCTTCTCAGCACTTCTGATCTCACTCACCAGTTGGGAAAGACTGCTGTGAACTCCTCCTTGACTGGAGAAGAATTCAGTTTGGTTCCCACCTTTCTTAGATTCCGATTGTCTGTCCAACTTGTCATTTACACTCCAGTTTCTTAGTGGCTACCGAACAGTGCCAAACACTTAGTTTCTGTTCCTTTCATGTGTGTGCCTGATGCTTTCCAGGACCCCTTGCATTCCGGATGGCCATTTACAGGGGTCAAGAGTAACAAGATAGCAATGTCCATCTAGTCACACACAGCTCAAAGCCTGGATGCTGCGCCCCACAAGTCAGTTTACTGTTAGCCACTGCCCCAAACTCCACAAACAGTCAATGCAAATGGGACCACAATCTGGATTGTCCCTGGTGATGCCAGTGGTCTCCTCAGTTTACCTCTGGGTGCAGGGGCATCCCTGTCAGTTGCGGCATGCAACGACAGAACAAATGGACAGCAACAACACTGCTCTCCTGGTTGTCAGCATCAGTTGCAGCCAGAGGGTTCAACTGATACAATTTCCTTTGGAGCACCGGTAGTGATATTGGTAAGTGGTGCTGCAGTTCTTGGCAATGTCTTTCTTTGGATGCAACGGATGCATTGATGGCTGTACTTTTCAACTTCCACCCCATTCAGGGGCCCATATAATCTGTGTTGAATCAAATCTAGAGTGTGGTCCATGCCCAAATGTTCCATTTCATCATGCAAAGCTCTTAGCACATGCTTTCAGAATTTAAGTGTTAATAACAATTGACGTTCCTTGTGCCCATCAGTACCTTGAGATTCTCTGTATACCAGTCTGTCACATATTTTAACTTTTGCCATTCTCTGAGCAACAAAGGAGTAGCTCTATGTACTGTAGAAGTGTTATATGCAACTGTAAAAATATATTCACTATGTTTGTGGTACTACCACATGCGCGAACTTTGCTTTCCACATTAAATAAAGTACAACATTTTATGATCGTATTCTTTATTTAATCAGAAAACAAAATAGTAAGTAAAACAAAACCAACAAGGGTATAAAAATGCACTCCTCTTTCAGCGATAGCACTCATTCAGTAAGTCAGTAGACGGCACCTGCAGAATAAGGAGAGGGCAGATCAGCGCGAGATGACTACAGAGAACAGTAATTTTCTATTTAAAAATGCAGTCTATTTACTCAGTCCATGTCACTCCAGATTGATATCTGTTATCCCCATTTCTTCCAGCATGCCAGACACCTGTGATACCTGAAAATGAATGGGGGAAGTTTAGTACTGGCTATTCTGGAAAGTGTGCTTATGTTTCGTTACTATGTTTTTACTCACAATGTTATCTAAACAGCTGTCATAGGCTGCTAGTTTGCCAGCCTCCCTGAACCCACATAGACAATCTTCGTGTCTGACACTCAAACTGAGAAATGCTTTCAGAAGCCACTCTTGGTGCTGTTCTTTCAGGGTAGTCAGACGCAGATCCACTTTTGTTTTATCAGCAGCTGTACCACTGTTGAGCTCTTCTGTAAGAAATGCTGCATAGCATTGTGTAAAGTAAGATTTAAGGTAGTTCTTAAATATTTTGTTGATGGCAATATCCAGTGGCTGCAGTAGATCTGTACAGGAGGTGGGGATGAAAATAAGAATTATTCCAAACTGTCAAGCTTATCTAGAACCAGACGAATAGAATGGGCTCTGTATAGATCAAAAATGAGCGGGGTGCATTGCTCTTCTGGCATGTCATGATTTTTGATTATTGTATTTTTATATGGCACTAGAACATTGTCTATATAATCTATTGTTGTTGCTTCATTGGCAGTTTGTTGCTTTGCCCTGATATATGACCTGGGGGCGCAAGAAATGTTCAGCAAGCGTACATGCCATAACCATGGAGACTTGGCATTTGGCACCAGCCTCCTCCATGGTCCACTGTGAACAGCGGACAAGCTGGATGCCTGTTTCATCTAGATTAATAACTAGTTCTGCAGATATGAGCTTCTGCGTACAGGCATTACTGACACATTTCAGGAAGTTTGTCTTTAGCTCAATAAAGTCAGTGGGGGGTTTTCTTCCCGCTTTTGTCCCCTTATGTTTACAGAAGCTGAGCCGATTTAAAAATTGCAAGGCCCATTGCCTGGAAAAGCTCAAACTACCATCATTTTCTATCAACAATTTTGGGTTTTGAGATTTCACTATGCCAACAGCTACTACTGCAACTACACGTGCATTGACCATAGCACCTTCTGCAGGCAAACTTTTTATTATCTGGCGGAGTTCATTTTCAACATCCTGCACTAACAATGTTGGTCGCTCTCCAGGTTTAGTGGGCAGCACAGTTACCATCGCAGGGTCTGGCACAGTTTTTAACTTTCCGAGGTAATCTGTTTTAAATTTTCTTATTGTGCTCTTATTAATTGTTGTACCATGTTTTGCTTCATAATGTCTAACGGCATTCGTAACGCTGTTTGTTGCAGCATATTTACCAAACTGAAAACGAACTTCTGGTGAGTACGAGACGTATTCGGTTTTCCGGTGTTTGGCTTGTGGGCTGGCATTTTTTAAGTTCTTCACAACACTGTCAGCCATTTTGATAGAGATGCCAGCACATTCACCAAGGGAGTTGACAGTCATCTCCTCGAGAACAGAGCAGTCCCTTTTTACAGGTCTTCCATGCTGGAGCCATTGAATAAGAGACATTGCAGCAGCACACTGCAGTGTGGAACAGAATGCAGATGTTTACACTGGGAAACCAGGTATTTTATGGACAGAACTATAACCAGTTTCCTTAATTGGACCTAGTTGAGAACTGACAGTTCACTGTCCTGATTGAACACTGTCAGTGCAGTAACTGAATGATGTTGAACTTCAGTAACCTCTACTAAAATTCCCTGGTAGCAGTTCCCTAGACAACGTGTTTGTAAACTGACAGCTGCCATAGCTCTCCCGTGAAGTTACATTTGCGTGTTAAGTTTCAGTCGAGTGAAACCACAAACTTTTGTTTGCATATCGTTTAACAGTTCTACAGAATTACAGTGCCTTGGTCAGTTGGTGCCTCTTTCTGGAGCCCAGAGATAATGTCTTTGAAGCACAGCTCTTGACACTGTTTTCTCTGTAAATATTTTTTATTCACGTATGGCAGTAAGTATTTATTAAGAGCTTTGAAACTACAATAGGCTGCAGGCAAACATTTAGCAGTGGCACCTGGGATGTCAATAAAACAGTTTGGAATTGCAGGGGATCGTTGCTTATCAGTGTAACATTTTTATACAGAGCTTGCATGGTTGCTTCAGGAATTCTGACCAAGTGCTCATTATGTTGGCGAGCTTGCACAGCCAACATCTTGGGACAGTGCAGCTTTGGAGGCACGGTCGCTGTTGGGCGAATGCAGGGCACACAACACGCACCAGTAGGTGAGTCCCGCATTCCCCAATCAGCCTGCATGCCGGTGCCACACCATGCATACATAATGTGGTGAGCACATCTAAGAAAAGGTCTGCTGCAATCTGATCAAAGCTCATCAGATGCAGCAGTACTTTTCTTGCCATGCTCGCTGCCATTATATACATGGCGGCACACTGGCCGCCAAACTGCTGACTTCAGGAGTGCCCAGTCCCCCTGTTGGCTGCCCTGGCCCCCTGTGAATGTGCCGACAGGGGAGCTACTCCCCGTCGGCATAAAGTATTCCCCCCATTTGTGATATGCTGAGGGGGGTGCCCAATCCCCCTCGGCTCTTACCCCCTTTCCTTGTGTGCCGACAAGGGCCCTCCCCATCGGCAGAAATACTACCCCTAATTGTTTAATGCCGGGGGGGTGCCTAATCCCCTCAGCTCTGTGCCCCTCACCCTTCTTTGTGTGCCGACGAAAGTGCCCAGTCCCGATGCCATAAATTTCCCCCGTGTTGTTTGCCGCGAGGGTGCTCAATCCCCATCGGCTACAGACACCCCCAAACAGTTAGTTGGCATGCTGGAGCCACCCCAGTGTGCCAAATCTAAAAAAAAAACTGTCGGCCGATGTTTTTTCTTTCTGCTCCTGTAAAGGAAAATGGTCCCTTGTAGTCTCTGTGCCCCTCCACCACCCGCACCCACCACTGTGCACCCTGCCTCCCACACCCCTCAACCCTATACTTCCTCCGAGTCCGCGCATGACGATCTTCGTGGACCGAGAACACGTCTGCACTCTTCAAAGCCGACCACGAACTGAGGAAATGCCGGTAAGCTGTATAATGGAATAAATAGGGTTTTTCAACTTTGCTGCATATCTCAGGCACTTTTGTGAATTTTGGCCCCAAATTTTCAACATGGGGTTTTTGGGACCCCTTCTCATGAATTCTTGCACTGTCATGGCGTTATTCGGTCCCAAAAGGTGATTTCGCAGTCACTGCACAGAATCACCTTTTGGGACTGCATAACAAAATGACAGTGCCACTGTTCATGAGGGGGGCTCTGAAAACCCTACATTGAAGTGGTGGGGCATCAAAACATGACTATTTCCGAGCATGCGTAGCAACTTCGCGCAGCCATGCTCATAAGTTAGCCAATTCGCAATATTTTCACACCAGATTCTCAACATTGGCATTTTACCACACCTTCTTGTGAACTGAACAGCTGTCATTTTTCACATCCTGGCTGAAATATGTTTTCGCACTTCTGGTGCAGAACAACGCGGTTGTTGTGCAAAATCAGTGTTTGTGATACATTATAAAAATGACAGTGACACTGTTCATGAGCAGAGGTCCTAGAATGCCTGTGTTGAAAAGTTGGTGACAATACTCCATAAATTGACTGTTTTACGAGCATGCGTAGCAACTGCTCAACGCACACTCGTAAGTTAGCGCATTCAAACTATTTTCATGCCAGATTCTCAACATTGGCATTGTACCACACCTTCTTGTGAACTGTATAGCTGTCATTTTTCACATCTTGGCTGAAATGTGTTTTCGCACTTCCGGCACAGAATAGCGCGGTCGCTGTGCGAAATCAGTGTTCGGGACACATTACAAAAATAACAGTGATACTGTTCAAGAGCAGAGGTCCTAAAATGCCTGTGTTGAAAATTTGGTGACAATACTCCATAAAATGACTTGGTTGCGCATTTTGCACACACGCTCGTACCTTCGCAAACTTCTAATATTTTCACTCCAGATTTTCAACAGTGCCATTGTTCTGCACCTCCTAATGAACAGTACAGCTGTCATTTTTCACATCCTGACCAAAATCTGTTTTCGCAGTTCTGGCGCAGAATAGCATGGTCGCTGTGGAAAGTCTGTGTTTGAGACACATGATGAAAATGACAGTGACACTGTTCATTAGCAGATGGCCTAAAATGCCTATGTTGAAAATTTGGGAACAGAAGTCAATAAAATGAGTATAATTACTGGCTTCCCCTTTTTCCCATAGGGAAACCGTGGAGTATAATGGCAAAGCTCTTGGGGTTTATGTAGCATCTTACCCCTCGGGTGTGTGTAAACTTCTCGTTACACACACTACCCCATACTTTATTCTATATGTTTTATGAGTGTGCATTGCACAGTTTGCACGCATGCTCATGACATTGTGAATTTGTAATAGTTTCACTCCAGCTGCTTATCATTGGCATTTTTCGATACCTCCTTATGAACACTACAGCTGCCTGAAATGTGTTTTCGGACGTCCGGCACAGAATTGCATGGCCGCTGTGTGAAATCAGTTTTCAGGACAGTTTGAGGAAATGACAGTAACACTTTTCATGAGCAGAGGTCCTAAAATGCCTATGTTGAAAATTTGGTGCCGAAACTCCATACAATGACTGTGTTGCAAGCGTGCATTGCGCAGTTTCCACGCACCCTTGTAACTTCATCAATCTGCAATATTTTTATGCCACATTTTCACCACTGGCATTTGTGCACATCTTCTTATCAACAGTCCAGCCGCCATTTTACACAGCCTGCCTAAAATGTGTTTCCGCAGCTGTGGCGCACAATGGCGTGCTCGCTGTGTAAAATCACCTTTTGAGACACATTCACAAAATCACAGCACTGTGCATCTCTAGATCTGCCACTCCCACTGCCAATGACAGTGTGACAACGTTCGGCATTGACAAATGCTTGTTTTAAATGTTGCCATGGAGGTGACTTAATAGTGCATCGGCATCAATGTGTTTCTATCCAGGGTGATCCTTCATACAGTAATTGTATGTGAATAAAGCAGACAGCCTATGATGACCAGCTGCATCATGTTTTGTAGTTGTTTTCACATAATTTAAAGGATTATTATCAGTTCTGACTGTAAAGTGCGTACCATGCGAATACTCATGAAACTGGTTCACAATTGCACACCTCAATGCCAAAAATTCTAACTTGTGAACTGGATAGTTGCTTTCAGATGGTGTCAAACTTCTACTTGCGAATACCATGGATCTCCGGCCCTCTGGATATGAATGATAAAACACTGCTCCAAGTCCTTGAAAAATGGCATCTGTAAGCAGAGTATACAGTTTGCTTGGGTCTGCATACACTAATATAGGTGCACTTGTCAATTGGTAGATAATGTCAGCAAAGTTTCTGTCACAGTTGGTATTCCATCTACACCCAAATGGTTCATTGAGTCTGTAACAACTTTTAGGAATAGGCTAATTTCTTGGTGCTTTGCATTTTTGATTTGGGGTGTATATCCTTGTGTTGCATTTAGCAGAGGTCGAACAATTATAGTATACTCTTTGATAAATTTCCAATAGCATCCACAGAACCCCCAAAATCTTTGCAGTTCTTTCAACTGAGTTGAATTTGCCCAGGTAGTTAAAGCTTGTACTTTGTCAGGGTCAGTATAAACTCCTCCAAAAACAATGTGTCCTGTATACTTTACTAAACTTCTAAAAAATGTACACTTGTCCGCAGATCATTTCAGTCAAAACTCCATGAATTGATCCAACAGCTTGAATAAGCAAGTCTCATTTTCTTCGAGGGTAATCCCAAAGACCATAATATCATCCAGGCAGACAAGACATTCAAGCAGATTCATATTACCTATGACTCATTCCATGAGCCTTTGAAAAGTTGCAGGTGCTCCCAATAACCCTTGAGGCATTCTCAGGAATTCATAAAAACACAACAGGCAGATAAAGGCAGTTTTCTCCCAATCTGATTTTGTCATGGGTATTTGATAGTATCCACTTCTCAGGTCCAATACTGAAAACCACTGACTTCCATTTAAGCATTCCAGTGCATCTAGGATTCTGGGCATTGGTGTGTATTGATCATGGATGGTTCATTTGTTGAAAGTGTGATAGCTCACACACATTCTCACAGTTCCAGTTTTTCTTCTGTTCCACCACAATAGGTGAAGGAAATGGGCTACATGACTCTAACAATATCGGCTGCCAACATTTCCTGCAGGTGTCTTCTTATGTCATCAGTATCAGCAGGTGCCAATGCCTGGATCTCTATCTGAAAGATTTTTCACTGTGCAAACAAATTTTGTGCTGTTCTCCTTTTACACATCCCACAATACATTCATGCATGGAAAACACATTGTTTCTCTGGGCCAACATTTGTCTTATATGCTCTTTCCACTCTTTAGGCACAGGTGAACCATTGAAATCAGACCAGTTTGGGTCAATTTCTTTCATCTGGGTGGGTAAAGTAGACTTGGGTTGAACATCAGTGTCAGCACATTTTTTTGGGCCCTCCCCTTGCAGACAGTGAATTTGTGTTCCATAACATTCTTTATTTGTGTCATTATTTTCCCATCAGAAACATAGTCATTCACAGGCAAAACACTGAGCTTCAACAGCAATCCTATAGGCAAATCATGTTCTACTGGGGCATCAATCATTAGTAGCCATCGCTCTGTATTCTTTCTCAGCTGAACCATACCTTGAATGGAACTCTTGAAATTCAAGGGTAGAACCAATTCTTCACTGTTTCTCTGGCACACAATACCAATGAGAGTGTCTTCCTGGTTACCTTATTTCTCTGTATGTCTAACATATGTCCTGTGCACCAGTCCATGTAAACTGACACTCCTTCTGGGATTTTGCTTCTCTTGATCTTCACAGAGCTTCTTAAAATGTCTCAACAAATTTGCATTCATACCGGTGATGACTGGTATGCCAGCATTCAATTTGGCTTGGGGAAAAACCAAAGCACAGGTTTCTACAGGTTCCTTGACCCTGGTCACATTCTCAGGAACAGTAATCCAGATCTGGATAACTCCTAAGTACAGATAGGTGTCATTGCTGAGTTCCCACATGTCCAGTCCTTCAAGAGGCTCCAGGGGTACTTGACTCAAAAACTCATCATAGTAATCTTTGAATATAATTGTTACTTGTGAACCACTTTCTAGCAATGCTTGGGTAGATGTCCCTTCAATTTTAACTTTCACTTCGGATGAAGATGCAACAATTTCCTCCAAATCAGTTACTTTCATTATCAGGTGACTTGTTTGAGGTACAGCTGTCCTCACATGGGAACACCCTGCATCTAGGGCTACAGTGTGGTCCATTACCAGACTCCATTGGAGTTTCGTTGCTCCTGTCATCTTTTGATCAGAAGTCCATTTACTCTTCTCAGATCTTCCAGATTGTGCCACTCTCTCTGCAAATGTCCTTTCTCACCACATCTATAACAGAAGATATCTTCTCGATACCTTGGTGTCCGTGGATACTCTGTGGGCCAAATCTCTCCCTGACAATTTGTGGCAGCTGGCCAAATGGCTGTGGCTGAATGGGCCACTCCAGTGTCAGCAGTTACTTGTGCAGGTCCTCTGGTCTCTATTATCAGCTGTGTTAGCTTGTCAATGCCTTCTAGCAGTTCTTCATTACTGGGCCCTCTTTGGGTAGTCACAGGGGCAATCACACATTTGTGGGTCATGGCTTTCATCACAGGCAATAACCTCACTTTCTGATCTTGCACTTCTCCAACAAGCTCATCGTAAGGCAGTGGCTTATCCATGTGGTCTCACAGTCAGATATTCAGAAGAATTTGATTAGAGTACACTGCTCCATCTAGTACTTGAGTAGCATGGGCATAATTGATTGTGTTGGGCATCAAGCTTCTTTTTCTGTGAGCTCTCTACATAACTTTCTCTAAGCCCACCAGCAGATCAGGCAGTTGCTCTCCTTCATACTGCTTGGTCAATGATAAGATGGAAAGGAGGGTGCCCAGTTTCTCTACACACCTAAACATCTTTTCCAAAATGACTAAATAATTGTGAGCAGTTACATTTGAACTGGTAGCTTTGAGGGCAAAAAGTCCATCTAAAGCAGGATACTGAAGACACTGTCCCATTTGTGCTCTTTTCTTAGCATCTGAACACTGCAGGTCTTGCACCATTTGGGTAGCTTGCTCAATCCATGTGTCAAAGTCATCCTCCCTGATGGGAGTCGGTTTTGCACCAGAAAATGGTTAAAGCCTCCTATACTCTTTGTACTTTTGTGTGGGCTGTCACACCTTTTCCATTAATCTTCCTACAGCATCCATCAAATCAGTTGCTTGAGAACTTTCCTGCACAGCCACATTTAACGATTCTTTAAAGTATTGCTCTAGTGTGCCTTCTTGTTCTAGAAGTTTCCTCACTTTCTTCCCCGATTCCCCAAGGAAGACGACCCCAGTAAATTAACAGTAGTTCTCCCCTTGGTATAAAGGCACCAAATCTCATCTTCAGTGGGCATCAAGGATGCAAACAATTCAACAACAGTGAGATCTTTTTTGGTTTCAACAACTATGCTCAAAATCTTTTCCTCAGGCACACTTACCACATGCTGTATTTTTACTCTAGCAAGGCCAGTTAACTCACGTTCCAACACATATGAACATATGAATAAGCCAGCAGAAGAAGGTCATTTGGTCTATCAAGTCTGCTCATAATGCAGGGTCCACAGCTTGAGCTAATGTCCCTGCCCTCCCTTCCCACTTGTTCATCCTCCCTACCCATGATTCTTACCTTCCTCCTATGCTTATCCCAGCCTCTCTTAAAGCTGCCCACTGTCTTCAACAAGATGACCTCTTCCAGCAGTGCATTCCAAGTGTCCACCGCCCTCTCCATGAAGAAGTGCTTCTTGACCTCCCTCCTAAACCTCCCAACCTCCAGCTTAAGACTGTGCTTCTTTGTGTTATGATAACACAGATAACATTTCAGGAGTGTCCCCTCCCTCGGACATATAACTGACCAACAACACATTCTTTGGGTCCAAACCTTGCTGCAAACATCATTTTTCACCTTCCTTAAAGGCTATTTTGCATTTGTTGGAATTTCAACATTTTCTGAACATTTTCTTTAAAATTTTGTGACTTTTACATGGGGTGGTAGGCACTCTTCCAGTGGACCCTGATGTGTCCAGCTGGTACACAGAAAGTCCTTGCAGTGCCTCCAAAGGTGTAAAAAGGTTGCCGTGCAAGTGGTACAGGTGTAACTTTCTCGATTACTTCCCCTGCCTTGCACTTGTGGAGCCAAGCAAGGTTGAAAAGCCTAGGCCCGTTAAACTCCTTATGTAGGGGGTTTGGTTTGGATGGAAAATAAAGGGAATAGTGCGGTGCCTCCACCCAGAGAAGGAAATGGTGGACCTGCTGACCAGTAGAATACTGCCCCCTGGGATGCAATACTAACCCACCTCCCCAACAATTTTCAGACACCACCCTGAAAAATACTAGTATAAGTACCCACACTTCAACTGTAATTCTAAACACCTTGGACCATTTAAAGTAGTTCGCTAATAATATGCTCCCATGCCAAATGTCAGAGGCTAACCACAGGACTTTATTATTCTGCAGCTCTGGTCCTGCAAAAGAAGTGATGATCACACTAAACAGGTTAAACAATGTCTTTGTTTAAAGTAACAACATGCTGGTTCTGATTAGCATTTTGTGTGCTTTACCTTTAGCAATGCGCTCAGATATCTAGGTGTCTCCTTAGAAATGGCTTGCTGGGCCTCCCCACACAATGGCTGGTAACCCAGATGCACTGTACTGTAAGACCTTACACTACCCTTAGCAAAAGAATTCAACAGGTTACAATGACTTTCACAACAATCACTTTCTTTAACCAAAATTTAGTCCTAGCTACTAGGTACCCAGATGACTTGAATACAGTTCAAGATACAGGCTTCTTTTGCACTTGGGTTCAGCTTGGATGGAACTCCCAGCAACTATTTTCTCTCACACCAGGATCTCTGGCCCTGAGGCCTAACTAGGCCCTAAGCTCTCCTCCTCAGCACTTCTGATCTCACTCATCAGTTGGGAAGGACTGCTGTGAACTTCTCCTTGGCTGGAGAAGAATTTAGTTTGGTTCCCACCTTTCTTAGATCTGGCTTGTCTGTCAAGCTTGCCATTTACACTCCAGCTTCCTTAGTGGCTACCAAATAGTGCTAGACACTCGGTTGTTCTTTTCATGTGCCTATCATCTTTTCAGGTCCCTCTGCCTTCTGATTGACCATTCACAGGGGTCAAGGGTCACAAGATGGCTATGTCCATCTAGCCATACACAGCTCAAAGCCTGGCTGCTGCTTTACACATGTCAATTCACTGCTAGTCGCTGCCTCCAAACTCCACAAATAGTCAGTTCAACTGGGGCCACAATCCAGATTGTCCTTGGCAATGCCAGTGGTCCCCTTGGTTTAACTTTGGGTGCAGGGGCACCTCTGTCATCGGCAGTGCACAACAACCGAACAAACAGGCACCAACAACACTTCTTTCTTGGCCTCCATCACCAGTTCCAGCCAGATAGTGCAGATGATACATGTGGACCAAGAGCTTGACAGGTAAGCCTCACCTTTTGGGGGGTTACATAGCTAATCTAGGACCTGTGTGGCTCCCCACATAATTTAGAAGGGGTTACAGAGAAGCAATAGTTGCTGGAGTACTGCAGCTACCACAGCTCCTGCTTCCTCACCCTCTACTCCATCATCTTCTATGGAGAACAGGATCCTGGGCCAATGGTAACGCCACCCCCATTGCAGGGCATTCCCCTTGATACCCAGCAGGAGGGGAGGCACCGAGATGCCATAAAACATTTATTCTTTTCAATGTCAAGAGCAACTACATTTTACCTCAAAGGCTGCAAACTTAACTGTGTGAGTAAAATAACTTACCTCGAGGATCTGAATATTGTGGCCACACCCTACCTGTACTCCATGTTGCACACCACTGCAAAAATCCCAAGACATGGGTGGGTTCCACTTCTAGACTGACTCTAAATGATTCATCAGTAGGCTGCAGCTCTCTCCAGTTCCCTCCTAGAACTGGGTAAACAACCACACCTGATGACTTACCAGTCACCAAGAGGTGGTCACACCCCGTGAAAACTTTAAGTCAATCCAGCCAAAAGTAAGGATCCAGGCTGGCTAGAGTTAACTCTTAGAGGTCCATGAACCTACTGGGCCAAAGCCATCTGGAGCGTATATAAGTTTAACCTGTGACAAACTTTACCAACTGCTCTTCAATATGTACAGTATGCTTCACATTTCTGTGTTTGCCTCTTCCAGTCCTTGTGTTCTGTTTTCACCCTCCTGCATGTTAGATCCTGTGATCATGGCTCCAGGACTGTCTTTGGGGTCGGGACCAGGGCCACAGCCAAGGATTAAAAAATGAGCCAAGTGTCCACAACACCAAAAAGGTCTCGGCTGCAGGGAAGGCAGCAGAGCCAGGACTGAAGATAGACAGTGCAACTGGGTGCCACAAAAAGTGTGCTTGGGACCCAGGGCAGGCAGAGGAGCTATAAACAGAAACAGAAAGGCATGCATTTGCACCAGCAGCTGGAAGAGTGCTCAAAGGTTGCATCCTGCTGAGAAGCCCTTGACTCATGAACAGGCCTGGTTCAAAATAAATAAATTTAGCTAGCTTAGGGCTAGAGGATTACCGGCAACATTTCCACCTAAATATGGACAACATTCAGAGGGTCAAAAAGTATAATAGTATGGAAGCAAGGGGGGATTTGAACGAGGATATTAGCAATCAAAATATTCCAGTATGCAGAGAACACAGAAAAACGTAAGCATGGTAATAATGAAAATAAAATAATTTACATAAAGATACATAAAAGATAAGGCTTCTAATTCCACAGTTACACTTAAAGTATTCATTACATGATCATACATGCGTTTCTTTTTACAATAACGTGGGTTTTTAAAGTAACAATGTCAACCATTTTGGCAACATATTATTTTTAGTGAAAACCCCACATTTTATGATTGCTTACCTTCTCTAAAATTCATTTATGTTTCTGGTTATTGTATTTGCCTCCTTGTTTAGTAGAACTGAAATGCATACTAATGTATAGTTATAACCAATTGTTTTTTTTGTTCCAAATCCTGGATCTATACTTACGCATACTTCCTGAACATTAGAAACACCCCCAAACAGTGCAGCCACTCATGATGCAATAACTTCCTCTACTCCCACTGCATAATGAGTGGCTAGACTGTGTTGAGGGCATTCCGAAATTCAGAAAAGAAAGATGCAGTGTGAGTTAATTAAGGAATGTAAACAAACATGTTCCTGTGTGGTAACACCAGTATGGTGGGTCATCTGTTTTTTTTTTACTTTTTAAAAGAAAAAAATAATCAGAATCAAACAACCAGCTACATCAACAGTCTCTACAGAATGTGACCAATCAAAATATATATTTTTTAAACTAGAGACACTCTGAGGCCTAAGGGGTTTATCAGTATCAGTCTATTGGAACTATTAAACCAATAGAATTCATATCTCTGTATCTGTGGAATGAACTCATACTTTAACTATTTTTATATAAACAATCATGGCAGTTTCTGTTGTTCAAATCCACTGCTTGTTCCGTCATAAGAAAAGATAAGTCCATCAAAATATACTACAGCACATGTGCAAAGATCACCATAGATATAGTACACAAAGTCCACAGCAAGAGCCATCTACCAGTAACCATAGCTACCAAACTAACAAATTCTGGCACCAAAATTTGAGATAGCCCATAACGAAACATGGCATATAAAAAGAGGCACCAGTGTCAATTCAGATCACTTCTATCAGGAGGAAGATGGTTGGTCTTGGGAGAATGTTAGATAAAATGATAGAAGGTAAAAAAAACTTACATTTCATTTACATTAGATTCACACAACAAAAAAGGCTAAACGAATAATGTTATTGACTTCACAGCATAAAGTGTGACATAAATACATTGAAGAGGCACATGGGAGGTCAAGTAAGCTGGGGAACTTTTTAAGTTATTGTTATATACGAGTGGAACAAAGAACAGTACGCACTTTGCTGTGACATGATTTATGTAAGAGGAGACTGCAATGAATACAGTTCTGAATGTTCATAATTGCATGATAATACAGTTAGGAGCTGGAAACGTTTCTGAAAAATCTTAAAAGTAATTGAGCAGGTACTTTGTAACCTGGGATTTACACAGCTGCATAAGAGAATGGGTTTAAATACATGACATTATAAAATCCTTGTAGAAATTACAGAGCTATCACAATACCTAAGTGACATATTGAGCTTCTTGAAAACCCTAAACCAATACTTTACATAAAGAATAATTTAGGGAGCTGCTGTTATAGAGCTGTACATCACACTTTGGCATCTGTTTTACTTTATATTAAATTTGGTGGCAGTATAAGCATGTTTATTTTAAAGCTGAGTACACTTCAAGATAGTTTTTTTTTGAAATTGTAGATCGTGTATCACAAAAATGAAAGCCAGTAAGAGCACCACTACTTATGGTACTAAGTTAGAAATTCATTAGTAAAAGGAAAAGTTGATATTATGATACTGTGCAACTCAAATTATAAAGATTTATTGTAAAAAAAGTATAAATTAATTTCAATGCAGTTTTGGCATAGGATTTGTAGTGTACAGAATTTTAGTTATCATGCTTTTATTTACTTTATTTTTTGTTCTTCATTTATTAGAATACCACCTACCTGGTGAGGTGGGTATAACCATGAAAACTCAATTTTAAGGTGGAAGACAAAAATAAAAGAAAATTATCAGCATTTAGGTGTTGAACCTTCAGGTTTTCTTATGCAGCTAGATACAAGAAGAAAGTTTCAATAATCCAGCCACACACAAAATGTTTTCAAAGATTCTTGGTAGTTTATATCATGTTCAGAAAAGCTCTTGAATCCTGCCCAGTGTTTTGCCATGCTGGCTTCATCAGAGTAATTGTGCCTCTAGGGAAATTAATAACATACATGTAAACCATAAATGCAGGAAAATTATTGTATTATAGTTCTATAAGAAATGTTTAATCTCTTGTTATAAATATCACACACAAGTTCCAATTCCACAGTTTCAGTTAACATTGTGTTAAGGCCCTTTAATCAAACTCTGTCTGAAACATGCAGTATAAACCCACATAAATTAGTTATTTGCAAAAACAGTGACACAGCTCTTTAAAATATGGTCTTTCAACATCACTCTTCACACGGTGGCAAATGTCCAGACACTCATTTAGAAACCAATTCACATAAGGTAGTAATGCTCTCTCATCCAAAATGTGTATTAATAGAGTGTCTGCCCCAGAAGCCCAAGAAAATAAAAATATTTACACTTAAACGTTATAGTTTTCCATACTGCATTAGAACCATTCTGTAACTGGAACATTTCTGTAGTTAGCTAAACATTATGGCTCAGATATTCAGAAATGTGCCAAAGGCCAGCGCAAGTCCGGCGCAGTGCAAATCCACTGCACCGTGGTGCAACAGAGCCATATTCAGAGGTTGCGCTGGCCGCACTGCACCAGCACAACCCAGCTGAATATGGCACAGGTGCACCATGGCGCAACCAGGAATGCATCACAGCACAACCAAAGATGCACCATGGCGCAAACACAGTTGCGCCATGGTGCAGAAAAAGATGGTCCAGCACAACTGTAGGAGCAAAGCAGCAGAGCAACAGAGTGGGGCATGGCAAAGAGAACAGACCCAGGGACAGAGCCAGGGAAGCACAGTGACAGGACACAGGAGGCCACCACCAGCCGGGCACAGCAGGGTGCACACAGGCACCCAGACCCCCCCCCAGAACACAACAGTGGCACAGATAGTAGGCAACAGGAGGTGCCAATGGCCAGTGGATGGCAGTGCACCTCTCTGTAGGGCATGCCAAGCAGTCTAGCCAACACCACAGTACAGCACCAGGTCACACATGCAATATGGGCGTGATCACCTGGCTGTGGCACAGCCCCATGCCTGACACGTGCCTCCAGCCTCCTCAGGTGCTCTGAGTCCCTCCTCATGAGCTTGCCATATCAGAGGTGGCACTGCTCCCCCATTCTGGCCACCCC
Source organism: Neoceratodus forsteri (assembly GCA_016271365.2). NCBI lineage: Eukaryota > Metazoa > Chordata > Ceratodontiformes > Ceratodontidae > Neoceratodus > Neoceratodus forsteri. The sequence goes on along the minus strand of CM028129.1, from coordinate 228,792,516 downwards.
AGTCTGCTACTGCAGTGTGGCAACAATCCCCTGCCACACCATTACCCTGGGCTGCTGTAGGGGAGCCTGGCCAAACAGTTGGGGTGCATGGGGCTGGACACAGGCGACCAGGTTCACCAGCTCCACCTGCATCCAGTTTTGTGCCCTTGGTGCCCTTTGCTGCACCATGCTATGAGTTGTAGCAAAATGGCAGCAGCAAGCACATGTGGCCAGGACATGCACCAGATGCATGATGCGAGGGAACATGTACAGTGTTCACCCACCATGCAGTCTCAGAGATGCGTGGCATGGGCATGACTAGGTGAGGTCATGGGTGGGAGGGTGACCCAGGGGTCAGGGGTCACCTGCTGCACAGTGCACATGTGCATGATAGCAGGCCTGGCACAACACACTGCACAATTAACACCATGATACCATTTGGCACATGTGTACTGCGGGCCTGCACAATGCACATGTGTGTGCATTGCATCTCGACTTGCTCTGCAGCAATCTCATTGCACATGGAGTAAGATCACGATATTGAGACGCCACATGCAAATGAGTTCATCAGCCAATGCGTGGCACACTGGGGGCATTAGCATGTCATTACCATTGCGGCAAAGCTCATTTGCATGCGTTGCACTATAGAAGCACCTCAGAACAGCACAGGCCATGGACCGGTATTGCATCCTCTCGGGGTAAGTTGCACATGCCGCTGCAGCTCACTGGGAGCAGCCAGCACAGCAGGGGGGATGGAACAGGGTGATGCTGCCGCTGACACATTGTGCTGTCCATGTCCACAGGAAGTGACATGTCAGAACGTGAGGAGGGTGAGGAGCATGGGCCTGCTAGCAAGCACAGGCCCACTTTCACAAAGGCAGAGACAGAGGCCCTGTTTGAAGCCTACCTTGATAGGGAGCCCCTGTTGAGTGGTGCCACAGGCACACCACAGGCCAGGGCTGGGGCCTGGGAGGAGGTGGCAGCATGCATCAACCAGCAGGGCAGCCACCAGCGCTCAGTGCAGGAGTGCAGGAAGAAGGTGGGCATGGACAAGAGGTGCATCAAGGAGAAGGTGGCGGCCATCTGTGTGTCCTGGAATGCCACCAGAGGGGGGTCTGTAGATGCGCCATGGCTCACGATGCAGCAGGAGTTGGTGGCAGCCACCATCCACCACAGCATGGTGGAGGGTGTGCCTGGCAGTGGATTCCAGACAGGTGGCAGCCCATCACTGCATGATGAGTATGTCAGTCATGCACAGCTGGGGGTGTGGAGGGTGTGTACATGGCCATGCTGGCATGCATGCAGCCAGCATGCCTGTCATGTGCAGTGTGTGCACCCATGTGCATGCTATGCTGCAGGACACAGGCAGTGGCAGTGTGGGGGCACATGTGGACAATGCATCACTAACACACCTCTCTTTCTCTTGCAGCACCAGCATGCCTCCATGCACATGATGGAGTGCTGGCGGTGGCAGCAGCCGTGGCCATTGGAACAGCCACAGAGGACCAGCCATCCACCGCCATGGGCATCCAGGGGCCTGACAGGCTGCAGCTCACCACCACTGTGCAGGTGGATGTCCTGGACCTGGGGTCGGACGAAGCCCTAGATGTGCTCCTGCAGGATGCCAGCCCTGAGGTCCTGTGCACAGAGACACAGATTGGGGTGGGGTCCGACACTGATGATGACATAACGCTCATCCTGGACAGCATGGTCAGCATTGTGGGGGAGATGCCCCTGCTGGCCACTGACACAGACAGCATGCCCAGCACTCTGCCAGCAGTGGAACAGCGGCCTGCCACCACTGCGGGTGCAGCGGTGTGCGCTGCCCTAGCTGTGCCCTGCAGTGGGGGGGTGCAGCCGCGCAGGCGCTGGGTGGCATGCAATGGATGGACGGATGACAACAGCAGGCTGTGGGTGCTACCGGGCAGCCAGACATGGGGTCCACCACCAGTGCACCTGCCGTATCCAATCCTCCTGCAGACCCCACTGTGCAGCATCCACCAGAGAGGGGGGCTGTGCAGCATGGCTGGTCACCACATGGGGATCGGCATCCGACCTGGGAGCCCCAGGATGCCGACCTGCTGGCTGAGTACACCCATTTGTTGTGGGAATCCATTCAGCAAGAGGTGCTGCTCTGCACTGGTGTGTACGCACTGCACGCAGAGGTGCACCAGTCAGCCGAGCAGCAGGAGAGGGGCACTGCACAGTTCCTGGCAGGGATGCAGCACATGCAGGAGGCCATGACTGCATCCCTGGATTGCATTGCCACTGCGATCTCAGATGGCTTTGAGCTGCTGGCTGCCACAGGGTGTGGCCAGGCACAACTTACCCCCCCACAGTGCACTGTCCACCCCATGTACCCGTCGTCGGGTGACCCCTTCATAGCAAATGCCGGGCTCTGATGTCGGCATCCCAGGCATTCCCAGGGCTGGGCTGTTTGGGTGCCTCGACACCTCTGCATGGACACATTATGGTCCCATGGTTCCACCACTGGGGGGCTATTGCACACACCCCCATGGCTGATGCGCAGCCTGTGGCTGCCGATCAGCCAGGGCATGGCCTCCCCATGGCTGTGGTGGCCACGGTTCCATGCAGTGGACCTGATGTGTGGCCCACCCCACCTGCAGTCTGCAGCTGCTGCTCAGTGTGCACATGGGTGGCGTGTGTGTGCCTACCGCAGGTGTGGCACCTGTGCGTCATACCATACGCTGCCTGTGTGCATGCTTGCCTGGCTGCTGGGCCATGTGGCATGGGTGTGATGACAGCAGTCTTGCACCGGTTGTGCCTGTGCACTGGTGTGATGCATCTGATCCATGCCATATACCCACACCCGTGTGTGTGTGGGTACATGAGTGTGGGGGAGGCTATGAGGGGTGCTGTGTGCGGTTGTGTGTGGGTGTGTGCCCCTGTCACCCTAACCCCTGCTTCCCACGTCAGTGTGTGCATGCCCATTGTCATGCAAGCCCCTCCATGTGTGCTGTACCTATTTGTGTGGCCTATGCATGTGTATCGCACCACGTACCTGTGTGCACCATAGTGCTCCTGTGCTGTGGTGTCCCAGTGATGTCTTGCCTGCTGAATCAGCTGGGGATCCCTCCACCCAGGGAGTGGCTGTCCACTTCCCTCCAGCCCATTGCCTCCATAGTCCCCACTGCTGTCACCCTCATCATCCTCAACAACTATTCCATGGTCAATGGCCATGTTGTGCAGTATGCAGCAGGCCAGGAATAGGCCACAGGCTTTCAAGATGCTGTACTGTAGGGCACCGCCTCACCTGTCTAGGTAATGGAACCATGCTTTCAGCATGCCAAAGACTCACTCGATGATGTTGCACATGCAGATGTGTGCCTCATTGTAGCATTCCTCTGCTGGGGACAATGGGCGCTGGTAAGGGGTGAGCAGCCAGGGCCTCAGTGGATAGGTGCTGTCCACTGTGTGGATAATGACATGGTTAGCCCTCTGCTATGCTATGCTGTGCCCCTTGCTTGTCCCTGGTGCCCACGCTAACATGCACACCATGCCGTTCCCCATCCTAAGGTATGCTCTGCCCATCACCCCTTGCCCGTGTCATACTCGCCCACTAGGTGGCCCGTGGAGATATTCACACATTCAAACCTGTGGCACAGCACAGAGCTGTGCCAGATGAACACATCATGTCCACTCCCAGGGTGTGCAGCGCAGACATTGGTTATGCACCCCGTGGCATCGCACCACATGGCAGTTGACACTCAGGCTCCCCTTCCTGTTGATGTACGCCACACCATCAGGGCCAGGTGGCATGTGGATGCCCATGTGGGTGCAGTCAATGGCACCAATCATGCCAGGCAAACATGCTACCCTGTGGAAGTCCTGCATGGTTGCCGTACACTCCGCCTATGTGCTGGGGAAATGGATAAATTCCAACACACATGGCAGCAGAGTGCTAAGGAACTGTGTGAGGAAGCAGGACGTGGCTGAATGAGTTATACCTGTGGTGTCCCCTGTTGGTCTCTGGAAGGAGCCCATGGTGAGCAGGCACATGATGGCTGTCACCTTTGTCTCCACGGGCATGGCATGACTCTATCTGGTGGGTGCCTGCATCTCCTCACTGCACAGCTCACAGAGCTGCCTCAGAATGGCCCTGTTCAGGTGGTACTGGTCCATGATCTCCGTGTCACTGTACTGCTCGAAGGTGATGTGGGAATGGCACCACCTGTGTCAGGCATACAGCCGACGGGCCCTTCCATGGCCACGTCGCTGTTCCTGTTGCCTCCTCACACCCCTCATTATGGCCTCCATCAAGAAGGGTGCACTATCCATGGCCCTCACTGTCCTATATCCCCCTGGATGATTGGCTGCTGCTGGTTGTGTGCCACCATGGTGCACCGCCTGGTAGTGCATCTGCCTGTCTCTCATACTCTCTCTCTGCCCCTGTCTCCCTCTTCACTGCCACCTCTGTCCCTCTCTCTCCATGTCTGCCTTGGTCTGTCTGTCTATCTCTGTCTTTCTTTCTTTCTTTCTTTCTTTCTTTCTTTCTTTCTTTCTTTCTTTCTTTCTTTCTTTCTTTCTCTCTCTTTCTCCCTCTCTCTCACTCCCTCTCGCCTGGCACAAGTGCTTTCTGTGTGCTTGTGCCCTGTATTCATAGGAACAAGTCAGCTCGGTGCATCTCTGATTTACTATGCACTTGCACCATGGTTTCACTGTTGAATATTGCATTGCGCTGGATATTCATGGGCACGCCACTTGCACTTGCACCTGCATTCATTATAGTTGCACATTGGTGCAATGAGATTTGTGCAACTGACTTCCACTGAATATCGCTCCTTGGTGCAAGTCTGCACTTGAGCTGGCAGACTCAGACTCTCTCTCTCTCTATATAAATATATATATATATATATATATATATATATATATATACACACACACACACATATATATATATATAATATAGGTGTATGTGTGTATATATATATATCATATATATATATATATATATATATATATATATATAAACAGTATATACTGTTTATATTATAGTGGCATAGTAGCATCACTATAGTTAGAGTTGAGTAAGCAGTTTAATGTTGAACCCCACATTTTGCACTTTAAAGGGACACTGTCAACCCCATTTAGGCCTCAAACTGTCCCTAGTTTAAAAAAACATATTTTATGATTGTTAGCATTCTGTAAAATATGCTGATGTGGCTGGTAGTTTGATTCTGAATCCTTTTTTCTTTTTAAAAGTGAAAAACAGACTGCCCACAATACTTGTGTTATCACACCAAAATGTGTTTGCTTACAGTCCTTAATCTCCCACTGTATCTTTCCTGAACTTTGGGAACACCCCCAACATAGTCTAGCCACTCAAGATGCAGCGAGTGCAGAGGAAATTATTGCATCATGAGTGCCTGCACTGCTTTGCGGCTTTCCTAGCGTTCAGGAAGTGAGCAAGAATAGAACATGGATTTGAAATAAAACAAAGTTGGGTGTAAATACACAATTATCATGCATTTCAGTTGTAATAAGAAAGGAGGCAGATTAAACCATCAGCAACACCAATGAATTTTATAGAAGGTAAGCAGTCATAAAATGTGGGCTTTCAACCTGAAATAGTATGATGCAAAAATGGTTGACAGTGTCCCCTTAATAACTTTGCTACCATTCAATGGATTTGCACAAAATTTGGTATGCACAGTCCTGTAGGGTAGATCTCTTTATGTGCCAAGATTTGTTTCAATTGGATGTGTGGATTTTGTGCAACACATAGTGAAAAAGTGAAAAAGTCACTTTTTTCAACCCAATTTTGCTGCTTTTTCCTCATCGCATTGCAGCCACACTGTTTGCATTTTCAGGGTAGAAAGAGCTTGTCACAAAGAATAAGCCAGCATTCATTTGGTGAACAAATATTAATCCATTCTAAAGTTATTTAATTTTGAAATGTCAGGTTCTGAGCATGCTCAGTTTAGTCTTTTGGATAGCTGCACAGCTTCAAACAAGGATTTAGGCTCACGGACAGGGATTTTGACAGCTCATGAACAGGGATTCATTAAATCTTTGTTCATGTGAAAAAATCTGTGTTCACGAGCCGCTATCTTGTTTTCAATTTTTCCCAAACAAAAAATGTTATGACTTGCCCCATGGATGTCTTTTGTGGAGATTGAAGTATTGGTTTTGCTCAGGTCAGCACCCTTTACAAACTCATGGCTTTAGTTCCATTTAGTTTAGTCAAAAAACAGCCATTTTTTATTTTAAAAGTCCCTGTTCATGACTCACTTCCGATCCTGATAATGATGGACTGGTAACCTGCATGCATGTTTAGAACATCTAAAGGTGTACTGAGCTGCGCTTAGTGAAAAACCTGTATCTCGAACCGATTCCTGTTCATGAGCTGTCAAAATCCTTTTTTTTTGTATGGGTATGACCCAATTGCTCTATCTCGCAAACAGGGATTGGCTCAGGAACAGGGATTTTGATACCTCATGAACAGGGATTCAGCTCATGAACAGGGATTCTAAAAAGGAATCCTTGTTTGTGAGCTGTCAAAATCCTTGTTCGTGAGATGTCAAAATCCTTATTCATGAGTCAATCCCTGTTCGTGAGCTTTCAAAATCCTTGTTCGTGAGGGGACGACCAGATGGCCCTACCTCAGAAACAGAGATTGGCTCATGAACAGGGATTTTGACACCTCAAAAACAAGGATTTTGAGAGTCATTGGTCATCCCCCATATGAACAAGGATTTTGACAGCTCATTAACAGGGATGGGAAAGCAAAGAGGGATTTTGACAGCTCACAAACAGGGATTTTTAAAGGTTGCTGTTTCTTTTTCATTTCACTGCAAAGAAACGGTTAGGACTTTTGGCTTGAAATTTTCTGGGTAGAAAGAGGGTGTCCCAGAGATGTGCCTTATGCTAGTTTAGTGTAAACATTTGCATCGGTTACATAACTATGGCATTTTGAAGTTGAGAAATTTCCCATAGGATAACATGGTAAACGCAGTGCCTTTCACTCCATCTCAAAAAAGGTTTGAAATACAGATTTTTCACTAAGCGCGGCTTAGTGCACCTTTTGGTGTACTAAATGCATGCATGCTTAAGTGTACTAAGCATGTATGCAGGTTGCCAGGCCATCATTACAACTGCAGTGGAATTTTTTCCAAAGTTGCTAAGGTTACTGGGTTACTGGGGTATTGCACCATTTGCAGCACAAGGCTTTCTTGGAATGTGTCTGGGAAGTGCTGTGTCTCTAGAATTATAGGGCCCACCCACATATGGATACCATTATGCAGTAATTAGTTTGGTAGAGCATTATCAGCTCTAGCAATCAGCGACTTCCCATAAGAAGGCAGAGTTTCTGTCGAGGGAGATCGCTGTCACTCAGAATTGACCAGTTCAATGCCTCTGAACTGTGGACAGGTTGTGAAACCCAGCCGGTCTGCAGCTCCATCAAGCTTTTTCACAAAAGGAGTGTGATGAGCTTGCTTGATTCTTTGTGAATAAGGTGGCCAACATCAGGTCGGAGATCTGCTTGACTCGCTCTATGGGGGATGCTGTTGGTCGGAGCCCGGTCACTATACCTTATGCCTCCTGGAGTACCTTTGACCTGCAGGAGCTCAGAGATATTATGCGGATTGTCAAGGGGATGCGCCCTACATGCTGTAGTTTAGATCTTAGCCTAACTCCCCTGATTTTGGGTTGTTATGATATTTTGGCCGGTTCTGGCTCAGATTATCTGGTGCTGCTTGGAACTGGGTGAGTTTCCAAGCTCCCTGAAAGAGGTGGTGGTGGTGAAACCCCTCTGAAGAAAGCTTTGTTGGACCCGGACACTCTAGCTAACTATAGACCTATCTTGAACCTTCCCTTTATAGTAAAGGTTATTGAGAAAGTAGTGGCAACTCAACTGGAGAACCATTTGACCATCCATAGTGTCTACGAACCTCTCCAGTCTAGTTTTCATAAGAGGCATAGCACTGAGACTGCTCTGGTTCAGGTGCTTAATGACCTCCTGATGGTGAGAGACCAGAGAAACTGTTCCATTCTGGTACTCCTTGATCTCTCTTCAGCCTTTGACACTGTAGGCCATGGTGTGCTGCTTGAGTGCCTGAGGTCCATCTGTGGCCTGACTAGTACAGTGCTCAGATGGTTTACATCTTTCCTAACTGGCAGAACACAGAGAGTTATCTCAGGGATTTTGTCTTGTGGGGTTCTTCAGGGCTCGGTGTTGTCTCCCATGTTGTTTGCAGTGTATGTGTTACCTCTTGGAGACATTGTAAGATGGTATGGGCTGAGGTTTTACTGCTATGCTGATGATACCCAGCTCTACCTGTCTTTGGCCCCCGACCAGGCTAGTGCTCTCTCAGTATTTAATAGCTGCCTCACTGAAATCCAAGACTGGATGAATTTGAGCTGGTTAAAGTTGAATGTGGGAAAGACTGAGGTTATGTTTGTGGACCCGGGGTGCAGGATAGAGGGTTTGAGGACTGATCAGCCATCTGTATTATTTCTGCGGGGTGCTCAGATCCTTACCTCAGAATGGGTGCACAACTTGGGAGTGATGCTTGATGATGGGCTGACCCTTCATTATCAGGTGTCAGCAGTCGTTAAGTCAGCCTTTTCTCATCTGGAACATTGCCATGGTCAAACACCTTGTTCCATCCAGCGATTTGCCTTAGGGCATTAGGACGCGTAATGCCAAAACACATCCATTATGCCTGTTCCTGCATGCACAGTGGGGGTGTGGTGTTACCCTTGTCAAAACTAAGGTTGAATTTCCCTACTTTTGATGTTGAAACCCTAATGGTGCATTAACGCGGTTTTTTTGCAATGAATTTCCCTTCTTTTGAGAACATGTAATGTAAGTAGTATGTGGTATGTGGTTGTGGAAGTGCAGGGCCCTCCCTCTATGCTGCTTGAATATGTAATATTATCCATTTCTTAGCGCACAGGGCCCTACGGGTCATGTGCTACCAAATATCCATAACTGTAGAGACATTGTAATGAACCCTCATGTCCCTGTGGGAGCACAGGGATCTTTGGGACCTATGCTTTCTGCACTACATAATTGCATGTCCCCCTCTCCCATTTTTTGCATAATGGTATGCATATGTGGGAGCATGGGCCCTCTGGGCCCTGTGCTCCCATTTACACATAAGTACAAAGACATACTGCAGGCCTAGAGACATGAAAAGGAACCCTTGTAACACAAATTTGGCAATATATCTGTAACCAAAGCAAGTATGGGAAAAATTCCACTGCTGTTGTAATCATGACTTGGAAACCTCCACACATGCTCAGTTCACATAAAGGTGGACTAAGCAGCAAGTAGCAAAAAATGTGTATCTTGAACCATTTTCACGACATGGGCACCAAAAGGTGGCGCAATGTTATACTATGGGAAATTGCACAACTTCAGAGTGCCACAGCCTTGGAACCATTGTAAATTTTTTTCATCAAACCAGCAAAAGGCATGTCTGTAAGGCAAGTGCTTGCCACCCTGCAAATTTCAGCCAAAAAACCCCTGACCCTTTTTTTGCTATGACATGGCAAAGAAATGTGTGGTTTGGGGCCGGTTTTCAGCTGTACTTTCATGAAAGTGCTGAGGGATGTTTTCAACAGTTCCTCCATGTCAACCAATGGTACTTTCACGAAAGTACTAGTACTTTGTAAAACTACCTGGTACTTTCATGAAACTACCTGGTATTTTTGCAAAACTAATATGCATATATGGGAGTGTGGGCACTCTGGGCCCTGGGCTCCCACTTACAGATAAGTACAGAGACATACCACAGGCCTAGAGACATGAAAAGGAACCCTTGTAATGCATATTTGGCAATATCTCAGTAACCATAGCAACTATTAAAAAAATTCCATGGCAGTCATAATCATGACTTGGAAACCTCCACACGTGCTTAGTCCACCTAAGCTATGAGTAGTGAAAAATATATATCTCGAACCGTTTTCAAGATACAGGTGCCGAAAGACACCATGGGCATTGCAATGTTATCCTATGTGAAATTGTGCTTTTTCAGACAGTCATAACTATGGAACCAGGGTAAATTTTTTCACTAAACTATGAAAATGCACATCGTTAGGGCAAGGGCTTGCCACCCTGCAAATTTCAGCCCCAAAGCCCTATCCGTTCTTTTGCTATGAAGTGGCAGAGAAACATGGGTGCACACACTGTGTATTTTTCCTATAGGATAAAGTGGGAACTTTAAACTTTCATAACTTTTGAACAAATAAATATTTTGGCCTGGAATATTAAGGGTAGAAAGTAGTTATCCTACAGAACAACCCAGCACTAGTTTGGTGAAAAAATAATAATGTTTTCAAAAGTTATTAAATTTTTTAATTTCGGGTTCTGAGCATTCTCAGTTTGTGGAGCACATGTGCAGTTCATTTCCCGTAGGATATAATGGGAAACTTTAAACTTTAGCAACTTTTGAACAGATTAATACTTTTTCACCAGACCTTCAAAAGGCGCTTCCCTGATCCAGTCTGCATATACCCTGAAAATTTTGGACCAGACAGTCAAACCATTCAGGCTGTGGAGACAAGCAAAGAATTTCACAAAGTTGAGGATTTTTCACACTTTTTCATGCTCGGCAGCTCCACAACTAAAAATCCGATGAGAACAAAACTTTCTAGACCCAGAGATCTATGGTAGCACACTGTGCATGCAAAATTTCAGGTGAATCGGAGTAATCGTTGCAAGGTTATTAAAGTTCAAACTTTTGTGTTTAACACAGAAGTGGCTGAGCAACCCTAATATACTGGCCCGGTATAATAAATGGGATGTACTAAAGGATGTGCCTTTACGCTGCAATATTAACCAACTGTATTTTAATTTTTTGAAAAAGGAAATTTCCTTTTAACAAATAAATTCTTGTAAGTTTACCATATAGTACTGCTGCTATTAGTTTTAACAGCAGTTTTAACAGACCACAAGGTCAGTTTCCTGTAATTCCAGAAAGATTCGAAAATCAATTAAGAAATCATTAAAAGTATTTTTTAATAACAAAGAATTAAAAGTTTGAGTCAGCCTACATTTGGTTTAGGTTTGTTTCATAGCTATTCACAAGGTAACAATCCTTTAAAACACCTTGCACATTTTGGATTCCATATTTAAAAAAAAAAAACACATGCACAGATTTTATGCTTGCCTCTTTCTTTGTCTTTTGAAAATAGCTATGAAATAAGACCAAAATCAAATGTGGTTTGAATCAAACCTTTAATTGCACTAAGGTAAATGATTGATTAAAAGAAGTGTTACTGCCGGCCCACCAGCACAGCGGCAAGGCGTCCGTCTGCAGTGCCGACATCTCTGGTTCAGAGACGGACTCATGAGTAAGAGGGCCAGCTGAGGGAAGAAGGATTAAGCATCCCATGGAGTGCTCTCCTTCTCTGGGGGTGGGAGGTAGAGTGTCCGGCACAATGCAGACCTCTAGTGGAGGCTGGGGGTACCACCATAGCTGGCACCACACATAATGAGGGGGCAGGGCAGATGCTGGCATCGTTGCATGTCCCCACCCCCAGGGAAAAATCAGCAAAAAAGTATCACTGGCTGCTAATGATGGCTCTTGCCTCTGCCATCACTCCTCGCCGCAGACCAAAGTCCGCTGGGGGTCCCGCTCCCATGACCCTGCCCTGGGAGGCAAGCCAGGGCTTCACGACTGTGTTTCCTGGGAGGGGTGCCCACCCGGTGGCTTGCCTGAGAGGGGTAAGCCTGGGGATGGGGGGAGGGGTGATCAGAGTGGGTGACCAGAACCTCCAGCAGGGGGCAAAATAGACGGTGAGAAAAAAAAAATAAAACAAGTGTTACTGCACCAATAGTCTATTCTTTTTTTATTAAAAAATAATTTGAACAGATTATTTAAGTGGTTTTCTAACTTTACAGGAATTACAAGAACTTGACCTTGTGGTCTGTAAAACTTCCATTAAAGATTAATAGCAGCAGTATTATATGGTAAGCTTACAGGAATTAATTTGTTAAAAATACATTTTCCTTTTTTAAAAAATACACATACGACTGGTTAAAGAAGAGTACACCCTTGTATCTTGAAAATGTTATTTGTTTCCTTGTCAACACATAACTCTGTGTAGCTGTTGGGGATGTATTTGTTTGCTTTAGTTTGTGTTCACTGTTCACACCAGCTCTGTAACTAGCCTGGGGGTCTCCATTTTCTGGTCATCGAAATCTCATTGTCCCTGAGAGCTGCATTAACATATGAGAACATAATGCCACAGCACCCATTTACACCATGGGTCTGATTTTAAAAATATATACGGCGGCACAGCGGACTTGCAGCAGGTTGTGTAATGCAAGTTGAGACTTGAGTCACACCTTGCAGCAAGCACAATTTTCAATGAAGTATGCCACAAACAACCACCGCAAGTCCAGAACCTGAGACACAAGGAGTAAGACCACCATCTCCCTGGTCTAACCTTGTGTCCAGGATTGCAGCATCTGTGCCAACCCTTTGGCATAAGTAGCTGTAAAGTGGGGAAATTGACACAAATGTACCACCCCTTTGAAAATCAGACCACTCTGCGTCCGAGGGGCTTTGGCACACCTGCAACTCCCTTTGTGTCGGACGCAAGGCTTGACACAAGCCCTGTGTCCTCTTTGTAAAATCGGGCCTCATGTACCTCTATGCTGAAAGTACACATAACAAGAAAATAAACCTCTCTAGAAATGCATGGATTGAATGCAATTTAAAGAAAAAAACCCTGCATTACATCTAAGACAGTTTGTAAAGCTAATTGAAGGTAAATGTGGTATTTCATACCTTGCTACAACTTGTTTTGTTGAATTCTAAGTAAGTGAACAGGCATACTATGGAGTCTAAAGGGTGCTGACACATCATGTTCTCATTTGCTAATGTAGTTCTCAGGCACAATGAGATTTCAACAACCATAAAATGGAGACCCCCCCCCCAGGACAGTTACAGGGGCCGGTATGAACAGTGAAAATATCCCCAGCAGCTACACAGAAAGGATTTGTCTGTTGACAAGGAAACAAATAGCATTTACAAGATAGGAGGGTGTACTGCTCCTTTAATATTGTAGTATAAAGGCACATCCTTTAGTACATACATATATTTATATATTATTTTCAAGTAACTACAAAAATGATCCAGGTATAGAAAGGTTCCTCTACAGCACAGAAAACTATAGGGCCGGATTTTCAAAGGGCCCTTAGATCCACGCAAGCTGCATCAAACAATCAGCTTGAGTCAGATCTAGGTGCGCCAAATACTGTGCGCCATATTTTGCAAGAAAAGCGATCTTTGTAACAAAGTCCGCCAAACTGAAACAAGAGGTCCACTGTGTCAACAAAATGGTGTAAGGGATGAGAATGACGCAAGCTGCACCAAAATAAATGGTGCAAGTTGAGTCAAAAATGACTCAAAGGACGAGAATGGCGCAAGCTAAGTAAAACAAAAGGGCAGATGAAATGGCCAAAACTAAGCCTCCAAAATGTTCTGAACTAGTCCTACAGGAGAATACTGGCCCTTAATAGTAGTATAGTCAGGTCTGACCACCTGCTTTGGGTGTCTTTATATGCTTTAGTGTCCCTGCAACCAGCTGTGGCTGGTCTAACAGCAACATGCATCTTAGGCACAAGGACAGGACTTGCATTCTTTGAAAATCCCAAATAAGGGGATGGTGCATCATTTCAGTGACGCAGGCATCCCTTCCGACATGACACGGGCATTTTTTTGGTGCAAGCGTGGGGCAAGCCACTCTGGTGCATGCAGACCTGTTTTTGACACAAGCACCATTTGAAAATCAGAATTGGTGCAAGGTTTGATGCATCCTGCTCCTTGCGTCAGTTGTTTTTGACGCAAGCATCCTGCGTCATTCTCTGGCCTTTGAAAATCTGGCCCTTAATGTTTAAGGGTAAATATTTTATTTTCTTGGGCTTCTGGTGCAGACACACAATTAATATACATTTTGAGTGAGACACTGGCATTACTACCTTATGTAAACTGGTTTTTAAGTGATTGTTTGGACATTTGCCACGGTGTAAAGACAATAATTTAAAGACCTGTGTCACCATTTTAGTAAGTAGCCTATTTATGTGGTTCATACTGCATATTTCAGACAGAGTTTTATTTAAGAGCCTTAGCAGTGTGTGAACTGCAGCTGTGGTGGTTGGAGCTCATATTTATAACAAGAGATTAAAAACTGCTTATAGAACTGTAATACAATAATTTTCCTGCACTAATGATTTACATATGTTATTAATTTCTATATAGGCCCAATTACCCTGATGAAGCCAGCATGGCAAAACGTCGGACAGGATTCAAGGACTTTCTGAACATGAAATAAACTACTAAAAATCTTTGAAAACACTTTGTGTGTGACTGGACTTTGGGAACTTTCTTCTTTTGCTTTGCAATATGCCCACCACCCCCAGAGCTAAGTTGTGACTACTTCTGGAAATGTACCCAACTGGCACAACCTGTTCCTTGTATTGCCCAAATAAATAAACACATCCCTGGCCCCAGGACAGGCAGTGGGGCCAGGACAACATAAAAGCAGCCCTCAAGGGCTGCACAGAAGGCAGCAGGAATCTGCATACATGCTACCACAGAACATAAACAACGATGGTGGTGGCCATGAAACGTAGAAGTCCTATGGCCCTGCAGAGACTGCTGGGAAGGGGTCATAGGTGAAGCTGCAAAATGACTGCACATTTTGGCCAATCATGCAAGCACTGCTAGGTTAGGGCAACATTCCAAAGACAGTTTGCCCCAGGAAAATAACTGACCAATAGGGCATTGAGTTTCATCACCCCCAAAAAGGGGCTCCTACCAGGATTCTGGGCCAGTTTTTGCCATTGTGGCAGTGAGTAAAGCCATGAGCTGGGAGCCACTGCCTGTCAGAAACCGAAGGCCCCGCAGGCAGATAGAAGACTGGGTACCCAACAAAAGACTCTTTAGTGAAGAAAACAACAGTTTTAAACAACCAAAAAATAAAAAGAACACTGCGCAAAACGTCAAGCTTGAGCGGGTGTTCATTTATTTAGACAAAAGGTGCAAGGGCTCCAGCGCATTGGGGTTCGCAACCCTTCATCAGAGCGCTAAGTGCAAAGTACATTGCAAATGTGCATGTTTAGATACTTAATTATTTGATCAGTTGAGCAGTGGGTTTCATTTTTATCAGAGGTTCCTTACACATATATGAGACCTTTTTGAAAAGTCCACCATAGACTTATTTGGGGCGCAACTCGCACTCTGTCTATTTAGATGTCACAAAATGTCTGAGCACTGGAGTGGGGCCAATGGACTGGGAAGTGGAAGGGACTGGCTGGTCATCAGTTCAGCCCGAGTTACGAGCACTTCTTTTCCAAACTAGACTTACTGAAAATGTTTCATTTTTTTCAGAAAAGACTATCACAGCACTAAGGTAATGGGCTATAAAGCCTAAATGATAAACTTAGCAATTTCCTATACTTGTTCAGCAACAGTTTGGGTTTTACAGTTTGTTTGTCTGCATACATTTAAGCATGCCATTGAGCCCCCTGTCCTGCTAGCAGCAACTGCATCCCCAGTGAGGACACAGTGCAACTAAAAAGAGACCTCTCGCTCATGGCCTTTGAGTAGGTTTAAGTTGGGTACACCCACTTGGGGATATGAGGGACTGAGGCTCTGCCAGGTGGTGGGCAGACTGTTTGGGGCTATTGGCACAGTACAGAGTATACGAATTATACTGCTACCTTGAATGTTTCTATTTTTTCTGCTGTCCCTTTGTTCTCTCCATACCCTCCTGTTTTAAGTAAATAATTTGTTTGAACTGCATTTCTTGGTTTGGAGGTTGTTATTCAATAGTCTATGGTCTAGTGATCAAAGAACTTACTGTAAGCCCCCCCTCGTGGGTGGGCTTATTTCTACCTTTAGGACCCCCCCAATGCTTAGGGAGTTTGCGTGCTGGGGGGTTATGTTGCCGCCAGCCAAGGGCAGTGGAGAGGGGATTAGTATATGTAGAGGGAAGATAGGCAGGAACTGAGAGAGACAGAGAGAGAGAAAGGGAGAGACTGGTGGGGTTTGCTGCATGGCAGTTCAGAGCGGGGTCCCCCACCCCTCCTATTAGGCAGGTAGGCAGTTTCGACAGCTGTGCGCCGGGTCCTGGGTGGAGTCTCCAAGGGAGGAGGGCAGTCAGGCAGTTGTGGTTGTTGGGTCAAGGGTTCACTTGGGAATTTGGGTGGTGAGCACATCCAAGAGAGCAGTAGGAGTTTGGAGGAGAAGGTAGAAGTGGACTCCAGGTGGGTGTTGGGCCTAGTTTTGGAGGTGCAGCTTTTGTGCCATTGGGGGCTGCTGCGGTGGTGGTAGGGCCACTACAGGGGATCGGAGGATGGTGGCAGCTCCTCCCAATCCCATTTCCCCATGTGGCACGACAGCTCAGGGGGTGGAAGGTGGGAGTGGGTGGCAGCCTGGACTTGATGGGGTCTGCCATGCCTGTGTCTGGAGCAGGCCCCAGGGCCTACAAATGGGTAGGCCTTTAGGCCAGTTCAGGCCACACCCATCTCTGGCAACAGGTTTTTAATTGGAAGTAGGGAGCCACTGTAACTGTGTGGAGGGTTCAGCTCTGGGGAAACCCACAGGGAATTTGTGAGGGAGAATGCACCAGTGACCAGGCAGGGACCAGGTTTAACGGGAGAAAAATTTATGGGTGCAGCCATGGAGGCTTCAGGCTGTTCAACACTTTCTCCCCGAGCATGAATTAACTCAGTGGTTGCAGAGGAGTACATCACTCTCCTGAGGAGGAGAAAAGGAAATGGAAAGAGGTTCAGAAAAAAGGAAGTGGTGACAGAGTAAGGCTCTTACCAGTGCCAGTGGGTCATCGGGAGCTTCACGTTCCTGGAGGTTTTTCAGAAATAAATCTCTGGTCCTGGGGATTAAGTTTGCTGCTGGTTCTGTTGTACTGCAAATCCATGCCTAAGAATGCCTGTAGCTCTCTCTCAATAAATCAGTTTAGTAAATAAGTTAGCCCCATGAAGTTGGATTAGTTAAAAGTTTTAAGCTACTGGGTCCCTGAGCTCAGTAATCATTTAGGACCTCAGGAGAATAAAATTGATTCATTTATAGAAATCAGAGTCCAGTTTGATTATTGCTGTGAAAGGATACTGATGAATTAAGAGTTCTCTAGATATTTAGGGATTCTCACAATTTTCCTGGGGTCTGACGCATTGAATTCCCTACCCCCTCCTGCTCCTAGTCTGGTGGGTTGGAGAAGCTTGAAAATGAGCTGACCAGTCCGCCTTCTGGATCTCCTGCTGGGTGATTAGCCGAACATCTTTGGGGCTCAGTGTTTTGGGGTTTGAAGACATCTCAAGGTAAGACACCCATGTTTTATTCTGATTATAACCTGAGGACAGCTTGGTGAGGTTCTAGATTCTGAGGCTCCCTTCCTCTCCATAACATCTGGCCCCTAGATATGGGATGGGGGGGAGGGCTACATTACTAAATGCAATCTTCTCCCAGAATGCGATTCTTTGTAGGATATACATTTTACATCACATCTTCTTACAAAGAATTGTGTTCTGGGAGAATATATGAATTCTATGGACACAATCTTCTTTTGTAAATAAGAACCATGGGCAGACTAGATGGTCCTCACGGACCCCATTTGTTGACACATTCTATGTTTCTATGCCACTGTGAACCAGGACCTCCTTGCAAATAGGTACATAGCAGGGGCTGTTTTATATTGGTAGCACATTATAGTATTAGGGCCACACATGCCTGTATTAGGATAGGATTGTCATGTCTCTGTTGTTGCTTTTTGGAACTACAAATGCTTCTGTCTTCTTTTTATTTTTATTGTAACTATTTGCATTTGGTAAGTTCTTTGATCTCTAGACTCAGAGCTGATCTGTAACGGGGGAAACTTCATCAAGCAATTGTCTAAGAGTTTTAGGCCTGATAGATTGATCTTTGTTGTACTCATAGTTAATTAAACAGCCCATTTTAACATGTTTGGCAATTTTATAACGACGTCATTTAGTCTGTCCCATTTATAATCCACGTAGTATTGTATGTATTAGTCCTTGACAAAGCTCCAGGTGTAGGAGCAAAATGCCATTGGGCTTTTTTGGCAGGGGGTGACACTGTATTTATCTTGGGAAGTGTGTTTTTATAAAAACTTGATACATTTATATACTTTTATACACACTATGTGTTTTTTTGCACTCCATTTGCCACATTTTGAAGGGAGAGTTGCGAGGCTTCTCTAGTTTGCTATTCCCATTGATCCATAATACATTAAATGATTACCAAGCAGTATAAACCCAACTGGGTGCAGTGGTTGAGAAAAAGCAGTGGACTGACCCCTCAGGAGAAAGAGCCTTATAAAACAGCAAGGCCAAATCCCACCCTACTACAGGAGACTGTATTCAGACTGCAATGCCTAGTAAAAGTACAAATTGCATGAAAGGTTAACAGCCCTGCAAATGTCAGTAGCTGAATCAGACCAAAAATAGGCCACTGAGGCCAACATGCTACCAGGTGTCAGCATTGCTCAGTTGTTAGCACATCAGTCTCTGGGCCAGAAGTTGTGGGTTCTGGCCAAGGAAGTAGACAGGTTAGTATTTGTTCACCAGTGCAAGATCTGGGTGCAGGTTTCAGGGACAGCTCTCTCCAAGTAACGTGGACATGAGCAAAGGTGGACTTGAACTGTTCTTTGGGTTCACAGCATCCAGAAAATCATAGAAGATACTGTCGCCAGATAAGGGCCTATGGCCCACTCAGTCTGCCCATTTGAGCTCGTAAGATCACTTTAAGTTTTTCTAGAAGTCTGTTGCCCCTTACCCACAGAAAATGAGTTGCTATATTATATCTCAGCTGGGCTATCCTTGTCAAAGCAGGTTTATTAACATGAATTTTCCAAATGTTTTGCAGTTGCTGACAGACAAGCAAAACTGGACATGCTGTGAAGGGATAAGAGACCAACACCACGATCCAGGTGCTTTGGCGCTTAGCTCAGTGGAACTTCATCAGGTTTTGGGCCACACTGGAACTGAGCTTGTACCCTAAATACTAGCACCTGAGTGCAGTACTGGGGGGCTTCTGTATTGTCGGATTTTGCCATCCTTCAGATGATACATTAAAGCAAGTTCCCTTCTTCTATCTCTGGTACTCTCCTAGTGAGTGTAGAGACAGAAGTAAAAGAACCCAAGGTACTGTTAGCAAGAGTTTGGTGTTCTGGCCAGCATTCCCTTTCCCAGAAAACAGATTTTGATGAAGCACACTGGAATACAATGTGCATGAAAGTGCTATGTTGTCTTCTTCTTCTTCTTCTACTTCTTGTGGCATAATCTGTAATGATATCTTATAGGTTCTGCCCTGCCTTCCTGTAGCAAAACAACATTCAGGAGGAGATCCAGTTGTAGTGGCACTGTTTTGGAGACAGATTTGCTCCTAGACAGCTAGGGACAAAGGAAAGAAGCAGGTGAGATGACTGAGCACTGTCCTTGCTATTTATTTAGTTAGCTTTTGGTAACCAGGCAAGTACACTAAGCAAACCATGCTATTTTCAAGAATGACCGGGAATGATCATCACTAACAACAAGAATGCACTGAATATAATAATAAAATGTGACAAAACTCAATGTCAGTCATCTCATCACCGTTGTAGGGGCCAGGCCAATAGACACATACAGTACAAGTCAGCAATAGCTCAGTAACAAATGAAGGTAGATAAGACATGGGTGTGCCTAAGAAGGGCCAGTTGAACGTGTGTGCCTAAGAAGGGCCAGTGGAAAAAGGCCATGAGAGTCTTAGCCCCTAACAGGGAGGAAGTGAATTCCAGAATCTTGGAACAGAGGCTATACATGTTACATGCCCCATACAGAGCACGTTGATTCATGAAAGATGAGTATACCACATCTTGTTTTCACTGTGTCTTATTAGAGCACTTTGATTCATGAAAGAACAGGACATCTCTGTAGTGAAGGCTATGAGAGTGACGGGATTGTAACATGATGCATGAAAACCCAAAGAAACCAAAGTATTGTGAAACACCGATTGTGAACTGATGAGTTGGGGACCTTGAACCTGTAGTGATTGTATAAAAAGTGACTCTGACAAATCCCACAAGAAAAACTCAAATGCATGAACTTGGGGAGTCAGTTTAATTTATTATCGACTAGCCACTACATAAGGTACCCAAAAAATACCCCCAGTCCTGTAACAGCTAAAGCAACCCAAGAATCTGAGTGCAAGGGATCTCCCAGCAAGCATAAGTATTCCCTTAGAGTGGAAGTTCCCTGAGCCATGCCCTTCTCCACCATGGGCAGTGAAGCAGGTCAGTGGTCAGGCCATCTGAAGGGGGTCTGTGTTGGTAAATACAATGTAAAAAGGGTAGAAGCAGGACACCACTGGTCAGTCCTGGTAAAAAACATTTTAAATAGGAAGCATCAGGGCCCCACAGAAAATGAGTTGCTGTATTGTATCTCAGCTAGCTATCCTTGGTAAATACAATGTAAAAATAGGTATAGGCTGTACCTCACTGCAAATGAAATATGACATCTCAGTTTAGCTACCCTCAGAAAATGCTTTGTGAAATGGGTGAAAGCAGGATCCCAGTAAAAAACAAGATGTGACACCTCAACTTTGTTACCCAGAGTAAATACACTATTAAAATATGTAAAAGCAGAACCATTCTCAAATTGGGATTTTTGCATTTCATCTGTGCTGGGCTATCCTGGGTAAATGCAGCATGCAAACGGGTGAAAGCAGGGCCCCAGTGAAAATGAGGCATTGCATATCAGCAGGACCCTCAGTAAATACATTGGGAAAATGGGTGAAAACCAGACCCCACTGAAAATGAGACGGTGTATCTGAGCTTGACTATCTTGATCGAATACATTTTTAACAAACCCTGGTCAGAGCCAATACAGCTGCAAAATAATGAATTTGCAGCATGGCCTTCTTATTACCCCACCTCATGAGCCACATAGGTGAACATGTTCAAATCCCTGCCGAAATGTGATTGTGTGGCACCGAAACATCATTATGTGTCACAGGTGCAAAAACACTTTTTGACCAGGATTTGAAAAATGACAGCTGTCACATTCATGAGGTGGTGTGAGAAAATGACTATGTTGAAAATTTGGGGGTCAAGATATTTATGAGCAAGCATCTAACAATTTCAATGTATGCTCGTAACATTGTCATTTTTACATATTTCAAACCAAAATTTTTAACATAGCCTTCATATGACACCACCTCATGAGCAATGATGGAGAACATTTTCAAATGTTCTGAATCTAACAGCCAAGTGTAAACCATGGGTCGGATTTTCAAAGGCCCCTTAGATCGACTCAAGGTGCGTCAAACAACTGCCTTATGTCATATCCAGGTGCACCAAATACTGTGTACCATATTTTGTAAGAAAAGCATTCTCTGTGGCAAAGTCCCCCAAACTTGATGTAAGAGGTCCACTGTGTCAAAACAAGTGATGCAAGGGATGAAAATGAGGCAAGCTGTGTCTAAAAAATGGTGCAAGTTGAGTCAAACAATTTACTCAAGGGATGAGAATAACACAAGTTGAGTCAAAAAAATGGTGCAAGGAATAAAAATGGTGCAAGTTGTGTAAAAAAATTACACAAAGGACGAGAATGACACAAGCTGAGTCAAAAAATACAGCAGATGAAATGGTCAAGACTAAGCCCCCAAAACATTCTAAACTAGTCCTCCAGGGTAATATTGGCCCTGGTAATATAGTACCATAGTTATGTCTGCCCTCCTGTTATGGGCCTCTTTATATGCTCTAGTGTATATTAGACCAGCTCTGGCTGGTCTAACAGCAACATGCATCTTAGGCACAAGGACAGGACTCGCATTCTTTGAAAATTCCAAACAAGGGGATTGTGCATCATTTCAGTGATGCAGGCATCCCTTCCAACATGGTGCAGGAATTTTTTTTGGTGGAAGAATGGCGCAAGCCAGTCTGGTGCATGCAAACCTGTTTTTGACACAAGTACCATTTGAAAATCAGAATTATTGCAAGTGTTGATGCATCCTGCTCCTTGCGTCAATTGTTTTTGATGCAAGCACCCTGCGTCATTCTCTGGCCTTTGAAAATCTGGCCCAATGTTTCTCTGAACAAAATATTAAAATGTCTGGTAACCTGGCTTGCCTATACTGTTTATTGCAATTATGAACATATAAAGAAGCCAGCAGAAGAAGCCCATTTGGTCTATCTAGTCTACACGTATTGCAGGGTCCACAGCTTGCGCTACTGTACCTGCCTCCCTCCCTACTCCTCCCATCCTTCCTATCCATGATCCTTACCTTCCCCCTATGCCTATCCCAGCCTCTCTCTTGAAGCTGCCTACTGTCTTCAAGAAGACCACCTCTTCTGGCAGTGCATTCCAAGTGTCCACCACCCTCTCTGTGAAGAAGTGCTTCCTGACCTACCTCCTAAACCTTCCCTCCTCCAGCTTAAGACTGTCCCCCCTCATGTTATAGTTGCCAATCAGCTTAAAGAGACCCTCCTTATCCACCTTATGTATCCCTTTCAAGGACTTGAAGGTCCCAATCATGTCCCCTCTCTCTGTTTTTTCCTCCAGGGAGTACATGTTCAGTGGCCTTAACCTCTCCTTATATGCCTTACCCTGCTGACCTGCTGTCATCTTTGTAGCCCTCCTCTGGAGCTTCTCCAACAGGTTAATGTCCTTTTTGAGATGTGGGCACCAGCACTGAGCTCCATCCTCTAGATGTGGCCTGACCAGTGATCTCTGTAAGGGTAGCATAACCTCCTTTCTTCTACTACTTGATCCCCCTAGCTATGCATCCTAGCATCTTGTTTGCTCTTGATGCTGCTTTCTTACACTGTGTTGAGTGCTTCAGGTCACTAGTTATCATCACTACCAGGTCCTTCTCCTCCTCCTCTGATGCAGATACCTGGACTCCACCCAGATAGTACTCTATCCTGGGATTCTTGGCTCCAATGTGCATAACTTTGCATTTCTTGGCATTGAAGCCAAGCTGCCAGAACCCAGACCACCTCGCCAGCTTTTCCAGATCATCCTGTAGGTCCTGTATACCTTCAGCTGTCTCCACTCTCCCACAGAGCTTGGTGTCATCTGTGAAAAGGCACATTTTGCCCTTAATGCCATCCCCAATGTCACTGATGAAGACATTGAACAACACCAGCCCCAGCATGAGCTCTGCAGAACCACACTGATGACCTCTCTGATGCCAGATAACTCTCCCCCAACAACCACTCTCTGGGTTCTGTCCCTCAGCCAGTTTTCCACCCATCTGGACATCTTATCCCCAACCCCGAGATCCGCCAGCTTCCTGATCAACCTTCTGTGGGGTACAGAGTCAAAGGCCTTGCTGAAATTCAGATAGAGGCCCCTGTCTACTGTCTTAGTGACCCAGTCAAAGAAGTCAGTCAGATTTTTTTGACATGATCTCCCCCCATGAACCCATGCTGCCTTGCATCCTGGAGATCATGTTCCTCTAGATAGTTTACCAACCTTTCCTTAAGAATGGTCTCCATAAGCTTGCACACAATTGAGGTCAGACTGACTGGTAATCAATTGTATTGATTGTATGTAATCTCCTGTGTATGTTTTGTCACCCCTGTCCCCGGGTCACACCTGTAAATTAGCCATGGCTCAGTGTGCCTTTCCCAGTTACCAATATAGTATTTTAAATTAATAAAACAACAAAAATTCCCGCCTGGAAGGTGATTTTGTCAAGTGATTGCAAAATCACCTTTTGGCCTGATTTGCCTAATTCCACCACCATTGTTCATGAGGTGGGGTCCCAAAAAGGCCATGTTGAAAATTTGGGGAGAACATATGCAAAAATGATAAAGTTATGCCTCGAAGTTAAAAACTCCCATTGAAATACATTGAACTGCACTTACCTTAGTTTCACATATTGCAGTCAGGAGTTCCAGCAGCAAGACACATCTTTGATCAGAGAGTGTATCTTCATCTTGGGACGTGTTCAGGTGAGTGAGGGGTTGGGGGGGGTGGTGACTGCCGAGAGGGAGGTCAGGTTGGCAAGGGTGAAATCACTGAAGAACCATTTTATTTTCTGCAGGTTTAAAGGAAAAAAACATTGAGGGATGGTTTTCTTTATTACAGATCACATTTTAAAACTGATACAGGGACGGTGACTGGAGGGTGTACCACTAGACATCAGGGAACATTTTACAAGTACAGTGATGATTATCGGAGGGCAGTGAGCCACTAGTCACCAGGGGACATTCTGGAACTACGGGGATAGCGATCAGAGGGTGGGACGCTACTAGACATCAGGTACCATTTTGAAACTATGGAGACGGCATTCTGAGGGTGGGGGGGCACTAGACACCAGGGAATACTGTAGAGATATGGAGATAGAGATCAGAGGGCAGGGGGAACCACTAGACACCAAGAAAACATACCTGAAATACTGGAATGATGATCAGAGGGTTGGGGGTGCCACTACACACTGGGGAACATTATGGAAGTGCGGGATGGTGATCAGAGAGCAGGGGGTACCACTGGACACTAGGGGAAACATTATAGAAACACAGGGATGGTGGTCGAACCCTGAAGCATGGGGATGGCAATCAAACCTAGAAGTGAACCAGAAGTGCACACAAGCAGGAAAATAGTGTGGAGGGGGGGTTGACAGCTCTGTGGTGAATGGAGAACTGCATGTGCTTCAACTCCACTATGGAAAGACACAGTGCAGGTATCCAGTCACATGCTTCCAGAGCCCCATTCTCCTACTATGTAATAGCAATACACCATGCATAGCTCTCACTATGCAGCTGTAAAAATGCGTAAAAGCAGGACCTTACTAAAAACAAGACAATTCAAAAGCAGCCACTTTTGGCTATTGCCAACTCTTGTCTTATCTGCAAGCAAAACAAGCAGAGGCACCTAAACAGGATGCAAGATGTGAAATCTATTTAAGTTTCACAATGTGTTAACCAAAGAGAATATTCTGATAAACAACTTAAGTGGCCTTTTAGAACCTGAATAAATCTCTTAAAATGCATCAAC
Organism: Neoceratodus forsteri; assembly: GCA_016271365.2. NCBI lineage: Eukaryota > Metazoa > Chordata > Ceratodontiformes > Ceratodontidae > Neoceratodus > Neoceratodus forsteri. The sequence goes on along the minus strand of CM028129.1, from coordinate 228,767,540 downwards.
AATAACATTAAATGGGGCAGGTGTGGAGCAGCACCTACAGTAGTGATAGCATTTGGTAAAATTTGGAATAATTCCAGAACTGGAATGCATGCAGAATTGGGCATCTGGAAATGCATTAGCTGTAGAATTTGAACTCTGGAATGCAGGTTACAGAACCATTCTGGTTCTGGACACAGGTACACCCTAAACTGGGATTCCAAAACCAGAATGCACCTAGAACTATCTGGAATGCAGCGCAGCGGTTTCAGTATAGTTTAGTATATAATACATTCTATGCCTGTTTTACCAGTGGTTTTCAAACCTTGTTCTTCACATTTTGGAATGTACAGCCCACTGTTCTTAACATTTTGGAATGAGAAAAACAAGGTTTGATATCCCTACCAAGCAAAATCGAGCTAAACTATCCAGAGCCACATAAGCACAAACTGTGCTTTTCCCAACCATGGAAAGCATCGTACACTGATTCAAAATCAGCAGCTTAAAATAGTCACTCTAATCCTTTGAAACTGAGCACAGTTTTTTGTAAATACCATAATACATTCTCCATCCATAATCCCAGTTTCTGGTGCAGTCCAGGTCCAGAACCAGAATGGACTGAAACCTGCATCCCAACTGGTTCCAGCATTCTAGTTCCAGAACTATTCTGGTTTCAGGTGCATTTCAGTTTTAAAATTATTCTGGATTTTACCCATATCCCTAGTTCAGCAAATAAAATCATAGTGAGCATCAAGAGAAGCTTTTAATTAATTTTTATTTCACAATTTTCATTCCAGGAAAGACATATTAAGCCAAGCTTTGTTTCGAGGTGCATCCTGGGAGCACAGGGAATGCAAGTGTCCTGTTCATGGTCATATAGCATGCAAGTGGTGGCTGTGGGATTCAAACCCAGTTCCCCACATTTACAGCTCAGTGCTGTTAACCATTACACTATACTGCTTTTGTTGGTAGGTCAATAGATATTGCAATACCCCTGTACAGATTGCTGGTCAGAGCACCCCCAGTCTTGGGTATAGTTTACAGGTCTGCAGACAAAGTAGTTGAAGGCTTGGAAAACATGGACTATGAGGCCCAACTGGCAAAACTGGGACTGTTCTCCATGGTACAGAGATTCTGTAGTGACAGGATTACACTATTCAACCATCTGAAAGAGACCCAGGAAATCAAATGCCATTCTTCCAGACTAGAAGACAAGGAGACACTCAATGGGCTAGATTTTCAAAGGAGGATGCAGGGCTACTATCACACTTGCATCCAACCCTTTTTAGTGCTGCTGCACCAAACACCTTTGCTGCAGCTGTGCCTGATTTTAGTAGGCTGCATGCAGTTGTGACGCTTTATCCGATTTATGGCAACTTGTGCCAAGTATTTGGTGCAAGCCTCGTAAAGGGGTACCCAGGACTGGCACAAGCTAGACCAGCTAAAAGACTGGTCTAACTTGCGGCAGTTGGTGCAAGGGATGAAAAATCCTGATCACCATCTGGGAGAATGCCACAAGCCCCGATCACCATATGTTCGGCACATCCTCAGCTTGTGGTATTTGACAACTTTTTGAAAATCCAGCCCTATGTCTTTGAAAATGAGAAGATTCAAGGAGAATATCAAGAAGCTGCTTCAGAGAACAAGCTGGCACTTGAACAAACTTCCAGAATGAGTGGTGTTAGTCAGCACTGTTTCCACCTTCATGTTACAGTGTCAATGCATGTTTGCTTCTGGGGTGGAAGATAAGATGGTTGTGGGTTCTAACCCCAGACCAGGTACTTGGAGTAATACCCATAAGTGACACTGTAGTGCAGTATGAGGGAGTGCTGCACTGTTGAGGTGTCCTTCTTTGGAGAAGAGGCTAAATCAAGGTTGCTTCTGCCCATCATTGGCACTTATCAGTGAAGAGTAGGGGAGTTTTCCCGGTGTCATGGCCAGCATTCACACATCAATAAAACAGGTCCATGCAACCCATCCCCTAGGATGCAACTGGAAACAAGCTATCACAACTTAGTGTGCCTTTCCTGGTCCCAAAAAACAAAAAAAGATATTTATTACAAATAAATAAATGCTTAAAGAGGACAGGAAATTTATGCTAGGTTTGCTGGCAAAGGCATCTAGCTTCACCTGAGCTCTTTTCTTCTAGGTTTGCTTGTAAGAACAGAGCAAGGAACAACATTATTAGAGCAAGGAAAAAGATTAAGGCTTCTTTTTGCTATTCAGATTTACAGTGTGTTACTATTTTCTGTTGTGCTCACAAGGTTTGATACTGTTTTTTTGCTTACATTTTACTGCTGTAATCCTCTCTGATTCAAATTGCTGTTGCAGGGTATACTTTCTGCTGCATTATTACAGGGTGTGCCTACAGGTTTGTTACTGTTTTGGGCTTACAGATTACTGCTGTAATCTTCTCTAATTCAAATTGTTTTTTGCAAGGTGTGTCTTCTGTTACTGCTTTATTTTTGTCTGTAGCAAAGTGCTTTTTGCAGGGTATATCTTCTGTGAAATTATTACAGGTGGTGCTTACAGGGTTTACAGATTTATCTATAATTAGGCTAAGCTTTCAGGGCTACTGCATTTGTTGTTGGTTGATTGTTTCTGCTCTTACCTTCTTGTTTCTTTTGTCTGTGGTTCTTTTTCAGCAGGGGAAGGGCCCAGCCACCCACCCCCATGCCCAACCACCCCATGCTACATTCCTTTTATACAGTAGCACAGTCGTGACGTTTCCTGTAGCAAAGCAGGAAGGGGGGGATTAGAGGGGTATTCACACATTGACCTCACTTACAGGGGCACAAGTAATTTAACTTGTTATAACAAGTTATACAAAAACAGAAAACAAACAAAACAAAAAAAAAATCAGACTTTTGCTTTCATTTTCTTCCTTCTAATTACTCAGACCAGGTTATAAACTTGGCAACTCAACTGGAATGGATATCATTAACTTCAGTCACTGCAGGACACTTTTCAAAAGAGCAGTTATACAGGATTTAGGATGTTGTCCTACATGCTGGACCATTGGAGATCTAAGGGCTCAGCTCCAGGCAGCATGGGCAGAGATTGCGCATCTCAAATTGCATATTCAGGAGGAAATATATTATAAGAACAGCATGCCATTTCCCCAACATCCAACTGAAGCATCTCAACTGCAGAGGGTAGTTGGTCCGGGAGGTGGGCAGGTGATTAGAAGGGGCAAATCGAGTGCCCCATCACTCAATGCTCTCCAATGTATCACCTCCACAAACCATATAAAAACTACAACAGGTATCTGCCTCTATCTCTAAAATCAAACAAAGTTGTATAGGACACTGCAGAGCAGGACACTGCTGCACAGGAGCTAGCACTACAAAACGTGCCCAAAACAGGGACCAAAACAAAAAAATAAATAAAGAGGAAATCCAAAACACTTCTGATCATAGGAGACTCCATGATTCGGGGAGTTGATACCTACCTCCAGCCACGGGTAATGGTCAGATGTCTCCCAGGTACATCAGCATGGAGAGACGCTGACTGCATTGCTAAAATTGTGCAGGAAGCAGGAGAAAACATCAATGTCCTGGTACAGATAGGGACTAACGATCTCGCCAGCCAGTCAATTGTGGAGACCAAGGAACACCTGACCAGGCTGGGAGACAAATTGTCATACATTTTGTCCGGCATCTCCTTCTCTGAGATCCTGATGGTCTGTGGGGGGGGGGGCAGATGGATAGAAGGTCAGAGAAGGGGAGCGAGGGGAGCTAAACATGTGGCTCTGGGGCTGGTGCCAGGAAAATGGACACAAATTTGTATTTAACTGGCAACAGTTTTAGGAGCAAAAGTTCTTTAAATTTGATGGACTGCATCTGACTAAGTAGGGAGTCAGTGCATTGGGGAAGAAGTTTAGTGACTTTGTAGAATATTTAAACTAGTCAACGGGGAGAGGGGTGCAGCACCCGATACATTGAACGAAAAGAACACCTCTCCCCCCTTAGCTAGTGATCAAACAGGAGCTGAGCATGTTTGTAGTTCATTTGCATCACCAGATAAGGAAAAAGGTCCAGCTCCCCATACAACACGTAGGGGAAATGCCGGACCTCACTCAACAACTAACGCACTGAAATCTGGCCAATGGAAAATCATGTACACAAATGCCCGGAGTCTGGGAAACAAGATCCCAGACCTGCAGGCAACAATGACAGAGGCTAAACTGGACATAGTAGCCATTAGAGAGGCATGGTTCACCAGTAACCACACTTGGGAGACTTCAGTACCCAGCTATGTACTGTTCAGAAGAGACCGAGGTGCAAAGGGGGGGGGTAGCCCTTTATGTCAATGAAAATATCAACGCTACAGAAATTCAGAATACACATAAGGAACCAGAAGAACTGTGGGTCACCTTGGAAACAGGAAATGGGACAACCATACGAACTGGGGTTGTCTACAGGCCTCCAGACCAGGGGAGGACATAGACACATTACTGTTACAAGATATGCAAAATATGACAGCTAAAGGGGAGGTTCTGATAATGGGAGACTACAACATGCCAGATACAGATTGATCAATGCCAGCCGGAACATCCACCAGAACTAGACACATAGTGGATTCCCTGCAGGGGAAGGGCCTCAAACAACTGGTACAAAAACCCATAAGAGACAGGGTTATCTTAGATCTAGTACTGACTAATGAGGAAAGGATCACAGATCTCCAGGTAGAAGATCATCTGGGGGCCAGTCACCAGCACATGGTATGGTTCAATTTGACCACTAGAACAAAATCATCCCATTCCAAGGCAAAAATATTGGACTTCGGAGGAGCTGACTTTGATAAGATGGCCAACAGAGTCAAGATAGCCTTGCCAAGAAGAAATACAGTTGAGGGGGTACAGGCAAAGTGGACAAGCATTAAGGACACCATACTTGAAGCAACATCTCATTATGTTAGGGAGAAAGGCAAGAGCAAAAGAAGGAGGAAACCACTCTGGTTCTCAAAAACAGTATTGAAAAGGTCAGAGCCAAAAGGTTGGACTTCAAGAAATGTAAGGAAACGCAGTAGGACGAAGATAGGGAGGCATACCAAACTTTCCTAAGGGAAGCAGGGAAGGCAGTAAGGCAGGCAAAGGCCCAAACCGAGGCAGCAGTAGCACAAACAGTAAAGGAAGGGGACAAGACTTTCTATAGATACATTAGTGAAAGGAGAAAGTCCAGAGGGGGGATTGCTAAGATCAAAGGGGATAAGGAGGGGTGTGAGGAGGAGGACCAAGGAAAAGCATCTATCCTAAATAGATACTTCTGCTCATTATTTACTGAGGAGACGGTAGGGCAGGGCCCACAGCTCAGCACCATGTACACGAGGGGGAGGGAGGTGTGCACAAGTTCCTTCACAAAAGAAAGGGTCCTACAAGACCTCACTAAGCTCAGGGTGGACAAGGCAATGGGACTGGATGGCATACATCCCAGGGTACTAAAGGAGCTAAGGGTGGAACTAGGAGAGCCATTAGAAGAACTGTTTAGTGAGTCTCTGAGCACAGGAGAGGTCCTAGAAGACTGGAGAAGGGCTCATGTGATCCCACTCCATAAGAGTGGTAGCAGGGAGGACGCAGGGAACTACAGACCAGTAAGTCTTACCTCAGTAGTGGATAAGATTATGGAGGCACTCCTTAAAGAAATGATAGGGCAACACCTGGAATCCATAGGAGTACAGGATCCAAGACAGCATGGGTTTACAATAGGAAGGTCCTGTCAAACTAATCTCATAGATTTATTTGACTTGGTAACCAAAGTGGTGGACCAAGGGGGTGCAGTTGATGTCACCTACCTTGACTTCAGCAAAGCTTTCGATACTGTTCCACATAGAAGATTGATTAATAAGCTGGGTAGGCTCGGGGTAGGTCAGAAGGTTTGTCAACTGGGAGGCAAACCGGTTGGCGGGCAGAACACAGAGAGTGGTGGTAAATGGTATACAGTCAGAAGAGATGCAAGTTGCAAGTGGGGTACCTCAGGGATCAGTCCTGGGGCCAGTCATCTTCAATATCTTCATCAGTGACATTGCAGATGGACTGGAGGGTAAGGTTTGTCTGTTTGCAGATGGCACCAAGATCTGCAACAGAGTAGATGATCCAGATGGGTAGGCAGAATGAGAAGAGGTCTGGATAAACTGGCAAAATGATCAGAAAAGTGGCAACTGGGGTGTAACGCAAAGAAGTGCAAGATCATGCACATAGGGAAGAGAAACCCTGAAGACACCAATGGGTTGGGAGGGGAGTTGCTGGCAGTCACAAGGGAAGAAAGAGACTTGGGCATCATCATCACAGATGACCTGAAATCATCCAAGCAGACCACTAAAGCAGTAGGTAAGGCTAGGGGGATGTTGGGGTGTATTCGTAGGGGTATCACAAGTCGGAAGATGGAGGTAATAATCCCTCTTTACAAGACACTGGTTAGGCCCCATCTGAGTACTGCATGCAGTAGTGGAGGCTGCACCTGCACGAGGACATTAACAAAATGGAGGCAGTCCAGAGAAGGGCAACCAAAATGGTGCAGGGACTGCATCAGAAAACATATGAGGACAGATTAACGGAGCTCAATATGTATACCCTAGAGCAAAGGAGGGAGAGAGGTGATATGATCGAAACATTCAAACATCTTAATGGCATTAAGATCGTGAAAGAGTCTAACATGTTTCAATATAAGAAACCTAGCAGGACAAGAGGGCACAGCATGAGATTAGAGGGAGGCCGATTAAGGGGTAATGTGAGGAAGTTCTTTTTCACAGAAAGGGTGGTGGATGCATGGAACGGCTTACCTCAGGAAGTGGTGGATATGAATACAGAGCAGGGTTTCAAACAGGCATGGGATAGGCATAAGGGAGCAATACAGATGAGTATGAATAAATAGGTCATTGACAGACTAAAGGACTATGGCACAATCATAAGATAGAAAAAATTGGCAGACTGGATGGGCCTTGCGGTACTTATCTGCCATCAACTTCTATGTTTCTGCCCGGCCTGGTGGTGCTGAGGGTTGAGGCACTGGATGCCATACCTTGCACCATGCCGGTGACCCTAGTTCAAAAACGAGCTCAGGTGATGGGGGTCAGCAGGGGAGGGATTGGATTGGGCTGCTCTCCTATCCTGGGGGGAGGGTAGTGGGGAGTCTGGCACTCTGGTGGTTCCTGGTGGAGACTGGGAGGGTGCCACAGAGCACTGGGCTGCACGTATAGCGTGGCAGATGCTGGCAGAGTTGCTGTGCGCCATCGTGTCGGGGCGTGCACATGCAGGGGGGTGGGGAAGTAGTGCAGAACAAAGGAAACAACTAGCTCGTGGGGTGGGCAGTGGCAAAACTCCCTCATGCCCTCTGCCAGGTTCTCCTCAGCTGGCCTTCAAGTTCCTCCCTCAGGGGCCCACATGCAGTTGGAGTCTGCCTTGTAAGAGAGCCTGAAGAGATGACAGGTTACCCTCCCCGGGCGGGTGAAACCGGGGGTGCTGGCTGCAGGATGGGGGAGGGAGAGAGGAGGCTCAGTCCGAGAGATCCACAGGCGGGCAGGATAAGGACTGGATGCCTGAGAGATGACCCCACGAGCCGTGACCGGAGTGAAACAAACTGAAAAAAAAACTTCTATGTTTCTAATTGGCAGCCATTAGTTATCTTCCCATTTACAGAAATTAAATGCATACCTCCAAATGATCCATATTTAACAGTACCTGAATAAACACTGATGTGAAAAACTACGTTTTCAATTGTTTCCTTTTTATGGACAACATTCAGCACAGATCTCTTCATGGAACCAGTAATATGTAGTTTTTACTACGTCTTGGTTTGTGTATATGCACCACAGCATACGAATTGGTGCTTGCACTAGTGCATAACTTGTAGCACTAACGGTGTCATAGATTTAGCTACCTGCTCCTGCACAGCATTCTGTATTGGGGAGACAATGATTATGTGTTTTAAAATCAGAATGGGGCGCACATTAGAGCTGTTACTAGGAAAGACGGCATTTATGCCACTGCAATGCGTATAATGGAAGCAAATGACAATGTGCCATATTCTTTTACATTTACAGCTATAGATAAAGTGAGCCGCAGCACTAGGGGAGCGGACTTCGACAATCTAATGCTGCTACAAGAGAATTTCTGGATTTTAATGTTGAAAGCTAATCAGAGACCTGGCCTTAATACACATTTCGATGTTCGACCGTATTTGAAAAAGTCTGGAAAACAGATTCTAGCTATTCCAATTTATTTGCTCTTAGATGCTTTTATTTGTATATAGAAGTTATGAAATCATTTATTGAGAACAAGATTTGGACCCCCTCTTGGTGATTCCTAGTTACCGGCATGAATGGAATAATTTTTAAAACATGTTCTGCACTATTTGGTGTTTTTGTATTGTACATAGTCATCATATTTCCACCTTCCAATTCCTCTCCCCCTTCCACCTTTTCCCTGGTTTATCCTGTTTGAAAACTCTATGTATGTAATTGTATTATACACAGTGGGCTGGATATTCAAAAGGGTTGCGCCATGCGCAATAGGGTTGCGCATGCGCAAGTCCGAAATTGCGCCATTCTGCCATATTCAGCAGGAGGCAGTTGCGCCACAGAAAACAGGCTGAGCAACAGCGCAATGCAAATGAATGCATGCTGAACTGGAGGGAGGAACCATGCATAAACTGCACAGCCGATATTCAGCGGGCTGTGCAGGGGGTGTCTGGCGCAACCTACCTACGCCTGCACAACTTTGAGCCAAAAAAAAAACAGTGAGGGCCACCCACAGGTGAGCTGCTGCATTGCAGGGTGCAACACAGCAGCTGCCACCTGTGGCTGGCCTCAACCCACCCCTGTGCCCCCCCGCAGCCTGATCGCCAGCAGGCGACTGTAAATCCCACCACCCCCCCCACCAGCCCGATCGCGGGCAGTAGTGGCTTAAAACAACCCCCTCCTGAATTCATCCCTGGTGGTCAGTGGACCGAAAAGCCCGATCGCGGGCAGTAGTGTAATAACCCCCTCGAATTCATCCCTGGTGGTCAGTGGACGAAAAGCCCAATCATGGGCAGTAGTGTATAAACCCCCTCCCAAACTCATCCCTGGTGGTCCAGTGGCACATCAGCGATCGCGGGATGTATAAGTTGAACAAACCCCGAACATAGCCCTGGTGGCTAGTGCCCCCCACCCCACGAAGCCCACCACCCCACAGCCGGTAGCGAGCCATCCCACCGCTGCCCCGCGCCCGCCGACTGACTGCCGGTGGGCTGCGCCCGTGGTGCAGACAAAGAGCCAATGGGCATGCAGCCCATACTGTACATGACAGTCAGATTTGTGAATGAATACATTCATTCATTTACATATCTGGACTGTCATACTCTGATATATACTTCCAGTAACTCTTTCTCTGCACCAATGGGCATGCAGTCCCTACCGGCAGTCAGTCGGCAGGCGGGGCGGGCGGCAGGCAGGTGGGATGCTGCCACCGCCGGCTGTGGGGAGCGGGGTGGGGCTTCGGGCTGGGGTGGGGGACACCAGCCACCAGGGCTATGTTCAGGGGTTTGTTCAACTTATACATCCCACGATCGATGTGCCACTGACCACCAGGGATGAGTTCAGGAGGGGGTTTATTACACACCACTGCCCGCAATCGGCTTTTCGGGTCCACTGACCACCAGGGATGAATTCAGAGGGGGTTATTACACACCACTGCCTGCGATCAGGCTTTGCGTGTCCACTGGACCACCAGGGATATGTTCGGGGTGGGGAGCCATTGCTGCCCGCGATCGGGCTGGTGGGGATTATACTATGCCCGCGATGCCAGTGGGGTGGTGGGGATTCTACACTGTTTTGCCCGCGATCGGGCTGCAGGGGCTATCGTCCGACCCGGCTGCTGCCTGGCAGGCGCCAGGCGCAACACCTCGGGATCGGCGCACCTGCATGCTAATGGCATGCAAATGGGGCTATAATCAGATGCAAATGGCCCCGTGCCTTGCATGAATTATGGCCCTATTTGCATGTCACCTTTTGAATATGGGGATTTTAGCATGGTGCAATTGTACTTAGCCACCGCCAGAGTTCAGCTGCTCCACTCTGACAACTTGCGGTGGCGCAGAAGTTCCACTGCGCCATGCACAGTGGCTGTGGCCAGGGGGTGATATTCAAAGGAGTTGCTCAATAGCGCAACTCCTTTGAATATCGCCCCAGCCACACCCCTGCACAACTATTTTGCGCAGCGCAAGGGCTTGCGCCTAAGAATAGCGCAGTTTGAATATCCAGCCCAGTGTCTTTTATATGTCACAGTTTTAACGTTTTTTTAGTAAGTGAACAGGGTGGCTATGGGGCAATTAATGTTAACCAGTGTGACCAATTTTTTTAAATATGACCATTAATTAAAGGTATGACATCAAGTCATCATATGGGGTGACAATAGCATTTAAGTGCAATATGTACACAATGTCTCTAGCCTTTGATAAATGACAAGTGGGTCGGATACGCTTCAGACAGGATGCGTCTTCTGTCCGTGGATTAAATAAATGGATTTTGTATTCAACTTCTAAGTTTGGTGTCCCTCTGTTGAGGTGGTGAGTGCTCAAATTTTTTGTGTGGAGTAACTGTGATATTCTTGAGCACCACCATCCCCTGGTGCCCACTTCTGGGTCTGAAAATAAACAACTCCCACGTTTTAAAGCAGCAGTGCAATAAAAAACATTCTTCCGAAAAGTTAGCTTCAGCTACAGTTAATGCAGATATAAGCATACCTATCAAATCTACTTTTCTATATACCATCTTTGCTAAGCACCAGGAGTTTTTTCTTATTTTCTAAATCCTAGCCCTTTACTAGGTCTACAATTGTATTCTAAGCCAAATGTGGTCACCATCATTCTTTCTTGAGAAAAAAACGAAATCAAAACATTTATAAAACACTCAAATGTTAACTGAACTAGAAGAAGAAGTTCCATGTGCTAATGGTGACTGCGTAATAGCGATCACCATTTGGGAGAGTCTACATCGCCAAAAATGATTTTCGGCGATGTAGACTTGCGGCAAAGAGCAAGATGGCACCTGAGATGTAGGTGTTCCATTTTTTTATATGTGGGGACTGTGCCTCCACACTCCCCTACTAAAGGATTCTCAACTCCAGGCGGGTGCATGTCAAGGGAGGGTGCAAAGTGTAAAAAAGAAAAAATGACCCGGCACAAAAACAAGCGAGCCCAGAACCCTCCCAACCCCAGCCTGCCACCAACCCACCATGCAACACAGCCAGCTCAGCAACCTACCACATTACACCCCACAAACCCTCCCTCCCCTTCTGCCCATTGCATGCTGTGGTCCGTCCCCACCCCACCCCCAGACACGTGTATACATAGCGACATCCTGTCGCTATAGTCACTGAACCCCCTATGCGGTCATCCTCCCTGCAAGGTAGCCCTGTGAAAAGTGCCATGATTGAGTCGCCCTTTTTGAAAGTGCTCAATCGCGGTCGTCTTGTATATGAGATATCGAAAATTTCACCACCTAATAAATCTTGAAGATGCCTGGAATTTTTCATGGTGAAAAAAGGTAGGGTCAAGCTTTTTGACCAATTTCATTGCACTGCTGCTTTAAGAATGGGCTAATTCTTAATTAACTTGTGTTTTTTGTGACATTAGGAGCTCTCAAGCATCACTCTCAAGCTCACATGATATCAAAGAACACACTTGGTGTTAAGAATCAACCCATTCTTAACATTTGGGGGTTAATTATTCAATATTTATGGGTTGGTGGCCTTTATTCATTCATAAACTTGAATATTCATTTGATTCCTGTGGCCATCAAAGCATGAAAGGATCACATATTCCTTGTCCAGCAATAATGGAAGAGCACATCTGACCACATGGCATTGGCACCCCCTCTCAGACGTGGCTGGATTACAAATTGGGATTTGCATTTGTATTTTATTTGTTTATTTTTACAATTTTGGGCCAGGAAAGACACACTGAACCTTGTTTTCAGGTGCACACTGCGAGCGCAGGGAAGTTAAGTGATTTGCTCATGATCACACAACATCCAAGTGGCGGCTGTGGGATTCAAACCAAGTACTCCAGGTTTGCAGCTCCACTGTCCAGAGAAGGATAAGTTCTTCAAGATAATTTACACTGAAAGTATAGTTTTTAACTTCCTGTCTATAAAAATTAATACTTTGTATTAAAAGAACTTTAATGAATATTTAGTAGTAGGAATGCTTCAAGATGAGTTTGTTAAAGTGATAAATGTTGATCACCTTCCCACATGCATTTTTTAGACTTTTTTTTTAACCTTTGTTTTACCAGGTGAGACACACTAAGCTGAAAGTTTGTTTATAGGTGCAACCTGGGAGCACAGGGAAGTTAAGTGACTTGCTCAGGGTCACACAGTATGCAAGTGGGGACTGTGGGATTTAAACCCAGATCTCCAGATTTGTAGCTCAGAGCTTTAAACCACTGTGCTATACTGCCTTCTAACAAACTTCCTAACAAAAAAAAAAAGTTCAGCGCTGATTTCAATCAAAAATGCATCATCCCTCGTATTCCTGACCTGTTCTTTTCACTTATCCTGACAACGCAACGTTATGGTTGAACCCAGCCTGCAGAACTTTCTAAACGTCAGGCCTGTTATCAGGTGATCTTGTTAAACCTGTAGGGGATAATTTCAGTTGCAAACCTGGAGTACTGGGTTTTGCTTTTTGTGTCATCTGTGTTGTAGCAAAATCTTTTTGTACAAGGAAGATGAGTTTCCTAGTCAGGAAGAGGTAATCATGATTTCACAGCAAAGGTAATTAGTGAAAAATATATAGAATTACGTTAAAAAGAGGCAAATATACAGTAACTTTAAAATCTCCTTAGTTATGCTGTCTCCTATTTTGTTGCAAAGCTGACACTTCATTTACAGAATCAGGTCGCTCACCTGTCCCTGTCATGTCATTGGCTAAATAAACTTGTCAGGATGTAAAACAGGAAAAATTAAACATATTTTGGTCTCATAGACAAAAACATGTGTAACCCCCCCCCTCGGGGGGGGGGTACCTGAACAGCTGCCTGCAGCCCTCGCAAGGCTCCTGAACCCAAGACTTTTACTGCTGTGGATATTGTTGCAGCCGTCTCACTCCCATTCCACCGTGTGCGTGGCAGGAACAAAGAGTGTGGCCGTGCTACAGGAATCGTCAATGCCTTCTGCACATTATTTCAGTCATGGCAGCGGCCATTTTTCTCTGGCTCTGGTCCCCCGAATATGGCAGTGGGGACAAGAAGCAAACAGGAACACCACCACACCACCCTGAGCCCCAGAAGGTGTTTTATAAATAAACTTACTTATTTATACATCTTCAGTGCTCAAAGCAACACGCAATATCTTTGGCAGCTGTTGCACCTCGGCATGCCATCAACAGCCTGAAGCAGCAGCACATGTGCAGGGATTCTTCAGCAGTGCTCTCCACTCCTTTTGACCCTGCCAGCCATGTGACACATGGACCTACTACCCCACCATGAAATGACACTACTGGATAGTAGCCCAGGAGTGCTACTAGTAGATCCAGGGGCCAGCACACAATGAGGGGCAGCAAAATAAAATAAAAAGACTTTGGTGCACAGGGCTCTTACAAGGACATGGGTGAAGCCATTTTGTGCCACTTGACCCTGTACCTCAGCCAATCAGTGGGCTACAAAGCCCTGCAGAGCAATCCAGAGAACTGTGGGGGAATGATGCAGTAGACCCTCCCCCAAAGGACTGGCTGGCTAAAATAGCCAATCCAAAAGTTGTACAGGGCAAGAGGACAGAAGGAGAGCCCTGTACAGACAATTCAGTACTAAGTCTGTAAAAGAAGTTTCTGCCCTTTTCAGGAGATCATGGCAGTCTGGCTGGGACACCAAGCAGTTAAGACCTGCAGTCGCTGTTAAGGAGCAGGGACCTAACCAGGTCTACTCATGTGGTTCCTCCCCAGGGCCCATTACTCTATAATTCTGTAAGCCTTCTCTTGGGCTCACCTTCTTTTGTGTTTTTTAAATGCATGTTTGTTAAGTAATCAGGCATCACTTACATAGTACTTGTCTGAAGTCACAAGGTACAGATCAGAATTCGTATTATGCAAGTCTTAGCATATCACAGGCATCAGTTAATTCTTTCTTTTAACTTTCTTGTATCCCTATTCAGGCCTTAAGTCTAGGTGTCATGCAGTGGGTAACCTTCTTTTTCATTTCACATGTTCCCCAGCCTCTGAGGGGCTTGATGAGGGAATCCAACTTTTAGCCCTACTAAGTGGGGGGGGGGTTGTTTCTGTTTGCCCTTAGTGTGCAGTTTCTTATCCCCTATAGTCCCTCTAGTTCTCCCCTATCTGAGTTTCTCTTTCTCCTTCACTCTCTGGGGTGTCTCCTCCGAACCTGATCCATCTGGTCCATCTGTTCACAAACAGGGGAGTCTGGCATTGATCTTATGTGTCAGCTCCTCCATTTCTTGTATCGCTCCTATTATCTCATACCACTGTCCCAGCGTGGGTAATTCTGATGAAAGCCACCTCCTCATGACAGCTTTGTGGGCAGCCGTCACCAGAATATTCCAGAGGTATACGTGGTCCTTTCCACCTACCCCTGCCGGGACCAGACCCAGCACCAGATGTTTTACTGTTAGTGTCTCTGTGAGAGAGAAAACAGTTCCAACAGCTTCTGCTATTCCCTGCCAGAATCTGGTAAGGGGCGGACAGTTTCCCAATATGTGCAGATGACCCGCCTGTTCTTCCCCACACTCCTTCCAACATTTTGGTGGATGCACCTTGTCCCATTTGTTTTCTATCACTGGGGTGATGAAAAACCTTGTACGGATCTTCCACTCAGATTCTTTCCATTTCTGGGAATAGGTAGTTTTGTGGGCTTGTGTATAAATGTTTTCCCATTCTTTTTCAGTGAGGGGTTCCCCCAGCTCTCTTTCCCACCTGCTCTTGATGGGGGCAGTATGTTCCCTTCCTAACTCTCTGAGGGCCTTATAAATAGCCAATATAAGGCCTTTATTCTTCTGGAATGTCAGTATCTCCCTTATGATACCTTGGATTCCCAGGGGTTCCAGTCCCTGGCCATGCTGTCTCTGCAGTTCTTGAATATGGGTATGAATTTGAAGATATCTAAAGTGATCAGTTTGCCTTAATTGGAATGATGTTTTAAGGTCTGCAAAGTCCCTGATCACTGCCCCATCTAAAAATTATCCAGAAGTCTTCAGACCCAATCTACCCCATCTCCGAAAAGTGAGATCTATCTAGCCAGGCCAAATTCCCCATCCCAGGCAAACCATTTGTGAGTCCACATATGCCCCCTGAATTTTGAGCTTAGCCCAAATTCTATTTTCTGCTGCTATAGTATTTTTAACTGAATTCAGGGTAACACCCTTGCCCTTAGGCCCTATAGTGGGGGTGAATACGCTAGCCAGCAATGGGGGCCCCCTTCTGTGTCTTCTTTTTCAATTGTCTTCCAACGAGCCTGATATCCTGGTATTCCCCACAACAAGGTATTCTTTAATTGTGCAGCTAGGTAGTATTCCTCTAAGTTTGGGACTTCTCTGCCCCCCAAGATTTGTTTGCATTATTTGGCTTTTTATTCTTGTTTTTTTTTATTTTCCCAGATGATTCTTATCAGCATTCGTTGCCAGATCTTAAATTGTACTGGGTAAATTTTAATAGGAAGGCACTGAAAAAGGTAAACAAGCCTAGGTAAAATATTCATGGAAATTGTTTCTATCCTGGAGTAAAGGGGTAGTCTGAGGAGCTCCCATTTTGTAATATCCCACTTAATTTGCCCCACGAGAGGGTCAAAGTTATCTGAAAGGAGGCGAGTTAAGTTTTTAGGTATGTATGTCCCTAAGTATTTTATTTTAGGGGAATTCCACTTCAAAGGGAGCAGTTATTTTATTTTAGGGGTGGGGTTGTAGTAAAATTTTAGGATTTCTGTTTTGTTTTTATTTAGTGCATACCCTGATAGACGTCCGAAGTTGTTTAGTAGATCCCACACCTTGGGCAAAGATTCTTCTGGCTTTGTTATGTAGAGCAGAACATCATCTGCATATAAAGAAATGTTTTGTTCTTCCCTCCCTGTTAACAGACCCTTGATTTCCTGATTTTCTCGTATTGCCTGTGCAAGGGGTTCAATATATACTGCAAATAATAATGGTGATAAGGGGCATCCCTGCCTGGTACCCCTCCCCAGTGTAAACCTTTGTGAGATCCCCCCATTTATTCTAATGTAAGCGTGTGGGCCACATACAGGGCTTTAACTGCAGCCAAAAAGTTCCCTGGGAAACCCAGCCTCTGTAGCTCTGCAAACAAGAAGTTCCAGTCAACACTGTTGAATGCCTTCTAGGCATGTAGACCAAGAAGGCATGAAGGGTGGACTCACCTTCTTAATTCTGTGAGCCATCTGAAAGAAAAGTTAAGAGACTGTGCCAGAAGGACACAGAAAAGCCAAGAGATTATTAACATATGAACATATGAAAAAGCCAGCAGGAGAAAGCTATTTGGCCTATCGAGTCTGTTTGTTATTGCAGGATCCCTAGCTTACACCATTGACCTTGCCTCCCCGGTCTTCTCTCTCTCCCTATCTGCCCCCCATTGTCCCATGGTTTCCCTTTATGCCTGTTTCAGGCCCTCTTTAAGTCGCCCACTGTCTTCTCTAAGACCACTTCCTCCAGCAGCGCATTCCATTCGGCCACCACCCTCTTCATAAAGAAATGCTATCTAACATCCCTCCTAACCTCCCCCTTCCACCCATCAGCCTTAAACTGTTCCCTCTCATGGTTGGGTTGTCTCAGCTTGAAAAGACCTTCCCTATCCACTCTTTTGATCCCCTTCAAGTATTTGAAGGTCTCTATCATCTCTTCTCTCTCCTCTCTCTCTCCTTCCTCTCCTCCAGGAAGTACATCAATCAATCAATCAATCAATCAAATCAAATCTTTATTTATCCAGGTGAACATCATTGAGCACAGCCCATTTGCAAGATGGACCTGGTAAGGTCAAGGTTCAACTTACATAGATATAACAGAGAAACAACACATACAAAGGTCAAATATATACAAAATTTGAAAATAAATCACATTGTCTATCATACATTCTAAGCAAAATGTTCAATATTTCGATAAATAACATAGATAGTGGGGACAAGGGGAGGGGGGAGCAGGAGTGGGATGCAAGTTGGCGGGGAACGTGGAAGATGATATTAATTATAAGGTGGATGGATGGGCTGGGGCCTGTAATGGCGGTAGAATGACAGGGGTATAAGGCTATGAAGAGGTTAAGGAAGAGATGGGAGCTGGATGAAGGGTGGGGTATAATACATCTATGGAGTAGAGGCACTTGATAAGGGTGGAATCATTCCATGGACTGACTGACTGAGGAGGGGAAGGATAAGATTAGCACTAATATTAAATTACACTAGTACTAGTGGAAACAGTTACATTTTTCTTGGATAAGCCTTGTATACAGATGTTTGAAGGATGTAACTGTAATGTGACTGCTCAATTTCAGGGTCTTCTGCGTCATATTCCATAAAGTAGATAGTATGTAGCTGATAGTAGTTCTCCCATACCGAGTGTTGAAATTAGGCACTTTAAGCATGATGAAGTTGAGGCTTCTTAAGGCATATTTACTTGCTGTGACCTGTGTGAAGCAATCTGAAATATAGTTTGGGAGCTTTTTAGATAAGGCCCTATATGTCCAAAGTATGGCATTCTTATTTCTTCTGAAATGGAGTGAAGACCATCCAACTGCAGCATAGAGCGAGCAGTGATGAGTGCTGAGGGGAAGATCTGTAATGAATCTTAAAGCTCTGTGGTATAGTGTGTCCAGTTTATGCAGATAAGAGTTAGGGCAGTGACCGTATAGGAAGTCTGCATAGTCCAAAACTGAGTGAAATGTGGCCTGGACCAACTTCTTTTTTGAATCCCTATTTACAAAATGCTTTATTCTGTGAAAGAGGCAAAGCCTCTGCCAGAGCTTTTTCAGTAGTTCTTCCAGGTGAGTTAGATAGTCGAGTCTATAGTCTAGCCACACCCCCAAATATTTGAACTTTTTGACGAATTCAAGATTTACACCCATAACAGTGGAGAGTTGGGGGGGAATGCTTAGAGAGGAGTTGCCGGTTTGATTTTGGGGGGAGAAAAACATTGCCTTTGTATTTTTTGCATTTAGGAGAAGTTTTTTTCCAGTAACTGATGTTGAAGTATATTAATTCTGCTTGTAGCTCTCACATGCTGAGACAGGAGAGGGTTACTGACGTATAAGGCGGTGTCATCTGCAAACAGATGTACAGTGGCTTTGGTGAGATTAATATCGATGTTATTGATGTATATTGCAAATAGGATTGGGCCTAGGATGGATCCTTGGGGAACTCCTCTTTGCAGAGGCTTAAGTGGAGATAGATCTCCTTCAGATTTCACTTGCTGGGTCCTTGCCGTGAGGTAGCTATTAAACCATTTAAGGGAAGATGCATCTAGGCCTATGGAATACAAGGAAGAGAGGAGTAGATCATGGTCGACCATGTCGAAAGCCTTACTCAGGTCTAGGAATACAGCACATACAGAGTTTTTTTTATCCAGCTCACTTTGCCAATCATTTGTTACTTTGGCCAGGGCTGAGATAGTGCTATGTTTGGTTCTAAATCCTGATTGTGCAGGGTTTAGCAGATTAGCCTCTTCAAGATATCCTCTCAATTGAGTACTCACTATTTTTTCAAGCAGCTTGGATAACACCGGTAGGATAGAAATTGGTCTGTAGTTATTAAGGTCCGCCTGCTTTCAGTAGGGGGATGACTTGAGCTGTTTTCCAGATTGAGGGAATAGAGCCTGTTTTTAATGAGAGATTAAATAGGTGTGTTATTGGAACTGCTAGGTGCTTGCATGGCAATTTAAAAAAAATAAGGATCAAGGGAGTCTGCACCTGCATTTTTGATGTCCAGTTGAGAAATTAGGTCTTGACTTGTTTCAAGGTGGCTGGTTTGAAGGAGAAGGTAGATTCAGTCATCCGAAAATCAGGACTCTTAATGCCTAGCTGAGAGCAGATGGCTAGCCTGAGAGATGTCGAATGCTAGGCCAGCAGTTGCAAATGATTATTAAACGATTCCAATATTTCCAATCTATCAGAGACTGGTCCATTATTATAGTGAATTTTGACTGGGAGTGTAGTGCTAGGGTCTTGACCTGTTATGTCCTTTATGGTATTCCAGAATTTGGCAGGATTATGGTAGGAGGAGTTAAGTTCGGACATATAATATGCAGCTTTAGCATCCGCACTTTCCTGGTACAGCTATTTCTAGCTCTTTGAACAGGATCCAGTCAGTCAGACTCTTAGTTTTGCATGCCTTTTTCCATAATCTATCTCTGTCAAGAAGAGCGGATTTAAGCTCGGATGTGAACCATCGACAGGATTTGTTTTTTGTGCGTACCATAGAAATTGGGGGCATGGATATTAAGTGCATCTGTGATTATGTCGTTCAATACTTCATGCGCTTTTTCCACTGTGTTAGCTAGGTAGTATTCTTGCCAGCGTGTTGAGAGATTTAAATGATGCAGGTATGCCTCCACGTTGAATTTTTTTCTTCGACCTCCTTGGTATAAACTTAGCAGGGGAAGATGGCTTGCGAGCTGATCTTATTCCTGCAATAGGGCAATGGTCACCGATATCACTGAATAAAACTCCGGCATGCGAGAAGAGGGCGGTTTACTCACTAATATAACATCTAGCAAGGTACTATTGCTCTGGTTTTTATTGACTCTGGTGGGTTCATCAATGAGCTGTGTAAGCCCATATGTGTCAGAATGATATTAAGGTGCCGCTGCCTTGGAAAGCCAGTTTAGGTTTAGGTCACCTAATATAATAGTTTCTTCTGTTCCCTTAATAATTAGATCGCCAAATGAGATAGTAGCTTGAGGTCAGCTGAGGGGCCTATAGCAGCCAATTAGCTGTAGTGTTGCGGTATGGGAGAGGGCCACTTTGGGAGAGGCATTCATATTCTTCTTTGCCATAGACGATGAATCAAGGCAGGTTACAGGTAAGTTGTCCTTCACGATATAGCTACACCCCGCCCCTTGTTGGGCGGTCAGCTCTGAAGACCTGATAATTGGGTAGTTTATGTCTCTGTCTGCCGTGGCAGAGTCAGAGCCATGTCTCTGACACGACTAGTATGTCTGGTGATATGTGGTTAACCCAGGCTTGATCATTGTTAGCTTTTTTAGCAGGCTGCATACATTGATATGCAGGAAGCTTAGTCCTTTAATCTTGGCAATATCAGTTGGAGCAATGATGCGCTCTGTTGGACCTGGATTAAGTTCCACATTTCCGGCACAGAGTAGTAGGAATATCAAGAGTTTTATGATTGCTTCGAGAGAGAAATTAAGGATTCTTTTCACTGCTCTCGTTTTATTTGTTTTGAACTGTTTCCTTAGACTATGCCAAACAAATATGGAATTATAAGATCCTGTCAAGTCACTGTCTATAATTCTGGTAGACAGGCGCAAAGGGGAGATATAGACCCAGCATTGAAGCAAAGACCCATGTGATAACAAGTCCACTTGAGTCCCCTCTTGGAGGTTGCCCCATGGATTGTGATACAGCATTGGCAAATCATAAATGCAAAGCCAGTCCCTTGTGATTGTTGAGGCACTATTGTAACCAAGATAGGATGACACATCTCCCTGGCTGCTAGTGAGAGAGAGATAGCTTTTTTCACTGCTTTCCAAAAATAGCAGAGCGAGTAGGATCCAGAGGGGTCTCCCCATGATGGGGAGCTCAGCTGGTATACTGCTGATACTATGAAATAAGACTTTTGCATTGCCCACAGTAGTATACAAGTATAGACGACTTGGTCAGCTACTGCATAATGAAAGGGAAATTAACATAAGGAGGGGGATTAAAAGGGGGAGGGATTCTAGGAAGGATTCTAGCTCTTTCGATATATCAGTTGGCGTTGCGTATGGCAGTTTTGCTTCCGAGTGGGCTAAACAAGGAGATGGAGAGATAGATATGATATAATGGTACCCAGCTTCCTATTACGATACACAAGTGATTATGGTTAGGTATTGGTCAGACTTAGGCTCGGCAGATCAGGCAGTATGAGCGAACCGCAGTGGGGACTGCTGATTTGGTGGCTGAGCGGTGGATGTAGAGCAGATTACAGGTTTAGCAGGCGTAGGGGGCGGGAATAATAAATCGTCGGGAAGATGACTATAAAAGGAGGCAGTATAGCGCAGTGGTCTAAGGCTCTGAGCTGCAAATCTGGTGACATCCAGCAGACCAGACCTGGGTTTGAATCCCATAGCTTCCACTTGCATACTGTGTGACCCTGAGCAAGTCACTTAATCCTCCTTGTGCTCCCAGGTCGCTCCTGTAAAAAAGCTTTCAGCTTAGTGTGCTATACCTGGTTAAACAACTAAATAAAAAAAAAAAAAGAAATAGCCCAGTAGGGGGCAGGGGCTCCCAGCCTCTCCTCGTAAGACTTCCCCTGCTGACCCACAATCATCTTGGTTGCTATCCTTTGGACTTTCTACAGCAAGCTGTTGTCCTTCTTAAGGTATAGCCACCAGTATCTTACTCGAGCAAGTAAGGAGACTACCGAGGAATACAGGAACTCCCTGTCCCATAACAGGAAGGGTAAGGGCACAGGGGCAGTAGGAAAGAAGGAAGAAAAAAAGGTAAACAGAGAGAGGAAAGAGTAAGCATAAAAACAACAGTTCAGGGGCCAAAAATAAGACATGATGGGAGTAGTGCAGTGCAGCACAGTGGTTCTGAAGTGGCAGTCTTCCGGGAGACGTTCTTGAGGATGCAGTGCCATCCCATCTGAAGACACCTCTCTGGACTGAGGGAGGAAGTTGCTCATCTCCAGGCTGAGTTGGCCAGGATTCAGGGCATTCCTCTCCCACCCAGGGACCACCAGGTCCACCACTGCTGCCTTAGAGGTTGCCAAGAAAGAGGAGCGGCTGGACCACAGTGGGCTCAGGGAGGGTGAGGGTGGTGGAACAGAGGTGCATCCCTCCAGTTGTACCTCTCCACAACTCGTACACCATTCTGGCAGAGTGTGGTTCATCTATGGAGGCACCTGCAGTGGAGACCAAGGAGGATGCTGGGAACCTCCACAAAGGAGACCCACAGGAGGGTGGCATGGGACCTCACAGGGGAAGGAAACAACTCCTGGTGGGGGACTCAATTGTTAGGAGGGTAGAACTGGGGGGGAGAGGGAGGTAAGGTTGGAGGGACAGGAAGTGTATCCTCAGGATCACAGGAGCAGCTGCACAGGGGAGGGAGGGGTCGTCATTGTCCACCTAGGGACACATGACCTGGCTGGGAAAGGGATCAGAGTAGTGTAGGAGGAGTTTGTGGAGTTGGAGAGGACCCTTCAACAAGTAGCATTCATGGAGGTGCTGCCTGTCTATGGTATGGGTGAGGTTAGGATGCTTCGCACCATGGGATTCAATCAGTGGTTGAAAACCCGGTGCAGAGCTCAGGGTTTTGGCTTCATTGGGGACTGGGGGTCCACCTGGAGGGATACAGGCCTATACAGGTGCGATGGTATGCATCTGTCCAGGAAGGGAAAAAGGATCCTAGGTGATAGGTGTAAATGCTTCACTGGCAGGCATTTAAACTAGCCAAGGGAGGAGGCACTGAAAAGGAGCAGGGAAATCCTAGCCCCCACTAAAATCAGGGTAGTTAATGAGGTAAACACCAAGAGAGAGAAGTCAATAGGGAGAAGGGCAGGGGTAAATGGAAAAAAAGGCAAAGGCAGTAAGGACAGGGATAGGGCTAAATGGGGTAAGGTCATCAAAAAATGGAGGGCAACAAGTACCAACACCCATAGTCTGGATAACAAGCTCCCTGAACTGGTGGCCTTAATGGAAGAGGGACACCTTGATATTGTGGCAGTTACAGAAATATGGCACACAGAGAACCAGGACTGGGATGTCTACATACCAGGGTATACAATCTACATGAGGGACAGGGAGGGTAGAAGAGGAGGAGGAGTAGCTCTCTACATAAGGGAAGGGATCAAAGCAACTGAACTAAGGGGTAAACAGGGAGGAGAGGAGGCACTGTTGGTCACCCTGGAGACCAGAAATGGCACCACAATATTCATGGGGGTGGTATACAGACCCTCATCTCAGGAAGAGGAAATGGAAAAGGAAATGATAGAAGGCATCCTTAGGATGGCAGAAAAAGGGGAGATATTATTGATGAGGGACCTGAATATGACAGATGTTAACTGGAGCACCTTTGCTGCAGCCACATCCAAGAACAGGGTCATTCTCGATGCCCTACAGGGAGCATGCCTCAGACAGCTAGTGTTGGAACCCACTTGAGAAAGCAATCTTAGACATCATACTCTCAAATAGGGATGGAGAGAGGATATCAGATCTGGAGTGGGTAGCCATCTGGGAACGAGTGACCACCAAACAGTATGGTTCACGATAAACACAGCCGCAGAGTCAAGCCATACAAAAGTGAGGATACTGGACTTTATGAAACGGGCATCAGAATTCAGACATCCTGATTGGTGCTTACATGTGTGATATTCCTTCTTACACACAGGAAAAAGTACCAGCGGTGCCCTATGGGCACTGATCCTAGTAAACATGTCAGTTAGAATGTTGGCAAATCTGAAATCAGACATTTTGTTTAACCAGCTGAAAGTGGCACTACCAGCCTATACAATGGCATCTTTAAAATAAAATAAGACACTACCTCTGACCTCTTGTTCACTTCACCTCAGTCTTTCAAAATTTCAATCCATCTGCATGTCTCCTCGTGGATGCAGCAGGTATTAAAGAAAAAAATGGAACTGCTGCGCTCTCTCTCTCTCCCAGCTCACCCACTCACTCTTGAATGTAAAAAAATGGAACAGCCATGCTCTCTTTCTCCTCGCCCGCTCACTCTTGAATGTTTTAGTTTTCATTACATCTCCCTATCTCCTCATGGGTGCAGCATGTAGTAAATGGGGAAAAAAAAAGAAACGAATAGCCGCGATATCTCTCTCAGCTCGCCCGGTTGTTCAGAATCCACTTCTTGGGGGGAAAAAATAAATGAACTGCGCAATCTGTCTCCCAGCCACCAACTCATTTAGAATCCACTTGTTTGCAAGGTCTCAGCCCACCCAGTCATTCAGAATCAACTTTTCAAAATAATTGAAAAAAGACATTTTTCATCTTTGATGTCTCCACAATATTGGGGGTGACTACTGCCATGACAACCAGACCTAAACTACAGAAGCTTTGAAGGACAAAATTCCTTCACTCAAAAAAAACACAGATAACACACACAGGTGGAGGAACTATTTTATTAAAAGTGACACAAACATACATGTTTTTTCCTACTTAAAATTGGGAATTTTACATACAAAATGCAATTGCATTACAGATGGCCATTTCATAAGTGCAATAAGCCACTCTAGTGTGTGTGTTAGACACTTTAACACACGGCTAGGAAGGTGGACACACTCGGCCAATGGCCTCGTGCCTCACTACGCCTCCTAGCCGTGTGTTAAAGTGTCTAACGCACACCCTGTCATGGCTTATTGCTTACTTAGGAGGGCTGACTCTGTGAAAATGGGACTGTGCCTCAGAAAATCACTAGCAAACAAACAAGAACGAGGGGTGGAGGAACAATGGGGAAACCTCAAAACTGCCATCACAGAAGCAACAAGCCTTTATGTGAAGCAAATAAACAAATCAAACGAAAGAAAAAAAAACACTATGGCTCCCAAAAGAGGTGGAGGGGAAGGTTAGAGAGAAAAAGACAGTATTCAGGAAGTATAAGGAAACACAGAAGGAGCAGGACAGAGAACTCCACCAATTAAATCAAAAGGAAGTGGGAAAGGCAGTCAGAATAGCAAAAGCACAAACAGAGGAAAAGACAGCCAACTCGGTTAAGAAGGGTGATAAAACCTTTTATAGGTACTTTAGGAAGTGAAGAAAGACCAAGGGAGGGATAGTGAAGCTTAATAAAGGGGAAGGTGGGTGAGCTGTGAGTGACAGTGAAAAGCAAGGATACTGAACGAATATTTCTGCTCCGTATTCATAAAAGAAGAGGAGGGGGAGGTACCTAATCCAGTCAATAGTAGCACTGTGGATAGGGGGGTCGATACCAGTCCTTTCACAGAAGAAAAGGTTCTGAAAGAACTCCTAAAACTGAAGTTAGACAAAGCAATGGGGCCTGACAGGATTCATCCTGGAATTCTAAAAGAACTAAGGGGAGAACTAGTGACACCACTAACTACCCTTTTTAACAAATCATGGGAGGATGGTGTGGTACCTAAGGACTGGAGAAGCTTTACCTCAGTGGTAGGGAAAATGATGGAATCACTTCTGAAAGAAAGAAAGAATTGTTGAGTACCTAGAGGCCAGCAGGGCACAGGACCTAAGGCAGCATGGATTCTCAGTGGGAAGGTCATATCAGATGAATCTTGGATTTCTTTGACTGCTTGACCAAAGTAATAGACCAGGGAGGGGCTGTGGACATGACCTACCTAGACTTTAGCAAGGCATTTGATACAGTCCCACACAAAAGATTAATAAACAAATTAGCCAGCCTGGGAGTGGTTACCAGGGTGGTAGCCTGGCTAAAAAATTGGCTGGACAACAGGACACAAAGGATAGTAGTAAACGGAGTCCACTCCAACGAAAGGGGGGTTACTAGTGGGGTACCGCAGGGTTCAGTACTGGGTCCAGTCCTTTTTAATGTCTTTATAAGTGACATTGCAGAGGGACTGTAAGGAAAAGTATGCCTCTTTGCAGACGACACAAAGATCTGCAACAGGTTTGATACACAAGGGGGAGTAGAAAGGATGAGAAGGACTTGGCGAGGTTGGAGGAATGGTCAAATATATGGCAGCTTAGATTCAATGCAAAGAAGTGCAAAGTAATGCACCTGGGAAACAAAACCCCAGGGAAGAGTACACAAATGGGGGGAGGTATTAACAACAACAAAAATGGAAAGGGACCTGGGGTTAATCATATCAGATGACCTAAAGGTAAGCAAGCAATGTGAGAAGGCAGTAAGGAGGGCTGGGGGATACTGGGATGTATAGGGAGAGGCATCACCAGTAGAAAACAGGAAGTTGTTATCCCTCTGTACAAACAGTTGGTGAGACCCCATCTGGAGTACTGCGTGCAGTTCTGGAGACCCCATCTCTGCAAGGACATGGACAGGATATAGGCAGTCCAGAGGAGGGCAACTAAAATGGTGCAGGGTCTGCAACAGAAGTCATACAAAGAGAGACTAAAGGAGCCTAATACGTATACCCTCGAGGAAAGGAGGAAGAGGGGGGACATGATAGAAATTTTCAAGCACCTCAAGGGAATCAACAAAGTTCAAGAGGGTTGCATCTTTCAGAAAAAAAGATGTGCAAGAACAAAGAGGCACAATTTGAAGATAGAGGGGGGACGGCTCAGGGGCAATATGAGGAAGTATTTTATCAAAGAGAGGGTGGTAGACACATGGAATAGCCTTCCTGAGGAGGTTGTGGGGTCAAAAACAGTGAAGGAATTCAAGAATGCATGGGACAAACATAAGGCAGTTCTGGTGGTTGGGGGTAGGAAGAAGTAGGACGTTGGTTAACTAGGATCTGCAGCTTATCCAATAGGTAGGAAATTGGGAAGACTAGGTGGGCCAAGCAGTCCTTATCTGCCATCAAAGTCTACGTTTCTATGTTTCTATGTTTCCATATATTAGATACGGTCTCACAAATGACCTGTACAAGGGCAGCATAACTTTGCTCTGCTTACTGCTGATTCCCCTGGCTATACTACCAACATACTGTTTGCATTTGCTGCTGCCTTTATGCCACTGCAAGGAGTGCTTCAGGTCATTAGTAATTACCACCACCAGATGCTTTTCTTCCTCTGTTGAAGCTACCCAGACCCTCCCTGGTAGTACTCAGTCTCTAATGTGCATAACTTTGCATTTTTTGGCATTGGAGCCATGTTGCTAGATTCCTGACCATCTCTCAAGTTTTGGGAGGTCTTCCCTTCCACTGTGTCTACCCTCCCACAGAATGTAGTGTCATCTGCAAACAGGCACATCATGCCATTAATTCCCTCCACAATGTCATTTATGAAGACATTGAACATCACCCCACCGCCGAGCCCTGTGGGACCTTGCTGGTGATCTCCCCCAGCCACACTCTCTGGGTCCAGTCCCCCAGCCACATTTCTACCCACTTGGTCATTTCCTCCCCAACCCCTGAATCTGCCAGTTTCCTGATCAGTCTGTTGTGGGGCACTGAGTTGAAGGCCTTGCTGAAGTGCAGGTAAATAATGTCCACTGCTTGGTCCCCATCCACCACCCTGGAGACCAAGTCAAATAAGTAATT
Organism: Neoceratodus forsteri; assembly: GCA_016271365.2. Taxonomy (NCBI): domain Eukaryota; kingdom Metazoa; phylum Chordata; order Ceratodontiformes; family Ceratodontidae; genus Neoceratodus; species Neoceratodus forsteri. The sequence continues at coordinate 228,740,262 of CM028129.1, read as the reverse complement.
CAGGTTCTTTTGGCATGATCTTCCTCCCACAAATCCATGCTGTCTCTCTTCCTGGAGACCATTCTCTTCCATGTACCTTACCAGTCTCTCCTTAAGTATGGTCTCCATGAGTTTGTACACAAATGAGGTCAGACTGACTGGCCAATCGTTCTCTGGGTCATCCTTGCATCCACTCTTGCGGAGAGGCACCGCATGTACCATTCTCTAGGCAACTATTGAAGAGGCTCACCGGCAGCCCTGCCAGTTCCCTTAGCACCCTTGAGTGTATGCCATCTGGGCCTGTGGATTTGTCTACCTTCAGTGCCAGCAGCCCCTCCATCACTCTATCCACTTCAATCACTATGTCTGTGCACCTTCCTTCCCCCTGCCTTCTCCCCCCAGATGGCACTGGCCCTTCTTTTTGCTAGTGAAGACAGAGTAGAAGTAATCGTTCAATATCTCTACCTAGCTCCCTTCTTTCTCCACCCATTCATCCCCCTGCCTAAGCCTAACTATCCTATCCTTCTTGTCCCTCTTCTCACTTATGTAGCAAAAGAAGGCCTTCTCCCCCTCTCTTAATCTCTTCAGCTATTTGTAGTTCCTTCTGTGCCTTAGCTTGCTGCACTACCTTGCCTGCCACTTTAGCCAACTTCAGGTAGTACTGCTTATCTATCTCACTCACAATCCTCCTGTATCTCCTGTAGGCCACCTTCTTGTCCCTCACTGCCCTGGCAACCAGATGGGTAATCTGGCCTCAATTTCTTCCCCTAAGCCTAAAACACTCTGCTGTGGCAGTATCACCTCTTTGATGATGGTCCATTTTTGGTCCACCCCGTGTCCACTCTGATGTCCTCTAGGTACAACATTAGCACCTCTCCCATCTTCCTGAAATCCACCCTTCTGAAATCAAGAATTTTTATTCTGGTGGAGATGCTTTTCCTGCCCATATCCAACCCGAACCATACTGTGCTGTAGTTGCCAGAAGGGCACCAAGAGAAAAGCTGAGAAACTGTGCCAGAAGGGCACTGTCTAAGAGAGAAGTTGAGAGACTGTGCCAGAAAAGCATTGACTAAGAGAAAAGCTGAGAGACTTGCCAGAAAGGCACTAGCAGAAAAGTTGAGAGATTGCTCTAGATGGGCACCAGGCAGTCTGAGAGAGACACTGAGGTGTTCAGACTTGCTGCTGATGAGACCAAGCGAGAGACCTAGGCAGGCCAACAATCCTGCAAGCCCTCCCCAGGGGTCATCCTGCAAAGTCACTGTTAGCCTTATCCTGGGCTTACAATATTCAGTGACTGTGATAGGGAAAGGCCCCTGTTGAAAGAACCCACTGAGAGTCTGTGCCTGAGGGGTTTGCTGCAGAGCAAACCTGCTGAGCTGTAGTAGAGCAGAGACAGAGACTTGCATCCTACCAAGGCTGCTTTGGGAGCCAGGTAAGAGGCCTGCTAACCCTTATCTAGTGGGGTGGATCGGGGAACAGGGAGCCACAGGGTGAGTGCCCTGATTACGTGGGTGTGCTCTATCTGAAGGGCAGTTGGATCCTGGGGCTTGCTTCTGGGGTCTGGGCTCCTTGGGAATTGGGACATCATTGCATGGTGCTCCTGTGACTAAGAGCTGAGTGAGAAGAGCTGTGTCCCTAGAAATGTGAGGCAGAATGGCTATGCTGCTACAAAACATTTAAGAAAATCCAAAGTACTTCATCCCCCGGGCTGCTGGGGTATGTTCGTGACTGCTGTCCGACCTGCTGCTGTGTGCTGTTCCCCGCCTTGACTCTGCATCCATTGGTCACATGAGTGCTGGTATGGCTAGCTGGGTCTTTTGTACTTTTCCAGTTCAAACTACAGTTACTGTGTTTGGATTACAAGTTGGTTTTCAAGCCTTTGTCATTTGAATTTTAAGTTCTTTAAACTGTGCTATAAATTGGGCATCCAAAACAAAGAAGCCTTATTGGTCAAAATATATCATGTAACCGTGCATGAAATCTGTTTCATACACAGTCATCCTGGTCCTAAACCACATCACAAAATGAGCAAATCAGTCGTCCTTCAAACAGCACTGTTTTCCATCAGTCCCCCTAAAACCAGAATTGATCTTCCATCACAAACATGGCTGCTACCTTTACACTGTAAAAATAACTTCAAGTGAGCCCTAAAAATAAAACTACCCTAAATAAAAAATAAAACAAATTAATTTAATGTTGTTTCCCTGAGCATCACACTTTCCTTACATATATAAACAAATTATAAACATTAAGTATTGTTTATTGTTTTCATTATAACTGTTTATTTGCTGACAATGAAAGATCTCCCTTGTTTCTTTACCTGTTCATCAGGGAAATCTCTCTGCTTGCTCTGACAATGAGATAATTGAGTCTCTGGCTATAAAAGAGGCATGTTGTGTGTGTGTGTGTGTGTGTGTGTGTGTGTGTGTATGTGTGTAAAGTATTTTAGGAGAGGAACATTCTGCCAGTGGAACTGAACAGAATTTTGAATCCACGTATTTCATGATAAATAGATTCCATATCTTAAATCTTGATAGCAGCAAAGGACAGACTTTGTCCAGCAGTAATACAATGACATCATTTGCAGTGGGTGGAAGGACTATTTTATCATAAATGCACACAAGTAAATCTATTGTTTCTACATATAAACATGATTTTCCCAACTGTAAAAAGTTTTTAAAAAAAGGAGCCCATTTGCTGGCCCGGTGGTACTGAAGGTTGAGGCGCTGGACACTGCACCTCGCTCCACACTGGCGACCCGGGTTCGGGAATGGACTCAAGTCACTGGTGGGTCAGCTGGGGGAAATAGGCTTGAGCATCCCATGACAGCTCACCTAGTCCGGGGAGGGTTGAGGCCATATTCCGCACACTTGTCTGACTCTGAGAGGAGGCTCGGAGTACTACAAGCCCCTAATGGTAGGTGATGGGCAGCCGCTATACAGCATGACGTTAGCTCTCAATGCCTTGACATCAGGGGTCTCACACTGTAGGGGAGGGAGCAAAGAGGAAAGCAACCTGCCATGGCCGGGAAGATGGAGCCCCGGAGACGTGCCCTCAATGTGCCTTCACCCGTCCGATGGCCCCGGACCGACGAAATGTAAGTAATGGGGCATAGGGGCTCTGCCCCATCCCCACTTGGGGGGTATGCCGAAGCTCCATGCGGATCTGGGGGTCACTCGGGCAGGGTGAAAGGCAGAGGGATGTCTGCCTTGGAGCTCCTGATGGGTCGGGGATGGCAGGCTAGAAAGGCGGCATAAACAGAAAAAAAAAGGAGCACATTTTATAAGTGCAATAAGACACTCCAGGGATGTGCATGGATGAGAGTTTACTGCACTTCCAGTGGCTAAATGCTCTCGGCCTGTGGCCTTGTGCCTTACTAAGCCCCTAGGGGTGTGGTAAAATCTGTTCCATGCACACCTCGTTGTGTCTTATTGCTTACCTAGTACACTATGGCCTGCTGGTGGGATAAACTGCAAGCATGCTAATTTTCATCAGACGCTCCACCAAGCAAACCCAATGCAATGTAGCTACCAGGCCTGTACTGAGACTCTAGTGTAATTCCTGGTGCCCAAAGTCATTGGTTATTGTGTCATGCTTGAAACCATAGTTTTATCACTGGGCCCAGCTGAAGAGTTTACCACACTCTGAGTAATGTATTTCATCTTTTTGTGCCCCTCGATTGGTGCTTCATAGACTGTGTGAGATCTGAGAGGGTGGTAATGATCAACAGCTTAGTGGCTCCTCAGGAAGCATTGCTACTTTGAGGAAGTGCTCAAGGTGACTTGCAACTATCTAACCTCCTATTTTCCTCCAGTTTCCATGCCTGTGTTCTTAAATAAAACACTGTTAATTTGTTGAATTTTACTTACTGTATGTGTGTGCACCCAGTTTGTATAACCTTATTGAAGCGTTTCTTGGTGAAAGTAACAACTATCTTATTGGTGCCCGGGAGGGGGTTATTACACATGTATGCCCCCCTCCACAGAGTCTAGGAATATGCTAGGTGGTAATGTCCGAGGGAAGGAGGCACTCACAACAGAAACCATATAAATTCCTTACTGGGATGGCTGGCATGGATTGGAAGTCAACAGTGCAGGGGTGCAGGCTTCTTCTGGTGCTGGGCAGCAATAAATAGGGGTTAGTAGCGATAAACAGTTTAAACCAAATTACTGACATCCCCACTGAAGTAAAACAACAGAGGGTTCCATTAAATTTATAACAAAGTACTCTATGGAGGTAACACACTTAAACAATTTATTTCAGTCCTGACCACAGGGGTCATGCAAATTGCTAGTGTTCATTGTGGACAATATGGCCCCACTGACTTTGGGTGGCTTTATTTGAGGCTGGATAGCCACATTACAGTATTAATAGTATTAAATTTGGGGCCGAGATGGCTTTTAAGACAGCAGGCAGAATTCAGTGCTCTCTCTTACAGCTCCCATCTCTAGTCTGGCTCCCTTGAATCACAGTGGCAAGCCCTTTAAGTTAGGCACCACTCCTTTCTTGAGCTTTAGCACAGAAGTTAGGCTGCGGCAAGTGACTCTGCCCATGGTATTAGGCAAACATCCTCACTGCAGCAGCCATAACCAGGTTGGCATCTCGAAATTCGGGGCTGTCTCCCTCTCTCTCGCTACATACTTCTTCTCACAGAACTTGGGCCCCGGCAACTGACTTCGCCCAACTCACAGGCAAACATCTCCACTGCAGCTGCTACATCCAGTTGGCATTAAGACTCCTGGGCTGTGGATACCCACTCCAGCATCCCTGGGCCTACTGCTCTCTCTTTCTGGCTCCAAGGTTCTCCCTGCAGACATTTGGGCACAGCTGTACCCTCTCATCCACATAGGCGACTCCACTCTGGTTGCTTTCGCCTTTCTCCCAGTGGGGCAACACACAGGCAGCACCCTTCTTTTAGGGCTCACAAATCTCTGCTGCATGACCTCCTTCTCTTTGGCCACAGATTTCTTTCTGCACCACTGGGGGCACTTTCAGAGGACCCACCCCCCAAGACTCCCTTTGGGCCAAACTGATGGCCACTACCACAACACTCACTGAAGTCTCAGTCGCCCAACCCATGGAAAACCTCTGGATCCCCAGAGAGTAGACAATTGGCTCGGTCTCTCGTAGCTCTCCACCGGACCCCTAATTAGTGCAACTCCCCCCCCCCAGCACCAAAACCCACAAATTTATACCCATATGCACTAATGTTGACCTCTGACCTGCAGAAGCTCCTGCTAATGCGGCAGAGGGGAATTAACCATTTAATTACTGGACCAAAAAGGACCTAAAGTGCACAGAACATGTACACACTCAATGGGGGGGTTACACACACAACATCTGGTCCAGTTATTCTCTCTCTGGGTGGAGGCAGTGCGCTATAATTATTTGCTCTGGGATGACCCCCACCCACCGCAGGAGAAAAAATGAACCCAACCCCCAAAACCCGGTGGGTCCTCTACAGCCCCCAGGCAGGATGTGAACCCAGACACAGTGACCTAGGAGTAAAACATGATTTTCTGCTTTAGTTACAAGAGGTAGACCAAGATAGTGGTAATAATGAAAACCAGTATAAAATGTATACAACCGCAAAAATGAAAAGCCTTATTTTCTAGTGTTTAAAGAGACAAAGACTGTTTACAGGGCAGTACTTCATCCTGGAAAAAAATACTTCTTTACAAACTTGGCCAGTGAAGTTCATACTCAGCATTTTGCTGTTGCACATCATTACATTATATATATATATATATATAGCGCTGTAGGTTTCAATAGAATGGTTTGGGTATTTATTTTTCACACATATCATTATCAAACAAGCTGAGAGCAATCTGTCCTTGTCTGAGTTTTGCTTTGGAGAAGTAGCAGAGTTAATGTTAAGAGTGTGTCCCCCTGCAGGCAGCTCCTTGGGCTGAACCAATTTTGGGGCGAGGGAGGTTTTGAATAAACTATTTAAACATCTGTTTTAAGCAATTAAAGTTTTCATTCTATGTTTGTCTGGGAAGTATCCAAGAAGAGGAAAAAAAAAAAACAGTTTTAGAGTCTCTTAGTTGAAGGTGACGTGATTTTTGAATCTGCTAAAAAAACCTGAAACCATTTGGTTCATTCCCAGGGTTAGGCACTGTTGTGTTCACAGGTATGAGTTGTTTCTGCTCTCTCTCTTAGGGACATAATAAATAAAGCAGCATGGATAAGAAAAGACTAATTGAAATATTGTACTTTTTTACATTAGTTATGTAGTATGTAGCAGTGAATTCAAAAATCATATTAGTAAATATGGTAATTTGCAGCAAAAGCTAAAGTGAAACTAAAACTGTTGGTGAGATCACATGGCTGAGTGCAGTTTCTCCGTCATTGTTTTTCATATGTTATGTAATTCAGGCAAGAATTCAGGTTAAGCCTAGTGCAAGGTAAGTTTATAAATGGATTATGTTACCATTATTAATCTACAGATGTTAGATTGCAAATTTCTTTTGTGTGTTGAGTTCCTGTCCCCTACTAGCTGACCCTGCCAATGATTGCTAGCTTGTATATCGATTTTGTTTTGTTGTTTTCCACTTTTACCATATGTATGTTAAACTGTCCTCCAGGACCACTTTGTTAATGAGCTTGCTTCAATGGTGCATTTCCTTGTTAAATAAAAATTGAATTGGGCTGAATTGAATTAATACCACTGGAATAGTCTGTCCTACTGCCTTCAGTGTCTCACTGTTCAGTGTACAAACTATGAAGAAAGGAAAACAATAGATTTTCATTGAACTGACAGGACACAACATAGAGAAATTAGGCAGAAAGCAAGTCTTTTCACCATAACACTGTGAAATGTTCTGATCTGGGACTTCTTGAAAGGTGATGGTTTCCTAAATCAGTACCCAGTGCTTTATTTGAAAATATTTAGGGCAAGTTGTGTTTAACAGAGATGTACAGTAAGCATTCTGTTTTTGTGTATTTTATTTCCAGAACCAGATCCATAGACTTTAAACAAAAATATCCCAGTTGTTTTAATAAAGTGGCTTCCGAAAATCTGAGGTGTTATATGTTTTGTTTTGAAAATGTAAATAGACTGCTCCCCACATCTGAACTTCGTGCAGCGATCTGCTCTGAAAATGACACTGGTGGCATACGTGGTGACATCATGATTGAAGTGGGATGGCTTGCAATCCCTGTCTGTTGTCTCTAAACGTAATTAAATTGAACCCATATTATGCACTGCAACTTAAGAACTAGTGCTTAATCTGTGTATTAGATACAGAATAACACATGGGGTGGTGTGTTTAATGACACACACCCAAGATGTTGAATGCTACATAAACCCTGAGAGTGAAGTTTGAGTGGGTTATTGAAGCATCCAGCACTGAGGGTGTGCGTAAAATCTCGAGTTAAGCATATCACCCCATGTTTTATTTTTAATAATTGCTGGGGAGTGTTTTTTTGCCATGGCAATTATATAAAAGCAATCCACATCTCTGTGCAACCGTGGTCCGGTCGAAGCCGCTGCAATAACTAAATGTTTACCTTTTTAAATTTTTTTTTTTAAAGAGCATAATTGTTATAGTATAAGGAGCCAAGTAATTTATTTTTAAAATAAGTTACTGCTGGAGTTCGAGTTGTGGCAAGTGTCTGGCGCGGAGGTAGGGAAAAGTAGCAGCTGGCACATGCGTGGAGTGAGGGAAACCCGGTACGTGTTTGCCGTTATAACCTGTGGGTTATAATGGCAAATTATAACAGGATTTCCCTATGGGAGAAAATGCTTGCCAGTTGTGTTATACACATGTTAAGCACTGATTTGCATGGTGCTGTGCATAGTAAGGGTAAAATGTAATCACGTTTAGAGACTGCACCTAGGGATTCTATGTGGAATGTCAGTCCATTTTTTTCAGTGATGTCATGCCACTGGTGCCATTTTCAGAGCAGTTTGCTACTCTAATGAGAATTATTTGTTTATGTAATAACCCCGATTAAAATAGGGGTTATTAATGCAGCAGTCAAAGTAAACCCCCATTCCCCCACCTTGGGGAATAGTGGGTGATTCAAAAATGGTTAGCCCCAAATTACTCAAATGCCCAACCCTGTGGGGCAAATCTTTGTCTGAATCCCTTATAAAACCCCCATCTAAAATGCCCTACAGGAAAAACGCCCACGGGATGGGGGTGTGAAATGGCATGAAATCCTCACTCCCTGGGACAGCAAAGATGCCGAAATCCCCAGGTAATCCCCCACATTCGTTGAGGTGTGGAGGAATCCTTTGACTACTGCATAAGTGATCTTTAATTCCTGCCCCAGTAGTGTAAAGGGTTAAAGTTTCTCAGTCTAAAAAAAGACAGAAAAATTTTCCTAAATGTGTTGTTTATTGTTTTCCAAAGGTCTCAAAGGGCATTTAAAAAACTTTCCTCGGTATCTGCAAGGGTCCATGCTCACTCCCTGGGACAGCAAAGATGCCGAAATCCCCAGGTAATCCCCCACATTCGTTGAGGTGTGGAGGAATCCTTTGACTACTGCATAAGTGATCTTTAATTCCTGCCCCAGTAGTGTAAAGGGTTAAAGTTTCTCAGTCTAAAAAAAGACAGAAAAATTTTCCTAAATGTGTTGTTTATTGTTTTCCAAAGGTCTCAAAGGGCATTTAAAAAATGTTCCTCGGTATCTGCAAGGGTCCATGCTGTCTGGATTGTAAGCCCTGAGGCAGAAGAGTTTCATCCTGAATGTTCAGGAGCCAGATGTCTCAGATCAGAGGTTACCGGGTTCTGGGCACCTATGGGTGCACTTTCTCCGGCTGGTTGAGCATGTAAGCACAGGATGGTGGCAGGGTCCTTGGTCCAAGTGACATTGGCTTCCTTCTATGCTGGACTCCAGGGACTCAGATCCCTCCTGGAGTCTTGGATTGGGACAGCGGGAACCTGTTGCTGACTCACCCTCAAAGAGGGCTGCCTGGTGATGTCTGCACTATCATCCTATTTAGCGAAAGAAAAGAGTAAATGTTCCAGGTGAAGGAACCAATTTGCAGAGCAGCAAATTACTGCCTGGAACAAAGTATCGATACAGTGGAACATGCCCGAAGCACTTAGCGAGCCTGATGGCATGTTCCAGGATACCACCCAACTGAGCCAGGCAGTATCCTGATTGCTGCAGCAAACCATGGCCCCAACTGGCCACAAAAGGTATGTGACCAGTATGGAACTATTGGGGCGTGCAGAAACAAATGGACATTTGGGGTCTGCAAATGGTGATTTCTGCTCTGGCGTAATCGGCCATATTCATACATTCCCATACAAATGACCCCATTGCACTAGCATGACACTGTGGGGTCATTTGCATCTTGTTATGGGTCTCTTTACAGGCCTGGAGCAAATGGCGCCTCCTCCCCACCGGCTCATCTGTCAGGGCAGCTGGTATATTTTTCTGGCAGCCAAGTGATCCCCCGCCTCCGATTGCCCATCTGCGAACTGTCACAATTTACCCTGGTATCCAGTGGTCCTCCCACACCCTGATCATCTGCTCATTAACAGACACAACCTTCCTTGGTGTCCAGTGGTCCACCCTCCCTTTCGATCACCTGCCCATTAAGTCACAGTTTTCCCTGGTGTCCAGTAGTCCCCCCCAATAGAACCCCCTCTCTGTCTCACCAGCTTAGGGCCCTCCACCACCCCAGCCTTAAAGTGACCAGCGCCCCCAAGACAGTAAGCGGCACAAACCCTCTGCTCGCCCCTGTGCTGGCCTGGGTCATAATTATTTATTTTTATTTATTTATTTATTAAATTCTCGGATTACAAAAACCTTTGAGCAGAAACTGCTCGTTTACAAAGGTTCCACGTCAAAGGATGAGGGTCAACATACATACAGAGGTAGTAAAAGAATGCACAATAAACAACCAAAACAACTAAAAGAAAAAAATAAAGATACTCAGTTATAACATACTTTGAGATAATATTCATATAACGAGCAGCTTGAGTAGACAGCTGGCTGCAGTAACAATAAGAGATAGAGGGCACCATAGGCAGTTAGTATTGCAGGCGTGCGACCGGGAGAGGAAGTTGGCAGGCTGATGGGCCACTGTCCGATGGTGGTGGAAAATGTCTTGTACCAGTGGAGATGCGAAGCAGGAAAGGAGTCACAAGGAAGGCCTGGTGGCAGAAGGAATGAGACTGGGAAAGGGCGGGCTGTGAGACATGAGTGAGCTGGGAGGTGTTTAGAGAGATCTCTGTTCAGAGAAGCAGTCACATTGAGTGATAGAGGTGAGGTAAAGTTTGAGATTCTTTTTGAAGGGTCCAAGTGTAGTAGAGGAAAGTGCTTCTTTATTGAGGGAATTGAACCATTGAGTGGCTGTATAGATAAAGGACCGATGACCCATGGAGGTATGACATCTAGGAACCTGAAAGGTTAGAGATTGGGCACCACGTGTTTGTTGAGTGCCACTGTAGGTAGTAAGGAGTGAGCTAACACCAGGTGGCATGAGACCGAGGAGAATCTTTTTGGTAAGTAAGCAGGTCTGTATTGTATTCTGCTGAGTAGGGTAGCCAGCTGGCCTGTGCATAGAGGTCACAGGTATGAGTTTGTCGGGCCGCACCCGTTAGTAGTCTACAGGCTTTGTTGAGAGAAACTGAGATCCAGCGGAGGGCACTTGTTGAGGCAGAGCCATTGATGGCAAGGCTGTAGTCAATGATAGAGGTGACAGAGCTGTAGATGGCTAGTTTAAGGGCATCCGCAGGCATACAGTGCTTGTGTCTGTGTAGTAGTCCAATCCGTGTATTGGCAGTTTTGGCAACAGTGTTAATATGCCGAGTGTAGGAGAGGGTACTATCCAGGGTAATACCAAGGTACTTGAACTCCTTGACATGTTCAAGTGGGTTCCCAGCGTGGTTCTTGATGGTGAGGGACAGAGAGTTGTGCCTGCTCTGTCGGTTACAGAAGGACATGGCTTTAGTCTTGCTGTGGCTCAGGACAAGTTTATGAGAATTGAACCAGTCTTTGAAGCGCTTGAAGTCTAGCTGCAGCTGGGATTCAAGGACTGTAATGTCATGGTGGCTGGAAAACAGGACTGCATCATCTGCGTATAGTAATATTTTTTTGGTGGCAGGCACTGGGGAGATTGTTGATGAAGAGGGAGAAGAGTAGAGGGCAACAGAATAGACCCCTGGGGGACTCCGGAGCGGACCGGTTTCTCATCCGAAGAGATCCCTGCAATCCTTGCACGTTGGATCCGATTATCAAGGTAGCTAGTGAACCATGGAAGGGCATTGCTGGAGATCCCAATGGAGGACAGTTGCTTGAGCAGTAGGGGGTGGTTAACTGTGTCGAATGCCTTGGTAAGGTCTATAAATACTGCCCCTCCACAATTCCCTTTGTCAAGCATGGCATGGATGAAGGTTGTAAATTCCAGTAGTGCAGTGGTGGTGCTGAGCCCTTTTCTGAAGCCATGCTGCTCTGGGCACTGTACATTGTACTTATCCAGGAATTCAACTAGTTGGTCCGACACTATTCGCTCCAGCGCGTTACATAGTGGGGGGAGGAGTGAGATAGGTCTGTAATTGGTGTGGAGCATTCTACCTCCGCTTTTGTGAACCGGTGTGACAGTGGCTTTCTTCCAGAGAGAGGGGAAATGGCCCAATCTAAGCGAGAGATTGAAGATCTTTGTAAGTGGTTCTAAGATTTCATTGAGGACTTGTGCCAGCAGTTTCAGGTCAAGGGAGTCACCACTGTACCCTTGTTTGCCGATGGCCTTTTGAATGTATTTTCTAGCTACTTGTGGTGGGGCCTCCTTAAAAAAAAAACTTTGGGGTTGTACGTTCTAGTTGGGGGGTAACTTGGGAGGAGCTGGAGGGGAGGTCGTCGAAAAAATTTGGTGGAAGGACACTGTCCAGGTTTGTAAATGCATTATTAAAAGTGCTGGTGATGGTACCTAGGTCGAGTGTAGGAGTGCCATGAAGGTTGAGGATAGTTGGTGGTGCTTTAGGATCCTTGCCTATGAGTTCTTTCATGTTGTTACAGAATTTTTTTCCCTGGCCCCAAGAGTTGGTCAGAGCCTCTTTGTAATAGCTGCATTTAGCATTCCGTATTTTTGGAGTGCAATCATTTCTGGCTGCTTTGTATAATTGTATGTTTACTTGCTTCGGAGTTGCACGAGCACAATGCCAGAGGTGGTCTCTGTGCTTGAGAAGACTTAAAAGGTCAGTAGTAACCCAGGGGTTGGTCTGTCCTTTAACCTTCATCTTTTTCACTGGTGCATAGATGTCACTGGCTTCGTTGAAACATTTGATAAATAGGTCCAGGGCTTTGTTGGTGTCACTGAGGGAGTTGAGCACTGGGGGACCAATGGACACCAGGGAAAGTTGTGTCTGTAAAGGGGGCAAGGGGTCCAGGGGGAGTCCAGTGAACAAACACACAATTTTACTGTGCTACTTGCCCGATGAGGATCTGCATCTTCAGAGAGGCAGTACACTGAGAAAACACACAGAAGAGAGGCAAGACACTTGATGACGCTCCATTTAACAACATTTTATTGTGCTCGACTAATAATGGCAGGAAGCTAGTGCACACCTACTGTAGAAACAGCGGTTTCTACAGTGGGTACACACTCAGTCCCTGTTGTTAAGATGGTGGCTGGCAAAGGTGTTGTGCAGAAGGATTGTGCTGGTCACTGGCACGGGGGTGTCTCTGACTACTTTGGTAAGTGTGGGGCCATGAGAGGTGTTGCTGGAGGGTTCTGAGATGGCAGGTCAGGAGGGATCTTCTGTTCTAGGTGAAGGGGGGTCTTCTTTTATGTCAGGGGGAAGGCAGGACCAGTGGAAACCAGGTAAAATTGTGACTCTTAACAAGCAGGTAATGGGGGGAAGCCACTAGACACCATGGAAAATGGTGTCTTTTAACAGGGCAATCGGGGGGGGCACTGGACACCAGGGAAAATTGTGACTGTTAATGGGTGGGCAATCAGGGGACTGGGGGACCAATGGACACCAGGGAAAGTTGTGTCTGTAAAGGGGGCAAGGGGTCCAGGGGGAGTCCAGTGAACAAACACACAATTTTACTGTGCTAACTTGCCCGACAAGGATCTGTATCTTCAGAGAGGCAGTACACTGAGAAAACACATAGAAGAGAGCCGAGACACTTGATGACGCTCCATTTAACAACATTTTATTGTGGACATACAAATTCCCCAGCGTTTTGCAGGATAACCCTCTTCATCAGGAGGGTCCAGTGAGCACCAGGGAAAATTGAGAGTGATAACAGGTGGGCAGTTTATTTATTTGGAAAATATTTCACCAGGAAAGACAACATGAGCTGTAAACAGCTCGTTTCCAGAAGCGTCGGGGGGGAGGGTTACAAAAATTGGAAGAACAGGCAAACACATAGCAATAACAGAGTAATACAAGTACAGTTACTAAAACAAAACAGTGTAGTACAATTACAGAGCAGAAATAACCTAGACCAACTGGCCAGGGTAAACAAAACCATTTTTGGATATAACATACATTGCAACAACCCAAGAGCAGGTGATCCAGTAGGGTAAAGGTCAGAGGATGGATAACACATTTGACATGCTAGAAGTAGTAAGTGGAGCACATGATTTGAAGTGCTATTGTATACCCAAGGGAGGGCAGTTATAAGACAAGTGGGGAAGTGGACAGGTGAGGGGTAGAGGGTGGGGGATGGAAGAGGGATAGCCAAGATCTAACCCCTTCAGGATGCTGAGAACCCTGCAAGTGGGACAGGATCAGGCAGAAAGGGATCAGGGAGCTAGAGAAGAGAGGGGCGGAGGAACAGGAGGGGAGGAGAGGGATAGGGAAGTAGGGAGGTGGGCAGGCGATGGGTTTGAAAGTAGGGGAGAAGCGGGGGGGAAATAGAGACAATCTGTACACCTGCAGGATGCAGACAACCCAATTGGGAAACAGTTGGGGATCACTGGACACCAGGGAAAACTTTGAATGCTCTCTGGCGGGTGAAAGGGGGGGTGTTTGGGAAATCACAGTGTCACAAGATCTGGTTTGAGGAAGCAGTAATTAATAAGGCAGTAATAGCCTGGGATGTGCAAGTATCAAAACAGTATTTCTCGAATATCACAAATATGACTATTCATTATTCGGATCCGAATAATGAATAGTGGCACTGTTTGTGCCTATTTGTATTTAGGAAATAGAAAAAAAAAGTAAAAACAGCCCTCTCACCCTCCTCCACATCACAGTTACAGTGAAAACAGCCCCTTGTCCCCCTCCTTCTGCAACAAGCCTCCCACCCTCCCAGCACCCACAATTTCAATAGTAATAGAAAAAAAAACCATGATGGGTGACTGGCACAACCCGCTCGCCTCCACAGCCAGCTGCTGCACCTTTTTGCCATTAGTTAAATCATCCCCCAACCCTGGCAGCAGTACCCAAGTCCCACCCTCCTCCCCCCAGAACCCACATTTTTTAAGAATAAGAGCTGAGTGATCAGTTGTTTACTATGTGGACACATACAGGAGCACCATTCACAAGAAGATGGCCGGCTATGGGAGAGGGTGGGTTGTGTCATTGCCTTCTCACGCCTGTAAACCTGCTTAAATTTGAGAAAAAGTGGGTGGGGGCGAAAAGGAGATGGCGGCTCGACTTGGAGGCGGGTGGATTGTTCAGGTCGCCCATTGTGATAGCTTTTTCTATAACTACTGAAATTGTGGGTGCTGGAGGGAATGGGAGTGAGGCACGCTGCAGAGAGTGAGGAGACTTTTTTTAATTTTAACCGCAGTTGGGATGGGGAGCAGGGTGGGGGCTGTTCTGTTTTTTACTTTTTCTCCCCCAAGGTACACGGAAAATGAAGCCGAATACTGAATGTTTGCATATTTGGGGATGTGAATATGAATATTCAGCTGAATATTCAAAATAAGGTATTTGCCTACTCCTGTTCACCGCCTCTCCAAACTTTCCAATTTGCCAGTGCACCTATATGCAAGTTGCAGTCAGCTGCTTTGCATAGGCACCCTGGTATGTGTTAGTGCCACTAGCAAAAGGGTTAGTGCCTCTTCCAGTATGTCACATTTAGCAAGGCCCCAGTTTCTGCAAATGCTGTGCACAGTTTGCGAGGCACTAACCTGGTTAGCGGACGCTAACATACTTCCAATATCCTGGCACAAGAATGCCTGTCCAGAGAAGATCAAATAAAAAAAAACTTGAATGTGGGGCATCAGCAGGTGGGCTGCAAATAAACCAAAGAACTTATGGTGCATTTTTTTTAAGACTGGACGCATGCATGCATGGAAAAGGATGCATACACACACACGCGCGCGCACACACACAGTATGCTATATTATTGTGTTTTGTGTCTTGACTGCGGTTGCCTATGTAAATGGGTACTTGTGTCTGTAGGCCTTCGTTTATCAATAAATGAAATGAAATGTTAGCAGTGAACTTTTTGACCTATAGGCAGGGAAAAATGGGCGGACTAGGTGGGCCAAGTGGCCGTTATCTCCCAGTAAATGCTGTGTTTCTATGTTTTTATACCTTTTTAATCTATTCGAGATTGCCCCTTATGTCCTGTGCTGTACAATACCCTTCCTCCTATTTTGAATCTGCTTTAGTGCCTTTTTATATGTCAAATAATACAAACAGGTTTTTCACAGGTTTCTGTGGCACAATAAAACAGCCCATATTCGTCGTACCACCTTTCATCTACCTATTGCAGCTTGGGGGGGGGGGCACTGCCCAACTTTAACATACTAATTGCCCAACTTTAACATACTAATTGCCAGCAGATTAGGCCTTACAGTCTATCAAGTCTGCTCGAACCTCAGATCCCTAGTTGGGTGCCGAGGCCCTCCCCCCCTTGTGTTCCAGAAATCCCTATCATCCATCCCCACCCCCCTGGGCCGGGCCATCATCTGATACATCCACTTTCTGTGTCTGTCCCAGCCTCTATTGAAGCCCTCCACTGTGGATCTGTGAACCAGCTCGCCAGGCAGTGCATTCCAAGGGTCCACCACCCTCTCAGTGAAAAACCTCCTCCTCTTTTCCCCCCTCACCCTTCCACCTTCCAACTTCAAACCATGCCCTCTGGTAATACCTCCCTGCTTTAGTCTAAAGATCCTCTCCATGTTTACCCTATTTATTCCCTTGAGGTACTTGAAGACCTCAATCATGTCCCCCATCTCCTCTCCTCCAATGAAAACAGGCAGAGCTTCTCAAGTCTGTCCTCATATGTCATATCCCTAGTCCTCGTATCATCTTAGTTGCCCTCCTCTGCACCTCTCCAGGAGCTGTATGTCCCTCTTCAAGTGTGGTCTCCAGTACTGTACACAGTACTCAAGGTGTGGTCTAACCAGTCCATTGTACAGCGGCAGAATCACTTCCTGCTCCGTGAGGTGATCCCCTTACGCTGCACGCAACAATCCTGTTTGCCTCTATAGCCTTCTGCACTGCTCAGAATTATTCATACATGCATCCACCATGACCCCTAGGTCTTTTTCCCCTATTGAGGCCTCCAGCACCTCCCCTTCCAGGGTGTATCTGTGTTTAGAGTTTCCCGGCCCAAGATGTAACACCTTGCACTTGGTGATATTGAAATTTAATTTCCATGTGTGAGCCCAGCTTTCCAGGGTGTCCAGGTCCCCTTGCAGGGCCAACCTCCCCTCTTCCCCCTCAACTACTGCTCCCATCTTGGAGTCATCAGTGAAGAGACTCATTTCACACTCTATACCCTCCCTGATGTCTGATATGTATGCATTAAACAGGATCGGACCCTGGACCGAGCCCTGCGATACCCCACTACCGACCTCTCTAGGGTTCGAGAGCTCCCTACCAACTACTACTCTCTGGGTGCATCCAGCTAGCCAGTTTTCAATCCATCTGACCATCAAAGGGCCTACTCCCAACCCCATCAGTTTCTCCACCAGACCATTGTGGGGGACAGAGTCAAACGCCTTGCTGAAGTCCAAGAATAATACATCCACAGACTTTTCCCTGTCCAGTTCTGATGTTACCCATTCAGAGAACTCCACAAGATTGGTTTGACATGATCTACCTGGCACAAACCCATGTTGCCGACTATCCAGACTTCCTACCTCCTCCAAGTACATCCCCAATCGGTCCTTTGTATACTCTCCATTAATTTTCCCACCACCGAGGTCAAACTGATGGGTCTATAGTTACCTGGTACTTCCCTCGACCCCCCTTTATGGATTGGCACCACTTGTGTCTCTCGCCAATCCCTAGGTACCCTCCCTGTCTCAAGTGACCTGTTGAAGAGCTGTGCCAGAGGTGCAGCCAGTATGTCTGCCAATTCCCACAGTACTCTCGGATGGATGCCATCCAGTTCAGGAGATTTGTCTTTCTTTAGGGCCTTGAGGGTTATCCACACCCTTTCAGTGGAGATAGCATCATCCGTCCCCTCCACCTTACTGGCCTTTTTATCCTTATCCTGATGTGACACCCCTGGGGTACCTCTCCCTCCCTCTTGCTCCATTTCTGTTGCTCCCCTGATCCCACTCACTGCCGCTTCTATCCCCGTCGTGCCTTGCTTTGTAGATATCCCATCCCCTCCCTAGTGAACACAGAGGCGAAGTACTCATTTAATACCTCTGCCTGGTCCCTCGACTCTTCCACCCACCCTCCTTCTGATCTCAATCTGCTGAGATGGCCCTTAGTTTTTCTCCACTTCCCAATGTACCGGAAGAACCCCTTTTCCCCTCCATGTATCCCCTGTGCCAGCCGCTGCTCTTTACTGGACTTTGCCCCCCTCACCATCCGGGTGACTTTTCTAGATGCAAGATGGTACATTTCCTTATCCCTATCCCCTCTTGTTGTTTTATATTTTTTGTAGGCCGCCTTCTTTTCTCTGACCGCTATCTGAACCTCACTGGACCACCAGCATGGTTTATGTGACCTTGCTCCCTTATGTTTCACCTTAGTGCAGGTCCTGACTGCCTCATGAAGTGTCCGTTTTATGACCTCCCATCTCTTTTCCACATTTGTCATTGATGTAATCCCCTTCAAGTGATCCTTGAGAATATTTCCCATGCCCACAAAGTCTGCCCCCCTGAAGTCCACTGCCAGTGTCCTAGATCTCCCCCCACCATGCTTATTTGAAACCAGACAGTATTGTAGTCGCTCCCAGTCAGGGGATCCTCTACAACCAGGTCCCTTACCAGATCCCCATCTGCCAGAACCACATCCAGGACATGCCCCTGCCTTGTGGGCTCCATCACATGCTGTGTTAAGAACATATCCTGAAAGCCGTCCAGCAGTCTCTGCTCCTTGGCCACCTTAGAGGACATGGTTCCCCGGTTTGTACCTGGCATATTAAGGTCCCCCATCAAAACCACTCCTTCCCCTTTTGGCCCACACTGGGCAATGATGTTGTCCAGCAAACCATCCTCCAGAACATCACCATCCGAGAGCCTATATACTACACCCAGCTTGACCTTACTTCCTGCTGGGTTCAGAAGGTGACCCATAAGGCCTCCACATTTCCCTCTGCCTTTTCTACCCTAGCAATTTCTATGTCATCTCTAATGAACATAGCCACTCCACCCCCTCTGCCCTCCTTTCTAACCTTCCTAAGCATAGTGCACCCCCGCATGTTTAGGTCCCAGTCATGGTTTTTGTTGGCCCACGTTTCCGTGACTGCCGCCACATCCACCCCCCCCCCCCCAGACAGCATGGCCTGGAACTCTGGCTACTTGTTTCCCAAGCTCCTGGCATTTACTAACACCACCCCCACCCTTATCCCTGATCCCTTTGTCGAACCCCACCCAGGTTCCTTATACTTCATCCTCCTCTGCTCCTCCTGAAACCTCCACCCCAAGTCTGTTTCCCCTCCCCTTGGGTTTGAAGGCTACTCCCCTCATCTGGAGGAGAGGGCTTCTGGTCAGCCCTCCTTATCCCTCCCCTCTCACATGTTTAAACCCCACCTTTCTTGAATGTAGTCAGCCATCCCCTGTTTAAGGACTTCCTTCCCTAACTGGGCAAGATGAAGCCTGTCCTTGGCATACAGTCCCTTATCCTCCCAAACTCCTTTCCAGTTCCCTAACACCCCCAACCCACTCTCTTCACCCCACTTCCTGAGCCAGTCATTAACCTCTGTGATCTTCATTTTTTTCTCCATTGAGGCCTTTGGTACTGGCAGTATCTCCGAAAAGGAAATGTTGCATCCATATCCCGACAGACTCTGGCAAATTCTTGGAACCTTGCTTGGATTTCCAAAATGTTATTTCCCTCTAGATCGTTAGATCTTACTTCGAGAGGGCTCTTGCAGTAGGTAATTACATATAGGACTGATGCCGGCCGGCAGCAGGACCCACGGAAAAATTTCTAGCTAGCAGTCCCTGGCGGGACCTTCCATCAGGGTGACCGGCGCCACACGACGTCGGTATAAAGGGGCGGTCCCAGACGCCCACCTTCCAGTTCTTTTTCCGCTGTCAGCTTCGTGCAGCGCTCGCGTTAAGTTCATATCGTCAGTCCTGTTACTGGCCGGTTTTTCCGAAAAGTTTTCAGTATTGTATTTTATACTCTATCGTCAGGTGAACGCCGGTATATGTCGCCCCTTCAAAGAATAAGTGCGACTCGTGCGGCGCCCAACTGCCTCACAAAGACGGTCACTCCCTCTACCTTTTCTGCTTAGGCCCCGACCATGTGGTCGACAAGTGTCTGCACTGCCTTCGTTTCAGTGTGGCCACCCACAGACGATGCCAGCAGTCCCTCGAAGTCCATCTCCTCAAAAAGAAGATGTCAGCGATGGAGAAGGAGTTGAAGAAACTTCGGCAGGCGTCGACCTCCCCTGAAGGGCACAAGAAGCGGGACAAGGAAAGGCACCGGAGAAGGCTCTCCTCCTCCGCGACTCTGGCGGTCGCGGGCAAGGTAACATCCCTCTGGGGATCGCCCGGCGACAGCCTCAAGGCTTTGGAGGGGCGTCGGCCTGCCCGTCGGGTTCGCGTTCGAGCCGCGGGTGCCTCAGGCAAAGGAGGCTCCAGCTCCCAGTACCGCCCGCAGGCTTGCGCCTACTGGCGCTGGCACCTCCTTAAGCCGGACGCCGGCTCCCTCCAACGACGCCAGGAGAAGGCTGCTAAGACACTGACCCTTCGGGCGGCGCGCACGGCAGTGCCCCCCTGACCGGGCCTCCTCTCATCTTCGGCCCGTCTCCGACGAAGGACCCCCAAAGTCGGACACCTGCTCCTCTGGCGCCCGCCGGGATTCGGCCCCTAAGTCACACGTCGGCTCCTCTAACGTGCACTGGGCCTCGGAGCCTACGGTAGACCCTGTTTCATCTGTCATACCAGGCTCCCCACAGCCTTCGCTGCTGTCAGGGGAGCCCCAGTTCCCCCTGCCCGACCCCGGGGATTTTTCCCCTCCGTCCCCGGACGAGACTCGGGATCCTGGGCTACCGTCTGATCCTCTTCCTGAAGAGCCGGATCTGGCGTTGGCTCCAGACGCCCGGCCCGGCCCGACACCGGCCCGCCAACGCGGTTCCAATATTGGCCCTCCGATGCCGGTGGGGAATATTCCTCTTCCATCAGGCCCTCCACCCCACGGGCCTATCCCGGCTGATCCGCCCGTGGAGTACCCGGCTGGGCCGTCTGCTCCGGCAGCTCCTCCAGTGCCTGGGTATCCGCCATCCTATCCGATGCCGGTTTTCCCAGGTCCGCAGTATCCTGCGCCGCAGTACCCTGTGCCGACTCCTTCAACGCCGCAGTACCCGACGCCGCAGTACCCGGCTCCAGTATTTCCACAGCCGTGTTACGGATACTCTCCCTACGGATTTCCTCCATACAACTATCCCCCTTCTCCTCCTCCACCGCCCCCTAGGCGGCCGGTGGATCTTCAGGAGACTCTTGCCTCCTGGTGGGCTGAGGCCAAGGCTCAGCTCACCAAGGAAGTCGAGAGCCGTCTTACGGCGATGGTGCCACCCCCGGCTCCCGTACGCCCCAGATGGCACACTCCCTCTCCGCCTCTGGATTCCCGGGCTTTGCCCTTGGGATCCAGGGAGGGGCAGGACACGCGTTCTGGGATTCCCCTTAAGGAACCCGTTCCTCCCCCTAGACGAGCTAGGGAGTCTTACTCTGCTTCAGATTCTTCTTCCTCTTCTCTCTCTCGGACTCCTCAGAAGCCTCCGATGGCTGTTCCGAGAAAGACGACGAGCCGCTCTCTCCGTCCAAGCCCTGGCCAAGGACTCCTCTGAAGTCTCCTCCGGAGGATCCTTCCTTCATGGAGTTGCTCAGGAAGATCAGGGAAGTCCATCAGTGGCATTCCTTAGAGCCAGATCCTCAACGGGTTAAACTCGCCGAACATCTGGACTTGCCCCTTACGGCTCCTACTCTTGTGCCACCCTGGATCGAGCCTCACGCCCACCTTGTTTCCACCATTTGGAAGCAACTGTCGGCTTTAGCCCCACTTCCCAGGAAGTCGAACAGGCTATACCAGGCTCCGGAGGGTGTAGACTTCTTAGACTCTCACCCCTGTGCAGACTCGGTTGTGATTAGCGCCGCTCATGGCCGGTCAGCACACCCGAATCACTTGAGCTCGTCTCCCCCGGATAAGGAATCCCGCCTTTTGGATCAGTATGGAAGGAAGATCTACACTTCTTCCACACTGGGGATTAGGGCCCTGAATTATGTAGCACATATGGGGGATTACCAGAAGGCTGTCCTTACCCAGGCGGAATCTAAGATTGACTCTTTGCCTGACTCCCAAGTCAAACAGGAGTTAGCCGACCTGGTCCGTTCTGCTCGTTCGGCCAGTCGTCATATTTTAAGGATGACCTACGATGCAGTGGACACCGCAGGACGGAGCTCTGCATTCGCCGTAAGTCTTCGGTGTCATACATGGCTCCGTGTGTCAGGTCTGGTCCAGGAGGTGCAGTCGGCGATCCAAGAAGCACCTTTCAGAGGTTCTGTGCTTTTCGGTGGTGATGTCAAGGACATCATCACTGATTTGCAGGAGAAGGGGATGGCCCTTAAATCTGTTGATTCAATGTACCATCCCTATCCCCCACAGCGCCGTCCCTTTCACAGACGCAGCCGGCCTCAAGCGGAAACCTCAGGGAAGGCGGGCCACTAAACGTCGGGCCCCCACAGCTGCCAGGCCCCCGCCACCCAAAAAAGCAACGGGTGCCCCAGCTGCGGTGCTGCCTCACACCACCTGACTCCTTCCCTCTCCCACTGCCTCCGGACACCCCGGAGGAACCGGTAGGAGGGAGGTTCTCCCTCCACCTTCCGGGTTGGGAGAGGATAACTACGGATTCATGGGTGCTTCAGATCATAGCAGAGGGGCACTCCATAGAGTTTCTACAGAAACCTCCACGTCACCCCCTCTGAACTCCTCTTACTCAAGGGACCATCTTCCTTTGGTCAGGGAAGAAATTTCTGCTCTCCTTGCGAAACAGGCTATAGAGCCCATCCCCTCATCTTCACGGGATGGGTTACTATTCCCATTTCTTCCTCGTACCAAGAAGACGGGAGATCTCAGACCCATTCTTGATCTCAGCTCCCTGAACCTATATGTGGAATACAAGAGGTTCAGGATGCTCTCCCTTCAAACCCTCTTGCCCCTGCTTCGGCCAGGCCAATGGCTTTGTGCACTGGATATGCAGGATGCGTACCTGCACATCCCCATTCACCCTTCGCACCGAAAGTACCTCAGGTTTGCATTCCGGGGGACCACTACCAATTCCGGGTGCTCCCATTTGGCCTTTCCTCGGCTCCCCGAGTCTTTACCAAATGCCTGGCAGTGGTAGCGGCCCACCTGCATACTTTGGGAGTTCAGGTTTTTCCCTACCTGGACGACTGGCTCCTGGCGGCCCTGTCCAGGAAGGAACTCCTGCATTTTCTCTCCCTCACCCAGCAGATTTTCACTGGCTTGGGTATTACCATCAACCATTCCAAGTAATCACCTGGATCCTTCACAGAGGCTCCAGTTCATCGGGGCTATCCTCGACACGACATTGTGCAAGCCCTTCCTGCCTCCGGACAGGGGGGCCTCCCTCCAGTCCCAGATTTCCCTCCTATCGGAACACAGGAGGGTTCCGGCGAGGTCGGTGCTCCGTCTACTGGGGCTTATGGCGTCGGCCATCCCAACAGTTCCGCGCGCATGCCTCCACATGAGAATCTCTCAGTAGACTCTCCGATCTCAGTGGGATCAACGAGTAGACGACCTAGATCATCTGGTCCTGATCTCCTTGCCGATGGCAAGAGACTTACAATGGTGGATGGTTTGAGAGAACCTATTCCGGGGGGTCCCCTTTTTTCATCCTCCCCCCGATCAGACTCTGACCACGGACGCTTCAGGCGAAGGTTGGGGGGCCCATCTGGGTCCTCACCGAACCCAGGGCCTATGGTCAAAGCTGGAGATAGTTCTGCACATCAACGTGCTCGAGCTCTGAGCAGTGCTGTACGCTCTCCAGGCCCTTCACCAATACATCCTTCCCGGTCACCTAGCTGTCCAAACGGACAATATGTGTGTGGTGTGGTACATCAACAAGCAGGGAGGGACCCGGTCCTACCCGCTGTGCAGGGAAGCGATGAGGGTTTAGGAATGGGCTACGCTTCACAACTTTCACCTCACGGCGATCCATGTTCCGGGAGTCGACAATGTCCTGGCAGACAGGCTAAGTCGCTCGTCGGCTCTACCACACGAGTGGGAACTGGATGAAAAGTTCTAAAAAGCATCTTTCAGATTTGGGGGATTCCTCAGATAGACCTGTTCGCCTCCTCCCAAAACGCAAAACTTCCAACCTTTTGCTTGCTCGCTCCAGAGTGAGGCGCTTTCTGGAGCGACGCTCTATCTCTAAGCTGGAAGGACAGATTCGTCTATGCTTTCCCCCCAATTCCTCTGGTTCCTCGTGTACTGCAGAAACTGGCTTTGGAAGGAGCGAGACTGATTCTGATCACTCCTTTCTGGCCCAGGCAAATCTGGTTCTCTCTTCTACAACAATACTCAGAGGTTCCTCCTCTGCCTCTTCCTTTATCTCCAGGATTGCTGACCCAGGATCAGGGGACCCTGGTCCATCCGGGACTCAAGTCTCTTCAACTTCATGCATGGCTCCTGCAGACCTAGCTCAATCTCATTTTGGCATCTCTCCTAAGGTGGCCGAGATTCTCATGGAGGCTAGAAAACCCTCCACTAGGTCCACCTACGCCATGAAATGGAAGAGATTTTCTATCTGGGCTGCATCCAGGAACGTGGAGCCCTTTTCCTGTCCTGCAACCATTCTGCTTGAGTACATGCGTCATCTTTTCGACCTGGGTCTCAGTCACTCCTTTTTGAAAGTCCATATGGCAGCTATCTCAGCCTACCATGTCCCTTTCACTGATAAGGCATTTGCCCAGCTGGAGGTCTCCAAAACTTTCCTTAGAGGGGTTCTTCATCTCAGGCCCCCTGTCCAGACCCCAGCTCCGCCTTGGGACTTGAACTTTGTCCTCGAGAAACTTACCCTTCCTCCCTTTGAGCCTGTGGCTTCCGCAGACTTGAGGTTTTTATCGTGGAAGACGCTCTTCTTGGTGGCCATTACTTCTGCTCGTAGAATTTCCGAGCTCCAGGCCCTGATGTGCAAAATCCCTTATCTGATTTTTCACAAAGAACGAGTAGCTTTTCACATGAATCCTAAGTTCCTCCCGAAGGTGGTAGCGGAATCTACCTTAAATCAGTCTATTGAATTACCTGCCTTTTTCACGCAGTACTCCAATCAAGGAGAATACCTGCTCCATACCATGGATGTTCACAGGATTCTGAGATACTACACCGATAGGACAAAGGACCTCAGAAAGACTGATCAGTTGTTCGTCTCCTTTGCTCACAAAAGAGAAGGCAATGCTGTTTCTAAGCAATGCCTATCAAAATGGTTGGTCCATTGCATCACTTTCTGTTATGACAAGTACAACAAGACCCTCCCGGTCAAGTCAGAGCCACTCCCACTAAAGTTGCCGCCTCCTGAGCTTGTTTCAAAAGCGTGTCTCTGACAGACATCATGCTGCCGCCACTTGAACTTCCATCCATACCTTCACTAAACACTACAGTTTGGATATTGCCTCTCGCCGTGAGAGCAGGCTTGGGTTAGCTGTCTTGCAAGGCCTCCTTTCTTGAGACCTGCTAGATTATTTGCTACTTTTAGAGTAGTTCCTCCTCCGGTGCCCTTTCATTTGTTCCAGACTGCTTGGGATTCTGTCCCATATGTAATTACCTACTGAAAGAGCCCTCTGAGTAAGATAGTACAGTTACGTAAGAACTTACTGTAACAGTAGATCTTCGAGAGGCTCTTCACAATGTACCCGCCCTCCATTCCCTAGGCTTTTTCAGCTCCTTTTCCATTGAGGAAAATATCTGCTTCTCTCTCATCCGGGCCTTCCGGGCCTGTGGCGGGAAAGAACTGGAAGGTGGGCATCTGGGACCGCCCCTTTATACCGACGTCATGTGATGCCGGTCACCTGACGTGGGGGTCCCATGAGGGACTGCTAGCTAATTTTCCGTGGGGTCCTGCCGCCGGCCGGCGTCAGTCCTATATGTCATTACCTACTGCAAGAGCCTCTCTCGAAGATCTACTGTTACGGTAAGTTCTTACGTAACTGTACTTTCCCAAATGCACCAGGAAATCCAGTTTCCTTCCACAATCTATAACCAGTTCGTACACCATGAACTTTGCTCTGTGCACTGTCAGCCCAGAGATACTCACTACCTTCACCTGGCTATGGCATCCACCCACCTGTCCCTCCCACTGGATACCCCTAATCATAGAGTCTCCCAATAACAGAACCTTAACACTGCCATAATCCTTATGGTTACCTCCACTATGCACTCTCAACCCCCCATCCCCCCTTTATTCATGATCTCAATTCCATGGGAGTCTTCCTGCCTTATTAGAGACCCCCTTGTCACCCTCCCCTTTCTGCCTCCCTTGTTATTTTGCCCACTTAAATCAGACCCCCCCGAATAGGTGTCCCCTTTAACCCTCTCTTATCTGAACCATTTATCCTGGCCCTGATGGTTTCCCCTTCCCCCACACCACCATCCTTCCCCCTTGTAATAGTACCCCTACCTCCAGAGGCACTCTGTGGGTCTCCTTTACCTAGGGCCCCATCCTTGGTACAGACCCCCCTGCTGAAGGGGGGGCCCCTCCCCCATGTCCTTGTCTCCCAGTTTCTCCAGTCGTGCTCTCCTCCCTCATGTCTGCAATATGTTGCTTCTCCCCCATCTGCTTAACATTTATGTTTCCCCTTCTCCCTCTGGGACTATTTCTATCCTTTCCATTGCCGGTCTGTGATGCCCTTTGGGTATCCGACTCCTTCCCCCCGGCCACTGTATCAGTTTCCTCATTTCCACCAACCCCTTCCTCCCCCTCTAGGTTGCTTAGTAGCTCAAATTTATTGTAACACTGTATGCCAGCCTCCATCAAGTAACCAGAGTTTCCCCCAACTGCCCCTCTAAACTGCCCCTCTTCCTCCCCTCTTGCTCTGTTCTCCTTAGGAGCTCCCTTCCCACAGTCTGCTCTTTAAACTTTATTTTTTTGGCCTCACAGTTCACCTTCTTACCCACAACATAAGAAGCAACAGCCACAGCTTAAGATGAACTGGAGAAGGAGGACACTACCCTTGACATTGTAACCTGGTGCCTATCCCCTGCCTGGTCTGTGCTAGAACTCTGAGAGACTGGAAACCCCTTCACCAATAACCATTTAAGAGCTTGGATAGTGTTACAGAAGCCCATCAATCATGGGCCTGAATTGTCACCAAGAGGAGAAATTGTTGAGGCCTGTAGGGGACAGGGGGCTACAATGTTTTCGTACATCAGTCATTGTTGAGATGGAGACGGCAGGAGTTTCTGATGGTGGGAGATTTGCTTGAGGGTGGAGATACGGTCTCATTCTTGGCCTTAAGGGAATGCTGGCACATTCAGGTTGGAGATGTCTTTTCCTGTCTCAGGGTGTGTCAATGGCTGACACAGGATCCAGGGAGTGCACCCTCTGTATCGGATCTCTCACCTACTGAGACAATTATTTATTGACTACAACCAGGCTCGAGACCTCTCACCTCATTTTATAGACTGCTGTTGGAGGAGTGCCAACACCCTGTGGATGACATATTGCATAAATGGGGGGGCTGATATGGATCTGGAGATTACAGGAGTAGTTCCCTCGGCCTGGTTCATGTCAGCTTCATGTATAGGGCTTACCTTACTCCCCTTCATATTCAAACCTTTAATGCTGAGAAATCTCCAATTTTTGTCAGGTGTGAGCCTGAAGAGGGATCCTTTGTTTGTGACTTCTTGTAAACACCATCACTTTTGGATTGAGTTCCATAGAATCATGGAAGCGGTCTTATGTAAATTGCCATGCACTCAGTTGGAGTTTCACATGGGAACTGAGGACCTTGGCCTTAGTCAGTACCCAAAAATCTATTGCTTTATGCTGACTGGCCGGGGATCCACCCCCTGTTGCATTATGGAGCACAAATCTCCTTAATTGTCTCAAATTTGAAAACAAAAAAACAACTCAGCATGGTGCCAATGATAGCATAGAAAAGTTTGAGGAAATATGATCACCCTTGGTGCAGGCTACTGTGGAAGGTGTGTTTGCAGTGTAGTAACAAAAACTGTACAGGGAACATTGTTCTCTGACCAGAAACATATGCTGTTCAACAAGGGGTCTGAGCAGGTACCTATATGTCAACATGTTTTTAAAGGCTCCTTATATATACTTATAAACTAGTATAATGTATATTCTCCTATGTGTTACCTTGTAAATTATGTATCAACTGTATTGATATCCTTAGCATGTCTTGATTTGCATAATTCCATTGTATGAAATCTTGTTTATTGTTTCTCTAAATAAAATAAGTGTAAGCCCTCACCCCTGCCTTTTTAACAAAACGACAGGTGGCATGCTGTTGAAGCTGACAGCAGTACCTGGTGGGGAGCTGGGTTCGGGGAGGATGAGGTTACTCGGCACAGGGGACCTAGGTTTGGCTACTCTGCACAGGGGCCCCCAAGTAAATCCGAACACAGGAAGCAATAACTGTAATGTCCAGAACCAGGAATGGGATTCTTCAGTGTGGCTTTTATTCACTTCAAAGCTGAACAAACAAAGCATAGACGGACCCACACGGGGCTACATTTCCTGGTAATGCAGATTAGAGACAACAGAACACTTTATCACTATTTCCAGCCCTCAGGCTCTAAACCCACCAGGCACATAGCCCGGACTTGCACGCAGCTTTGGGTACACAGCCCGACTTGTACACTCTTGGGTTTTCCCCACTGGCCCGGCTCCCTCGCCGGCCACTTGATCTGCAGTCCATTGGAAGAATGAACCAATTATCCCATTCACCGTCCATTGGAAGAATGAACCAATTATCCCATTCATGGTCCATTGGAAGAATGAACCAATTATCCTGTTGTGGCTCCCCAAACCACACTAGAGTCTTCGACTCCTAGAGAGAATTTTCCTTACAATCCCACGTCTGGGTACTTCCCCCATCACTGGCCAAGTGCCTGAGGCAAAGTAGAAATCCACAGAAGAAATCTGTAGAGGTGGACCTGGTCACTAAAGATGGGGGGCCACCCATCTCAGCTCCCACAGCCCATACCCGGCCATTTCTCTGGAAACTGAAAAATTCCTTTACTGAACTTTCAAATGTAGATTATGGGTAGACGTCTGTCACATCACCTCTACATATTATTTGCATCCCAGCAAACTCTGGACTTGAAACTACTTTTAACTTGCTTAGCCCATTACTCTAGGCTTCCCAATATTTAGTAGTTCAATCCCCACATTGTCAAACAAGTCCCAGGGTGAAAAAACATAGGCCCTTTTAGCCAGAGCAGACACTCGCCCTCACGTTGCAGGTGCCCCACAGGCGACTCACAAATCTTCTTTTCTCCCAGATAAATACTGG
The DNA here is from genome assembly GCA_016271365.2 of Neoceratodus forsteri. Classification (NCBI taxonomy): domain Eukaryota; kingdom Metazoa; phylum Chordata; order Ceratodontiformes; family Ceratodontidae; genus Neoceratodus; species Neoceratodus forsteri. The sequence goes on along the minus strand of CM028129.1, from coordinate 228,711,452 downwards.
AACAAACAGGCAGCCTTTCCTCCACAAGCAGAACTAGGGGGTTGCCCCAGGAATCTGCAGGGAAACCTTCCCCCCCTGGAGGAAGGGGGCAGTGAGACCCGAAAACAGCGGTCTCCACCACTTCAGTAATCTTTTGTGTCTCTCTTTAAGGTGGAGTCACACACCCTATTACTTAAAAGTAGCCCTCTGTCAGGGCTGAGGCTCCTAGAGCCTTCACTGAGCTGCTTTACCAGCAAGCTCCCAACTTCTCACACACTCACTGAAGACTGAACTGAAGACACTGACTTCAAAACCCCCAACATTCTATGTAACTCCCTCTGCTGCAGATTCCAATGTGGCTCATGCAGCTGCGATAGTTCTATTGGTGATGTCATCCCTCGGTCTCAGCTGAGACTGAGAACAGAGTGAGACAGTGTGAAACCCATTTAACTGAGTTTCCTGGCCACTTGCCTTCCCCTGCCTACCACTAGGTCTTGCAGTTCTAATGTTACGGGTAACAAGCGAGTTACATAAGTGTACACAATAAAACCAAAATACGAACATACAAAAATTCCAGTAGAAGAAGGCTCAAAATGGTCTTTCAAGTCTGCTTGGTGCTTAGCTCATGCGTTCTTATTACATGTTGCTTTATACCTTCTCCCCTGTTACTGAAACCGTACCCTGAATTTTATCCCACTCCCCTTTAAAAAACCCAAATGTTTTGCTATTTAGCACCCCCTTTCATAGCACAATTCTACCCTTTCACCACTCTCTGTGTGAAAAAGTACCCCTAGCATCTTTCTTGTACCTGCTCCCATTGGCATTGGTAGTGTAGAAGTTACAGAGCTGCATAATAGAAATGGCAGTGAAGTATTGAACTGAAGCCAACCCCACCACCACTCTGCAGAGAGTGACAGGCATTGGGGGTGTGCCTTTGGGTCGTCAGGCATAACGGCCACGCCATTTCTCCACACCCTACCCTGCAGACACTGACAAGTGTCACGGTGTGCCTTGGGGTCTTTGGCCCTTATGCGCACCCCATTCCATCAGGAAATACGGTGAGATGGGTGCGGTATAGGAGAATGGGGTGAACTTTGGGGCCGAAGAGTCCAAGGCATACCTAGATGCCTCTCACTGGCTGCAGGGTGTGGAATGGTATGAGCATTACAGGCAAGAATCCCAAGTCACACCCCTGATGCCTGTCATTCTCTACAGGGTGGGGCGTTATGATTGGAAACCCTAACACCTCAGGCATTCGTTGGTATTTTCACTCCAAATTTTCAACACGGTTTTTTTGTGACCCCTACCTCGTGAACAGTGGCAATATCAGTTTGTTAGCCGAAAGCTGCTTATGCACAGCGACTACGGCATTTAGCACCACAGGTGCAAAAACACATTCCGAACAGGATGTGAAAAATGACAGCTATACTGTTCATGGGGAGGTGTAAAAAATCGCAATGTTGCAAATCTGCAGTAAAAATATTAAAAATACTGGTGAAGTCACGAGCGTGCATAGGAACTGTGCAACACACACCCGTAATGTAATTAGGTTGGGGATTTTTTACAGCAGATTGTCAACACAGGCATTTTGGGACATCCGATCATGAACATTGTCACTGTGATTTTCTTTATCTGTCCCGAACAATGATTTCCCACAGCGACCACGTGTCTCTGCATCAGTCATGAACTTACAAGGGTGCGTGGAAACTGCGCAATGCTCACTCGTAACACAGTCATTTTGTGGACTTTTGTCACCAAATTTTCAACATAGCCATTTTAAGACCTCTGTTCATGAACAGTGTAACTGTGATTTTCTTAATCTGTCCCAAACATTGCTTTCGCACACCGACTGCACCATTGTCTGCTACATGTGCGGAAACACATTTTGGGCAACATGTGAAAAATGGCAGCTGTACTGTTCATAAGGAAGTGTAAAAAAATGGCAATGTTGAAAATCTGGAGTGAAAATATTGAAAATTCGCAAACTTACGTGTGTAGGAACTGCGCAACACGCGCTCGTAAAACAGTCATTTTTAGGACTTTTTTCACCAAATTTTCAACATAGCCATTTTAAGACATCTGCTCATTAACAGTGTCACTGTGATTTTCTTAATGTGTCCCATACATTGATTTCGCACACCGACTGCGCCATTGTGCACTACATGGGTGGAAACACGTTTTGGGCAAGATGTGAAAAATGACAGCTGTACTGCTCATAAGGAGGTGTGGTAAAATGGCAATGTTGAAAATCTGGAGTGAAAATTTTGAGAATTCGCAAACTTACGAGCGTAAGTAGGAACTGCGCAACGCGTGCTGGTAAAACAGTCATTTTTAGGAATTTTTTCACCAAATTTTCAACATAGCCATTTTAAGACATCTGCTCATGAACAGTGTCACTGTGATTTTCTTAATGTGTCCCATACATTGATTTCGCACACCAACTGCGCCATTGTGCACTACATGGGCGGAAACACGTTTTGGGCAAGATGTAAAAAATGACAGCTGTGCTGCTCATAAGGAAGTGTAAAAAAATGGCAATGTTGAAAATCTGGAGTGAAAATATTGAAAATTCGGAAACTTACGAGCGTGCTTAGGAACTGTGCAACGCGCGCTCGTAAAACAGTCATTTTTAGGAATTTTCTCACCAAATTTTCAACATAGCCATTCTAAGACATCTGCTTATTAACAGTGTCACTGTGATTTTCTTACTGTGTCCCATACATTGATTTCGCACACCGACTGCGCCATTGTGCGCTACATGGGCGGAAACACGTTTTGGGCAAGATATGAAAAATGACAGCTATACTGCTCATAAGGAGGTGTGGTAAAATGGCAATGTTGAAAATCTGGAGTGAAAATATTGAAAATTCACGAACTTACGAGCGTCCGTAGGAACTGCGCAACGCACGCTCGTAAAACAGTCATTTTTAGGAATTTTTCCACCAAATTTTCAACATGTGCTTTTTGAGAGCCCACCTTATGAACAGTGGCAGTGTTGATTCATTACTCGGTCCCGAAAGGTGATTTTGCACAGTGACTGCGAAATCACCCTTCGGGCCCGATCTTATCCATGACAGTGAGAGCATTCATGAGAAGGGGTCCCAAACACCCATGTTGAAAATTTAATAAAAATCCAAAAATACCTGAGATATGCAGCAAAGTTGAAAAACCCTATCTATCCCATTATACAGCTTACCAGCATTTCCTCAGTTCGCGGTTGGCTTTGAAGAGCGCAGGCGTGTTCGCAGTCCCCAGTCATCGGCGCGTCCGGAGTAAGTATGGGGTGTGTGGGAGGTGGGGTGCGCAGTGGGTGGCGCGGTGGGGCAGAGACAGCGAGGACCGTTTTCCAGTTTCAGTTTATTTTTTAAATGACAGCGGGGCGTTTGCCACGCTGGGTGAGCTCCTAAGCGTGGCACAAGGAGCGGCTGGTGGGGGCGTGCAGCCGGCGGGGATTGGGCACCCCGTCGGCACCAACATCTGTTGGCATGCTGGGGTGGGCTCAGCGTGGCACCCTGTACTCTGGGGGGCAGGGGCCGGCGGTTGGGCACCCTGTCGGCTATAGGATGTGCAGCCACGCTGGGAGTGGGCACCAGGCGTGGCATATGGGCTCTGTTTTTGGGGGTGCAGCACAGCCGTGGGATTGGGCACCCCATCAGCTACAGTGTGTGCGTGGGAAGGGCGAGCATGCAGTATCGTGCGTGTGTGTGTGTGTGTGTGTGTGTGCGGCGTGCGTGTGTGTGTAGCAGAGGCAGCGCGCGGGCGAGGCGATATCTTATAGCTACTCACTGAAGTGTAGCTCCCCCTTTCAACTGTACTCCACTGCATTTTGGACTGCCGTCATAGACAGCTCCAGCGGGCATTGGAGAACTGCGGCCGCGCCTCCAAACACACTGACTGAATTGGAAGAGGGCTGCCACACCTCCTAAAACTCAGGTGATGGCACTATGTTTCTTGCACATGCGTGCAAGCAAACATAAAAAGATCTCCACAGTCAACCTTGTTGAATCTTTTGAGGTATTTGAAGGTCTTGATCATATGTCCCCCCCCCGTCCCTCCTCTCCTCTCCTCGAGTGAGTACCTGTTCAAGTTCACTCGTCTCTGTTCATATTGGATGCCCTATTGTCCTTGGATCATTTTTGTAGCCATTCTCTGCACTGCCTCAAGCTGATCTATATCCTTCCTGAGCTAGGGGCTCCAGTACTGCACGCAGTACTCCAGGTGTAGTCGGACCAAAGAATCTGTACAGGGGTAGAATAACCTCCCTCCTCCTATTGGTGAGCCATCTTGAAATGCAACCCAACATCCTTTTTGCCTTTGCTGCTGCATTTCTGCATTGCACTAAAGGTTTCAAGCTGACTGCGACCATCACACCCCAAGTCTGTACTTGGCTTTGGGATTTTAGTTTAGTTTCCTCCCTCTACGTAGATTAGAATTTATGAGGCAAACAGCATCCAGTGTTCAGTGGAGGAGTGTTACAAATATTATGCAGTTTTCAATTTTGACCCACCTTCTCTTTTCCCTTCAGAACAGTCTAGCTCATTGTTCTAATGGTCTTATGCTTCTGCTTTAATAATCTAGGTTTGGTTGAACAATACGACCAATTTTTTTTTTCTTTAAACAGCTACTTTTTATACCAAGTGGGTCAGTGTCCCACATAGGCAAATTATCTGCAAGGAACCTTGCATGTTCATAAGCTCCCAAGGTCTCAGGCGGAGGTGCTTATCTGACACAGGAAGCATTTATGCTGAGTTCATGCTAACCTAGTCTGAGGTTATTACTGTTACACAGGAAGCAGAATAAGAAACACCAGTAAAGAAGTGAGTTTTAAATGTTGCATTTTTTTTTCTGAGTAATCCATAGGAAAGAGTTTACCAGGGTGTAAGTGAGGTAGGTTTATGAGAACCCACAAACAAGCAGGCTGTGTTCACAGGCTGATAACATGATAATTGCTTTGGTTCCATTTAGCTGAGAAGGTTCACTTGCTGTATACTTAACAGCAACTCATGTTATATTCGGCTATGTATTTATGTACCACTTTTGAAACTGTTTTATTTTGCTATAGAGCTTCATGATCCCATATCGCCACCTCCCCCTTACGTCTAACTGGTGCTGGCGACTTCCCAGCAACATCTGCCATTGCCCCCCCCTCCCCACTGTAGAGCCAGTGGGGATCCACAGGGTGTGGGGCCCAAGACGGCCATCATACAAGTGCCCTAGGAGGCATAGATATTTTCACTTTCTCTCCTCGCAGTCACTGTACCCTTCCTCCTTCTCCTCCTCCGCTGATGCTAAGTGGTGCCCTGTCAGGCCTTGCATGTATGCCACAACACCCTGCAGAGGAGGCATGCTCACTAGCCCACTACAGGGGTCGCTGTGGTGGCAGAACTACAGTGTCATCCCTCCCAGCCACAGAGTGCTTCTGCATGGCAGTGTTACCCCAGCCCCCTTGGCCCCCCATCTCAGCTCTCAAGTCCATTCCCAAACCCCAGTCGACAGTGTGGGAGTGTTTCCCACTACCTGATAGGCCATCGGGCAGCTCTTGCTTTAATTTTCGACGGGCTAAAGATACCAAGGGTCTTTATCTGCCTGAACTATGCATGTTTCAGTGTTTCTTAAAGGACGTCGCATAATTGTACAAACATCCCACCCCCACCAAAGGCAGACCCTGATTAGGCTCATTACGTTTGCTGCATGTGGGCAACAAATGTTTTGCTACACAAAAAGAGGATTTCTGGGGTGTCTCACTGCTTAGCCCATTGCAGTTCAAAATAGAAGGAGCTCAACAGTCTAGACTAATGACCATACACTGTGGTCCTGACACCTCTCGCTGCTTGCTGGGCAGAAGCTTCTTGTACTTGAAAGGACTGAGCCACTCCAATCAGAGAGGGCTTTAGTCCTTTGATTTGCATGAAGGCAGTCAGCAAGCAGCTGATCAGCTTTCAACGCCAGGAGCCTGTTGTGCGCACATCAGAAGCCAAGCATTCTGATTTTCAAGCGGCCCATCCCGATCGCTAATTTGGGTAAAAATATGAATAAAACATTGAGGAAACAACTACCAACTGTATTCTCAACATTTACAGAAGTAAGGCTTCCATTTCTCATAACCTTTCAAGGGAAAATCAGATAAAGTGTCAGTTTTGGTTTTTTTTATTTTCCCTTAATAGGTTATGAGAAATGGAAGCCTTACTTCTGGAAAAGTTGGAAAGCAGGTGATAGATTGTTTCTATGTTTATTCATATTTAGCAACAAAATATATCGGAACGTTCTCTAAAAATCAGAATACTTGGCTTCTGATGTTCATGTAACAAGCTTTCAGTGTGGATCAGAGGCGGACATTGAGTTGTGGACTTGCCAGAATGTGTCCGTGCCTCAGCAGCAAGGGAGCTGTGAATGTACCCATCTGTGTCCTTGAGGTGCTCACTTTCTGTTGCATTTCTGTCAGTATTTTTCTTTGAAGGTGACAGCTCGCCCCCCAAGTCTTTCTCTCGCCGTCTTGCTCTCTGTCTTTCTCTGTCATGCAGAGACAGAGGTTTACCATAAATGTGACCCCCCAAGCCCAACCCATGTTATTTTTATGGCACGGGGTGCCCAATCCCCATGCCAGCTGCTACCCCCATCCTGCCCTTTTAGTTATGCAGCACCGAAGCCCACCCTGGTGCTGTCAACATAACACTGACACTGGGGTGCCCAATCCCAGCGCCACCACCTAAAATAAAGAAAACCATCTTCATTTTTTTTTTTTTTTTTTTTTTTACATTTTAACCCTGTAAAAAGAAAACCGTCCATTGATGTCTGTTGCGCTGCTAGTCCCCCCAACCTGACCCTTCCACACAGCACCCACTCACCCCACCCCCAAGCCCTTGCTTATCCACTGGGGGTCCAACGCTGTAATCCCCAAGTCCTTACTTACCCACTGGGGATTCAACACTGTAGTCCTTTGTGGACGCAGACACATTTTCACTCTTCAAAGCCAGGCCGCGATCTGAGGAAACCAGCAATGCGGTTCGTTATATTTCAATGGAGTTTTGAATCTAATGGCATAACATGGCCATTTTTGAACATTTTGGCCCCAAATTTTCAACATGCCTTTTTTGGGACCCCACCTCATGAACTGTTGAGGTGAAATTAGGCAAATCTGTCCCAAAAGGTGACTTTGCAGTCACTGTGCTAGATCACCTTTTGGGCAGGAGTTAAAAAGTTTCTCCACCCTTGTTCATGAGATGGTAGGTCATAAGAAGGCTATGTTGAAAATTTGGAGTAAAAATATTAAAAGACAACAAAGTTATGAGCCTATGTTGAAATTTGCGAATGCAGGCTTATAACTTTGGTAATTTTCAATATTTTGACCCCAAATTTTCAACATAGCCATTTCTTCACAGCACTTTATGAGTGTGACAGCTGTCATTGTTCAAATCCTGGCCAAAATGTGTTTTCATACCTGTGGCGCACAATGATATTTTGGTGGCGCAGAATGATGTTTTGGCGGGGATGTGAACATTTTCACCTACCAGGTTCATTAGGTGGGATAATAAGAAGTCTGTGCTGAAACTTTGGTGCACAAATATGATAAAATGCCCAGGTTATGACCGAACATTACACTATTTCAGCATTCATTCATAACTGCTAATTTGAAGTATTTTGACTCCAAACTTTTAACATAGCCATTTTTCCACAACACCTCATAAACATGACATATGTCATTTTTTTAATCCCGGACAAGATGTGTTTTCGCACCTCTGGTGCGAAATGAGATTTCGGCCAGTGAATTTTAAATGGTACATGTCATGTCTATAAGGCAAATCCTAAAACAAGTATCTTCAAAAGTTGGGGTCAATGTTTAAAAAAAAAAAAAGGTTGTTTAACAACCTTTGTGTGTAGTGCCTATCAGCACCTGCACAGCACATACCTGCAAGCAAACGTTCGGCATCAACAAATGCGTGTTTTATACAAGTGAGCATCTCAGAGCCATGCTGTGCATGCATAATGGTGCTGCACTGTGCTGGCTGTGTTTATATTTGATCAAAGATAACACATGAAATATTATAGTAAACAGTTTAGAAAAAAAATATTTTACTGACTTAAAAGCCTAATCAGGGGTTTTGCCTTTGGGGTAGGGGGTTTTATACAATATGTGCTTTCCTTTAATGCGGTTAAGTATCTCAAACTGCTTTACCAAACAATAAGTTAGATGTTGGTAACACGCTGACTGCAGAAGAGAAAATGAACATCCTTTATCTGTTATACAGCATCCTTTGCATTCTCCTGGCCCATTGCACTAGACCTTGTTTTGTTCTAAAAAGGACTGCTAGTTAGTTCTCCAGAGATGTCCCCTACTGGTCTTGGGTGTGTCACAGGGTCTTTAATTTCAACCTGGATGACTATAAGGGATATCATCTCATCTAAAGGGTGGGGCACCTCCAACATGGAGGCACCCCTCCAATACTTCAGTGGCAGCATTGTATATGTGGCCAGTGCATAGGTCTGGGAACCAGCATGCAACGGTTCAAAGCCCACCACAGTCACTTATTCACAGTGTAACCTTAAGCAAGTGAGTTAACCTCTCGAGATATGCAATTTGTTAAAAAAAAAAAAGAAAAACAACACACATACCATTTGCACTCTGGGCAGGCAAGTTTTAGAAGTACTTGCCCATATACTTATTTACATACCTCCACATTTGTCATACATTTCTATTTCATCAGCCCTTAAAGGAGAACTAAATTTAATCTGCTAGCTGGTATTTTCTGTAGAAGCTGTTTTATAAATAGTAGTTAACATTCTATTCTTGTTTCATCTTTGGCCTTTTATTTAACTGACTCAGTGTTTCTGATTTGTACACTGATAGGGAGGATCACTTTAAAACAGTTTATAAAATGGGCAGTAAAAATCCTATAACCCTATTGTTTGAAACAAATCATGTGACCATTGATTAATTTCTTTTTTAAATTTATTATACTTTAATGCAGCAAACTTTGTACAAGAAGAAATAACTAAAATATACATTAAATAAAAATACATATAACAAGAGCAAACAGAGCAAAATAAAACTCACAAAACATAAACTATCCCCAAACCCACTTCCCCCCCTCCCTTGGAGTGCCACTGGCCCAATTCAGCCTTAAAATTAGGGAGCTCGAAAACCACCATAATCATATAAGTCCTTCAGAAATTAAGAAGAGGGAAGCGAGCCCAGTGGTGCTGAGGGTTAAGGTGCTGGACGCCACACTTCGTTCCATGCCGGTGACTCCGGTTCGGTGACGGACTCAGGCCACCAGGGGTCAGCAGGGGGGGAGAGAGGGATTGAGCACCCAGTGACTGCTCTCCCTCTCTGGGGAAGGGTGGTGAGTCTGTCCCACTGCTATAGCACCATCTCCTGGGTGAACCTGGGATTAGTGATGCAAGTCAGGAACACAGGGGGCAGTATCTTCCGAGAGCCCTGGGAGTTGCATCTCGATGCATGCCTCCTGATTGGCTCTCCCTGTGTGCTGATGACTGTGGGGTATGGGCTTACCTGGAAAATGGAGCCTGTCACTTCTAGGTGATGACCCTTCCTGTGCTGGATCACGTCACCAGAGATCACCAGTGGCAGACTCCGTTGTTTCTACCCCTTGTTCGGGGGAAGGTAAGGAGCATCCTTCCCTCGCCCCACCCGGGGGGGGGGTTATATCAGGGACCTAGGATCTCTGAGAAGGGGGGGTCACTCTAGGAGCAGACTCCAGGGGTGCCCAGGGACGTAGTGAGAGCTTGTGGGCCTTTGAATGAGTGGAGAACGGTGCTAGTAAGGTGGATAAAGAGAAAGATTAAAAAAAAAAGAAATTAAGAAGAAGGGATCCCTCTTGTGGTGACAGTCATTAATGCCAATGATATTGGCGATATAGCAAGATATCGATATAGTAAGATACCCATGCATACAGGGGTCCCCATCAGTCACAGAAAACCTTGTGTTTATGTTGGGTATTAGCAATATGTTATTTTATATTTAAGGTGCTCAGGAGTTCATTTTGCCATTCTACCCTGGACAGTACCTTATCGTCCATCCAGTGTCATAGTAGGACAATTTTTAACTGCAGAAATAATGGCAGTATATCCCTCACAGGGTTGTAGGCCTTTTCCCCTATAATTGCCAACTATACAAACAGCTGGGGTGAAGACATCTGTTAGTTCCAGCAAAGGATCTGTATTTTAATCTTCTCCCAAAGGGGTGACATTTTTTCACAAACCCACAACAAATGATACAACGACCCCACCATCTTGTCACATCTAGAACAGGTCAAATGAGGAAACTACCCATTTTATTAAGCTTCTGGGGAGTAAAATATAAGTTATGTAAAAATGTAATTGTAAGAACCTATACCTATCTTGCCTTACACATTTATATAGGTCCTCCCAGACTTTTTGACAATCAGCGGATGGCCAGTCTAGCAGCAAGGTGTTTTGCCAATAAAAACAAATTCCCAACAATTTGCCTGGGTTTAAGGATTGAGTAATATGATAATGCTGGAAAACCGCCTTAGGCAGCATTGCTGCCTGTGACAGTTCCTGTAAGGCATTACCTGTAGTCGCAGTCCATGAGGGAGGACCTATGTGGGATGATATCTCATGAGATGATTGTAGATATTTAAAAATTAAATGAGGGAACAGACCAAATCTGAATTGAAAAGTAAGAAAATTTAATATATACCTTTCAGATAAAATTTGGTCCACTGATACAGAAACACCTAAGGGCAAAAAAGTTCCAGAATAGGATGGTGAGCAATTTGAAAATCAGGATTATAGAAAATTGGTTGTGAGGGGTGTCTGACCATAGAGAAATGTTAAAACTTGCATAGCTGGGTATGAGCATGACAAGACCAATAAACAGCAGTCATGTTGAGGCAACGGGGAAGATCAAATGGCGAAAGGAATAGGAGGCAGACCATATGAATGCCTGCCTTCTCACATAGATGGCCTTCCAGTTCTAACCACTGTGGGGTATATGTCCCAATCAGTTCCCCTAATGCTTCCATACCCCATTTTAAATATTTACTGCCACGTTAAGCTAAATCATGAAAAAAAAACAGGGAAGTTGTTACCCTCTTTGTTGCTTAGGGTTACATAGTTAAAAATGCTACAGGCGCCTCAAAGAAAACTTTAAAAAACATAATAATTGGGTACAGTTCTGCTTGCATTCATTTTCTGTTTTACATATTTCTTCTCCCCATAATTTATTATTAAGGAAATGTGTATGAAAATATGATTGTTGTCCCTTAGATTTCCTTTTGAGCTCATCTACCTCTATTGCTTACTCCCTACTTCAAGTCATAATCCTCTGTTGTGACATCACAATCTGTTGCCATGGGAGTAACTGTGAGGTCACAAGCAGTGCTCTATGACTTCAGATAAAGAGAAAGCAGCAGGAATAGATGAATTCTTCAGGACCAAATATCTTGTTTTCATGCAAATAACCTAAGTAATAAATAACAGGGAGGAGGAATACAGAACTAATGTGAAATACAAGCTGGACTATGTTTAAATATTATGTTGTGTTAAAGTTCTCCTGAACTTGTCACCAGCTCTGTAAGATAAGCTCTTTTAATTGCTTTACCCTGCTATAAAAATGATTGATGAGACTGTGAAGTTGGATACACCAGAGCTTGGGTAGGGAAATATTTAGCATCCCTAAGAAATATAAAAGTCTAGGTAATATATTAATTTTCATACTATTAGCCATCCCCCATAGCGTGAGGGGTAAAGCAGCCCAGCGATGTAAGTCCAGTTTAATTGTACCAAGGAGGGGATCTAAATTATTTTTCTTAAGATCTGAGAGATGTTGGATAATCACTATGCCTAAATAATGTAGGGAGTGAGGTTCCCAGTGGAGCCCAAGGCCAAGCATATCTTGTTTATTGACAAGAGAATGTAACGCCATGACACTAGTCTTCCTTAATTTAGTGTGTATGCTGTGAACCTGCTGAAACTTGTAATGTCAGCTGAAGTGGCCGGGACAGATGTAGACAGGTATTTCACATGAAACAAAATGTTGTCAGCATATACCAAACATTTACATTCTGCCCATCCAATGCTAATCACCTAAAACCTGTGCATTGGCTTTCAATCACAGAACAAGTGATTCCAAATATCAATTAAATAAAAATGGTAATAAGGGACAACTCGGTTTCGTACCACAAGTCAACCTAATAGAGGTAGAGAGATCATTACATTACAAAGATTTCTTGTGGAGGGAGAACTATATAGGGTTTTCACTCAGGGAACAAACTCATCTGGAATATTATAAGCTTTTAAAACTTCAAACAAAAAAGGCCAAGAGACCCAGTTGAAAGCTTTTTTGGCCTCTAGGGAGACCTGTGCCACTGGGACGCTGCTCTCCCAAGGGTCGAAATAAGATGGCACAGCTTTTGCACATGGTCAATTGAGATTTGACCTTTTATAAACCCAATCTGTTCTGCTGCAATAAGACTTACCATACCCTCTGTAACATGTTGGCTAAAAGTTTTGCCAACATTTTAAAATCTGTATTCATCAATGATTTGGGGCAATAATTGATTGGTAAAAATGTGTCCCTCCCTGGCTTGTGAAGCAGAGTAATCCATGCCTCTGTGAGTGAAAAATCTGTTCAGCCCTCATTATACTGTATGTAACTGAAAATATGTGTTAAAATGGGGGCCAACAGATCTATAAAATTGTAAAAATTGGTGGGAAAACCATCTGGGCCAGGTATACGGTCACCATTAAGTTGGCCAATAGCTGAGCATACCTCTGCAATAGTAATCGACCACTTTAGTGAATCACTTTGTAAATCGGAGAGTGTAGGAAGCGGTATGCTTCCTAAGAAATCCTGAATTTGGGCCAATGAAGAGGGGTCCTGTGGATCATTCATATAAAGGTATTCATAGAAATCTTTAAAAATTGACACACTGTCCTAGGCTGTGTAACCAGTTGAGAATCGCCATCCACCCATAAACCTTCAACCATTCTCCATGCTTCCTGTTGTCGAAGATGCAGAGCCAAGACTTTTCCCACTCATTCACCCTGCTCCACATACTGAGCCTTGACTCGAAATATTGCCAGCTTCACTTTCTCATTCAGCAAAGAGCCATATTGAACTCGAACAGAATTAAATGACAGCCAGGCAGGTTCAGGGGTGGAAGGTGACAAAGCAGCCTCACTAGTCCTAATCTGCTGCAATAAGTCCTGCGTCTTCTGTGCTCGATCCTTATGTTTCTTGAATGCAGTTCTAATATATTCTTTCCTAATAGTCAATTTGTCTGCACCCCAGAGTATGTCTACTTTTTCAATTGAGCCGCTACTATGTTAAAAAAATTGTAAGATATAGTGTCATAGTTTTTCTTTCACTACCTCATCCAGTAATAATTGATTATTGAAATGCCAAAACAAATCTCGTTCTATTCCTCCCCTAATTTGATGAGACATCGGACTGGGGCAAGATCAGAAAGGACAGTTTCATCAATCTCACAGCTCAGCAAACCAGAAATACTGTGTTGACCAATAATAAGAAAATCCAGCATCAAGAAAGAGGTAAGAGGAACAGGGTCAGTAAGACCCTAATAATCCAACAATTCTCGTAGTCCCCGCTGTTCTGGAGAGAGGCCTTTTCTGATATCACCTGGTTTATCTAAATCTGGTTGGTATACAAGGTTCCAATCATCCCAATCAACATTAGTAAATGAGTAAACAGGGCCAATAAGGGGGCAAGGTTTGTAAAACAATTGGGGACTACCAACACTGGGACCATATACTGTTCCTAGAAGAACTTCATGCAATCCCAACCTACCATGAACAAAAACATAATGACCATCTGGATCCCATATTTGTAAAAGTAATTGAAAATTAACCCTTTTATGAATCATAATACAAGCCCCTTTTTTTGTTACTGTCACCTGAACTGAAAACTTGTCCCACCCATTCCCATCTAAAGTAAGTACCATTGATTAATTTCTGTTAGCCTCCCACCTCGCCTGAACCACATTTTTTTGTAAACAAATACAAGCTAATTTTATAAGTTCCAGGGTGTGTGTTTATATGGGAATAATGCACTTCTTGGGTGGTTGCAGTACGCGGCTATGCCTCGTGCCTAACAACCACTCGAGACATGCATTATTGTCTTATGACCACACACTCTGCCATGTGTCATACCTTATTTATGTCCAATATTAAGCTCCTAGATCATTGTCATAATTAGGGATGTCACGGTATGACTTTTTCGCGTTATACCACAGTATCAGAATCACAGTATTTATACCGTAGGCAATTTCTGATACTGCGATACTCGTGGTTCATAGTATACTGTAGTTTACAGGCCTTGCAGGTAATTGTATTGCTTTTATGGGAATGACTGTTCCTCCTGTACCAACCCTCATGGTCACAAGAGTTTAAGGAGACTTCTTTTTTGTACAGAAATTACAACTACTATGAAATGACAACTTCTGTAATACCATAGTGTTACGATAACCTCAGTATTACATGTGATGGATAACATACTGACATAGTTTAATACCTTGACACCCACAATGGATCCATGTTCCACAGAAGAACTCTGTGGTTAAGATTGACATAAACTACATCATACCAGTCTAAAATTATCTTTACCACCAGTCTGTAATTGAACACCCACCAAGTTTACTAAAAGGCCAGCAAAGATGGAAGAGTACCAGATTTGTAACTAGTACTAAAATAAATATATTCTGTAGGTAAAAATGACTGTCAGGTTCTCATAGTTTTCCTTTAAAAGGGATTTTAAAACTTAATTTGCCTACCCGAAGTCCTTAAAAGGACTTGTAACATGGCTAACTTAAGAATGACAGAAACGAGAAAAGTGATTGGGTAAAATGAGTCACGTAGTAATAGCTCAGCACAACATTATTGAACCAGTAATGCTGTGTTGAAACTGAAGTACCTAACGAAACCACGGAACAAGAAAAGCACTGTTTCTAAAGTATTGTTAGACAAAGAGACAGTGATCCCGGGACTCAACAGTATGCCGATGGAGAATAGCAGCGGAGAAGCAAACTACTTCCGGAGCATATTGGGGGTCTAGACGTGCGTCAGGGGCAAATGCCTAATCGATTCAACTTCCAGTTCTTCATGATTCACAGAACCGTTAATTTCAATTATTACAGCACAGGCAAAGAAATAGCTCCATACAGCTGTGCACAGTGTTAGAAGAAAAAGATGTTCAGAAATCCGGTAGCTAAAGACGACATACGACAGATACCAAAGACCTCATCACAAGGTCAGATATTATGCAAATGACTACCACACTTAAATGACTAAACACACAGAGCAGCATACTGGAGTCCTCCTAAGCATGCTATGACAATAATAGCCGTGCAGATTGAGACAATGTAGTAAACGTTACTTTAAATAACCATTTGTCTTGCTATACAGTATCTGAAATGTTTCGGTCACATCAATATCTAAATAAGCATTTGTTCAGGTTTTGAAAAGTACAGTAAAGATTGGTCTGAAAACAAAACAGCGTCTGTATAGCATTTCTTAGATGATGATATGTATATTGCTAATATAGTGCACTATCACAAAACCATGTTACAAGCGCATTAAGCCACTCTGGAGGTGGCATTCTCTGGGGAATTAATGGTTGGTTGGCCCATTGTAGGCACTCAGCCGGGTCCCAACCATGCATTACTTCTCCATTAAATGCCGCCTTCGTCGTGGCTTAATGCTTACTTAACTTTAGTCTCTGAAAGGGCTTATTAAAGAAAATGTCCTGCTGCAGGTGCCAGTGCTTTGGTCTTAGCCCCTAGTCTTCCAGGTGATCTTTTTAAAGGAATATGCTGTGCCCTATTTGTTGTCCACACCACAGGCCTTAAAAGAGCACTTATTTAAACTTTGACAATAAGCCCTTAAAATGACTTTTCACATGTACAGTATGTCCCTGCACACTGCCAGCTGTGCTGTTACTCCTTCTAACAATCCCTGGAAGTTTCTGGTGGGCTGCAGTTCAGTGTTTGCATTAGAACCTTCATGGAGGGAGGGCTCGTTGCTGGCAGCAGGTTGCAGCCGACTGCGCACTGACTTCACTGCTGCTGTGTAGCAGGGTCATGCAATAGCTCCTAGTGATCGTGTCTTTGCCTACATTTGGACTCTCAGTGAGATTCTGCACATGCCCGCCCCTGACATCTGCTGATATTTTTTCCAGCATATAATGGTGCATGAGCAGAATCATGCTAAAAGAATCTGTGATGTGACTCCACTGGCTTACATTGCTTGTGGTCTCACTTTGCTCCCGGGGGAGGGAGAAAGTACAACAGCAACATAACTGCCCCACTGGGCTAGCACTAATTATATTTAGGTGTCTGTAACCACAAATGCCTGCCCTGGGGTACTGGAAGGATAGGAATGTTGCACCCTGCTCTCGGTTCTTTGGTTCATTATGTTGTAAAAGTAGTAAACGCAGGATCTCAAAATGAGATGTT
The DNA here is from genome assembly GCA_016271365.2 of Neoceratodus forsteri. Classification (NCBI taxonomy): domain Eukaryota; kingdom Metazoa; phylum Chordata; order Ceratodontiformes; family Ceratodontidae; genus Neoceratodus; species Neoceratodus forsteri. The sequence goes on along the minus strand of CM028129.1, from coordinate 228,695,019 downwards.
GCATCTTCAGTGGACTATGGGGAGTGTTACAGGGGAATTTACAGGAGTACATGAACAAGCATCTATCACAGCATAGGTAACAAGCAGCAGAAAAAGGACTACAAGTACACCTAACACTGTACATGAATATGAGTAATGGAATTGATAAGATATACACATTACAGTCATATTCTCAGACATCAAAGGCAGCATAAGGAATGTGAAATCCATAAGCAAAATCAACAGCATGAGGAATCTACATGACATAGTTTATAGAATCAGAGTGGTCAGAGATCAGCATGTAGCGAGTAGCACATACAAGTGGCAGGTAGGTGGGGGGCAGTTATGGCAGGATTGGGTGTGAATTATATATGCACTCAGTCTGCTCCGAGCCGCCCGTTGGACTTGAACCCACAGACTTCTAGCACAGAGCTGTAAGTGCTGCATACTGAGCAACTCTGGCACAAGAGAAAAAGTTAAAATTCTTTTTAGCTGAGCTCTCCTTTAATTGCAGGGTGGTCTTCAACCAACTACTGAAGTCCCCAAATGATAGTTGTAAGTATTTGGAAGCACAACAATAAATGTTGGCTTCAGTACTGATCCTTTATAGTGAAAGGTTTGCATCTGAATCATTAACAATAAATATGCCAAGTAATTAGGTGATACTGTGGTGGATTGATGACCCCCAGATTTCATTTTATTCTTCATTTTTATTTTTTGTACTTGTGAGCCAATGGGCATAAATGCCCATTTTTATTAGCGACACATTTGACATATGACTATAAAACACAATCAAATGCAAAGTCAGGTACAAGGCAAATTCAATCAATGGGGATCAAAACATGAGCAGGTCATTGCTGAACATATGTAATCCTTACGTAAACTTTTAAAAGTGGGAGCAGTAATAGCATTCCTGATCTCAACTGGGAGAGAATTATAATATAGTGGGGCCCTGTATAAAGGAGATATCTGACTATATGATTTTTTAAAACAAGGCACTGTATATTGCCTAAACAAGGTTGATCTGGTATCATGTGAATATGCATTAATCTTGAGCAGACCTGAAACTGATGAAGGAAGTGTACCCAAAAAATGTTTTTGCATTAGTGTAACCGAGCTGAACTTAAACAGATTATTCAGATTGACTCCCAACTTTAGAACTAGAGAGTGTCAAACTAACTTTAACATTGTTACTGCTAACACAAGCCCTTCACTGTACTGTCTATACATTTTGATACTTGCTGAATCATAAATACATAAACTGATTTATCTTTCTCTTAGAACATACTTGGAAGCTTGTCTGGGCTGAGATACATGATGACTGCCAGTACACGTAGTCCTTCTGTTGCTATCATTGGTGGAGGAATATCAGGCTTGGTTTATGCAGCAAGACTCTCTCAGCTTGGGATTACCAATTCCATCGTGTTTGACACTGGGAAACATGCTCCAGGAGGGAGGTGCAACAGTAGACATATTAATATTGGTGGTGCCATCCACACATTTGACCACGCCGTTCAGTTCTTCACTGTGAGTGACCCACGGTTTGCCAAGATCGTATCTTTCTTGCATTCCAAGAATGCCGTCAGAGTCTGGCATGGGCGCATTGTTGAGCTCCATAGAGGGGGAAGAATCACAGAGATGAAAGGATTTCAAGCATTTATTGGCACAAAGGGGATGCAGTCTGTGCCAGAGTGCCTTGCAACTCTTGTGGAGCTTAAGGGCAATGTGTGGGTCAACAGCGTTCTGTGGGACCCAGTGATCAAAAAGTGGAAAGCGGATGATCATGGATGGTTTGATTACTTAGTGGTTGCCCACAATGGCAAGTGTGCTGACAAACTCATGGCATCCTCCGGTGTGCCAGAAATTCACAGACTTCTTCAGGTCAGGTTTGGACCAGAACTGACCCCCAGAACTAGTGTGATGCAGCTTTGTTCTCTCTGGGTATTACTGGTGGCCTTTCCTGAAAAGCTTGGACTTGGTTTTTGAGGGTGCATTTGTAGAACACCCTGATATTTCCTGGATAGGGAACAATACAGCAAAGTATAGCCCTGGAAACCAGGTAGAAGGCTGGACTGTGATCAGCACCAAGGCATTTGGGGCTGCAAATAAGGTTCCTCAGGAGCACATTCCCCCTTCGAAAGAAAAGGAAGTCATTCATAGACTTCTCAGCGCTTTTGCTGAAGTCACAGGTGTTGACCTGAAGGCTCACAAGGCCTGCTTCACAAGGGTGCAGCTGTGGGGGGCTGCAAACCCTCTGAATGTCCTCCAGGATGTGGAGTGTGCTTTCAAGGCCAGTCATAATGTGGGGATTTGTGGGGACTGGATGGTCAGTCCATGTGTGGAGGGAGCAGCTTTAAGTGGGCTCGCACTAGCTGAAGTTATAAATGGACACTGGAAAGAGGAGAAAAGAGAGGTTGGACTGAAGAGCACCTTCACACCTGTTGACTCTAAAATGATTGGGGCTTTTCCAACAAATAAGAATCTGATTTTCAAACCTGCAAAGCAATCATGAAAAAAAGTATTATTTTCAAATTAATGTAATTTTTCCAGATACTTGTACATATTATACATTATAGGGCCTACATATGATGTCTCAAATGGTGTAAGAGACTTTGAGTGTGAGGACTGAGAGAGAGGACTGCAAATCGAAACTGAATGGTTCTAGCTGCCCAAACCTCACAAGAGGAATCTCTTGTACCATAAGCGACAATCTTAGGAGGCCCTATTAACTTATTATAAATCACTCACGCTATCCAGAGTGATCGTGAGTTTTAAGTATTGTTTTTATTTCAAAAGTTAAGTGAAGCCACCCTCCCTTTGGTGTGAAGTGGAACGCTCCACTCCTAACGTTCCTGAATGAGAGCTGTATGCAGGATAAGAGGCACAGTGGCTTTGTGCACTGATTGGCTGAAAGCATGTAAGTGGTTTATAATAGGTAAATCAAAAATATGCCCATAAAAGCCTTGTGAATAAAATTTACAAAAAAATGCCTGTCTGTATTTCCTCCTTCAACCCCAACTTTCTTTATATTTCTAGGAACATCAAAAAAAACTTTTGTTTTCAAAAGGGACAGCAACCTGCTTGGAGAAGGTCTTCTCGGTTGGTGGTCAACTAGCCAAATTAATCCATTGTTCTTTGCATATGCAACTTTCAGGAAAATGTTATGTTGTGACAAACAAAATATGTTTATTAAACGGCTTTGATTTTTTAACTAAAATGCAATTATTTGAGGTTATTCCAGTAGCCAAACATGGCACAACTTAATTATTACTTTAGTTGCAAACAGAGCTCCTGTATATAGTAAACGTACCCTGCCCAGAAGCTATTGCATTACCATGCAGGGTATCCAGATTCCCACCATCAGACAGAACCCTTTCCTTGGGCCCTGGGATGATCTGTTGAGGCAGCACATTCAGACTGTGGGTGGAGGGAACAGAGATGCCACCTCTCACATCACACCCTACAGAGAGGCAGGGAACAGAAATGCCCACCCTTACAGCACCTCCTAAGGCAGTTGACCAGATATGATTAGCTCAGTGAATGGTCATACACTGCCAGCTTAGGCCCCACCTTCAGAACTAGTGCTGGGGCATTTCTTAACACAGGGAGGTGGGTATTGCAATGTGGAGTAAAGGGAAAATTGCAGCTCTAGGTGTCGGTGGAAGCCCTCCACCCCATGCCAGCATGTCTCTCTAACACTAGATTCAATGATAGCAAAAGAAACTCCAGCTCAAAATGGGCAAAGGAGATGCAAACATCCACTGTTGGGACACTATAACACTGGCTTTTGTTTGGGTAAAAAAAGCACAGTAAAAAGACATTGATTGTCTGGGTACACAAAGAGGTAGCACCCCCCCACCAAAATCGTCAGTGTTTCATGTCTCACTGGCAGTTTGTCATCTCTTGACATAGCGCCAGTCAAACGTGACATGTTGAAGTTGAAGTTTTTGGTGGGTGGGGGTGCTACCACTTTGTGCACCCAATCTTATGTCTTACTCTGCTTTTTTACCAAAATAAACACCAGTGCTATAATGTCCTAGCAGTGGACGTGTGCATCTCCTTTGCCCATTTTGAGCCAGAGTTTCTTTTGCTACATAGAATTGTCTTTTGTTCTGGCTCTGGTCAGTGTGTTCTGAGCAGCCTCTTCTAGTGTACCCTGGATCTCCACCAAGCAACTGCCAAATCCTAGTGGTGGCTGCAGTGGACCAGTGTGCTGGAATAAATAAGAGATCTTTGGCCATGGGTTTTCTTGGTGTCTGAAGAAGGCTCCTAAGGGTCTGCAAAGGGTCCCAGGTTGGCAGTGTGGCATAAAGAAGATCCCTACCATGGAGAGCAATCCAGGGGAGTATGGAGTAGGGATTTCTGGGTTACCCTAATTGGGATTCTCCCCTGCAGTGGGGGGGGGGGTTGATGTAAATGAAGTGTCAAGGAGAAAAGCAGCACTGGTCCTAACATCCCTGGGGCCCAGTGGGAACCTCCTTTCTAGGTCCCCGTCTCAGGAGTCTAGGATTCCCATAAAAAACAAAATTCTCATCCCTGCAGTTCCTCCCCATATCTTTGTGATCAGCCAGATTTGTGTCCTTTTTATACTCTCTTTGAATTAGAACATAATCTGGAGGACATGCACACATCATCAATAAATTCTGGAGGAATTTGGACAGAAACACAGAGGACTGGGAAGAAATGATGCTAACTGGATAGTTAAATCTTTTAGCAGGCTCTTCTGCTCCTGGAGCTCTGTGCAGATGCACAATTTGCAGTGTGCTAAGGCCAGCTCTGCAGAAAAGTCAGAAATGTGTAGAAATGCCAGACAAGTAAATGTTAAAAAATCATTACATTTAAATGGGAATGTAAGAAATGGAGGCACGTCAATAAAGAACCTTAAGAATAAAGACACATAAAAGGCTGCCTGATAGCCCAGTGGTGGCATATCACAGTGCCATACTGGTTGGGGAGCAAGCCGGTGACGCCAGAATATGGGTGGCCAGAGACTGGGGAATGCTGCTGGTAGCCATGTGTCTGTGTTCCATAGGGATGGTGGCCCACTTCTGTGACAGCAATGACCTCTGTAATAGTGCCCTGAAAAATTCACTTTTTAGCTGCAGGGGATGCTATTTGCCATAGAGACTGGACTGATTTCATGGTATGGTGGATGGGCGAAATATAGAGGACAGAAAACATCCCGTCTTCCATCAGAATGGTGGCTAAAACTAGTACACCTGTGCCTACAACCTGCTATGGGATCCTTTTCAGTTGCTAAGGAGAGGGCATCCACCTCCTCCGAAAAATCCTACAGTGAAGGGGAACAACCATGGGGATTGGTAGCAGTGGTGGGGTTAGTGGTAGATGGGCAGGGTGGTCTCCTGGTTTCCAAGTAGGGGTACCTGAGACTGGCAGTGGACAAACAGAAGATGGGAACAAAAAAAGAAACATCAATATCCAGACACAGTATTTTTAATAATTATATTCTTTAGCTTTAGTACTACACCTTGTGGCCATTTGTTCCATATTTTGAGGCTGGTGCTACACATTTTGGTATTGATAGATTCAGAGGGATGTGACTTAGTGTAATAATATGTAGAAGGCAGAGTGGTTAAGTGGTTAGGGCACAGAACTGTGACTCTGGTAGCACCAGGTTCTAATCCCACCCTAACCACTTGCTCAGAGGGTAACCTTGAGAAAGCCATTGACTTGGTCCCCTTTAACCCATGATCATATGTGAGTGGTGGCAGTGCAGTAACCGCTAGTGGGTTGTGGGAAATGAACACAGCAGAGGGCCTTAAACTACCTAGAGAGTGTGGCTATTATGGGTGCTGCCACACACTTGACAATATTCATAAATAGGACAAAAGTGTTTTTCATTGAAATAAAGTCTAGGGGAAATGTGTTTACAACTGGCCACTATATTTTTGGAAGGACAGTCAGAAGGTAGTTGTTGGTCATAAACTTTATGAATTTTCGACTTTTTAAAAAATTGTTAAATATTATTAAAACAACTTAACCGATAACTGAACCCAGGCCCCTGTAATGCCATCCAGGTGCTCTACCAATTGAGCTATCAGGCTTTCTTGGGTGGCCTGAGTCTTCCATTCTAGTTGCCTAGTGGATGCATGGAACGGCCTTCCTGAGGAGGTCGTGGAGTCAAAAACAGTGAGGGAATTCAAGAATGCATGGGACAGACATAAGGCAATTCTAGTGGGGGGTTGGAGGAAGTAGGCTGTTGGTTAACTAGGATCTGCAGCTTATCCATTAGGTAGGGAAATGGGCAGACTAGGTGGGCCAAGCGGTCCTTATCTGCCATCAAATTTTGTGTTTCTGTGTTGCCATAATTTTAACACAGACCAATCCACAGGCCTGTTCCTTGTGTCTTAATGTACACAGAACTCTGAAGTTAAAGCAGCAGTGCAACGAAATGTAATTTTGCAGTAAACCGTGATTTTAGTGTAGTAACATGCCACTTGATGTCCATTTTAAGTTATTCTAAGGGTTTCCTTCGGTTCTTTATTATTTTTTATTACTTCAATAAAAACTGTGATTAATTTGCGCTAATTAGTGTACTGCCCAGCAAGTCACATGAAGAGAGCAAACATGTCATACAAATTAATTACAGAATAATAAAGAACTGAAGGAAACCCTAAGAACGGGCATCAAGCAGCAAGTTACTAAACTAAAATCACAGATGCAAAAAATTATAACTTTTTTGTTGCACTGCTGCTTTAACATTCCACTCCTGGTATGTGTTTTGGTAATTGTATACTGAAATCTGACCAGATTTACATGCCTGAAAAATTGGCAATCAGTGAAAAAACTTCTACTCAAATTCTTTTCTCTAGACACTATCCTGTTTTCCACATTTTGTACCATTTAGTATGCAACAGGTTTAAACAATCAAAAGTGCTAACATTTTCACTAAGGTCAAACCCTAACAGACATAAAAACATAGATGTTGCCGGCAGAAAAAGGCCCTTTGGCCCACCTTGCCTGCCAGTTCTATTTAATGTGGAATGTAGAAGCCCTAGTGGCTTTTCACTGTCCCTCCCCCAAAGTGCCATAGAAACATAGAATTTGATGACAAAGACCGCTTGGCCCATTCACTCTGCCCATGTACAAAGTAAACAAATCTTATGTTTTTTGCGGGTCTTAAGGACCCTGCGTGACGTGAGTTAGAACTCCAGTGGTGTTTGGCATAGGGCTTAAATGGCCCTGTGCATCCTGCTTCATAGAGATGAATAACACTGCTGAATAAAAGTTGCTGTCCAATCAAGTAGCTGGTGGGAATCCCCCTTGAAGCTTGCAGTGCACGTCTGTATAACCCCTGATAAGTCTTAACACTTTAAACTTACATATTCTGATAGATGCTGGAGAGGATGTGGGGATATGGGCACCCTTTGGTGTGTCTTCTGGCAGTGCCCAGTTATTCCCCCATTTTAGGGAACAGATACTGACCCACTTAAGGGACAGATTAGATAGGGGGGAGGGACATGTCAGGATTCCACCATTCCATCTTCTTCCCATGATCTAATTCTTGGAGACTTCCGCCTAGGATATGGAAGTCATATGTACAATATTCCATTAGCTGTAGTAAAGCTGGCACTAAATGCTGGCTGATCACAGACTGCCCAAACAAAATGGAGCAGATGGTGATATGTAGAAGGATTCATGAAACTGAAGGGATTACATCACTGGTATGTCTAACCAAAGACAAAGTTAGTACCAGATGGATGCCATACTGGAGACAGTTGTAAGAGAGGGAGGGCCATTGATACTTAAACAGCTATTGTGAGAAAACATGTTAAACTTGGGAACTTTTTTGGATCCTTGTCTTTAAATATGGGGTTAGTGGGTCACAGGAGTAGTTCTACTACTGTCAAATGAAAGGACCTAGGGCTAAGTTACTAATTCAGGACACATTGTTGAGTTGGGACGCATGTTTCAGGGCTAATTTATTATTGTTTGTCATTAATTACAGGTCTTGAAACTCAAAAGCTAGCAACATATTTTACTGTTATGTAAACTGTACAGTTACCACCTTTTATGAAACTTGTATTTTGCGCATACTGTGTTATCTCAATAAACTTGCATGTTTAAAAAAAGGTGGTTATCCATTCCTGTTATTTACCTTTGGGGTGAATAACATGTCATTATTCCTGTAGCTCTAGTTATTCTCCTCTTGGTGACATCATAATGGTGTTGCAACTCTTCTAAGTCTCATGGTATAAATAGGGTATTCCATAAGACATTAAGTGATAAACCTTTTAATCATTCTGGAATGGTACATGGTACCAGTAATGCCAACCAAGCACTCACAGCAGCACCACTTGTTGCTAGAAAGCATTATTGGCACCATTCCAAAGTGAATAAAAAGCTTAACCCTGGATGTTTTATAGAATAGCACCTATTTTCACAACACTAATGGAGTGAAGGGAAGCATACCCAGATTATATAAAGCTTTGAATGGTATAGGCTGCTGCTCTCCTATGAGAGACACTGTCATGTTAGGTGACTTTAACATAAACAGAAGCATCAAACTGTCAATAATGATTTACTAAAATAGCTAAACTGATCCAAGATCATTACTACCCCACCTGTCTAAACTGTAAGACATCCAAGCACACAGTATTGGGTTGGATAATCACCAATAAGGGGGACAGGAAAAATGGGGTTGGTGTTTTGTCCAGCTTTATTAGTGACCACTCTCCTACTTTCTACATGTGGTCCAGCATGCCCCCTACCTCCCCCCAGGATACTGACCTTCCAATACTTTTCCAAGTTTGACTCATAGTGCTTGCTCTCAGACCTTAGAGCAGTCGATTGGTCTGACCTCGAGAACATACCAGATGTTTAGCCAGCCTTCGTCCCTTCAGTGCTGTTTTTTCCTCTATACAAGGTTAGCCTTTCCCTTTAACCAATAAACATGTCCAAGGTGGCAACACCTGCAGGCTTTCTGGGAAAGTACTTCATACAGTGAAATGGGGACAGTTGGGCTACTTACAAATTCAGTAACTTCACCACATCTTGGCATGAATAAAGGCAGCTGTGCCATCACCACAAGCAGAGGGTTAAACAGCGTAAGGCAAATTACCTCAAAAATTAGCAGTCACTGAGCTTGGGCAACCCCCACAAATTCTGGACTGTGATAAACTCCCTCATAAAACCAGGAACCAAGCAAAATGCTATTAAACTTGGTACTGAAGGGCTAGCTCAGTGGCACGGTGGTAGCGCTACTGTCCACCATGCCAGTGGCCTGGGATCGAGAGTGATCTCGGAATTTTAGGGGACAGCCGGGGGGAGAGGATGTGGCATATGACGGACTCTTCTCCACTCCTCGGGGAGGCTGGCACGTCTGCTAAATGATTGCCACCTGGAGGCAGTGACAGTCTGTAAGCAGCAGGAGTGGGTGGTGCTGCAAGACCCTGCAATGGTCACATGCCTCCACACACTTATGTCAATGTGTGTGCATTAGCAACAGGGTGAGAGAAAATGGTGGGAAAAGCAGTGAGGTGGACATCTGTAATGTGCTGCATCTACTGGTCTCACCACTGGAACAACCTGCTGGCTGACTGGACATGTACTTCTGTGGGGGTGGGGTGCAGCCCTCCCTCTCCTGACCCCGCCATGTGGGGAAATCCATGGAGGTTCCAGTCAACCAGATAAGCTCAGGGAAGGTGATGGATGATGGGGGCCACTGTGGCAGGGCAGATGGGGGCCCTAGCCTGCTTTTGCTGAGATGCATAAACAGATTACCGGACACAAAAAAGAAAATAAAAAAAACTTGATACTGATGCTGGGTTCCTGTCTGACCCCACTCTCGTTGCAGAGACCTTCAGTGTTAAATTTCACTAATTTGTTTTCCCATGACACCAAACTTCCCCTCAGGACCCTAGCTACAAATGTCACCCTCGGGGTACTGACCGTTACAGTACTCTCACCCCCCCCTTTTACTTTAAGGCCACCTCCCTTAGAGAGATCCACAGACTACTTTGTACCCTCCCCAAATCACTGTGAAGTAGGCAGTGATGGCTTGTACCCTAGGTTCTTTAAATTAGTTGCTTGTTCTATAGCTAACCTCTTATCGAAAATGTTAACATATCCCTTTCCACTTCAATAATGCATGCAACCTTAGACCAGAGATAAACCTATTTTTAAAGTGGATAATCCCTCCCTGACTGACAACTTTCATCCCATATTCATCCTTGCTTCATTGAGTAAGCTTGTTGGAAAGGATCGTTTTTCAACAGCTTACATAATACAGCCCATGTGATCAAGTATAATCTCCTTTCTCCCCAACAGCATAGTTTTAGAAAAGGTTACAGCACAACCACTGCCCTGGTTAGATTCACAGGCCATGTCAGATTTTTGAATGAAGGAAAGACCACTGATACAAGTTTTGTAGATTTACCTGGTGGATCATGACATTCTCCTGTCTAATCTGAGGTACACTGGTATCTCAACCATAGCTGTATCCTAGTTTTGGAGTCCCCTTGCAGGTATGTTTGGGTGGATCCATCTCCAACCCAATGGAAGTTTAACTGGACATGCCTCAGGGATTCATTCTTGGACCTATATTTTCCCCTTATTTATTGATAGTTGTGTTTTATCGATAGCTGTGTTGGGAATATAATATGTAGATGACCTTAACTTATACCATAATTCCAGGTCCCCAGCTGCCATCTCCAATACCCTTACTGATAAATTTCCCTCAGTTCAAAGATCATTCCTAAATAACAGACTGCTGTTTGGATTAAAAACCCAGGCTTAGAAAATTGAATGCCACTAATGCCCATTTTCATGTACTTGACTCTGACGGGACCTCTCTGGAGCAAGTCTTTTCTTTCAAGTACCTGGGTGTTACTCTAGATGCCTTCCTGACCTTCTCTGAGCACATTGCATTCACTGTCAAATGCATAAACCAGAAACAGGGCATTGGCTACAGACTCAAAAAGCTCTGAAGTAAGACTAGCTGTTGAAAGAGGGGCACAGTGCTCCCCCTGCTTGACTACTGTTTCCCCTTTTTCTCCCAAACCTCTGCTAATAACAAGGTTGAACATGTGCACAACGATATTTGTAGACTTGCATTCATGACCCCTTTCAGTGCTCACCACTGCTCGCTACACCAAACCCTTCATTGAGTCTCTCCACAGGCACATCATGAGTACCATTTCACCTGTCTGACAAATCTTGGAGGGACAAAGTGCATGCCCCCCTTAACAGACCTCCTCAGACCAAAATAACTCCCCTGTAACCACAGGTCAAACTCTTGAGGCTTCTATAGAACCCGTCTGCCTCTATTAGTATGTGTCTAAAGCAGTGTTGCTGAAATGAGGCCACCAGTACAATTTTGTGCAGAGACAGCACTCTTTAGAGACCCAATTACAAATGTAATGCAACTGATAATTATTTTGCTTTTATAAAAAGGTATTTATTTTAATTTGCAGATACAGCCTTTGAGCTCAGACCTTGTTTATGAAGGCTCCACGTCAAGACGAACAATACAATGACAGACAAGCATATTAGGTATACAGCAGCAAGTATGAATTTACAGAATACATAACATCAGTAGTCAAACCAAGTGCAAGTAACGCTATGTAAGAGATGCATTTCAAGTGAAAGTACACCAGGGATGTGATTAAATGTATAGTGTGTGAAAAGAAATGTGTTGTATTGGGGGATTGGTGTTTACCGGGATGTTGGGGAGAAAAAACCTAAGGAGAAAGGAGGCAGTATAGTGCAGTGGTTTAGGGCTCTGAGCTGCAAACTTGGAGACTTGGGTTTGAATCCATCAGCCCCCCACTTGCACACTGTGTGACCCTGAGCAAGTCACTTAACTTCCTTGTGCTTCCAGGTCACACCTGAAAACAAGCTTTGGCTTAATGTGCCTTTCCTGGTTAAACAATTTCCCCTTTCTCTAAAGCCATCAGTGAGTTCTGGTGTGGCATTGGCCCCATAATGATGCCCTTTGAGGCCACCAGGAGGCTTTGCCTGTGATTCAGTGGGCTGAAGCAACCAGCCACACCCCCTGCTTGAGCTATTTAAGGCAGGCCCTCCAGCTTCCTTCCGAAGCATTTTTTTGTTGTTGTTGTTACAACTGTAGGCTCTGCCCCTCCCTCCTTTTCTTCAGCATGTGTCCCCTTATGCTTTGAACCCTGCTTGGTTTGTGCTGGACTTCTACTTGTTTGTGCTTCCTTCTGTTTGGTTTGTGCTTCTCCTTCTCTCCTAGGTCAGTATTTTGCTTCTCCTTCGACCACAGTCTATGCTTCTCTCTCTGTTGTTTGTGTCTGCTCCCTCCTGCTCTCCTGCTTGCATTTGCTTTTGTTGTACTTGTTTATGGGCTTTTCTAGTTTTCTAGCCTCCTGTGTCCCAAATTAATTACTTGTGTGCGCCTTCCAAGCTTACATACTGCTGTTCCTTAAAGTTAGCATTCCTCATTTACTTTTATCATACTTTAGCAGTTCCTCAGTTTACCTGCATTTGTTATCTGTGTACTTTTTAGTTCCACTTGCTGTTTCCCTGCCTGTAGGAATCTCCTTGTGTACACCTATCCTTAATTGTTTACATCTGGCTCCTCTCAGTACCTGGCTCCACACAGCAGTTATAACTCCCAGCTTTTAATTCCCCTGCTTGCTTAGCAGTGTTACGTGGCTCTACTGCCAGTTTTATCGTAGCTCTACTGCCATTTACTTATGCTTCCTTAGCAGTTTAAATCATTTATGCATTCCTAGTTTACCCCTGCTTGTGATATGCAAGCTTGTGATATACCTACGTGAAGGTGTCACCATTCTAGTTTGTCCAGTTTCATTCAATTGTTTGCTGCTACCTGTTGACCTACATGGAGATCTCAAAATACATTTCTACACTCATTTTGGGGTTGTTCTTTGTTGTAGTACTGGGAAATATTTATTTCACAATAATTTTGGTGCTTACGACTTTGAACAGTAATGACAAAATCTCCTCTGTTTCACCACAATAATTTGGCTTCCCTTGTGGTACTGGTTGGCTTGCATCCCTCATTTACTATGCTGCATTCCAGGAAAGAAAAGAAAAAGTGTGACCTAAATGTGGTCTTTATACGCTGTTTGACTTTAGTGTGGGTCTTCAAATACCTTGTGACCTAAGTGTGGGTCTTCAAATATGCTGTGCAACCTACGTGTGGGTAGTATGTTTGCTATACCTGACTTGTCACCTGTTGCTCTTCAACATGCCAACCACGTCCATAAATTACTATGCCTCAGGGCTGCTTTGCAGCTGATGGTCTTACTCTGCACCCACAAAGTCCACATCCTGAGTATGTGAAACTCGGGGCAAGGTCCTTCTTATCTGGCCCATAGGGGAATGTCCTCACTCCGGGCAGAGCTTTAGCCATGCAGACATATCAGCAGCACCTCTTGATGTAGAATTTAAGACTTAGCTGTGAAGGGTGGGGCCCTTAAGCCCAAGGGGGCTTCTTTAGCTTGCTGAGTAGGTTTGGCAGCACCTCCTAAGCTAATCTCCCTACAATCACCTCAGGTTCACCTGGTCTGTTCTTAGGCTCATGTAGGCCAGCTAAGCACCTTTAGCGGTTGTTGCTTTCCTCCTCCCACCTCATGGAACAGTTCTCCTGTGTGGGAGTACCCCGTTGTTGTAGCATGCACTCGCAGCCCTTCACGGCGTTCTCGTTAGTGGGCTAGACTAAGAACCTTCCTCCAAATTGGAATATGTTCCATCTCCCCTGAGTTGGATCTCCAAATTGCAGCAGCTAAGCCATCATTAAAAATATCCCAAGCCTAGAGGGAAGGCGACATAGGCCTTGGATCCCCAGAGGTTTCCTCCTCATAGGGTTTTTTTCCTCTCTTCCGAGCTGAAGGTCATAATACTAGTTAGTCTATATAGCAGTAGATTATTTGGTCCTTAGTTTCCGCTGTTGGATGGAGTTGGATAGTGGCTCTCCTTTTGCATGGCGTGGTGGCTCTCCTTTGCCATTTCCTCTCTCCTTAGGAAGTTATGCCCTTCTGCTTAGCTTTCCTCCCTATCAGCTCAGTCCATGTCTGTCTATGCTCATCTCCGATGGCTGTCATCCCATCAGTTGTTGTCAGTCATGCTCCCTAGCTTTAGTAAGCAATATTTTCTGCTTAACACTCTTTTTGGGGTTCCTTCCTAAGGTACTTTTAGCCAAGGGAATCCTTACCATGGCACCTCTTAGGGGTGGAACCCTCCTCCAGAGTTTCTTGCCTTTGGTACCCCTACAGGGTGGTATTCCCCATGGAATACAGAGGTGAATGGCCACAAAGGTTTATCAACAAGTTGCACAAGTGTAAGCCCTCCCCCCCCCCACGTCTCGGGGCATAGTCTTTCATCACAGATGGTCCAGGGGACTGAGAGGAATTACTACAATGTGTAACACTCTGAGCTAGTGTACCACAAACAAGGACAGGAAAAATAGCTATCTTACCTCTTGATGGATCTCATCTCCAAAACCTGTCTTCATCCCAAACCTCTGGCCACTGGACATGAGACCTCCAACCTGCAGCCTTCTGCCTCTTCTGAGCTCCCGAGCCCCTTGATCCCAGTGCAGCATGACGGACATCTTCTGGAATTACAACTTATGAAATAAATTAGACACAAGGCTGGTTTCATTTCATTCTCCCCCCTTCTAACTGAAATAAAGAGAAAATCACCATGAAGGTTCTTCCCAACCAGGTTCTTTTTAGCACCTGCACTCCAAATGATTTCAGAAGCACAAAGGTCCCATCTTTCACCAAACAAATAAAGCAGCTCCATGGGGCTATATAAACTTTGTACCATTCACCCAAGCTTGACTTTTCGAGCAGCATAACTGGTATACAGGCAGTACACGCAGGTTATCTTCAGCTCTGAATTCTTGGATGACTTACCCAAGCAGCCTCCTCCCTTGAAGAATCTACAGGCTCCTGGCTCACTGGCACTGGTAAGCCAAATCTCTCTCCACTTTTCCTATTCTGGGTTACCCTTTTCCTCAGTCTCTGTCCTGATATGGCACTGGTCGGCTGCCCTGTCTCCGGCATGGAGAAGCAGGTTGCTTCCCCCACCTGGCCCCTGGACCTCGGCCCAAATCTCAAGGGGTACCAGAATTTGTCCTCTCCAACCCAGATCCTGTAACCCATTCTCTCTGCTCCCACATGGAACCTTAACCTGCTGGTACACCCAGCCTCATGGCAGCAGTCCCCCACGGCCATGTACTTGCTCTCTCTCTCTCTCTTCTACTGGTGCAGCAGCCCTCCAACCCGGCCCTGCTCCACTACCTGAGCTTCCCACCTTTAGGCTACCCTGCCACTGGAGAGCCCTGAGCCCTGCCACCACTTAGGCCCCCCGAGCAACCCAGTCCTGCACAGAGAGCACCCATTTATTTATTTGCTTTTGTTTACCGGGTAAGTCACACTAGACATCCATGTGCCTATTTTCAGGTGTGACCCGGGAGAGTTACAGACTAGAATTTTACAGGTACAGTGACTAATACAGCTTTTACATACAGTGACGTGACTAATACAACTTTTATATACAGTGAAGTGACTAATACAACTTTTACATACAGCGAAGTGACTTAATATAGTTTTTACATACAGTGAAGTATCAGAACACATAGGGGAATGACAGTCAGTAAAAAACAACACATGAGCCCGGAGGTGGTTACAGGTGACCCGGGAGAATTAAGAGCTAGGCCATACATAGACAGTGAGTGAGTCAGGTTTACATGCAATGCGAGTGCGAGCGATACCAGTTAAGAGACCAATTTGTCATTGCTTGGCCAGGTTGTCAGGAGAGAAGTGCGGTGGTCCCAGAGGGCGCAGAGGTCCCCATTCCAGCATAGTGTGGGCAGGCTACGAGGTGCAAGGGCAAGTGGAGGGGCCTTCAGGAAGTTCCAAGGGAAGTTTTAAATCCAGTGTGGGAGGGGTGGACGTGTAAGGGCTGAGAATTATTCCATAATTTCGTAGCTGGCGTAAGGCCGATCACCTGCAAGGGAGCGTGTCCTAGGAACTGGGCGGTTGAGTGCCGCCCTTGACCTGAGATGGTAGGTAGTGGTGTCAGGGTTGAGGGGAAGGGCAAGGGCAGCGGGAGTGGCTGATCTGACGATGTTGTCAATGAAGTTACCTATTACGAAGGTACGGTGCTTCTTCGGAGGGAGCCACTTGAGACGAGCATAGAGGTCGCAGCGGTGTGTAAGGGGAGGAGCAGAAAGCACGAAGTGGCAGTAGGCTGTATCCCATTTTGAGAGGATGGATTTTGGCAGAGGGGAAAAGGTCACAAGTGTATAGCAGAGGGAGGGGAGGAGAACACCCCTGGCTAGAGCCACCCGAGCAGCTGGGGTGAGGCAATTTTTTGCTCTGTAGGCGAGACCGAGTGTAGCATTCGTGGCCTTACAGATGTTTCGGACATGTAGGGAGAGGTCCAGCTGGGGGTCCAAAGTGACGCCAACATACTTGATTACGGGAACCGTCTGCAGGGGAAAGCCATCGGCCCCATGGATTAGAAGGGGCCGGGGCAGGATTTAGTTCTGCTCAGGGAGCCAGAGAGCATGGCCTGTGTTTTCTTAAGGTTGGTGGTGAGCTTGTGTACCGCCAGCCAAGACTGGATCTGCTTGAAGTCAGAGTTTAGTTGGGAATTGATGATGCCAATGTCGTGATCACTATTTAGGATGACAAGGTCGTCAGCGTACAAGGTGATTAGTCCATGGGTGGAGACAGACAGCAGCTCGTTGATGAAAAGGGAGAAAAGTGTCAGACCGAGGACGGACCCTTGGGGGACCCCGCGTTGGACAGTGGTGAGATGGAAATGGGTCTGGTTAAAATTGGTGTATTGCTTCCTACCAGTTAGGTAATTGAGGAACCAGGCATGGGCAGGGTTAGAGAGTCCAAGGGAGAGGAGAGTGGAGCTGAGGAGAGAGCGGTCTACCGTGTCAAAGGCCTTGGAGAGATCCACGAAGATCGCGCCTGTGAGGTTGCCCTGGTTGGTAGCTGTTCTGATCTGCAAGGTGACTACAGCGAGGGTGGTGGCCATATTGTGCCCCTTCCTAAACCCATGCTGGGCCGGAGAGAGGAGGTTGTGTACCTGCAGGTACTCATTTAACTGAGAGGCCACAACTTTCTCTAGGAGTTTGGAGGTGGCCGACAGAATGGCAATAGGCCGGTAGTTAGAGGGGTCTTGGGAGTTACCTTGTTTGAGAACAGGGGTAATTTTGGCTGTCTTCCAGAGATCCGGAATGACACCAGCTGTTAAAGAGGAGTTGAAGATATGTGTTATCAGCCAGGCAAGGAGGAGGGCACCCAACCTAAGCAGTTTCGGCTCCAGGTTATCGTGCCCTGTACCAGTGTGAGGGGAGAGGCTGGCAAGCAGCCTCTGAGTCTCAGCGGTGGATACTAGTTGAAGAAAGAAGGAGGGCTGGGTCTCTGGTCCAGGTCGAGAGGAGCTGGAGGAGTGGGGTTCAGGCGGTTGAGCATTCGGGGATATGGGAGCGGCGGGGGCAGAGGGTAGAGGAAGGGGGGCTGTTCAGAGAACATTGCATTAAAGGTATTAGAGATAGTGCATGGGCTGTTGCAGCTAACCCCGTCAATTAATAAGTCCGTGACTTGTACCCGGGCAGAGCCCCCCACTGTACTTCTAATGTTCTGCCAAAAGCTCCTTGGGTTGCTGGCTGAGACGAGTAGGGCGGTTCAGCAGTACTCACTTTTAGCTGATCTGATGGCTTTTATACAGGTGTTTCTGAGGCGCCTGTAGGCAGTGAGATCATCAGTGCTGTGGGAGGCTTTGTAGCTTTCCCAGTATTTGTCCCTGAGTTTCATTAGCGAGAAAAGGCCCCCATGGAGCCATTTGGTAACAGTGCCCCACACCCTCCTTTTTGTGAGAGGGCATGTTTGTTTTGTACAGGGATGTATTTGGTTAAGAATGCACCCAGTGCTTGATCCGGGTCCAAGGAGGCAGTGATCGAACTAAGGTCAGCAAGAAAGTCGGGCAAGTGGAATTTTGAGAAGTCCCTCATTTGTATCACTTTTCCGGGTATTTTCGCCTGGGAGATGCCCCAGGTACAAAAGATGGGTGAGTGGTCTGAGATGGCATCAGGTAGGATGCCTGAGGATGTGATCCTGTTCCGTCTGTTAGTCAGGACCCAGTCGATCAGTGGCCCTCCCCCCACCAGGGGGAGGGCCTTGTTGGTTCGGTGATAATCTGGTTTAGTGCGAGGCCCGAGAGCAGTGGCTCATAAGATTTCAAGTTTGATTTGACCAGTTTAGGTTGAAGTCTCCTATGATAAGGACTTCACTTGTGCCCACTCTCACTAACATTGTGCAGGAGTGAGGAGAGCCCACGCATGCAGCCTCTAGGGGGGTTGTAGCAGCAGATCAAGTGAATTTTCTTGGTGAGCTCAAGCAGGAGAACGGCATGCAGGAATTCACATGTCGGTGGGGGGAGGTCTACTGCCGACACGTTGAGGTGGGCTTTGTAATAAAGTAGTACCCCACCACCACGTTTGTTCCCACCTCGATCACTTCTGATGTGGCTGTACCCTGGTACGGAACACATGGTATCAGGAGTGTGAGGTTTTAGCCATGTTTCTGTGATGCCCAGTATGTCTGGGTTGTAATGGGCAACCCAGGCAGTGCACTCAGCAAGGTTGTATAGGAGACTACAGACATTTAGATGGACAATTTTTAGCCCCTTGGCGGATAGCCATGAGGTGGGAGAGTTGAGGGGCCGGAGGCCATCCTGGTTGGGAGTGGTAGTTCCACCCCGGGTGGGCCCGTGGGGGGGGGGCATGACAGCAGGGAGTTTAGTGATAGTGGAGTGATCAGGCGGCGCTGGGGTGGAGAATATGGGGTGACTGTAGTACACCGAGTGGTATAAGGACTGAGAGCTCAAGCCTTCAGAGGTATAAGACCTTTTTTTTTTGTTTTGTTTTGTTTTGTTAGGCAGCAGGGTGTGCACTTAGGTCAGAGCTTGAGAATTGCTAGGTTTGCCCCTAGTGGCAGGACAGTATAACTTGCAGATGGAAAACTGTGCCCATGTGATCTCTTTCTGCCTATTTAAGGGAGAGCCGACCAAGGGTGGTGGTGGGGGCAGTGGGGCCGAACGCATAGCGTTCGCAGGGGCTAGGCCACGACAAGCTCGAGTGGCAGAGGGTTTTCACAACGAGCTACTGTCCAATGCCAGAGTTCTCCACCGCTGAAAAGGGCGCCAAAGCAATCAGAAGGACAAAGAGCAGCACCAAGTGAGCGCTGCCATCTCAGCAAAATGGTAGGATGCCTCAGTAATTACCTTTCTTGTCCGTCTGGCTGGATCAGGGTCGGGTGAAGAGAGCCAGGGGGTTGGGGAGGGCGAGGCGCCCTCGCAACCACCAATGCTCGGGGTTGCAACTTTCTTGTCCGTCTGGCTGGATCAAGGGTCCGGTTGAAGAAGAGCCGGGGGTTGGGGGGCCAAAAGCACCCTCGCGACCACCAGTCCTCGAGGTTGCAGCTTTCTTGTCCGTCTGGCTGGATCAAGGGTCCGGGTGAAGAAGAGAGCGGGGGGGAGTTGGGGGAGGATCCTCGGGGGGTTGCAGCTTTACTGCTCACTTAGCTCCCAGATGACCATTTGAGATTGGTCCCAGCCTCTGGCCTACATCAATGCCAACACATCCTGGGCTTGAGATAAGCGCCCACCAGGCCCCCCCCCAAAGCTTGTCCTAAGACCTGCAACCCACTCCGCCCTTAAATGTCAATGCCCCAGGACCTGCCCCTCCACGCAGGTCCCTCTGTATGGATGAAGGGCTCCCTGGCTCCCTCTACACTCAGGCCACCCTGCCACTCTGGGTACAGTAGAGAACCACTGCCACTGGCCTCCCCCCTGTGGGAACCCTGCCACAGCCCTGGCAGCCCAAGCCACTCTTTCACGGGATCACACAGGCTCCTGCCTATCCTGGCATTCTCCAACCACCTACACCTCCCTGTTCCTGATGATGCTGGTACCTGGCTGACCATCCTTCCCTCGGAGCTCCCTTCCTGGCTCCTCGATGCGGTATGCTGACCCGCACGGCAAACCCACACAGCGAAATCCCACAGCGACAATCTCGACAGGTTTGAGATTTTCGCTGTGAAACCATAGTAATTTGTCCCCCACCCTTTGAGCTACTCTGACTCGGAGTTAGGAACCTTAAAGAAGGGGGGCGCAGAAGGCACAGCTCCCCACATGGGGGGTTCATGGGGCACAGCCCCCTGAAAGAAAACAAACCGATGTCTGACAGGTGCAGTTTTGCCTGTCGACATCAGGGATCTCACTATGCTGAACCTTGACAACAGTGTTGTTGAGTCGGCATAGGTAAACCCCTCGATGCCACATCACTGCAGAGGCCGTTCCTGTCTGCTACTTTGGGGGGGTTCCCCCACGGGCCCAACCTGGACCATCAAGCTCCCTCCTTGCCTGCCTACTCTGCTCCTCCAGTGGCCCCCCCCCAGCCTCAGGCCTAGTGCCCGGCCTGGAAAAGGCCCCGAAATGTCCTGTCTCCAGCCTTATATACCTTCTCTGACCTGCCCTCTGCTGCCACCTTGAGACATCCAGCAGGGATTAACCCCCAGAGTACTAATAAATTCCCTAGCTCTGGGGGGTAAGAGGGGGAAAGGGGTTCCTAATGGGAGCATAAACCCCTCCTGCAAGGGGAGCTTACACAAGCATAACACTACATTAAGTTGCTTAAGCCCATTGAATTGAAAGGCTTATCCTGTGGTTCAGTGGGCTAAAGCAACCAGCCACACACCCTGCCTGAGCTATTTAAGGCAGACCCTCTAACTTCCTTCAGAAGCATTTTTTCTTTGCCCCACCATCCTCCTCTCATGGTTTGCCTATCTCCTTGGAGTTCCTTCCTAAGGTGCCTTTAGCTAAGGGAATCCTTCCCGCAGCATTTCTAGGGGTGGAACCCTACTCCAGGTTCCTTACCTCCAGTATCCCTACCGGGTGGTATTCCCCATGGAATACAGAGGCGAACAGCCACAAACGTTTATCAACATGTTGCACAAGCATAGTACTGTAAGTTGAGTACGCCGATTGAACCACTGGTTCAGTGGCCTTCCATATTGCTGCTGCATGCCTCTGGAATAGCCTGCCTTGCTCCCTATGCTGTGTAACATCCAATTCCCCATTTAAATCTCACTATAAAAATACCTGGTTGACTAACTCTGCCAGACCATTATATTTCTCCTGCTTGTTATTTTAAAACATTGATATGTATCAGCGTACAATGTTTGTAACTCAAAAGGTATTTGTAGTATTCATTGTTTACATATGATATCTTGCTACTGTCACTAAATTTAAAATGCACCACCACCAGTCAGCCTGCAGCAACTTCAGTGGGCCTGCATGGATCCAACCCTTGGTACCAAGGAATGATTATAAGGGGAGCTCCTATAAGTAAAAGGGGAACATCCTGGTACCAGGTGGGACAGGGTAGCAGGGTAGGGGTGGGCACTAAGAGCAGGGTGTGTCATAAAGGACATACAGCGGAACCAGCCTGGATGCAACGCAATACCTTGCAGTATTCTGCAGGGAACAGTGCAGTTCAATGGCAATGATGCCCTTTTTTCATGCAGTATTTTATGACCTGTCATTTAGTGCAAGGTATTGCATTGTATCTTGGCTGGCTCTGCTGTATTTAGTGGCAGCCTAGAAAAGTGTACATGTCTGACCATGCCTACATAGAGCACTAAAGGGGGTGTCCACATTAGACTGAGCTTGCGTAGGACAGCTAAGCATGGCAACAGAAGCACATGGTTTAGGCAGAGCTTGCACAGGGCACTGAAGACTGGCCATATAGTTGTTTGGACCAATCACATTAACCCTTTTTTCTCTTGTAGGACTGTGTACCCTAAAAGAAGTTTGGCTCGGTTGCTGAAAGCCGTATCTTATTATTGTCTCCAGTGTATTACAGTGCATGTTAATTTGGGGGAACTGCTGCATCTGGTTGGGGTCTGCGGGAGGGGTGACCGTAGTGGGAAGATGGGCAGGTACAGAATGTCAGGTGGTTCTACTGACCAGCCACCAGGCCTGTTTTATATCTTTCATAGAAACAGAATGTGTCAGCAGAAAAGGACCAGTAGGCCCATCTAGTTTGCCCTGTTTTCCCTGCCTAATACTACACTCGACTCTGGTTACAGGTGTCCCTCACTCCTCCCTTATCTCTATTTATTATATGCATGTCCCTATCCCATGCATATTTGAAATGTCCCACTGTCTTTATCCCTGCCTCCTCTTCTGGCAGGCTGTTCCAGACATCCACCACCCTTTCTGTGAAGTAGTATTTCCTCACATCCCTCTTAAATTCTCCCTCCAGCTTCATAGCATACCCCCGTGTTTTGCTGCTTCTCCTCCTGCACCTTGTTCAACACTATGAGGTACTTATAGGTCTCTATCATGTCCCCACTTGCTCTTCTCTCATCCAGGGTGTACATGTTGAGTTCCCACAGCCTCTCCTCATATGGTTTCCTTGCAACACCTGCACCATTTTAGTAGCCCTGCTCTAGACTGCTTCCACCCTGCCAGTGTCCTTGTGGAAGTACGGCCTCCAGAACAACTCCTCGATGATCCCACAAAACTGAATATGAAGTCAGGGAAGCACGCTCTCACAGACTGGATGCTAACTAATAATCCAAATTCTGTTAAGGCCACTGGAATCCTCCCTGATGCACTCAGTGACCATGTTCCAACTTTTTGCATCTGGAAGAATAATTCTCTGCCCCCCCCCCCAAATCCTTAAAACTAGGGACCTAACCAACTTTGTTGCTGGAGCCTTCTGCTCAAGTCTTGCCACAGCTGACTGGTCACCAATAACCTCCCTTCCTGGCATAAACCTAGCATTAGAATATTTGGTCAATACCTTCACCTCCATCCTTGACCACCATGCTCCCCACAGACTAAGAAGATCAAAAGGCGCCCACTCTCCCTGGCTCACACAAGAACTGAGGCACCTCACGCGCTCTCGTGATAAAGCATGGCATGCCTTCAAAATCTGTAGACTCCACTCTGACTGGAACACCTACCACCAGCTAAACAATATTTGTAAATCTAAGATAGGCAAAGCCAAAAGGGAGCATGTCCTGTCACTACAGGAACAACATCTCTCCAGCTCCAAATTTTTCTGGAAGGATATCAACGTGCTCCTAAAGGGTAATGAAAGGATCCTCCCCCAATCAGTGGCAGCAAAAGGCTCCACACTGTCCTTACCCATGGAGATAGCGGCAGGGCTGAACCACTTCTTTACGGACCCTGATGTCTACAAAACCGACCTTCCTGTTAATTGTCCTGCACCACCAGCTAGCTGCCTGGAATTTCCACACCCACTCTTCCAGTTAAAAACTACCTCCCAAAAAGAGGTCTTTAAATTGCTAAGGGGACTTAACCCTGACAGCTCACCAGGGTTTGACTCTGTACCGCCCAGATTTCTTAAAATAGGTGCACCTGCACGTGCCTACCCGATCTCCTGCCTAATCAATAGATCCTTCCTCACGCAAACCATCCCAGACAAATGGAAAACCGCAGTTGTTATCCCAGTAAATAAAAGTGGTCTGATCAACCTTATCGAAAACTATAGACCCATATCTATCTTGTGTCCAATTGCTAAAATCCAAGAAAGAATACTTTATAATCAACTATCATCCTACCTTGAACAGACCAATGCCCTCACTAGTAACCAGCATGGCTTCCGGAAATCACATGGAACAGAAACTGCTCTCCTGACGATAACCACTGATATACTCCAGGCTATAGATCAGAGCAAAGCTACTGGTGCAGTCTTTGTCGACCTAACAAAGGCATTCGACATAGTCAACCACTCACTTCTCATCTATAAGCTTCGCCACATTGGTCTTGACAAAAACTCGCTCTCTTGGATCTCTAACTACTTAGAGAATAGGTTTCAATGTGTCAAATGGGCTGGTACCGTCTCAACCTTATCTCCTATCACTGATGGGGTTCCCAAGGGATCAATCCTAGGGCCTCTTCTATTCTCAATATTCATTAATGACCTTCCTCTGAATTGTGGAGGGGCCTTGGTTCAGCTATATGCAGATGATACCATCTTGTATAGATCCTCCTGTGACGTCTCAAGTATTATCTCTGACCTAACAAATGACTTTCAGACTCTAGGAACATGGTTTAAAAATAACCTACTAGTTCTGAACACAAAAAAGACTAAATTCATGTTGTTCCACCATATCTGCTTTGACACAACCTCACAGCCCCCCGGTTATCAAAACATCCACTAACATTCAACTCGAAAATGTTACCTCCTTTAAATACCTAGGTGTAGTACTTGACAAGGATCTATCCTTCAATGAGCACACAACCTGTGTCACTAAGCCTACTAATCAGAAACTGGGCCTTCTATATCGCACTGCTCCCTACCTCTCAAGTAGTGCAAGAAGTACTGTTGCCTCTGCCACTCTTCTGCCAGGCCTCTTCTACGGTGCCTCTATAATCCACTCCTCTAAGACTACACTCCTGAACAAACTCAAAATGGCCTATCACAGAATTGCCCAATTTGCTATTAAGGCCCCAGCTCGCGCCCATCACTGTGACGTGCTGAACAATTTGGGATGGCCATCTTTCATGGCCAGACTTAACCTCCCAGTATATTGCACCACCTTCAAGCTAATACATCTCCCACCTCCTCCAAGTATATCTAACCTACTAACCCTGAAACCCTTCCCAAGAACACTCAGGTCCTCACACCTCCCAATGCTGGGTCTGCCTAAGACTCACCTAGCTGTTGGAAGAAGATCCTTTTCCTTCGCAGCACCACAAAAGTGGAATGACCTCCCACACTCACTACTCTCATGCAAGACCATTACTCTCTTCAAAAGACAATATAAGAAAATATTTTACAAGCTTCCTGTCTATAATGGGAACTGTAACTAATATTCTCTAAACTTCTCCACCTGCTTGCCTTTACTCTCCTGGTGTGTAGGATCAATGTCTAGGGTTGTGAGTCTGTACACAGCCAATTTTCTGTACTCTGCACTTACGTACTAATTGACTCTACTGTGATTATATTGTATGCTCCTATCAACTGTACTGTTTGTTCACCTATGTTGCAATTGACATCTGTAATTTGTGCTGTCTCCCAATGAATGGGATGGCCAGTCTAGTCCATGAATGCTTGTAACTGTCCAATGATATTTGTACATAATTATCTGTACAGTTTTATTTAGCTTGGAACATTTGGTTCCCCAGGTCGCCCCTGAAAAGGGGACTTGACTTTCTCAGAGGGCCTACCTGGTCATCAAAAAAAAATCAATAAATAAATAAACTAGACACAGTACTTCAGGTGGGGTTGCACAAGTGAGCGATACAGAGGCAACACCACCTCTCTTCTCCTGCTAGAGAGCCCCCTCCCTATGTGCCCTAGCATCCAGCTCGCCTTGCCTACTGCCCTGTTGCACCGCTCTGCTACCTTGAGATCATCAGATATGATCACCCCAAAGTCTCTTTCTTGCCTGGTAACTGTAAGTAGGTCCCCATATTATACACAGCCCCCAGGTTTCCCCATCCAGGTGAATGACTTTTGCATGTTTTGGCATTGAAACCCAGCTGCCACTCCCTAGAGCACTCTTTCAGTTTCCCCAGATCCCTTTGCATTCTTTCCACCCCCTCCTGGGTACCCACCCTGTTGCATATTTTTGTGTCATCTGCAAAGAGACACACCTTCCCTTCCAGTTACTCAGCAATATCACTTATGAAGACATTGGCGAGAACAGGGCCCAGCGCTGATCCCTTCAGTACCCCACTGGTCACCCTCCCATCCTCTGAATGACTGCCATTTACCACCACCCACTGCCTCCTGCCTTTCAACCAGTTGGATACTCAGTTCACCACATTCTCCCCCACCCCCAGGCTGCGAAATTTCTTGATCAGCCTCCTGTGTGGTACAGCGTCAAAGGCCTTACTGAAGTTCAGATAGGCCACATCCACTGCCCTCCCCTGATCCACCTCCTTAGTTACCCAGTCAAAGCAGTATTTTTTTTTTTTTCTCCCCAGCCTCTTGAATGAGACTAACATTTTTCTAGCACCGGAACTGTGGCAATGGGCTTGGCTGCTGTGTATTGCTGGTGAGCGGTGTTTTTTGAGAGACTCGTTGTTGGTCTTTCTGGCTGGAGCTATGATGTTTAGTTTGTGGCTTGTGGAAAACTCAGCTGGACTCTGAATGAGGATGACGGTTGTTGCCAACTACTAGGAATTTGGATGCACTGATTATGCTAATATGCCTGTTTTTCAGCTTCAAAAGGTATGCCATAGTTGTCTGGGAAGGGGAAGATTGAGCAAACAAACCATGCTGTGTCTGGAATTACTACGCTCAAAGGAGTGTCTTCTTTTTGTCTATTTCACAGGTGTACGAATATAACTAGCAGCTAAATGCTGTTGGAGTGGTGGAAATAGAATGAGCCGGTGAAGCCTAGGGGCCAGGACAGAAGTATAGCAGCAAGCGCCGGAAATTGTTAGACAGGAGATTCTAGGAATATGGGGAAACCTGGAGCGGGAGACCAGTGAGCTTTCAGTGACCGACAGACCAAGTTGCCTAAGAGAAATTGTTTTTTTTTTTTCCACATTGATCTACAAAGACTCCTGTTATGGAACAGACTTCATGAGGAGGTCGTGGAATCAAAAACAGTGGGGGAATTCAAGAATGCATGGGACAGACATAAGGCAATTCTAGTGGGGGGTAGGAGGAAGTAGGCTGTTGGTTAACTAGGATCTGCAGCTTATCCATTAGGTAGGAAAATGGGCAGACTAGGTGGACCAAGCAGTCCTTACCTGCTATCAAATTCTATGTTTCTAGTAAAGGAGATTAAGGTGATAACAATGATTTATGATTTAATAATTACCAGCTTCCCCTTTTTCACATAGGGGAAACCATGGTGTAGTTTGCCGTAATAAAGGAGTATTTATTACGGCAAACATGTGCACGGTTTCCCTCTCTCTACGCATGCGCCTGCCGTAGCTCTTCCTCTCAGACCGTTGCCGCTGACCACATTCAGTTTCTCCAGGACACTAAACCACCACTAGGAATCAGCAGTAAGTAACTTAACACAGAGATCTCCTACAGAAAAAACACAAAACTGAGCTGCCAACTAAGGGGAAAAAAAACGGTGTAAGCCACACCGTGCTCTGAAACCTGACCGCACCAGTGACTGCACCAGAACGTCTTTACTTTTATTTTATATAATTGCTGAGGCGAAAAAGGGAAACCCAGCAATTATATAAAATAAAATAAAATATGGGTCAGTGTATGTAAACTCAAAGTTTACACACCCTCGGGGTTTATGTAGCATCTAATCCCTCAGGAGTATGTAAACTTCTCATTACACACACAACAACCCATACTTTATTCTATATTTATTTAACCACATGTTGGTACAATTACGGGGCTTCTGTTTAACGCTGTTTGATTCAAGGCGTTTAAATACTTTACTCGCCACAACGGCCTCCCACACTGTTTTCTCACTTCTCCTTGTTTAAATGCTTAAATTACATGTAAAAAGATTTATTCAGTTAACACAACATTGGTGGCTGGAAAATTGGTCAAACTGACTATAATGGGTACTATGAGAAACGACTGGGAGAGACCCTTTTTGGGAAGAAGATAGGATTCCTGGACTCCCGTTTGCCTGGTCAAACAGGAAGAGATACTGTATACTATTCATGTACAAGTTTTGGATATACTGATGTCCTTTTGTCTGCCCACATGAGACACTGTTCTAGTGATAGGTGGCGGCGGGATAGGGGGTATCTTTCTTCAAGAGGTATCGTTTCTATCTCTTTCTTCTTTGGTGTTTAGCTGCCCAGCCTATTAACTAAGAGACTGGGGTTTCAAATACCCTACTACTACTACTACTACTACTACTACTAAGTCATACTTCTGGACCCAGGACGTTTTTCATACAATTAATGCCTTTAACAAGATAACAGGCCTCGTTTTACAATGCCTCTCCCTGTTTCTTTAAATAAGAGATGCTATATTAGCGACCTAGGGAGACAGAACATGGGATAGCTGTCCCCCCCCCAAAAAAAGTGGTGTGGGGCTCCGGCTTGGAATCTGAGCTCCTTTTTATACACTCTATTATACTGTAATGTGATATAACTTTTTCTACTTTATAAGTCCTAAGATGTGTTTATCATATCAGAAGCTTAAAGCTGGACTCTGCCATGTGGAGTTGAGTCACTGAACAGCTAATAAACTTTATTCCAGTATTGCCTGTGATTTAATGGCCCGTGGCTTTGTTATTCTGATTACATAGGGATGCTAAATGGTGCAGTGCTGATGATGAACCCTTATGTTTTTTTACTCAGAAGCACTACACATGCCTATTGTTTTAATAATGTTCTTGATTTTGTCTGACATCTCCGAACTAATATTGATTGGGTGTGGCTCATTAGCAGTTGTCCTCTAACAGCCTAAATACCTTGTCCCCATTAGTCGTTGGTGAGGCCCCACATTGCGTACGGGGTCCAGTTCTTGAGACCGTACCTGAGGAAGGATATTGACAGGGTGGAGACGGTCCAGAGGAGGGCAACTAAAATGATACATGGCCTCTATGAAAAGAGCTAAGAAGACAGATTGGGGAGCTCAACATGTACTCTCTGGAGCAGCAGAGGGATAGGGGGGATATGAACAAGACCTTTGGTCCCAAATCATCGGGCGACAGGTGTGTTGTCTAGACAACCATCTGGGCTTTGGCTTGGGGATGCTCAGTTGAGTACCTTACATCAGGTGCATAATCTGGGCGTTATTTTTGACAGCAAGCTGACTCTGAAGTCTCAGGTGTCGGCTATTGTCAAGATCTCGTTTTATCACCTGAGGAATATCACCCGGGTGAAGCATCTGGTTCCTCCCGATGATCTTTCTACCTTGGTCCACGCCTTTGTGACCACCTGCCTTGACTACTGCAATGCCCTGTACCTAGGGCTACTGGGAGTTGATATCTGCCACTTGCAGCTGGTGCAGAATGCG
Organism: Neoceratodus forsteri; assembly: GCA_016271365.2. NCBI lineage: Eukaryota > Metazoa > Chordata > Ceratodontiformes > Ceratodontidae > Neoceratodus > Neoceratodus forsteri. The sequence goes on along the minus strand of CM028129.1, from coordinate 228,666,068 downwards.
GTGGGCAGGCTTGTAACTGGTATGTCTAGGACCAGTCACATTACACCTGTGCTCCGCGGACTGCACTGGCTGCCTTTACAGTGGTGGATCGCCTTCAAGGTCAGCTTGCTGACCTACAAAGCCCTACACGAACAAGGACCCCACTACCTGAAAGATCTCCTATGTCCCTATTGCCCCTCCTGACCACTTCGATCCACTGACGAGGGATTGCTAGAGATTCCCAGGGTGCATTTGAAGACATCTGGGGCTCGTTCCTTTGCTTATGCAGCCCCTACCCTGTGGAATTCTCTGCCTCATCAGGTGAGAGAGTGCCTGACCATCCAAAGCTTTCAGTCAGCCCTCACGACTTATTTATTTAGTCTAGCTTTCCCTGACAATGCCAGCTGAGAGAATTTATTACTTAATGCTGTGCCACCATTGATAATTATATTAATTGGAATATCTGATTTTATTTATTTGATTTTATGAAATGTTTGAAATGTGTTATTTATTTTTCTGTTAATTTCCTTTCCTCCTCGGTCCCTGGTGCCCTTTCCTCCCGTCAGTCTCCCAGCCCCGTCCCCTGCTAGCAGCACAACCCCCAGCTACCCCATGGCTTTCTCCCCATGGTGGGGCAGCGGCGATCCCTCAACATGCCTCACTCTAGGATTCGGTGCCGGAGGTGTGTTGCTGCCAGTCATGGGGGTGGCGCCTGCGGGGACCGACCATCATGAAGCACGCCAGGACCATTTTCCACTTAATTTTTTTAGATCCCTCAAGCCGAGGGCGTAGCAGTGACGCTCTCTGCCTCAGCTTCCCCTACTGTTGTTTTCAGCGCCCTGGCTCCCAGCCACCGCTAGGAGCCAGTAGTGCACCTAGAGCCAGTATCTGTGGTAGGGAAAGTGATGGAGTCACTTCTGAAGGAAAGAATAGTTGAGTTCCTAGAGGCCAGTGGAGCACAGGACCCAAGGCAGCATGGGTTCACAGCGGGAAGGTCATGTCAGACAAATCTAATAGATTTCTTTGACTGGGTGACCAAAGTAGTAGACCAAGGAGGGGCTGTGGACATGGCCTACCTAGACTTTAGCAAGGCATTTGACACAGTCCCACACAAAAGATTAATAGTCAAATTAACCAGCCTGGGAGTGGGTCCCAGGGTGGTAGCCTGGGTAAAACATTGGCTGGACAACAAGACACAGAAGGTAATTGTAAATGGAGTCCACTCTGAAGAAAGGGGGTTACTAGTGGGGTACCGCAGGGTTCAGTATTGGGTCCAGTCCTTTTTAATGTCTTCATCAGTGACATTGCAGAGGGACTGGAAGGAAAAGTATGCCTTTTTGCAGATGACACAAAGATCTGCAACAGGGTTGATACACAAGGAGGCGTGGAAAGGATGAAAAGGGACTTGGCAAGGTTGGAGGAGGAATGGTCAGAAGTATGGCAGCTAGGATTCAATGCAAAGAAGTGCAAAATAATGCACCTGGGAAACAAGAACCCAGGGGAAGAATACACAATGGGTGGGAGGTAGTAACAACAACAAAAAAGGAAAGGGACCTGGGGTAATCATATCAGATGACCTTAAGGTTAGCAAGCAATGTGAGACAGCAGTAGGGAGGGCTGGGGGTATACTGGGATGTATAGGGAGAGGCATCATCAGCAGAAAACAGGAAGTTGTTATCCCTCTGTACAGACAGTTGGTGAGACCCCATCTGGAGTACTGTGTCCAGTTCTGGAGACCCCATCTCCGCAAGGACATAGACAGGATAGAGGCATTCCAGAGGAGGGCAACTAAAATGGTGCAGGGTCTGCAAGAGAAGCCATATGAGGAGAGACTAAAGGAGCTTAATATATTACCCTTGAGGAAAGAAGGAGAGGGGGACATGATAGAAACTTTTAAGTACCTCAGTGGAATCAACAAAGTCCAAGAGGGTAGCATCTTTCAGAAAAAGAGACTTTGCAAGAACAAGAGGACACAATTTAAAGATAGAAGGGGGCGGTTCAGGGCAATGTGAGGAAGTATTATTTCACAGAGAGGGTAGTGGATGCATGGAACAGCCTTCCTGAGGAGGTTGTGGGGTCTAAAACTGTGGGAGAATTCAAGAATGCATGGGACAGACATAAGGCGATTCTTGTGGGGGGTAGGAAGAAATAGGCTGTTAGTTAACTAGGATCTGCGGCCTATCCTGTAGGTAGGGAAATAGGCAGACTAGATGGGCCTAGCGGTCCTTATCTGCCGTCAAAGTCTATTTTTCCCTCCCTCCCAGAGAAGGAGAGCAGTCCAGAGGATGTTTGATCCTTCTCTTCCCTGCCGACCCCCAGCGGCCCATGCTCGTTCCCGAACCAGGGTCACCAGTGTGGTGTGAGGTAAGGCGTCCAGGGCCTCAGCCCTCAGTGCCACTGGGCAGGCTGAAATGTGTTATTTATTTGTATGGGTTTTGTTGCAATTTTATGTTCAGTCCCTTAATCTTTTGTAAAGGTTCTTTATACTGTAAATAAAGTTTATTATTATTATTAAGTACCTCAAGGGGTTAAACAGAGTCCAGACAAATGAGCTGTTCCAGCTAAATACATCCACAAGAACGTGAGGTCATGGCCTGAGGTTGGGGGGGAGATGTTTTATGAGCAACAAGCGCAAGTTCTTCCTCACAGAGAAAGTGGTGACACCGTGGAATGGGACACCTGAGGAGCTGGTGGGAATTCAAAAATGTATGGGATAGATGCAAAGGAATCCTTATATGCATGTGTGCCCAGGTTGAATTGCACTTCTTGTTCTGTTGGTTACCTGTGAGCACCACCTACTTACAGCAGCTCTGATCTTTTTTTGTAAAAGACAGGGAGAACTTTGGGGGGTAGTCCAAAACATGGGCCGACTAGATGGATCACTGGTCCCCATCTGCCAACACATTCTATGTATCTGTGTTGGCTTTTATTAGCTGTTGAAGGATTTTAGAAGTATTAGTTCTTTAGAATGCATATGAGCATTTTGTTTACAATGTGGCCTCAATTTAAAGTTACTTAGTATGGGATATTGGGAGCACAATGACCAGTGATCCAGTACTGTGACAGGACCTGTTCTTATCCTGTATTTAGTTGGCATTATACTGTAGCTTCTCAGGATCTCAATTCCTAAATTTAGTAAAAGTGATACACAGTGGAAAAAGGAATCCAGAGAGATTTTGCCCTTGCCGGCATATACCAGGATCCTATGGGTGGAGTCCCAGTGAACACATATAAGGACCATGGGACGGAATAGTTCCCAGATAGTACCTGAAAACTTTAAGTGTAATTGTTAACTAGCAGTGGTTCTGCTGGAGTACTTCATACTTATAAAATGGGCATTTTATTACCCTCTAGGTTCCAATAGACTGCTCCACCTGGAAGGGATAGAAAACCCTCATAGATTTACTGTATTTATTTAAATTATTTACTTGACTGAAGGTGATCCTAGCAGGAATACATTGTATAGATTATAGATCACTCAGAGCACGTAGTGTAAAATCTAAATTAGGAACCTTACAAAGGGAAACTAACCAGAATTAAATTGGTATAATATTGAACTAATTTTGTTTGATCTTATAAAATGTTACTGGTTTAACTATTCAGCTGCTGGTTGATACTCAGTACGATGCTTGATGTTATGTATTATTTCCCTTATTGTTCTTATTTTTACTGTGGATTTATGTGTTTTGAGTAATGTATTTTGTATGGACTCTAGAGTTTGTACTTAACCCACTTTTTAATTTATTAATGTTGTAATGGTTTGCAACCGATCAACAATAAACTTGACAGCCAAAGCAATCTATGAGATTTGTTTGACATGACCTCTGCCTTGTGAAGCCATACTGCCAGTGGTCCTGCAGCTCATATGTCTCCAGGTACCCCATCAGTCTCTCGTTCAGCAGGAACTCTATTAACTTCCCCACCACTGATGTGAGACTGACTGGTCTGTAATTGGTGGCCTCGTCTGTGGTGTCACTGTGGTGCAGAGGGACCACTTCAGCTCTCCTCCATTTCTTAGGACCTTCAGTCTCTAATGAGGTGCTAAATAGTGTCGTCGAAGGGGCAGCTAACACCGTGCTCAGTTCCTTAAATTCCCTTTGGCCCCATTGCCTTGTTTTCCTTTAGAGCTTCCAACCCCCCAGTGAACTCTCTTCTATAAGTGAACCCTTTATGTGGGTAGACACACCATGGTATTTCTCCTTTAGGGATCTACTTCAACCTCACTAGTGAGAGGGAAAAGAAAACAGGAGTCACCGCAGCCATCTATGGCGAGCCGGTGGCTGTGTAAGTTAGGGACACAATCACCCCTTAGGCATCTGGGAGGACACTCTCCTTGCAGGGGCCTTAAACAATTTCTAATAGAAGCAGCTCAGGGTTACTAAAGTGCTTCTGTACAGGTAATCAAAAGTTAGTCGGCAGCAACCAAAACCTTGCGCTCAGGACCTTCACTAGGTCCTAAGAGCAAGGTTTCTGTTGCTGCAGTGTGCTTTAAACAAACACCAGACATAAAATTTGTAATTTGTAAACTGATGTATAAATCGAATATAAAATGGCCTGATTCAAAATACACAGTTTATCACCACTTGTGATGAGCAGGACTTTCATAACATATATGTGACTATGCTACTCATGAGTTATGGGTCTGTCCCCTCACTCATGAAAATAAATTATGTATTTTGATTCCGGCCATTGTATGTCTCATAAAACATGGATGGAGATTTTTTCCCCATAGAAAGTCATTATCGTGTATTTCCCTGTATATCTAATTAATTAAAGCAGCATACATCCCAGTTATGTCTGCTTACCTCCTAATTAAAGCTGTAAACCTTGGAAGACAAGCTGTTTACATGTGAAAGGAAAGCCGTCTACCTGTTGAAGGAAACCTGTATACTGTGGGGAAAATATGTAAACAGACCTCAAATCAAACACTGATCAACCATTAATCCCTAATTAACAAACTACCAACCTGTTAACATAACAATTGATAAACACATCAAACCACCTCATAAATTCCCATTCTCAAAAAAATCTACCAACACTCACCACAAGTAAAATGTTACTCCAGCCACATAAACGACAAACCCCCATTCTTCTTGCCAAACAACCACATCCCTCAATGCTTCGTTTCTCCCTTCAGCTGCCAAGTCATGTCCGCTCTTGCCAACACGTCCCTCAATGTTCAAGCCTTATCTTCAGATGCCATACTCTCCACGCTGTCCATCACCATCCATGCAACTCCTGGCTGCCCAATCCATGCGCTCCAAAGACAGATGCCACCCCCAACTGCAGAATCTACAAGCACTTGACACCACATGATGCTCCCGACCACATACTGCACTCCTGACTACCAAAACGGCTCCAAACAGCTGACTACAGCCAAAAACCATGACGCTACCAATTAACTAAGGGACACCTGCAGCAGACATGCCCCCAAATATAGGAGAAACCTTCACTACAGAAACACATAATGGGCAAAAGAGTGCCTAACACCTAAATGCCACTATAGTACAAAAACTCAGGGGAGCCAAATAGCGAAACCAAACCCCAAAATGGCCCCAACCTCAGACAACCCAGAAACTGACCTGCTACTCATTTAAGATAAAAATAAAAAAAATCCCAGTAATGGGTAAGTGCAGCATACTGAAGCAATAAGGCATGACAGGGTGTGTGTAATAGTGGGATAATGGTCCACCTCAGGGTGGGTTGAAGCATGAGGCATAGCCGAGGGCTTCCACCACCCGAGAAGGGCCGTTAGCCCACCATAACACACACCCTGGAGTGCCTTATTGCAATTATGAAATGGGTTATTTTTAGTAAATTTTGTGCATTTTTAAACATAATACTTTCAGCTGGGCCGTTGTGATGGGATAACGGCACAGCTGAAAGCAGCTCTCGGCCAATCAGAATACATCATTTTTTCTACCCATTTCATAATCAGGAATATACCCATTTGGGGGAGCATGTTCAGATAATAAAGCACCTGATTAGCCCCTTGATGGGTTTATTTCCCTGTATATCTTACCCATCATGCCATGACTGTCCCTATCAGAGGCACTACTGGTGACCGCTCTGCCCCGGCAACCACTGCACATCTTTTTTGTGTCCTGTGGATCACTAAAGAATTGTTTTCCCCATTTTCTGCTCTCCTTCCTCGCACGGGTGCGTCAGCCCCCAAGTCTGCAATGACCATGTTTAGAAGGCAGGGACACTGCCATAACTCACCACAGGAGTTAACTGTGGGAGGGGACTGGAGGGCGCATCTCTCCTCCCCAGTTATGACTACCATGCAGTGGGTATCCCAGGCTTACTCCTGGACCTGCATTGCATGCATGGTGGTAGCTGCAGATAGGTGCCCTAGATAAGAATTCAGCAGATTGGAACTGAGACTTTTTGTAGATGCATACATGTATGTAGGTGTGTGTGTGTGTGTATATATATATATATATATTCACTGCAGAAAACTTTGTTAATGCACCATTATGGTTGAAGTGTAAAAAGTAGGGAAATCTGATCTTAGGGTTCCCAAGCCTAACACACTACCCCCACCCTGGCTCCAGCCTGTACACCCACCTCGCTTCCAAACCTAAGGCCCCACCTCCACCCTGTATGCAGGAACAGGTGTGAGGGGTGTGCCTTGGGGTTCTGAAACCTAATGCTCACCGCATCTCAAAAGTTAATAACCTAACATGGGAACTGAATAAAACACCAGGGTGAGCATTATATATATATATATATATATATATATATATATATATACTGTATATAGTATTCTGTGCATGAAGTTCTACCACATATCCCTGGTCCCACTCTTGGTTCCCTCACGCAGCCACCTCACTGCTGTTAGCTAGAATTCTTAGTGTAACCCCTTTATTACCCGGGGTTACTAGAATCCCAGTAAGACCTAGTGGTAGGCAGGGAAGGCAGCTTGTGAAACTCCAGTTAAATGGGTTTCACACTGTCTCACTCTGTCCTCAGTCACAGCTGAGACTAGAGGGATGACATCATAATAGAACTGTCGCAGCTGCATGAGCTACATTTGGAATCTTCAGCTCTGAGTAAGTTTAGAATCTTGGGAATTCAAAGTCAGTCTTCAGTTTGTCCTTAAGCAAACAAGAAAGACACCAGTAGTGTCTGTTTACCCCCCTCCCTCTGAGGGGGGGGTGAGGAAAAGTTCTTTGTGGGTTCCAGGGGCAATCCCCTTCTCCCACCTTGGGAAGAAAGCTGCCTGTTTTAATTTAAGTTCAGTCTGTTCATGTATAACAGCAAAGGTTACAGTTCTTCGCCTGTGGGGCACCTGCAACGAATGGGTGAGTGTTTGGCCCCATTGGAAGGGGCAAACAACTTATTTTCTTCAGTTGGATTTCAAGTATTGGGGACTGCTATTTGGGAGGACTATGTCAACTAGAACAAACAAATAGAGCAGTCATCTGTTTAAAGTGTTAATGGATTTAAAGTTCTCTGTAGAGGGGGTGCTTCAGGTCATCCACCGTCAATCTACATTTTAAAGTCTAAAGTTCTGTGTGTCCAGAGAAATGGCTGGGTATGGGCTGTGGGAGCTGGAGGTGGGAAAACCCCCATCTTCAGTAACCAGGTCCACCTCTGCGATTTCTTCTGTGTTTTGCTACTTGCCTCATGCGCCTGGCCAGTGATGGGGTGGGTACCCAGGCGTGGTCGCAACTTGAAAATCTCTCTAGGAGTCACAGACTCTAAGTGGTGTGGGGAGCCACAGGATGGGAAAATTACTCCTTGTTGGATGGGAGTCTCCTTGTTTGATGGGAGTTCAATAGGAAGTACGAAAACAAAATCTCTCTAGGAGTCACAGACTTCAAGTGGTGTGGGGAGCCACAGTTTAGGAGTCTCCTTGTTTGATGGGATGTCTTTCCAAGTAGAGTTTGGGTTTATTTGCCAAGTGGACCGTCAGTCGAGTGGCTGGTAGGGGAGCCGGGCCAGTTGGGCTGTGTATCCAATGCGCATGCAAAGTCCGGGCTGAGTGCCTGGTGGGTCCAAAGCCAGACAACTGTTGTATTGTGTTCATTCGCCAAATGGACCGCTGTGTTTTAACCTCTAATCTGCATTACAGTTACGTAGCCCTTGGGGGGACCATACAGAGCTTTGTTTATGTTCAGTGAGTTAATAAATAAAGCCACACTGAAAAATCCCAATTCTGGTTCTGGACATTACAGTTATTGCTTCCTGTAGTTGGATTTACTTGGGTGCCCTGTGCAGAGTAGTCAAACCTAGGTCTCTTGTGCCAGGTAACCTCATCCTTCCCCGAACCCGTAGAGACATATGTATATCCATGTTACAAAAATGGGCATATGCCTTACAAAAATGGAGGCACCGCTTTGGATTTGTTTGGGAAGGAAGGTGCTTGGGCAAGTAGGCTAGCGTTTTGGCTATCTGGCAGTCGGTAGCCCAAAAAAGTTGAAGCAATTTCCCTAGTGTGTGCTGTGTGCTGTGAATCTTGTGCTGCTGTTTAAAAAATGCCAACTGTTTACCAAGGAGCTGTAAAGCCAAAGTGTGTGTCCTTGTCCTGCATCAACATAGTTTACAGCGTTTGTCAGTTTTAAAATAAAGTTTTGTGAAGGAAAGTGTGGAAAACTAGGGGTAGCAACAGAGAAATTATGCCCTGGACGTTGGAAATGCTTTCCGTGCAATGCTAGAGACTGTAGAGTTAATGGCAATGTTACATGGTTGAAATGGACTCCCGCCGTGTGGAGTCAGTTGAAAGAAAAAAAAAAAGTGCATCTTTTCAGTTTGAATTTGCCTGCTCGATGATCGCCGTGAAGAGAGGAGCCCTCGTGAGGAAGAAGAGGCTCATTTGCATGGCATCGTGTGGTTGGTTAGTTTGCCATTAGTCCCGCCCCTCAGCCAGCTCTTCAGAGTCTGCTTCAGCATTCGAGAGGGAGACAGAGAGTAGTGCATGTACTGGCAGTGGAAGAGCGTTTGCGAAGTGTTCAAAGCGCTGTAAACAGTGAAAAGTGACTTTTCTAGTTCAAAATCGGGCTCAACCCGCTTATCAGTCGTGGGATCAGAGAATTGTGTGATTAATACTACGATCGCGGAGACTGCCCGCCCGTTTGAAATCCGAGGTCTTCAAAAATTTGGCTGCAGGCCGTTTTCCTTCATCACAGCAATCTGCTACCATAACAATGAGTAAACGATTTAAAACTGCTCAAATCAGTGATTTTCAGTAATGCCATATAAAATGTGAGTGCAGCTGTATAGTCGCTTTGCAAGTAGTGATTGTGTGATATCCTGCTGGCAAGTGCAAGTCTGTAAAGCCATTAAATGTGTGCATAGCAATGAAAGTAGCCTCAGTTTAAAGTTTGCAGCCAGAGAGAGACTGTGGGTCGTAAAATAAGTGTAACGCTAGTAGAAGCAGGCAATCCTGTGCTGAAACCTGAAGTTTTAAAAGGGACTGTGATTAAATAAATGTTGCCAGCATGTGAAAAGTCCAAGGAAAATCCTGTAAATGTGAGAACAGCCAGAACAGAGCAAGTTGTGCAGTTTAAATAAAAGTTATTAGTAGCTGATGTAAATCAGGTGCGCAGTAACTTGACCCAGAGTCTGAATGTTGATGCACAGGAGTGCTGCCGCCGCCATTACAGGGTGGGGTAGTAAAGTAAACACAGCAGCAGAGGAGCCATTTTAAAGCTACAGAGTGTGTTCATTTAAAGTGGGACTTTCAGTTACAGTGAACTTTTGTTTGTTTTCTGCAGTTATGGCCTCAGGACCAGCTCGTTACCTGGATCATGCCCGGGTTGCAGTAACAGCAGCAGTAAATAGATTGAGAGACATTGAAAATTGGTGCTATAGAGGGCAGCTCCCTCCTGATGTGGCAATTCCTAATTATCCAGTGCGTGTATGCCAGATGTGCTTTAGTGCTGGAAGGGATGTCTTCATGATTCCTCACTGTGCTGATTGTCTACAAAAATATGGCTTGTATAAAGCGCCTCAAATTTGTTTGGCTCCCACATGGACACAACTTCAAGAATCTGCAGTTGGCAGCACACAGCATCAGGCAGAGCCTGTGGAGGAAGGTCCCCAAGGGGAGTGTGGCACAAAGTTAGAGAGTGCAGAATTAGAGACTGAATCTGAAGTTGAAGTTTTGGATGCTGGATCTCAGAAGGCAAGTTCAGATAAAGCATCAATAGACCCCTGGGTGGGGGCGCCTAGCCCAAGTCTCGAAGGTGAAGATGAGATGCGGGAGGCTGTTGAATGGGAGGTGTTGACCTCCGCTCCTAGTGATGAATGGATAGTCTTGGGGGTGAAAACTACTGCTCACTCCTGGGCTCAGATCCTCAGTGAAGAGGAAGATGAGGAGGAACCTAAGTGGCCTTGTGAGATAGGAACGGGCACACAGCCTCAAGATCTTGCCTCGGAGGAATGTGTTCAAGAAGGTGGTGATGCCACTGCCCTGGCTTCACCAGAAGAAAAAAAGAAGTCAGGGATCCGTTTTTAATTTCATTGAGGATGCGAAGCTGGCAGAACCAGGACTGGCCACCCCCAAGCCAGGCCAGCAGTCTCAGATTGACCAAAGCAAGTAAAGAGGAGAGACTGGTTCGTAGAAAGGCCAATGAAATCTTTGGTATGACCTTTCCTACCTTTCCTCGGAGAGTCTGGGAGGAGATTGAGAACTGCAGGAAATCCTGGATCTGGGATGAAGCAATGAAACATGGCATCCTGGGGCTAACCAGCATGTAAAGAATAGACTGTTCCACGAAAAGTATACACAGTGGAAGAGAGGCAGGACACTGTTTATGGACAGAGTGAGAATAGTGGACGGAGAGGGACGCGAAGTCTCCCACTGTGTGAATTATGTGAGTCCAGATGGAGTAATAATTCAAGCCCCTGACCCCCTCTACTATTGGCCTCAATGCAAGGACCTCCCAGTAATTAAGCCCGTGCCTATAAAATGGAGAGCCGAGCAGTGGTAGTCAATACTGCCACATCTGAACTGTGAAGTACCGTTATTGAACTGCCAAAATGAATAAACAAAAACTCAGGTGCCCCATATTCTTCAGTCCACAGTGTACTGCCCTATTCAGCAACCATCTACTGGTACCACCAGATGACTTCAGATCCAGAGAGGACGCCAGCCCAGCTGTTTTCCTGTTCATCGCCTGGTAATCGGATGATGCCGGACCAGCTGTTTCTCTTTTTGTTCCTGTTCTAAGGTTCCTTCTCCAGTTATGACATCAGCCCAGCTGTTTCCAGATGTGCACTCCTGTGGGTTCCCGGAAGATGTCCACCCAGCTGTATCAGAAGAAATGCTGCCAGGGAGAGTCTTCAGCAGGGACCAGGTTGGTGATGTACGAATACTTCAAGAGGCTGGTGAGTCATCAAAATTCTTTTTATTCTATCTTTATGACATTGCAATACACACCTTACACTACAGACTTCAAACAGTGTGTGAACTGTCTGCAAAGACTCTCCCCTTCAGGATTATGGCCTTAAAAGACTATGTTTACGGGGCTCCGGCCCAGGAGAGACTCTTTAATGGACTGGCCTTCGGGCCTTGTAGTCACTAGTGGGACATTTAGGGCATTCCATCCCCCCAAAGAAGTGTATTGTTATCAATGTCATTTCTGTACTTAATGTATATACTGTCTTTTCTATTTAAAAAAAATATATATATTTTTCTTTTGGGGTTGTTTAGTGTTCTTTTTTCCTGTATGGTAAGGTTGTTGTTGTCACTGTTGTTGTTTAGGTAGATCGTAAATGCAGATTAGGGTGTGTTTTTTGTTTTGTTTTGTCTTTTCTTACAAGTGTTCCTGGAAGACAGAAGAGAAGACAAGAAGAGGAGGAGGGGCTCATCGGAGTTCCTCGTTCAGTGCTTGTGTAGAAATTAAAGTACTGTTTGTGTTCCTAATGTTGTAGTTGCAGGCTGCCCAAGGTCAGGGAGGTCCCCGGGTTTTGTTTTTGTTTGGGATGTTATGTTAGAGGCAGATAGGTTTTCCCTAGAGGGTTAGGGGGGATAGACAGGCTGTGGTCCTCAGTGGCCATAGGGATTGCAGTGCTGATCTATTAGGGCTATGCTCTGGACGATTCTACCAGAGTCACTAGGTGTCCATAGTAAGTGGATAGAGTACAGGCTGAAATGTCAGCTATAGGCCTCTAGGCCCTTAGTGTTGCCTACCTGTGCTCGCACATGGTAGGAGGGGGCCTGATCACCCCCCTCCGCAGGTAGCACATAGGGTGGGATGGCCTAAGGCCGGGTGCATAATGACTGGGGACAGTCATTTTCCTGGTCAAGGCGAGTGTAACCCCTTTGTTACCCGGGGTTACTAGAATCCTAGTAAGACCTAGTGGTAGGCAGGGAAGGCAGCTTGTGAAACTCCAGTTAAATGGGTTTCACACTGTCTCACTCTGTCCTCAGTCACAGCTGAGACTAGAGGGATGACATCATAATAGAACTGTCGCAGCTGCATGAGCCACATTTGGAATCTTCAGCCCAGAGTAAGTTTAGAATCTTGGGAATTGAAAGTCAGTCTTCAGTTTGTCCTTAGCAACAAGAAGGACACCAGTAGTGTCGTTACCCCCTCCCTCTGGGGGTGAGGAAAAGTTCTTTGTGGGTTCCAGGGGCAATCCCCTTCTCCCACCTTGGGAAGAAAGCTGCCTGTTTTAATTTAAGTTCAGTCTGTTCATGTGTAACAGCAAAGGTTACAGTTCTTCGCCTGTGGGGCACCTGCAACGAATGGGTGAGTGTTTGGCCTCATTGGAAGGGGCAAACAACTTCTTTTCTTCAGCTGGATTTCAAGTATTGGGGACTGCTATTTGGGAGGACTATGTCAACTAGAACAAACAAATAGAGCAGTCATCTGTTTAAAGTGTTAATGGATTTAAAGTTCTCTGTAGAGGGGGTGCTTCAGGTCATCCACCGTCAATCTACATTTTAAAGTCTAAAGTTCTGTGTGTCCAGAGAAATGGCCGGGTATGGGCTGTGGGAGCTGGAGGTGGGAAAACCCCCCATCTTTAGTAACCAGGTCCACCTCTACAGATTTCTTCTGTGTTTTGCTACTGCTACTTCCTCATCGCTTGGCCAGTGATGGGGTGGGTACCTTGACGTGGTCGCAACTGAAAATCTCTCTAGGAGTCGCAGACTCTAAGTGGTGTGGAGCCACAGGATGGGAAAATTACTCCTTGTTGGATGGGAGTCTCCTTGTTTGATGGGAGTTTGAATTGGAAGTCGAAAACAAAATCTCTCTAGAGTCGCAGACTTCAAGTGGTGTGGGAGCCACAGTTTGGGAGTCTCCTTGTTTGATGGGATGTCTTTCCAAGTAGAGTTTGGGTTCATTCGCCAAGGGACCGTCAGTCGCAGTGGCCGGTAGGGGAGCCGGGCCAGTCGGCTGTGTATCCAATGCGCATGCAAAAGTCCGGCTGAGTGCCTGGTGGGTCCAAAGCCAGACAACTGTTGTATTGTGTTCATTCGCCAAATGGACCGCTGTGTTTTAACCTCTAATCTGCATTACAGTTACGTAGCCTTGGGGACCATACAGAGCTTTGTTTATGTTCAGTGAGTTAATAAATAAAGCCACACTGAAAAATCCCAATTCTGGTTCTGGACATTACAGTTTTTGCTTCCTGTAGTTGGATTTACTTGGGTGCCCCTGTGCAGAGTAGTCAAACCTAGGTCTCTTGTGCCAGGTAACCTCATCCTTCCCCGAACCCGTAGAGACATATGTATATCCATGTTACAAAAATGGGCATATGCCTTACATTAGTGACATTCTTGTACTACCCCCACCCAAACCCTGGTGGAAATGGACCCAGTTGGATGGCTCTATAGCTATCTTAACATTTGGTTAGGTGAGTGCAATGACTTGGCCCCACATGTGACATCAGTATGTTAGGGCTTAGCTTGGGTTGGAAACACTGTCCCTTTGCAAGTGCAACTGAGCTTGTGGACGAGCTAGCGATGTGAATTGGGGAATGGGGCCGCTTGGCTCCCATCTTCTGGGACACTGTGAAGTAGCCAAGCAGCAGCATATGGCACAGACCCTCTTCAGAGACATTGTGCATCCCTGGGAACAACAGTCTGTCTCCCCCTGGCACCAGCTGGGATCCTGGGCTCAAGACAAGTCAGCTTTTGTCACTTGGCCAACCTACACTCCCCCATCCTTTCACATTTTTTCTGGGTGAAACATTATAGCATTATCCTTTGAAATGTTTTATGAGATGTTGTTCCCAAGTGACTGTGCAACATCCCATACATTTCATCGCTTGTTTCCATACTTTTTAGGGCAGGTCCCCACTTTGGATGACAAAAAAGGTTGACTCAGGCACCACTTGCATACCATTCGTAAATATTTCCTGAATTAATTCCTGAATTAAACAACCTATTTCCGGCCTATCATGACTGGATTCACCTCACCTTTGCCCCTACACTATGTGTGCTACCTTTTTGTCCATGCTACATGGTCTCCAATCTCCTCGGAGCTGCAGACTTCAACATGTTTGTAACAGTGTCAAAAAAAAAAACACACACAAATGCAAGAAGCTGCAGGTGGCTGATTGAAGCATTCATGGAAATATTGTTTTTGAATTGATGGACGCTGGGGGAGTTCTCGGAATTTCCATTTGTACTCCATGGCTTTGCTCCAGTTGGAGGACAGGAAATGAGGCAGGAAGTGTGCATCAGTTTACAGGAAGAAGCCAAAGAGAAGCCAAGGAGGGTAGAACTTCATTACTTGGGGGCAGGGGGATGGGAAGACTGTCTTAATGTTCCTGCCTGGTCTTTTTTTTCTTAAATGGTACTGACCTTCTAGCTTGTAGAAGCAAATAACTTGAGAAACTGAAGAGGAAGCATGTCATTAATTCAGCTGGACATAGTGTGCAGACAGAGAACTGTGTTTTTTGCATACCACAGTTAACATTTTTGCTGACGGAATGGTACAAAGGAAAATGTGCGTGTGTTGGTACTTTTGGGTGGACTATATAATTCTCTGAAATTCTTCTGTAATAATAATTAGTAGCCAGACTGGGTAGTATGCAGGGCAGTTTATTGACACTGCCCAGAAGAGCTTAGTTGTAGTAGTCTGACACCAGGCTGGCAGTTGCATAGTGATCAGTGACCACAGATGAAAAAAGAAATGGCTATATTGGTACACCTAGTATGTGACTCACATGCACAGACACACACACACACAAAATTAAGCAGTATACCTTGCATGGGAACAGTGAGGATCCTTTGGGAACTGGGACTACTTTCTTCATTGCCTTCCCACCTCTTATCGGCCTGCATGCAAGTCAGTATAGTTACCCCCTATGTTTTCTTGACCCTCGTGGTGTCTGTTTTCCTTGTGTTCATCTGCTCTGCTGTCCTTCCCTTAATGGTCTCCTGTATCTGCCATCTTCCCATTGTGATCCCTGGCATCAGCCCTCTGTTCTCTAGTATAGCCTAGAGGTTGGAGTAATGAGCTGTGAATGAGCTTGGTATATCCAGCAGACCTGGGTTTGATTCCCACAACCTCCACTTTCATACTGTGTGACTGAGTAAGTCATGTATTTATTTATTTATTTGTTAACTGGGTAAATGCACTGGTCCGAGGGACTGTTTGCTGGCATGATTTAACCACCCTAAAGCTCCCGGGTCACTCCTGAAAACAGACAATTGTGCCTAATGGGCCTTACCTAGCTGACAAAGAATAAATAAATTAACATCTCCCTAACTACACTGTCTGTTCTTCTGGCCAATACCCCAGTCCATTTGGGCACAGTTGAAGCCCATCCTGAACGTAATTGCATCCCTTACCCCATCAAGCCCTCCAGTTGGCCAGAAGAACAAAACCCTCCCTCTTGCAGCAGACCTTTAGCAAAGTGTTAGCCTGCCTAATGGTCCACTGCAACTACTCGCTAGCCCTAATAAATGGGGTGGCTCTCAGAAAAAGAGTATCCTGGACACTTTTCCCTTTATAAACCTCCTTAGTGCCATGAAAGACCTCTTTATGTCTCCTTTACTCCTGTACCCAGTTCAAACCTATGCTATCAGTCTCCTTCCCTTCTGCAAATGAGATGCTTCTCCTGAAACTTACCCTGTCTTTTTATTTTTTGTGCCTGGATCCCCAGTGGCTCAGCCCCCACACACACCTAGGATTTACCTCGGGTTATGATCCTCTCAGGCTTGCCCCCCAGGGCAGGGCTGCAGAGTAGACATTCCCCTAATGGAGCCTGAATTTGTTTCCCAGTAGATCCCAACTACTGGTGTATCTCCCTGATTTGGCCCCCAGGATGGAGCCGTGGGGTCAGGCCATTCCCGATGGTGAACTGTAAGCTCTGTCACCAGCCAAGTGCCACAGATGGGTGTAGTGGAATGACAGAAGTGGGGTGTCATTCGTGGGGCTGGCAGTTTTGCTTGCTTTTTCCCATTGGAGGTGTGGAATGCAATGATGTAGTGTGATGAAGTGCTGACGTCTAGCACACTCCCCCCACAACAGGGCTCCACCAGCTGCTTCCCTCGGCCTCCACCAGAGATTGTTCACGCAACGAAGGCTCACCCACCTCTCCCCAGAGGAGAGCAGTCATTGGTATGCTCAGTTCTCCTCCCCCAGTCAGCCCTCCGGCTCCTCTGGTCTGTACCTGAACCCAGGACGTCAACATCGCAAGTGGAAGCCCTCCCCTTTTTTGTCCCTATATTCATTGCTGGAGTCTACTGCTACCCTGGCATATTCGCTTCTTCTGTCACTGAGCCCCTCACCACCTTGTCCTCCCATGTCTCTACCTGAGATTTGCTTATCCCAGGTAATTCCAATTTTAAGTGGCTCTTACCCTCCCATTGTAAATTAATCCAAAACATAAAATCTCTTCACCTTACCCAACTGATGTCTGATCCCACTACACTTCTCCTCAAAACCCATAACCACTTCCTTCTGGACTGGATGCTTTCCTCCTACCCTCACTGTATGGGGGATGCTATCACCCTTCCAGATATCCTCAGTGACTATTTTATGGTCTACTACGTGCGTAAAATTCAGTACCCCAAAGCCTCCTCTAAATTCATCCAGATTAGATCCTTCCATATCCTGGCTCTGTCCTCTTTGCTTCCTGACCTGATGGCAACTGACTGGTCCCCTGTACTAGTTGCCAGCAATATTGACACTGCTCTTCAGTTTTATAACTCCAAATTCTTGTCAGCCTGGGATCATCATGCACCCCCCCCCAGGAAAACTCAGTCTGTGGTTCACACCTTCCTTGGATCACAGTGGAGCTGCTAGCATGTCACTGTGCACGTGATCTTGCCTGGTAGACCCACAAGTCCACTGGCTCCCCAACTGACTCTGCTAAATACATGTAACTTTGTAATTCCTGGACCAGAAGTACTAGACTTGCAAAGGTAGACTACTTTGCATCAACACTCCAGAACAACCTTAAAGAGCAGCTGACACCTTCAGGAGAACTTTAACAAAACACAATATTTAGACACAGTTCACCTTGTATTTCACATTAGTTCTGTAGTCCTCCTCCCCATTATTTATTACTGAGGTCTTTTGCATGAAAACAGGATCTTTGCTCCTGAAGAGTTTATTCCAGTTGCTTTCTCCCTACCCAAAGTCATAACCCACTGTTTGTGGCATCACAGTTACTCTGTGGCAACATCAATCAATCAATCATTTTTTATTTATAAATAGTGCTATTCTGAAACCATAGCGCTAGTACATAACCATAAAATACATAAAAACAACTACACCTATCAATACATATAAAAACATCTGCAGTAGATCAGATAACATCAGGAAACACCAAAGTAAATAAATACGTTTTTAATGCAGACTTAAAGCTCTCCACCGTCGGGCATTGTCGAATCCGACGAGGTAGGGAATTCCACAGGGATGAGGCCACGAATTCAAACGCATGGGCCCCAGATGACTTTAAATGAAACCTGGGGATCTCTGGCAATCCCTCGTTGGTGGAGCAAAGCAACCAGGAGGTGCAGTAGAGATGAAGAAGATCTTGCAGACAACTCAGCTCTGACTGTGTAAGGCCTTATAGGTCAGTAAACCGACCATAAAGGTGATCCACCACTGAATAGGCAGCCACTGCAGACCACGCAGCACAAGTGTGACATGACAGCTACGAGGTAGCCCAGTCAACAGCCTGGCTACAGCATTCTGCACCAGCTGCAAGTGGTGGATATCAACCCCAGGTAGCCCTAGGTATAGGGTGTTAGAGTAATCAAGGCGAGAGGTTACAAAGGCCTGAACCAAAACTGGTGGGTTGTCGTGCGGAACTAGGTGCTTGATCTGGGCTACATTCCTTAGATGGAAAAAGGCAGTCCTGACAATGGATGACACCTGATGTTTGAGTGTCAATCCGTCATCAAGAATCACACTCAGATCTTGCACCTGTTCAGAGGTCATCAGCTGGCAACCACTAAGCCAAAGACCCGAGGCTCGCCCCTCCAATGACCCCTCTACACGATGGCCTGGGTCCACTACCAAAACCTCAGTTTTATCCGGATTCGACCTCAGCCAGCTGGCACTCATCCAGTCCTCATTCTCCAAAAGGCAATCATTAAAACTCGAGACAGCTCCCCCCGATTGGGCACAAAGGACAGGTAGAGCTGAGTATCATCTGCATAACAGTGAAAACTCAGCCCATACCGCCTTACAATGTCTCCCAACGGCAGCATATACACTGCGAACAGCATGGGGGACAGTACAGAGCCCTGCAGAACCTCACATGGCAGGGAGACCTTGTCGGAGGAGTAAACTCCAGAGACAACTCTTTGAAACCTGCCAGTGAGGAAGGAATTAAAGCATCTGAGGACTGTACTAGACAGTCCACAGATTAACCGCGGGCGCTCGACCAATACCCCATGGTTCACAGTGTCAAAAGCTCCCAAGAGATCAAAAAGAACCAAGATGGAACGGCTCTTCTAATCTCTTGCTATTAGAAGATCAGTGAGAACCAGAACAAGGGCCGTCTCGGTACTATGCCATTTCTGAAAACCAGACTGGAGAGGATCATAGATGCTGTGGATGGCCAAATGATCTTCCAGGTGCAGGGCAACCACCTTCTCAATAACCTTACCCATAAAGGGAAGGTTAGAGATGGGTCTGTAGTTAGCAGGACAGTCTGGGTCAAGAGGTGGTTTCTTAAGAAGGGGTACCACTACCACCTCCTTTAGAGTGTCTGGAAACACCCCAGATTCTAAGGAACACCAGACTATCTCTGCAAGGACCGGGCCGATGGTCTCAACACACCCTACAAGGAGGCTTGTTGGGACGGGATCCAAACTACAGAAGGTTGGCCGCAAAGACTGGATAATTTTCACAATATCCACCATCACCGGCCAGCCAAAGTCAGACTAGGCAAACTGAGGAGCTGCCACCTCCCACCGATCACCGTCCGCCCTATTGGGGCATCCCATGCGAACCTCAGACCTGATTTCGGCAACCTTATCGGCAAAAAAGCGAGTGAATTCATCACACTTCCCTTGTGACAGTGCTCTCTGAGACTATAGAAAGACTGGATTGCACAGTCTGTCCACAGTGCAAAAGAGTTGAGAAGGTCAGTTTTGTGCTGCAGCTATCTCCCTGGACAGGAACTCTGCCTTCTTATGGGAGATAGCCGATTGCTAATCCTCATAATGTGTTAACAATCTAAGTCTGTTGGCATCCAGGCCCGATTTTCGCCAGTGACACTCCAGCCTTCATCCCATTTTCCTCAGCTCTCTCAAGGTCCCATCAAACCAAGGGGACCCAGGGCACTGGGTAATGGGATGAACATGGACAAGAGCAAGGCAATCCAGTGCCACAGTCACAGTGTCATTATAACCCCAGACTAAGGCATCTGGGTCCCCGCTGTTCCTCGGCAGCCCTGATATGTCTAGCACTGCCAGTAGGCCATCGGGGATAAACCCCTTAAAGGGCAGTACCGGACCATCTCCATAGGGGTAGACCTATACAGGGGGCCTGGAAATTGAACCTTATGGTGTGATGGTCCGACCAGCTGACTGACTCCACCACCAAATCAGAGGTCTCCATATCCAGAAGGAAGACTAGGTCCAAGGAATGACTGTACTGTGATGTCACAACAGATGATTATGACTTGAAGTAGGAAGTAAGTTACAGAGGCAGATGAATTTAAAGGGAACTTAGAGGGATAAAGATTATGTATTCATGCACATTTTCTCAATAATAAATAACAGAGAAGAGAAATAGATAGAATATATATGGGATACAACCCAAATTATACCCAATTATGTTTTCAAAAGTTTGTTTGAGGCATCAGTTGCTCTTTAACCACCCCCTCAAAGTTCTGTAAGGTCATTCACGCCCTCTTTTCCCTGCCCTCCCAGCCCCTCCTCCCCATTCCTTAAGGTGGTTGACTCCCCCATCTCTGTTCCCATAGTAGTTGCCTCATCTTTTATCTTCATTTCACCACCTGTGCCCTCTCCTTCCTGTGCTTTCCCCCTCCCCACACCCCTTCTCCTTTTTACCTCAACCTGCTACTCCCCCCACCATCCCTTCTTCTCCCCTACCACTGGCTCTGCTACCCTCAAGACATTCTTAGCTCTTAATCCACACAAAGGAGGGGGCCCCAATGTCCATGACCCCAAACTCTTCTCTCTCTCTCTCTGCCACAGCCATTGCCCTGTCCATCACCCACCTCCTAAATTGCTCCTTGTCACTTGCCTTAGTCCCTCATCTGTGGAAGTAGGCCATGGTCACTCCCCTTACCAAAGGGGTGATCCCTCCCTCCCTCCCTGGCAGCTACTACCCCATCTCCCTCCTCCCCTCCCTGCCTAAACTTCAGGAACATCTGATCCTTTCCCAACTGTCCCCTTTCCTTAAAAACTTCTCCTTCTTCACTCCCTAGCAGTCTGGCTTCAGGAAATCCCATTCCACCACCACCTCCCTCCTTAGGTTTACTGATTCCATTCTTTCTGGCATGGATCAGGGGCTGGTCACCTCTTCCATCTTAGTCAGCGTGACCAAAACCTTCAACACTGTTGTCCATCCCATCCTCCTGGACAAGCTAAAAGCCATGGGGCACTCCTCCTTCTCTGTTGAATGGTTTGCTCATACCTTGAGGTTAGGACCCAAGCTGTCCGTATTGGTAATGCCATCTCCCCATCTCACTATCTGATCTGGCATCCCCCAAAGATCTGTCCTTGGCCCTATCCTATTCTCTATCTTCCTAAATGACCTCCTCCAAGCTTGCTCCTCTGTGTCATTTTTTATGTACGCAGACAATATGGTTCTGTACACCTCTGGTTCCTCTGCCTCTGACCTAACAACCTGACTTAACTGAATTTCAACAACACTGGCACTAGGCAGAGACTTGCCAAGCTCTACCCTCTCCTCTCCTTCCAGACTCCTGATGGTGCTATGATTGAGGATGTCTCCTCCTTTAAATACCTCAGGGTATGGTTGGATTGTCATCTTGACTTCTCTACTCATGTGGATGCCATCCACCAGAAGCTGCACACTAAACTTGGGGCACTTTACAGGAACAAAGCAAAAATCCTGTTTCCTGCTTGTAGAGAGCTTATTATAAAGATGATTCTACCAATCTTTGATTATAGTGACATTGTATAAAGCGCTGCTTCCACATCCACCCTTGCCAGGTTGGTTCCCCTGTTTCACTTCTTCTACCACTGTGCCCTGAATTGCCTCCCCAGAACCCACCACAGTCCTTGTATTCCTCCTTTTCCTTGTCCATCCATGATGCCAGGCACCTTGCTCACTGTACAACCTTCATCTCCAAATTCTGGCTGCCTTGTCTTCCCCCCCAACACACACCTTTCCTCCTTCCTATCCTCCCCTCCTTCCACCTCCTACTCACTTCACAGCTCTCACACCTGCTCTCTATTTCTCCCTCTGGAAAATTCTCTGTGGGTCAAGCTGCTTTCTTCTTCTGCTTCCACAAACATTGGAGCACCCTTCCTGTTGCTGTTCACAATGCTCCAGCCTCCCTATCTCTGAAATCCCTCCTCCATGGCTTACTACTCACTTCTACCTTTGCTGGTGGTCCTAGACTAGTCCTACTTCTCCTTCCTTCAAAATATTCCCTCCCCCTAGTTCCCAGATTTATCGATCCACTATCCCACTTGGATTTGTCTGCACTATACTCGCAGTCTCCCTACCCTATCTCATTTTGCTGCCAGTTGCACTTTGCTGAACTGTTGCTATTGATATGTGTTCCACTACTTGAACACTGTGCTTCCTCTGGTCTACCATGTACTTTTTATTATAGTCGTTATAATTGTAACTTGTTACTGCACTGTCCTCCTCCCTTCCCCCCAGGACACATCTGGAAATGAGCTATTTAGCGCAGTATGGTTTTCCTGGTGAAACTCTTGTGCTTCCTACGTCGTTCATGCCAATATGGATGGTGAGGGTCTGCTCCTCCCCCAAGCTGTACTGCTTGACCCTGGCAAGCACTTGCTCAACCAATGCTTCAGGCAGGCTACAGTTCTAGTCCAGCAATGTCCCCTCCACCTAACCCACTGACCTAACGGGAGTTCCCAAAGACTAATACTTTCTTAACCCTCTTCCAAGCTTTTTCTTCCTCCTCCTTGGAGGGTTGAGTGTCCTGATGCCAGGTCTGCTCCAACCAGCCCCAGTTTTCTGTTGATTCTGCCTCAACCAGGCCAGGTAGAAGCTGTTACCTTTTGTTGGTATCTATTGACAATGGTGGTCCCTTATGACCATATCTGATATTTCCCTGCTCCGCTATTGAAGCATCCCCAAACCCTACCACTAGAGGCAATAGTCCCCAGCATCCTCCTCTCTGTCTTATCTGTCCCTGCCCACTGCTTCCTCAGGCCTAGTGCCCATATCTGTAGCATTTTCTCCTCCATCCTCCTCAGCTACCTGCTCATCTTTCTGCACCTCCAGGGTGCATCCTACTGCCACTACAGCCTGACAATGCACCTATTGGGCACACTGATCACCCTGCAGTGGCTGCAGCTGCATCTCTGCCAATTTCCATAGGCAGGATGGTGTACATCACACTGCCCTTGCAATGCACCAGATGTGCTTCCCATCCAGTGTCCTGTATGCTAGCCTCTGCCCCACCACAGAGCCCTCATCAGCTTTCAACCCTCCTCCATACGTCCCCACTGTGCAGTCTGTTGCCACACCAGATTGACAGCATGCTTCTCTAGAGCAGTGACCAGCTCACAGTGGCTGAAGAGTGTCCCCCCATCTTCTGCAGACAAGACGGTATATTTCTTGCAGCCCTTGCAGCCCTGGCAGCACTCCAAGTGCTTTTCCATCCCCCCCCGGTAACCTACATTGTTAGAAACAGTTGTTAGCCCCCTGGCCCACTCCCTATCAGCCAACTCAGTTTTCCATGTTACTGTCCACTGACTCACATAGTGTCTGACTTACAAGGCAGTGAGCCCTACCTCCCAGTTAACATCTTGTTGAAACTGGTTCTCTCAGCACAATAGCTCTTTCTTCAAGCAAATAGTTTCAGCTGGTAACTTAATCCTTGGCTATTTTGCACACATTTGACCCAACTGCCCCTAAAATTCTAGGAATGTTAAATGAAAAAAGAATCGCTTTACCCCTTAGATTAAATTAGAACCCCTTCTACCACTAAATTAAAATACTTTAGCGTCTAAGGTCCATTATCCTTCACCCTCACCTTGCTGGCTCAATTTTCAAACTGCCCTTCCACAAATAAGAAAATGGTCCCTCTACAAATTTCACACCACTCCCTTCCCTTGCAGTGGGTGAGTTATTTGCAAGCTCTTCATTGCAGGAAATTTTACAGCAGATGCACTGGCTGACACCACTGTCCTCCCACACGGTCCTCTACAATAGGAACCGTAAGGAAATATGTAAAGCTTGTAGAGACATTGATACAGAAAAAAAACAGCTGAAATAAGGCATCTGAAATGGATAAGAGACGTCAAGATCTGTGGTTGGTCAGGTGTGATCTCATCGAGGATGGTGGGTAGCTTCAAGAGTGGATGGAATAGATATAGGGGAAAGATAAGGGTCATGGAAGGGGGGAGGAAAGGGATGGAAAGGTCTGGGAGGGGGGAGCAGGGACAAATGGCTGAGCTGTGACCCCTGCAGAATGAGCAGACTAGATAGACCAAAAGGCTTAATTCTACTGGCATCTTCATATGTTCTTATGTGATCACATGATTATGTATCATTCTCGCTCAGCTGCACAGGTCAGAAATCCTTGATGTTCTGAACTTCATTACTTAGACTGTAAAGCAGTGTTCTAAGATGACATGGTTCAAAATAATGGAATTTTTAAAACCGATATTTTCCTACCTTGACCCTGCATGAATAATTTGAAGTAAAAATGATCATTTTTATTGCTGTCCTCTTTGGGAGGGAAGGGATTGGAAAGTGGCCTAAAATGATGGCCATTTGATCCCTTACACTTCTTGGTGTACTAGCTCTGCCTTCGCTTCAGATGTTTTGTGATGTCTATCTAGGGACAGCTCCAGGGCACGTTCCATAAATGTCTCTGGGAGTATTTTATTATGTGTTTTTATGTATGTTAACACATGCTTTGATATAAATAAAAGCCACTGTTCTACTAACAAAGCCCTATGGTCAACTTCCTGAAACTAATCACAATGCCTAAGCTCCTATATGTCCTTGCAAACCTCACAGTACCCTTACCCCCTAGATATTTGGTCTGGCTGGACACCAATCCCAATTTTTCCTCCCACATTGCTGCCACACACTCTAAACTCCTAAATTGGGCGTATTGTACCTGAACAGAGACAGCCTCCCCCTCTCTATGCGTCATGAGCTAGTCAAGAAAATGATTCTCCCTGTAATTGACTACACTGACACAGTCTACAGTACTGCCCCCGCCTTGTCCAGGCTTGATACTATCCTGAACTCCTGCTGCTTTGCTTCTAACCCCCGCACGCATCACTGCTCTCTATACTCCTCCCTCGCTATTTCACCTCTACCCCATCATTACCTGACCAATTGCTTGGTTTTCATAGCCAAATACTGGTTTGGGACCCTCCCCTCCTTTCTCTCCTCCCTCCTTTCCCCAGCAGCCCCCTCCTCCTCCTACCCGCTGCACTCCAGCGACTCCCGCTCTTTCTCCCTGCCTCACCCCCACTCAACTTCTGGTCTGTCAGCTTTCTTCTACTGATTCCCCTCCCTCTGGAATCAGCTGTCCCCAACCACTTGCCATTCACCCTCACTTCCAGCCCTAAATCATCAACTTCAACACACTACTTTCCCCCCTTGCTCCTGTGCTGCCTCCTCCCCAGTCCCTCAACGTAGTCCCTCAACCTCAGCGCCCTTGCCCCCTCAATGACCTCCTAGTCTCCTCCTTCTGACACATCATCTGATTTCTTGACCTGCCTACCCTGCTTGTTACTAATGATTTGCTGTAGTTACTGGATGTAGGATTTTGATCCTATTCTTGCTCCATAGCACTTGACTCTGTTATAATGCAGTTACTGTTCTCTCCCTCTGTTTGTATCTGCTTGAGTTTGTCATAATTGCTGTGTCTGTTCTCTCCCTCTGTTTGTATTGTAACCCCACATCCCCGGGTTGCTCCTGGAAACAAGCCCTGGCTCAGTGTTCCTTTCCCAATTACCAAAGTTTAAATAAAATATTTCAAAGCTATGATGACGGTGATAACCACCGTTTTGTTGGAAGGGACGATAGTCCACCTGCGCTACCACACATTACCTTTCCCCTGGCAGATGGGAGGGTTTTGGTCTTCCCATTCTCTGGCAGCACCATGCTGCTTTTCTGCATAAAGCAGTGTGCACAGGGTTGCCATGCCTTTGTCAGATACAGCATCACAATATGTCAAACCTGAGATGAAACAGGCTAACTTACCACAGAAGCAGGCCTTGCTCTTTACTAACACTTCTTTGCAGCAGGGGCCCTCCCGCCTACTCGCTGTACTAGATAGCTCTGGTTGCACCTGGAATAGGATAGGCGCTGGCCATCCTGATAGCCTTTATGCCATAGTCTGTCCCTGAAAAGTGGTGGGGTCTTGGTGGAATGGCCTTGCTGGGAGACGTACTGTACACTATGGGACTATTGTAATGTAATGCTCCTGGTTCCAGGAAAAGTATTCTCAACCTTACACAAGTTTTTGGGAGTATTTGCAGCTTCAGTGGGTGTTTCTCAGCAGAATGGCCCATAATTGGTGGTTCTGGCATGCTTGCCTTTGGAGACTTGGTTTTGCTGGCTGTCAACTCACAACGAAATGGCCAGAATGTTATACAGTAAACTCCTGGCAGCTTCTGCACTTTCTAGTATCAGAGGAGGGATGGGACAGAGTCTAGAAGATGTCATACTAGTCATGCAGACAGGTTTAATTCCAGATTTATGTAGTTTAAGGTCCTTTGCCCCACATGTTGCATCCCTGCAGCTCTACATAATAGTGGACTCTTAGATCACAGATCTTAGATCTTAGCAGGTGCTGGAGGTATGGTCAAGAGGAGCACATCTGAGTCATGTTTTGTGGTTCTGCCCTTCCTTGTAGTCTTACTGGGATAATGTCGTTGTTTGACTGAAATGTGACCTTGTGTTTTTCTACAGATGTGATCTGAATGCTTGGCACAGTGCGACTGTCTAAAAAAGCCATGCCTTTGTAGTCTTATCCTGTTGTAAAATTAAAACACTTTACTATTGTTGGGTGTGAGATATTTTTGAGCTAATGCTAGGCAGACCCTCCCCCATGATTCCAAGCAGGCAATCCTGGAATCTTCCCCGACATTTCTAAGTGGGACCCGAAGTCGAAACTGTGGCTAGCTGGTGCCCTCCTGGCTGCAAAGCAGATGATCCTGTACCATTGGAGGGACCCTGTTGTTCTCACGTGAGACCCCCCCCCAGGATACTGTGGCCAGGTTCACACCCCTGCCTGGTGACTGTACAGGGCCCACCTTGCTGAGAAGCTGAGATTTGTTCTTTCCCCTATAGTTGGGAGGGGGTCATCCCAGAACAAATAATAAATAGTGTGGTGCTTTACCCAGAGAGAATAAGTGGGTCAGATGTTGTGTGCTGTACCACCCCCTGTATTGCAGTACCTACCCACCCACCTCCCTTTATTGGACAGGACTCCCACCTCCAGGGATCACTAAGACAGTTGTTACCTTCACAGGTACAAAATTTCACTCTTCCTCCAATTAACCGTATGGCCAGATATGGCACCATAGGCTTGTAACAGGTTTGCTAACTTGGGAAGCTTCACTTTCAGGTTCCATAAATACAGTAGGAGGTTGTCCATAAAAAGGGAGACTTTATGGTCCATTCCTGCAATATTCAGACCCTCTGTTTCATTATCCATTCTCAGAGCTGCCGCCAGGGGCTCTGGTGACAGGACATACAACAAGCCCAACAGGGGGCAGCCTTGATGAGTGCCCCTGTACAGGGGGAAGGGTTGCAAGAGATTACTGTCTACTTGCAACATTGCCATAGGAGCATTGTACGGGGCCTGCGCCCGAGCCCTGAAGCTGTCTCCTATCCCAGTGCACTGTAGGCTTAATGTAGATGTCCCTACTCCATCTGGTCAAATTCCTTCTCTTTGTCTAGGGTGAGGATCCACACCGGTTCCCCCTGCCCCCTTCAATCACCACACAGCATTCAAAGTGTGGTGGATATTGCCCTTTCGTTGCATACCCTTAACAAACGCCGATTGATCAGGGTGTATCAACTCAGTCAATTGCTTTTCCAGCCCAGTGGCCATGACCTTTTCCATTATCTTCTAGTCCGCTGTTAGCAGGGAGATGGGGCGATAGGAGCACAGCTCAGGGTCCTTTCCAGGTTCTGGTAGTACTACTGTGGTCACTGACTGGGCAGAATGAGGAAGTGAGCCTGCCTGTAGACTTTCTGTTACCATTTCCATTAGGGGGTCTCTAATTTCCCCACAGAACACTTTATAAATATCAATTGGGAGCCCATCAGGTCTCACAGCTTTCCCTCCCGCATGGCTCCCAGTCACCTGCTTAACTTCTCGCCACTCCAAAGGTGCATCTAGGGCCCTTCTTTGTTCTTCCAACAGTTGCTGCATGGGCGCCTTTTGGAAAAAGGCCTCCATGTCTCCTGCAGTAGGGCAGCATTCTGAGGCATACAACTACTGATAACATTTTCTATATACCGCTTCAGTTTTTTTGGGCTGGGTTGCTAGCCCCCTGCCTTCTTGAGCTTAGGGACAAAGGCAGCCCCTGTTTTAGATTTTAACTACCAAGCAAGTCATTTGCCAGCCCCGTCCCCCTGTTCTTTATTTTATTATCTGACCTACCAGTAGTTTAGTGTTTAAGTTGTTGTACTCTGTTTTCACTTTTTAAGTTCCATATATTTTTCTGCTGTGGGGCTCGACTTATGTGTCGTTTCCCTAACCGCAGTCTCCCTCTTTAGTTCATCTAGCCTGCTTCTTGTGATCTTATTCCTATGGTGCAAGGAGGAGATAATCTCTCCTCTTGGAGTGGCCTCCCACCTTACGGTTTCCATGGCTGTTTATTTTTGAGCAATATATTTAGACTCCCACAATATAAAATGGGTTAGGGAATCCTTGCATCCTGGTTGGCTGATACTTATTTGTAGCCGTGACATTGTGACAGCATTACACATGGCTAAAAACAAGTCCCTGCCAACCTGGATGTAGAACATTCCATATCGATATGCAGTAGATATGGAATGCTCATTTTTACATGTCAGCCATTTTTTCTCCACACAGCAGCTCCAGCTGCTCTGACTGCTTGCACCACGATTTCCCACTGGCCACTTACTGCTTACATCTACCCTGGATTCTGAAAAAGGGTAGTTTATTTGGCTAAGATAAAAAAAGTCACTTGCTGTCCTGGTTGCCCTCCCAGCCTGCTTCAGGCATCCAGCTGCTCCCATAGCTTACACACACCACAATGTCTGGCTGCATGCTTCCATCTGCAGGACTGCCTGTCAAGAAATTACCAATGCTGTCTTCCAACGTGGATGTGATGTGATACAGATCTGAGCACTTGCTCTATCAAGCTTCTGAAAAAAAAAAGCAACTTTGCACAATAAAAAATACACAAAGGTAGATTGTTTAAAAAGTGTTTACCAGTGTAGTGGGCAATATATCTAATTACACACTTTCCAGACAGGTGGCACCGAACATCTAAATTCGGACTGTACTGTTGTACCTATGTTTACAGTATGTAAATAATTTTTTTCCTATAGTTCTAATTATTTTTTTTTTAATTTCAGCAAATTCCCCATTTTATATAAGCAATAAGACACTTTAGGCTGTGGGTAGTGGTATGATCACAGCACATCTAGAGGCAATAACACACGCGGCCTTTGGTCTCGTGCCTTATTATAACCCTGAGCATGTGGTGATCTCACTACTACTCACACCCTGTTGTGTCTTATTGCTTACTTAACAGTAATGGGCATGTCCTGGTGCTGCAACCACCAAAATGGTATTATTGTAGGCATGTCAATTATAGCCGCACTCCTCAATGTATAGCAGTTTGAAGGGTGAGGTATCCTTTGAAGTAACCGGTGATGTGGTCCAAGATAATCTCTCTCTGTTTCAATTATTTCTTTTTCCCATATAACTTACGAGTGATGGCGTGACTTGCTGAGTTCTGTCTCCTTGTTGGCTGTTACAGATGATCCCTGAAATCTAGTGTTGATACATATTTACATTTTCTACTATGTTCTGTATATCCAGAGCAGTTCTAGTGTGTATTAGTACCAGTTGCTGGACATTTCCTATATTGTTCCTGGAGATGGATAATTTGCGAATATTCTGTATGCATTATGCTTGTGACTAAAATTAGATAACTTCAATAAACATCTTTATTGCAAACAAAAAGAAAGAAAAGAAAAAACTTTTATTAAAAAATATTCAAACTGAGTGAGTAAAAGGACAATGATGGTGGTAGTAAATCACTGGAACCCAGTGAAGCCACTTCCTCACAGATAGCAGGCATGATTACTACAGTAAGTCCATGTTTAGAGCCCAGTAGGCCCCTACAAGGCTTGCATTAGCCCCTATCTACAGCCTTGAACAGATTAGGCCTTTTACAAACTCAGTTTGTTTTGTAGGACTCCGACAAAAGATCCAGTAAATGCGTTTGTTCTCTTTAATTGGGTGGCACAGGGGGGGAGGAGGCTGATTTTTGTATTTGTATTTTTTACCAGGAAAATGCTCTGTTGAGTGATGCTCATTTACTGGGAGATCCTGGCTAGAACAGCAGAATGTTTAAAATATTCATGGTGGGGCATATACAGAATTTGTAATAAGCAATGGTATGGCACACAGGTGTAAAAAAGGACAGTATAGTAGTGTTTTGTGAGAGCACAGCTTCATAACCCTATTCCGTTACTAGCACAGTGGACTGGAACCAACATACTAAATAGAAATATAGACAATGACAGCAGAAAAATGCCATTGGCCCATCCAGTCTGCCCCTTAAAACCTTAACAAACCCAGGGACTTATTGTCCATACAGGGTTCTAACTCACCGCACTGCTCCCCACCCTACCACTACCACCCTGAGCAACCACTCTATCTCAGACATGTTTCAAACCATTGATAGTTTTGACACCCACCACATCAGCGGGCAGATTGCTCCATGGCTTAACCCCCCTTTCTGTAAAATGCTTCACCCCCTTTCTGTAAAATAAAACATTCTCATGTCCCTCTTAACCCCCCATCAGTTTCCACTCATGCCCTCACGTTCTTGATTCACAATTCATGCTGAATAGTTCCTCACAGTTTACCTTGTTCATTCCTTTCAGGAGCTTGAAGGTCTCTATCATATCTCCCCTCTGTCGTCTGGCCTCCAGCAAGTATGTGTTCAGTGCCTTGAGCTGATCCTTGTAAGATCTGCCCTGCTGGCCCTCAAATGATAGAGGATATCATAGATGACGTCTATGTGAGCAGAGACGAATTACAGCATGGGTGTAGGAACGCATATGTCAAGTAATCCACAGCATACAAGTTGACTGGGGAGGGGCATTCTGGGCCCTGACCTTTGATTTTTGGTTACTCCTTCTGTCTGTTAGCCACCCCTACTGGTGCTTTAATATGAAGGCAGTTACTTGTTTAAACGAAACATGATGTTAAATGCCTAAAACTAAGTACTGCTGTATTTTTTGTTCTCATTATGTGGTTTTTAAAGTGCGATATGGAATGTACAAGGGGTCTGGGTAACAAATATGGGCATATCTACAATGGAGAGGGGGCGGCAAAGAGGAACTAAAGGGTTGTGGCTCACAGTTTTTCATTTCCTGGCTACACCGCTTGATTACAGTTTGGGTGGCTGATGGAAGTGCTGCTTGCAATGTGGGCTCTGCATTTAAACTCAAGCCTCCTAAATGAGGAAAGAAACTAGGGCATTGGAAAGGCTCATATGTCCTGTGTCCTGCCCCATCCACCTTTGAATGCTGTCTCTCTCTCTCTCTCTCTGTCTGTCTCTCTCTCTCTCTCTCTCTCTCTCTCTCTCTCTCTCTCTCTCTCTGTCTCTCTCTCTCTGTCTCTGTCTCTCTCTCTCTCTCTCTCTCTCTCTCTCTCTCTCTCTCTCTCTCTGTCTCTCTCAATTATTTTTGGAACAGTACATAATGAATTAGCTGAGAGCTGATGACTTAGTAGGGCACATAAAAAAATACATCATCTTAAGTTGCAAAAATGGAGGTAAATACAATTAGTGCATGAAAATCGAAAGTATTTCCTTACAGTGTGACGCTGACATTAGATATGATGGCTTTCAAACCAATTATTTGGACTTCCCAAATGCAGGGTTATACTGTATTAAAAAAGTAGATCTTTAGGTCAGTTCGTTAGCTGTGGCATTGGTGACCCTGATTCAGAAACGATCATGTATGTCAGGGGCCTGTTTGGAACTTGAGGACTGAGTATCCCCGAGGGTGTTTTCCACCTTTGAGGAGGGAGAGTGGTTTGTAAGGTATTGCCCCATTCCCGCCTGTTCCAGAATCTTCCTTCACAAGACATGAGGGCAGTGTTAGGGATCTTCAAAACAGTAGTTCTAGTTTGTTTGTTTGTTTCTTCATATAGATTTTTCTTCTCTTCCCAAGAGCCATTGTTCCTTCATTTGGCCAGGACGTCCACCCTGCGCTATCCCTTAATGGCTCACCACAAACTAAGATGTGGCAAGTCCATGGTGTGGAAGCTGAGTATATCCTGGCTGTCATCAAGACAGCCTCAGAGATAAAAGCATGGAGAGGTAAAGAGATAGAGGATGGAGACAGTCCAGAGGAGGGCAACTAAAATGGTGCAGAGTCTGCAACAGATGCCATACAAAGAGAGACTAAAGGAGCTTAATATGTATGCCCTCGAGGAAAGGAGGGAGAGGGGGGACATGATAGAAACTTTCAAGTACCTCAAGGAAATCAACAAAGTCCAAGAGGGTAGCATCTTTCAGGAAAAGAAATGTGCAAGAACAAGGGGGCACAATTTGAAGATAGAGGGGGAACAGCTCAGGGGTAACATGAGGAAGTATTTTTTTCATGGAGAAGGTAGTGGACGCATGGAACGGCCTTCCTGAGGAGGTTGTGGGGTCAAAAACAGAGGGTGAATTCAAGAATGCATGGCACAGACATAAGGCAATTCTCCTGGGGGTTAGGAAGAAGTAGGCTGTTGGTTAATTAGGATCTGCAGCTTATACAATAGGTAGGGAAATGGGCAGACTGGGTTGTCCAAGCGGACCTTATCTGCCATCAAAGTCTATGTTTCTATGCTTTAAAATTGCCCCCGTTTGTTTCTTGGTTCTGCCTGTAATTCACCCTCCACTCACTAGAT
Source organism: Neoceratodus forsteri (assembly GCA_016271365.2). Classification (NCBI taxonomy): domain Eukaryota; kingdom Metazoa; phylum Chordata; order Ceratodontiformes; family Ceratodontidae; genus Neoceratodus; species Neoceratodus forsteri. The sequence continues at coordinate 228,633,377 of CM028129.1, read as the reverse complement.
GGGGCTATCCATGCCTTTTGTTGGCCTCTGACAGTGCTGCTAAGTCTCGGGGTGCATGCTACCTGGTTCACCACAGGGGTCACTTTAGTTCTGAATGTGTTGTCATCTTCTTTGTAGGCTGGGAAGTGTTGCCTTCGGCAGCACTGTTTACAGGCTCTTTCTACCTCCCAGTCCAAGGTCAAAGAAACAGCAGTGCAATACACTGTCACTGGGCCAATGGGTGGCTACAGTCTAAATGTTTAACCCTCATTCACCAAGGAGCCCTGTCCACTACAGACTCTGCAAACTAGACATCTACAAAAGACACCCTTATTTAACCAAAAGGTCCCATTGGGATATTATGAAGGAAAGCTGTGAGTCTGTACAGTGTGGTAGATTAGGACACAATAGCATCTTCCCATTGACATATAAAAGTACCTCATGTAGCTCAGTCCATTTGCAGTGGTTGAGCATGCTGCACTGCTATGTGGGTGACCCAGGTTGGCACCATGGACCTAACATCCTGTCCTGGTACTGCCCAAATGACCACACGTGTCACATCTTCTGTCCCCTTCTTAGGTGCTGGGGAGCTGAATTAGGTGTAAGCCTGTAGTGGACTTGGGGTGCATTTACCTAATGGCCTGTTGCATGAGGGCTTTCCCGGGGGGAGCCTTCCACCACTGGTAGCCTATGCCAAACAGGCATGCATTGTGGCATATGGGCAGGCAGTAGCAGGTTGAAGGTATGGGGGCTTGTAGAAGCTGTTAGGAGAGGAATCAATACAAGGTTAAAAAACTGCCACAGCTTGCTGGCTTGGTGGCACAGCAGCAGGGCATTATGTTACCACGTGAGGGACCGGGGTTCACATGTGAGCCCCAGAATCCCGTACTGTGGCCAGCATCATGGAGATGAGCTACTGTGCTCCTTTGGAGGAAAGGAGGGCACAGGCCACCTGGCATTCATGCAGACTCACTGATGGATGTCTTCAGAGAAACTTTGGCACTAGCTATAAAGGAAGCCACTGCCCCGCTCTTTGAGCTGGATGAAGAGTACGGATGGGATGGTCCTCTGTTGTTGGAGTGAGGGATGAGGAAATTGGGCAAAAATATCTAGGTATTAAGGAAAATAATAGAAAAATACCACATGAAATGCCCTTGCAAGCAGTCAAAATGGGTGCAGACGGCAGGGGTGTCTGTCATACGCATCAGAGGGGGGAGAGGTTACAGAGTGCAAGCCCTTATGAAATCTGACCCACAGTCTCTGTTTTTCAAGGCAGAGCTAGACTATCTGACACTAAAACTAGCAGTTTACCATAGATGGCAGTGGCTGCGCTCAGCTAGAGAGGAGTCAATCTAGAGGAGTCAATGGTATAAATGTAACTGCGACATAAAAAATAGATAACACTGGAAGCATTGTGCATCCTCACTTCAGTTTCTCGAATCTGACATTCAGAACAAAGCAAAAAGGACACTGTGTAGTTTAGCTTTTGAGGACTGCCACTATGGTGCTGCACTAAGCCAAACATTTCCCACTTACTCCTGGAAATGTTTATTTTCTCTGAAAAATAATGTGCGGATATTTTTGGCATTCTTCCTGTTTTCTGCTAATTCTCTGTGTCCAGCATGATTATGTTTTCCATTGCATGTTGACTCCTGCAAGGGAGGGACCAGCTGATCTAGTAAAGAAATAGTCACCACTGTAGAATTTTGTCAGAACTCCGCTGACCAACCCTAACTCCAAGGGAAGAGGCAAACTGGACAAAAATTGTGACAAATTAAATTGTTAAAAAGGAAAGGCATACTGAGCTGTACAGCAACTCATTTTCAGGTGTGTCCTGTGGCTAGAGGTACAAAAGATAATACAAATGTGTGCAGTGCACTACATTACACTACAGTATAATTCAATACAATGACGGCTATAAAATCAATAATAAAATGTATTTGTCACAATACAGAGTGATAGACAACACCATTTAATAAAACTACTGTATAGTGTATAGTAGAGCATTGTTCTGTATAGAATTTCATCTCTTTCAAAATGCCACATTTCAAAGATAATGGAATGTGATTATACCCTTCTGTGGTACAACAACATTATGAAACCTCTAGAGACTGCACAAGTCAATTTTGTTCTGAAAGTGAAAGAACCACCCTGCACACATTTTCTCATGCTGTAAACCTATAAAAATTACAGGATGGCCAACTTTATGCACAACCAGTGTTTTCTGCCACCTCAGGGTTCTGATTCCCACAGACCTCTCAACAAGGCTGCAGCTATGAATTTTCGGGTCCCGGACAAGTCACTTGAAATGGGCCCCTGTTTCTCAAACCAGCTAATGCCAGGGGTAATGCCAGCTCCTCAGGTGGTCCCCTCTTGAGCTTGGGGCCCCAGACAACTTCTCCACTTTTCCCCCATTACTGCGGTCCTGCCTCTCAAGCTTCACTCTCAAAGTCAGAGGGAATCAGAATCCCTCTGTGGCAGAAAACACTTGTTGTCCATAGTTGCCCATCCAGTATTCTCTGTTATGCAGCAGGTGGTGCAAGTAATGATGAGTAACCATTTAAACATTTGGATTTTAACAAAATCTTTGACATGGTGCCACATAGAAGGCTGATTAGGAAATGGATCAACATAGGTGTGCGGCCACTCCTGGAATACTGTGTTCAGTTTTGGAAACTACACCTCATAAAGGACATGGGCAGACTGGAGGCAGTCCAGAGGAGGACAACTAAAATGGTTCATGATTTGCACGAAAAGCCCTATGAGGAGAGGTTATGGGAATTTAACATGTATACCCTAGAAGAAAGAAGAGAGAGAGGGGACAGAGACCTACAAATACCTAAAAGGCAGGAACAGGGTACAGCTTGGGAGTCTCTTTCAAATGAGAGCAAGCACCAGGACTGAGGGCATGCAGTGAAACTTGAGAGGGGAAATCAAGGGTGATGGGAGAGAATATTTCTTCACTGAAAGGGTGATCGATGCCTGAAATACATTGCCCACAGATGTAGTGGGGGCCAAAACAATGGGGTATCATGCATGCATGGGATAGACATAGGGGTCTATTAGATAGGATACAGGGAAGGGGAAGGGTCAATGAAGACCACTTAGGGTCTGCAAACACAGAATAGGTAGAGAACATCAAGGTATAACAAACTATAAGAGAAACATAATCTGTATTCGTTATAGCTTCCTATTCGTTACATTGAGGGATGATAGGTAGCCGGCATATATCACACCCACACGCATCAAACACATTACATATGCACTATATGCTGAACCTGACTAGTGGGTAGTAGATAAATTGCTCTCTGCTTTCTGAGTCAAACTGGCAGCTCAGACTTTACACACACTTTACAAACATGCCCCCTTCAAGTCATGTACCTCTGCTCCACATCTGAATTATTTAAAGTAAAGATTTATTTAAAGTAAACACAGCACCTAACAGAGACTAGTGAGTAGTAGTTATGTCACAGATCTCTTTGGGGCTTTGTTTGCTTTCCAAGTCAAACTGCTGTGGACTGCAGCTTAGACCTTTAGACTGTCCACGCACTTTACAAACGTGTTCCACCTCTCAACTCACAAACTATGGTTGTACATATAAACTGTTAGATGATATTTCATTGTTAAACAGAGACTAGTGGGCAGTTGCCAAAAATACCCCTCCAAATTGTAGACCTCTTTTACTGTTTGTTCTGCTTTCTGAGTCAAACTGCTATGGACCTTCCACATGCTTTGTAAGCCCCCCCCCCGACCATAGCTTAATGTGTTTAGTTATTTAATTTATGTTGTTTGTACTATTGTATATGTTTTATGCTATGCGCAGTATGTTTTGTTTAATAACAGGTATCACCATAGCTGCTGAACCATGATGAGGAAGTCAGCGCAGTGCATGGTCAGGCGCAATTGGAATTAGGATGAACAGAACAAATGAAACATTGGGAACCACAGCAGGTTTTTTCTGGCCCATTTTTTTACCATTACTGGAGTTATCATGTTCTCAAAGCTAATGCTTTCTTTTCTGCTAGGACCTCCATGAAAACAAGATGCTGCATCACAGGAAATTATCCAGGTTGAAACAGATTTTGAGTAAATAAATGCTGTAAACTGATGCTGTTCTTTTCCTGTCCCAACAGTTTTGTTTAGTTGACTGTCCTTGTGTTTTCTTTTTCTGCTTCTTTCCCCCACACAGTTTTAGCCATCACCTTGACCACCATTTCAGTGAGAACATTTTAATTTATTTGTTTTTGATACCAGACAACGTGTGCAAAGCATACATGTGCCCATTTACAGGCACAGTCTGGGAGAGTTACATATTTACATTGTCATCAACAAGCAGTAACGTACTAAGAAACAGGAGCTGGGGCCACAATAAGTAAAAGCAACATAAAATGAGAAATATAACAGTGCACAAACAGACAGCATCAGGAACATCATGGGGAAATACAATACACAGTATAAGTGATATAAACACTGTATCAATGACTGGCATGATCATTGGTCACACAAGATACAATCCAAGGGTACTGGCTATAATAGGTTTACACGTAATTAGCTTATTCAGACCTGCAGAGGCAGGTTATAGGAATAAAGTAGCAGTAGGTTTAACAAGACTTTTAATTGGAAAAAGTATGCAGTATTAGATTGCGCTAGGCTATATTAGCTATTAGCCATATGAGGGACAGGAGCAAGGACCTGCCAGGCAAAGAGAGTCCTGTAGTGGCATGCAGACTATCAAATGACTGGGAGATCAATGCAAATTTGAAGGAAGGGAATTCCAGAAAGTGGGGGCATAGACTGCAAGGCCGGTTTGCCAAGGCCTGTGGAACATCTGTGCTCTATGAGAGGTTGAGAATTTGCTGATCTCAGCAAGCAGGTAGGAGATGGGTGTGACAAACCACTTCTCTCTCTGGGCTGTAACAGCTTTCAGAAGAGTGTTTGTCTTTGTTTCCGCTGTCACCAGCTTGGTCCTCCAGTAGCCTACCTTCCCACTTACACAAAACTGGGAGGTCAAACATGCAATTACACAGATCCAAGCCTGTTAGTGTATCTCTCGGGTGGCGGATACTAAACAGAGTTTTGGCTCAGCCAGTGGAAACCATAAAATACCTTATAAATAATTTAAATCACAGCCACAACTGTTGAGTAAATAAATAGCTTTTTACTTAACAGTAGGTCAAAAGTTGCATTACAGGATATGTCTAAAACAAGAGAATAACACTGTTACAGGAAAAGTAAACACAAGTTTTTAAATAACAGATGACAAAAAGAAAAAGGCTATTAACTAAGATATGCTATTCTTCGTACCCTCTACTACCCTTGGAGAGAAACTGAATCCCTATGCTAACTGTCAGCTCCCACGGATGTAGTTAGATGAGTAGGCTCAAAGCTTAAAACCTCTTGGATACAAATCCAGCAGAACTCCCCCAGTGTAACTGTCTCTCAATATTTTATAGTTTCCCATTGAATATGTATTTTTTGTCCCCCTTTGAATACACAAACCATTTACCATGTATCTGTTTAAATTGCTCTAATCAGTTTAAACAGCTCTATAGATACCCAATCAGATCAATTTAACATCCAGTTTATATTTGTGATCCAGTCCTTTCAAACTCTGTGTGAGAGTGTGTGTGTAGATGCACTCCTCCCTCTTGGTCATTCTCTTTAAGATTTACAACCTGGATGTCACCTTATCTAGATACTTCTGGGCAGTGCAATCCCAGTGTTTTTTTTTTTCAGACTGCTAGAAAAATCCCAGCCAAAAATCCAAGCCATTAACTCCTTCCTTCCCATTTCTGTCACAATGGCATTGCAGGTAGGGGGCTAGGGAAGATGGGCAGCCTGACCTCAAGAGTTTGTCAACAAAATTGATTAGAGAAAAGGAAAGTTGACCAGCAGGGAAGGGCCAAGAAAGGCACAATGAGCCATGATGGCTATGTCCTGAGGGTTGGGCTACGTAGACCTGTTTCATGGCAGGGGGAATGATTTCCTGTCGGAGGGGCTGGAAGTTGGAGAGGACAGTGGAATGGCTGCCTAGGTAGCAGAGACTGCTTCCCTCTGCACCTGGAGTTCTGAAGAAGCAGACAGACAATGCAACTGTAATGGAGCAGTAATGAAAAATGGTGACGGTCCGGTGCAACCTGGTGATGGGGAACATACCAGAGTTCTACCAGTAGAAAGTAGGCAGGACAGCACTGTTAAGTGCTATTGGTTCTGCAGATGGAAAAGCTGTGTGTACTGACCTGGCTACTGACAGTTGGACTGACTGTGCAGATGATGCTTTGGAGGCTGTGCATCATCAGGAGAAGGGGCATCTTCTGCCTCTTCAAGCAGAGAAGGAATACAAAAAAAATCAAAGCTTATAGGTGCCAGGCTGTGAATGAATGCCATGCTGGTAATGACTCCACATCTACACCTGAAATCCCAGTTTCTCCTCATAGTACTTCACTGGAGTTATTGGTAAAACAAATATAGAGGTAAATACCTCCAAAGATGAACTGTTGCAGGATTCTGAAATTGCTCCATTTGAGCCAGCCAGCCTGGCAGAAAGTACTGCTGATGTAGCAGGTGGGATTCCCTGGCTGGAGAAGAGAGCAGCCATGGCAGGGATCATCAAAGACCTGTCATTCAGGATGTCTATGTCCCCCAACAGACAGACCAGGAAGGAGCGCCAATCCACCTTGCAGTTACTGTGCATTCTGCTAGGAGTATAATGTAAAATGCTGGTAAGGGGGGGCAAGCTTCAGCCTCTACTGACAGGATGCTAGCACAACAGCTAATGGAGAACGATGTATAAGAAACCCATATTATTGACGTCAGCATGGAGGTTCCTGCTAGTTTTTATTTTCAGTCTAGCAGGGACCCAGTGTTACTCAAGTCATCTATCACAGGGGCCACTTCAGTATTTGAAATGCCACCCAAAAATGAATCCTGAATCAGGGATGCCTCAGGACTTGTGAATTTAGAGTCCCTCCCCACAGAGGGCACATAACCACAGCAAAGTAATGTGTCACACCAAAGGTCAGAACAAGTAAAAGTAAAAGAACCTGCTACAGAGTGGGACACAGCTCCTCAAGGAACATGATACTGAATGTTACTGTGGTATGTTCTAGTACTAAAACTGTTGATGCAGACATCTCCATTGCTCAAACTGCATGTTTGACAAATGATGGGGACACCAAGCCCTCCAAAAGGGTTACTGGCACCAGACACCCACCTCCACTGGCTTCAAGAAGTGATGTAACCTCAGGCACTATGTTCCATCCAACTGAACACTGCAGATATGGGGACTGTTTTCCTCCTGCCCATAGAACTACCCAAATGTCAGAATGTGGTGAGACTCAAGAACAGAGGGGGCAAGGAGAAACCACTGGACTAAGTCTCCTCAAGGAAAGTTTGAGGTTCTATTCCCTGGAGAGATATGCCCTGATCAACATGCCTGGAGATTCCTGAGTCAATGTAAGTTTTGAGACTGCTGCTGTTCTGGAACATTTCTGGTCCAAATATCACCAGGTTAAAATACATCTCTAAGGACTCCATTTTACTATGATACCCCTGACGAAATATGAAATTAAAACAGGAATGATTCTCTTAAAAAATGAAGGCATGAGTATTTTGGACATACTATGCAGGTTTAAACAAAGGTCCATTTTGATGGGTACTCCTGATCCAATCGTGGACTTGCAGAACATTTGGACTGGTGGATGGTGTATCTGAGTGAAGTTACTTCACAGTGAAACAGGAATACAACATCTTTCAAATTACGTTTATTTGGGGAAGGACAGGAGGTGGTTGTTTATGTGGGGCAGCCCAAAGCATGTCATCATTTTGGTTCCAAAACCCATCTGAGCATACCTCTCAACCTCCTGCCTCATGAATCGGGGACAAGGCTTAAAAAATCAGGGACAAAGAACCAAAATCAGGGACACATCTTAAAAATTAGAGATATCCACCCAGAAAGCTGGTAGAATGTGGGACTTAGTGCAAAATGCATTTTCTAAAGAAGAACAAGTCTGTAACTTTAATGCTTGACTTTGTTTTGTGCTTACAGTCCCTACTGTTTAGCCACAAAAACACAAATCTTAGGAGGGACAGAGTAAAATTTTGAGGCAAAATCAGGGACGTCCCTGAAAATCATGGACACTTAAGAGGTATGCATCTGAGCCATGCTTGTGACACTGTCAGGTGTGGGTTGTGCATAGAATTAGGTCATTTGAATAATCAATGCCAAAATAAGGTGCAATACAATCTTTGTGAAGAGGAAGAACATTCCTTTAGATCCTCTCCATGGGCATCACACAGCCGGGAGGGAGGGAGACATCATGGATCAGGACAAACAGGACTTCTACGTCAATATGGCACAAAAGGCCAGCAGGAGGAAAGACCCTCCCACCAATAATTATGGCCTGAAGGGCACAGTCTCAGAGTTTCCTACCTAGTACTGCTGACTGCCAGCTGATGAATTACCATCTACAGTACTTCCACTGGTATGGAGTAAGACAATGCACTTCCTTTTCCAGCTGAACCTAATTTAGTGGAAAGTATTCCAGAGGTTCCTTTGATGAGAGTCCCTACTGGAAATATGGAAGAGTCCAGGATACCCAAAGATTTACAAATGACAGTATCAGAGAACATAGAAGAACAGAGTGCTCCCTCTGCAAACCCTGGACAAAAATCTACAGAAATGCCACCACCATCTACCCCAGAGATGGAATCTTTTAGAATGGTTACCTGTTAGAGGAAGAAGAAAGCATTGCCCCAGACAAAAATAACTAGAAAGGACTCACTTCAACTGGGAAAACCAATATGAATTCTTATCAGTCCTTAAAGACTGGGGAGATATGGAAGATGATTCAAAAGCTTCATCGGTCCCCTCTTCACAGCAAGATTCTTCTTCAATCGAAGAAGACTAAGGTCCTGAACAAGGGACATCAAAAGAAAAAAGAATACCAGTAAACTGAGCAGTAGGAAAAGGGGTGGAAAACAAAAAATTATGTTTCTTGTTGCTTTTATCTTTTCTTTACTCTTCCATATGAGCAGAACTTAAAACCATAATTTTTCTGTCACTAATGTAAATAGAATTTATAATATAAAAAAAGAGAGTCCCTACTTTTTCTGCTCTGCAGAATCTTCACTGAGACATTGTCTTCCTCCAGGACACCTGCATACATATGCTACAGGAGGTGGGAATAGAAACATAGAAACATAGAATTTGACAGCAGATAAGGACCACTTGGCCCACCCAGTCTGCCCATTTCCCTACCTAATGGATAAGCTGCAGATCCTAGTTAATCAGCAGCCTACTGTTTCCTACCCCCACCCCCTAGAATTGCCTTATGACTGTCCCATGCATAGTTGAATTCCACCACTGTTTTTGACTCCACAATCTCCTCCGGAAGGCCGTTCCATGCATCCACAACCCTCTCTGTGAAAAAATACTTCCTTACATTACCTCTGAGCTGCCCCTCCATCTTCAAATTGTGCCCCCTTGTTCTTGCACACCTCTTTTTCTGAAAGATGCTACCCTCTTGGACTTTGTTGATTCCCTTGAGGTACTTGAAAGTTTCTATCATGCCCTCCTTTCCTCGAGGCTACATATTAAGCTCTTTAAGTCTCTCTTCATATGTCTTCTGGTGCAGACCCTGCACCATTTTAGTTGCCCTCCTCTGGACAGCTTCCATCCTGTCTACGTCTTTGCGAGATTGGGTCTCCAGAACTGCACACAGTACTCAGATGAGGTCTCACCAGCTGTCTGTACAGAGGGATAACAACTTCCTGTTTTCTACTGGTGATGTCTCCTGGCATCCCAGTGTCCCTCAACCTCCTTACTGCCCTCTCACATTGCTTGCCCACCTTTAGGTCATCTGATATGACTACCCCCAGGTCCCTTTCCATTTTTGTTGTTGTTAGCATCTCACCCCCCATTGTGTACTCTTCCCCTGGGTTTTTGTTTCCCAGGTGCATTACCTTGCACTTCTTAGCATTGAATCTAAGCTGCCATACATTTGACCATTCCTCTAACCTTGCCAAGTCCCTGGGGACATGATAGAAACTTTCAAGTACCTCAAGGGAATCAACAAAGTCCAAGAGGGTAGCATCTTTCATAAAAAGAGGTGTGCAAGAACAAGGGGGCAGAATTTGAAGATGGGGGGCAGCTCAGAGGTAATGTAAGGAAGTATTTTTTCACAGAGAAGGTTGTGGTGAAGAAATCTTGGCTGCATGGTCCTTCCTTATGCTGCATGTGAGTATTCTGTTCTCTTCATATTTCATTAAAGTTCAGAAATTGATAGATCTAATTCTAGGTTGGGTTTTAATCTTGGACATAAGGTATATGGGTTTGGAATTACGATTATTAAATATATACTGTTCACGGAGTTGGACAGAATTGACCTGTTTAAAGCCATTAGGCCTTATCTGTATACTGCCAGAAAAGTCATCTTAGGTGGTGACTTTAATTGTGGGTTTATGAACAATAAGAAGGAACAGGGTGGCAAAAACATTTTCTATGACTCCAATTTTCTTTCTAACATGATCTTCTCTTTGCTCTTGTTGGATGCTGCTGCAAAGTCAAATAAGTCTCCTGAACTTACTTATTTTAAGATTTATCTTTCTACAAGGATAATTTTTTGTTTCTGTCCTAATGGTTACAAGTATCCCTGTCTAAAATTGTACCCATGGAGACTTTTGACCACAGGGTAGTCCATATACAGACGGGACTAGACTCCCTTCCTAAAACTAAACATCCCACGTGGAAGCGTCACTGTTCTGTATTAGATGTTACTATCCAGAATACTGTCAAGGATTTCCTTAGGTCAAGACAAACCCTAATAATAATGTATGATAATGGGGTAGACTGGTGGGAGGACGCAAAAGGTGAATTAAAGCACTTATTTATTTCTTTAGCAAAAAAGGAAAAGGCAGAGGTATATATGTAGCCCCGACACCATGTAACAGCGAGCTACTACCCCTGCCTGATGACCACAATATAGGCTAAGGAGCCTGAGTTCTGTTCTGGTGACCATCGGGGGTTCTTTCCCAGAGATATAAATAAACAGTCCGGTGCCTCCACCCAGAGTAAAAATATAGTAGGCCAGATGTTTGTGTAGTACAGTCTCCTGGAACGCTTAACCTATCCACCTCTCCTTCCAGTCAACCTACACAGAGAAAACCAGCAAAACCAAGAACAATATTAATAACTGTGCCCACCCCAAACAGCAACAACATTTAGATTTTCTCACCTCTCTACTGGTACCAGTGTCCCTAAGTCTACCTGGGTACCCAGTTTAAGGGGCAGGCCTGATAGTTGCCATGGGTTGGCCAGCATTGGGGCTCTTGGAGCAAACTTTAACTAAGCTGGAACTTGAAGATGCAGTTTTAAACTTAATTCCCCAGGGTAGTGCAGGCCTTGTTTTACCCACAGTTCTGAAGTCCCAGCTCTCAAGGTCTGAAGTCTTGAGCAGCTCCGTGGAGGTAGTAGCAAGCACAATGGATGAAGTAAGACTGTCTGGCAGCTGGGTCGCCTTTTGGCTGACTCACAGGATCTGGCAACTTGTCACCTTCTGCCTTGCTTGCAGAGTCTGGTAGCTTGTCAACTTCTCCCTTGCTTACAGAGTCTGGCAGCTTGTCACCCTCTCCTTTGCTGGAGTACAGGAGCACTGTACAATGTTTACTGGTTCACAAAGAGCCCAGACCCAAGGAGTGACCCCACGGTACAACTCCCCCAGGAGGGTCAAGAGCAGGGCCAGATTAAGGCAGCCTGAGGCCCTAGGCCCAAGAGAAGTCTGGGGCCCCCTTCACCACATCCATGCCCCTTCACAATGACTGTGCCACTTAGCCATGACCGCACCTCTTGGCCATTGCGTATCAATTATTGAAACATGAAAAAAATGTCTTCCTGTCCCTAAAAAAGTGGCATAAATATAAATAACCTAACTAAAACTTATAGGAAAAGGATTCCTGTAAATTTTTTTTGTAATGTCTAAACTACATAATTTATTGTTTCGTTATAATTATTGTTGTGTAATTGTTTATGATGTGTCTATATTTTTATGTCTGGTCAGACCTGAAAGAGAACTTGTTCCAGTGTCCTTACCTGGTTAACAAAATAAAAATAAAATAAAAATGCTTCAAAATTGATGATGATAATAGTATCAGTATGAAAAAATAATAATAGTCTGAGTTTTGATCAGTTAGATAAAATATTTACTAACTGGCCTAGTTAAAATAATTTTTGGGGTGTGAAATGTCATGATTTGCACTTCTCCAAAGGCCTCCCAACACACAAGTGTGTGCTCACAATCTGGGTGCTGTCATTTTGTCCTGTCAGGAAGTATGAACTAGGTTGTGGGCAAGGTTTCTCCATGTTTTAAGTATCTGATTTTCAACAATAAGGCAAACACTTCTAAAATAAAGTTGTTGACTTTCAAATGTAAAACAAAAACTAAGATAACTTCCAACTTTGCAGCCAAGAAAATCAAGACATTTTGCATTTTTTCTGAAACTGTATTTTGCCACTAATATTCATACTAACATCCATAAACTAGTTCTTCCTAGAATTATATTATGCATTGTGCTTTTAAGCAGCCTGATTGCTACTCCGGTATTCCACCCATTGTGTAACCTCGTGGGATATTGACTATGTAACGAAATGTATTATAGCTGCTGTGTATCTACTTACTGCTCTGTATCTTCCTGTGTGTTACTGTATTTGTATATTTTCCTGCTTCCCCTCCCCAGGACGCATCTGGAATCGAGTGGTCTCCTCTCAGCATTCCTTTCCTGGTAAAACTCTTAAATAAATAAATAAATAAATAAATATTGACTTCCAAAATGTGGAATCTAGGGAGTATTTTGACTTCTAAAAAATTGGAATGACTTCCAGATTTTGACTCATGGACGTTTTAGACTTCCACTAAAAATAAATAAACTGAACCCCTGGATGTGGGAGATTTGTTTAGTTGAGTGGAGTAGGGACCCATCTCTAAAAGAGGCTAGGTCCTGGGTGGTGTAGGAGTTAAGTTGATGGCTTACTAGAGGAGTCATGAACTTTAGAGATTATATTGGAAAGCAAGTGATTGTTGGAAGAAATCATTCCCAGGAGCAAGCATTTCTGTTATTGATAAGTAAGCCAGGTTCAATAAATGGCAAGATTTACTGATGGGAATCTGGAAATTATTTCATTTGTTCACCCTGAAAATGGAGCTATATCAAGGTCAGAACTTCAATATGAGTGAGATGAGAATTTTTAAAAGAGTATGATGTGTAATTGTACCATTGAAACACATGGTAGATTTCTTAATTTTAGGAGTGAGATTAAATATAAAGCATACACAGTGAATTGCGCTGTTAATCTTTTATATTTAAGAGTAAGACTTGATTGTAAGTAAGGATTCTTAATGGGGGTGGGAGACAAAGTGGAAGAAATGGGCCAGTTCACACCTTGAAAGCCAGCCTGGCCAGGGCCCCCTGAAGCTATCAAGTGCACTTAACACCTAATCAGGGAGGTGAGAGTCATGTCACAGTTCAGCCCCTGCCTTGCTCAGATTACTCAGTGGCTGAATCCTTTACAAAAAAGGAAAAAATGCAGCTCAGGCAGAAAGAAAATGATATATAGTAAATATATGTTGAGGATTGCTGGGGGCCCCCCTGGCAGACAGGGGCACTAGGCCTGTGCCCATATTGCCTATGCCTTAATATTGCCCTGGTCAAGAGTGTCCTAGCACTCAGGCACATGCATGTGGCTCCCTGCATCCCAATCAACCCCACTTGATAAGGCCTGGCGGGTCCCCTACCTGGCTCCAGTGTAGTTTGTACAGAATACAGTCACTGTCTCCGCCTGAAATGGGTTCAGCAGCACCACGATGCAGCAGCTGCCCCTCACTTCGCCTCCAGTGGGGCAATTGGAGCTGGCAGCAAAACAGTCTTTTGGGTGGCAGCCCAGCTTTAGCACAAGGTTTCCAGCAGCAAAGACAAGTTCTCGGGCTTAGGAGCTTCACAGGCTTCTTTTTCCCACTGAGTTTCCAAATCCAGACCAGACTTGGCAAACTTCAAACTCTGGCACAGACAGGTCAAACCCTCCTCACAGGATGAGGGTTCCTTATGATCCTACAACTTTAGCTGCCAACACTGACTTTCCAGGCAGTAGAAAACCTCTTTAAAGTTCTCAGGGGTTTGACTGCAGAAACCCTTTCCTCCACACACAGTGAGCCCTCTTGACTCACTGAGAGCCCAACCCAGACTGCCCCAAGCTGTAACTGTGCCTGGGGCTTCACTGCAGAAAAGGCAGCTTCTTATTGGTTGAACGTCAGAAATATTAATAAACATTAAGTCCCTTTAATTATTGACTGGTTATTGCTTTGGGCGCCTAGAATATGGTTCACACCTCTTCCCAGCAGTCAGTTCTTTTAATTTTGGGGGTCTAAACTCCTGATTAGCTGCTTAGAGGGCAAAGGTAAACAGTATGGCTGCTTAATAAAACATTCCCCATAGTTCGTATAGAAGTCCAAAATTTTAAACGTCCTTGCAACCAAACAGTACAGTTTATATATATATTTGCCCCACAGTTCTATAGCAGTCTCTTTGCACTATGGAACAACTGCAAAGTTTAAAGATTAAACTGCTTTCCCTGCCTGTCACCGCCTTTGTTATGCACAGTCCCCCCTGGCAGTGAACAGGCTCATTAATATTTAAATCACCCTCATTAATATTCAGGAGTTCCATTCAAGTTCAAGTTTATTGCAGGAAAACTCCATTGAGCAAGCTCATTCACAAGGAGGTCCTGTGACATAAACACTTAAAGTACAAACATAGATAGGTAATAACAGTATATACATGAAATGCACGTTACATGATACAGGCTGGATATACATACAAGGGTACCACATAGGGTGACCGCAGGTGGTAAACATTAATATGACACAGGGAAGCGACTTACAGGTTGCATACTGATAAATGAAACATGATGACTGGTGTGTGCAATACATATATTTTGGCAGCTAGAACAAACAACAGACTACAACTGATTTGGGGGAGGAGGAGTGATTTGATAGAGTAGCAGTGGAGCGTAAGCATAGATAAAGCCAGGAGTAGAAGGGGAAGGGAAAGCAGTTAATATGACAAAGCAATTATACCTTACCAGTGAATAAATATGGCACACATTCCTATAGTCCTTTTAAAATAAATTATTTTTCCACTTCTTGGTGGCCTCCTCCATGTCTCTGACCCTCGATTAGCTTAACCTGGGGGTCGAGAGCACTGGAGAGGCATTCGTTCAGCTGCAGGGGTGGTAAGAAAGCAGCAGTGTGCTTCTGCGCATGTGCGGGCCGCTACTCGCAAATTTGTGCAGAGTGCGGAGGGTCCATGGCTTCACTCCAGCCCCAAATAACTAAAAGAATGACATGGGAGGGCCAGGTGGAGGCCTAGGGGGCCACACAGGACCCGGACTGGCATCGAGGAGGTAGTAGGAGGACAGAAGGCAGAACGGGACTCCCAGGGCAAACAAGTTAAGCCCCACCTCGAGGGGGGGTTACATTCCCCCGTGCCTAAAAACTTGGCGTCTGTGCAAAGTTCATTACCAGGGACCTGGTGATGATAAACATTAGCAATTTTTTGGTGCATGGGGCAGGGGCTGAGCTCAACTAGGGGCATTGGGGGGGCAGACCCAAAAGGCATAAAAATAAACCAAAAACCATTAGCAATTTAGCATACATTTCCAAGTTTAACTAGAAAACTGATTCCTAACTATCACAGGCAGTCAGCTACATTTATACTAATTATAAGCAAGCAAGCAAACTTTATTTATAAAATAACGCTATTCACAAAAAGATCATAGCGCTAGCACAATAGATCATAAAACCACAGCTAAAAAGTCCTTAAATAATTAAAAAATATCAGCATCAAAAAATTATTCAGGGTCAGAAAAAGCAAGATTAAACAGATATGCTTTCAATGCAGATTTGAAACTCTCCACAGTCAGGAACTCTCTTATCTGATGAGATAGAGAATTCCACAGGGTGGGGGCCACAAACCCAAATGCCCGGGCCCCAAAGGTCTTCAAACGAACCCTGGAAATCTCTAGCAATCCCTCACTGGTGGAGCGGAGGGGTTGGTAGGGGTGAAGAAGCTCTTGCAGATAGCATGGGCCCTGTCCATATAGGGCTTCATAGGCCAGCAAGCCGACCTTGAAGGTGATCCACCACTGACTAGGCAGCCAGTGCAGGCCGCGCAGCACAGGTATGACATGGCAAGCTCAAGGAAGCTCAGTCAACAGCCTGGCTGCCACATTCTTCACCAGCTGCAAGCGGCAGATATCAATCCCCGGTAGCCCTAAGTATGGGAAATTGCAATAGTCAAGCCGGAAGGTCACAAAGGCGTGGACCAAGGTTGGAAGGTCGTTGGGCAGAACTAGGTGCTTAATCTGGGTGCTATTCTTCAGATGGTAAAAGGAAGTCTTGACAACGAATGACACCTGAGATGTAAGCGTCAACCCCTCACCAAGAATAACGCCCAGATTTCGCACCCATTCAGAGGTCATCAGCTGGCAGCCTCCAAGCCAAAGTCCAGATGGCCATCCAGCTGACAGCCCCTCTATCTGATGTCCTGGGTCCACCACCAGAACCTCAGATTTGTCAGGGATCAACCTCAACCAGTTAGCACTCATCCAGTCTTGAATCTCAGAGAGGCAGTTGTTAAAGCTCGAGACAGCTCCCACCTGTTCGGGCACAAAGGACATGTATAGATGAGTATCATCTGCATAGCAGTGAAAACTCAGTCCATACTGCCTTACAATGTCTCCCAATGGCAGCATATACACCATGAACAACATGAGTGATAGCACAGAGCCCTGTGGCACCCCACATGACAGGGAGAACTTGTCAGAGGAGTACATCCTCGATACAACTCTCCAAAACTATTTACACATGTACCAGTACTGGAAAGCTTTTTAAATTTTTGACAGCTGTGATGACAGTAAATGGTGCACCATAAACATTGGAACATTTTGTATTTACTCACTGGTCATTTTTTAGAGAAACACATTATAAGTACAAATTTAAGCCTCCCTTTTTACCCTTTGCAACTTGCCTTGTTCTGGGTGGTTTGGCACTAGATGAGCACAGGACAATTTTAGGCAGAGACTTTGGGGTGACATACTGTGTATGCCTTTGTGGACTACATACATAGGCAAGTCAGTTGGAGCACTTGGGGTGTCATAGGTGTTTTAACTGAGGTTTAACAGTTCCTTCAGAGCATCTTAATGGCACAGGCACTTCCTCCTTGGCATCGGGAGGCGTCTCTCCCACTCCCACCATTTTATTGTTCACCAATGAAGCATCCTCAGGCAAGTGGGCACCACAACTTCCACTGGTATTTCATTTTCTTAACAAGGCCCCCTGGCTGCACTGTCTCCCACCCTCACCCACCTCCCCTCCCGTATCTCGTACTTCCCCTTTCCCCCTGCACCTCCTTCATCCCCTCGATCTCCTACCCTCACTCCCCCCTACCCCTTCCCTTGTCTTGCTCATAGCTCAAATCTTTGTACTGGTTATTACATGTCTGTAAGTCAACAATTATATGTTTGTAACTAAAAATGATGATTGTTGCACACGCTGACGTGGAACCTTTGTAAAAGAGCCTCGGCTGAAAGGTATTGTAATCCTAGATTGAAATAAATAAAAAAATAAATTTGTCTCAGTTTCCTCTGACTCTGCTAATTCAGGTTCTGCAGTTTCAGATTCCACCTGTTCAGGTTCTGCTGGTTCAGGTTCAGCAGGGTCACCATCTTCTTGCTCCATTTCCTCCTCAGATGTGGGCCTTTCATCCAGGGATATGGTTTCGACTACAGGCTCAGAGTTCACAGATGTTTCAGAATTTAGACTTGATACAAATAGCTGTACTGCCATGTATCTGTTGCATTTTCTGGCATTTCATTTGCCCCTTGCAGTAGCCTGGCAAGTTCTGGAGTCAGATAATAATAGGCTGGGTAGTAAACTTCTTCCTCTGACTTAGAATCTGATTTGTCTTGTTCTACTGCCTCATCTGTGGTTGCAGAGATGATTTTAGGTTAACAGGCACTCTTCATTTTGTTGTCTGTGGGTAGCAGCTCTGGTTACAGGAGGCTTAGGAGGGTCTGGTTTGTCTTGTATCACACTAATCACCTTGTATCCAATTGGCAGCAAGTGGTTGCAGTGGATAGTTTTGTATCCACGGATCTGTCCTTCAGGCCTGATCTCATGCACAGGGAACTCATCAAGTTTCTCGATTACCACAGAAGGCATGCTACCCCATCTTTCAGCTTGTTTATGTTTGCCAGGGATTCCCAGACTGCGTAGTAGCACTCTATCTCTAGGCAGTAACTCCTTGAGCTTTTTTCATCTATCATGACATTTTTTGTTAACTTGGTTTCTTTTGGTGGCTGCCTCAGCAGCTAACTTGTAGGCTTTATTTAGCTGTTCTCTTAGCATTAGGACATATTGCAAGTAGTTCTCAGATTTTGTACCATCTGCAGATATGCCGAAGCACAAGTCGACTGGGAGCCAGGCTTCCCTCCCGAACATCAGGCTAAAAGGGTAGAACCCAGTAGCATCACTTTTCGTACAGATATACACATGGACCAGGGCGCTGACTTGCTGTCTCCACCTGTTCTTGTCTTTTGCTTCCAAAGTACCCAGCATGTCTAGTAACGTTCAACTGAACTTTTCTGGCTGAGAATCACCTTGAGGATGATAAGGCGTGGTTCTGAATTTACGAACACCCCATAGTGACAGCATTTCTTTTATTAGGCGACTCTCAAAATCATGACCTTGATCTAAATATATTCTCTATAGCACCCCATAGTGGAAAAATAATTTTTCTACCAATACCTTACCAGCTGTTTACGCTTTCTGGTCTTTTGTCGAGTAGGCTTGAGCGTAGCGACTAAAATGGTCTGTAACTACCAGAATGTTAGAGATATTTTGGGAATTAGGCTCAAGACTGAGGAAATCTATGAATACCAGCTCCATGAGGGCAATTGTCACAATATTTACAAGATGGGCAGCTTTCTGTGGTATTACATTTCTTTATCCACACCTGCAGCAATTTTTACAGTACTGCTCGACATCATGTCCCATTCTAGGCCAGTTGAACCGACAGTGAACCAAGTCTAGCATATGTTCACTTCCCAGATGGCCCATATCATCATGGAGAGTTTTATGACCAGTTTTCTTGAATTTTGCAGGTAACACCAACTGCACACGAGGGGTTCCTTGCAGGTCTTGTACTTCGCGGTACAATAAATTGTCTTTAAGTTTAAATTTCTGCCACTTTCTTAGTAACAATTTGGTATTTGGATCACCGGTGGTTATGTGAGCAACATGGCCCCCTTTTTGCAGGGTACAGAGTGTCACAAACCCACTCAGCAGGTCAGCCCTCTACTCTCAAAGTGACAACCTCCGAGTGCAGTCTTGCTAACAATTAACAGAAACAGGGTAACCCTCCTGTCTGTTTTGTGGGTCCAAATCAACCTTTGGTTTCAGTTCTGGAGGGATTCAAACTGTGAACCTCTTGCTAGCGTACCCAGTGCCCAGGCTCAGATAATTCTGTCTTTGGGGGCCAGATATCTTTACCTATGGGCACCTAATAAGGTGTACAAAATGAACCCTTAAAAACTCTAATAAAGACCTCAAATTTCTCTTACCTTTTTCCAGTTTGGTATCACCATCCAAGCTTATGCACAGTGTCTGCTTTAACCATATATACTTCACTTGTTAAAGAAAAGAAATTCAAAGACAGACCAGGTAGGCTCTAAAAATAGAGTTTTACTAAAATAGATAAAAGTATGTAAACCATAAAATACAGAATTATATATCACAAGAACCATACACTTTTTAGAAGAACAAGGTTTTAACAGTGCAATTCCTACTACAGTACTTAGATTTTGTCTCTCTCGACCTGCATACTTGCTTAAAATGCTCAAAGATGTTTCTTTGTCAGAGTCTAGATAAAAGTGTGAGAAGGAAAACAGAATACTGTTTAAAAAACTGTCTTGGCCAACCCCTTTGCATGAGGTCACCTAGCTCCTTCTCTGTTTATGGAAAAATCATACACCCAGGATATTTTATCATATTAGAATGTAAGATAATTAAGGTTTCATCAGCAGAAACTCCTTTCCCCATGTGACTTCCCCAATCAAGTCTGTAAATTTCTTTTCATCTATAAGTAGTATCCTCTCTCACACAGACATCAAAACATTTATGATTTCGCATCAGGGTGCCATATAACCTGCTGCACTCTTCCCCTAAACGCCATAAATGTTTATGATTTCCCTCTTAGCTACTACAGCTATAATTAACTTAGATAA
Source organism: Neoceratodus forsteri (assembly GCA_016271365.2). Classification (NCBI taxonomy): domain Eukaryota; kingdom Metazoa; phylum Chordata; order Ceratodontiformes; family Ceratodontidae; genus Neoceratodus; species Neoceratodus forsteri. The sequence goes on along the minus strand of CM028129.1, from coordinate 228,613,066 downwards.
ATAGGAGATCCTTGATTAAGGCATGTTCTAGCCTGTAATTAGCTTCTGGCCTTCCAGGTAACACCTTGTATCTAAAACCTAGGAGGGCGTGAGTTATCTCACATGCTGTCTCAGCATCTCTCATGAGAGATGTCCATAACACATTTTTATATTACAAAAATGATACAGTGATCAGAACCAGCTGTCCAAGTGTCACACAGAGTATGTCTCCGATGGTTGGATCTAGCTTTTGCTCTCTCTGCAGGTCTTGGTGGGTCAGTTGAGGAAATGATCTCAAGTCCAAGGTAGCCAAATTACAGTAGGCTGTTGGGAGACAGTTTCCAGAAGCCCCAATACTATCCACCAGATGGGGAGCAGTTTATGTGGCTGGTTGCTTGGCACTGGGTCCAAACAGTGCCAGTCCAATTAGCACACACAAGGTGCATGTAGCAAAAAAGGTTCCAGTTTCCCCACCTGCACCCCCCCCCAGACTTATATATTCTCAATCCAGGGGGAGCGGATCGTGGAGAAAGTTAAAATGTGTGAGGCTGTGGAAAAGTATTTCCATGGCCCCACAAAAAAAACACAAGTCCCATTGCTGCCAAAAGTTGAGAGACCAGGATTAGAACCCTGGTCTCTATTGCTGCTGGCCAAGCTGCTCCATGCCTCAGCCCTCCACACCACGGGAGCAGCTTGGCCAGCCAATGGATCCCTGTTGCCCTTGTCCTCTCTTCAGGACTATGGACAGTGACCAGGGGAGAGCTTATAGCAAGTGCTGTAAATCCCTGGCTGCTGTCCGTGTGATCACTTACCAGACTAATGCCATACAGTGCAGCGCTATTCTGGTAACACAATTCTAACCAGGTACCAGTTGCTCAACTGTATGAAACTTTTTACATAATGCATTTACAGTTTGTTCTGAGATTTTTACCCAGGCTTGGTTGTCAGCAGAAGGTGTATTGGGCATTGGGACAATGCATCTACATCAGTGTGGTTGAGACCAGGCTGGTATTCAACACAGTAGTCATAGGTGGGCAAGGCCGACGGCCACCTATGCCCCACTGCATCAGACTTTGCTGTAGTTTGCACATATGTTAAAGGATTGTTATCATTTCTTACAGTGTTGTATGCCCCATTCAGATTTTCATGAAACTGGTTGACAGTGGCCATTTCAAAGCAAGAAACTCTAAGTTGTGCACTGGATATTTCTTTTTGGCATTGTTTAGGCTTCAGCTTGCAAAGGCAACTGGGTGCAGGCCCTCTGGCTAACTCTGATAAAGGACAGCCCAGACACCACCGAAGCTGGCGTCTATATGCAGGGTATAGGGCTTTTGGGGATCTCCATATGCTAGGGCTGGGGCATAAGTTAGGTGGTAAATTATTTCATCAAATGCTTTGTCACAGTCTTCAGTCCACCTTTAGCCAAAAGGTTCTGAGGACTTGAAATACTGTTTAGGTTTAGTGGTGACATCAGACACTTTTGTTTTCTTGCTTTTATTGGCAGGTGAGTAGCCTTGCAGAAAATTTAAGAAGGGTCTCACCACTTGAGTGTAGTCTTTGACAAACCTTCTATAGTTACTTACAGTACTTAGTTACTTAGAAAAGAGGGAACGGGCGAGAGGCCCATCTAGTCTGTCTCTCTGGTAATTTTTGTCAAGATGACTAATACCTTAGGTGTTTGTCAAGTTCATGCTTAAACTTAAAAAAAAAGATGTTATATCCACCAGAGCCTGAGGGACTGTGTTCCAGACCTTTGCTGCCCTTACCATATAGTAGTGTGCACGTTTTTCAATGCCACTGCAAGGTACTTTTAAGTTGTCCATTATGTGATCTCAGATAAAACTCTCTGTTACTGTATGATAGACCACATTGGTTCATTAGATCTTTGTCCTGAAGTAACGGTATTTTAAATAAGAATAATAGATCACCACGTGTTCTCCTCTCCTTGAGAGAGAACAGGTCTAAAGCTTCTAGTCGTCTCTCGTATGACATATTCTGGAGTCTAGGGATAATTCTAGTGGTTCTCCTCTGCACTCCCTCCAACAATCTTGTATCCCTCTTTAGGTATGGTGACCAAAACTGTGTACCATAATCAAGATGAGGTCTTATGTACATTCTGAATAGCAGTAGGATACAATGTTCCTCTCTTGATACAAAGGTTATTTTGATATTGTAAATCAATCTGTTTGACATTTGAACGACCTTTTTGCAGTGTGTAGGCGATGAAAATGAGCTGTTTACCATCACTTTAAGGTCTTGCTCTGTTTCAGCAGTGTTCAGTAGTTGACCATTTAGCTTATATCTAGTTAATGGGTTATTTCTACCTAGATGAAGAATGAGCATTTGCTGGTATTAAATTCCATGTTGTTAACCAATGCCCAAATTTCAATTTCTTTTAAGTCATTTATTACACTTTGTTGAATCGACTCAGAGTCTACTTCTCCTGACAGTTTAGTGTTGTCTGCAAATTTACTAATATGGTTTTTGATATTATTATGTAGATCACTGACAAATAAGTTGAACAATGTGGTCTCCAATACTGATCCCTCGTGGACTCCACTACTCACTTGACAACTGTCGGAGTTCTGATATCCTATCTTGACATGTTGAGTTCTGAAATCTAACTGTTTTTAGACCATCTAGGTAAAAGCCAAATCCCAGTTTGTCTAGCTTTTCATTTAATTTACAGTGTGGGACTTTATTAAAAGTCTTAGAGAACTCCAACAAGACAGTATCCACTGGTATTCCCTGGTCCAGACTTTTACTTGTGTTTTTATAAAAAGAGACTAAATTTGTGGTACATGATCTCCCTGTTTTGAAACTGTGCTGGGTGTAATCAATTAGTCCAAGAGAGATTTGTTTTGCATCAAAACATTGTTTTAATAATGCTTCCAGTGCTTTGCAAATATGTGATGTTAGGCTAATTGGTTGACAGTAGCCACAGAAACCCAAAAAGCACTTTAAGTCCTTCAGATTCTGTGGACTAGGCTAGGTGGTTAATGCCTCAACTTTGCTGAGATCTGTTTGTATGCCTTGAGCTGATACTATGTATCCTACATATTTAACAGATTTCTGGAAAAATGTACATTTATCAATGGAAAGTTTGAGTCCGAATTCTTCAAGGTGGTCTAACACTTCTAGTAACCTGGCCTCATGCTCCTCCAGAGTTTTTTCTAACACAATGATGTAGTCCAGGTGTATCAATCATTCTAACAAATTCATGTCTCCAACAGCTCTTTCCATGAGGTGCTGAAAGCTGGCAGGGGCACCAGAAATACCTTGGGGCATCCTTAGAAATTCATAAAATCCAAAAGAGCATATGAATGCTGTTTTTTCTCTGTCTTGGGGAGCCATAGATATTTGGTAATATCCACTTCTCAGATCTAATATAGAGAACCACTTGCTTCCATTAAGACAGTCTAGAGCATCTTGATTTCTGGGCAGGTATACTGATCAGGAATTGTTAATTTGTTGAGGGTCCTGTAATCCACGCACATGCGCACAGCTCCATTCTTTTTTCTGCACTACCACAATCGGTGAAGCATAGGGACTTCTTGATTCTTGGATGAAGCCAGCAGCCAGTAACCCTTGTAAGTGCCTCCTCACATCAATCAGTGTCAGCAGGTGCCAGCCTGCAGGACCTCTCCCGAAAGGGCGTTCATTATTAAGTCTGATGTGGTGTTCTTCTCCAGTTACACACCCCACATCCCACTAACACTTTTGTTCTTTCTGATAGTTTTCAGTGGATAAGAGTCTTCCATTCCTCCAGAATAGGAGAGTCACTGAAATCAAACACATATGGATCAATACCAGGATGAGCACCCTCTTTGGTGGGAGTAGGTTGCACCACCATGTCTGCACAATACACACATGCCAGGGTGTGTCCTTTCCTGACAACAACGTCTCTATTGGTTACATTTTCCACCTGGACGGTAACTCACTTGACATACACATGAGCTCTCACTGGCAATACACTTGGCTTTACTAACAACCCTGCAGGCAGTCCAAGTTCTTCAGGGGCATCAAATATCATGATTTGATTCTTTACATCTTTCTTTTGGCATACCACACCACTTATGTTGCACTCAGCATTAGGGGGCAACACTATCTCTTCAGTATCTTGACACCAAACTATGCCCACAGGATCATCTTGGGTTTCAGGTGGAGTATGTGCTTGTCTCTGATAGACCTTTCTCACCACTGGATGTATAGGTACAACATTTCCTTTCTGTTCCACCTCTCTTTCTTGGCAGAGCTGTGCCAGGCATCCACACATATAGGCATTGGTGCCAACAAGTATGGGTACTCTGTATATTTCCACCTCAGAGCGTATCAAAGCCAAGGTTTCAACCGGGTCTCCCACTCCAGTTATCTTGGAGGGAAAAGCATTCCATACTTTGATGTAATGTAGATATGGGTAAGACTTTATACTATGGCACCATATGTTTAAACCTTCCAAAGGTTGTACTGTAAGATGAGACAAGTGCTGGTCATACCAGTTTTTTAAAGATGATAGTTACTTGTGAGCCACTGTCTAATATGACATGGGTGGACACTCTGTTGATGGTGATTGTGGTTTCAGTGGAGGGCCCAGCCAGTTTGTTGAGATCAGGCAGCGCAGGCTCTGGTGCTTTAGCAGAAGCTTTGTATACAAACATGGTGGAGCTGGACTTGGCTGGGGCCCCAGTATGCTCCCTTACTAGGCCCCACTGGAGTTTCCCTGTTTCTGGTGTTTTTCTTCCTGCAGTCTGTCTGTCACTCAGGCTGCATCCTCTCATGATTGACACTCTTCCTGACATGACCATCTTTTCCACACTTGTAACAGTAAATACCTTCTCAGTTTTGCCTTTCTTGGAGCAAAACATCAGCAGAGGTCCAGGGGCCTCGGTTCTTGGGATGTCCGGAATACACAGGAGAAACCAGGGCAGCAACTGTTCCTCTCTCTAGCTCAACCTGAAGTGGCAGACTATGGCTTTTTAACTCACTTACTACATGGCACAGTTCACTATGGTGAGCCTCAGGGTTTGTGGCCACGGACTCCCATGCCTATCATGAAGAGATTTGATGGGGCTGATGAAACAGGCAGGCTCTGGTGGTTGTCCTGGCTTTTGCTGAGTATTGAGGTGGCCTTGTCAAATACCTTCCTATATCCTTAAAGTAGTTCTTTCAAGTCATTGGTCTATGCTGAGAAGATACTTTCAGTAACCTGAGTGGCAACTACAGCGGCAGGATAAAGTCCCCATTGCGCATCCTGCTGCTCTACCTCTCTCACTTCTCTTAGGAGGACTCAGAGAGAGGGTGGGTCACCCAATCTTTCTTTTAAACTCAGCTTTAACAACAGCAGTTCAGAATATTTAGTAGCCTTCAACACCTTTTCCAGTCACGCTCTGTTTAGGTCTGCAGACTGCACTCCCCCCTTTCGGTATACTTTTTGTAAGGCTTGTTCCAAACACTGTATGTATGCCAAAAGGGATTCCTCTTGCTGCTGCCGAGTGGCCCTAAATTTTTTCAGCATATCTTTACTAGACTCAGTACTGCCAAATGCACTATCCAAAGCTGCAATATAGTCCTCAACACTAGCAAAAGGATCTGTGGCCCGCATGGACCAAATGGCTTCCAAAGCGGGGCCTTTAAGACTTTGAATCAGTCTCTATCTCTTTTCTCCCTCACTTCATCGCCACTCTTGTAACATAGGAATAAAATAGTTAATCCAGGTTTCATAGTCATCCTCACCATTGGGAGTGGGTTTCACCACAGAAAACATTCTCAGTTTGAGGTAGGAATCTGGGACAGAGGGCACATAGTTAAACCAGGTTCCTTCACTTAGTGGGGGGGTTCTTCATAGGCTCAGGCAAGGCCTCTTCTTTGGGAATTACACGCAAGGCCTCTTCTTTGGGAATTACACTAGAGTTACAATAGGCCAGGCCTCTTGAAAACTTTCTGGGATTAAGGCATCGGGTACCCACCGTGCATCTACTGCATTTCAGCATTCAGCTAGCACAGTTAATGTCCCAGTAGCATAATCCAAGATCCCATCATGGACGACCACTCAGCCGAGACACTTAATTGCTGACAGACACCCCTCTATGGACCCTGTTTCCATGTCAGGTAGGACTCATAGGAGCAAGAGGGACTTTTGGGGTCCATTTCCTTACCTCCACTCTACTCAATTAGTCTTAGTCAGGCCATAGCATTAACAACAACATTTGGTCTAGGGGGGCATAAAACCAGGTTTGTGGGGTGCAATATGGTCCTTTTCATTAGCAGACTGCATGGTGGGCATGACTGGTAAACAGGAGATCCCAGCGGTACCTCCAAAGATGTAGCCCTGGTGCCATGTACTAGTGGGCTACTATCTCTGCCTGATGACCACAATACAAGTTAAGGGGCCTGGGTTCTCTTCTGGTGACGATCAGGGTTTCTTTCCCAGAGATACAAACAAACAGCATGGTGCCTCCACCCAGAATAAAAATATAATGGGCCAGATATGTGCGTAGTACAAGCTCCTGGGATGCTGTACCTCCCCACCTCCCCTTCCAGTTACTACACACACAGAATACCACTTTGAATCATAACACAATTAAACAAATGTAATTAATGACTGCAGCTATTAATATGCTCATGGACAGTTTTAACAGCAACACATGTAGCACTTTTATTGTCAGGAAAGGGGAATGGGATAGCAGTGAAAAGGCAATAGTGATGTGGAATAAACCAGCAAAACCAAGAACAATCTGCCCTATGCACTATGCCTATGTGCCACGTAAACCGGGCATGTGGGAATGCCATACAGTGGGGCCCCTCGAACCCCCCATGGCATTCATGACCAGTGCAGAGCACAGTTATGTGCCTGATCCCCTGGTCACACAGAGAGCAACTCACCGCGGACAGGTGGGGGGGGCATGCCAGTAGCGTGCCAGCACTACACGCCATTCACTAAGGTGTGTAGTGCTGCCCACAGGGGTGTGTAGGAGGGCACAGGTTACGGCAGCCAGGACCCTGTTGTAACCCACTGCACACACCCATGGACTGCACCCACCGGGTGCGGTGGACCCAGGAACCCAACTGCTGTGCTGCCCCAGCCCATGAAGCCAATGGTGAGGGTTGGGGCTACAAATGGGGTGATTTCCCATATACTGTGGTGTCGTGTCCTGATAATGCCAACCCCCCCACCAACAAGGCTGCCCATCCCCGTTGCACTATATCCCCCTCATAAATGTCTGCCCGGTCCCCAGTGTTGCTCAGTATGCCCCCCACCACACGGACGGTCTGGAACACACTGAACCCTGCATCAGTACCCCCACCCCACATTGGTGTTCAGTAAGCCCCCCCACCCCGCCTTTTGGCCACCCCCTGACACCATCATCTGCATGCCGGTACATGACTCTGGACAGCTGGTAGCACTCATCCTCAGCCTTGTTGTCAGCTATTCAACTGATGCTGGGAACGCACTACTACAAAATAGGTGGTGCACTCTCAGCATCAGCTGGATGGCTGGCAGTCAAGGAGATGTGAGGGCTGTGCCACCGGCCGTCCAGAGCCGCAACACCAGCATTCAGGTATGGTGTCAGGGAGGGGTGGTTGGTACCACAGGGTGGGGGGGCCACTGAACACCAATGTAGGCAGGGTACCAGTGCTGGATTGGGGGATGTCCAGATAAGCTGTATGGAGGGGGTTATGTGGACCGATGGGGCAAGGGGCATAGGTGTGTGTGTGGAGGGTCTGCCTTCATGGGGCCAGAGCCCCTATATGTGTGTGGGGGGTCTGTACTGATGGGGCTGGGGCACTGCCATATCTGGGGGCAGTGGGCAGGCATCAGGGACATGGGCAGGTGCTGTTCTGTGTTGTAGGGGGATAACTGTGCTCCAGGCAGTTGGGGGTGCCCCTGAGGCAGGGGCAGGATGGGGGCACACCAGCTGATGGGGGTCATCTGCACAGCCTGCGGGTGCCTGTCTGCCATGCACTAGCCAGGCCCCGTGGCCACCCGTGCAAGTAATCCACGCCAGAACCCAGGATGGACATCCCATTGGATGCCTGCCTGGAGCCCTACATGCCGGGGGGGGGCAGACCCACAGACAGGTGGCAGCCATTAGTGAATACCGGCCTGAGCGTACCTGTCTGTGGGTGAGGAGCCACACAGGCGAGGTACCTTACACACCTTCATGCATAGGGGCCCTCATTAATAACTGTGCCCACCCCCAAATGGCAACAACATTTAGTTTTTCCCTCCTCCCCACTGGTACCAGTGTTCCTAAGTCTACCTGGGTACCCAGTTTAAGGTGCAGGCCTGATCATTGCTGTGGATTGGCTGGTGTTGGGGCCCTTGGAGTGAAACATAGAAACATAGACTTTGATGGCAGATAAGGACCGCTTGGCCCATCTAGTCTGCCCATTTCCCTACCTATAGGATAGGCCGCAGATCCTAGTTAACCAACAGCCTATTTCTTTCTACCCCCCACAAGAATTGCCTTATGTCTGTCCCATGCATTCTTGAATTCTCCCACAGTTTTAGAACCCACAACCTCCTCGGAAAGGCTGTTCCATGCATCCACTACCTCTCTGTGAAATAATACTTCTCACATTGCCCTGAACTGCCCCCATCTTTAAATTGTGTCCCTTGTTCTTGCACGCCTCTTTTCTGAAAGATGCTACCTTCTTGGACTTTGTTGATTCCACTGAGGTACTTAAAATTTCTATCATGTCCCCCCTCCCTTCTTTCCTCAAGGTATACATATTAAGCCCTTTAGTTCTCCTCATATGGCTTCTTTGCATACCCTGCACCATTTTAGTGCCCTCCTCTGACTGCCTCTATCCTGTCTATGTCCTTGCGGAGATGGGGTCTCCAGAACTGGATGCAGTACTCAGATGGGGTCTCACCAACTGTCTGTACAGAGAGATAACAACTTCCTGTTTTCTGCTGCTGATGCCCTCCCTATGCATCCCAGTATACCCCAGCCCTCCCTACTGCCTTCTCACATTGCTTGCAACCTGAAGGTCATCTGATATGATTACCCCCAGGTCCCTTTCCTTTTTGTTGTTGTTACTACCTCCCCCATTGTGTATTCTTCCCTGGGGTTCTTGTTTCCCAGGTGCATTATTTTGCACTTCTTTGCATTGAATCCTAGATGCCATATTTCTGACCATTCCTCCAACCTTGCCAAGCCCCTTCTCATCCTTTCCACGCCTCCTTGTGTATCAACCCTGTTGCAGATCTTTGTGTCATCTGCAAAGAGGCATACTTTTCCTTCCAGTCTCTCTGCAATGTCACTTATGAAGACATTAAAAAGGACTGGACCCAATACTGAACCCTGCGGTACCCCACTAGTAACCCCTCTTTCTTCAGAGTGGACTCCATTTACAATTACCTTCTGTGTCCTGTTAGCCAGCCAATGTTTTACCCAGGCTACCACCCTGGGACCCACTCCCAGGCTAGTTAATTTGACTATTAATCTTTTGTGTGGGACTGTGTCAAATGCCTTGCTAAAGTCTAGGTAGGCCATGCCCACAGCCCCTCCCTGGTCTACTACTTTGGTCACCCAGTCAAAGAAATCTATTAGATTCATCTGACATGACCTTCCCGCTATGAACCCATGCTGCCTTGGGTCCTGTGCCCCACTGACCTCTAGGTACTCAACTATTCTTTCCTTCAGAAGTGACTCCATCACTTTCCCTACCACAGAGGTCAGACTGACAGGTCTTTAGTTTCCTGCCTCTGTCTTGGTCCCACTTTTGTGAAGGGGAATCACATCTGCCTTCCTCCAGTCCTCGGGTACCACACCATCCTCCCATGATTTATTAAAAAGAGTAGCCAGTGGTTTCACTAGTTCCCCCCTTAATTCTGTTAGAATTCTGGGGTGAATTCCATCAGGCCCCATTGTTTTGTCCACCTTCAGTTTTAGGAGTTCTTGCAGAACCCTTTCTTCTGTGAAAGGACTGGGATCGACCCCCCTATCAAGAGTGCTTCTGTTAATTGGATTAGGTACTTCCCCCTCCTCTCTTGTGAATACTGAGCAGAACTTTAACTAAGCTGTACCTTGATGCAATTTTAAACTTAATTCCCCAGGTCAAGGCAGGCCCTGTTTTACTCATGGTTTTAGAGTCCAAACTCTCAGGGTCTGAAGCCTTGAGCAGCGCAATGGAAGTAGCAGCAAGCACAGTGGATGAAGTAAGACTGTCCGGCAGCTGATTGCCTTTTGACTGACTTGCAGGATCTGGCAGCTTGTTACCTTCTGCCTTGCTTGCAGAGTCTGGCAGCTTGTCACTTTCTCCTTTGCTGGAGTACAGGAGCAATGCACAAGGTTTCCTGGTTCATAATGAGCCCAGGCCCACAGAGTGACCCCACAGTCCAACTCCCCCAGAAGGGTCAAGAGTGCCCTAGCACTCAAGCATGCACCCGTGGCTCCCTGTGTCATAATCAACCCCACTTGATAAGGACTGGCAGGTCCCTTACCTGGCTGCAGTGCGGCGTGTAGTGTGTGCTTCATTCCAGTGTGCTTTTTCATTTAGTTTGGGCAGGATTGAGGGAGTCTAGCTGATAAGTTTGTGACTGTGTGTTTATAATTGGCTGTGTCTGGACCATGGTGAGTGGAGTGAGGAGCCACTGCCAAAGGACTCCTTAGCTGATTGTTTTTGGACTCAGCCTGTGGTGTAGTCCCACCCTCCCATCCCATAACCCATCCACCCCAGGGCTTGCCCTACATTTATAGGGTGGGTCCTATAGGGCCTTGCAACATCCTGCATCCATACAGGAAGTAGCAAAGAGAGAAAGCATAACAAAAAACAAAAGAAAAATACAAATATTTGGGAGATAACAAATAGCCATCTTAAGCAGGCAGTAGATTGAGGAGGGAAACAGACATGATGGGAGTGGTGCAGTGCAGTGGCTGTGGAGCAGCTGTCTTCAGGGAGATGTTCTGGAGGCTGTGATGCTGCCCTATCTGCAGGCACCTCTCTGGGCTGAGGGAGGAGGTTGCCTGTCTCCAAGTAAAGTTGGCCAAGCTGAAGGCAGCATCTACCCCCCCCAGAGACCACTGGGTCCACAACTTGTACCTCAAAGGATACCGGGGAAGAGGAGTGATTGGACTATGGTGGACTCAGGTTGGGTGAGGAAGGGGGGTCGAAAGCACATCCCCCAAACAGTCCCACTTAGTAACTCCTACACTGTTTTGGAGGAATGGGAAAGCCCCATTCATGAAACTGAGGCTGGGACCAGGGAGATGGGAGGGTCCTCCAGGATGGAGCTCCAGGGAAGGGAAGGGAAGCAGGGGACCCCAGAAGAGAGGGAAGCTTTTCCTAGTGGGGGACTCTATTGTTGGGGGAGTGGAGCTAGGGACATCTAGCAGGGGAGAGAGGGAGGTCAAGTGCCTCCCAGGAAGCACTGTGTGGAGGGATGGGAAGCGGATCCATAGCATTGCTATGGCAGTAGCTAGGAGGGAGCAGCTGGATGTCGTTGTCCACCTGGGGACTGAAGACCTGGTCAGGAGAAGGATGGAGTTAGCCAGAGTCCAAGAGGATTTCAGGAAGCTGGGGGGAAGCCTGAAACAGACAGCATGCTTTGTTTCATTCTTGGAGGTGCTACCTGTCCAGGGCACAGTGGAAGTTAAGGCACTCCACATCTGTACTTTCAATTCCTGGTTGAAGGATTGGTGTGGAAGGGAGGGTTTTGGCTTCATAGGGGACTGGGGCCTGACCTGGGCAGATGCAAGCTTATATAAGGAAGATGGCCTGCATCTATCTGAGAAGGGGACCTTGGTCCTTTGTGAGAAGTTTATTTTTTATTTTTTTGTAACTTGTCTTTTTATTTGAAAGATCATAGGCATGGTACATAGTCTATTAGGTACAGGTAGGTATATCTTTCATTCATAAGACAGTACAAAAGTGAAGTTTAAAATCCTACTTATAATCATTACAATCTTCTTATATCTTTTCCAGGTCATATTAATTTATTTACCTCCTTTCTGTCTAAATCATTTCTGACTTAATTCGATGGTATCCTTAGAGTTCAGGGTTCTACTGCTTTCCACCTTCACCTATTATCTTATCTTATCTCTCTGTTTTTCATTATCTAATGTCCTCTTTCTGTCTTTCCACTCCACCTCCAGAGCTCTAGGAGACTCTTTTTTTCCTCCTTGTATCATGTCCATACATCCCATATTCTAACATAGGTATATAAGTAAATACCATTTTGTCTAATACACTATTGTTTACTTTATAACTTTATAACCTTCAGCAGGATGTGCCCACAAGCAATTCCCCCTTCTACAATCAACTTTTGGAATACCCCCTGTCTTTTTTGACCCCCACCATTCACATCTTACTCTCCTTCTTTCTATTTTATTATCTTATTTCCTTCCATCACTACCTCTCTTCCCCTCTTTCCCTCTTCTACGTTATGTATTGGTCTAATATCAGAGTTTGTGTCTTTTCCTGGATGTATTTATAATAGGGTAGCCATCTAGCATTGAACCTTTCTATCTTTAACTGAACTATAGCTACTATGCTTTCTAACTGCTTTATTCTTTCCACATTATGTTCCCAGGTCCCTACTGAGGGTGAAGTCTGTGTAAGCCACTCCTGCGTAATTGCTTTTGTTGCCACCGCCACACAGATATAAAATAAGTATCTGTGATCTTTCCTTATCAGATCTACTGGGGGGAGGCCCAAGACCAGATTTTCAAACTGAGGAAGAAGGTGCAACTCGAACATTTTCATTATAATTTCTTTCAGGTTGGCCCAATATTTAGTTAACATTGGACATCCCCAAAAAATATGGAAGTGCAACCCCACTCCCCCACAACCTCTCTAACATTTGTCTGAATGGTGTCCACCATAGTGCTTGGTTATTGTTGGGACCTTAAAGAACCTGATGCCCACTTTCCATCTGAATTCTCTCCAATTCTGTACACTAGTAGTTTTCTGTATACCCTCCCAGATCCCTCCCATCTTGCCGGTTGAATGTTATACCCCATCTCCTTTTCCAATTTTACTTGTATATTTTCTCTATAAATCCTGCCTTCTCCTTGGCACAAAAGAGCATACATTTGTGCTACTATCCCCTTTGTATCTTTTAAACTTGTTCTGCTTTGTATCATAACTACCTCATCCGTTAGGGAGCGAGCCACTTCTGCCACTCCTATCTCCCCCACTATTATATTTCTACACTGGAAAAATCTAAATAATTCCTTCTGTTGCAACTGGAATTCTTGTTGTAAGCTCAAGAAAGATTTCACCCCTTCCCTTTCCACCAAATGGGCCAGCGTTAATACCCCCTTCCTAACCCATCCTTCCAGGGAAACCAAACCCTTCTTGCCTACTAAAGATGGTACATATTCCAGCAGAATTTTCCGCCATATTGGTACTGGCATTTCCCACTTTTGCCTGACCTGGAGCCATACCCCAAGGGTTTGCTTCGTCCAGCAATTCCTAACCTCGGTGAGGTTTGCCTTCATTATAGTCCACGGGAGAACCTGCACTGGTAGATTTATATGTGCCCTCCTTTCCATCTCCACCCAGTCTGGAGGTTCATCCTGTATTAAAATTTCAAGAGCGGCATCATTTGAGCTGCGTAAAAGTATGTCAGCAGGTGTGGCATACCCCTTCCCCCCACTTTTTTAGGTATTGACAACAGTTGTTGCCTAATCCGGGGTTTTTTCCCTGCCCAGATGAAACTAGCTAACTCCTTCTCTAAAGCTTTCCAATCCTTACAAGGTATATCTATTGGGAGGGTGCCAAAGAGGAACAACCAGCGAGGCAGGATGTTCATCCTGATAGTGTCTATTTTCTGAGTGAACCCCAACGGTATTAGTTTCCACCTGTCTAGATCTTTCCTAATCTGTGTGCTTTTAAAACCCCATGATTTAATTTATACAAATGTTTCATATCATATGGGATTTTAATTCCTAAATATCTTATTGGCTTTTTAGTGCACTTGAAGGGTGACATTTTTTTTAGATCCTGATCCCATTCTCCTGAGATTAATTTCATTTCTGTTTTCTCTTGGTTTATTTTATATCCTGACATTTTGCCAAATATTTTTATCAGAGTCAGAAGATGGGGTAAGGCCTGCTTTGGGTTAAACACATAGACTAATGCATCATCCGCATAGAGTGATATTTTACTTACTACCCCTTCTACCATTATACCAGTAATCTTAGGATGTCTCCTTATGGCTTGAGCCAAGGGCTCAATGCTGATTGTGAACAGTAATGGAGACAGGGGGCAACCCTGTCTAGTCCCTCTTTGTATCTGGATCTGCGTAGATATTACCCCATTTACTTTCACCCTTGCCGTAGGTCTGTTATACAGTATCTTTATCCAGTTCAGGAATTCATCCCCCAGACCCAATCTCCCTCAAAACCGCAATCAGAAACTGCCAATTCAGGTGGTCGAATGCCTTTTTGGTGTCTAAAAAAATAGCTAGTCCCTGGTCTTTAGATTCTCTCGCCCCTGTGATGACATTCAACAATCTCCGGATATTATCTGCCAGATGCCTCCCCGGAATGAATCCCATTTGATCCGTATGAATTAGTTTGGTGATTACTTTTTTGCAACCTATTAGCCAGAATCTTGGTCAGAATTTTACAGTCCTGATTCAGGAGGGAGATGGGTCTGTAGGAGGCACACCTATCCTTTGGTTTCCCTTCTTTTGGTATAACCATTATAATTGCTGAGTACTATGTTGGGGGAAGAGCTTGTTCCTCTAAGCAGTTATTGAAGACTTCAGTCAGGATGGGGGCAATCGTTCCACAACATTTAGTGTATAATTCACTACTGAACCCATCTGGTCCGGGTGCTTTCCCCTGTTTCAGTTCTCTAATTACCTGGCCTACTTCTTTCTGTGTAATTTTAGCTCCTAATCCTATCCTATCTTCTCTACTCAGTTTTTGCAACTCAAGATCTTTTAAAAAGTGATGTATCTCTTCCTCCATCTGCTCTGGAACTATCGACTCTGTATATAATAACTGGTAGAAATTCCTAAAGGCCTGTGCAATGTCCCACGGTTTACTTCGTCTCTCTCCTGTTTTATCATCTATTATTATGTCTTTGATCGTACGCTTTGCTTCCTGTTGCTTCCACCTAAATGCCAGTGTATGAGCCACCCTATGCCCCACCTCTGTATATTTATATCCCAGCCATCTTATCTATCTCTCTGCCTGGTTCTCCTCATAGTCATTTAATTTCTTTCTAGCTAATTCCAGTTGTTTTAATCGTTCCCCATCATTTGGATCCTGTTTATGTTCCAGTTCCCTTTGTTGAACTCTCATAAAAGTCTTTCCTGAGTAAGATTAGCCAGTTTTTATTCCTAGAAGCAATACTTATCAGTTTTCCTAACTACTATTTTGCTGTATCCCATCTGATTATAGGTTGGCAGCCATCATTCTCTTTTGCATAGAAAATTTATTTGAATCTATCCTCTATCCTTCTAATTGTAGATTTATCTGTCAGAAGGGAAACATTCAGTCTCCAAATGGGGTGTTTCTCCTCTTGTTCCACCATCAGGACCATCTCAACCAGAGCATGGTCTGAGTTAGTGATCGAGTGTATTCGAGATCCAAAAGCCATATGTGAGTATGCCTTTTGAAGGAGAAATAAATAGAACCAAGAACATGACCTCTGAACCATCGAATAGTAAGTATAATCCCGTGTCCTGGGACGATGTGCTCACCACACATCCACAAAGTCTAGACTTCTTATCAAACACTTAAGCCATTTAGTCGCTTCCCTGTTTGTCTGTATACAACTTGACGATCTATCCAAAAATGGAGATGGCAGACAATTAAAATCCCCCCCTACCAATATCCTTCCTTGAGGCAGTCTTATCAGTTTGTCTAAGATTTCTTTAAAAAACTACCCCCTTTAACATTTGGAGCATGGAGATTGACAACATGGAAAGGGACATCCAAAACTATACCAGATATTGTGACAAATCTCCCCTCTTTATCTGTGTCTGTCCGGTTAACCAAAAGGGGGGCGCCCCCTTTTCACCAAAATTGCCACTCCCACCTTCCTCCCATCTCTACTCGGCAAGACATATACTTCTCCCACCCATGACCATCTTAATTTCAAACCCTCTGTTTCCCTTAAGTGTGTTTCTTGAATAATAGCCACATCGCATCCCATTCGTTTTAATTCAGCTAAGATTTTCGTACGCTTGACAGGAGCATGTATTCCCTTTACATTGTATATGATTATTTTAAGATTAATCATTGTCTTGATTTATCCCTTTCCACCTTCCCAACCTCTTCTGTAAATCTCTCGTGTTACCTCATCCTGCCTTTATAAGTGAACTTACTAACCCATTAAATAAACATGGTTTAACATATTTCAACTCAGTAGAACTTTTCAACATCGTGGCAGCTGCTTCTCAGAGCTTGCCTCCCTTCTTAAATCAATCCTCCTTCTTATGCTTCCTAGGTGTTACTGCGCATTTCAGCTACTGTTATTAGTTTCCCAGTAGCTTGTATGGGTGGGCTCGCTAGGCCACTGCCCCGCCTTTCCCTTAATAGGGATTCGCTCTAGTTGTTCAACGGAACAGCAGCAGTCCTCCAGAATTAACACCCCTAGCCAAAACTAATTTTCAGTCTGGAATGAGTTAGCAGCAACCCAGCCTTAGCACCCCCCCCAGCTGGATTTGCCTTCTAGCCAACATTTACCTCATACCATTATTGAGTCCATCACTCAAAAGTCCAAAGTCTCATATGCAGAAACCTTTATTCCCCCCAAAAGCCCCTCCCTAGTCCAGTCCTTCGCTTCCCCCAGCTTCTGCTTTCGTCTCTGAATCCTCTCGAGCCTCTTCTCCTTCGCAGATGTCCTTCTCACCTCTCCATTTGTTTTTCAGATTCCTGGCTGTCCACCACTTGAGCATCCTCGTAAGATCAGGCATTAAATATTTAGGCCACAACCAAGCAGGGCTTCTCTTCTTCCCACGATTCACCAGACTCCATGCCCCTTCAATCAGTTTTTGCTCCAAAAGATCACAATCCAGATTCGGGATCACAATTTGTTTCTCTTTCAAGAATGGGACCGCATCCACCAGGGTCGGGTATATTTTGAATGAGGAGCCCGTGTATATTTTCAATTTTGCTGGATAGTTTATTTGCGCTTTTATTTGGTGTTTGTCCTTTAATTCCTTTATGACTTCTCTGACTTGGTTCCAATGATACTGCAGCTCCATCAAGAAATCTTGGTCCAAAAACACTTGTTCCCCTGCAAATGTGAGGTTTTTAACTCACCAAGCTTCTTTTCCTATGTAATCTTTTTCTTGAAAATTCAGCATTCTCACTACCCAGAATCTTGGTCTGGCATTCTTGTCTGTCGGCCTAGGCCCCAGAGCTCTATGGGCCCTCTCGATTGTGAGGGAGAAGTCCGAGGGTATGGTTAGTAACGATCTTAGCACATGTTGGATAAAGTCTGCTGTAGTAGGATAACCCTCCTCCTCTCCCTCCTTGATCTCATATATTCTAAAATTATTTCATCTTGCTCTATTTTCTGAATCTTCCATTCGAGTATGCATTTGCCTTTCCCTGTGCAAGAGATGTATAATCAGTCTGTCCATTGCGTCTTGTCTCTCTGAAGTCTGGGGTTACACGCTTTTCCACTCCCTCGACCTTCTTGTTTATATTTTTGATTTCCATCTTAAGATCTGCAATTGGTGTCTCAATTTTCTGCACAGACTTGAGGATTTTAGCCACTGCTATTTCCATTGGTACCTCGGGCTGGGAGTCTTCCTCGTCGAAGTCAATTGAAGATACCGAGGGGGACTGTACTCTCGACATGGTGGCTAGACCTTCCGTGCCTTTATGGAGAGTGAGCTGCTTTAGTTTGCTACTTTTTTGGTCTTGCCTCGACCTTTTTTGGTTTAATTTGTTTAGCTGACATTAAAACAGTCCCCGATTGTCGACTTCAGTACTTTCATGAGTTTAATACTGCTGGGGGCTCTGGAGCTCATTCCTCTAGGCTGCTACCATCTGGGTGATGTCACCAGAAGTCCTCTTTATGAGAAGTTTAAATGCTTCAGCTGTGAGCATTTAAACTGGCCAGGGAGGTGCCAGGAGGGTCAGGAGGCTTTGGAATACCCCCCATGGGAACATGCAGGAACATAAGTTGACTACAGGAACAGCTAAAGCAGGCAGGGATTGCCAGGCAGGAAAATAATGTATAATGAGTGATACAGAGGGAACGAGAGCACATAGGAAAGGAAATCAGGGTGGAGGGAAGATGCTGGAGAAGGAGAACAAGAACAGAGGAAGAAAAGACTGTAAAACATGGAAGGTTATGCTAATGAATTCCCATAGCCTAGGAAATAAGGTTCCAGACCTGGAGGCCTTGTTGGCAGATGTAGACCTTGACATAGCAGCAATAACAGAGACATGGTATTCTGTTAATCATGGCTGGGAAGTCAGTGTACCAGGCTTTATACTGTTCGGGAGGGACAGGGAGGGTAAAAAGGGTGGGGGAGTGGCCCTGTACATCAGAGATGGTGTAAAGGTTACAGATGTTCAGGGAAGACAGGGGGAGGCTGAAGTGATGTGGGTCACCCTGGAGCCGGGGAAGAGAACAGCAATACACACAGGAGTGATTTACAGACCTCCAGCACAGAGGGAGGAAGTAGACAGGGAACTAGTGGAGAACATACATGACATGGCAGCTAAAGGTGAAATCCTGCTACTGGGGGATTTCAATATGCCAGACATGGATTGGGCCACCCAGGTGGCTGTTTCAGCCCGGAGCACAGTAGGGGTGCGCAAAAAAAAAATTTTGCTGGAGGAACTGAAGTAAAAGTTAGACTTTTGCTTCCGCAAAAGTTCGGAAAACCATTTCCGAACTTTCATGGAAATTCTGCCTCCCCTAAATCCACATTTTCTGAGTTCTGGCTATAATCCCTGGTGGCTAGTGTCCCTCCCCACCCTCCCCATAGGTACAAATTAAATCCCTGGTGGCTAGCACCCCCACCACCGGATCACCTGCCAGCAGCAAAGAAAGAAAATTGTGACTTATAAATAGCACCCCTCCCCTCCACTCGACACTGCCCAGTACCCCATCCATGCAGCCCCAAATGTCTTTATTCTTGAGGCTAGTGGTCCTCACCTCCACCCTTGTGTATAGTGATAATAACGCCCTTCCATGCTGCAGTCCGTAGTTAAAAAAAAAAAAAAAAGCCTCCTGGGTGGTCAGTGGCTGTTTCACAATACCTCTCCCCTCCCTATCTCCAATCCCATTTCAAATCCTCTCCTGGTGGTCTACTGCCCCACCCCAGTAGGAGTTCAACCCTCCAGCTCTCACCTCCAGCAATCCGTAGTGTGCCAGGGTGACCAGAACATCCTTCTGTCCTCCAAGGCAGTCCACCCACTGAGCTTTAATGAAAGAGTGCATTCTGTACAGGAACGCACCCATTCATTAAAAGCTCAGTGGGCAGGCCAGCCATAAAGCATGTGCTTCATGGGTGGCCTGCCCACTGATTTTTTAATGAATGAGCACATTCCTGTACAGGAACGTGCTCATTCATTAAAGCTTAGTGGGCGGACCGACCATGGAGGAGAGGAGGGATGTTCAAGTCCACCGGCACCTGCTGCGGGATTTAATATGGAGGTGGGATTGGGTGGTTGAACTCCTACTGGTGTGGGGGGCACTAGACCACCAGGGAGGGATTTGGCAATGGGACTGGTGATAGGGAGGGGAAGAGCTATTGGGGAAGCAGTCCCTAGACCACCGGGGAATTTGTTTTTTTTTAACTGTGGACATGGACATGGGAGGGGGGTTACTATCTCTATACACATGGTGGAGGGGAGGGACCACTAGCCACCAGGGCATAAAGACATTTTGACTATATAGATGTGGGCACTGGGCACTGTCGGATGTTGGGAAGGGAGTGCTACTAATAAGTTACAATATTTTTTTCCAAGTCTTGCAGCTGGTGGGTGATCCAGTGGGGGGGGCTAGCCACCAGGGATTTAATGTTGTGTACCTGTGGGGTGGTTGGGGGGAGGTGTCACTAGCCACCAGGGTTTTTGTTTTTCATATGGAGTGAAATTTTGCCCGCAGTTTTGGTGGACGTTTTCTGCTCTGCCACAGGCGAAGGTTCAGAAGCTTCAGCGTAAGTTTCTTTATTTTCGCGGAAGTTCCACACAGTGAAAAATCATGCTTTTGCCCACCCCTAAAGCACAGCCATCCTAGAATCCTTGCAGGGGGTTAGACTCAGGCAGCTGGTGCATGAGTCAACCAGGGACAAGTCAATTCAGGACCTGGTATGGACCAATGGGAACAGAGTCGAATAAGTACAGGTGGAAGGGCAGCCAGGGTCGAGTGACCACCATATGGTGTGGTTCAGCATGGAGACATGGACTCAATTAAGCCACACAAGGGAAGAGTATTATATTTCAGGAGGGCAGATTTCACTGAAATAGGTAGATGTATACAAGCAGTCCTGGGGAAGGGAGAGGTAATAGAGAGTGTGGCGGAACAATGGGAGAAACTGAAAGGAGCCATAGTAGAGATAACAGACCAATGCATTAGGATAGTAGCCAAAGGGAAACGAAGAAGGAAACCACTATGGTTCTCCAAAGAGGTGAGGGACAAAGTCAGGGCTGAAAGGCTAAGTTTCAGGAAATATAAGGGGAGCCAAAGGGAGGTGGACAGGAGGTGTACCTTGAATGGCTAAGGGAAGCAGGGAAGGCTGTTAGGAGGGCAAAGGCACAGACAGAAGAGGATTTAGCATGGTCTGTAAACAAAGGGGATAATGCATTTTATAGGTACATCAGTGAAAGAAGAAAACCCGGGGGGGGGGTGACTGTGAGGCTCAAAGGGGAGAAGGAGTGAAAGGAGGGGGATCTGGACAAGGCAGAAATACTGAACAAATACTTCTGCTCAGTATTCACTAAGGAAAGAGAGGGTCAAGGACCGCAGTTGGGTTGCAGAGGCAATGGAGGGGGGTGAGAAGTGGACACCAGTCAATTCACAGTGGAGAGAGTTCTGGAAGAACTCACAAAGCTGAAGGAGGTGGATAAGGCCATGAGGTCAGACGGCATCCACCCGAGGATATTAAAGGAGCCGCAAAGGGAACAAGCAGTGCCTCTGGTGGCCCTGTTCACAGTCACTCAACACGGGTGTTGTTCCAGAGGACTGGAGGAGGGCACATGTAGTCCCACTGCACAAAAGCGGCAGTAGGGAGGAGGCAGGGAACTACAGGCCAGTCAGACTCACCTCAGTGGTGGAAAAGATCATGGAGGCACTGCTGAAAGAAAGGATAGTGACACATATGGAATCCGGAGGTGCTCTGGATCTGAGGCAACACAAATTCACAGCAGGAAGGTCATGTCAAACGAATCTAATAGATTTTTTTGATTGAGTGACTAGGGAAATAAATCAGGGAGGGGCAGTAGACATCGTCTACCTAGATTTCAGCAAAGCCTTCGATACCGTCCCACATAGAAGGCTGATTAACAAGATGGGTAGTCTGGGCATGGGAGACAAGGTAGTGAACTGGGTTAGGAACTGGTTAACAGACAGGAGACAGAGGGTGGTGGTAAATGGGGTACAATCTGGGGAGAGGGGGTGACCAGTGGGGTACCAGAGGGATCACTACTAGGACAAGTCCTGTTCAGTGTCTTTATTAGTGACATTACAGAGGGTCTGGAAGGAAAGATCAGCCTGTTTGCAGATGACATCAAGATCTGCAACAGGGTAGATACTCCAGTAGGGGTGCAGAAAATGAAGAGGGACCTGGAGAAGCTTGAAAGACGGTTGGAGATGTGGCAACTGAGGTTCAATGCAATGAAGTGCAAAATAATGCACCTGGGTAGAGGGAACCCTGGGGAGAGCTACAGGTTGGGGTGGGGTGGAGGAGCTGATTGTCACCAAACAGGAAAGGGACCTAGGGGTTATCATCTCTGATGGCCTTAAGGTATCAAAACAGTGCACAAAGGCAGCAGGGAGGGCCAGTGGCATGCTGGGGTGCATAGGCAGCGGTATCACTAGCAGGAGGCGGGAGGTGGTAATGCCATTGTATAAAACATTGGTAAGGCCTCACCTGGAGTACTGCATGTAGTTCTGGAGGCCACATCTGCACAATGACATAGATAAGGTAGAGACTATCCAGAGAAAAGAACAAAAGTGGTGCAGGGCTTGTACCACAAAACATATGAGGAGAGACTAAGGGACCTCAATATGCACTCACTGGAGGAGAGGAGACAGCGGGGGGACATGATTGAAATTTTCAAGTACCTCAAGGACATAAATAAGGTGCAGGTGGGGGACCTTTTCCAATTTAAAAAAAAAGTACTAGAACAAGGGAGCACAATATGAAATTGGAAGGGGGTAGATTAAGAGGTAATGTGAAGAAGTTTTTCTACACAGAAAGGGTAGTCAACACTTGGAATAGTCTGCCATAGGAGGTAGTGGGGGCAAGCACTGTGGTGGGGTTTAAGCATGCCTGGGACAGGCACAAGGGAAGCTTGAAAGGGGAAGGAATGATGAAAAGCCATTGATCCCATAGGGTCAGTGGCCACATACAATGTATAGGGCCTACAGGCAGATTGGATGGGCCTAGCAATCCTTATCTGCTGACAATTTCTATGTTTCTGTCTTTCTAATACAATCACTGTCTCTGCCTGGAATGGGTTCAGCTGCACTACAATGCAGCAGCAGCCCCATCGTTTCACCTCCGGTGTTGCAGTTGGAGCTGGCAGCAAAACAGTCTTTTGGGTGGCAGCCCGGTTTTAGCAGCAGGTTTCCAGCAGCAAAGACAAGCTCCCAGACTTAGGAGCTTCACATGCATCTTTTTCCCTCTGGGCTTCGAAATTCAGACCAGACTTGGCAAACTTCAAACTCTGGCACACACAGGTCAAACCCTCCTCAAAGGCTGAGGGTTCCTAAAGATGCTGTAACTTTTGCTGCCAACACTGGCTCTCCAGGCAGTACAAAACCTCCTTAAGATTCTCAGGTGGTTGGCTGCGAAGCCAAAGGCTGGCTCCCAAACTTTTCCTCCACATACAATGAACCCCCTTGACTTGCCGAGAGCCCAAACCAGACTACCCTAAACTGTAACTGTCCCTGGGGGTTCGCTGCAGAAAAGGCAGCTTCTCATTGGCTGAAACATGCTGTCCATCAGAAATATTATTAAACATTAAGTCCCTTCAGTTATTGATTGGGTATTGATTTGGACACCTAGAATGTGGTTCACATTTCCCACCTCTTCCCAGCAGCCAGTTCCTTTAGTTTTGGGTACCTAGATTCCTGATTGGCTGCTTAGAGGGCAAAGGTAAACAGTATGGCTGTTTAAGAAAAGTCCCCACAGTTCATATAGAAGTCCCAACTTTTAAATGTCCTTGCATCCAAACAGTGCAGTATATATATTATGGTATCACGGTAGTGTTGCCATAGTTAGGGTTGAGGAGCCATTTACATGTTAAACCTAAAATTTTGCTCCTTAATAACTTTGCAACTGTTCAATGGATTTGCCTGAAATTTGGAATACACAATCAAGACCCATACGACTTGGGAGCTGCCATGTTTTGTACTGGTCGGATATATGGTTGCAGAGTTATTAAGCATGATCTGCGCATGCATGTACGCTTTTTTTGGAATTCTACGGTCGCGCCTACAGGTCGCACGGTTTGCACGACCAGTCCGAAATTTTCAGGGAATGTCGTCAGGTCCCCGCTGTGCCTTTCAAGATTTCATATGAAATATTAAACGGTTCAAAAGTTATTCAAAACAAGTTCCATTATAAGTCAATGGGAAAAGTTAAAAAATTCGACAGTGTCGCAAATGCAGTTTTTACTTTCGCAAATGGCCCTTTTACTGTCGCAAATCCACCATTTTGTTTTCAGTTGGTGATCAGAAAAATGCTTGGCATTTAAATTTGGGACCCTCTAGCAACCTAATTCTTTTTGTATTCACCTAGTCGGACCCTGAGGATGCTAGCCATGTCTTTATTTTGGGGTACAAAAACACCCCAGAAATATGTTTTTCACATTTCTGGAAAAGTACTTTCACAAAGTACTTTTTAGACTTGCATTACTGTCGAACGAATTTATGCAGCTTTCTCGTAAATTGCTATGTAGTACTTTTCAGGCTGTGGGAAAATGACAGCAATTCCTTGGCACCCCACTGTAAAAGAATGGTTTGGTGTTTTGGGCTGAAATTTGGAGGGAACGCAGCTGACATCTCACAGATGTGCCTTTCAGAGAATATTACACGGCGGCAAAGTTACGGCACTCCAAAGTTGACACTTTTTCCCATAGGATAACATTACGGCGTCCGACGCATTGCAGCAATCCTTTGGCGCACTGCTGCAAAATAACAGTTTGGTCTTTTGGGCTGCAATTTGGAGGGAAGACAGCCAACATCCCACAGATGTGCCTTTTAGTGGTTTGGTGAAAAAATATTACAGGGAGCCAAAGTTATGGTACTCCGAACTTCTCTTTTTTTCCCATAGGATAACATTACAGCGTTCGCCATGCCTTTCAGGGCCCATATCTCGGAAACGGTGCAAGATACGGACTTTTCGTCAGAAAGATACTTAGCCTCCTAACAGGGGCTAAGTACAAAACTAGCCAGGAAAGTCATAAATCATATGACTTTTAAATTTTTTTTCTACATCTTACGGTTCCTGAGATATAAGCAATTTAGTATTCCAACTCCTTATTTTCTGCTCCGAGACCCATTATTATGCATACATTCTTTGTACTCACTGTCTTTCTCTATGAAGCTTTTGGGGAAAACCAGCCTGTGCGCTTACATTGATGTTACCGTTGCCCTTTCCTCTTGCAGTTCCATACCCATTTCACTTACTGTTCATGTCTACGCCACCATGTGCGTTATCCTTTGCATTTTCATTTGCACTTGCGTTTCCGTTATTTTTTACCATTTGTGTCTACAGTACTGTTTCTCTTTCTGTTTCGCTTTGCATCACCATGTCCATTACCATTTGCGTTTGCGGGCACCATGTTACTATGTGACAAGACATCACTTGGCGGACCGTTCCTGTCAATGTCACCGTGTGCGTTACCCTTTCTGTTCTCATTCACGCTTGCGTTACCATGTGCGCCACTGTTAGCACTTCTGTTTGCATTGCTGTTCAGGCCCCGCGCTCCAGCCACCACATTACATTCACTATTTCTCATTATCATTCTGAAAAAGAAGGGAAATTATAGGCAAAAAAGTCCATTTAATGCATCAGTTAGGGTTGTTCCACAGTGACAAAAGTGAGAAATTCAGTGTTAGGGTTAGAAACCCCTTGGACCCCAGCCCACCCCCAAACTGGCATTAGAGGGTGCGCATTGGGTCTTCAGTCCTGACTCTCACCCCATTCTCCTGTACCTCTGCTTCTTTACACATGTGATGGGGTGAGAGTTAGGGGCTGATTGACTAATCACCTAATACCAGTTGTGAAGTGGGCTGAGAGGAGTTCAAGGGGTTCAACAACACTGAATTCCTCACTAACTTGTCGCGTGGAACAACAATATCGGATAAATAGATTTTACCTCTATATATATATATATATATATATATATATATGTATATGTATATATACAGTATATATATATATATATATATATATATATATATATATATATATATATATATATTTGCACCACAGTTCTGTAGCAGTCCCATTGAATTATGAAACAACTGCAGAGTTTAAAGATTAAACTGCTTTCCCTGCCAGTCACTGCCTTTGTAATGCACAGTTCTACCTGGCAGCAAACAGACTCATTAATATTTAAAGCACCTTCATTAATACTCAGGAGGTCCATTCCTATAGTGCGTACTGGCACTTTTAAAATAAACTATTTTGCCACGTCTTGGTGACCTCCTCTATGTCTTCAAGCCCCAACTAACTTAACCTGGGGGTCGGGTGCATCATAGAGGCATTCATTCAGCTACATGAGCAGCAAGAAAACAACAATGTATTTCTGCTCATGCGCAGGTTGCCGCTCACACATTTGTGCATAGCGCAGCGTGGCGGCTCTGTGGCTTCACTCCTCTGGCCCCAGATAACTAAAAGAATGGCATGGGTGGCCAGATGGAGACCTAGGAGGCCACACAGGACCCGGACTGGCAGCGAGGAGGCAGTGGGAGTACAGGAGGCACAATAGGACTCCCGGGACAAACAAGATAAGCCCCACCCAAGGGAGGGTTACATATACATTATTTAAATTTGTGACACCAGCTGCAAAAATGAAAATCTTTGGCAGTAGACTCCAAATGTAATTTACAGTACACAAATCTGTTAAGTTAAGAGGGAAATGGCTAAATTGCAGTATTGGAGAATGGGCTCATTATTACAAGAACAAAAATTTAGAACTCAAGCCAGAGAGGTCCAGGTGAACCCTTTTGATGACTGTTGAGAATGAGTCTCAAAAAGAGTTATTCCACAAATTAAGGATAACGGATAGGTCTTGCATAATACCCCAGAAGGCATCAGTAAAGTAACTGATGAGTGTGTGCGTCAGGTCTTTGGGACTGTAGCTGAAACTTCTGAGAGTTGGGATGACTTTCTTGCTACACTCCACCTCTCCACATTGCTGAAGAATATAATAGACTGCAATCTCTCTTATCAAAAGGGGAAGCACTGGAAGCAGTTGGCATCCTTGCTACCAATACGGCCCCAGGGAGCGATGGACTGCCAGGAAAGAGTTATGAAAAGTTCACTGAAGAATTGGCGGAGGTACTGGTCTTGATTTACAATATATTATTTATAAGATCAAATTACCAGACACTCCTTGTTACAAGGGGTGATGCTTTTTTTGTATAAGAAAGGGAATAAGGCAGAATTAGGCACTGGACATCACTGAGCTTATTTAAATACAGGTGTTAAAATCCTCTTAAGTCCTAAGTAAAAGACTGATAACAGCAGCATCCACTTTAATTTTGCCGTCCCAAACTTATGCCATACTTGAAAGGGGGATTCAGAATAACTTGACCTTGATATGTGAATTAGTTGAACAGAGTAAGCAGGAACATCTAAAGGCTTCCTACTACCTCTGCATCAGGAAAAGGCTGTTGATTAAGTTAATCATGATTTCTTATTCTCTGTATTTCAAAGATATGGGCTGCCTTTTTTTTTATAAGATATATTAGTTTTCTATATACATTTGATACTGTTATTCCTATAGTTAATAGGTCACCAGGGACAGAATGTACATTATGTTCAGAGGTTAGGCAGGGCTGTCGATTGAGCCCAATACCATACTTATTTGTCCTGGTCCCAGTCTTATAGACTATTGATCAGGGCCCTAGTATTAAAGGGATGGAAGCTTCCCTTGGGGTTTTAGCCACTAAATCTTCTGTTTAAGCAGACAACATTCTGGACAGGACACCCTGCACTGGCCCATTTTAGGAGATTGTCTAACTTATCTGGCTCAAAGCTCAACATAATGTGTGTTTACACGACCAATGCAGCACAAATACAAGCTGGCACAAATATGTCCCTACCTGTAGCATAGTGTGTTGCTTCTGTCCACACAGCGGGCAGTGCATTGCCACAAGCTGCTCCTGTTTTGTGCCGGTAGCTCAAGGGGTGGTGATTTGGTTGCTGGTGGCAATGGAGCAAGATGGGAGCATCCGAATTGCATTGCATCATACAGTCCACACGGCAGGTGGTAGGGCCTAAAACCCTTCACGATCTCAACCAGAAAGTGGCTGTGCGAAAGAATCAGAGACCAGCGTACCACAATGCAGTAAGGGTCCACATGAGGGTCTTGCAGTGCCACAAAACAATCGCATGAGTTACTGTAGTTCAAAAGTGGCCATGTAAACATGGTTAAAGAGAAGAGATAAGATACTGTAAGCACATAAATAACTCTGCCCTTTTGGATACTATATATATAGGAGACATTGCAATAAAGAATGACCCCTCTAAAATTTTCAGGGTCTGGTTTGAGCATAACTTAGATATGGCCACCTACAACAGGGAACATAATGGCAGAAGCCAAAGACTCAAAATGGTGCACATAGCTGATGTTGAAACAAAAAAAGATGCATATGATTAAGACATTTTATATCCCCATATTTTTGATTATTAGATTTGCCCCCCCCCCCCTTGAGTTTAGAGGTGAAACTTTACAGTATTTTTTTAGGATGTTGTGGGGCAGTCAGCTGAACCCCAGTCCAAGAGGACATACCTATAGGGAGATTAAAGAAGGAAGTATTAATATGTAAATCCCATCACTTTTTATCATTGTGTGTTCCCGAGTTTTAATTTAAGATCCCTTTTATTAGGAAATTTTATGGCAGGGTTGACACTTTTCCATAAAAGTTGTGAACCCTTTCTTCCCTTATGGAAACAAAATGCATTAAAAAAGTAAGGGGCTATCACTTCCAAGTATATTATATGTACAACACTGTCTTCCAAAAATCAAGCAGTGGAAATTGTCTATGAGACTGGTTGGAGAAAGCTCAGGTCTGAAAGTATATAAAAATGTGGTGTCTGCTATATTCCATATTGACCCAGTGTTTGATCCCCAATATGGAGTTCCTGAGCACACCATTACAAAACAACTAACTGGCAGTAGAATTCTTAGGAAAATGTGGGATATGATCTGTTTAGGTGCGCATGGGAGATTAAACATAAAAGGGAATGCAAAACACAAAAGCACAGAGGAAAGCATTTGTATCAGGTCAGCACATCATCAAATAGGAAACCCATGGAAGACCTTTTTTAGTCCTGCATGTATACAGCATCATTTTGGCCTCTCACTGCATTTGCCTGAAAGGTCCCATAATTCAGAAATCGTACATATACTGGATTGGTATTGGGAGGCATGGACATGACATGGCTCCATGGTATAGATTTAGTAGTATTTGCCTGTCTTAAGTGGAAAATTTGGCAAAAACATTCTCAGTACATTTTGCCAAATGGGGATGTACAATTGCAAACCATTGTTACAGTTATTGAAAATGAACTAAGAGCTATAAGAAAACAGGAAAGCACTGTACTACTCCTTACAATATTTCAAAAACTACGGAGCGTATTTCTTAGCTGTGATAATATATATATATATATATATATATATATATATATATATATATATATATATGTGTGTGTGTGTGTGATGTAGACAGCCAGTTCTGAGTGCTGTATCATTTTTTTTAAATATAAAATGTATTACTAACTCTCTCTGCTGAAAAATCTAGTGCTCTTTGAATGACCTCACTCATCAACCTCTCTCCCCAGGTTTCAGCTGAAAGATGCAAGCCATAAGAAAAATGCAGACAGCATGTGAGTTCACACACACTCAGTTTTTAGAGACCATGTGTAACATATAAAGCCTTAATTAAGGACCCTGTCTGTCTGAGTTAATTACAACCATAGTTGCTAGAACATATCCATTTTATGATGTTGGAAGGAAAACCCAGGTTATTATATATAAGTGCGAAAATCATAAAGATGCTGTCATGTCCTGGAAGGAGGAAGCTTATTATGAGATGAAAAGTAGTGTCATTTGAAGGACATGAAATATGCTGAAGTTGCAGAATGTAATACTTTTGTATAAGATATATATATTTTTATACATAATCTGACAAAGGAGGAGCTAGCTGACCTCATACAAAAATGGGTTGCCCCATACAGTTGTTTAAGGAATACTCTGTTTTACTTACACACACTTTTACCTAGACTCTGACTAAGAAAAGATCTTTGGAGCACTTGTAAACAAGTATTTAGAAAGATTTCAAAACTAAGTACTGTAAGTAGGAATTTGCACTATTTAAACCATGTTCTTTTTTTTTAACAGATTTGTATGTCTTGTGGTATAAGAGTTCTGTATTTTGCGTTTTACATATTTTTAACTATTTTAGTGAAATTCTTTTTAGAACTTAATTGGTCTGTCTTTGACGTCTTTTTAGTTGTAAGAAAAGTATATGGTTATTGCAGATACTAAATATAAGCTTGAATGGTGGTACCAAACTGGAAAGAGAAGCGTTTTAAATCTGAGGTCTTTATTAAAGTTTTTAAGTGTTCATCTCTGTATACCTGGTTAGGTGCCCATAGGCAAAGATATCTGGCCCCCAGAAGACAGAAAAATCTGAGCCTGTGCATTGGGTACACTAGCAAGAGGTTCACAGTTTGAATCCCTCCAGAACTTGAGACCAAAGGTTGATCCAAACTCACAAAAACAGATAAGAGGATTACCTTGTCTGTTACACCATTCACAAGACTGCGCTCAGAGGTTGGCACTTCGGGAGTAGAGGGCTTGACCTGCTGAGTGGGTTTGTGACAGATTGGTTGGCAGGGGTGGCATAATTTTGGTATCACAAGCTTTTATTGTTCTGTGTCAGTTGAGTCTGTAAGCTCTCTTACAGAGAAAGAAAAAGGCAGAGTTTTATAAAAAAAAAAGGAAACAGAACTATATATCACTTGGCGTACAGTCCAGTTCCTACATGTTTTATTTTTTTCTCTAAGTACTTGCAAGTCAGAGTAGCCGAAGTCAGGGAAGAAGAAGATGGCTTCTGACTACAGCAGGCACACTGTAGATTAATTGAAGCAATTGTGCGGAGACAGGGGAGTCCTGTTCGAGGTAACAGCCAAAAAGCAGAACCTCAGAGAGGCCCTGATGGTAGCAGATAGCTAGAGCAGTGAGTCACCGACTGTGACTGAAAAGGACAGCAGGGCCATTGTCAATGAAGGGCCACAGCAGCAAGGAATGGCCACCAGTATCCTGAATCCAGAGGTACTCAAACTTTAAATTGAGTTGTGCAGGATGGAACCGGAGGCAGAGTGAGAACAGAGGGAGGCAGACTGTGAGGAGCGTGAGCACCAGTGAGCTGCAGAAGAGAAGTCAGAGCGAGAACACAGAGAGGCAGAGAGGGAACAGTGAGAGGCAGAGTGACAACAGAGGGAGGCAGACCGTGAGGAGCATGAGCGCCAGCGAGCTGCCGAGGAGAAGAGAGAGAGAACGAGAACGCCAAGATGCAGACCTTGAGGAGCAGGAGTGCCAGAGGCAACATGAACTGGAGAAGATATGACTCCGACCAGTGGCACCAGAGCAGGTAAGTGGCTTGGGTTTAACTGGGACTGCAGGACTGGGTTACAAATTGAACTCCAAATTAATAGCTGAGTTTAAGGAAGGGGAGGACATGGATGCCTTTTTAAATTATTTTGAAAAAGTTTGTATTCAGGCTAAAATTCCTAGAGAGTCCTGGAGCCTCCAGCTATCCCAGCTACTTATGCTCGGGATGCATTGGGTCACATGGACAATGAGAACAGCAATGATTACAGCAAGCTAAAAGCTGCACTGTTAAAAAAGTTTGACTTAACTGCTGAATCATACAGAGCTAAATTCTGTAAGCTCAGGAGAAGCCCTGATATGAGCTACGAGGAGCTAGCCACGAAACAACATCAGTTTTTAAAATGTTGGTGGGAAGGAATTGAGGCAAACTGTATTGACAAAATTGAAAATGTGATTTTATTAGAACAGTTTTATTGGGCTTGCCCAGCAGAGCTAAAAACCTAGCTAGAGGACCGAGATCCAAAAACAGTGCAAGAGGCTGCTGAACTCTTGGACTGCTATGCAAAGAGCAGACCTGCTCTGTGAGTGAATGGGGTGGGCGTGGCAGCACAGAAAGGGAAAAGCATGCCTTCAGGGCAGCTAAAACCTTCACTGCCTCCACCGAAACCAGTTAGCCACAGGTTTCAAAGAAAAGATTTCTCTGAAGTAAGAAATGCCTGTTGGTTGTGTAAAGAGACTGGGCATATTGCCAGACAGTGTCCGAAAAAGGAGAGCAATAATACACAACAGGGTGTTAGAAAAGAAGATGGTTGTTTGTGTGTCCCTGGAAGCATGCCAGTGAACATGGGGGAACACATGCACCCAGTCATGGTGAATGATGTACAGACGCAGGGGTTAAGGGACACAGGGTCATCCCTCGTGTTAGTAAAGGGGGATCTGGTACAGCCTGGTCAGCTTATACCCACTAAATACTTTTCAGTCCAAGGGTTCACTGGTGAAAAGAAAACATTGCCCCTCGCTAGTGTTCTCTTAGACTGGGGTGAAACAGGGGAAACTGTGTAACAGGTGGCTGTAGCCAAAACATTAGCAGTGGATGTGATTCTGGGTAACAATCTCCAGCAGGGGATGGTATGTGCAGTTACCTGTAGCCAAGCGGCAAGGGAAAATTGTAGTTCCCTGAACTCCACAGAAACCAGTGTGAAAACCACTGAGAGGCTGGTTGCCCAGCCTGTGTCTCCAGATGGGGACACTGATAAAAAGGTGGTAGAAATTTCCCCGGTAGCAAGTGACCACACAGCTGTGAAAGGTTACTCTGAAAAAGGAAGGAGTGACCCATTGTCCAAGGGTTGGGATTGCCAGCGATCCTGAGTGCCCTGATGCTAGTGCTAGGGACCCTAGTTTAGCGACTGAAGGGGATCTGTCCCATGCCTTGGGACTGTCTGAGGGGTTTGCAGCTGCTCAGAGGGCTGACCCTAGTTTAGAGGAGCTGAGGGCTTGAGCAGACTCAGATGGCACACAGGGAGGTGATGGCAAACATAAGGTTTATTGGGAAAATGGACATATGCATACTGAGACAGTGCAGACAGAGGGAGAGATGCTAGGCAGGCAGCTTGTCATTCCCAAGGGGTATTATGAGCAGTTGCTCAATATTGCACATGATATTCCCTTGTCTGGTCATCTGGGAATCACGCGCACTACGCAGCGGTTAGCCCAGAATTTCTACTGGCCTAACTTCACCCAGCAGGTGAAGGAGTATTGCAAGTCTTGTCACTGGTGCCAAGAAATAGGGACGGCGGGCAAGAAAACCCAAGCAGCCCTGATTCCATTGCCCATAGTGGAGGATCCATTCCAGAGGGTGGAATGGATATTGGGGCCTTTAAATACACCCAGCTCCTCAGGGAAGAGATTCATCCTGACTGTGGTGGATTATGCCACCCGGTACCCAGAGGCACTCACCCTATCCTCACTGAGGATGGACAAAGTGTCAGATGCCTTACTTGGGATTTTCTCCCATGTTGAGTTTCCGCAGGAGGTAATCACCAATCAAGGGGGTTTCTTCATGTGGGACCTGATGAAATATTTATGGGAGAAGTGTGGGGTGGTGCAGAGATGTATGACACCGTATCATCCACAAGCCAATGGACTTGTGGAATGATTCAATGGTACCCTAAAGTCAATGCTCCAGGTGTTTGCTGACCAGCATGGGAGGGACTGGGAGAAATGCCTTCCCCACCTGTTGTTTGCATACAGGGAGGTGCCCCAAGAGTCAACAGGATTTTCCTCCTTCGAACTCTTATATGGACGCCGGGTACATGGGCCCCTAGACTTGATGTGGGAGGACTGGGAAGGCAAGCACTCCACCCAGGGAACTGCCATTGTGGATTATGTCCTTAGGTTTAGTGAAAGGCTGAAGAAGCTTATGGGGACAGCCCAGAGCAACCTGGCAGCTGCCCAACAGAAACAAAAGGTGTGGTATGACCTCAGAGCCAGAGCTCACTCATACATGGTGGGTCAGGAAGTCATGGTCTTTATTCCAGTCTGGAAAGACAAGCTGCAAGCTGAGTGGGCAGGACCGTACAAAGTGGTTAGGAAGGTAAATGACATGAACTACATTGTGGAGTTACCTGACAGAAGACAGACTGAAAGAATGTACCATGTCAACATGATGAAGCCATATGCAAATAGGGCTGACATGGTGTTTGCAGTGTGTAGTCATTGGGAGGGAACGGACGAAGGAGACCCCCTTCTGGATTGGCTGGAAGAAAGTAAGTGAGAGTCCTCTGTGGAGGCAGTAAAATTGTCTCCCCAGCTGGCCCCAAACCAGGTCCAGAAAGTAAGGGAAGTTTTAGCAGGCTTTGCCCCCTTGTTTAGCGCCAAGCCTGGACCCCTCAGCGACACACAATGTGGAGACAGGGACACAGATGCCCATACAATGAACAGCATATTGGGTGTCAGAGGCTGTCCAAAAGGACATTAGGAGGGAAGTGAAACAGATGCTGGATTTAGAGGTAATCTAGAGATCCCACAGCCCCTGAGCCTCACCCGGAGTCCTTGTGCCCAAGCCAGATGGCTCAACTTGGTTCTGTGTGGACTATCATGAACTGAATGCAGCCTTGAAGTCTGACACCCACCCGATGCCCCGGATGGATGAACTCCTGGACAAGTTGGGAGGGGCAACCTACCTTATGACTATTGACCTGACCAAGGGGTATTGGCAGGTAGAATTGACAGACAGAGCTAGGGAGAGGTCAGACTTCATCACTCCGATAGGCTTATTTGAGTTTAAAGTAATGCCTTTAGGAATGAAGAATGCCCCAGCCACTTTCCAAAGGTTGGTGAACCAGGTGTTAAATAGTGCTGAGGAGTACGCCGTGGCATACCTGGATGACATTGCCATCTTTAGTACCAGCTGGGAGGAACACCTATCCCACCTTATGGAAGTGCTGGGCAGGATACAGAGGACCGGGCTCACTGTCAAAGCCAAGAAGTGCCTGGTGGCCATGGGAGAAGTGGTATACCTTGGGCATGTGGTAAGCCAGAGACAGCTCTGTCCTAACCAAGTAAAGATAGAGGCGATCCAGGCGTGGCCCAGACCAGAAACCCAGAAGCAGGTCAGTAGCTTTCTAGGGACAGCAGGGTACTACAGGAAATTTGTACCCAATTGCAGTGCCCTGGCTGCCTCCCTATATGTCCTGACAAAGAAAAAGTTGCCAAAGAAAATTATCTGGGGCCCAGCCTGCAAAGAAGCCTTTACCAGACTAAAGGAGGCACTGTGCAGTGCTCCTGTTTTGACGAGCCCTGACTATAGCAAAACCTTTATAATTCGGACAGACACCTCAGACATGGGTATTGGGACAGTACTGAGCCAGATGTCCTGCCAAGAGACAGATCACCCAGTAGTGTACCTAAGCAGAAAGCTGCTTCCCAGGGAGCAAGCGTACTCCATGGAGGAAAAGGAGTGTCTTGCCATAATGTGGGCCCTAAAGAAATTAGAGCCATACTTGTATGGGCAGCATTTTGTGGTGCAGACTGACCACAACCCCTTGGTTTGGCTGACGCAGATGGGGAAAAACAATGGCAGACTACTAAGATGGAGTCTTGTTTTACAAGGGTATGATCTAAAAATCGTACATAGGGCTGGAGCAAAGAATCAGAACTCAGATGGGCTGTCTAGGGCCTATGAGGAGTGAACTGATTTGGGAAGCTCATCCCATGTAGGGGATAGATCCCCCAAATTCAGTTTAGGTGGGGATGAGTGTGACGTAGACAGCCAGCTCTGAGTGCTGTATCATATTTTTTTTTTGTATAAAATGTACTACTAACTGTCTTTGCTGAAAAATCTGGTGCTCTTAGAATGACCTCACTCATCAACCCCCGGTTTCAGCTGAAAGATGCAAGCCATAAGAAAAATGCAGACAGCATGTGAGTTCACACACATTCAGTTTTTAGAGACCATGTGTTACATGTAAGGCCTTAATTAAGGATCCTGTCTGTCTGAGTTAATTATAACCATAGTTGCTAGAACATATCCATTTTATGACGTTGGAAGGAAAACCCAGATTATTACATAGAAGTCCGAAAATCATAAAGATGCAGTCATGTCCTGATAGGAGAAAGCTTATTATGAGATCAAGAGAAGTGTAATTTGAAGGACATGAAATATGCTGAAGTTGCAGAATGTAATACTTTTGTATAAGATATATATATTTTTTATACATAATCTGACAAAGGAGGAGCTAGCTGACCTCACACAAAATTGGGTTGTCCCATACAGTTGTTTAAGGAATACTCTGTTTTACTTACACACACTTTTACCTAGACTCTGACTGAGGAAAGTTCTTTGGAACTCTTGTAAACAAATATTTAGAAAGATTTCAAATCTAAGTACTGTAAGTAGGAATTTGCACTGTTTAAACCTTGTTCTTTTTTTAATAGATTTGTATGTCTTGTGGTATAAGAGTTCTGTATTTTGCGTTTTACATATTTTTTAACTATTTTAGTAAAATTCTTTTCAGAACTTACTTGGTCTGTCTTTGACTTCTTTTTAGTTGTAAGAAAAGTATATGGTTATTGCAAATATTAAACATAAGCTTGAATGGTGGTACCAAACTGGAAAGAGAAGCGTTTTAAATCTGAGGTCTTTATTAAAGTTTTTAAGTGTTCATCTCTGTATACCTGGTTAGGTGCCCATAGGCAAAGATATCTGGCCCTCGAAGACAGAAAAATCTGAGCCTGTGCATTGGGTACACTAGCAAGAAGTTCACAGTTTGAATCCCTCCAGAACTTGAGACCAAAGGTTGATCCGAACTCACAAAAACAGACAAGAAGATTACCTTGTCTGTTACACTGTACACAAGACTGCGCTCAGAGGTTGGCACTTTGGGAGTAGAGGGCCTGACCTGCTGAATGGGTTTGTGACAGTATATATCTATCTATATAGATACAGATATAAATATAGATATATACATAGTAAGGAGCTAGAGGAAATGGACACTTTGGTGATGGGTTTCTTTTCTTCACTTTACTTTTTTACCATGCTGGTATGACACTTTTGTTTTATGTTTTTGGAAATCTGCAAGGGTGTGGAGAATGCATGTTAAGACACTCGAGGGTGGGGTAGTGTAATGTAACAGGCCATGTATTATAGTTTTTTTTATGTTGCTTATATTTCTTTTCATAAAAAATACCCTTTTCATCCAAGAAGTGCTGTGGGATCTTTAGCTGCCAACTTACCAGTTCGCAGTGATGGGCAGAAGGACCTTGGTTTTGTGGCTTATCTGAAGGACGGCATCTCAACAGTGCAGCACTCTCCTAGTGCAGCACTACAGTTTCTCTTATGGGCATTACCCCAACTATTTTATGTGGGGCTGGAAGGAACCCATGATCTTCGGATCTTCTGGCCCCAGAGATAAGTGTGAAACCTATTGAGCCACTAACACTTTTAAATGAATTTTCATTATTTGTTTTTTAGGATCCCCCTTTCCAGTTCACCTCAGTAATGCAGGTCACCTGATCTACAGTGGCACTACTCCCTTTTAATTTCATCCCCCAAAATGTTCAGCATATACTAGCTGCTGCTCCATGGGTAGAGATGTTGTAAAGTTTTAATTCACTGCATGCAACATCTTTGCTCCTAGTACAACCTGACTGGCTTAAACTCAGGCTAGAGGCAAAGACATCACCATTCACACATGCTATTCCTGATACCAACACTAAACAGAGCAGATGCTCTGCTTCAGGGGGAAGTTTTCTTCATTAATAGGTAATCAGAAAATGGATTTTTTTGGGGGGATGGTGGGGGAAAGAGGGTGATGGCGGCCAGAGGGGGGTTGGATGGGTATTCTGCTCTGAACAATTGCAGTCTGGTCAGGTGGGGGAGGGAGGAGTGTGTTTTTGTGCATCAATGAAGAGAAGGACAATAAACCTATATTTTTCATATAGATTTGCCAGGGCAGGGGGAATAGGAGAGTGCTAGCAGGGAAATGGGAGGGGAGGTTTATTATAACAAAGAATCTGGGAGGTGGGATGGGTTATAAATTATGCATAGTGGATGGGAGGGAGAAGTCTTAACACATTTTTATGGCAAAGTCAGATGAAGCCTGGAGGACCACAATTTGTGTTGTTTTACATCGGTGTAGCACCTACTTCATCTGGCAAAAACTATGGAAATTGTCTGATTTGCCCGTAAATTGGCAATTTGTGTACATTCACTGCATGAACTTTGGGACAGTTTTTATTATGGTATAGGGGACCCACCTTGGGCTGCAGTTTTACATGGATGGCATTGTTGTGGGCTGAGAAGTTGAACTTGTTATCTAGTCACACATCGAGGAACTTGAAGAATTGCACTGCTTCAGGTGGGGAGTCATCCAGCATGCAGAAGACCAGAAATCTCAAGAGCCTGGCCAATTTCTGGCTGGTACCAGAGGTCAAGGATACTGTTTTTTTGGTGTTCACCAAGAGATGGTTAGTGTGGAACCAGCACAGAACGTTGTGAAAATCATGCTGAAGCAGGTTTTCCACAGATGCAGTGGAGTGACCAGAGGTGAAGATGACTGTGTCATCTGCATACATGTGTATATGTGAGTTGACACAGGCTGGTGAGGGGTTATTCAGACAAATGGAAAACAGGATAGGACATAATATGGAATCTTGTGGGACCCCAGCCTTAATGGGAAGGAGTGATGATAGGTGCCTCCCACCTGTAGCAAATGTTGATGGCCAGTTAGATAGGAATGGAACCAACTAACTACAGAAACTGAGAGGACAGTGGATCTCAACTTGTCCAGAGGGATTGGGTGGGACAGCAAGTCGAAGTCTTTGGCCAGATCGATGAAAATGGCAGTCGTAATATGCCCTGATCCATCCCTGAAAAGATGAAATTGGTGGCTCCTAGCAGGGAGGAGACAGTGGAATGGTGCTTCTGGAAGCCAGACTGGAATAGGGAAAAGAAACTGGAAGAGTTAAGGAGCTCTAGGTGTGTGGAGTAGACTAACTTGTCTTGGAGCTTGGTGAGGGAGGGGAGGAGGGAGATGGGGCGGAAGTTACCAGGGGAGGAGGACCCACCTGATTAAACAAGGACAGGGGAATTTCCCCAGTGTCCTGGACAAATTTCCTCCATTCACTAAACAATTTAATCAAGTTCCGTTTCAGTGGGTTTCCATCTGTATTCCCCCACCCTGGGACAAGGCTGAAAATAGGCAGAATTGCCTAGTCCTCCTTTCCCAGCCAAAATAAATAAATAAATAATCTCAGCTCCACCACCCTCCCAGCCTAGTCTTTCGATATTCCCTTAAGTCATCTGAAACAGTAAAGGTTGAGGGCCAGAAACATTCAACACATTGCAAAGATCTTCATCTCTCTCTGTCTCACCATAGGGCCAGAATGCCTGCTAATCTTGCCCAGGTAGTGCTTTGCACAATCGCGATTGGGAAAGATTATCGGCATTTGGGTCTGGCAGTGTGAAAGAGTGGATGTGGGTCTTCACACATCAGGCCCTAAACTTTTGTTATTGGCTAACTCTAGGGAGCCTCTAAGCACAGGCTAGGGGTGAATTACTGGTGGTGGTGGGGGAGAAACTCTTACTCTGTCATTGCTCTACAGCTGCAGCTGCCACTCTTCCCCCTTCCCCCGCTTGGTCACTTACTTCTTGTGTAGGGTGTGTAAGTAGCTAGGGACTTCTTTTATCAAACACAGGCATACAGCAGTTCTACAGCTATGGAACGACAATCCCTGACCACTGAGATTGTGTGATGAGACTTCAGGAATGGGGAGTCAATGGAAACCTAGTACTCACCTATGGATGCACAGCAGCAAACTGTCATTTTCCAGCAGTTGCTGTTGCACGTGCTGAGGATACAGTGGGACACACTAGGAATTACTGCTGGTATAACTGCAATATAACTGGGGACTAGCTGTAATAACAGCTTTTCCCTTTACGTCCTAACAAGCAGCAGTGTAGCTCCTCATAGTATCAGTAATGATAGTCAAGCAAAACTCTGTTGCTAGAAACTTTGAATGCTCCACCCACCCCCCACCTCCACCCCAACCTGTAACAGGCTGATTGCCAGTCTAGAGTATGAAAGCGCAAATTCTTTGACCCAAGACGGATGGTGTGGTATTGTTACAGTTCCTGTAAACACAAAACAAGTATTTCCTGAAATATTGTTAGTGGCAGTTTGATAGCTCATCAGGTTGGTAAAACACAATTTCCAAAGTCATACTGCCTTTACTTAACTAGGAAGTAAAAAATGCCATGAATCATAGTTACTTGAGAAAAATCTCATGCTACGAAAAAGTGAGAGAGAGAGAGAGAGAGAGAGAGGTTTTGGATAGCCATGCATTAATATTTCAAAGCTACATAATATGCTTACCAAACAGTATTTTCTATTTAATAATATCTCATGCCAACAATATATTTATTACATTTTCTTATCTTATATAATACTATACAAGGAGTCCAATTAATTTATCAATTTACAGTATTTATTTCAAATTTTATTGGTGACTGGATAGGCCCACGGAACTGCAGCTCATTTCTGGTGCAATCCGAGAAGCGAGGATACATTACGGAGTGAAATAGCAATAACAAACAATGGGCCCTATGTATATACAAGCAGGAAGTACACTGGAGGTGCATATTCCACCTGCAAAGGGCCGCATCTGCGGACAGGTGCAGACCTGGGGGTATACACTACTGGAGTGCACCTGTCCACGGCCCTGCCCCCCTGGTGCGCGGAAGCACGGAGGACAGATTTGTGGACTGGTAGATCCCTTGCACCTGTGGGTGTGGAGAAATGGCTGCCACTGCACGCAGCAAACAAGAAGCAGGTTGGTGCCTGGTAAGCCATCCCCAGACCACCATTCATTGTCCGTGGTCTGGGGCGGCATGGTGTGTGGGAACGGCATTCCCTGCCTGTCTTTCAGTGTCCAGGGGGTGGCATCCTGGGGTGTGTTTGTGCAGACCTTACATCAGAGATTTCCCCTGCATACTGTGTGCCCTTTGGGCCCAGCGACTCTGTGAATGTCGTGGAGTGTGGGCATGCCCCCGGTACGCCCCATGCCTGCCCTGACCATGTTGCCCTCTGTGTGGTCTGACAGTGGGGCTGCGTACCCCATAGGTGAATCCTATGGCTGGCCACACTGGGGGGTGCAATGGGTGCAGAGTGGTTACGCGGGATGGGTACACGGCACGTAGCCACTCTGCACCATAGTGCATAGTGCCCAATGTGACAAACAACAGGTGTATGTAATGAAGATGGGCAATAAAAACAAGGTATAAGTAATAAATTCCAGAAATAGAAAAAAACAATGTTTAAAGTGTGCAAAGTACATAGGTTACAGGGGTAGCAAGAATGACAGCTGGAGTAGTGTGTTGTCTACATACAGCAACATATATGTAACATAATCATGATGTAAAAGCCAAATTGCAGAGGATATTGAGCTTTAAGCTGTACATTAGGCTAAGTGTCAAAACAGGTAAATAGTGGGAGGGGCGAACAGGGCATGGGTTGTGTAATGCGGAAAGAAGAGGATGTTGGCTAGCTGCAGGTACATACGATTGAAAACTGTGTCTGTAACAGCTGTTTAAAGGTGACAAGAAACAGTTTTTAGAACTCTAGATGCCCTCTAGTTGTTCTTTTATTGGTTACCCACTATTCTGATATTATATATGGTTAGGGCATATTGTGTATGGAAAACAATGATTTTCCAAAAGTTATTGTAGGACAGTTCAAAGGTCAAAAAAGTTGTTGTACTATCGTTCTGATATCATATCGATAGCACAACAACTTTTCCACCTTGAACTGTTACCCAACTGGTGGAAACAGTGCTGGTTCCCAAAACAAGCAGGCTAAAATGGCTGTCCCAGTTAGCGAGTGGATGAGGGAGCAATCCTTTAAGATAGTCTGGAGTTTGGACATGGACTCTCATAGTCAGCTCCGTGTGTCCAAACTACGAGTTTGGCAATTTTCTTTTTTTTTTCTTTTCAAATTACTGGCACAGTAAATCATACAGGTCAGCAGAGTGGAACTGCGGCGAGGACCAGAGCTGGTTGCGAACGGGATTGCACCGAGGAGTGGTACCATGAACACAAGGTATGATATCACCTTGTGAAATTAAATTTCTACATTTTGGGGAACCATATACTATATAAAATAGTATGGTTGCTTCTGCATTCTAACTAAGGCATGTTGCCATTTAGGCGTGATGCTTTCATCATACGGACCTCTCGAGCTTGGCTCTCGGGGTCTGTATGATGTCATCACATCCCCTTGATGACAACATAGCCTTGTTGTGTATGGGCAACCAAACACTATACTATATATGTTTTTGACCTTTTTGTTAAATTAACAATCTAATTTTGTTGCCTTTTTAACTACCCTGAATCCCTCTGTGCTCAGCAGTTGCTGCTCTCTGTTTTCATACTGCCTGAACATTCTGTGAGATCAGAAACACCCATTCCAGGCCATTCAGATGAATAGCATGGAATGGGAATTTCTGATGCCATAGAATGTCTTAGAAATATAAAAATCAAGAGTAGCAGCTTGTGAGGAGAGTGGAACTCAATATAGATCTGATGGCACCCCAAAGATAAATGATTTATTTATCAAAAGATCAAAGCATACTAGAATACATAACAAGGCATGGAACAGAAGATGGAAGGGTAGTTAACTATGTAAAAATCATTTCCAGTCTCCATTAAGAAAGTAGGAAAGATAAAAGATGGATGGGGAGAAATGGTCCAAGGGACACATGTTATTAAACATGTGCAGTCATAGGATAGGCTGGGGGGGGGGTTACAGGACCAAAATGGGTATCTGGATGATAGGCAGCATGGCTTTGTCCCAGGAAGATCATGTCAGATGAACCTTGTTGAGTTCTATGACTGGGTGACAAGGGTCCTGGACCAGGGTAGGCTGGTGGATGTCCTCTTTCTGGACTTCAGCAAGGTGTTTGATTTGGTACCCCACAATGGCCTGCTGGCTAAACTGAGGGAAATGGGGGTAGGGATACAGTTGTTAAAATGGATAGGAAATAGGCTCTCTGAGCGTACTCAGAGGGTGGTGGTTGGAGGGGCTAGCCTCATCCCCAAGGTGGGTTATGAGTGGGGTGCCCCAGGGATCAGTGCTGGGGCCACTCCTGTTCAATGCCTATGTCTCAGACATAAGGAAGGGGATCAGGAGTAAAATGAGTCACTTTGCAGATGACTGAGAGCTGGGTGCAGTGGTGGATGAGGAGGAGGGCAGGGTGGCCTTGCAGGAGGATCTGGAGGCTCTGAAAAGGTGGTCAGGAAAATGGAAACTAAAATTCAATGTGGGGAAGTGCAAGGTTCTGCACCTGGGAGTCAGAAATCCAGGCCAGGGGTATACCCTGGAAGGAGACAAAATTCAAGTCACAGAGGGTGAGAGGGACCTGGGGGTAGTGGTAGATGTCAAAATGAACAACTCAGAGACCTGTAGG
Source organism: Neoceratodus forsteri (assembly GCA_016271365.2). Lineage (NCBI taxonomy): Eukaryota > Metazoa > Chordata > Ceratodontiformes > Ceratodontidae > Neoceratodus > Neoceratodus forsteri. The sequence goes on along the minus strand of CM028129.1, from coordinate 228,570,176 downwards.
AGGGCAGTGGCAAGGGCAAATAGGATGCTGGGATGCATCACCAGGGGGATTACCTCCAGAAAGGTGGAACTGATCCTACCCCAATACAACTGATTGGTAAGGCCACACCTCAAGTATTGTGTGCAGTTTGCAAACCACATTTAAATAGGGATGTTACAGTCCTAGAGAGAGGGTCCAAAGGAGGGCAACCAAAATGATCTGGGGCCTGGGGAGAGGACCTATGAGGAGAAGCTCAGGGAGCCTGACATGTACACCATGGAGGAGAGGAGGGATAGGAGGGACATGATAGAGGTCTTTAAGTACATACAAGGGATCAATAAAGGGGCCCAGTCAGGGTCCTCCAAAGGAAGGAGAAGGGGACAGCAAGAGGAAATGGTTGTAAGCTGGAAAGGGGCAGGCTCAGAGGGGAGAGGAGGAGGAGGTGCTTTTTCACTGAAAGGGTGCTGGAGCCATGGAATGCGCTGCCCAGGGAGCTGGTAGAGGTGGAGACTGTGGTCGGGTTTAAGAGCGTATGGGACAGGGACAGGGGAAGGGTAAATCTAACCAGATCCAATGCAGATAGCACATCTGCGACTGGGGACAGCATAACACAAGGTGGGGGGACAGAATAATCGGCCTTCAGTGTGGGTGCTGAAAATCGAGCAGACTCAAAAGACTGTTAGGCCTATTCTCCTGGCATTTTAATATGTTAGTATATTAGTATCTGTAAAAATCCTAAAGGTGACTCAGTGCAAGCATCATACAGTGACTGCAAGGCATACAATAGTGTTTCAATCTACCAGTCTGTCAACTGAAATCCTCTCATAAGTAATAAGCCATGACAGGATGTGCATTATAGGATTTTAATGCACACAGCAGGGGTGTAGTAAGGCTCAAGGCCAAAAGCTGAGTGTCCTTACAATCCTGGGAAATGCATTAAAATCCTGTGATGCACACCCTGGAGAGGCTTATTACATATATAAAATGACTCTAAATAGGTTTTTTGGGGGATGAAAATGACATTTGGCACCTGATTTAATCAACGGTCAGGTGGCGTCTGTTGGCTAATAACATTTCTAGATTTTTGTCTTGCCATTTTATAAAACAACTTAAACAACATCTTTAGAATAAATAACACAGTTTAGGGTTCTGTTCTTTCTGCAACACTTGCACTGGATTTATTCCCATGTATCCCCGTTACATTAATAGGGAAGCACACTCTTGAAACTATGATAAGGGTTTGCTGGAAAGAGCTCATGTGAATTCCAATAATGTAAAACTGCAGTGAGCTTCAGAATTTAAAGAGGAAAGGAATGAAATTTGGTGACTATTATGCCTACACCTCTCAAGTGTCCCATAGTACAAGGGATGTCCCATGTTTTACACCACAGGTGTGCTCTGTCCCACATCTGTTCCACATGGAAAAGGTGCTGCCTGCACAGAGAAGGTACTAATTTAAGCTTGTGCTTTCAGAAGTCTTTACTATAATCAACAAGAAGTGTTCTATAAATAGGTATTCTCTTTTAGTCTAACATGCAAATGCATTATACAGAACTTGTATTTTCTTTTGAAAAGAATAAAACTATAAAGCAAAAATAAGAAGGTAATTTAAACTCAAACTTTAAAACAGAAATTCATAGTACTCTAGGAAAGCCTTTAAATTCTGACACAGCCTGCAAACTAGGAAACCAGCAGAGAAGCAAGGGAAAGCAAGAGAGCAGCAGCCTGAAAACAAGGACTTGCCCAGACTTGCAGCAGCTGGTATTGTTTTTTGCAGGACATATTTTCTGTTAATTTGTTGTGTAGGTTGTCTTGCTGAAGGAAAGGAAAGCACACGCTGGGGTGGTGGGTCAGAGCTGTAGCTGATTGTTTCTGGAGGATATGGGCTTGGTTCTGCCCACCTTGCCCCTCACCCCACCCACACCAAGGGTGTAATTTCCTTTATACCAGGGGTTCTGACATCACTTCCCCAAAAGGGCAAAGGGCATACACCTGTCATATCCTGAACATATCCTGAAGCTCAGACACAAAGGGCAAACTTAGAAGACATACACCAAGTGCGGTTCAGCCCCTAGCCTTACTGTCTGCTGAGCATCCCTGATCGTCACCAACTGGGAGAGAGACCAGACATGGAGGGAAGACAGACTCCGACAGGTGCAGGAGCAGGGATTCCTTGACAGCAGTTCTACATGAATCCTCCTAGGAGTGCACAGTCCAGGCTCCTTACTCTGCTGAGACAACTTCTGTCCTCACTCACTCTGTTCAGACCCAGCCGGCGTCTGCTGTCTCAGCATAAGGAGCTGTTGGAACACTTACCCAGAATTCCTGGGTGGTGTATGTAGTCAGCATGTGTGCTGCTGAAATAGTGGTCAGCTAATAGAAAGCTCTCAGCTGGAAGCAGCAGCTCAGACTCAAACGGCACCCCTAGGAGGCTTACACCAAGAGCGGTCCAGCCCCTAGCCTTACTGTCTACTGATCTTCACTAACTGCTGTACCCACAACTGAAATAGTGGTTGGCTTATAGAAAGCTCTCAGCCAGAAACAACAGCTCAGACACTAAGGATGACCCTAGGAGGCATACGCCAAGTGCAGTTCAGCCCCTAGACTTACTGTCTGCTGAGCATCACTGATCTTCACCAACTACTTATATAGGGCTGTGTCCTATCCCATATTTCCTGCTTAAGGAACAAGAAGGAGAGGAACCTCAGTAAAAAAAATAAATAAATAAAATTTTTACATTTCTACTGGTTCTCTTTCATCCACTCAGGACAAAAGATTGTTTTCCTCTTAATATTATTCATTTTGTACTCTTTTGTTCCATCTACTGACATGCACATGGATATCATTGGCTGCCACCACTGCGGGACACTCTTCAACGGTCATGTCACCCAGAGTCAAGGCTGTTGTCCCATATGGTGGGAGATATGTAGGTCTCAGCTCCATGAGGCATGGGGTGAGATGGTTCTATTTGATAACTGCAGTCATGGAAGGTGGTCACTGTTAGGGCAAGTGTACATTGGCAAAATCAATTTAACCTCGTTCCCACACTTGTAGGCATGGGCTCAAAAGGCACAGGGAAACAGTTTTTTTGTTTTTGAGGGGGTGTGCCCCCCCCTTTTACACTAAAGGATTCTCAACTCCAGGGGATGCATGTTGGGGGTGAAAACAAAACAAGAAAAAAATTAACAGACTGGTGCAAAATACCGACACGCCCAACTTGAATCCAGCACCTCCCAGCCCTAGCCTGCTATGAACCCACATGCCACATGGCCAACTCAGCAACCCACCACCACACTACAACTCACATGCTCTCCCTTCCCTTCCACCCATCACACAGCTGCATCGGCCACCTCCCCACGCAAGTGCTTAGTTGTATATATATTATGCATAAGATATCACTATAGCTGTATTCACCCCTCGGCCCACTAGCCCTGTGAACAGGTGCCGCTTATTGAATTGCCTGTTTTGTAAGTGCTCAACAGTGGATGCCCTTATCATGGGATACCGGGTGAGATCAGTCTCTTACATAACCACCTACAGGGAAACATTTCTTTTAGTAGTGCACGTCCACAACGCTGACACCAAACCAGCACACCTCTCCCCCAGAGAATGACCAAGCCTGGGGCATGGCAACTGGTTATAGGTAAAGGGGGCAGCACTCGGGCAACTCTCCCAAGCAAAGCAGTCTAAACACAGGAAACAGGTGCACACCTCTTACGTCCATACCGTCTGAAAGGACAGAGGATGTCTCTGGCCAGCAAAAAGCCAAATGCAACAGGATAGCAAAACATCATAAACAAAATCTCAAAAACAACAGGAAAAAACTCATAATCATAGGGGACTCCATGATTCGCAGTGTGGACCCCCACCTGAGACAAAATGAATGTGCAGATGTGCAGGTTAGATGTCTCCCAGGAGCATCCACTTGGAGGGACACTGACCGAATAGTCAACTTAGTTAAGAGGGAAGAAGTGGGCTCAAACATCCTGGTCAACCTAGGGACCAATGACTTTGCCAGTCAGTTGGTCGAGGTCAGGGCACATTCAAGCTGGCGAAATTGGTTCATTTTCGTCCAGCCTTGCATTCTCTAAGATTCTGCCTGTTTGGGAAAAGTGAAAGAACAGGCAGAATTTTTTTTTATTTTTTATTTAGTTTTTGTTGACCGGGTAAGTGCACTAGACAAATCCTGCCTATTTTCAGGTACAACCCAGGGAAGGGGGATACAGATGAATGCTGACTGACCTTGAACCAGATTAAGCTGTTGGTGGTATTTTTAGTGAATGAGGGAAATTTGGCCAGGACACCAGGGAAATTCCCCTGTTCTTTTTAACCCTGAGCCTATATTGGATTCTGAGGGGTTTGGGAATGGAGGGTGGAGGTATAAAATTAATTTACTACAGACTGAGAATGGCTTACAGCATTTGCTGAGTTGTTTTTACCTGGGTAGGGATAAAGGTTTTATATTCTACCCAGACCAACCACGGCATTGTTACAAATGTGGTTCTTCTAGGCACCTTAGTAGGACCTGTGATATTGTGAAGTGTGTGCAGTGTGGTGAAAGGGGACATGTTTTTACTGATTGTCATCACCCAGTGAAATGTTCTCTTTGTGAGGATGCTCATGCTTTCATTGACTGCCCTTATGCAGCCCAAAATAAATCTAATGGGGATTTTTGTATACTGGATTTTTATATTAATACTGCGGTTAAGGCTGCATTGAGACAATGGCCTCCACCGCCCATCCAGAACGGGCGAGACCACAAATGTTTAGGGTACAGGAGCAGCCCCAGGTACAGATTTTCACTGAAGCTGATATGTATGTTGTAGACCTGGCTCCTGTGCCGGCCTCTTTGCCTCCTGTAGCAACCACTGTTATAACCCCTATATCAGTAGATCCTATTTCCCCACCTATGTCTCCTGAAGGGGATTTACGGTGGTTTCCACTAGGCGCCGTAGTCTTCGTTCTCGGGGTGTGGAGAAACCTGTGTCGGATATCAAACCCTTGGTTTTACAAAACAACTACCAGGTACTTCTGGATGACGGTGGAACCGAGTCTGATTCTACCTTGGCTCTCTCATCTCAACCAGAGGATGCCTCTGATGTTGACCAGCCCCTGCAGCAACTGGATACTGGGGAAAAAAAAGGACTAAGTTAGGGATGAGGAAATCTACAAAAAAAATGATGATGTTTCTTAGGTTGGCTTGTTTAAGAAAATTATGTTCATTTCATTATTTTTGGATTGGTATTTATTTTCTTTTTCCTTTTTCTGTATATGTCTGTGTCTTATAATCTTTCTGTGACCTCTCTGAATGTTAACAGTATTCAGTCAGAGAGGAAGAGGTTGTTGATTTATTTTTTGTTTGAAAACAAAGCTTATGATGTGATAGAAACATAGAAACATAGAATTTGACGGCAGATAAGGACCACTTGGCCCACCCAGTCTGCCCATTTCCCTGCCTACTGGATAAGCTGCAAATCCTAGTTAACCAGCAGCCTACTTCTTCCTACCCCCACCCCCCTAGAATTGCCTTATGACTGTCCCATGCATTCCACCACTGTTTTTGACTCCACGACCTTCTCCGGAAGGCCGTTCCATGCATCCACAACCCTCTCTGTGAAAAAATACTTCCTTAAATTACCTCTGAGCCAGCCTCTCTATCTTCAAATTGTGCCCCTTGTTCTTGCACACCTCTTTTTTGAAAGATGCTACCCTCTTGGACTTTGTTGATTCCTTGAGGTACTTGAAAGTTTCTATCATGTCCCCCTCTCCCTCCTTTCCTCGAGGCTATGCATATTAAGCTCCTTAAGTCTCTCTTCATATGTCTTCCGGTGCAGACCCTGCACCATTTTAGTTGCCGTCCTCTGGACGGCTTCCATCCTGTCTATGTCTTTGAGAAGACTGGGTCTCCAGAACTGCACGCAGTACTCCAGATGGGGTCTGACCAGCTGTCTGTACAGAGGGGTAATAACTTCCTGTTTTCTACTGGTGATGCCTCTCCCTATGCATCCCAGTATCCCCCCCAGCCTCCTTGCTGCCCTCTCACATTGCTTGCCCACCTTTAGGTCATCTGATATGACTACCCCCAGGTCCCTTTCCATTTTTGTTGTTGTTAGTATCTCACCCCCATTGTGTACTCTTCCCCTGGGTTTTTGTTTCCCAGGTGCATTACCTTGCACTTCTTAGCATTGAATCTAAGCTGCCATACATTTGACCATTCCTCTAACCTTGCCAAGTCCCTTTTCATCCTTTCCACCCCACCTTGTGCATCAGCTCTGTTGCAGATCTTTGTGTCATCTGCAAAGAGACATCTTTCCTTCCAGTCCCTCTGCAATGTCACTTATAAAGACATTGAAGAGGACCGTCCCATTACTGAACCTCAGGTACCCACTAGTAACCCTCTTTCTTCAGAGGGACTCCATTTACTATTACCTCTGTGTCCTATTCTCCAGCCAATTTTTTACCCAGGCTGTCATCTTGGGACCCACTCCCAGGCTAGCTAACTTGTGTATTAATCTTTGTGTGGGACTGTGTCAAATGCCTTGCTAAAGTCTAGGTAGGCCATGTCCACAGCCCCTCCCTGATCTACTACTTTGGTCACCCAGTCAAAGAAATCTATCAGATTTGTCTGGCATGACCTTCCTGCTGTGAATCCATGCTGTCTTGGGTCCTGAGCCCTCTGGCTTTTAGATACTCGACAATTCTTTCCTTCAGAAGTGATTCCATCATTTTCCCTACCACTGAGGTTAAACTAAGAGGTCTGTAGTTTCCTGCTTCTGCCTTGCTCCCACTTTTGTGAAGGGGCATCACATCTGCCCTCCTCCAGTCCTCGGGTACCACCCCATCCTCCAGGATACCCGTTTATATTCAAGGGAAGATGTGAATACGGCAACAGTTGGTTGGAAGTGAGGAATTACATATTGTTCCCTGGCTGATGTATTATGCAGTGCCATTGGTATTGCTGTGAATACTCTGATGGCTAAATTAATTCGCCTGGTAGATCTCTATCCTGGTGTTTGATGTTAGATTTAGAAGTGAATGGATTACAGGGCGTTTCATAAATGTGTATGCCTCACAGACGAAATTTGACAGAGTTGTCCTCTTCAAATTAATTTTAGCCATATTTATTTACATCACGACATATTTTTCTGGGTGGAGACTTTAATTGCAGTAGATATCAGAAAGATTGTGGCCTTTGCGCAAACAAAATTTTTTGTGATGCTCGTTGTCTTAATGACCTTTTGGCACAATCTGGTTTACAAGATGTTATGGCAGCTCAAGTTCCACCTGCTAAAACATTTTTCCAGGGTACTAAAGCTACCCGTATTGATTTTTGGTTTCTCTGTGATTCCTTGAATGTTATTCATACTAAAACTATTCCTGTGACACCTTCTGATCATGCCATTATAGAGGTTATGGTTTCCAGTCATACAAAGATGCATCGTGGTCCAGGTTACTGGAGATTAAATTTAGACCTACTGCTTATTCCTTCGGTTGAGGATGGTTTTCTGGCTTTATTAAAAGCAAGGAAATCAGTTTTTTGCCTCTATGATTGTTCTCGAGATTGGTGGATAGATACTAAACAGGATATTCAACTTTATTTTTCATGTATTGGTAAACTTAATGGTAAATATAAAACCGATGAATATGCCCTTCTTAGGGCACAATTTCTAGACGCACACTTTCGAGCAGTACAAGGGGATTTTTCTATTCTCTCCACTTTACATACACTTTGAGAACGATTGAACAAAATACAATTTGATTGGGCTAAATCCTTGGAGACTGAAAGACGATTTGGGACTCAAGGGGATAAAGCCTTTATGGATGCTTCTCATTTTTTTGCTTCTCAGATGCAGCAAAAATACATGTCAATAGTTAAAAATCAATATGGGCAGAGATGCACAAAAACAAAAGATATTCTTTCGGCTGTGGAGTTCCATATACAATATTTGTTTAGTCCACCTGAAACGCCTGTGGTTTCACATGTCCCTTGGTTGGTTCAGTGTATGTTGCCCCAATTATCTGTTCATGATAAACGGATGTTGGTATCAGACATCACCCTATTGGAAGTCACCACTGCTTTCTCTCAAACGAAGTCTCACTCAGCCCCAGGCTTGGATGGGCTTCCATATGAGTTATACAAAATTATTTTTTCTATTTTATTATCAGAATTTGCTATGATGTTGAACGATGCTTTACTTATGGGAATTTTGCCTTCTAGTATGTATGAAGGTTTGGTGGGTTTTTTTTATATATAAAAAGGGGATTGAGAAGACTTGTCGAATTGGAGACCTCTTACATTGTTGAACACGGATTTTAAAATTTTGACAAAAATTTTGAACAACCGACTATTAGTACATGCTGAGTTTTTATTACATCCTTCCCAAACTTGTTCAATTCCTGATAGGCGCATTACTGACAATTTGATCCTTCTCTGCGAAATTATGCAAAAAGGAGTAACTGGGGAACTCACAGGTTTGATATTTAGTATGGATCAGGCTAAGGCTTTTGATAATGTGAGGCATACTTGTTTATGGGACTGCCTGGAATCCTATGGTATTTCATGCATCTTTGTACAATGGTTACGGACGTATTATGCTCAGGCTACAGCCCAAGCTTACTATAATGGTTGGCTGGGTAAAAAGTTTCCGGTTTTAAGGGGTGTGCATCAAAGTTGTCCCTTAAGTGCACTTTTGTACTTATTTACATTGGACCCATTAATTAGAACTGTACAAGCTTCTTCTGATATACATGGTGTTTCATTTTCTAGTAGTGACCCTGAAATTAAATGTACAGCATATGTGGATGATATTTGTTTTATTATCAGTGACATCCCTTCTGCACATTGCTTAGAAATAGTTTTGCATGAATTTTCTTTATGTACAGGTGCTGTTATAAATTATAATAAGTGTAACTGTATACCCTTTCAAGTTTTAAATATCTGAGTTGCGCATGTAATAGGTATTACAGTTGTACGGGAAACCTGTTCGACTCTTGGCATTCATTTTGGAGTGGGTGATTTGGATTATATCAATTGGAAAATTAAACTACAGGAAGCCCAAGCTAAGGTAGACATATGGAATAAGTGGCGGTTATCCAAATTAAAGAGGGTTTTTATGGTTAAAACCTTTTTGTTACGCCTGTTTTTATATTTAAACTCAGTTTTTAGTCTCCCCTTGAGTCTGGAAACACAGATTTAAAGTTGTTTTTTTTTCACGCATTTGGTGTAGCAGATTAAACCCTATAAAATGTAGTTTACTTCTACAAGATTGTAAACAGGGAGGTTTAAATATGATTCAACCTGTTATTATTTTTTTTTTTACTATGTGTCTGTATACAAGTCTATGGCCTATAATTAATAGAATTCCCAAATTTTGGACACCATGGCTTCAAGATTCAGTGAGGGAGATGGTATCTATTTGGCCAGAGAATGCACCAATCCCTAGACAACGGTCTATAGCTGCTCTTTCTCCCACCATGAGAGTATGTTTTGGGAAAATAAAATTCTGGGCAATTTCCAAAGGCTCCTTTATCCAATTTTCCAGAAAGGAATTGTATACATTTATAATACAACAATATTTTCAAGATACAGCCCCATTTGATATTTACGATCCACATCAACGTTTGGCAATTGGTAATATGCTGACTTCCCCTCAGATACCCCGTAATATGTGGGACGTGTTGTGGTTGTCCCTTTATGGAAATCTTAATGTTAGAGGAAATTTGAAACATAAACAGATTTCGGAACAATATTGTCCAAGAGAAACTTGCTCTCATATAATTGAGACAATGGAACATTTATTTTTTGAATGCCCATTTATTATAGAATTTTGGAGTACTGTCCAATCTAAGGGGCCAACATCTCCTTTTTTTCAGTTAACCACAGAAATAGTGTGTGTAGGTATTTTACCATTTTTGTGGACTAAACACAATAGGGTTACTATGTGGTTATTTCTTGTGTGTTTTAAATTTTATATTTGGTTTATCCACTGTCAGCTCGCTATTCAGCAACAGTTCTTTTCTACAGAAGAATTGTTTCATTTGGTGGATACTGCTATGAATAATTTTTGACTTCATTATCTGCATAATGTTTCATCACCTTTATTTAAATCCAGATGAGACTCTGTGGCTTGGTTGTGACTTTTTGTACACCTTAAGGTGCCTTTAATTTAATAATATATACTGTAATTACTTACAAATATAGGTTATACTGTCGGTGTTTCCTTTTCTTTTAATTTAGGTTTAGCTTGTGAGCTGTATCACGAGTTTGAATGTGTTTTACTTTCCAAGTTATGTTGATTTTCCCTACTCCTGTTAATGGAGGTTTAGGATTTTGTACTTTGGTGATCCTTTAAAAACTGTTTCTTTAATGTATACCATAATACTGTTTTATGTTTCCCCATGTTTTGTAATTATTTTTCTGAGTTGTATCACATTGTGTTTGTGGTTTACTTTTCAGTTTAATAAAACCCCCTGCTCTTTTCGATAAGTGCCATGGGATCTTTAACATCCACCTGAACTACCACCAATCCAGGCATATGGGACCTCGGTTTAACACCTCATCTGAAAGATCAGAGAGAAAGAGATAAGTGAGTTCAATGCATGGCTCAAGGACTGGTGCCACGCAAAGGGGCATCACTTTGTCAGAAACTGGAGTAACTTCTGGGAAAGGGAGTTCTTCAAATTCGACAGCCTCCTTCTGACTAAGGAGGGAGTCAGGGCGCTGGGCCAGAAATTTGATGTCCACTTGGGACATTTAAACTAGTGGGAGGGGAGATGATGGTTGCTCTAGGAGAAGCAGACATACAGCCTGCCATCTCTCCCCCTCCACCTAGCACAATATCTACACATGCCAGGATAGCAAAAGCTGATAGCAGGAAACATGAAACCCTTTCCAACTCTGCAGATGACCAAAGCAAAGGAAAGGGAGGAAACAAAAATATAAAAAAAAGTCAAAGGGACAAACAATAAGATCAAGTGGGGCATAACAAACAAATTGACACATCAAGAATGGTCAGTCCTATGCCTCAATGCACGCAGTCTGACTAACAAGATGACTGATCTCACTGCCACAGTAGTTGAGGCAGGACTAGACTGGGTTGCCATGACTGAAACATGGTTCACAAACAATCATGGTTGGGAGGTGATTATCCTGGGGTATAACTTGTTCAGGAGAGATAGGACTGGGAAAAAGGGAGGGAGGTAGCTATTTATGTTAAGGATACCATCAATGCAACAGGCACAAGGGCAAATAGAGGATCTATGGGTCACAATTGGGGCCAGTAGCTGGAAACCTATTCGGGTAGGAATAATCTATAGACTCCCAAATCAGGAGGAAGCCAGAGATAAGGAAATCCTGGAAACCATCCTCCAGATGGCAAAGGTGATGTGGTGCTGGTGGGGGATTTCAATCTGCCAGATATAGATTGGAGTACCCACACAGCAGCATCACAGAAAAGCAAGGAATTCCTAGTCACACTACAGTGAGTAGGCCTAAGTGATATTACCCACAAGGGGTAGCGTGATTCTAGATCTGATAATCACAAATAGCGATAGGGTTTTGAGTGTCGGAGTAGGGAACCACCCTGGCAACAGTGACCATAACATGGTATGGTTCAGGGTAAAAAGAACTGAAGACTCCACACACTCCAAACTGAAGGTCCTTGATTTCAGGAGAGCAGACTTCACAAAAATGAAAGCCTGCCTGAGGGACAACCTTAGTAACACAACAGAAGGGAGCACTGAGGAATGTTGGACAAAGATGAAGGATGCAATAACCATTCACATCACAGTGTGCCTGTCAGGTTAGTAAGAACAAAATGAGAAAAAACTCACTATGGTTTTCCAAGGAGGTGGCAACCATGGTGAAAGAGAAGTGCATAGCCTTCAGAAAGTAAAAGGAGTCAGAGAACAAGGCGGACAAAACAGAATACAAACAGAAACTAAAAGAAACGGGAAAAGTGATAAATGCAAAGGCTCAGACAGAGGTTATGATAGCTCAGGAAGTAAAACAGGGTAACAAAACCTTGTACAGGTACATATGAGAAAAAAGGAAGACCAAAGGGGGCATTGTTAGGATAACAAAAAAGGACAGACAATCCACAGAGTAAGACAGGGAGAAGGCAGAGGCACTCAAAGAGTACTTCTGCTCAGTCTTCACACAGGAAGCAGATGAAAACAGACCAACAATAGGCATAAAGAGATGTCCAACTGAAAGAATAGACATGGGTCCCTTCACAGAGGAAATGGTCCTAGAGGAAATAGACAAGTTAAAGGTAGATAAAGCTATGGGGCCAGATGGGGTACACTCAAGAACACTTAAAGAACTTGGGAGAGAACTGGCAGCCCCCTTAGCAGTGCTCTTCAATAAATCATTGAGGATTGGGGAGGTGCCAGAGGACTGTAGGAGAGTAACAGTAGTACCACTCCACAAGAGTGGAAGCAAGGAACAGCCAGGAAACACCGTCTGGTTAGTCTAACATCAATCATGGAAAAACTGATGGAGCCCCTGCTGAAGAAAATAATTGTAGCTTTTTTGGAGCAAACTGGTCAGCTCGACAAAAATCACATGGTTTCATGGCAGGGAGGTCCTGTCAGACAAACCTTTCGAGTTGGGTCACCAAAGCAGTGGATCAGGGTGGGGCCATGAATGTGGTTAACATGGACTTCAGCAAAGTTTTTGACTCCGTTCCACGCAGGAGACTAGTCAAAAAACTAAAGAACATAGGAGTTGGGCCCGAGGTAATGAACTGGGTCAGAAACTGGTTATGTGGGAGAACTCAGAGAGTATTAGTGAATGGCACTCTGTCAGAAGAGGGGAGGGTGACTTGTGGGGTCCCATAGGGCTTGGTTCTGGAACCGGTCCTCTTCTGCATATTCATCAGTGACATTGCAGATTGACTGAAGGGAAAGATGTGCCTGTTTGCAGATGACACCAAAATTGGCAACAGGGTGGACATACCAGAGGAACAGCATAGCATGGAAGCTGATCTCTGAAAATTGGAGGAGTGGTCTAGAACCTGGCAATTGAAATTCAGTGCCAAAAAATGCAAGGTCATGCACCTGGAAAAATGTAACCCAGGGAAAATGTACTCAATGGGAGGAAAGCAGCTGGTGGTTACTAGGCAGGAGCAAGACCTGGGGGTGATCATATCAGATGACCTCAAGGTCACTAAAAATTGTGAAAAGGCAGCACTAAAAGCTAGTGGCATCCTGGGCTGCATAGAAAGGGGCATCACAAGCAGAAGGCATGAAGTAATCTTGCCCCTGTATCAGTCCCTGGTAAGGTCTCTCCTGGAGTACTGTGTCCAGTTTTGGAGGCCATACCTCAGGAAGGACATAGATAGGTTGGAGACAGTACAGAGAAGAGCAATAAAGATGGTGCAGGCTTGCATCAGAAACCGTACAAGGCAAAACTAGATGACCTCAAATTATACTCCCTAGAGCAATGCAGGAATTGTGGGGACATGATCAAAACATTTAAATACCTTAAAGGCAACAACAGGGTGCACATACAGAACCTCTTTCAGTTAAAAGACTACAACAGGACCAGAGGGCATGACCTTAGACTTATGGGAGGAAAGTTCAAGAGCAATATGAGGAAATTCTTCTTCACAGATCATGTTGTGCAACCACGGAATAGCCTGTGAGAGGGGGTGGTGGGAGCCAAGACGGTGGGGGAATTTAAGCAGGCATGGGACAGACATTGTGGGATATTCAAGCAGGCAGCTAAGTAAGGGGGGGGGGTAGGTAACCAAGGGCAGACTTGATGGATCACACGGTCCCTATCTGCTGACAACTTTTATGTTTCTGTGTTTCTAAGGATACTAAATGAATCTGAGCACTGCACAGCTACAGACAGTTTCCACACTGTTCTGAGTTTGTATCTGCTGATTGATAACATGTCCCACATTATGAGGGCCAATGTCTCACATTTTCCCCACTTAGAGTGCCAGTGTACCACATTTCAGTTACAAAAGATTGAGAGGTATAATTTCACCTTTAATACTTGCTGTACCTGAGTGCACTTTCCAAGTCATAAACAGCTGCAGCAGCCATTAGCTTCACACATGGATGAAAAGAGATTGAGCAATGCTTAAGGCGATTAAAGGCCTGATCATCAGTGACACCCCAGATACATATGACTTGCGCCTGTCTGGGGCACGTTTGACCCACAGCTGCAGGAGCAAGCACTCCTGCCAGCATCCATAGTCCTTGCCCATTGTATTCCACTAATACAAATCCAAGCGGGGGGCAAGGACAGTGGGAGGGGGATGGATTTGTACCAGATTATGGGCATCCCATCAGATGCCTGTGCCAGGCTGCTGTTGAGTTCCTGCCTCCCCAGAGACCGGGGGGGGGGGTGATGAGAAGGCCAGTCCTCTAAGGACTGCTGTAGTCTCACTAGTATTGTTAAATATTTACAAATATGGCCAACTGGTACTTTCCCAGCCCTCTGTGGAGGCTCTGAGGGCTGGGGCTAGAGGAGGGTGGACCTATTTGGGCCCAAAGGATATAGTTATGGCCAGGTGGAGGGGCTGCATTGGTGTTACTGCAGACCTTAAGGCTACATAGTCTCTGCCACCTCAGCGACATGGAGACCCCTTTGTGAATGGGCACATATCTGCCCCCACTCCCTGGCCTATCTTGACCCCTGCTGCTCATGTAGCCAGGCACACAGCTTGGGATTGGGTGCAGGGGAACACACATCCAGATTCGTGGAAGTGATGTCATGGAGTGGCCTAGGTGTGTGCATCCTATGTGGAGGGGGCATTCTGCAGCTTTTTCCAGCATTCCTCATATGTAGACAGGCTAGAACCTTCTGAGGATCAGATGCAGGCTCTAAGCACAGAAGGTGAGAGAGTGGTGGAAAGGGCCAGAGGGATGCTGGGATGAATAGGAAGGGGCATCACCAGTAGAAAACAGGAGGTGGTGATGCTACTGTACAGACAATTGGTCAGGTCACATCTGGAGTACTCTGCTCAGTTCTGGAGGCCACATTTCTGGAAGGACATTGACAGAATGGAGGTGGTCCAGAGAAAGGCAGCAAAAATTGTGAAAGGACTGCACCAGAAAACATATGAGGAAAGATTGAAATACCTCAATATGTATACCCTGGAGGAAAGGAGGAAGAGGGGGATATGATAGAGACATTCAAGTACCTCAGGGGAATCAACAAGGTCCAAGAGGGTGACATCTTTCAAAAAAAGAGATGTGCAAGAACAAGGGGTCACAATATGAGACTGGGGGGGGGCTCAGGGGTTATGTGATGAAGTATTTTTTTCACAGAAAGGGTGGTGGATGCATGGAACAGCCTCACAGTGGAGGTTGTAGAGGCTAAAATGACTGGTGAGTTCAAGAATGCATGGGATAGACAGAAGGCAACCCTAGTGATAGGAAAGAGAGGGTAAGCTGCTGATCATTTAGGATCTGGTGTTTAAGTAGGTAAGAAAATGGGCAGACTAGGTAGGCCAGGTGGTCCTTATCTGCCATCAACATCTATGTTTCTATGAGAGCTAGGGGAGTTGAAGCACAAGGGCTTTAGCAGCTGCTGTCCCCTTAACACCAGGAAATAAGTTGCCAAATATTTGTTCTTCCCTCCACTAGGCTGTGGTGGTGTGGTTTTCTCTGGTGCCTCCAACTCAGCCATCTTCAAACTCACTGACCTCTTTAACACCTGATGTAGATTTGTCTTGGCCTCCCCCGCCCCACATTCATCTCTGCACAGTGTACACAGAACTAGTCTGGGCTCTTTGGTACTGCTTAAGCAGGGCCTTCACAGAACGGGGGACACCTCTTCTAGCTACTGCTCTGGGAAGGCCCAGCTTAAAAGAGTATCATAGGGCTCCGATGACATGTCATAACTCCTCCTAAGGTGTCTATCCCTCTGTCCCTTCAATTCATCATGGGAATCTCCTGCATTTTGGTTATGTTACTGGGCTATATTGTTACCAATACAAATTTTTCTGTGCTACGTGGTTCCTTTATATTTGCCTCTACTGTATATGTGTGTGTGTGTGTGTGTGTGTGTGTGTGTATGTATGTATGTGTATATATATATATATATATATATATATATGCTTGTGTATATTATGAGTACTGTGTATTGTAAATTGCTCTCCCTTCTCTCTCTGGTTCTGGTAACATAGTCCCTACTGTATAGCCTCTTTTTACCATAGATATTTACTTGTCTGCATATTATTTTTGAATGTAATGCATTATGAACTGCTCTCCGTGTTTCTCCTGTGTACTCCCCCCCACCATCTGCAACTGGAAATGAGTCCATATGAAATCTGTTTGCTCACCTCATAAAAAATGTTTCAGATAGATAAAATAAAAAAGTGTTGTGACTTGCTCAGGGGCAACCAGTGAGTATGTGGTGGTGGTGGTATTTAAAACTGGGTGTCCAGATTCTGCACTGGAACTACTTAGATCAGTGCCTGCCTCCAATTCAGCCTGTTGCATGACACCAGAAGTCTTGGGGAAGCCCAGTCCCAGGCTTCCCCCCCATGATAAAGGGCATGAGACTCCATGAACTGTACTCTTATGGCTGCCCAAAAAGACTACAAATGCAAAGAGCTTTTCATTTGCCTTGCAATTTTTGTAGTGCCAATGGAACACATTGTAACGTAAAATTAAGAAGGACTCTAGGTCATCATGGGAAGTTCCAGTTTTTGGTCTTCTACCAGAAGGAGAGTAAGGTCACCAGTGTGGAGTGGGCTGTGGGTGCCATGGGCGTCTTCCTCAAAGAAGCTGCACAGAGGACAAAAGGTACAGCTTGATCCATGACGAAGGTCAGAGGCTGGAGGCTTCGGTCTGACACCTGGAGACAACGTTTGCAGTTACGTTATACTCCCCCCCCCCTCCGAGGAGTCTGGTTTCGAGAGATTGAGACCAGAGGTTCATTGTAGCTGTTTAATAGGGATTGGGGTTATGGGATTCCTCCATTCTCCTATAAGGAGTGGCAGTAACAAGTTGGTTTACACTAACATTTCCTGAAGAGGCACCACTCCTCTGCAGTACCTAGAAAGGGGCTTCTTGGTTGAAAGCACTGCATAAAGACCAAACCATAAACTGTTAGTACACCGAGGTGCTATCTGTCCCAAGTACAAAACTCCCAAAGTCTGTATTTCCCAATTCACTGTTTGGTTTAGTTGTTCCCTTTGTTGGTGGAAGTGATTACACTTAGGAAATGTATTTTGACTTCAGTCAGTAGCACAGAGAGGTTTGGCAGGGGAAGAACTAATGTGTCTCTTGTGTAACTTGTGGAAGTCATCATGTAGAGCAAACACAGCAGAGCAACAAAGTGGGCCCTAACATGAGCACGTTGAGAATTCATTGCGACACATAATTTCCACCTGGTGACTTGTTTTGTTTGCAGTGTTTTATGGTAATGTTTAAGTGGTAACATTTAGATTATGAAATAGTTCCTTTCTCATGCAAGAAAGGAGGCACTGAACTTTAACCCCATGGTGTCCAGACTGCTAATGCATGCTCTTAATGGAAAGCTAGAAGAACTGTACTTGGGTCACTTATCAACCCCGAGTGCAAAGTATTTTAAAATATAAATTTAACAGCAACATTGTTATTGTAAAATACTAAAAATCCCATGAGTCACCAGATGGTAACAGATGTGGCCAGATCACTGTGGGGTCCTAGTAGGCCTCCATCATTGCACTTCTGCTTTCTTTAAAGAGGGGTACTGGTCATCACCAGTAAAAACAAAAATCGGTGTTGGGATAAGCACACTATACTTACCCAGCATTCTGTAATAAAATGTATTTCTGTGTGCTACTGAGTGGCCAGCTGATCAACATGTATCTCAGAACATAAACATGAAGAAAAGAACAAAAGGTACAGCGGGAGGAAAGGTGCAGCAGCTGCATTCACCAAGTCTGGGTCAGTGCCACCTACAAGTACAAGTTTTTCTGCAACTGGCAGAAACAGAATGGTGTTACTTAGCTGACTAGGACTGGATGGATTATAGAACAGCCAAACAAATCATGATCGAGTCCTCCAGAGAAGGATGTCATCACAGTAATCATTGGACACCATTGAAAATAAACTGATGCTTTACAGATCATCTCCTGACAAAAACAAAACTTTTTTTACTACCAGTAGTAGAAGTCTAGTAGTGGCACTCACCCAGTGCAAACCTTGTTCAGTGCTCTTTAAGTACACCTGATACCCTGATAATGACCAGTCAAGAAACAGTTCTCTTTCTCCTCCTTCACATGTTACTGCCAGTTCCTGGTTCCCCTATAAAAATACAACTGATCCATTCAGAAATGTAAAAGCAAGCATTCTCCTTGTCTGTCTTGTGCCAACAACATGCTCATAAGTGCGTGCTTGGTGATAATTGTCACTATATAATGCTCCTGTATTATCACAAATCACCTCACAGTCCATTGCTTCTCAATCAGTCTTAGCTACTAGGTATTACTAGGTGATAAAGACAAAAGAAGGTGTTTTGCCCATCAATATTGTTCCCCACTCTCAGTAGGCAGATTGTTGTAATGGGAACTTTACTCTGATGTAGTCTTCTAACCTATTTTTAAAACCCAGAAATGTTGTTTGGTAGACTACCTCACTGGGGAGTTGATTCCATAAATGTGCTGATATGATAGCAAAGTAGTTGAGTCTTTTATTTGTATTTACCCTAGGAAATTAAAGTTGTTTCTTATGGGATCTAAGGTTAGGTGTTTTGGTACAGAAACATAGCCCACATTGAGTCATTAGGTCACGGGAGTTAATGATTTTGAATTGTAGGGGTAGGTCTCCCCTAAGTCTCCTACTCTGGAGGTCGAACAATCCGTGTTTTGTAAGTCTATTGTGGTATGTTTCGTTTTTAAGTCGGGGACCATTTTGTTTATCCTCCTCTGAACCCTCTCCACAAGTTCAATACCTTGCTTAAGATATGGGCTTCAAAAGGGGGGAGCCATAATCCAGGTTTGGTCTGATGTATGTTCTAGAGATAATGGAACTATGCACTGTTCATTTCTTGAAATCAGTGTATGCTGGGAAGCTTTTATCAATCCACTGGATGATGCAGCAACTTTCTTGCAGTGATTGACTGATGTTAAATCTGTCATTGAACAATTTTCCCAAATCACGTTCCTTGCTGATAGATTGTAGAGGGATATTATTGAGTTTATATGGATAAAGTGGATTATTTTTTCCAAAGTGCAATACATAGCATTTGTCGTGGTTAAATGACATGTTATTTTGTGTGACCCAGTCCTCTATACTGTGGTTTTGAGCTCCTCTACTACTGATTTATGTCTGGTTGGGGAATCCACCTCTCCTCCCAGCTTAGTATCATCTGCAAATTTAAATAAAAAGTTTCCAGGATTTATACAGATGCATGATACTATGCATTAAAACATTGGCAATGAGTCTGGCTATGGCATGGAGACTATAATTCTTCAATCGGATGAAAAACATAAAATGGCCATGGGAGCATGATAATACCCCCATTCTGAAAAACAAAGTGAACAGGTTCAGAACCAAAAGTTAAGCATCTATTAAGGGAGGCAAAGAATGCCACTGATGAAGTGGAGGAAATAAAAGTGCAGCTGTCAGAGGAACAGACTGAGACTGGAACAGAGTTAGAGGAAGGGAAGGCAAGAGTGGAGGAGGAAGAACCAGTGGCTGATGGGGGGACAAATTGAAGAACTTTCACATGTGGATGAGGAAGAAAAAAAAGCTTTGGGGGCTGACAGGGGGAATAACTTGTACAAGAGGAGGAAGAAGAACCAGAGGAGTAGGTGGAAGCAAGTGCACCAGAGAAGGAAGAAACAGAAAAAAGTGTTTAGTTAACATTATCAGTTTTGCTTTATCAGGACTCAATTTGTGGTTGTCTCATAGTGGATTCAAGCTTAATCATTATCAGCAAAACTGAGATGCTATTAGTGGACCATATCATCTGAGGTCATCTATAATGGAAATCCAGAGCATTCCTATTATTGGAGCTGGAAGGCTTCAGGCTAGACAGGTAGCATGCAGTCTAGTGGTCACTCTTAACCCAAGTTTGTCCCTTGTATTACTGGTGTCTGCTGTGGTCAGGAGTGGCTTTTACCATCTGAAGAACATTGCTAGATTGTGACTCTACTCAGACCTAGGCAGTCTTTTAACAATGGTGCATGCATTTGTCATTTCTTCTCTTGACTACTGTAATGTACTTCACCAGGGCCTTCCTGCAGGTCAGATCGTCCATCTATAGTTAGTCCAGAATGTAGTGGCTAGGATCTCCATTTCTACCAGCAGGAAAGACCATATTGCATCTGTCCTTCACTGGCTTCCCAGTAATATCAATTTTAAGATCCTTCTTTTGATCTTCAAGGCCCTTAATGGTCCTCTGTACCTGAATGAGCGTCTTGCAACCCGCACTGATATCTGTGAGTTACACTCCACTAGTATGGACCTTCTGGTTGTTCCAAAGTCCAGATTAAAGTCAGCTGGGGACAACGTTTTTTTCAGTGTCCACCCCTTTGCTTTGGAACAGCCTTCCCATGAGTTTTCTGTCTTCCCCCATGGTCACCACTTATAAGTCTAAGTTAAAGACCTGAGTGTTTGAGAGGCCCTTGACAGTGCCTGAGTGAGCTGCTTGGTATTGTCATTTTTGTATCACTTCATATTTATTTTCATTGTTTGTATTTAAAACAAAATGTATTGCTTTATGATTTGTGATTTTCTATATTATGTTTAAGTACAGTGCCTATGTTTTTTAAGTAAGGTGTTTTTAAATGTTCCTCTGGGGTGTCAAACAGATGAGGCATACTGATGAGTCCTGGTAGGACGAAACACGTGTCTATGTCTTCTGTTAGCACCCTTTGCAAACTGTGTGAGAGGCCTTTCGGCACCATGCAATTCTGCTTAAAGTTGGACCAGCATAACATTCTGTGGTGATTTGCATATACAGCCCATGATGCTTTGCATTGTGGGGGCATGTGTGATTGTGTATTTTCTTAAAACTTTGGCTTCCCAGCCAAATACCCTTTGGGGTAACCCTTGCCTCAGTGTTTGCGCACAGAGGTTCTTTGTCTTTTAAATAGTTTTTTATTTTAATGGGCTCACCACAATATATCCAGGGCACATTGCCTCTAGGGTAGCTGGTCCATTCCTCTGGGGTGTCAAACAGATGAGGCATACTGATGAGTCCTGGTAGGACGAAACACGTGTCTATGTCTTCTGTTAGCACCCTTTGCAAACTGTGTGAGAGGCCTTTCGGCACCATGCAATTCTGCTTAAAGTTGGACCAGCATAACATTCTGTGGTGATTTGCATATACAGCCCATGATGCTTTGCATTGTGGGGGCATGTGTGATTGTGTATTTTCTTAAAACTTTGGCTTCCCAGCCAAAAACCCTTTGGGGTAACCCTTGCCTCAGTGTTTGCGCACAGAGGTTCTTTGTTTTTTAAATGTCTGTCTATCTGTCTACCACAATTTCTTTCTTTCTTTCTTTCTTTCTTTCTTTCTTTCTTTCTTTCTTTCTTTCTTTCTTTCTTTCTTTCTTTCTTTGTTGCTATCTGTCAGTCTAGCTAGCCAGCTATCTATCTTTCTATCCACAATATCTGTCTCTGTCTGTCTGTCTGCCTATCTAATCACAATATATATCACAACAGTTGTATATCTACCACAATATCTATCTGTCTATCTATCTGTCTGTCTGTCTGTAGGTATTGTATGTCTACCTACCTACCTGTCTGTCTGTCTGTCTGTCTGTCTGTCTATCTATCTATCTATCTATCTATCTATCTATCTATCTATCTATCTATCTATCTATCTATCTAACCACAGTACCTATCTATCACAATAGCTGTCTGTCTAGCCATCTGTCTGTGTATCTATGTATCTCTGATGCCTAACTATGGGAATGCAGCGTGAGAGTGTTTATATGGTTTGGAGAGATACACAAAAAAAAAGAATATTTCCTCTCTCCTACTAACCCATGATCGATCCCATATACTGATTTCCCTGCAGACTACCTCTCTGATATTCTCACTCCAGGTGTTCTAAGTGGGCATAGTACTGGGGTTCTGATAGCATGACAGGTTGAGATTATGACTACAGTACACTGAGGAGTCCCAAAAAGGGCAAAACACTGGATCAGATGTACAAGCCTGCTTAAAAGGCAATGTTTGTTACGGCTTGTCAGCCTGACTTGCACAAGGCTTTACATACCCATGATGCTTTGCTTTAGAAATGCAGCTCAGGAGTGCAGTGTGTATGATTTACAGAGATGCATAAAAATCAAACAAATCCAGTATTTTTTCTCTCCTAGCATCCTACTATGAATCACATACACTGCTTTCCCTGTAAACTGCCTCTCTCATATGCTTACTCTTGAGTATTTTAAGTGAACATTTATAATATCTTCCTAAAACTGTCCTCTAGAAAAAGGATTTCCAAAATTTGGGACATTAATTATAAAGACTTCCACAACATTTAGGAACCTATTACAACTACAGACTGCAAAAATTGCCACTTCTGAAATGTTTAGTCCAGTGGCCACATGCCACCGTAACTTGAAGAAGATAGTTTACACTACAGCAAAATTGGGGGAGGTGAGAGAAACAGAGAATCCAGTGGTGGGACAAATGGTGACTACGTCTCCACTAAATCACCAGTAACTTCAAGTCTCAAAGGAACTAGTAGTCCTGAGCATCAGTCAGACCCCAGTAACATCACCAACAGTGATGCTTCATGTATGTCCGTCCAGCTGCAGGTTCAAGTGTGGTTGGGTGGTGGTTACAAGTGAAAGCAGAACCAGGTGTGTCTCTGCTCTGCTGTGGATTTAAACTGGGGGATGGGGACAGTACAAGGCAGTAGGGTTCTGCCTGTGTGAGTCCGGCTGCTGGTCTGTTCGGGAGACAGGAAGCACAAGTGACAGTGGTGCACCACAAGACTCCTTACATCTGCACCACCCATTGCTGCCCATCCTAAGCAGTGCCCCAAAAACAAGTTGCATTCACTGCACAGTTGATGCACTCAATATACCCCCCCCCAAACCAGGCTGTCTTTGTTGACCGGGTAGGTGCACTGATCCAAAGGATCGTTTTCAGTCATGACCCAGACCACAAGGTGGCAAGAACACAAAATCAGTAGTACATACATGATACAAGTAAATGCACACCCCAGCATGTGGTGGCAAGGAAAGAAATATACAGTGGATAAGCTGGTTTATACTGTGACAATATACATGAGCAAAAGAAAAAGCGATTAACAAGTAGTGCAAATTACATTCAATAACAGTATACGATTTCATGATCCATTTCCATACAGGTGCAGCAACAATAACTGTGCCGTTTCAGACAATCAACAATTTCATTGTTTCATTAGGGATCAAAAGAGGATCAAGGAGGATTAGGGGGTAGGTTTGAGGGTTTTAAGGGTGTGGGGGGTAGGTAAAGAAAAGACAGGGGTGAGAAAGGAGGGGCAGGAAAGGTAGTGGCAGTAAGTGATTTATTTAATTAATTAATTTATTTAGTTTTTGTTGACCAGGTAAGTGCACTAGACAAATCCTGCCTATTTTCAGGCATGACCTGGGAGAGGAGGATACAGATGAATGCCAACTGACCTTGAACCAGATTAAGCTGTTGGTAGTATTTTTAGTGAATAAGGGGAAATTTGTCCAGGGCACTGGGGAAAATTCCCCTACTCTTTTCAAGAATGGCATGGGATCTTTGACATCAACCTGAACTGCCACCAGAACAGGCAGATGGGATCTCGGTTTAATGTCTCATCCAAAAGACAGATGATTACATATTGTAGAGCATGGGCGATTTGTAGGCCCTATCATTTCTGTACGGGGCAGTGGCAGTTTGCATCTGTAAGGAGTCAGGCTTTCAGGTTTTGTTTAAAAGCTAGGTGTGTGGGGGATGAGAGGATGGATGGCAGCACCTTGTTCCATAGGGAGGGTGCTGAGATGGAGAAAGCTCGATTTCCCATGGCAGTGTTGACGCAGGGTACTTAAAGCGGGGGAACTGAGGATGCCCTAAGATTCTTTGACACCACTCTATCTGTTAGAAGGGATGAGTAGGGGGACAGGTGTTGGTTTCTGAGTGAGTTGTCCACCAGGCAGCCCACTGCGTAATCAAAATGATCTTGTAGATGGAGCCACCCTTGGGACTGGTAGAGTGCACAGTGATGGGAATGGTAGGGAGCTTGAAGGATGAATCGACGGAGTTGTATGTTGTGTTTAGCTGTGAGTGTAGGGTAGAGGATATGTGGGAGTAGACATGGGAGCAGTAGTCATGGAGGGGTAGTAGGTTGCCGCGTGCTATGGCAAGGCATGCTTCAGTAGACAGATAATGTTTGTGTTGGTATGCAGCGCCTAACTTCTGGTGGATCCTCTGCACAGTATTGTTGACATGCTCAGAGAAAGAAAGGGAGGGGTCAAGGGTAACACCTAAATATTTGAATGATAGGACATTTTGAAGGGAAGGGCCTGCTGGGGTGAGTACAAGGAGGGAGGAGTTGGTTTTGGCAGCTTTGGCTAGGAACGGTTTAGAGCCAAAGAGCATGGATTTAGTCTTTTTTTCATTGACTCGGAGCTTGTTGGAGAAATAATTACTAAAAAGCAAAAAAGTCAGAGATCCTCAACAGTAGGGGAGTATTTTATGAATAACCACACAAATCCATTGAGAGCATCTCATAATGAGTGTGGGGAAAAGATCTGATGGATTTGGTTCATTAAAACTTTGGGAGCAACTGTTCTGTCTAATCATTTAAAACATGAACATGGGCTCATACTAACAACAGCTATATCTGAGTCAGGTTGGGGGTTATTGCCAGGAATTGAGAACTGAAGGATAAATGACTTTTTGAAATAAGAGTCACAAAGCACAAATGCATCCACAGCCCCTGCCTACACTTCACCACTAGCCTGATCAGTATCATTACTAGCACCACCACCACCAGCTGTAGCTAAACAAACTACATTGCCAGAGTTTCTCCAGGCTCATACTAAACTGTCACGTGCTCAAGTTCCACATGAGAAACGCAACTGGAGAAAGAAGTAGGCTGCTGGTTAACTAGGATCTGCAGCTTATCCATTAGGTAGGGAAATGGGCAGACTGGGTGGGCCAAGCGGTCCTTATCTGCCATCAAATTCTATGTTTCTATTTAACTCACTGCAGAGATGATGGTCCTTGATCTTTAGCCAGTTTCCATGGCGTAAGTCATTAGCTTTTGAAGACTCTCAGAGGAACACAAGCCAACAAACAGCATTCCATCAAGCTCCACCTTTTCTCAGCACGTTATCCTTACTATGTAAGATGCTCTGTATATCAAGTTGATCACACTTCTGAACAGTGCTATGCAGAATTTTCAAATTCTATTGACGTAGAATTGGAAAGAATTTTGGAAAATTCTGCCTAATTCTGCAGGATGCCATTGATAGTGGAATTCAGGAATTTGAAAAGCATCCTACTAGCCTTTTTTACTGCCTTATTACACTGCTTTGCTATCTTCAGGTCATCAGATTTAATGACCCCCAGATCCCTTTCCTGTTTTTTTGTTGTTGTTAACACCTCCCCCCACAAATGATAAGTTGCCCTTGGGTTTCTGTGCCCCATGTGCATAATTTTACATTTTTTGGCATTGAAGCCCAGTTCCCAAACCCTTGACCAGTCTTTCAGTTTTTTAGATCTTCTTTCATTTTTTCCACCCACCACCTCCACCCGCTGTGTTCACTCTGTTGCAGATTTTTGTGTCATCTGCGAATGGGTATACCTTTCCTTCCAGCCCCTCTACGATGTTGCTAATAAAGACATTGAAGAGGACCAGTCACAGCACTGATCTCTGTGGCACCCCATTGGTTACCTTACCTTACTCCGAGTGAACTTCATTTATCACTACCCTCCGAGTTCTGTTACTTAGCTAACTTTGTACCCATTTTACTATCTTTGGACCCACTCCCATGTTGCCTAACTTGTTTACCAGTCTTCTGTGTGAAACGGTGTTGAGGGCCTTACTGAAGTCCATGTAGACCACATCCACCACTCCTCCCTGATCTACCTCCCTGGTAACCCAGTCAAGAAATTCTCTCAGGTTTGTTTGGCAAGTTCTACCTCCTGTAAACCCATGCTGCCTCAGATCCAGCAGTCCACTGGTGTTAATGTATTCCCAAATCTATTCTTTAAGTAGCATTTCCATAACCTTGCCCACCACTGAAGTAAGGCTTACAAGTCAGTAGTTTCCTGCCTCCTCCCTATTCCCACTTTTGTGTAGTGGGGCCACATCCACCCTCCTCCAGTCTCCTGGAACTTTCCCCATACCCAGTGATAGATTGAAGAGGGCCATCAGAGGCCTAGACAGTTCCTACTTTAGTTCATTCAGTATCCTGGGGTGAACGCCATCTGGCCCCATTACCTTGTCTGGTTTTAGTTTTGCTAGTTTCCTGAGGACTCTCTGTTCCATAAAAGGGTTAGTGTCCACGTCCCTTCAACTAATGCCCTTCTCCACTATCTGTGGCCTGTCACCCACACCTTCCTTTGTGAATACTGAACAAAAGTACTTATTCAGTATGTCAGCTTTCTTCTGGTCCTCTTCCACACTCCTCCCCCTTTTAGTCTTACTATCCCTGCCTTGCTTTTCTTCTTTTCACTTATGTACCTGAAGAAAGTTTTATCCCCCTTTTTTACTGATTTGGCAATGTTTTCCTCCATTTGTTCTTTAGCTGTTTTGAATGCCTGCTTCTTTTTCTTTACCTTCTCTGCTACATCCTTGGAGAAACATAGCAGTCTCTACCTTCTCTTGCATAGTAACCTACTTGACACAGAGGTTTGTTGCCTTCTCAATGGCCTGCTTTATTCTTGCCCACTTTTCCCCTACCCCACCCTTATTCCCTATTCCTGCTAGGGCAACCCTGAGCACTCTCCATTTTCTTGAAATCGGCCCTCGTTTTACTGTGGTTTGGTTCTGGCCCTGTCCTTATGTTGAACCACACCATATGATGATCACTGGTCCCCAGGTGGCTTCCCACTGTGACGTTAGTGACACTGTCCCTGTTTGACAGTACCAGGTCCAGTAACACCTCCTCATGAGTGGATTTTTTAACTAGTTGCCTGAGGAATGCCTCATACAGGGAGTCTAGGATTTCCCTACTTTGAACTGATGTTGCAGCAGGTAGGCTCCAACCCACATCTGGTAGATTGAAGTCCCCCACTAGCAGTTCCTCGCCCTTGTTAGCCATCCCTTCTGTTTCATTATCATATCCTTATCTCTTTCCTCTCTCTATGCTGGATTAGATCTGCATTTACATAAATCACAGATGCTTTTTCCGTAATCTGTGGAAAATTTTTACGCAGTTTACGTGATCCAGGATGTACAGGAATCACTAATAGAGAGAAGAGTAAGCACCCAGCATTAACCTAAAGGTATATACATATATATATCTATAAGTATATTTATATTTTCTCTCCATTTTTAAAGTAGCAGGGTAAGTGAGTAGGAAAGAGATTTGTAGTCGGTGTTTGCGGAACTTTTAGACTTGGCTTTAAATCTGTAACAGGTAGTGTGGGGAACTTACCTTAGGAAATTAATCTTGGGGTGAGTAGATTAAGAAAGCCGTGTGAGTCTAGTGTGTGATTTGGGAGGGGGGTGGAACTGCCAGAGGCATACTGCCTTCCAACAAGAGCACTATAAAAGACTGCTTGACAGGAAAACATCTGCTTCATTGTTGATGTGTTCTTCTCAACCAAGTCTCAGGACAACACAAAAAAGATGGCACTATCCATCACAAAGTGGCTGCATCAATACATTTATTAAATAAAAGTGCAAAAACTGCTCAAAAATATGCCGGAGGGAAACACCAACCAGTTCAACAAAAGGCCTGTTCGGTTTCACTCACGCACATTTCCTCAAGGGAGGAAGCACACATATGCAATACTGGTAGAGTCTTCTGTTCAGCTGGTTGGCACTTCCCTTTGGCATGCTTTTGTGAGTAATTTTTTAGCTGTTATTTAATTAATATATTGATGCAGCTGCTTTGAGGTGGATGGTGCCATCTTTCTATATAAAATACTCCCTTGCCCTGCGTGTCCCATCAGGCTCATGCCTCAGTGTGTGAGTGGAACAAATACCCTAGACATTGACAGATGTCTGCTGATCATCCACAGTCTACTGGAAACTCTGCAGGGGAGACACAACAACACATACTACACAATACTGCATATGCATATTGTAAAATAGGCAGGCTAAATAACTACAGTTAGAGTGTTAACTTCAGAGGGCTAAGATAGCAGGACTCAGGTATAGGCAGCTACTAGGTAGAGGGAAACCAGGAGACACTCTAGCTTGGGATAAGGTGATAAATCCATTTCAAGTAAGGAAAGGAAGGAAAATAAGGTAAAGAGGTATAGGAAGCAGGAGACAGTAGAGTACTGTGGAAAGTTCAACTAACAAATACTGGTAGAAGGGAACTCAGGAAACACTCGATCTAGGGTAGGGTAGGGTAATAAATCCATTTCAAGTAAGGAAATGAAGGGAAAGAAGGAAAACAGGCATTGAAAGAAGTCAGGAAGGGACAGAGAAGGCTCAATAGAAAAAAGGGTTAAGCACATAAAACAACATGGAAGTAGTGCAATGTGATGGGTGTGGAGGTGCAGTCTTTCAGGACACCTTCTGGAGACTGAGGTGCTGCTCATTTGCACTCACCTCTCTGAGTTGAGGGCAGACATCACTGGACTCCAAGCTGAACTGGAAAGGCTTCAGAGAACTTTCTGCCGCACCCAGGGGCCACCAAGGCTGATGCCACTACCTCAGAGGATGCCTAGGCAGAGGCAGAACAGCTGGACCTTGGTGGGCTCCACGGTTGGAGGGAAGGGCACACATTCCTCAGCCTGTGCTACTAGAGAATTCCTTTGCCATACTGCTGGGATGGGGCAGCTGTGAGAAGGCAGTGAAACAATGGTAAGGGAGGATATGAGGGATCTTCAGAATGAGAGGCCCCAAGGTGGGAAGAAGAGGCCTCCCAGCCAAGAAGGAAGCAGTTGCTTGTAGGGGACTCTATCATTAGAAGGATAGACTTGGAAGAGGGAGATGAAGGGGAGAGGGAGGTAAAGTGCCTCCTTAGCACTT
This sequence comes from Neoceratodus forsteri, assembly GCA_016271365.2. NCBI lineage: Eukaryota > Metazoa > Chordata > Ceratodontiformes > Ceratodontidae > Neoceratodus > Neoceratodus forsteri. The sequence goes on along the minus strand of CM028129.1, from coordinate 228,541,117 downwards.
CAGCTTGGAGGGATGGAGAGCAGATCCAGAGGATTGTCAGGGTGGCAGGTCACAGGAGGGATCTAGTTGTCATTGTCCACCTCGAGACAAATGACCTGGCAAGGAATGGGTAGGGGTAGTGCAGGGTCATTTCAGGGAGCTTGGAAGAGGCCTTAAGCAGGTAGCATGCATGGTGGCATTTGCCAAGGTGTTACTTGTGTAGGACTGATGGGAGGATAGGGCACTCCGCACCAGAACATTCAAACATTTGTTGAAGGCATGGTGCAGGGAGGAGAGCATTAGCTGCATTGGGGACTGGTGGCCAGCCTGGGAGGATATGGACCTTTATAGGGGTGATAGCCTGCATCCTTCTGGGAGAGGGACATCAGTCCTTAGTGAGAGGTTTAAATGTTACTTGGATGAAAGGGAAAGAGAACATTGTTTAACCAGCAGTAGCACACTAAGCCAAAGCTAGTTTCCGGATGCGACCTGGGAGCACAAGAAAGTTAAGTGACTTGCTCAGGATCACACAGTATGCACCTAGGTGACTGTGGAATTCAAACCCAGGTCTTCAAATCTGCAGCTCAGAGCCTTAACCCACTGCGCTATACTGCTTCCTTAAATGGCTTAAATGGATGAGCATTTAAACTAGTCAGGCAGGTGATGTATTGCCAAGGGAAGCAAAAACTGCCTCCCCCCCCCAACATGGTATAGCAACAAGTAGGGAGAGCTTGAGGAAAGAAAGCCCCCACAGGGTAGAGTTGCAAGAAGAAAGGGGTGCAAACAAGACATAGGACATGACGGTGTAACCCAAGGATGCAAAAGGAGAAGCAAAAGAGATAAGAAACAGTGAGGGTAACCAAGGAAGACGGGAGTCAGGGGGTGCATCATTGAGCAACACAGGTTAGGAAAGAGGGGTTGCAAACAAGGAGAGAGAGCAAGGTATGGAAAGCCATGTGTGCCAACTCAAGGAGTCTGGGAAATAGAATTTCGGACCTGAAGGGCATCATGGTGGAAGCCAGCCTGGATTTGGTAGCCATAACCGATAATCATGACTGGGACATGTCCATACCAGTCTACTCTCTGTTCAGGAGAGATAGAGAGGAGAGGATGGGTTGTTCTGTATGTGAGGGAGGAAATCAAGGCTATGAAAAAAACAGGGAAATTTGGAGAAAAAGAAAGGGCTGGAGGTGCTTTCGGTCATCCTGGAGACAGGAGCAGTGGGCACTATCCATACAAGGGTGGTATACAGACCTCCAGCACAGGGTGAGGAGTTGGATAAGGCACTAAGGGAAGCCATCATCAGGATGGCAAATAAGGGAGAGGTGCTGCTAGTGCATAACTTCAGTCTGCCAGATGCAGATTGGAGCCTTCCAGCTGCAGCTTGGCAAGCAGCAGGGCCATTCTTGACTCCCTACAGGGAGTGTTTCTCAAGCAGATAGTCAGCAAACTCACTAAGGATGGGGTAGTTCTGGACCTTGTGCTTACAAACAGGGGCAGCGGTGCACACATCATGGTGGGCAGTCAACTAGGGACCAGTGATCACTGTACAGTATGGTTCAACATTAAAATGGGTGCTGAGGCTAACCACGTGAAGACAAGGGTTCTGGAGCTGAGGAAGGCACATTTTTAAAGAAATGGGGGACTGTCTCAGTAGAGGAGGATTGGTGGGGGTAGAGGAACAGTGAAGAAAATAAGGGAGGGCATAATTAAGGCAACCAGCCTCTGCATGAAGGAAGTAAGCAAAAACAAAAGGATAGTAAACTTTAAATCTGATGGTGCGAGTGCCCGAATCACAGCCCCTACAGATCGTTATGGTACTCTAGGGAAGTGAGGGCAGTGAAGGAAAAAAGGGGGCATTCAGGAGGTGTGAAGAAACATGGAGGAAGGCTGGGAGGGATACACAGTAAGACAGAAGGAAGCAGGTAAGGTAGTGAGAAGTGCAGACAGAGGGAAGATAGCCAAAGGGGTAGCAAAAGGGGATAAGACTTTCTTTAGGTACATAAAGAAAAAGAGGCAAGCTAGGGGAGGGATAGCAAGGATAAAGAGGATGACATAGGGAGACTGTGCAGAAGAGGAGCAAGAAAAGAGAAGACATCCTGGACAGGTACTTCTGCTCAGTCTTTACAGTGGAGGTGGGGGGGCAGACCACCAAGGAGCAGTAGGATCAACGGAGGAGGTGAACACAAGCCTATTTTCAGAGGAAAGAGTACTGGAAGGACTTGCAGATAAGAAAGTGGACAAGGCTGTGGGACCACACAGAAGATATCCACGGGTACTAAAGAACTGAGGGAGGTGGTAGCTGCTCCACTGATGGCCTTATTCAACAGCTTACTGGAAATTGGTATGCTTCCAGAAAACTGGAGGCGTGCAGATGTGGTTCCTCTCCACAAGAGCAGCAGCAGGAAGGGCTAGCAACTGTAGGCCAATCAGTCTCACATCAGTGGTTGGGAAATTAATGGAAACCCCGTAAAAGGAAAGGTTAGTTGAGTATCTGGAATCCAGTGGGCTTCACAACCAGTGGCAGCAGGGATTTATGGGGGGAGGGGGGAGGGAGGACATGCCAGATGAATCTGATTGATTTCTTTGACTGGGTGACAAGGGAGGTGGATCAGGGGAGGGCAGTGGACTTGGCCTATCTGGACTTTAGCAAGGTCTATGACACTGTGCCACATGGAAATTTATAAAAAAAATTGAGCAACCTTGGGGTGGGATCCAAAGTGACGAATTGGGTAAGAAACTGGTTAATGGATGGATGACAGAGGGTGGTGGTTAATGGCACTTACTCTAATAAGAGTGGCCAGTGGGATGCAACAGGGCTCAGTCCTCTTCAATGCCTTCATAAGCGATATTGCACAAGAACTGTAAGAGAAGGTATGCCTTTTTGCAGATGATAGCGTGGACACTCAAAAGGGGGTGGACAGAATGCAAAGGACTTTTGAAAACTCAAGAAGTAGTCAAGAGCATGGCAGTTGGGATTCAATGCCAAAAAGTGCAAACTCATGTATCTAGGGATAGGAATTCAGGAACTGAGTATAGGATGGGTGTGGCAGGTACTAAGAGTTACTAAGCATGAAAGGAACTTTGTGGTTATCAGTGACTTCAAAGTGGCAGGGCAGTGTGAAAAAGCAGCGGGTAGGGCAAGAAGGATGCTGGGATGCATAGGAAGAGTTATCTCTCCAGCAGGAGGAGGAAGGTGGTGTTGCCACTGTATCGCTCGCTTCCGAGACCCCACATGGAGTACTGTATCCAGTTCTGGAGGACGCACTTCAGAAAGAACGTAGACAGGAGGGAAACAGTCTAGAGGAGGACAACTAAAATGATGCAGGGGTTGCATCAAAAGCTCTATGAAGAGAGAGAGTGAGGGATCTCAACATGTACACCCTGAAAGATAGCAGAGCGAGAGGGGACACAATAGAGACCTACAAGTACTTCATGGTGGTGAACAGGGTTCAGGAGGGTAGGGGAGTCTCTTTTGAATGAGAAAGCGCAATAGGACCTGAGGGCATGCAATGCAGCTGAAGGGGGTGAGTCTAAGAGGGATGTGAGGAAGTATTACTCCACTGAAAGAGTAGTGGATGCCTGGAACAGACTGACAGTGGAAGTGGTAGAGGTGAAAACGGTAGGAGGCTTCAAGCATGCATGGCATAGACATATTTGTAAATAGCCAGGGAGGAGGGAGGGTCATTGGAGACCAGTTAGATTCTGCAGAGACAGATCATTTGGGCAGAATAGGTGGGCCAAGCAGTCCTTTTCTGACGACAAATTCTATGTTTCTATGGTTCAGGTATGTAGTTGTGCTGAGGATACAGGGGCTGGTGTAAAGTGATGCAAAAGGCTGTAAGGATAGAAGGCCAAAGAAGAGAGGGACAAAAGAGAAGCAAGGACAGATGGTTAGAGACATGAGCTGGGTGTTCGAAGATGACTTGGCATGGCTCACTTTAAATGTTCAATGTTCCTGAGTTCTTTAATGTTGTCCAGGACAGATTCCAGCTTGTTGGAGTCACTGCAGTGAAAGTCAGTTTACCAGTTGGATCGCAGACTCTAAAAAAATATATATCCGTGACTTGAGACCTTAAGTGGTAGACTAGGGTGGTTGTGGTCAGCAGGTCCCTGAAGTATGTTGGGTACTTCACAGATTTGGTGAGCAAGGCAGCCAACTTGTGTTCCCTCCTTGAATCTGGCAAAAGCAGGTCCTGACTGTTGTACAGTGAAAGTGGTATGTGAGCCAATGGCAACTGAGTGGCAATTTACACATACTGTTAAAGGTTGTAGCGATTTTGCCTAATGCTGGTTACTTTGTATTTCACTTGTATTTGCAAAGGCTAGCAGAACAGTTTGCTTCAGGAGAAGTTGCCTGTTGCCATTTCAGTAGAGCAAATAAATTTTGACTGGAGTTCCTGAAAGGTTTCACAATTTGCTCATTATTGGAAAGGTGAGGGACCAACCAGAGACCTAGATGCTTGAAATGTTGGATATTTTAAGGGGATGGGGGGTGTCTGATGGAAGTTACAATTTGTCATATGTTTGAATGGTGAGGTTTGCATGAGGAACACATGACCTTAGTAGTGCTATTGAGAAGACTGATGGCATCATCCACTGCTGAGCACTTTTGAGTACTGTCTGGAGTGTGCAGTTGGGGTCATTGATAGTTTTGACTTTTTTGTAGATAACTGTATCATCAGTATAGAGATGCATATCAGAGCTTGTACTGAAGCAGATGCAGGGATGGTCATTTACAAACAGGCAGCATGCTAGTGGGCCCAGAAATGAGTCCTGTGATACTTCTAGACTGAGAGAGCAAGACCTAGATGTTACACCATTAGCTTTATCCACCTGAGTCCAATCAGAGAGGTAACTATCAGACATGCAGTGCTTACTCTGTGATCGTGAGCAAGTCACCTACCTGTGATTAACCTCTGCTCTCACACTCCTTATCTCTCTGTACTTGACCTCATAGTGCTGTACTTAATCCTCCCTCAATATTATTTTTTTTTTATTTCTATTTTTCTCCCCCACTTATGCCTGCCTCTTCCTCAGGTATGTTTCAATGCTGCTGTCAATCTAGATCTCTGGCCCTTTGCCTCCACAGCCAGTTCTGATGATCAATACCAGCACCCTAAGGAAAATGCCTAATTTGGAGAGGTCTAGGCCATTGCCCAGGGAATTGTATTTCATCACCAGGCATTGGTGCGGAGCTGAAGGGTGACATGCCCTGTGACATGGGAGCCAGGACTGCCATCATTGATGGTCTCAGTGACATTTAGTCCTTTTTTGATGTCCTTGCCAACCTCCTAGTGCATCTTGCTAGCTATCACTGATGCTCGCCTGTGGGGTAGGGGAGAGCAAATGTCACATGGTCACCCAGAACATCGAGGCTCCCTGCTGGCTACACGAGCCACTTGAGCAGCAGGACTGGTGTTTGCCTCCCCGTGGAGTCTGAATATGATGCTTCTGTAGCATACCCTAAATGTTATTGATCTATGTTTTAGGTACACTGAAAGGTAGACTACATCTTGCAATCTGTGTACAGCTGCATCCTAGGGAGATGGGAAATAGCATGGTGCAATAGTCTGCACATAGTATTGCCAGTGCACAAATAGTCATAAACGGGACAAACAAAGGCACTCAACAAGATTATCAGTATTTAGTGCTTAATTAATGTCTCTGTGGTCACCCAACGGCTGGTGCCAACCATTCATGACTTGTAAAGTGCTTGGGATACTATGAAAGGCACTATTTAAAGCCAAACAATTTCCTTACAAGCTTCTTTTCTCACCTATTTTATTTCATTGAAATTGTTCCACCAGGCAAGTAAATAGAGATACTGCAAGAGTCTCATTTACAGATGTGACCTGGGGGAGGGGTATTTTGGAATACAAGGTTGGAACATAAAAGCAATCAAGTGATAGACAGTATAATATGGTAAAAGCAATACAGAAATGTATACAATAAGACACCTGCCATACAGAAGTTATACAACATGTGCAAAACAGTTAATTGGTACATAGGCACTAAGCCCACAGTAGGGTGCGGGGTATCCAAGTGTATAAGAAACATAAGGATAATCACAAGAATGATCAGGTGCAATCACAGAAGGATTCAAGCAGAATTCTAAGGAACTGTTCAGTGGAGTGAACACTGAGAGGTGGGCAACCACCCAAAGCTATGTTGTTCCATAACCGAGGGAGGTTATAATGAAAAGCTAACTGACCAGACTTCAATTTGTACCTGGGAATGAGGAACCTGTTTCCAGAGTGGGACTACAGGTTATAACAGGTCACAAGTTGGGATAAGAAGGTTGCAAAGGCAGCTGGGGTGTTTCTTGAGGCAATATATAAGCCCATAGAGGCCAGGATGCAGGAAGATGAAATCCAGGAAAAGAGGTGCTGTGATACTGGGGTACTGGGTCAGTGCAAACTAGTGAAGGAGGCTAATACCTACACTAATAATGACCAGGACAAGTAGATCTGTAGCACTCATAACTCCAATAAATAACCAGATTGGCTAGGAGATGCTGACACTACCTTTTTATTGCTTCAGTTCTCACAAGTAATGAAAGTGACCCAGCAAAACAAATAAAATCTGAATTAGGACAGCCAACTGGGATACCAGCTACTACTGCCTTATCAGCATCTCCTAGCCAGTCTGGTTATGGTTGGAGTTGAAAGTGCTACAGATCTACTTGTCCATGATGCAGCATGAGCCTGCAGCTGAGAAAGGGCCACTTCAGCTGATCATCAAGTGGGAATGTATCCTTAAGCCTAGCCTTTGCCTTGTTTAAAGTCTGATATTCTTGTCAACCTTTGTATGTAAGTTTTCCATCCATCCTCTGACGTGGAACCTTTGTAAATGAGCAGTTCCTGCTCAAAGGTATTTGTAATCCTAGAGTTTAATAAATAAATTAAAAAAAATGTTGAGTGCAGTGGTGGATCTGGTAACAGCAACATTGAATAACATGGCAAAGAGAGTCAAACAAAATATACATTTTTTTTCTGTTATTTGTTTTTGCTCCTGGGAGCCTGGCAGGTGGCTCTGGTTCCTCCCTCAGAGGGACTCGGTCTCTGGCTCTCCATTCCCCACCTGACTTCCCCTACAATCCCCCATGGGTCCCCCTTCCCGTGACAGGGCCGAGGCAAATGGGTGCCAGCTTTCCCCCACCCCCAGAATGAAATCCAGATGCTCAGAGAGCCAGAACAGGCACAGTCATCACAGAGTCTGCCAGCTCCATTTCCACCACTTTTCCTCTGCCTCCCTCCCCGCTGACGGCGAATGTCGGCAATGTGCCTCCCAACTCACATCTCCTCTGGGCCATCACCAGAGGGAGATCAACAAGTGGGATGGCAAACCCTCCCTCCCCAAGAGAGGAGAGCAGTCCTCCAGATGCTCAATCCTCTCTCTCCCCTGCCGGTCCAGGCTCATTTACAAACCTGGGTCACCGGCATGGCACGAGCTGTGGCATCCAGCACCCCAACCCTCAGCGCCACTGGGCCTGCTCACAAAGTATCCTATTTTGACAGACAACATTTAGGAGTGGTGACATAGATGACATCATAGTAGTCAGCAAAAGGTAAGATCATCCACTCAATAGTGCGTTTTCTCATACCCTTGGGAGAGGCAATCCATCACTCTATAGAGGGCTATATGCTTTTTTTGGGATTTAGAAGCCAGAGACTGGATTTTGGAGGAGTCAAGAGACTGGTCAAATATGATTCCTAGATACCTATACTCTGACATAGAAACATAGAAACATAGAGGTTGATGGCAGATAAGGACCGCAAGGTCCATCCAGTCTGCCCATTTCTTTTTCTACCTTATAAATGTGCCATCGGCCTTTGCTCTGTCAGTGGTCTATCTAGTCATACTCATCTGTATTGCTCCCTTATGCCTATCCCATGCCTGTTTGAAGCTCTGCACTGTATTCATAGCTACCACTTCCTGGGGTAGGCCCGTTCAGCATCCACCACTCTTTGTGAAAAGAATTTCCTCACATTCCTCCTTAATTGGCCTCCTCTAATCTCATGCTGTGTCCTCTTGTCCTGCTATTTTCTTATATTTAAACATGTTAGACTCTTTCACCTTGTTAATGCCCTTATGGTGTTTGAATGTTTCGATCATATCACCTCTCCTCATTTGCCCAGGGTATACATATTGAGCTCTGTTAATCTGTCCTATATGTCTTCTGATGCAGTCCCTGCACCATTTTGGTTGCCCTTCTCTGGACTGCCTCAATTTGATTAATGTCCTTGTGAAGGTGTGGCCTCCAGTACTGCACGCAGTACTCCAGATGGGCCTAACCAGTGTCTTGTAAGAGGGATTATTACCTCCCTCTTACAACTTGTGATACCCCTACTAATACACCCTAACATCCCCCTAGCCTTACCTACTGCTTTAGAGGTCTGCTTGGATGATTTCAGGTCATCGGTGATGATGATGCCCAAGTCTCTTTCTTCCTTTGTGACTGCCAGCAACTCCCCTCCCAGCCTATAGGTGGCTTCAGGGTTTCTCTTCCCTATGCATGATCTTGCACTTCTTTGCAGTAAATCCCAGTTGCCACTCTTCTGACCATTTTGCTAGTTATCCAGATCTCTTCTCATTCTGCCCACCTCATCTGGATCATCTACTCTGTTGCAGATCTTGGTGTCATCTGCAAACAGACAAGCCTTACCCTCTAGTCCATCTGCAATGTCACTAATGAAGATATTGAAGAGGACTGGTCCCAGGACTGATTCCTGAGGTACCCCACTTGTGACTTGCATCTCTTCTGACTGTATACCATTTACCACCACTCTCTGTTTTCTGCCCGTCAACCAGTTTACCACCCAGTTGACCAACTTCTGACCCATCCCGAGCCTACCCAGCTTATTTATCAATTTTCTATGTGGAACAGTGTCAAAGCTTTGCTGAAGTCAAGGTAGGTGACATCAACTGCTCCCCTTGGTCCATCACTCTGGTTACCCAGTCAAAGAAATCTATGAGATTAGTTTGACAGGACCTTCTTTGTAAACCCATGCTGTCTTGGATCCTGTGCTATGGATTCCAGGTGTTGCACTATCCTTTCCTTAAGGAGTGCCTCCATAATCTTGCCCATTACTGAGGTAAGACTGACAGGTCTGTGGTTTCCTGCCTCCTCCCTGCTACCACTCTTGTGGAGCAGGATCACATGAGCCCTTCTCCAGTCTTCTGGGACCTCTCTTGTGCTCAGAGACTCACTAAACAGTTCTGCTAATGGCTCTGCTAGTTCCACCCTTAGCTCCTTAAGTACTCTGGGATGTATGCCATCAGGTCCCATTGCCTTGTCCACCCTGAGCTTAGTGAGCTCTTGTAGGACCCTTTCTTTTGTGAAGGGAGTAGTGCTCTCCTCCTTCCCTCCCCCCTGTGTCCATGGTGCTGAGCTGTGGGCCCTGCCCTACCTTCTCTTCAGTAAATACTGGGCAAAAGTATCTATTTAGGATAGATGCTTTTACAGGGTCCTCCTCCTCATATGCCCCCTTTTCTCCTTTGAGCATAGTATTTAAGGTGCTCCCATTGGCTTAACACCCAGCTTCAGGAAATTTTGCAAACATTTTCCTGCAAACCTCGCTATAAGACTACCTTGCCCAGCCTAATATACTGACCGAAAAATTCCCCCATTAATTTTGGTCCTCTGACAGTAACCTCCTAATAGCAGTGTAGTTGGGAGGTTTTCTGTGCACAGCCTGTACCTGGAGGGGGCCCAGATTTGAATACTACCACCACACCAGCACCTACTATCTTACTATGTGACCTTCAGCAAGTCACTTAAGCTCCATCTGCTTAATCAGTTCTGCCTGTCTGTCTCTCGTTCTCTCTCAGTCTCTGTTTAACTGCCCCAAGCTTTCTTTAAGCTCCCTAAACTTCATGTAACATGTGTGTATGTGCGCGTGCGAGTGTGTGTTGGGGGAGTATCAGCTCACTGCTGCATATATACCTACCTTATACAGTCCCTGCACTACCAGTACCTAACCATCTAATGCAGTGTTTTGTAAAGTTCTTTGGGATACAATGTATATGAAAGATGCTATATAAAACCAAATTCCATTGTATTCTATGCTATTAACATTTATTTGTTTAAAGTTTATTGATTTCAGGATGAGTTCTATGAGATGCAAGTTTCATTTACAGAACAACCCAGCAGTAAACACAGAGAACTGTTTGTAGTTGTATTGTACCTAGTATGAATGAGCAAAGTAAGCAATTCAATACCTATTATAGGACCAACAAGAAATTCTAAGTACTGAAAATTTCTTGGTCCGGTAAAAGGAAGGTGCCGAAATTCTGCGATTCCACAGCAAAAGAATTTTCCACAAAACTTACTTCATGCCACAGAACATATGTAGTGATACAGAATAAACTCCTTTTAATAATTTTTCGTTAAAATGTACAGTTTTTCCATAATGTCAGACTCCCTTCTCCTCCTCCTCCTCCTCATTTCTTATGAAACTCCTCCTCTGTGCTCAGCATGTGATGTCATTGATGACATTACATCATATTTTAGCCTACAGTAGGACTGCATCCTGTCAGAGAAATTGAAAATGTCATGCCACAAGAATAAGCAAATAATGATGCAGTAATAAAACACACCAAGTGCACAGTGTCAGTCTCAAGGAGTCAGCACTGAAGAAACGTGAAAAGTACTGTGATATTTTTTATGTTTGCTTGCGCATGCACAAGAAACATGACGTAACAGCTTAGGAGAGAAGCGGGTTGTGGAGGTGCGGCACTGTGTCAGCCAATGCCGGTACTCCATTTGCGGGCTTGGCACCGTTCACCCAATGGGCCCAGTGTCCTGATGACACTGGTTCTGCATAAGTGTCACCAGGGTAAAACGATTTGGCCGCTGCAATGAGGGGCCACCTCGTCATTGCAGCATCAGCCATTCCGCTGCAATGAGTGAGTGACCTGTCATTGCAGGGCGGTACTTTGCCTGGTGCAACATGTTCCTAAACATGGTGGCTGAGAGAAAGCCGACTGACTGGGGTGCCCAATCCCCCTTTCAGCATGCCCTCGGCCCAGTTAATTTGCTGACTGGGAGCCCACTCCCCGTCGGCGTAATGCCCCACATTTGTTGTGTGTGCTGCGGTAGGGTCCCAATCCCCTCAGCATCATGCCCCAGTCATTCTTTGCTGACGGGGACCCAATCCCATCGGCTTAAGTCCCTCACCCCAAAAGGCAGGTGGCGCACTGGGAGCCCACCCCAGTGTGCCGAAAGAAGCCTGCAAAAAAACCCTTCTTACGAAGTTTTTTTTCTGTCCCTGAAGAAAGGAAATGGTCCACCAGTCGGGTCCCTCTCCCAACCCACACCCACCCACTGCGACCCTACCCCCACCCCCACCCCATACTTACCTCCGGGCCCAGCACGACAGTCTTCGGTGGGCTGGGAACACGTCTGCACTCATCAAAGCCGACCGCGAACTGAAGAAATGCCGATAAGCTGTATAATGGCATAAATAGGGTTTTTTTTTCAACTTTGGTGCATATCTTGGGCATTTGGGGGAATTTTGGAACCAAATTTTTAACATGAGGTTACAGGGACCCCTCCTCATGAATTCAGTCACTGTCATGGCATTATTCAGTCCTGAAAGGTGATTCCACAGTCACTGTGCAGAATCACCTTTCAGGACCGATTAACAAAATAACAGTTCCACTGTTCATGAGGTGGGCTCTCAAAAAGCCTATGTTGCAAACTTGGTGAAAAATATCCAAAAAATGACTTTTTTACGAGTGTGCCTTTCCACACACGCTCATAACTTCGCAATTTTGTAATATTTCCACTCCAGATTTTCAACATTGGGATTTTCGCACACCTCTTTATGAACAGTACAGCTGTCATTTTTCACATCCTGTCCGAAATGTGTTTTCACACTTCTGGCACAGAATAGCACGGTTGCTGTGGGAAATCAGTGTTCAGGACATATTAAGAAAGTCACAGGGACTCTGTTCATGAGCAGAGGTCCTAAAATGCCTATGTTGAAAATTTGGTGATGAAAGTCCATAAAATGACTGTGTTATGAGCGTGCATTGCACAGTTTCCATGCACCCTTGTAACTTCGCAAATTTGTAATATTTTCACTCCAAAATTTCAACATTGGCATTTTTTCATACCTCCTTATGAACAGTACAGCTGTCTTTTTTCACATCCTGGCCAAAATGTGTTTTTGCACTTCCAGCGCACCGGGAAACCAGTTTTTGGGACAAATTATGAAAATCACAGTGACTCTGTTCACGAGCAGAGGTCCTAAAATGCCTATGTTGAAAATTTGGTGATGAACATCTATAAAAAGACTGTGTTACAAGCGTGCGTTGTGCAGTTTCCATGCACTCTCGTAACTTCTCAAATTTGTAGTATTTTCATTTCCGATGTTCAACATTTGCATTTTTTCAGACCTCCTTATGAACAGTACTGATGTCATTTTTCACACCCTGGCCAAAATGTGTTTTCGCACTTCTGGCACACAATAGCGCAGTCGCTGTGGGAAGTCAGTGTTCAGGACAGATTAAAAAAATCACAGTGACACTGTTCATGTGCAGAGGTGCTAAAATGCCTATGTTGAAAATTTAGTGACAAAAGTCCATAAAATGACTGTGTTATGAGCGCACATTGTGCAATTTCCACGCACCCTCGTAATTTCACGTATTTGTAAAATTTTCACTCCAGATTTTCAACATTGGCATTTTTTGACACCTCCTTATGAACAGTACAGCTGTCATTTTTCATTTCCTTCCCGAAATATATGTTTACACATCGGGCACAGAATAGAGCAGTCACTGTGGGAAGTCAATGTTCGGGACAGATTAAGAAAATCGTAGTGACAGTGTTCATCAGCAGAGTTTACAAAATGCCTTTGTTGAAAATTTGGTGAAATAATTCCACTAAATGACTGTGTTACATGCATGTGTTGTGCAGTTTCCACGTACGCTCGGAAGTGTGAGCATTTTTAATATTTCCACTACAGATTTTCAACATTGCCATCTCTTCACACCTCCCTATGGATGGTACAGCTGTCATTCTTCACATCCTGCCCAATCTGTGTTTTCATACATCTGGTGCCCAATGGCACGGTCGCTGTGGGAACTCAAAGTTCGGGGCACATTAAAAAATCACACTGCCGCTCTTCATGAGAAGAGGTCCCAAATGCTTTCATGAGGTGGGGTCAAAAAAAGGCCATGTTGAAAATTTGTAGTGCAAATACCAACAAACACCCGTGGCATTAGGGTTTCTAACCATAACGTCCCACCCTGTACAGACTGACAGGCATCGGGTGTGCCTTTGGATTACCGACTGTAATACTCATGTCGTCCCACCCCCACTCCCAGCCAGTGACAGGCATCGAGGTGTGCCTTGGACTCTTCTGCCCCAGAGTTCACCCTATTCTCCTATACTGCACCCATTTCAGTGTATGTCCTTATGGAATGGGGTGACTGTAAAGCCGAACACCCCAAGGTACACCTCAACATGTGTTGGTGTCTGCAGGAAAGGGTGAGGTGACATGGTATGAACGTCATGGGCAACAACCCAAACACATACCCCAATGCCTGTCCGTCTCTGCAGGGTGGAGGTGGGGTTGGCATGAAGTTCAATACTTTACTGCCATTCCTATTCTACATCTGTCTAACTCCTGCATTTCCAGTGCTAATACCAGCAAGCAGATATTCGGCATTGACAAATCCTTGTTTATATTTGTAAGTGCATAGCCAGTGTGTTCTATTTTAGTGGGCCCTGGGTAATGTGCACTGGGTTGTGTTGTGAGCTGCTGATATGTGGTTTGCAATGCTGCAGTAACCCAGGAGCCCTGCCATAGAAGTCAATACTGAAGTGCCGCAGAGAACTAGGGACCTGAATAAAAGATATCAAATCACCTGCTTTGCTCACCTCTGCTATTAAATCAATTTCCTTTCCTCGTTGTCCCTGCCACAAACATCTTTACAGCACTGGCATATGTTTTCTCAGGGACACCAGCAGGGTTATTTCATGGGGACCCCTACCCTACCCTATTCCTTCTGCTTTTCAGTTCTTCGGTCTCTGATTGGTTGACTTGCCCTTGGTAAGTATCCTCAAGGCATTATGATGCCATTTTGGAATTTTTCCCCTATGACACCTACTGTTTACTGTTTTCTGCATCCGTAGTGACTGAGGGTGCCAAATGCCGATCCTGCCGACAGTTAAGGGGTTTGGTCTCCTGTTACATTGCAATGCTCAGTCATCTGACCAAAGACTCCCAAAATGACTTTGAGAAACCTTTCTTTGCAATGTTTATCAGACTTTAAGCACAGAATTGAGACTGGCTTTCAAAGGAATGTTTAGTCAGTGTGCGTCTCTGCTGCTGGGGAAGGGGGGCTCTTATGCTTTGAAAAGCAATTAGTCAGAAGCTAAATTGTTTTTCAGAACTCTGTGAAACAAAAGGGGGGCAGGGCACAGATGGTGCCTGGGGATCGAAGAAATGGCTCACTCAGGAAACAGGTGCTACTGGGAATGTTTCCTGTCAGGACTGCTATTCACAATCACTTTTATTTATTTATTTAATTATTTTATGAATACAGCTGGGGCTTCCCTGCAGCTGTATGGAAACATGTTTTACTAGTTGTTCATCGAGTGAGCCCTAAAGGACATTGTAGGCAGGATCTGTTCACACCAGTCTGAGTGCTGTCAACAGTTTACTTCTTTGTAAATCCTTTTAAGGTGCTTATCTTATCTTTTTTTTTTTTTTTAAATGTGCTGGATTCAGACTGTCCCACTGACATTGGAGGCTGAGGCTTAGGAGAGCTCTTGAGACTCTTGCTCTATGTGGATGTTACATCGATAAAGGGGAGGATGGGAGAATGGTGGGCTCGTGAGCGCCTCCCCAAGGATAGTAAACAGAGCTGCACTCGAAGGCTGACTTCAGCAAAAAGGCCACTTTTGCTCTTCCAGCCATGCTAAGGTGGGCTGATGATATCAGTGGCAGATGGGGAATACCTCTCAGATGTCTCTTATTATGAAGGACACCCCATATTTTAGTACTCAGAAACCCTGATTCACACATTAGTGATACTCTCCAAGTACACCTATTCTCCTCACACTGTTACCTGCCCATAGCTAAGTTTGAACCCCCAGCCTTCAACACTAAAGGTGGCCACCCTGCCGCTGCACTATTCCTGCAGCCTAATTTCTTGCTAGACTCCTTCATTTCTTATAACCTCGGCTATAGCATTAGGACACATACTTGCAGTAGCACTCCTTCCCCCCACCCACCTGGGGTTTCTGACTATCAGCTCTTTTCTCATTCCCCTTGGTCCCTGCTGAAAAGGTGCTCCCTTCTGGTGGGCTTACTCCCCTCAGCCATCAAAATAAGAACCCTGCCTCTATAAATCATACTGCTGTTAATAATAGCCATGCCTCTCACCACTCTACCTGAGAGTAAATCTCCCCATGCACCACCTGGTACCACTGGACCCCTACTCGATGGGGCTACACTTTGTCTCCCAAACTCTGCCACAATTACCCTGCTGGAAAGACATTTTATACTAAGGGTTACTCAAACAATTTCACATACCCACTATCCCCCCCAACTACAACTAAACCTTCTTTTACTTGCTTTCAAACATGAGAAATCAAAATCTCTCTAGGGCTCACATTCCCAGGCTTGAAAACTCCTGAAATGGCAAGTTTTAAGACTAGCTTGGCTACTACTGCTCATTTCCAGGAACATCCACCCTAACCAGGGACCCCAACCTAAATCACTAAAAAATGAGGGAGTATTAACTATTACCTCAATGAATGTCTGCAGCCTCCTGGACAAACATGATTCCCTCCAGATCAGGATTACTCAGCACAAACCTGACCTCTTGTCAATCGTTGAAACCTGGCTAACACCTACAGTCACCGACCTGGCCATCCAGTTTGATGGTTACACCTCCTATAGATAGGATAGGTTGGGGAAATGTGGGGGCAGATGTATCGTCTATGCCAGAGACACACTTTCGGGTCAGACACTACCCGGCCCCATCACCAGTGGCTGCTCTCAAATTCTGCCTATCCAGGTCCAATTCAGCACCCAAGAAAAATGCCTCACATTGGTCAATGTTTATATCCCCCCCAAAAGAACAGCCTATCAGTCTCAAAACCACCATTGACTACCTTAACAGCCTACACAAAAGTGCAGCGATCCTAGTCCTCGGTGACTTTAACTTAGATTGGTTATCACCTGGAGCGACACCTTACAAGGATAACATCTCCACCCTGGGCATGATCCAGCTAGTTGAATCAGCAACTCATACCAATTACTGTTCTGGCAAAGGTACTCTACTTGACTGGCTGATAACTAACCATCCCGAGAAGATAACAAGCACTGCTGTCCTCCCAGACGGCATCAGCGATCACTCCCCTATCCTATGCAAATGAACAAACAAGTCTCCCAACCCCCCCATACAGTACTCTCCCAAGTTCTAAAGGCAGATCAACTCAATCTACTTAAAACCCACCTCCAGCAACAAGACTGGTTGTCCGTTTACCAAACTAACAATGTTGACATAGCGCTTGAGCACTTTGTCAACACTTTCAATGCTTCGTGCAACACCTATGCACCCTTTAAAAAATGGAAAGTGAAGGGAACCAATAAATCCTGGGTCACCCCCTCCCTCTTCCACCTTATGAAAGAAAGGGATAACCTCTGGCTTAAAGCTCAAAGCACTGGCTCCCAGTCCGACTTACAAAACTGCAAAACTGCTTGCAATAAATGCACATGGGCTATTTGTATCATAAAAAGTCCATTTTTTAGACAGGAGCTCAACAAGATCTGGGGGAACAGCCAAAACTTCTGGGAAAATATAAAAACCCTAACCGGCAAACCTTGCAAAACTCCCCCTTCCCTGCATAATATAAATGGAAATCTAACCCAGGATCCAAAAGAAATCTCCAGCTCCTTTAACAGGGCATTCACCGACCTCAGTGGTGTGCTTCTGCCCCATTTCCTCAACCCCCCATCAGACTAAACCCCAAAATAGAAGACTACAACCATGTATCCCGACTGCCCCCTTCTACCTCAAGATAGTCTCAATCTCTTAGGCTAAAAAATACATTATCAAAGCCATTGGGAGAATTAGATACGGTCTTGACCCACTAGACCTCAAATTAGCAGCCCTTACTCTCAACATGGTCATACACACTTTAACCTACATCATAAATCTGTCACTAACCTCTGCTAAGTTCCCACAAATGTGGAAAAAGGCCTTGGTTACCCCCATCTTAAAAACTGGAGGTTGTACCGATATATCCAACTACTGACCCATATCCATACAACCTCCCTTTTCCAAAGTCCTGGAAAGGATAGTCAGTGACCAGCTAGTTGACTACATGAACAAAAACAAGCTGCACTGCTCTGAGCAACATGGCTTCACGAGGCAGCACAGCACTACCTCTGCCTTTGTCAAATTCACCAGCTTCATCCACGAAGCCCTAGATTGTGGGCACCTGGTTGGAGCTACCTTCATTGACTTATTGAAGGCCTTTGATACAATCAACCATGGGCTCCTCCTAAACCAACTATCATCAGCTGGGATTTCCCCTGTTTCCTTACAGTAGTTCCAAAGATACCGTTTGCATTGAACTCAACAAGTAAAAATAAAAAACACCCTTTCTGACCACTATAAAGTTTCCACTGGGGTACCCCAGGGCCCAATCCTGGGCCACCTCCTAGTCAATATATTCCTAAATGAGCTACCTAAGGCCTGTCCAGGCTATGCTCTATTATATGCAGATGATGCTGTGCTGGTCTCGAGTCAGTCTAGCCCCACTAACTTAGAGATGCAAATGCAAACCAGTTTTTCAGCTGTTGAGACTTGGTTCCATAAAGAACAACTATCTTGCTCTTTCCCAGTACCTCTCTCAAGAAACATGAAAAACACTTACTGGGCTCCAAGTCTGCTGGTGCCAAAATAAAAAATTTTCTGTGCCCCCATTTAGGAAGGGAAGGGATTGTAATTTGGTTCCATGGAGCCAAGCCACGCCAATCCCTTCCACTTCTATGTACCACTTCAGTCTGTGGTCCGCCCCCGATCTGCCCCCATGCTAAATTGTTTTCTGACATCACTATTTTTAGAGCACGGGGGCATGATCCATATACTTTAATGGGGCCTTTCTTAAAAGTAACATTTTGGTACTTTACATTGCCAGTAGGAACTAATCATGGCCACTGTTTAACTAATAAGGACTTGTTAGTTAAGCGGTGGCCATGATTAATTCCTACTGGCAATATAAAGTATCAAAACTTTACTTTAATAAAGGCCCCATTAAAATATATGGAACATGCCCCCATGCTCTACAAATAGTGATGTCAGAAAATGATGTAGCACGGGGGAGGATTGGGTGCGAACCGTAGACTGAAGTGGTACATGAACGTGGAAGGGATCAGCGTGGCTCAGCTCCATGAAGCCAAATTATAATCCCTTCCCTTCCTAAATGGGGGCACAGAAAAATTTTAATTTTGGCACCAACAGACTCAGTGCCTGGTAAGGGTTTTTCATGCTTCTGGGGGGAGGTACTGAAAAATGTTGCTCTTTAACCATAAACTTCTTCTCATCTACAAGAAGACAAAGACCATGATCTTTGCTTCCCCCCAGAATAAGCACAAATTACATCTCTTGCAAATCCGCAACAACAAACAAGATGCACTAGAAATGGTTCACACTTTTAAGTACCTGGAGGTCACCCTTGACTGCTTCCTCTGCTTTGATCAGCACATCAGCCTGGTTGTCAAAACTGTTAACTCCAGAACTGGATTTCTATACATACATAAACACTGCTTCACAGATGAAGCACTCAGGCTAGCTGTGTCCAGTTCTGTCTGGTTGATCATAGACTACGGTCTTCTTGTCTATAGAGCTGCTACAGACAAAGCCCTACAGAGAATTAAGGTGGCCCTTAACAAAGCCTGCAGGCTTCCTGCAGGGGTCCACCAGCTAACTCATGCCTGTGAGCTCTACACTCACACAGGTTTGCTCAACCTTGACTGCAGAGTCCAATACCAAACCTGCCTATTAGCCAAAAAATCTATCATGGACCTCACCACACCAAGGGTGACTGGTCTCCTCTGTCCCTTCAACTCTATCAGGAGTATTAGAAGGGTGGGTACTCAAGCACTCCAGATCCCATTCCATCGGACCTCCCAAGGTCAAAGCTGCTTCGGTTATAGAGCTCCCAAATGCCTAACTCTCTGAATCCTGAAATCCTAGCCCATACCAAGACTGGCCAGTTTAAGGCACAACTGAAGGGCCACCTGGTCTCCAGCATTTCCAAGTGTGACTACAGCATTTAACCCCTTCCTGCTTGCCTTGCTGCTCATGTCATACTCCATAGGCCCTCCTTACCCTGCCCCTTGTACCCCTCTCACTCCTCTTTCCTTGACATCTTCTTTTATTCCACCAACTTCTTCTCCCCCTTTCTCCCGACCCTTGACAATGCTACTCTCTAGGTGCTCTTTCGCCCCCCCGACTCCTTACAACAACGAATTTTCAAACTGCCTTGTTACTCGTACCTGTCTCACAACTATTATTTTTATCCAAGCACTGTAACTTGAATGTATGAATTGCACTACCTCCTTAGATTATAGCATCCTTCTCTGCCAAGATGAGTTATTGTTCTGAATTGTATGTAACCACAATTGAGTAACCTTCCCTTTTGTATATGCTACTATACCTCTACGTATTTGAAACACTATTCTGTCCTGATGCATTCTAATCACTTTGTCTAATGTTTACTTGTCTTCTCCGATGCGGAACCTTTGTAAATAAGCTTCTAGCTCAAAGTTTTTTCCTAGAATCAATAAAATAAAAATAAAACACACAGTGCTGCTTGGGGATGGAAGGACTAGCACTGTTTCATTTTCATTTATTTATTTATCGAATTTTGGTAACCGGGTAGGCCCTCTGAGACAAGACAGTCCCTTTTTCAGGGGCAACCCAGGAAGTGCAGTACATTGATAGTGGATCATTGATACAAGAAATTAGATAAGGAGCAGTCATACATACAGCAAGAGAGTACATCAATTACATTCAGTTATGCAAAATAAGCAATTTAAAGCACAGTCAACAAAATCTTACATACAGACATCATTTACAGTATTTTTTTTTCTTGGAGAGCAGGAGATAGAGCGTAAAGTTTTGCTGGAAGAATCATGCAAGGAGTGGATGGGGTTAGGAATCAGCAGAAGCAGGAGCAAGGTGGAGCAGTTAGGTAACATAACAGCGAACTTTGAAATTGAGAGAGGGAGGTGCAGGCCAGTATAGAAAGAGGTAGAGAGTTCCAGTAGGACACAGCAGAAAATGCAAATGATCTCTGAGCCATGGAGAGTCATAAGTTTGGCAGTGAGAGAAGAGGCAAAGAGGTAGATCTGAGGGCATGTCAAGGGAGATGACGTTGAACAATATCAGCAAGGCAAGGAGGAGTGATGTGATGTACAAGCTTATGTATAAAGGTTAGTGTGGCATGGTGTAATTTTAATTCATAGGGTAACTATCCCATGGCAGACAGGACATTGCAGTGATGGTGCCGAGCATTGGCCCCGAGGCCAAACCTGCCAACTCTATGGTAGGCCTGTGATAGGCATGATAGTACGGATGTGGTAGCATACATAAGGAGGGGCAGGAGAGTGGCATCTGCAGTCTTGTGGTAGGAGGTCAATGTAAGGAATGGACGGATGGGGTAGAGGACACCGATTTTTTGGTTCATAGTTTTGGTGATTACTAGGTTACTAGGTATGTACAGACAAAAGAAGGCCATGGCCCATCTACATTGTCCCCCACAACAGTGGGAAATTAAACCCTTTGAAAGTTCTCAGAAAGCCATTTGTCAATCCCAGCCTTAAATGCTTCAACAGTATCACTGTCAACTAAATTCTGGGGGAGTCTATTCCAAAGTCTTGGTGTTCTTACAGAATATAAATGCAACATTTTGTTGGTTCTAGCTCTGCTGACTATTAATTGCCTGTTGTGGAGTCTAGGTACTTTTTTTCTTTGTAATATACTGATGCCGCATTGGGCCATAAGAGAGGGTGATTTTAATATTTTATACAGAAAAAGAAGATCACCTCTACATCACCTAAACTTAAGTGAGTGGAGGCCTGTTTTCTGCAGTCTAACTGGGTAGGGTAATGATGCTAGATAAGGAACCATCTTTGTTGCTCTCCATTGGACTTGTTCAATTATGTGTATATCTTTAATCAGATAAGGGTTCCATACGGGCGACCCATAATCTGCATAGGGTCTAATGTGAGATCTAAACAAGGGGATGATGCATTCCTCTGTTCTTGATAAGAACTTGCTTCTGATTCTACCTAGGAGTGAGTTTGCTGTTTTAGCTATGTGACTGCAGTGATTTGTGGAGGAGAGTCTGTCATTTATCTAAATCCCCAGATCTTTTTCACAGGTGGAAGGTTTTAATATTTTATTATTTAACTTATATGTTTGTTTAGGATTGTTATGACCTAATTGGAGGACTGAACACTTATCTGTATTAAATGTAATTTTGTTTGTATGGACCCATGATTCCAATAATAAGAGCTCATTTGTGAGTGCAGCCCTATTTATATCCGAGCCTACCATGTCACCTAACTTGGTGTCATCTGCAAATTTAGAAAGTGCATTGTCTGAGCTGAGCTGCATGTCAGAAATGAAAATATTAAACAATACAGGGCCCAGAACCGATCCCTGGGACACACCACTAGTAACATCCACCCCACTGGACAATACTCCATTAATTCTGACACATCCCTGTTCTGCCTGTTAGCCAAGTCAATCCATTTGACTATACCAGTGGAAAAAATGAGATGTATAAGTTTAACTATGAGAATACTATGGGTTACCTTATTGAATGCCTGGCTGGCTATAACATGCGCATCCAGGGTAAGTGAAGGATCTAAGGTGACTCCTAAGTATTTGAAGGACCTGACCAATTCGAGTGCATCCCTAGTACGTGAGAGTACAGCCAGAGGAGGGAGCGTTGGTACAGATGAGTTGGAGAATAACATGCTCTTTGTTTTTTTAGTATTAAGGACAAGCTGCTTCTGAAGGAACCAGTCCTTAAGGGTGTGGAAATCGAAGGCTAGCATGAATTGAGCCACCCAATATCAGGAGAAGAACGATGGATGATAGCATCATCTGCACAGAGGTGAAGAAAGGCCACACCACAGTTATTAGGGAGATCATTAATATACAGCAAAAAAAGTAATGGGCCCAATATGGAGCCCTGGGGGACACCATGGTTAATGGGCCTCAGGTCAGATAGGGAGCCTGCCCATTTTACTTTTTGGGTACGGTCGTAAAGATAACTTTGGTTCCAGGTTTCATTACCCCTCGCACCCCCAGTCCTGGGTTGGCCTGCCTCAGCTTGACTCTGGAAATCAGAGTCATTTGTGACTTGGCTTTGATTTCAGTCCATTGACCAGGTTCCGTTCTACCAGGGAACCAGTTCTTTTTAAAAGGAACACTGTCAACTCCATTAGGCCTCAAATTGTCCCTAGTTTAAAAAACACATTTTATGATTTCTTACATTCTGTAGAGACTGATGAGGTAGCTGGAAGTTTGATTCTGATTCTTTTTTTTTTTTTCATTGTTCTTTTTTCTGCTCCCCCACCTGGCTGGTCCCCTTCACACTGATCACCCAGTCCCATCACCTAGGTTCTACATGGAGTGGTGGGGTGGTGGGAAGTCCTCCTCGACCTGCTGGTCAACTATCCAGTGTGGCTACTGCCTGGGTCACCAGTGTGGGGCCTACAAGGGGACAGTGCCCATGTGACTCTTCCTCCCACCACAAGGGTCATGCCTGCAGTGATGTCAATGGTGACCCTTCTTCCTCCCTGCCTAGTTACCTGTGTCTATCCCATGCACACTTGAAGCCCCCTACTGTTTTCGCCTCCACCACTTATGTTAGCAGTCTGTTCCAGGTGTCCACCACTCTTTCAGTGAAATAGTACTTCCTCACATCCCTGTTAAACTTCCCGTTCCTCCAGTTTTATTGCATGCTCTCTGGTTCTGGTGCTGTTTCTTATTTTTAAAGTCTCCCCTGCTAACCTGTCCCCAGGTACTTGTAAGTCTCCATCATGTTTCCTCCTGCTCTCTTCTCTTCCAGTTAGGGATAACAGAACTTATTAAATAAGAAGTGGAAAATGGGGAAGGTTCTGATTAGTTCTGATTATTTATAAATATTTGAGTAAGTGTTATAAAATGCTTGAAAAGGGGTGAAGCTCTGTAATATTTAACACAGAGCCCCAAAGGGAATAGTTTAATTCATTATTCGCATGAAAAATAAAGTAAAACTGCCAAAGCAAAGTAATCATTGACTGCTTCATGGCTTCCCTTGGCAGCATACCTGCTTGGGCCTGTGAGTGCTGGGAGAGAGAGACAGAGAAAGACGGTGGGGGGGGGGGATGCAAGTACATACTACCGCACCTACCAACCAATACCAAGCAGCTAAGATATTTTTTATTATTGCTGGGTATATTATTTTGTTGGCTGTTCCAGAGGAGATCAAGAACCCCCCCAAAAAGCTAATGATCAAATGAGCAGTAGTAAGACCCACATGATACAACTGCATCGCATGTCCCAGTGTACTGTGGTACAGTACAATACCTGGTCCAGCATGTGGTAATGTTTTCTATTTCTTCTTCTACTCTGCAAGTTCTTTTAAACAACAAATGAAAGATAACTAACTGACCACCACCCAGGCCACCACGTAAGTCAAGTGTAATGAATAACAAAACATCGTGCCACTGTTGTATGTACCTGACAACACCTGGCAACACACATAATACATCCTTCCTAGTTCCAAGAAATAATTGCTGCCAGAACCAAGTATTTTAAATCTTTATAAAATACAGTCTCAGCCCAGACAGTCACTGTAGCCGAGATGTAGTATGACATCATACTACAAGCGATCAATGAATGAAGGATGTGAAAAATATATTATCCAGAGAAGAGCATTCCGGTTTCAGCTAAGGCATCTGTTGTAAGAAAATTAAAACAGTAAATATAGTATTAACATCATACTACAGTGCAGTCAGGTGGTAAAATGATATTTTTATGCAGTTGCTGACAAGTAGTAGTAGCAGAACCCTGCCTTCCAGATAAGATAAGTAGTACTACCAAGTGAGCTTGGGCCATGAAATGCAGTTGCTTGCTGTATTATGTGAACTCTGGACCCAATGATGTTTGTATTTTTTTATTTTTCTGTGCTCATTGTGTTCATTCAGGTAATGCTGGCCTGACCTGTCCTAAATTGACTTGTTACCACTATCTCATGCTTGCCTCTTGTATTGATAAGTAGACCCTATTCACAAAAGATGTTTACCACTGGTACTATTGGAGACACTGTTTTGTGTATAGTGCCTGTTCAGAGTCGGTATGTTAATGTTGCATTCAGGCATATCGTAGTTAATGTGAGGGGTGTTGACTTTCAGAAATATCAAATGCTCAGCATTTTTTGGTGTTAAACAAGGTCTTGTGTCAGTAATAACTTTACCAGCTGAACTAAACATTTGTTCTGAATAGATGCAAGTCGAGGGCAATTCATGTACTCTATTGCTATTTGCACTAAAGCAGGCCACGTGTTTTGTTCCAGTATTTCAGATGATCAGCATTCCATTGGGCTTTGCTAGGAACATCTCAACAAGGGTCTGTGCTCTGGCTTGGTTAAAAGAAGTGGATGAAGATGTTACAATGACGTCTTGTAAATGACTCCACCGACCTGAAGCTGAACCATGTGGTTGTGGGACAGTGTTATTTTTGGTGGGGAAGAAGAAGAAGATCCTGCCACGGTGGCCAAAGAGGAAGAGGGGAAAAAATACTTGAACACTGGAGGAGGAGCTGCTTGGTGCTGTGCTGTGAAGAAGATTCTAAATCTGATGGTGTACTCCATTCAATGATAGCTTGTACTTCATCAATTATTTCTTGTTTATGATTAAAATGAGTGCAGATTCTTTTAGCAGTGCTAACAAGAGCCTTAATGTCCTTGTCTTCATCAAGAAAATTATGATCTATTAAATTCAAGCAATGTGAAAAGCACTGGATGTGAACAAAGCCCCCCTCCAAGGCCTTCCTAATGTTTGACCCATTATTTTCAACTGTAAAGCCAAATGATGGTCCCTGTGATGTGAGCCATTGTTGTACTGGTTGTATGAGCTCATTGATGTTGTATGATAGGAACATAAAGCATTCTTAGAACAGAAAACTGTGTTTCACTGAACCCACAAGAATTAATTATTATCAAAACATCTCCAGTGTGCAGTGACAGACATGAAGGGTTCAGGCTAGCAGCTTGACCAGATATGCGTTGTAAGACACACCACCCTCCAACAGCATTTGCCAAAACTCATCTCTGTTTTTTACATACAACACCATAGAGATCTGGAATCTCTGTTGAGGGAAAATATTTTCTTGATGATGAATTATATCAAGGTTTGAGGTGCTCAAACAGTCTCCTGAGTCCTACATGTTCTGCCACGTCATACGGTAGCAAGTCAATGGCTATCATCTCAAACTTTTCTTTGTTATTGTAACAGCAACAAGGTGGGTTGAGGGGTATTTGGCTTTATGTTCATATGTTTCTGAGATGGTAAGCTGTTTCCTGGGGGGGCTTCTGAACACATGACCACATGAGAACATAAGAATTTGCCAGCTGATGGAGACCATGCAGTCCATCTAGTCTGCCTGACATGTAACACTAGGATTCAGAGTCATTCAAATGGAAGGAAATACTGGAGATGTTTCAGTACTGCTGTTGGGGTGGGGGACTGCCACTGCTATCATCTATCAGAGTTACCTCTGAGTGTAGTGCACTATCATCACTGCCACGTTCTCTTTTTTTAAAGTTTCTTTAATCTCCTGTGTAGGCTTGGCGATATACCCCATATCAGCTGATTGGTTTTCCATTCAGTTTCACCTCTCTGTGCCATCTCCAGAAGCCTACCAGGGAACCAGGAGACCATGGCTTGTCCCCCCATAGTGGGACTCCTCCTCTGGACCTAAGGAAGAGGTCGGAGATGCTAATCTTGTCCTCTGCATCTCCCAGAGTGGGCCTGAGGTGATGCCACCAAGTACCCTGGCATCATTGTATGGCTAGCCTTGGGATTTTTCCTTCCTGAAGTTTTCCCCTGGAGATGCAGACATGCAATGACATCTGTGTGGGGCACGTTTGCTCCCACAAAAGTCCTGCAGACATCCACCATTGTCTCTGCCATCGTCGATGTGGTTTCATGCTTGTATAATGCTCCCAACCTCCACCAGGAGCCACTCTTATGCCATGCTCCACAACTCTCCCCCCAAGAGAAGAAGGGCAGTCCTGTGGATGCTTGATCCTCCTCCTCTGGCTGGCCTTCTGATGTCCCAAGTTTGCTTCTGAACCAGGCATTTGCTTGGAAGATGAAACTTTAGAGTTACCCGAATCTCTTTTTTGGGTTTGATTTCGTTGTCCATGTGCAGGATGATTGCTTAGCCTATCCCCCCCCCCCCATTTTGGTTGCCTGAATCTGCAATGCCTACTTGAGACATAGAATTTACCTGAACAATTTGATCCATTTTTTTTATTTTCTGCTGTAAAATATAACTTCCAAGTCCCTAGCATCCTGACTCCTATACTCTACAAGGTGAGATTTTGTATTGCACACAGTACACAGAAATGATCACCACCATGTCCTTCTAAGCTCAGCGCAGAAGCATGACTTCTAGGGTCAGATTTTCAAAGGCTCAACATTATTGCAAGCCTGGGTTTGTAGCAGTCTAAAGGGATTTCTACTCCTTGCAGCAATGAATGATTGCTAGACCACCTTTTTGTGGTCAAGCTTGCATCAAGAATGGGACCGTTTTAATGGAGCTTGCGCTGGAGAGTTGGCACAAGGTGCTGTAAAGCAGGTAAAATGTTGCATCTGCACAAATCAGGCACAGTTCCAGCAATCAGGAAAGCTGCAGCAATGAAAGGGTTTGATGCAGGGCTTGACACAACCCCTCCGCCACCCTTTGAAAATTCGTCCCCTAATGTTACTATTCAGTGACCGACTGTATTCAGCAACTCAACAGTGTTATGCAACTGCAGCCTTGGAATATAAATTGCTGATGCAGATGTCCAGAGCACATTTGTATGGTGGTGATGACGATGAAATTGAGGATACGGAATAATGATAATGACTGAGGATGATGAATAATGATAATGACTGAGGATGACTCTTCTTTTATACTTTACTTTGGATGTCTACAGTTGCAGTAGTCTCAATAAATTAATGAATGTCAAAAACACCCTGCATGAC
This sequence comes from Neoceratodus forsteri, assembly GCA_016271365.2. Lineage (NCBI taxonomy): Eukaryota > Metazoa > Chordata > Ceratodontiformes > Ceratodontidae > Neoceratodus > Neoceratodus forsteri. The sequence goes on along the minus strand of CM028129.1, from coordinate 228,513,851 downwards.
TTTTATTTCCTCCGTCTCTGATTTATAAACATAAAATAAAAAAGTAGACTGCCACAAGTCACGATGAGTAGTACAGTTAAAATGCTCACTGCTCCTTCTCTATTTTTGTCTCTCTCAGTCTCTCTGTAGTTTGTCTTTTTTAATTACTTTTGTTGCCAAATCTGTATTTTCTTTTTTTCTTAATTTCAGTCAGGCATCACTTTGCTTCTCTGTTTTTTGCCAATGCCTGGCACAGGCTTGTTTTGTAGATGTTTGTATGCCTTTTTGCCCCCCACCACCAGGCCTCCCCAGCACAGTCTCTCTCTCTATCTCTCTCTCTCTCTCTCTCTCTCTCTCTCTCTGTCTCTCTCACTATGTCAGTCTTCAGCAGCCAGATGCCCCTTTTATGTTAAGGAGTATCTTATTTTTTATAATGAGAGTCAGGCAAAACCTCACCATCTGATCTCTTTTCCCCTCTCACACTCAGTTTATTTCCAGTGTTCCTTTAATTACACTCCCATTTCTTTTTGCAGTACTGCCTTCAATCTGATCTGATAGTTTCAAAAAAATGTACAACAGGAAGCCAGCAAGCAACCACCACCAATCTATCTCTCTGTCTCCGTGTACTGTAGTCTCTCTGTGCTGTCTAATGTCTGTGCTGTCTAGTTCTTTCTAATTCTGTTTTTAAACTCTGCTTTTTTAAAAGTAATAAATCCCTGTTTTTTTTTTACCTTTGTAGCAACAGAACAGCAGATTGCCTAATAGACGCTTACTGTGCTGTCCCCTGTGATTATACTCTTACAGCCAGCAGCACTGCACCACTTATCAGTGGCATTCATTCAGCAACAGCCACTAGAAAAACTTTTGGGGGTGACTTGACTCTGGTAAACCAGTGGATAGACAAGCCTATAATGCTGAGCGCAACAGGTGCGCCAGGGCCATTCGCAAGGCCAAGGTGGAATATTACAGATCAGCTCTTGCCTCCTCCTGGGGGTCTGCCCGGAAGTTCTGGAACAATATTAAAGAACTGAATGGGAAGTCACGCTCCCCTCCCCATCCCAACTTAGTGTCAATGGTACCAGCTCCACGGACCCCCCAAAGCATCGCTGACTGCCAAAACGCCACTTTCTCCCACCTCTGCACAGTCCTCCCTAGTAACTTCTTTGACCTAATCCCTCCCTCACAGCCGCCTACCCTCCTCTGCCCCCCTTTCTACCTTTGCATCCTCTCTCTACAAGGAGCCAGGCCATATATATAACTAAAGCCTTAAATGGCACCTGTCCCAGTAACGACCCCTTAGATACTAGGCTCCTTCGTCTAGTTCCTGATGTAGTGCTTCCCCCTCACAGACCTACTCAATTGCTATCTGTGTCTAGGACAGTTTCCCCTGTACTCAAAGGTGGGGACAGCTCCTTCCCGGGTAACAATCGGATGATCTCCATCCTGCCCCACTTTCCAAAGCCATAGAAAAAATAGTGGCAGATCAACTCACTGAATACCTGGCCACACACAATCTTATGTGCATGGAGCAGCATGGCTTCCGCTCAGGCCATAGCACCACCATGGCACTCCTGGAGTTGTCCAACTTCCTGCACACTGCCCTTGATTCTGGCCACCTTGCTGGAGCTGTCTTTATCAACCTCTCCAAGGCCTTTGATATGGTCTGTCACTCCCTCCTGCTTGACTCTCTTCTACAACTCAGCTTCTCCCAAGGACCCTCTCCTGGTTCATTAGCTATCTTTCCTCCAGGTTGCAAAGCATCAAAATTCACAGCACCCTTTCCAGCACTCGTCCTGTCCGCTATGGTGTCCCCCAGTGCTCCATCCTGGGCCCACTTCTTTTTAGCCTGTACTTCAATGCGCTACCCAGTTCCTGTGATGGCAATGCCCTTCTCTTTGTGAACTATGCGGTCCTCTTTGTTTCTCACCCGAACCCCACCTCCCTTCAGATCTCCCTCTAGCACTACTTCAACCAGACTGAGTGCTGGTTTATGGATCACAGACTGGTCAATAATCTAAAAAAAACAAAACCATGTTATTTGCTCACCACCAAACAGGGCCAGAGACTCCCCCCCTACAGATACTTTCTGGCTATCTACACCCCTTGAACAAGTGTCATCCTACAAATACCTGGGCATCACATTTGATCCTGCCCTCACTTTTCACTCCCACATCAGCACCCTCACATCTGCCACCAATGCACGGATTGGCCTTCTTTACCGCCATAAGGACTGCCTGCCTCCTGAAGCACTCGGCTGGCTGTCACCTCCTCAGTCCTGTCCCTTGCTGATTACGACCTTCCAATCTATGCAGCCACAGATAATACCACTCTCAATAAGATCCAAATGTCCATTAATAAGGCCTGCAGGCTCCTAACCAGTGCAGACAGATGCACCCATTCCAGCACGCTCTACTCCTTTGCCAATGTACTCAATTTTGAGGAGAGGCTCCTTTATCAATCCTGTCTGTGGACTAAAAAAATACTCCTCAGTCTCTTCCCCCCCAGAGTGACCTCATCCCTCCACCCTGCTGCTCCTTCTGTCTCCACTCGCAGTGCCACCAAGTCCACTCTCCTTGTCCCAAGGGTCAAAACCTCACTCGCCCAGAGGTCCTTTCGCTACAGGGCCCCTTTCTGGTTCATTTCCCTCCCCGCCGCTATCACCAGCTTCCCCAAAATTGGTCCTTTTAAAATTGCTCCCCGGAACCACATGTTTTCCATCTGCAGCTGTAGGTGCAAACAATGGTAAGGTTCCCAAGCCTGTTGAGCCTCCCACCTACTAGGTCTGGCCTGAAATTAGTTTTCTCCTACTGTGACAGTTTTCTCCTACTGTGACAATGGCTCCTTGGGACAGCTGCCACCTCACCACACCAGGACACTGCTTGTACTAATGCTAATTCTGCCTAGCTACCACTATGCATAGGCTAGCATATCAACTTGTAACTAACTGCTGTTGCTGTGTCAAACCTGAGTACACATTACTATTGTAGTAACTAATGTATTGTTATGAATATGTTCTGTAACCATGTATCCAATATGTTTGTCTCTGTACACCTGACGTGGAGCCTTTGGAAATGAGTCTATAACTCAAAGGATTGTAATTCCAATATGAAGAAAGAAATTAATTAATTAATTAATTTTTTGTGGGGTGCTATTTTTTCTACTTTTTTTTGTTCATTGTACTACGGTATTTGTTGTCCTCATAATTCTTTTTTATAACTGCTGTCTGTTGTCCTGCTCAACCACCCAGTCTGTCTGTATCTCTCTCTCTCTCTCTCTCTCTCTCTCTCTCATCTGACTCATTGACCTGCCTCACTGGCCGCTCACTCTCCTCTGCATCCATATTGAACACTCACCAGGGTTGTACACCCTGCATGCCTGGTGTCACAAGACACTTGTTTCTGCTGCTTCCTGACTGGATGCTGCCGGACACCTGTGCTGACACTATACATGGAGCGTGGCATGCCGACAGCATCGAGGCAGGCAATGCGCCTAGGCGGGAAGGAGTTAACTCAGTGTGCTGCAGCAGGGTTACTAGTGTGACACCACCAATCTGCCCCAATGCTAACCCTGCTGCATATCGAGGAGGACGTAGTGCACAGCCACAGAGCTGGAGGTTGAGTGTGCAAAACACTGAAAAACAGTCATTGGCAGTAATGCTTACACATGGACCCCGGAACCGGACCTATTAAGCAAAGTCTGTATTTATTCGAGTCTGTGAGTAATCACCGAAGCCGGGAGGGAGTTCTTCTGATTGGCAGCAGAACAGTCCACACAGCCCTACATCCAGTGTGTACATGTTACTATCCCTCAGTCTCTCCTCATAGGGCTTTGGCTCCAACACCTGCGCCATTTTAGTTTGTAAGCAAGTAAGTAAGACTTTATTTATGAAGTGCTCTATCCTTGAGGCTCAGGATGCTTTACAATTAAGCAATAAGGCATGACAGGGTGTGAGTTATTGGGGGATTTACACACGCCTTGTATGGTGTGTCACGAGGTGCAGCCGAGTGACTTAACTCCCCACAAGAGTGGGTAAATCCCCAATAACTCCCATCCTGATGCCTGTGCAGTATCTAATGGACCCATTTGTAAAATAAATTTTAAATGTGTTTAAGTATGTTTTTTATAAATGCCATTTCTCAGCTGTGGGTTATTATTACAGGATATACTATGGTCATGTGATGTGTTTTGACCAATGAGGTTACAGGATTTTCATACCCCATTGTATAATATGCAATATGCAAATAGAATTAGCATTAAATCCACCATTGTATAATCCCTTGCCATAATTACGCTCATAGTACTTTGTTTTGTATCACACTGTATATTGAAATACTATGAATTGTTACTGTAATGTAAATCACTCTGCTTTGTATTGTACTGCTCTGTATATTGTTTTGCTCTGTATTGTTGCTGTTATCTGTGCCATCTCCATAGCCCAGGTCATGTCTGAAAACGGTCCCTGGACCAGTGCACCTACCCGGTAATCAAATGAATAAATAAATAAATAAAATGACAAAATAATTCAGTTAAGCTAAGTGACCAATATATCTCAATTTGCAACAGCTTCCTTATACAGATGTGCTTTTAGGCCCTGCTTAAAGGCCTCCAGTGAGGGGCTTCCCTCAAGGGCCTTGAAAGTGAATTCCACAGGGCTGGGTGACCTCAAATGTGCGGTCACCAGATGTTTTCAGTCAGGCCCTGGGAATTCCTAGGAAGCCTTCCTCAGAGGAGTAGAGTGAGAGCTGGGAGTGGTAGGGGCTCAGGAGATCAGTCAGGTTGCTTGGGCCCAGACCATATAGGGCTTTATAAGTGAGGAGACCCAGCATGAAGGAGATTCTCTACCTCGACAGCAGCCAGTGTGGACTACGTAGCACTGGGGTTACAAGACACGACCTAGGGAGGTCAGTCAGTAACCTGGCTGTCACATTCTGCACTAGCTGCAGGTGACACAAGATTCCTCCACTAACCTTGAGATAAAGAGCATTGCAGTAATGGAGTCTGGATGTGACAAATGCATGCACATTGGAGGGTAGGTCCTCTGGCAGGATAAGGGCTTTAATCTGGGTGATATTCCTCAAGTGATAGAAACCACTCTGGACAACGAGCAACACCTGAGCTTCAAATGTCAATCTGTCATCGAAGGTAATGCCCAGATTTTTCACCCTCATAGTGGCCACCAGCAGGGTCGAGCCCAGCATCAAGACAGATCTAACCCCAGCATCTCCACTTCCCACCAGTGACCACGCTCAATCCCTAGTACCTCCAGTTTGCCTAGGTTGAGCCTTAGCCAGCTGGAGGACATCCAGTCTTGGTTCTTGGCCAGGCACACACTTAGTACCTCCACAGTGCCACCAGTATCGGGTGCAAAAGACATATACAGCTGGGTGTTGTGTGCATAGCAGTGAAAACCCATGCTGTAGTGTTGAATGATCTCACCCAGGGGCAGCATATACACTGCAAACAACATGGGTGACAGGATCAAACCTTGGGGGATACCACATGGCTGGGGCCTTGGGTGAGAGGGGAAACTCCCCAACACAACCCTTTGTATTCTGCCAGTAAGAAAGGACTCGAATCAGTTGATGACAGTAGTTGCCCTGCTTTGGTCTGCCTCCACCCTGTTTTTAATCAAGATAAAATGATATCTTCTACATAATAAATTGAAAATGGGCATGAACATTTGTCCCACTAGAAGTGCAACAAAATACATTCAGAGCTCATGCATTCATATCCCATATATTATAACTGTAATTTTACATCTAAGTTCATAGTACATACATCAAAGTGCAAACATTCTTTCATTTGCGTATGTGTTTGTTGTGTAAATCAGCTGGTCTTCATATAAAAAAGTTCCTGCCATCAGCCTGGTATAAGTCATTTGTTTCTCTGTTTCTCAGAATACCATACTAAGATTAGGGATTTTATCCAATCTATGACTGGCTATTCCCCCTCCAGTCAGGGACCTCTCTGTTCCATAATGAATCTTGATTGAGCCTTTGCATGCCCTTACTTACTAGTATATTAAATGTGCTCAAACATATATAAAAACCTTGCTCACCCCAGCTCTTCATATGTGTTTAATAACAATGCCCCATTTTCGTTATTATTAATAAACACGCACCATAGTAGTCATAGATCCACAAATTTCTCTCTTTGCAGGTTGAATTCTGCTGTGATTGTTCTCCATGGCTTGAATCTCTGAAACTTTCTGTCTCCAGCTCAGTAATATTGGTGTTTTATTAGTTTTCCAAGTAAGAGTCATCCCCTTGAGGAGTGTGGTGAACAAGCTCAGAACCAATCTGCATGCTTCGTTTGTAAGTGACACGGATTGAAAGGCCAAAATTATCTGAGAACATAAATGGGATTGTCTACCCTGTTATTGTTTGTAATTCAACATGCATATCTCTAAAGTTATTCTGGAGTTTTGGACAGTCCCCCCAAAATATGAAAGTGTGATCTAACTGCTCCACATCGTTGCCACGTAGAGCCAAATTGGTTGTTCCAAAATACTGAGTGACCCATTGGTGTTCTAAAAAAATCTAATTAATTCCTTCCATGAAAATGCTCTCAATATGGGAGAGGCTGTTGTCACCTTCCATCCTTTGTGAAGTTTCCTGTTCCAATTTGCCATTGTCAGGGAAATCAAAATTTGGCCTTCGTTCTCCCAACTATTTTTGACTTAATCTATTTTTGCATCTTGTACTTACAAAATCCTATACATTTCTGAAACACATGTTGTCCTGTCTTTTAAATCTGCTGATCAATAAAGGAATTCTTCTAGGTCTGAGTTGGCTGTACTTATTTTTTGTAGGTTCCTTGGTGTTATAAAATGATGAACTTATAAATATCTAAATAGAATTTGATCATATAAGTTAAATCCAACCTTAAGAGTTGTGAAAGAGACACATTAACCTCTCTCTAGATATTGAACAAACCTGTTTAGTTTGTTTTATTCCCAACTTGCAAAACCCTGATCTAAGTTTGGTGGGAGAAATTCACTGCATCCTCTAATTAGAGATAAGGGCCGGCATCATTTTGAAAATGCTGGGTCTGCTTGTTGCAGCTGTGGGACATCCACCCACACTTGTAGACCACATAAATGGTGGTCAAGTCATGCCAAATGCACTCTGGACATAATGCATGAGTCTACATGTGATGCATGTATCATTGGGTTTTTTTTGCTGTAAAAAGTGACAAGTGTCATAACTGCTGTGGAATGTTTGAAATTATACAATGGCAAGAAAAAATCCTGGACTCTGATTGGTTAGTCTTGGGCTGGACCCATGATGTTATCCCAGTACAACATCATGGATCTAGTCTCAGCCTAACTGTGAACCTGCAGATGATTTTTTGGACGATGAACTAGATGACCTCTTTTTTTGCATCTCCTCTTAAGAAATAAAAATATTTTTCCACACTAACAAAAACATTCTTTAAAATTATTTTCTTATTTTATATATAACAACGAGCTATTGTATAATAGCAATAATGCCCTCCAGAGTGTGTCGTTTGGGATAACGTCACACCTTAGTTGTTGGACGCTCTCGGCCTACGGCCTCATGCTCAACCACCTGAGACGTGACGTTATCCCAGCACGACACACACTCTGTCGGGCATTATTGCTTAAATATGGCACAAGCATTCCAAAGTATTTTCTGGTATGCACCACTTGTCTGAAATATGAACACAAGTGCTATGTCCCTTACTTTGAAAGTCCCAATCAAGGACCCTATTTCAGTTGGGATTTTGGTAATTTTCTAGAGTGTGATTAGAATCCAAACTATATGCCTACTCCATGGATTCTTAATACTTGTCCACACCTCTGGCATGACTAGGAAATATGATAAAGTAAATAAATGGAACTGTCCCATCAATGCATTTTCTAGCTCATACCATCCAAACTCTAGTCTCTGTTTAGTCTAGGAGCATATAAAAGTAGCAAGGTTTTCCCAGTAGTACCTTTTGAGGTCAGGAAGGCCTAAGCTTCCCTCCTGCGTGGTCAAGAAAGACCAATTTTGCTCACTCTAACCCCCCCAATAAATATATGTAAGTCTTTCATTATCTTATTCCAAAAGAACACTAGGATCCGGCCAGGTAAGGTTTGGAAGAGGACTAATAGCCAGGAGAGGATGTTCATTTTTAACATAGTGGTCCTTCTTATGAGTAATAAGGGGAGTATGTCCCATCTTGCCATATCCACCTGCAAAGCCATTTATAGTGTCTTATAATCGAATTAGAATAAGTTTGAAATATCTACTGATGTCAAGATGCCTAAGTATCTCACCGTATTCTTAGTGGCCCAAGTAAATGAAAACTCTCTAAAATTCTGTGGACAAGAGGCACTGAATTTTAAAGTTTCTGATTTAGATTGATTAACTGTGTACCCAACCAATTCCCCAAATTCCCCCAGGGTCCTTTGTAATTATTCTGGAAGTGATAGCTGTGGTTCATTAAAAAAGGAGTCATTAGCATATTAATGGCACTTTCTGTTTCTGCTCTAAATCCCCCACCAGTATACCTCATATAACTATATTTTGACATTGTAGATGAACTGTAAGGGAAGGTATGACTTTTTGCAGATGATACCAAAATCTGTAATAGGGTGGCGATCGAGTTGGGGGTGAAAATAATGCATTGAGATCTTGGGAAACTTGAGTAGTGGTCAAAAACATGGCAGTTGGGGTTCAACATCAAAAAGTGCAAAATTATGCACCTAAAGCATAGAAATGCTGAAACAGAGAACAGAATGGGGGGTACTGTTACTAAGCAGGGAAGGGACCTTGGGGTTATCATATCTGATGACCTCAAAGTGGCAGGACAGTGAGACAAAGCAGTGGGTAGGGCCAATGTGATGCTGAGATGCATTGAGAGAAGTATCTCCAGCAGGAGGAGGGAGGTGGTGTTGCCATGGTATCGTTCATTGGTAAGATCCCACCTGGAGTATTATGTCCAGTTCTCCAGAGAAGGGCAACTACAAAGGTGCAGGGGTTGCAACAAATGCCCTATAAGGAGCGACTAAGCGGTTTCAGCATGTATAGAAACATAGAAACATAGACTTTGACGGCAGTTAAGGACCACTTGGCCCACCCAGTCTGCCCATTTCCCTACCTACTGGATAAGCTGCAGATTCTAGTTAACCAACAGCCTATTTCCTGCAACCCCCCACTATAATTGCCTTATGTCTGTCCCATGTATGTTTGAATTCCTCCACTGTTTTAGACCCCACAACCTCTCCAGGAAGGCGGTTCCATGCGTCCACCACTCTCTCCGTGAAAAAGAATTTCCTCACATTACCCCTGAGCCGTCCCCTCTGTTACTTAAATGTGCCCCTTGTTCTTACACATCTTTTTCTGAAAGATGCTCCCTCGGGACTTTGTTGATTCCCTTGAGGTACTTAAAAGTTTCTATCATGTCCCCCTGTCCCTCCTTTCATCAAGGGTATACATATTAAGCTCTCTCAGCCTCTCTTCATATGGTTTCTGATGTAGACCCTGCACCATTTGGTTGCCTCCTCTGGACTGCTTCCATCCTGTCTATGTCCTTGCGTAAATGAGGTCTCAAAACTGCGCAGTACTCCAGATGGGGTCTCACCAACTGTCTGTATAGAGGATAACCACTTCCTTTTTCTACTTGTGATGCCTCCCTATGCATCCCAGTATCCCCTGGCTTTCCCTACTGACTTTTCATTGCATACCCACCTTTAGGTCATCTGATATGACTACACCAGATCCTTTCCATTATTGTTGTTGTTAGTACCTCCCTGCTATTGTGTACTCTTCTCCTGGATTTTTATTTCCCAGGTGCATTACTTTGCACTTCTTTGCATTGAATCTAAGTTGCCATATGTCTGACCATTCCTCCAACCTTGCCAAGTCCTTCTCATCCTTTCTACCCCCTTGTGTTTCAACTCTGTTACAGATCTTTGTGTCATCCGCAAAGAGGCATACCTTTCCTTCCAGACCCTCTGCAATGTCACCTATAAAGACGTTGAAGAGGACTGGACCAAGTACTGAGCCCTGAGGTACTCCACTAGTAACCCCCCTTTCTTCAGAATGTGTATGCCATGGAAGAGAAGAGAGTGAGAGCTCATGATAGAGACCTACAAGTACCTCATGGAGGTGAACAAGCTGCAGGAGGAGAGTCTCTTTCAAAGGAGGAAGAGCACCAGGACCAGAGGGCATGCTATGAAACTGGAAGGGGGAAGTTAAAGAAGGAGGTGAAGAAGTACTGCTTCACTGAAAGAGTGGTGGATGCCTGGAATAGACCGCCAGTGGAAGTGGTGGAGGTGAAAAAAACAGTAGCGGGATTCAAGCATGCATGTGATAGGTATAAGGAATATTAACAAATAGGAAGGTAGAAGGAAGAGCTACCTGAGATCAGTTAAGGTCTATGGAGGCAGACTACAAAGGGACCATCTGGGCAGACTGTGTGGGCCAAGTGGTTCTTTTGTGACGAGAAATTCTAATTTAATGTTTGAGGAACCCTCACTGTTAGGGATTCTTTCTAAGCCTAGTGCAAAAAGTATTGGGGATAGGTGAAACGCTTGCATGATGTGTGCCCCGGATCAATCTCTCAGTTTTTAGTTCATTCATTTTTACCACTGCTTCAGGATCTCTGTGAAGGGCTTTAATTCTGTCAATAAATTTGGGACCAAAATGTAATATTATGTTTCTATTTGTGGAATAAAAATGATCACTTTACCTGTCAAATGTCATTTTGGAGTTCATCAGTATTGCTATTTAGAATGTTTTACTGTTCTTCTTTGTGGAACTAAGATTCAACTGATGGCAAATATTATCTTGTAGGTACCTACCTTTAATAAAGCCCATTTGGTTCTGGTAGATCATTGCTTTACAATGTGATTTTGTAGCAGTTTTTTTTTTTTTGTGATTCCTGTAAATATCTTTAGATCTACTGTTAGAAGCATACTTGGTCTGTACAACCCACGTTCTGTCAGGTCCCAGTTTAGGTAAAACTGACATTTGGGCTAAGTGCCAAGATTCTGGAATTCTACCCCCTGATATTATTTCAGTGAATACTCCTTTAAGCAGTGGTGACACTTCCTCTAGTGAAGGTTTGTAACATTCTGAGGAAAAGACATCTCACCCTGATAATTTGCTATTTCTCCGTGCTCTCAGTTTTTCCATGACGTCTCTTCTTGTAATCCCCTGTTCTAGCTCCTTTCGTTAATGTGGCCCAATGTTTTGGAAATTCCTACCACAGCATTTAAGAGAAACTGAAACTCTGGTCCTTTAGAAACAGTCTTATAAAGCATCTAGTTAAACAATGCAGCTGTTTTACTTATTATTCTATCTTTATCAGCAGGTTTCCTAAAGCAGTAGTCTTACAAAAACACCTTAAGTAGTTGAACAATGCAGATTTAATGTTTTTACCTGAACTTATAGTATGTGTCTCTATTAATATGTTCCCTAAAATACCTACTATCTGCATGAATTGTATGTATTTTAACCTTGGCTACCTTACGTGTCTTTTATTTATTGTATCTGTGACCATTTCCTCCTGTCCTAGGTCACCCCTATACATAGACCTTGTGCCCAGTGGGTCTTAACCATTTACCAAAAAAAATATGAATTAATCACTAGAACTTTGTACCATGTTCGTTATGTTATCTTTGTTATTTGTTAATTAAGTTTGTCCAGTTTGCATCTTTGTATTTTCTCCAGATCCCACTTAAAATTGGACATTATTGCCCGAGACAGAGAGAAAAAATGAGAGAGAGAGAGACTAGAGAGAGAGAGAGAGAGAGAGAGAGAGACTAAACTGTAGCAGGTGAATTTTATTGAAAAAAGTGGTCAGCTTATTTTGAAAGTGCATTGCCTCTTGCTTGTACAGCGCTCAGCAGTATTCTATAAACTCTCTGGATATTTCTGCTAATTTTCCAGTAGTTACACCATCTTGGGTGAAGACTTTAATTTTCAGCACTTGTCCAATTTCTGCCAGTTTATGGAACTGGCTGCTGAGTAGGTACACTGCTACGATTCCTGCCTCATAATAAATATGTTTAGTGTATCTAATTTTAATCCCCTTCCCAGCCAAGAGGTATCCTTCTTGACTTACGAACATATGAAGAAGCCAGCAGAAGAAGGCCATTTAGTCTATCAAGTCTACTCGTGCTGCAGGGTCCACAGCTTGAGCTACTGTCCCTGCCCCCTCTCCCCACTCCTCCCATCCTCCCTACCCATGATCCTTACCCTCCCCTTATACCTGTCCCAGCTTATCTTAAAGCTGCCCACTGTCTTCAATGAGATTACCTCTTCTGGCAGTGCATTCCAAGTGTCCACCACCCTCTCTGTGAAGAAGTGCTTCCTGACCTCTCTCCTAAACCTCCAACCCTCCAGCTTAAGACTGTGCCCCCTCGTATTATGCTTGCCACTCAGCTTAAAGAGAGTCTCCTTATCAACCTTATTTATCCCTTTCAAGAACTTGAAGGTCCCAATCATGTCCTCTCTCTCTCTTTCTCCTGTCTTCCAGGGAGTACATGTTCAGTGCACTCAACCTCTCTTCATGTGCCTTACCCTGCTGAACAGCTATCATCTTTATAGCCATCCTCTGGAACTTCTCCAGCAGGTTAATGTCCTTTTTGAGGTGTGGGCACCAGTACTGAATGCCATACTCTAGATGCGGTCTTATCAGTGTCCTGCACAAGAGCAGTATAACCTCCTCTCTCCTACTACTGATCCCCCTAGATATGCATCCCAGAATCTTGTTTTTGCCTGTGCTGCTGCTTTCTTGCACTATGTGGAGTGCTTCAGGTTACTAGTGATCATCACTCCCAGGTCCTTCTCCTCCTCCTCCTCGGATGCAGATACTCAGACTTCACCCAGGTAGTACTCTGTCCTAGGATTCTTGGCTCCAATATGCATAACTTTGAATTTCTTGGCATTGAAGCCAAGCTACCAGATCCTGGACCACCTCCCTAGCTTTTCCAGATCTTTCTGTAGGTCCTGTATCCCTTCAGCTGTGTCCACTCTCCTACAGAGTTTGTTGTCATCCATGGATAGGCACATTTTGCCATCTCCAGTGTCATTGATGAAGACATTGAGCAATACTGGCCCCAGCATCAAGCCCTGTGGGACCCCACTGGTTACCTGTCTTGTGCCAGATAACTCTCCCCCCACGACCACCCTCTGTGTTCTGTCCTTCAGCCAGCTTTCTACCCATATGGACATCTTTTCCCCAACCCCAAGATCCACCAACTTCCTGATCAACCTTTTGTGGGCACAGAGTCAAAGACCTTGCTGAAATAAAGATAAAGGATGTCTACCACTTGGCCCCTGTCTACTATCTCAGTGACACAGTCAAAGCAGTCAATCAGATTTGTTTGACACGATCTCCCCCCACCATGAACCCATGCTGCCTCACATTCTGGAGACCATGATCCTCTAGATATTCCACCATTTCCTTTAGTATGGTCTCCATGAGCTTGCCCACAATGGAGATCGACTGACTGGTTTGTAATTCCCTGGGTCATCCTTGGGACTGCTTTTGTGGAGCGGCACTACATGTCTTGTTCTCTAGTCCTGTGCTACTATGCCTGTGTCTAGAAAACTATTAAATGGGGCTACCAGTGGCCCTGCCAGCTCCTCAGATGGTTCCTTTAGTACCCTTGGATGTACTTTGTCCAGACTTGCTCCATGAGGAGGGAGCCCATGAAATAATAAAATCTCTTACTTGACCTCACAGGCCTGCAGTAACTCCTCAGTACAGAGAGACATGTTTGGAGTTGCTGAATGCTGCGAATCAACTGCCTAGCAGATAAAAACTTTGTAACAAGTAACTGAATGTCCAACTCAAGTGTGAAGTCCAACAGAATCCATTTTAATAAAAGTAAAAGCTCATGTGCATGTTATTATTTTTAAAATTCTTTAGGTAACTGGGTAAAGGCCCACTATGTAAAATTACCTGTTTTCAGGGGTGACCTGAGAGCATAGGGGAGCTTCAGTGACTTGCTCAGTCACACAGTATGCTAGTGGAGGTTGTGGGAATAAAACCCAGATCTGCTAGATGTTCTTAGCTCATTCGCGGCTTGTTATTCTAACCTCTAGGGTATACTGCAATCCCTTGGCAAGGGGAAAAAATCATAAGTTCCAACCAGGAGGGTTTCAAGTACCTCAACAGCTACAGGGTGGAATATCTTTTTGGAACTCCAACATCTCATTTGGGGAGGCACTTTGTCAGGGCACTCACCCTTTAATTGGCATCTTCATAACTTCTGGGGCAGTGTACAACTCTGGGGCATAAGAACACTAAATGTAGCTGTGGATTTCATACCCATAATGCTGGGCATGACCCAGCATGAGGTATAGCAGACTTACAGTACTCAAACTCCAGGCTGAGGTTTCAAGCAGCCCTCACCATGAAATATAGATGTTGCTAAGGGATATTCTGCTCAGAGGCTACCTGAGGATTCTAGCCTTCCAACTGACCCCTAGACCCGGTACCCACTTTGCTTCCCCCCTCAAGGGAGACTCCACCATAGCTCGAGGGTTCTGGTGCATCCACCTCCTGTGGAATTGCAGCAGCCAACTTAAAAAACCCTGGAGCCTACATAATCACCACCAGTTCAAGGTTTTGGTCCCGTGAGTTAAAGGACCAATGGGGTTTTCCCTACAGTTTATAAGTGGCAGGGGTGGTCATCCCCTCCTTTGGATCACAGTTGCCACAGCTATGGCCTGCCACCCTCTCTCAGGAATTTAACCCTTTGGTGCAGAGGGTCTCAATCCAAATTAAACAGTTTCATCTCTTGTGGATGTGCCACATACTTTACATGAGCTGGGAGACGCAGCCACCATCTGGGGTCACAGTTATGACAGTTACTGCCACTCACCCTCTCTCATGGTTGACCCCCATGGTGCAGAGGGTCCAATACCAAATTCACCCACTCCTCCCATTACAAGATATCTCTCTGCTACCCAGAAGAGGGAGGTACCACAGGACCCTAATAATTTCCTTTTCAGTGTCCATAACAATCACATTTCTACCACAGAAGTTGCACACTTAGCTGGTGTGTAAATGAATTTCCCTTGAGGATCTGCATAGGGTGGGGTGACACCCCACTGAAGGGCTCCATGTTGCAGGCTGAAGAAGAAGAAGAATCAGCATTTATGTAGTGCTTTTCATACACAATGTATCCTAAGGCACTTTACAGGCAATGCTAGGCTGGTAGTGAAGTGACTGAATATGTAGTGGCAGCCATATTGCACATCGACACCCTCACACAGCCTGGACAATTGCATGAACCAGTTTTATCGAAAGGGGAATATTGGACAGGACACTGGAGAAAGTCCCCCTACTATTTTTGCAAAGAGTGCCTTGGATTCTTTATTTCCACCTGGACACCCACCAGGACAGCACCAGGATGGGTAGAAGAGACCTCAGTTTTAACATCCCATCCAAAGGATGGCACACCCCAGCAGTACAGCACCCCCTAATACTGCACGCAGGTGCCAGGGTTTAGGTACAAGTCCATGACCTTCTGGCCCAGAAGTGGATGTGCTACCAACTGAGCCATGCTGCCACCACAACCCCAAGGCTTGTGTTAGGGTGTCTCACCCTGATCAGGTTCTTGGCAATAATTAGAGATGCAAAGAAGTCACAGACAAGTTGCATAGCAGTAATAAACTTGTTTATTATTATAAAAGGATATCACAGTTGCCCTAAGCAGTTCTTACCATAAGGAACTGGGAGCCAGAGCTTACATTCCCCTATACCCCAAGGAGTGAAGAAGGTCTCCAAGGGAAAAAATAATGCATTACATTATATACTATGATAATCAGTATGGTTACCAAGAGACAGAAACATTTCTAGTTACAGGCGATGAGCCCTATTGGCTAAAATTAAGGTGGCTCCACAGTTATAGATAACATTATACAATTTCGCTAAGATCATCATTTCTTAGAACAAAGAAGGTACAGATGATACATGAAAAATACAGGATGTGGTGTAATTATACACAAATCCAAAGGGTGGCAGTGCTGACTAAGGTATCATAAGATGACAAAGACATAAATGTTTCGATTACTACATGCAGTTTCCATGCATTAGAGAAAGTAAAGTGAATTACAATTATTATATATCCTGACATTTACTCTTATACAATAGATGCCTGTACCCTATGAGTTAGTATAATATGTGCATAATATGTGTAACATAAGAATTGTCTACAGTGTACAGTAGGATGTCAATTAAGATGCAGGGACCTCACATAACATCCCCCCCCCCTTGTTGCCTTACCGAAAAGGCAGCAATGCTATGGGAAACTGGTGAGAACAAATGTCATTTCCAGGCCCAATGCACGAGCCTTGTAAAGGAATTCGAGCTGCTCTCGATGTTGTTTGAGCATATGCCTTAGGCAGCAGAACATGATTATCAGAAAAAAAATGCGTGTGTGATAACAAAACCTTTAAAGGTTATTTCTAAGTGTTAGTAAGTATGCTATTGAAATTACCATCATTGATGGGAGGATCACGTGATGAGCTGAGTCGAGTAAGACGTTTCCCGAGCAGCTCTGAGGCCCATAGCTTTATATAAAGTTTCATTTCCTTCGGGATCAACTAGATCTACAATAAGAAACTCCTCTTTGGCATGTGACATGTCAGAGAACCAGATCAGTGGTGTTTTAATAAGATAAAGGGAGACGTACTAGCTTAAATTAGCGGTAAGCAGTGAACACTTACGAGCAGCACTAGGCCACGCTCCCAAGCAGAAATGGAACCTGAGATTGTGGAACCATTAGCAGGAAGATCTCCGGCTTCCAAAAGGCCAAAACCCCAATCCCCAACCCCCGGTGAACAGGAGGAGGTGGAAGGAGATGAAGGGGGGCTCAAAGCAAGGAATGGAGACATCCAAGAAATTAAGCAATTATTGCAAGGGCTGGAAGTGGATTTTGCAATGGTTAAGCCAGTGTTGCAATCACTAGCCCAGAGAATGGGAGATGCGGAGGCTCGTATAGCATCACAGGAGAGGAAGCTATTGGTAGCAGAGCAGGAGCTTGTGATGGTCAAGAAGCAAGTTAAAAAAATGGAGGAGAGAATAGAGGACCAGGAGTCGAGGAGCTGACGGCACAACCTGATTTTAACGGGGCTACCTGAGAGAGCAGAAGGTTCAGACTGTGTGCTTTTCATTCAGGATATGCTACTTAAATTATTTGGCCCTACACCGTATGGAGATGCCTATAATCTTGAGAGAGCCCATAGGGCTTTGAGAGAGGTTCCACCACCAGGGGCAAGACCCCGAGTTATCATCATGTGATTTCTCAACTACAAGGAGAAAGTTTTTGTGCTAGCTGCAGCGAGGCAAAAGAAATCCTTGCAGTGGAATGGTGCCACCCTGTGGCTGTTTCAGGATCAAACAGCCACTGTAAGAGGAAAGCAGAAAGAATACGTGGAAATTAAAAAGAAGTTGTACATGGCTGGAATCAAGTTTCAGCTCTAATATCCGGCAACATTGGTGGTTCTGCTCCAAAATGGGGAGAAACGATACTCCATGGCTAAAAGATGCACTAGAAGGGCTGCGGATTGAGCTTCCGGATCTATTTAGAGCTCTGAGTTGATCTACTACAGATGTTTGGGAGAGAGACGAAGAGTTTCAAGTTTGGGACTTTTTGAGCTGTTAATCTGTTAAATTTAAAGTTAATTCTGTGGGGACTGATCTTTCACTTAGTTGATGTGATAAAGGGGCAGAGTAAGGGGGGGAAGAAGATTTTAAAGTGGGTGGAAGTGAGAGAGGGGGGAATCATAGGTGCACAAAGTGAGATCGGGAGATTGGCTAATCATATGGATGGGACATGGGGATGAGTAGAGCGGCTAGGGAGAGAAGACTGAAAGGGCAGCGGTTGTGAACTTTGCTTGGGAATATGTAGAAAGGGGCCAGGTTGGGGGGATAATATAAGTGACAAAGGTGGGAGAGGGTAATTCAGAGAGTATAAGCAGCCTTGGCTATGGGTAAAAGGGGGATATGGTAAACAGATCTGGTGGGTATCTAGAGGGGGGAGGACTGGTTCAACCCTTGGGCCATTAGGAGGATTTACCCTGAGGAATTTCCTGGTCCCCTTTGCTTGGAGTTTTTGAAGATTGGCTCTGCTCCCTCTTTTTTCTGATCATTTAGGGGAAAGATAAGGGGAGAATTGTGAGAATGGGGTACAAGGAGGGCCAAGGATTATGACAGTATCTATAGGGGAAAGTCGCCCCTCGGGTGGGGGCTGATAGTAAGTTATAGGATGACCCCAAGTTATTGTAAAGGTATAGTAGGGTGGCACAAGAGCTTGTGGAGTGAGCTAAGTGAAGGGGGGGCGGTCAGATTTAACGGGGTAGACCTTGGAAGAGGCTGTAACTTAGGGAGATAATAGAGGGGGTAAAGGGTTTATATATGTTGTCTCCCAATAATTGGAGTGGGTGACAATAATGTTTTAAAATTTTGGACAGGTGGAAGAGGTTATTTGGGAATGACTTATGAGGAGTTAAAGAGTAATGGGGGGGAGGTTAGGTAGTTCGAGGGGTCCAGAGAGAGGGGAATATAGGTCAGTCAGGGCTAGGGTGGTGTAATAGCTTTGAGTCATTTACGGATAGATCCTGAAGAACTTGAGACTATGGAGGGCAGGGGAGTAGTTTGGGAAAGAGCTCATCGATGACCCGAAGAATGGAAGGTGAACAATCTAGGGATTGGGGGCAGGGGGATGGGGGAGGTGGGTTTTGGAAAGAGAGAACCCGTCAAGATAGAGATAAAAGGAGCATGCTCCAGTAGAGCATTGAGGATCAGTAGTCCCAATAGGATTTTTTGGTATGGTTCATGGCGTATGTTAAACTAATTTCTTGGAACATTAAGGGACTCGGGGTAGACGTAAAAGACTGAAAATTATGAGACATCTGGACCAGTTGGGGGCCCATATTGTTGCTTTGCAAGAGACACATTTACTGACGGAGGAGCTGAATAATCTCAAACGATTATGGGTGGGACAGGTTTTTGGGATAGGCAAGGAGAGGGCTTTAGGAGCGGTAGCGATTTTAATTAAGAAATCCTGTCCGTACAATGTGGAACAGGTGGTTACAAGAACTGATGGTAGGGGGATTTATATTTCGGGTTTATTAAATGGTAGGGCCACCTCGGTGGCTTCCCTATATGGTCCGACTCCCCCCAATCCGGAATTCTTTGCCTCGATAGAGAGGGATGTAGCTGGGTTTCTGGGGCACGCACTTATTCTAGCAGGATACTGGAACACATATGGGGACAATTGGGAAGATAGGATCCCACCGGCGAAAGGGCCACTAATGAAAGCTCAAATTGCCCTGAATAAGCTGTTAGATGCTATGGCTTTAGTGGACCCAATACAGATGCATGCTGATGGGGGTAATAATATGACATTTTACTCGGCGGCGCACAAAACCCAATCCTGTATTGACTTCGTTTTAGTTAATAAGGAGGTACTTGTGAGTATTAAAGGGCTGGTGACAGAAGTTAGAATTTTTTCTGACCATTCCCCTATTAAATTAATTTGGGAACCAAAAATTGGCCCATCTAGACCATTTAGATGGAGGCTAAGTGACTCCTTATTGGCGGATTCGGAAACCAAAGATGAATTAGAGGGAGCTCTAAAAGAAATTATACAGCAACAATTGCCCACACTGTCAAACAGGAAATTGGCGTGGCTGACCTGCAAACTGCTGTACACAGGAGTAGCTCGGGAGCTGGCAGCCCAGAAAAATAGACTGAGGAAAGCAAAGGAGGATTTTATTTTAGGGGCTATTAGCTATTTGACACCAATGGAGGGGTCCACAGAGGAAATCGACAGGGAGCTCAGAAGCTTAAGATGTGAATTGGGAAATATTATTTACGGTAAGATAGAATTCTGGTTAGAAAAGATTAAAGCTAAATATCTTTTGAAAGGGGATGTTCTGGGGCAACTATTGGCAGTCAGAGTATGGGAGTGGGAGGTGAGCAGAATGGTGACAGCTATCCGTTATGAGGGAAGGGTCATAATAGACCCCCAGGAGCTAGCAGACACTTTCGCTTCCTATTTCCAGGACCTATACCAAACTGGGAATACGGTGGGGGAGAAAGAGATTAGGGCTTTTTTGGAAGGAGTGCCCCTACTGGTGATAGACCCTGGATGGGCCAGTGATCTAGCAGCTCCCATAGATGTATCAGAGATTGCTGAGGTAGTCAAGTCTCTACCTGCAGGCAAGACACCAGGGCCGGATGGCATAACGGCAAAGTTTTACCAGACCCATTTACACACCATAATGCCCCTACTTCAAGATCTTTTTAATGATATAATGCAGGAAGGAGTGGCCCATTCCCCCCTTTACCAGGCCTATATTACTTTAATCCCCAAACCGGGCAAACCTAAAGAAGGAGGTCACGTGATGCTAACTTCCTGAGCAGCAGCAGAGGCTTGGAGTTCCCTACTCCCATCAACCTTATTCACTCCAAATCTGAGATTCTCGAAGAACAAACCCAACAATCTACACATCAACTGATCTACTTTACTCTGCCTTTTGGCCTCAGGGCAATTTTTTACTACAGTCCTCGAATATAAAAGAGGATGGAGGTGGAGAAAAGACAGGCCACAATCCGGCATACACCACCAGCTACTCCTGATTAGCTGCCTAAAAAGGCGAGGAAGCAACTCGGCTCTACTTCTGATAAAATGGGCGATAGGGCGCAGCTGCCTAATCTTCTCACTGAGGAGAAATTTCTGCAGGAATTAACTCCTCTGAAGCATGTACTACAAATTATCGCTTCGGAACTCAAATCTATTCAGGGAGACCTTTCCTCTCTCACCACAAGGGTGTCTGATTCAGAGGCTATAATCCACTCCCTAGAACAATGGAAAACCAGGGCAGAATCCAATCTGGTTACATTAAATCAACAGGTCAAAAAATTACAACTAAAAACGGAAGACCTGGAAGGCCTCAACCGGAGAAACAACCTACTTATTTTGGGCCTCCCTGAGTTTGAAGAGGGATCCGACTCCATTGCTTTCCTTCAAAAATTTCTAACCAAAACGGTGGGCCCTTCACCCCTCAACCCCCACTACCACCTGGAAAGAGCGCACAGATCCTTGAGACCCAGGCCTCCGCCAGGCTCTCCCCCATGACCAATGATTATGAAGTTCCTCAGTTATATCGAAAGGCAGCATGTTCTTACCAAATCCCTCGAACTGCAATCCATTATGTGGGGACCGGCCAAACTCCGTATCGTTCAGGATCTCCCCAAGGAAACTAGAATGAGGATAACTGCATTCCATCCCATCATCCAGAAGTTAATCATGGCGGACATACCTTTCAGAATGATGTACCCTGCCACCCTTAAAGTCACAATCAGGGATAACTCCAAAAGCTATGACTCCCTGGACTCGGCCTCTAAAGATTTGTCTGCCAAACTCCCCAATCTCTTCAAGTCAAATAGCTGAATTTCCAGTCTCCAGCTCCAGTTTTAAGGCGATGTCCTAACTTGACTTTTCTGTGTCTGACATTTTATTTTACCTGGGTGACTGGTTCCGGCGTTGTCCTGATGAGCGGAGAACCCTCAGCGACCCGGACGGAGGTTGGGGTAGGCCGTGTTGTTTCTGACCCTTGTCATTTACCCGGAACCAAATAGGAGTGGTAACAAGATTTAGCCTGATTGTTTTCAGTGAGGGACCAGTTTGGTCCCACCCCATAACCGTTCCCCGGGGAAACACTATAGAAATGGAGGGATAGAATCTCCAGCTCTCGGACCATCCTGCCATTCCCCAGTTCTCTCTAGCAGCCTGGTCAAAGGGGTGAGTGAACTCCTTTTCCTTTTGGGCTTTTTCTTTTGTAAATAATAGGTGATCATCCTGTGTAATCACAATCGCTAATACAACGACCATGAGGTTGGTTGATGGGAGGGGGACAGCTCCTGAGCCGCTTGTAGCTGCGGTAAAGTTGCATTGCAAGCTTATAGAAGGGGAGTATGTAAACCCAGTATCACACGTGGGATCATCCTTGATTTACTTGGCTCAGATGAAAATTACCTTTTTGTCTTTGTTTCTGGTTTTTTGGAGACCCTTTAACCTACAATGTGTTAGTAGCAAATGGCATACTGGGTTTACAATAGGGACCTGGTCCTCAGGCTTCTACCATAATTCCTTTCAATTTTTGATTGTTTATGCCTGGTACCAGGATGTATATAGTTGGATAGACTTAGCAAGGGGTTATAATAGGGAGGGGGGTCGGGATGGTTGATCTGTCTGCCTCCTTACATGTTTTATATTAACTTGGATCTGCACTGCCTGTTTATGGCACAATTACATTTGATAAGTACTTTTGGCAGGTCACATTGGGTGGGAGTGCTGGATTTAGAGTGTGCTTTTTCTATTGGACTACAGTTGTGAGTTCTATTGACTGTCTTTCTGTTATCCTGTTTTTAAAATGGCTATAAACTCTGTCAAAATCACAGTGTGGAATGTACGTGGGCTCAGGGAGAAAATCAAGAGAAACCAAGTATTCAATCATTGTGACTTATTTCAAACCGATATTCTACTGCTACAAGACACTCACTTAATTAATTCAGAGGCTAAATGGTTGTTTAGATCTGGTTTTCCGCAGGTATTTGTTGCAAATGGGTCAGGTTCCAGTAGAGGTGTCGCCATCCTCATTAAAAACTATGTCATGTTTCTGGTAGACACAACAATAATTGACCCAGAAGGCAGATTCATACTAGTCAAGGGATCCCTCAATAGCGGTATCGTCGTTCTTGGCTCAATCTATGGTCCAGCAGGAGGTAGCTCTGAATTCTTTATGACCCTAGCAGATAAAATAAGTACCCTTCTTCCCTCCCAGCTCATACTAGGTGGAGACTGGAATGTTCCACCGTCCCACTTACTAGACAAAGCCCCAGAATCAAGTCGTCCACCTACTCCAGTTCAAAGGTCCCTACTAGACTTTCTACATATACTAGGGTTGTGTGACCTCTGGCGTCTCTCCAATCCCTCCTTGGTCCTTCTCTTTTCTCCCAACCCCACGGTTCCTGGTCCAGAACAGACTACATTTTGATCAGCAAACCCTCCTCCCGGCCTCCTTCAGTCTGGTATCGAACCGATTGTGCTCTCCGACCATGCAATAGTATGGGCAAGAATCTCCCCAGATCCGAACTTTCAAAGGGATACTATCTGGAAGCTCAACACTCAACTCCTTAAGGAACCCCAGTCAGTGACCCACATTAAAACCCTCATCTCTCACTTTCTCGAGAGCAATGTTAACTCTACCCTGTGATTTGACATTATTTGGAGCTCCCTAAAATGTTACCTAAGAGGCGAATTAATTAAATTGGCCTCGACGAGGAAAAGAACTAGACAATCTCGTGCCTCCCTATTAATGACCAAGATCAAGGAGCTTGAAAGCTCTTATTCCCCTTCCTCTCTTTTGTCATCCCTCGAGGCCCTCTTAGCAGTCAAAAACGAATATACAGATCTCCTTAAAGAAAAAGCCGAACATAGCTTACTTAAGACCCAAACCAAATATATTGAGCAAGGTGAAAAGGCCGGTAGACTCTTGGCCTTAAGACTGCATACACTAGAGAGCTCCAGACTAATCCCAGCCCTACAATCCCCTGAAGGCTCCATTAAAACCTCTCCCAGGGAAATTGCACAGATTTTTGAGAATTACTATAGAGCCCTCTACAGCATGCCTTCTTCTTCTGCTTCTTTCTCAGATGTATCAGCCTATCTGGCAGATCTCAACATTCCCCAACTAGCTTCTCATAAAAAAACCTGACCTCCCTATCTCACTCTCTGAGATAGAAAAGGCTATCGCTTCCATGGCCCCGGATAAAGCACCAGGCCAAGACGGGTTTCCCTCAAATTTTTACAAGGTTTTTTCCAAAGAGCTTGCCCCTTTACTCCTCAAGCTATACTACTATATCTTTTCTACTGCCACTCTGGACCCCACACTTCTCGAGGCCACCATTGTTTTAATTCTCAAACCTGATAAAATTCCTACAGACCCAGCGAGTTACCGACCCATATCCCTTCTAAACTGCGATATGAAAATTCTCTCCAAGGTCTTGGCCGAGTGCATTAAGAAAATCTGGACCCACCTCCTTAGCCTGAAACAAGCTAGATTTGTCCAATCTTGCTCCCCAGCAGATCACCTCAGAACCCTTTCTCATATTTCTCATATCACCCAATCATCCCATCTTCCAATGGCCCTGATTTCGCTAGATGCAGAGAAAGCATTTGACAGAGCCAATTGGTCTTTCCTTTGGGCTACTCTGGCCAAGATGGGCTTCCCAACCTCTTTCCTCAAATGGATCCAGGTTTTGTATAAATCCCCTTCAGCCAAGATATACTGTAATGGTGTTTTCTCCTCTCTTTCCATCTTCACACTGGTACCAGACAAGGCTGCCCTCTCTCACCCTTCTTGTTCAACCTGTATCTCGAACCCCTTCTTCTTAAACTTAAATCTTCCCCACTTATTCAAGGTTGTTTGATACATCAACAGGAGTTAGTCCTCTCAGCCTACGCTGATGACATACTACTACATGTTACTCATCCCGCCACTTCTCTAGGACACGCGCTTCAACTTATCACTCAATATGGCAACCTCTCTCAATACAAATTGAATACATCAAAATCTGAAATACTCCCATTGAACACCCATACATATAAACACGAACTTACTAAATTTGGTATGAGATGGTCCCCTAAATCGATTAAATACCTAGGCATCCACTTTACCTCAGATCCTCTTTGCTTAGGAAGCTTAACTTAGATAGCCTTAAGACTCATATCCAGCTAGATTTACAAAGGTGGTCTAATCTCCCTATTTCTCTGTGGGGTAGGATTAACATTATTAAGATGAACATTCTTCCCCGTATCTTTTATCCCCTCAACCTACTAGGCCTCTGGTTACCGCTCTCTTACTTACATCAATTCCACACAATCTTCTCAAAGTTTATTTGGTGAGGGAAAGCAGTTTGATGTTCCTTTCTCAAGCTATCCCTCCCTAAGGATAAAGGCAGTCTTAGACTTCCCAATCTAGCACTTTATCATTGGGCTGCCCACCTTTCTAAACTAGGTAGATGGTACTCAACCCATGCTGAATCATCCCCCCCGATCTGGCTTCAAATTGAGAGGCAGATCCATTCGGAGTCTAAACTAGACCCCATGCAATTTTCTATACTCCTACCTCAGTGCTTTCACACTTGCTATCCGACCAAACAATTTTCACATCTCTTAAATCTCTTTTTCAATGCCTATATTTCCTTAAAATCTTCCCTAAAACCGACCTAGCACAACCCATCATCCTCAACCC
Organism: Neoceratodus forsteri; assembly: GCA_016271365.2. Taxonomy (NCBI): domain Eukaryota; kingdom Metazoa; phylum Chordata; order Ceratodontiformes; family Ceratodontidae; genus Neoceratodus; species Neoceratodus forsteri. The sequence continues at coordinate 228,488,577 of CM028129.1, read as the reverse complement.
CAATATCAAACTGGACAACTCAATAATCACCCCTGAGTGGCTTCCACAAATTAAAGAAACTACTCTAGAATGCTACTATGACCAAGGCTCCCACCTCTCATCCCCCAGCATATTAGCTAAATTTGCTATCCCCAATAATAAGATCTTCAAAATATACCAACTAAGACATCTTATTGCTGCTAAATTTGGCTCACAATTTCGAGAACCTAAGGTCCAATCCTTCCTCTCCCACATCTTTACCCTTGCCTCTAAACCACATTCCATTTCTCTAATATACTCCTTCCTACTGGACTACAAATTCCCGAATCCGATCGAAGGTTCCAGTATCTGGCTTTCTTTACTCCCAGATTCCACCCCAATTGGACCCAAATTTGGAAGGACCTGCACAGATACCACACCCAAGATAGGTTTAGACTCACCCAATACTACATATTAAATAATATGTACTATACCCCCAAAAATTGTTCCGTCTTAATAAACTATCTCTCCCCCTCTGCTCCAGGTGCTCACATAGTGAAGGGAATTCCTTACATATTTTCTGGCACTGTAATAAGGTTGCCCCCCTGTGGGCCTCTGTTCAGGACAATCTAGATCCTATACTTGGCCTTGCCAACCTTTTAACCCCGATATATGTATTCTAGGTGACTATTCTACCATAGATTGCTTGGAATGCCGATACCACATGGCCTTAGATTCTATAGTGGTCAAAAGACTAGTCCTTAAACATTGGACTGACCAACTGACCCTGACCTATTCTGAATGGTTGGCAGAAATTTCAACTTGCTTCAACATGGAGAGACTTGTGGCCAGCTCACGCAATCATATGGACCTGTTCCACAAAAAATGGGGCAATTTGTATGCGTTATATTTGCACCAATGATCTCTTGAAGTCCTCTCTGATGCCCATCGTGGTTTTCTTCCCTTCCCTTCTCCCACCTACTTCCTCGGATTTTGACTACAGGGTCAAGTTATGATTTAGTAGTGAACTAGTTCATAGAACTAGACATACAATTGTGTTGCACACTCTATAAGGGCTTCTGTGGGGGGTACCTTATGGTTGGTAGTAGGGTGGTTGGTGGGGTTGTTTTGGAAGAAGAAGATGAGGGGGTTGAGGAAGGGGGTTTGGGGTTGTTGGGGTGTTGTGTCCCTTTTTATTTAGTTATTTTAGTTATACCATGTATGGATACTCGACATTAATGTGTAATGACCTGTCTATGTAGGTTATGTTAAAATCAATAAACTTGAATTTCAAAAAAAAAAAACCTAAAGAAGAAATAGGTAATTACAGACCCATAGCATTAATGAATCAGGACATTAAGATCCTAACAAAAATATTGGCTAATAGAATCTGGCAGATAGTGTCCACTTTAATTAGTCAGGAACAAGTGGGATTTATGCTAGGGAGGGGAGCTCATGTCGCGCTGAGGAAGCTTCACCATATTTTAAATTATGCAGTGGATTCACAAATACCTTTAGCCTTAATATCTCTAGATGCAGAAAAGGCCTTTGATAGGGTCTCTCATCCCTTCTTGTTTGCTACAATGGAGAGGATGGGCTTCCCAGAAGGTCTACTTAAAGGTATTAAAAATCTATACGCTGCACCGATGGCTAGGGTACTTTGTAATGGTTATATTTTGCGGGAAATACAATTAGAGAATGGAACCCGTCAAGGGTGTCCACTTTCCCCGATATTATTTAATATCTATTTGGAGCCACTGTTGAGAGCTATTAATACAGATAGACAGGTTAAGGGGGTCGAGATGGGGGAAGGGAGCTTAAGCTCTCAGTCTTTGCAGATGATATACTGCTGCATTTACGAGATCTGGTGGAGGGATTTGAGAGGACTAGAGAGCTAATTGGAAGATTTGCTAGAGTCTCTAATTATAAACTTAATCTGACTAAAACTCAGATCCTTCCATTGACGCCATACGTATATAAGGCTGATTTTGCTCAGCTGCAAATCCAATGGATGTCAGACAAGCTTAGGTATTTAGGTATTTGGATTACAAGGAATTATGACAAAGGGGCTGAAACCAACTTGGAAAAGATGTTGTCAACTATCAAGGGTGATCTAATAAAATGGAATAAGCTACCTTCGAATTTTACGGCCAGACTTGGGCTAATTAAAATGAACTTGTTACCTAGGTTGTTATATCCAGTATACCTAGCTCCATATAGTATTTATAAAAAGTGGTTTAGAATGATTAAGATACTAATTTCAGATTTCCTATGGGATGGTAAACCCCCTAGGAAAAATATATAATGATCTGAGACTCCCCCTTTCATTGGGAGGGACCAAGTTGCCAGATCTTCATTTGTATTATGTAGCAGGGCAGCTGGGTCTAATGGCTCATTGGGGTAACAGTATGGAGGGAGCAGAATATGTTCCGGACTGGTTACATTTAGAGTCTCAAGCGATGAGGGAAGCCGGGCGTTCTCCAGAAGCACTTTTATATGCTAACATGACCAATCACTTTAAGCAAAGGTTGGGAGACCCAATTTTGAAAGTGGTGGAGGCCTGGTGGTCATTCTTGACTAGGGCACAGAAAGAGGATCAAATGAAGGCCCAAGAACAGCCGCTGGTGGGTAACCCTAATCTACTCATAGGGGATAAGGTAATTAAAGGGAAATGGGTTAAGTGGGCCTTGGGTCTGTATTTAAAGGATGTTATCCAGGGCAACAGGGTGGCCCTACCAGCGCAGTGTAGCAGAATGCCTTTTTTTCATAGATTGCAACTTTCACGGATGTTAGAGGGGGTTCTAAAGAGGACAGGGGGTCTCTCAGATTCTTCCTTTAAGTGGGATGATTTGAGGGGGATCAATTTGAAATCTAAACCGCTATACCAAGTTTATAGAATATTATTGGAATATTTCGGTCCTGGTTCCCCCATTCTGTCATATTGGGATGACAGGTTGGCTCCCCAGGGCATTGACTGGGCTAGTGTATAGAAAAATAGCATATACATAGTGATACCTAAATACAGGAGTTTACATTTTTTTATTGCTTCTAATTTATATTTTACCCCTGTGAAACTATGCGACAGAGGCCTTAGGCGGACAGACCTGTGTTTTAGATGTGGGCAGGAGAGAGGGGATTTATTCCATGTGCTGTGGAATTGTAGCAAAATATCGCCCTTGTGGGGTGAAATTAAAAGAAGGATGGATCCAATGCTGGACTATTCGGATTTCATAATGCCGGGGATATGTGTTCTAGGGGCTCTATCGCAAGTGGAGGGTGTTGCACCGAAATATCATGTATCTTTGATGGCAGTGATAATTAAATCATACGTGGTCCAGCACTGGAAAGATGACCAACTGTATGAGTATAAGCACTGGGTGGGAGATCTTATTGGAGCCCTATCCAGGATTAAAAGACATCTACAGTTAGAGTGAAGGAAGGGGCTGTGCGCCAAAAGATGGGCGGTGTTGGAGGCAATTTATTCCCAATAATGGGGTGCATGGCTGGCACAGGTCTGTCTGCAGGGCTGCGCTTAGCTAAAGATTGGAATTAGACTGGGTATAGATAGGTAGTATCAGTAGGGAAATGATAGGGATGGGATGGGTTGGCATGAGGACTGGTAAGGTTTTGGGATGTGTTTAGTAGCAGAAAGTGGGGTCTGCCAGGAAACTAGGGGGTTGGGGATTCTCTCTCTTTCTGGGGGGGGGGTGCAGAGAGGTATTACCTCCTGAACAGGTCTTAACTTAGTACAGACTTGGCCCTAGGAACATTTGTTAGGCTATATGGGATTCTTTCGGGAACAAGGGGAGATGGTTGGTATGGTAAATGGTAGGATGTCTTGACAGGGGAGGGCTGTATAGTATAAAGTCAGCTTAGATAGGAGGGGGATACTTCTCTGTGCACGTAAATAGTTATATTGTAAATAGTTTACACAGTCAGTTTTGGACTGTGTACCTGGGATTCCAGGATTGTTTGTTTGTTGTCCTATTTTTTTGCTGGATAATAAATAAAGATGTGCTTTAAAAAAAAAAAAAAGAAATTACCATCATTGATATGGGTATTAATTGCATCTGATGCACCAGTGAAATTGTTACTGATGTGGATGAGGTGTGTGTGTCATTCCTTTCTAAAAGTGATTTTATTGTCAGTGTGAGTGGGTCTATGTGTACACTAAATATTGGTAAATACTGAGATAGAGCAAGCAAATATTCAGGGTCACTGTCAATAATGTGTGGTTCCGCGATGTGAACAGGGGTGATAACATTATGTCCGATAACAGTGCTTTGATGAGGAATAAGACAAAAGTTAGGTTGAGTGATATTACATACCCTTTGAGCCTTCTGCTCAAGGCTGAGGGGGGTGATGTAGCCACGACAGGGGTGGTTAGAGACGGAAAGGGAGTGGGAGGCAGGAGGCAGGGGCCAGATAGCAGGAAGAACAGGGGGGGACCTGGAATGCAGGAAAATGGGGGGAGCAGTGAATCAGAGCAGGAGGGGCAGGGGGAAGAGGGGAGGAAAGTGCAAGGAGAAGGACCAGTTGGGAGGAAAGGTAAAGGAGAAGGACCAGAAGTACAAGGAGGATTCAGTAAAGGGAGCTGAGGGTTTAGGTCAGGGGAGCACAACAAGCAAGGAGGAACTAAATGGAGACAGGAAGGAAGGGAGGACGAGCCAGGCTAGTTTAGCAGATGGGGGAGAAGGACCAGTTGCAAGCAGTGAGGGGGGAATTAACAAGGTACAGAAGGATACTCAGGAGGAGGAGGCATAGGATTGGAGGGAGGGTGGCCGTGGTAAATAAGGAGGGGTGGCATGTGGCACCCAGATGGGGAGGAACAAGGAGCCGGCTGGGTGGAGGGCCGGTAGAAAGGATGAGGGACATGGAAGGGGAATGGAGGAAAGGAGTGGTCAGAGTGCTCCTGTTGGGGATTCTATGATCAGGGTATCAAATGGGATAGGGAGGAGAAGCCTGGCCAGTTAGAACAAGATGCTTCCCTGGACTAACGGTGCACAGGGCTAAGCACGAGGTATATCAGCTGGCAAAGGATTGTGGGGGTTTCCCAGACATACTGGTCCACCTGGGTACAAATGACATTGAGGGAAATAGCGAGCTAGAGATACAGGCAAGATTCAGGGAGCTCGCCAGGGTCTGTCATGACATGGGATGCACAGTTTCCTTCTCCGAAATCCTGCCAGTGCCAAGGGCTAGTGGAGAACACAAAAGGAAGATTAGGGAGATAAACCAGTGGCTCAGGGAGTGGTGTGAGGCCAGAGGGTATGGGTTGATGGGGATTGGGGAGACCTGGGAGGATAAGGAGCTGTATGCTGAGAATGAGACTCCATCTCAATTTGGAGGAGGAATCCTTAAGTTGAAAATAGAGGGTTCATTGTTGAAAGTGGGGTTTAAACTTGTGAAGGGGTGGGATGGGAGAAAAGGCTGTCAGGGGTGCGATAAAGGAGGACTCTCTCCACCCCTGGGACCAGGAGGATTGCAGGAAAAGGCCGACTGGCAAAGTGCAGACCAGGGGAAACATAGAATCCCATGGGAACACGAGCAGGGAAATGGAACTATAGGAAAAGGGTGGAAGGTAGTCTCGCTAATGCCAGGAGCTTGGGCAATAAAATGCCTGAGCTCCAGGCGTGCTAACTGAGGGAGCAGTGGATGTGGCAGCGGTCACTGAGACTTGGGCCACTGCAGGACATGACTGGGACCTGAACCTGGAGGTTACACTATGTTCAGGAAGGACAGGGGAGAGGAAGGGAGGAGGGTAGCAATGATAGTCAAAAACTGCATGGCATAGGGGGAGTAGAGGAGGCGGAGGGAACCGTGGAGGCGATTTGGGTCACCTGATAACAAGGGGGCAAGAGGTAAAAATAGGAGTGGTGTATAGACCCCTGCCCTGGCGGAGGAGCTGGAGGACAGTCTGGTGGCAGATGTTGGGAGACACTGCAGACTGGGCAGAGGAGCGGTGGTGGTGTTGGGGGACTTAAACATGCCAGGAACAGACTGGGAGACTATGACATCCTCTGTGACCAGGAACAGAGGTTGTTGGATGTCTTTCAAGGCGCATTCCTAACTCAGCAGGTGAGGAACCGACCAGGAGGTGCATGGTACTGGATGTGGTCCTGGCAGACAGTGACCAGATTGGAGCCTGGAGGTAAGGGACCCATTGGCGGGAGTGACCATGCCACGGTCTGGTTCTGCCTGGACCCTAGGAGGGGTGAAGGCTGCACAAAGACGAATCGACGACTTCAGGGGGTGGATTTTAAGGAAATGGGAAGGATCCTTAAGGAGCATTTGGATGGGATTGGATCAGACATGGACACTGATAGTAGGTGGGAAATCATCAGGAGAGGGTGCAGGATGCTACCAGCACCTGTGCAAGAGTAAGACGAAAATCGGTGAGGCCAAAAACCCTGCTGGTGGACCAGGAGGTCCAGGAGGGTGGTGTCGAGGAAAGAAGGCAGCTATAAGCAATTCAAGTGCTCAAGGAGTAAAAGGGATTGAGGGCGTGCAGGCTGAGTGGCTAGAAGGGCCACTAGAGTGGTGAGGGCGCTAAGGCAGGGAAGGAGCAGAACCTGGCCAGGAAATTAGAGAGGGAACAAGGGTTCTTTAGATACATTGGGGAAAACAAAGGGTGAAGGGCAGATTAGCAGGATTAAATCAGGGAGAGATGGGCACAAGACCGGGAAGCAGGCTGAGGTACTAAATGAGTGCTTCACCTCAGTTTTCACCAAGGAAAATGGGGTGCTGCATCATACATGGAAGGAGACAGTGATACTGAGGAAGGGGGACCCTTCACCGATCGGCGGGTCTGGGGAGAGGAGAGCATCACTGGCAGGTGGGGAGGGCTAAGCAGGGAGAAGAGGTACCAGAAGTGGAAATCACAGCAGAGGCGTGAGGGAAGCCCTCAGCTCCCTTAAGATGGAGAAAGCACCGGGGCTGGATAAATTACATCCCAGAATGCTGAAGGAACTTGTGGATGTCCTGGTGAAACCCCTGGCGGAGCTTTTCACCATCTCTCTGAGGACAGGGTGGGTGCCCCAAGACTGGAAGGTGGCTCATATAGTGCCTATCCACAAGGGGGATCAAGGGAGGTGGCAGGGAACTACAGGCCTGTCAGCCTGACATCGGTGGTGGGCAAGGTGATGGAGGGCATTGTCAAGGAGAGGCTAGGGGGACCTGGATAAGTCAGGGTGCCTGGACGATAGACAGCATGGATTCATCCGGGAAATCGTGTCAGACAAACCTGGTGGAGTTCTATGACTGGGTGACTAGTGCCTTGGACCTGGGTAGACCAGTGGATGTCCTTTTTCTAGACTTCAGCAAGGCATTTGACTCTGTTCCTCACGTGGGCCTGTCGGATAAGCTAGGAGAAATGGGGGTGGGGAACCAGATGATCAGATGGATAGGCAATTGGCTCCAGGACCGGATAGTTGGCGGGATAGTCTCATCCTCAAGGAGGGTCATTAGTGGGGTCCCACAGGGATCAGTCCTTGGGCCCCTTCTGTTCAATGCCTACGTCTCTGACATAAGGACAGGAATCAGGAGTGAGATGAGTCTCTTTGCAGATGACTCGAAACTGGGGGCGGTGGTGGATGGGGAGGAAGGGAGGGTGGCCCTACAGGGGGACCTGGAGGCTCTGGAAAGATGGTCTAGAAAGTGGAAGCTGAGGTTCAATGCAGGGAAATGCAAGGTACTCCACCTGGGGCCAGAAACCCAGGCCAAGTGTACACCCTGGGGGAATGCTACAAGTCTCGATGGCTGAGAGGATCTGGGGTGGTGGTGGATGTCAAGATGAACAACTCTGAGACTTGTGGGAGGGCAGCAGCCAAGGCCAACAGGATGCTGGGATGCATCGCTGGGGATCACCTCCAGAAGGAGGAAGTGATACTCCTCTGTATAACTGCTTGGTGAGGCCACACCTTGAGTACTGCATGCAGTTTTGAGGCCACACTTAAAGAGGAACATTAACCTCCTGGAGAGGGTCAGAGGAGGCAACCAAAATGATTTGGGGCTTGGGGACAGGACCTGAGGAGAGGCTCGAAGAGCTAAATATGTACACATTGGAAGAGAGGAGGGACCGGGGGACATGATAGAGGTCTTCAGGTACATGAAGAGGGTAAATAAGGGAGGAACAGTCAGGGTGCTTGAAGGAAGGAGCAGGGGCCACTAGAGGCATGGGTGGAAGCTGGAGGGAAGATTCAGGGGAGAAAGGAGGTGCTACTTCACTGAGAGGGTGGTGGAGCCATGGGATATCACTGCCTAGGGGGCTGGTGGAGGCAGAGACAGTGGAGGGGTTCAAGAGGGGTGGGACAGGTATAGGGGAAGGGTTCTGGAAGCAAAATCCAATGCAGCAAGAATAACCGGAACTGGGAAGGGAGAAGCCAGAGAAGGCGAGGGGGACAGCAAGGTCAGCTCCCAGGGTGGGGGCTGACCAAACGAGCAGACACGAAATACCGTTAGGCCTATTCTTCTGGCATTTTAGTATGTTAGTAAGTAAAATATGTATGATTAGTGACAATACAGCACTGTCCATCAGAATTATAAGTCATTTTTACAGTTGGCAACCTCCATTTTTGCAGTTGTACTGGGCAAGTGTAAGATTGATTCGATATTCTTGTTGTTAGCCGATGAACCTCCTCCTTATAGGCCTTGTAGAGTTGGATCATAGTTCGCTAGTGGTGGTGGTGGTGTTGCTGATTGTGCTTCCGAGGTATCTGTGTCATTGGCAGTAATGCCCTGGTCCAAGGTAAAAGACCAATCAATGCTGTCTGGGGAGTGACCGCAAACAAGTTTAATAATGTCAAACACATCACAATGACACAAATAACGATAGCCCTTTTTGGCGCAGCAATCCGTGTGAGGCAAAACCCATGTTTCCAGGATCAGGTGGAATTCCAGGAGGGATGGCAGTTTGATGTGTTCTCTGTAGATGTCCTCGTCTAGGTGCCCAATGGAGTGAACTGTAGCAATTTTATCAAATAAAGCTGTGTTTGGATCAAAACATGGTAATGACACAGTAACAGATACAAACATGGTATCTAGAATAGTGCATTTCTTAGCAGTAAAACAGGGTCCTGTATTAGAATGCCTGGTGATGAAACCTAACTTTCTAGCAGTAGCTATAGGTACAGCAATTGACGGAGACATACACATTGCAACACAAGCAGGGGTTTTCCAGTGTGGGTAATGGGTAATACCATTTGGAAATTCATCTATCATGAATGAGATCAGGAATACGTCCAGATTCCAGATCATGGAAGAGGTTATTGACAGTGGTTATGACATAAGAGCCATAAGCAGAGCAAAGGAGTTCCCTAGCAATATATTGCTTGTCTACATCCTTGTTGTTTTGTGCAATAAGTGCATTGGTTTTATCTTTAGTGTCAGTGAAGCTTTTAGCAATTTCTTTCATGTTGTAAACTGTATATCTTTCTTCCTGACTAAGTCCATCCACACCAAGTAGCAATGGGAGTATGATGTCGTTAATCTTACCTACTTGACATTTTTGAGAGTGAGCTTTGATTGTAGCAATGTCTGCCTTATTCCAGATAGACATTGTAGAACCAAAGAGACCAGCTAATGTGCCCGTTGCACCAATTACATCAGCTGTGTCACGTTTCTTCTTTTTGGAAGAATGAGATTTATTCTTAGAATGAGGTCTAGATCTAAAGAAACCTAGATGTTCTACAGTGTTAACACCAGCAATGGGGTCTTGAGTATGTGTCTGGTATGCTGCCAGACTATCTAATAACATAGAGCTGAAAAACTCTGAGGTGTTAGTAGTATGACACATTCCAAATTCTGCCATATTCCAATGGGTTAAATTAAAAAAGAATGGGAATATGCATATATTGCAAATTGTTAATAAGTGTACCAGGTGAAGAAGTTGCAGTTAGACCACTGAGTGGGCCAGGTTCTTGTGGGGGACATTCAAGAAGTTCTGCTTCAGTAGGAGGATTAGCAGATAAGTACATGGCGACTGAGGCCATGGAATTTAATGTGCAGTATTGCTTTGTGGAGTCTTTGGAGAACCTCTCGCAATAGGCAGGGTCAATTAGAGCAGTAAGATTATATAAACCTGAATGTCTCTGATTGGTTTTCTGAAGAGATAAAGAACCATTTGGGGAAATCTTGGCATTTGACCAACCATGGAAAGTTCCTTTGGATAGGCGGGCCACAAGGAGAGCTTGTCCATGAAAATGTGTTTGCCATTCAATTTGTAGCAGAGATTTATCAGGGACTACAACTGAGGCAGTGAGGTAGACGTCTTTACCTTCCTGTACAGTAATCCATTTGTTTAGGACTTTAATTGATACTCCTTCTGGGGTTTTAGGAGGATGGTCTAGATGTGGAAGGATGTGATCTACCATGCTTTGGATGCAGGGAAGAGCTCCTAAGATGAGGAGAATCAAGTGTAAGATGGCCATCTTGCAGGAATACCTGTAAGGAAAAATTAAAAATCAGTAGTCAGTTGGTACAGTTCCACCCAATGGGGTTAGAAAAAGTAATTATACTCCTTTATAAAGTTTTAACTGGTCTGCATGCAACCATTTGTCAGTAAGTTTCTTGTTTTGCAGAAGTCTAACTTGATAGACTGCAGGACTGAGCTTGTTGACAATGGGGTAGGGTCCTTCCCATTTATTGGAGAAGGCATGTGTAGGGTGAGCAAATCTGAGTGCCATTACCTGGTCTCCAACTTGCCAATCCACTTCTTGTGCATGTTTGTCAAACTGGATTTTGGACTGTTGCTGGGCCTTGCCCATGCAGTGGGCTGCATACAAATGGGTTTTAACCAGATCTTCTTTCAGTTTGGCTACATACTTATTTACAGACACTCTGTCTGCAGTGGGGTGTTCAGGTCAAACAACAGATGTTCAGATAATCTCATGGTTATACCAGTCATCACCTTGAAGGGTGTCAGCTGGGTGTTGGTTGAAGGAGTACCCCGATTGCCATATGAAGTAAAGGCAATAGGGAATCCCAATCCTTGGGATTGTCCTCAATGAATTTGGAAAGCATTTGCTTAATCCAATCCACATCTGTTGGTTCTCTCTACTTAACCTGAAGATTGGGGATGGTAAAGTATGTGGAACTTCAGGTGTACCAATAGAAGTTCAAGAGCTTCATCAACTCTCCTGTAAAGCAGGTTCCTTTGTCAGAGTCTACCTTCAGAGGTCAGCCCCACTAGGAGAAAATCTGTTCCACAAGGGTTTTAGCAGTAGCTTTTGCAGTACAAGTCTTAGTGGGAAAAGCTTCAACCCACTTGGAGAAAAGGTCAGTAACCACAGGTGTATACTTGTTGTTCCTGCTAGTATTGGTCAAGGCCCTATGAAATCAATCTGTATGGCATGCCAAGGTCCAGAATGTCTCTGTGACAATAACTTGGCATTGCATTTGGTTGGTATTGGGTTGTTCTGAGCACAGATTAGGCAGTTGTCAATATAGTGTCTAATGTCTCCGGTGATGCCAAGCCATCAACTAACAGTCTTGAGTCTCTGGAGTGTGTTTTCAACTCCCTGATGTCCACCAGTAGGGGTGTCATGTATCTGGTGGAGAAATTTGGATCTCATATTTGGGGAAACCACCCACAATTTGTAGGGTAGGTCCTCTGGTTGGTACCAGATCAGTTTGTCATCTGGTGACAAATGTAACCTACTTGTATGTCTCTTGTATGGGCTATGGATAGGTAAGTCATGTTCAGTTCCTTTGTCAAGGAACCTGGACACCTCTTTGAGTTCAGGGTCTGCATGTTGTGCATTGGACAGATCTAGTGGAGAGAAGGGTTCAGGTTTCATCCTGATAGCTGCCATGTGGATGGCTGCTAGGGCATCTGGATGGTCTATCATCCAATTGCCCCCCCCAAGCACCTTATTTTGCAAGGGTGTCTGCTTTATCATTGAAGGAATGGTAGGGATCTGATTTGGAATGAGCTTTAACCTTGTGGATGAAACATTTGTGTGGGAAGGTCTGGGCCAGCTCGTGAATGTAAATCACAAGTGCTTTATATTTCACTGGGGTGCCATCAGAAGATGTAAAGGAGTTCTTCTGCCAGAATGATAAAAATTCAGTGAGGGAGCAACAGACCCAATTAGAGTCTGCAAAAATGATGGTGTCCTCCGTACCATGTTGTATGAACTCGAGGGCACAGGCCACAGCTGCCAGTTCTGCATACTCTAATGATGCCACACAATGCAATGTTTGGATATCCCAACAGTGTTGCCATTGGGGTATACGATTAGCACTCCAAGTGCAGCTACCTGTTCTCCTTGGTAGTATGAGGCTGAGCCATCTGTAAAGACATGACACAGGGAAGCGTCCTTGAGGAGCTTGGGAGTAGCAGAAAGAAATGGGCCTGGGTCAGGCAGATCAGGTGGTTGCAGTGTACAGTCATGTGATTCTCCTTGATAAAGGAGTCCGTGGGCCAAGGTGGAAGGCATTTTGGCAGGGTGGACCTGGATGTTAAAGTCCTGGAGAAGAAGTGACTAGTGAGTCAGTCTGGTGTTGGATACTGATCCATTATTTACTCTATCTGAAAGCAAGAATGTTGTGGGGGTGTGATTAGTGTTGATAATGATAGGTGAGTACCCAATGATATACAGGAAATGTTTGACAGTCCAGTAGGTAGACAGAAGGTTCCTTTTGCAAAGGCTATACTTCTGCTCTACTGGTGACAACATTTGGGATGCATATACAAGATGTCTCAGAATACCATTGACTTTCTGAGCAAGGACAGCAGACATAGCGATATCTGAGGTGGCTGATTCCAGATGGAAAGGAAGTGCTGAATTGGGGTTCACTAAGGATGTAACAGAGGCCAAGGCCTGTTTCAGTGATGTTACAGCCTAAGTGTGTATGGGGCCCCAAGTCCAGGGGACATCCTTTTTCAGAAGCTCATACAGAGGGGCAGTCTTCTGGGCAAAGTCACCAATAAAGTTCCTGTAATAGTTGACCATTCCCAGGAAATGCCTGAGTGTTGCCACACTGGTGTGGAGTGGCAAATCCTGTAGGCCTTGGATCTTTTTCCAGGCTTGGCTTCTGCCCTTGGTGGTTATGCATAGGCCAAGGAAGAAGACTTCTGTTTGGCAAAGTTGTGCCTTTGTAGGGTTGCATTTGAGGCCTGCCTTCTGTAGGAAGGTCAGTAATTCATCTAAGAGGTCAAAGTGTTGTTCTTGAGTGGTAGTTGCCAACAAGAGGTCATCCACATACTGCAAGATGCACTGTGGGGCAGAGAACCCTTCTAGGGTGTCCATCATGTGTAGATGGAAGAGGGAGGGGCTATTATGGAACCCCTGGGGCAAGCTGGTTCATGTGTACTGCCTACCTTCAAAGGGGAAGGCAAATTTGTATTGACTCTTTAGGGCCAAGGGCAGTGACCAGAAACCACTGGGGATGTCAAGGGTGCTGAACCACTTATGATCAGGAGTCAGCAATTTGAGCACGTCAGGCGCTGAAGCTACTGTAGGTGAGCAGTTAGGAGCGACTTGGTTAAGTCTCCTAAAATCAGTTGTTAGTCTCCAAGTTCCACTGGGTTTCTTCACAGGCCAAATGGGTGAATTGAAAGTAGAAACACAAGTCCTGATCACACCTTGTTTTAGGAGTGACTGGATAGTTTCTCTGAGTGATGCTAAGGCCTCAGCTGGAAAAGGGTATTGCCTTTGCCTCTCATGGGCTGTGCCTGGGATCTCATTGTCAGTGTGCATCCTATAACAATCATACTTGTTGGTGGCAAATGCATCCAAATGTTTCTGCAGAATGAGGAGGAGTCTCTTGAAAAACTCATGGTTTCAGAATAGCATTATGACATCATATTCCTTGTCATTAATGGTCATAGCTACACCCACGTGTGAATCAGAAATTATGACAGTATGGTATTGTCCTCTGATCTGGATCAATAGCATGTTAGCTAGGTCCATTACACAGCCGTGTGGTGCAAGAAAGTCAGTTTCCATGATACTGGGATGATCATGCAGTACCATAAGCTGAAAGGTATGGTATGCCATCAGGTTGCCTATATTCACTAATAGGACCACAGAGCGATATATAGATAGCTTTGTGCCATCCACATCTGAAGTGTTGGTCCACCATCCAGTGGACCAATGAGAGTTCACCAGATCATCATCATGTAATACAGACACAGCCACGGCTGTATCCAAAAGCTTTGTAAGTGGGCGGCCCCTGACCACGGCCTCGGTGCAAGGCCTTCCATTTGTGTCCAATGTCAGCTTGTTCACAATACGGACTGGGGCCTGTAGTTGTCAATCTGAACTGCCAGCAGCAGGGTGCTCCTGGAAGAGTGGTTGGGCCTGGTCTCAATGGACCTCATCCCTGTGCAGGATGGCTGAAATGTAAGGGGTTGCATCAGGGTTCAGGCATGCTGCAGCTTGGTGCCCTGTGCTTCTGGAATCCCCGTGGCCTGTTGAGGTCTGTTCTTCTGGGCCTATGACCATGAGGGCTCATGCCAGGACCACGTCTACTACAGAGCGGACCTGGCCAAGAAGGTTTTGGAGGTTTCGGTTTTCCTCCACGATCTCTCAATACAAGAGGCCTGTTCGATTGTTTCAATTGCCCTGATTAGAATCAGAATTCCAATTGTGTTTGTTTTTGTTTTGGTTCCAGTTCCCACCTCCGGACTGGTGATGCTGTCGGTTGTCTGAAGGGGTAGGCTTTTTCTCATGGGCTTTGCCTTCCACTGTGTAGTGGGTTGTGGGCTCCTCGGTAGGTTGTACCACGGCCACCTATTTTGAACCGGAGTTGAGGTCTCAGATGTGGAGCTGTTAAACCCACTCTGTTTTCCAGAGGATGTTGGCAAAATTGTCCGTAGTGGGAAAAATTGTTAGTTCCACCTTCTCTCGGAGAGCTGGGATCATATTCCAAAGGAACAAGTTTTTGTACTCTATGAGGTTCGCATTCACGGCCTCTCCTGCAAGGTTCTTGCCTGCACGGTAGGCCATCCATAGTCTCTGATGTAAAGTTGCGGGACTTTCTTTTGCATTTTGTTCTACTGGGTAGGCTAGCATCACCTCAACCTCACCTGGGCTGTGTGTGGCTATGAGTTCAGCTGTGATTTGGTCAAATGTAGCTTGGTTATCCTGACGGACCCTATCAGGAAGTTTTGCCCATAGGCCAGGATCGATAGTCTGTCAGAGGATCTGTACTTGGTAATCCGCCACTAAGCTGAGCATTTCACATTTGGAACGTACTTTCTCCAGATGACAGCTAAGGTTGTCAGTGACACTGATACGGCCTCGCTGTCAGTGATCTGCTCAACAGAGTGGGACATCTGTAGGGGATTACTGGGATGATTGGTTGGAGGAAGATTATCTCGTAGGCCCGGAAGAGTGGCTTCGGCTGTGGCGTTGGCCACAGTGCGGACCATGGTATCCTGAGTAGCACTGTCCCACAGCATTTGTTTTATCTGCATACAGAGGGTTCATTTGCTTTTCTCAGGTATGTTTACATCACTTAAAGCATCTTCAATCATTTTCTAAATCTCCTCCCTGTCGTCCACAGAAATAACGGCAACCAGAGGTGCCACTGGTAGGCCTTTAGAGGGCGATGGTAGGCCCAAGCCTGCCCCCTATCTTGGAGGTCACCAAGTTGGTGTCGCACATGATAATGGTCAGCGCGTTGATGATGTAGGGACGTGCAGTGATAGCAAGGGGACCCACCAGCTTGTGAGTGGCAGGGGTTACTGGACCATAGTAGGGGTGGGACTGGGCATTGTACTGAGAGCTGTCATCATCAGACTCATCATCTCCAGATGACATGATGTTGATGGGGGCGTAGTCACCCATCGCTTTAATATGACCAGTCAAAATCTCCCGCTGATGGCACAGTTTTGCCATCTTGTTTTCACATTCTTCATGACTAACATTTGCAATATTATGTTCTACACCCTTCGTAACTTGTTTCTGCATCATTGTATTTGCGGTGCTCAATTCTCAGTTGTGCCTATGTTCCCTATCCAACTCATCATGTACCTGGTTCAAGTCATCTTGGAGTCTGTCCAAGTCCTCTTGAAGCTGATAGTTAGTTTTAGTTAACAAATCATTCATTTGTAACACCTGTTTCTTATCCTGTTTTAAACTTTCACATTCATCTTTCAGCATACATATTTCCTGTTGATTACCTTCAACAGAACAGTGCAAAAGAGTCTTTTTCTCATTTCGCAGGCACTAGCTCAGTTTCCAGTTCCTGCTCTTTTCTCATACTCTCAGTAGCCTGCAATCCCATCTCTCTCTTGAGGGACAAAAGCTCCAGTTCGAGGGAACAAAACCTCGGTTTGGAGGCTTCTGTGAGGAGTTTGCTCAATTTTTCATGGATAAGATTGTAACCATCAGGTCAGAGATCCAGACGGCACACTCAAATGGGCAGAGTGGAGATCAGTGTGGGATCACTAGCACCTGGTTTGTCTGGTCGGACTTTGCTCAATTGGTGATCGATGATGTCGTGAAGATGGTCCAGGGCTTGCAACCTACTTACTGTAGTTTGGATCCAGGTCTGACGTGCCTCCTAATGGGGTGCATGGAGGCAAAAGGGCCAGTCCTTGCTGAAATAGTTAGACTGGAGTGTTTCTGGACACCCTGAAGGAGGTGGTGGTTCACCCCCTCCTGAAGAAATCTTTTCTGGACCCGGACTGTCTCGCAAACTACAGGCCTGCCTCTAACCTTTCCTTTGTAGGAAAGGTTATTGAGAAGGCAGTCACATTGCAGCTCGAGGGCCATCTGACCACCCACGATATCTACAATCCTCTCCAGTCCAGTTTCAGGAAAAGACATAGTACTGAGACGGCACTGGTCTGGGTACTAAATGATCTCCTGATAGTGAGAGATCAGAGGAGCTGTTCCATCTTGGTCCTCCTTGATTTCTCTGCAGCGTTTGACACTGTGGACCATGGGATGTTACTAGAGCATCTGCAACTTTTCTGTGGGCTCTGTGGCACGGTCCTCAGACGGTTTCAATCATTCCTCACTGGCAGGACACAGAGGGTGGAGTCTGGGGTGTTTTCCTCAGCTCCTCTCCCCCTGCCATGTGGGGTGCTGCAGGGCTCTGTGCTTTCCCCCATGTTGTTTGCAGTTTATATGCTGCTGTTGGGAGACATTATTAGGCAGTATGGGTTGAGTTTTCACTGTTATCCAGATGATACTCAACTGTACCTGTCCTTTGTGCCCGAGCAATGTGATGCTGTTACAGTATTTAACAACTGTCTTTCTGAAATTCAGGATTGGATGAGTGCCAGCTGGCTTGGCTGAATCCAGATATGACTGAGGTGTTGATTGTGGATCCAGGTCGCTGAGTGGAGGGGTTATTGGCAGGGCAGCCATCGGGGCTTTGGCTGGGGGCAACCAGCTGATGACCTCTGACCAGGTGCGAAATCTAGGCATCATACTTGATAGCAGACTGACACTTAAGACTCAGATGTTGTCCGTTGTTAAGTCCCCTTTTTATCATCTGAGGAATGTTGCACGGATAATGCACCTGGTACCGCCCGACAATCTCCCAATGTTGGTCCATGCCTTGGTGACCCTGCACCTTGATTACTGCAATGCCCTATACCTAGGGCTACTGGGGGTGGACCTCTACCACCTGCAGCTGCTGCAGAATGTGGCTGCCAGATTGTTGACAGGTTTACGTAGATCTGACCATGTCACACCTGTGCTCCGTGCCCTGCACTGGCTGCCAGTGTGGTGGAGGATCACCTTCAAGGTTGGATTACTAACCTATGATGCCCTACACAGACAGAGTCCATGGTACCTGCAAGAGCTCTTTTTTCCCTACTGCCCCCTTCGTCCTCTCCGCTTCACTGATGAGGAAGTGCTATAGATTCCCAGGGTCCGACTGATAACATCAGGAGCTAGGTCATTTGTTTTTGCTGCTCTGACCCTGTGGAATTCTCTACTTCATCGGGTAAGGGAATGCCCACCCATTGAGGCCTTTAAGTCAGCTTTGAAAACATTTTTATTTGAACTGGCTTACACCAACATTTAGATCCTACTGTGTTTCTTTTTAGAAATGAGATCTGTTTTTAAACTGATTTGACGGTATTCTGTAAAATGTTATGATCTATTCTTGGAATAGCGTTCCATAAATAAAGTTGGTTTGGTTTGGTTTGGTTTTGGTTCTAAAGCAGCATAGAGAGCCATGACCAACAGCCCTTTAGCATCACACTTTTTAGTTGTTTGTCTCGTCTCTGACTACTGGGTTGAAATCCCCAGCACAGGGTTGTCAGATTGACTTGTGTCTAGCATGAAGTCAGTCCATCCTCCAAGAAAGGCGATGAACTTAAAGACATTAAGTCTCAGATCTGCGCATATGTTTGACGTAGTGGCCATCTGTATACTGGTAAAATCTATGTGGAAGCTCAAAATCAGAACCTATAAGAGGTAGCCGTGTTGAGTATTGATCCACAACAGGCAAAACCAGCAAACAGGCAGACTACTGTATTCTCATAGTCTTGCAATTCAAAACTGCCATTGGACGCAGTGAGTCAGTAGTGACCGTACCCAGTAAGCAGCCAGATTTTACAAGTTGCCACAGAGGGAAAAATAATGGGAGACCTAGTGCAAGTGTGCACACCTACTGTCCCTGAAGGAAGGGAAACTTCTCAAGTGACAAGTGAAACTTTGCACCATCTAAATCTCCTGCACATGGTCACCAATTTGTTAGGGTGTCTAACCCTGATCGGGTTCTTGGCAATAATTAGAGATGCAAAGAAGTCACAGACAAGTTGCATAGCAGTAATAAACGTGTTTATTATTACAAAAGGATATCACAGTTGCCCTAAGCAGTTCTTACCATAAGGAACTGGGAGCCAGAGCTCAGCATTCCCCTATACCCCAAGGAGTGAAGAAGGTCTCCGAGGGAAAACATAATGCATTACATTATATACTATGATAATCGCTATGGTTACCAAGAGACAGAAACATTTCTAGTTTCAGGTGATGAGCCCTATTGGCTAAAAGTAAGGTGGGGCCACAGTTATAGAAAACATTATACAATTTCACTAAGATCATAATTTCTTAGAACAAAGAAGGCACAGATGATACATGAAAAATACAGGATGTAGTGTAATTATTCACAAATCCAAAGGGTGGCAGTGCTGACTAAGGTATCATCAGATGGCAAAGACATAAATGTTTGGCTTACTACAGGCAGTTTCCATGCATTAGAGAAAGTAAAGTGAATTATAATTACTACATATCCTGACATCAATTCTTATACGGTTGATACCTGTGCCCTATGAGTTAGTATAATACGTGTAACATAAGAGTTGTCTAAGGTGTACAGTAAGATGTTGATTAGGGTGCAGGGGCCTCGCATAACACTTGGATGGGTTCCATTTCTAGTAAGGCCTCTACTCCTTCAGCTGCAGGCTACTGCGGTCTCCAACACCTCTCCTAGAACTGAGCTGAGTAAACAACCACACCTGATGACTCACCTTTCACCAGGAGCTAGACACCCTTCCCCTGAAAACTCCCAGGCAATCCAGCCAGCAGGGAGTCTCCAGGCTGACTAAGAGTTTACCCTTAGAGGTCTGCGAACCTACTCCGTGGCCGAAGTCAACCAGGAGTTACATAATGTTATCTTCCTCCAAAAGTCTAGTTAGTTCTTTCCTTTTCATTTCTAGAGGTTTTTTTTTTTTATTTCTTCATCTAAAGAGATCTTATGGTCCACCTCAGTATTGTGTATCTGATGTTCTGTATCCATTTGTTGTTTTTTTTCTCTTTTTTAAGCCTTGATGCATATTGAGTAATCATCTCTTTAGTAATGCTGTTAGTTCATCCTAATGGGGTGTGTTAGAAGTGTGCCCAATTTGGTTAGATCTTTTAAAATCCTTTGTCATCTACAATATCAGATCCTTAAAGTCTGTTCTGTTCCTGAGGTCTACATTCATTCTCCAGACCAGATTTTTCTATGTCAGGGTCCGTTCCAGCACTATAGTTTCAGAGCATGGTCTAAAGCTGCAATATTCTTTATTGCACAGGTACAAACTGTGGGTATCCATTCCACTGACATAAGAAATAAATGTATTCATGATTAGGAGCTATGCCTGCTCAAAAAATGTGATGTCTTTCATTTGTGGATTCAGAAATTGTCACACCTTGGTAGACCCCAGTTCTTTTGATAGTCTGCTTATTAATTTTCCATCCCTATTACCATTTTCTTGTCCTCCCTCCTCACTGGTCCTGTCTAACTGACTGTCTAAAACGTAGTTAAAATTTCGTCTGATTAACTCATAACCTCTGAGATGCCGCCATAGTGTCAGGCAGCACATTTTAAATAAAATATGTATTTTCTTTCTGAATTTGGTGTGTATACATTTAGCAGTGGAAGTCTGTGACTCTGTAAGTGCTAGCTAATCTAACATATCAAACCTCTAGGTCTGTATCAATATAATTAATATGTATCAAAGCGTTTTTCTGGATTAATATTGCTGGACCCCTCTGGTAGTGCTGATCATTGCAGGAGACTGCATAGACCTCACCTACTCATACCCTACATAGTTTAATGTGCTCTCAGCAGGAGAGGTGTGTCTCTTGTGAAATGGCTGTTACTGCCTCTTGTCTGTTTAGTTCTTGTAGAATCCTGACTCTTTTAACTGGGCCATTCACCCCTAAAGTACACAATCACCCTGCATTTGTTCTTGAATTCTACAGAGGAATTTTTTTATAGGTTTCCAAAATGTATAGCAGCACCTCAGTTAGCAGCTCTCTTGCCTGAGAGACAGAAATATGGGATAGTGGTAGGTTCACAACCAACACCCAGTACCTGGGCTAATACCCCAAAGTGACACCACCGGGCCACACTAGGTGGATGCTGCACCACTGGAGGTATCAATCTTCAGATAAGACATGTCACTTCTGAGGTCTATTCTGCCTGTCCATGGTGGCTGCTTAGATGCTGGAAGTTAAAGATCCCATGGCATTTTGAAAAGAATCAAGCAGTTTCCTTAGTGTTCTGAACACTGTCCCTTCCTGCAATGGCACAGCTTCCAATGTAATACGGCTGTATACGATATTGGCTCACTTATTTACTGCTACATGTATATCAGGCACAGTAAATAAAACGTGGGGCACTCACCACCTCCTTGAATGAATCACACAAGTTTTGTATACATTTCAAAGTGCTTAGTGCATCTCTTTATTCGAAGTGCAGACGGAGAAAACCTAAATCACCACCAGATACATTTTAGATCCATACGCATACTAAAATTGTCAGGCATCTTAAATAGTGATATATACTGATGACATCAAACACGTCATTGCGTTAAACACATCCCCAATACCAAACTGACCACTCATTAAGAGCACAGTGATGTGCAAAATGCAAAAGTAACATATAGAGGATAATGTATGGACATACATCGGTAACCGGTTTGTTAACCAGCAAGAGGTTGCTATGGTGACTGTGTAAACCTCGGGAGCGAAGCTCGAGAGGTTTACGTCGCCATGGCAACCTCGAGCCAGTTATTCAAACTGGTTGCTGATGTATGACCATACGTTATATTTTATAGTGTATGGTCATATGTTTGAATTTTAAAAATTAAACAGGCTCCTTACTGTTACAATTTAGGCACCGCCACAGCCATTCCAGGTCATGCTTTCACCGCAGTGGCCGTTTCTTGAAGGCTTGGTCATGTAGCGCACATGCGCAAAGCGATCCCCGTTGTTAACCTATCAATGTGATGTAGCATCGATAGGTTAACAACATTGGAACGGACAGATGATGGTTAACAACCTTAGTAAATGATGATTTCCTAAGGTTAACAGCGTTGTACCATACAATATAAAATGATTAAATATCTTCTATAATACATGATAAATTACAATACGGTGCTAACACATACTTAAATATATACAACACCGATTAAAATACTTCTAATCTATTGTGTAACTATTGCTGCCAGGACGCTTTGATAATTTATGTATTTATACAAAGGAAAACATAGTAGACTTTGCAAGAGGATTAACTATTTTACTTGCCATGAAAACTAATTTACCAGGACAGTTATGTCACACCAGGATGAGCATCAGCTATAATGTTTTTTTATCGAACTTGTATATATTTATGTATTTGTTAGCAATGTATTGTGATTATCACTTTTTATATTAGGTAGTTTGATTATTTCATGTTACACTTTATTTTTGCAAACCACTATGTTTTTAATAAGTAGTCTGTTTTGCGCTGGGGGTGTGTTTAACGCAATGACGCATTTTATGTCATCAGTACATATCAGTGCGTATCACTATTTAAGATGCCCAACAGTTTTAGTATACACCTTTGATAAAGGATCATATGGCTCCAAAACGCATCAGGTGGTGATTTTGGTTTAGTCTGTCTACACTTCAAATAAAGATATGCAGTAACCACTTTGAAATTTATACAAGAGTTGTGTCTTTCATTCAAGGAATGGTGAGTGCCCAGTTTTCTTGTGTACTTTGCACAGTACTTGTTGAGAGCATCATATTCCACATGCAACTTTTTTTGTTTGCTTGCACATATATCATATAAAGGCCTATATTTATGAAGCAGTTTTGTGCGTCATTAAAAATTTCTCCACTATTCATGAAGCATTTTCACAAATGTATTTTTTATTTTGGTGGCTTTACTCCACTCCTGATTTAGTGCTACTCTCTGGGAGTGGAGTAGATTGTCAACAGGCATTAAATTCAGCAAAAGTAACACTGTAAAAGTGCTTGATGTATAGCAGGGTAAACAATGAATACCAAAGGTTCATGAATAAAGGCTATAGTTCCTGCACTGCCAGTATCTAACTGCTTTGCAAAGCACTTTCAGATAAAGTGTGTTAGAAAAGTTCTAGGCAATCACTAAATTCAAATGTCCTGTATCTGGACTTCAGTAAGACATTCGACTTAGTGCCACATGAAAGGCTGGGAAGGAAGTTAGTAGGCACAGGGGCGGTTGCAAAGCTGGTGAGATGGGTAGGAAACTGGCTGCAGGGAAGGCAACAGAGGGTGGTGGTGGGTGGGGAGCTCTCACACACAAGGGCAGTGATGAGCGGTGTTCCACAGGGCTCAGTGTTGGGACCAGTGTTGTTTGGGATATTCATTGCAGACATATCATTGGACATCAAGAGCAAGATCAATCTGTTTGCCGATGATACCAAGGTAGGCGTGGTGGTGGATGACCTAGGGGAATGGCAGGGGTTGCAGGATGATCTGGCAAAGCTTGAAGCCTGGTCAGACACCTGGCAACTGGGCTTTAATGCCAAAAAGTGCAAGGTGCTGCATTTTGGGATGAAGAACCCAAGGAGGAGTTACCAGCTAGGGGGAGTGCAGCTAGCCCAGACAGAGGAGGAGAAGGATCTGGGTGTGCTCATTACAGGGTCAATGAACAACTCGGCACAATGTAGGAAGGCAGCTGCAAAAGCTAACAAAATGCTGGGTTGTATTGCAAGGGGTATATCCTCGAGGAGGGAGGAGGTGATTCTGCTACTGCGTGCAGTACTGGCGTCCATATCTGAAGAGGGACATTAAGTTACTGGAGGGGGTGCAGCGCAGAGCAACAAAGATGATCAAGGGGCTGAGGGACTTATCATACGAGACGAGGTTGAAGGAGTTGAACATGTACTCACTGGAGGAGAGACAGGGGTGACATGATTGACACCTTTAAATACATGAAAGGAATAAACAAGATGGGTACAGAGGGCTGTTCAGAGTAAGGAGGGAGGGCCACCAGGGGCCATGATATGAGACTGGAGGCGAGGAAGGTTCAGGAGGGAGATGAGGAGACACTTTTTACAGAGATGGTGGTGGCTGGGTGGAATCGTTACCTGCTGAAGTGGTATGCAGTAGAACAGTGGACTGCTTCAAACGAGGATGGGACAGGACAAGGGGGAGGGTTAATGAAGGGGAAGGGTGGAAGGGAGGGGCAGCTGCAGAATAAGGGGTGCTAGCTGCACATTTGAGCAGACTTGATAGACCTCTAGGCCTTTATCTGCTGGCAAATTTCGTATGTTCGTAAATGATTCCATCAAGCATTTACTCCTCCATTGTGGCCTGCCTGTTTCTCAGGCCAAGGGGTGTACCCCCTGCAGCAGCACCCTGGCCCCATCCTCTGCTTGACCCATCTCTCCAACCTGTTGGGATCCGCGTAATACAGGTTTTGAGGATGCCACCGACCTTCATCTTGGTGGCATTAGGTTTTTTCTTACCTCTGCTTTTCTCCCTTCCCAGCACCCTAGTGTCAGGCATCAGCCTCTGACAGCTTCAGTAAATGCAGTGTAAAGTGCAAATTTGCAACTCTTTCTGATGCCACCCTCCCCAGGCTGGCTCACATTGCCCTCGGCAGCAATCTACAGCATACCTCTCAGTCTTTCATCTCCCAAATATGGAACACTGCACTCAAATTGTGGGTAAAATGGCAAAATGTGGGACACTTCCTCAGATCTTCAAGATAGAAGCTCAGAACTCCTATGGAACTGTGTGCTTTCAGGTTGACAGAGTTTGCTATTCATTGAGCAATATGTTTTCCGCATTCATGTTGGATTTTTGTTTTAAAATCTAAGTGTAGACTGTGGGATGGCACTCTCTCAATGTGGGACATAGGGCTTTGTGTGGTAAAATGAGAACTGGTCCCTGTAATGTGGGACAGTTGAGAGGTATGCTCCCCAGCCACACCCAATCCTGAATCCCCGAATCCACTTCTGAATCTAGATTGTCAGCATGGAAGCACAGCAGTCAGGTGTCCCTAATCACTAAATTCTATTCCATTCCTTCCAAAACTATAGTGGGTCTACCACATTTAGTGAGTTGGTTGCCCTGGTGACTTATCAGAAAGAACAAGGATGTTTATATACAGCAATATTTTCTATTTTCTTTTATGTTTACAGGTGTTAGATTTCCAAGATACTGCTATGGATACTCATAGGAACATAGGAAAGTGATGGCAGAAAAGGACCTCCAGGCCCACCTAGTCTGCCCAATAGCCTAGCATCCCCTAGGCCTGCCCCTGATTTCCCCCCGCTCCTTTCAGCAGCCCTCTGTGTCTATCCCACACCATCTTGAAACCCCCTCCCACTGTATTCTCATCCACCACTTCCCTAGGCAGCCTGTTCCAGGTGCCCACCACCCTATCAGTAAAAAAGTTCTTTCTGATGTTGGCCCTGAACCTACCCCCTCTAGTTGGAGATTATGCCTCCTTTTACTGGGACACCTCTTCAAAAGGAAGGGGTTCTCAGTAGTCACCTTGTTTATCCCTCTCAGGTACTTGAAGGTCTCTATTATGTCCCCTCTCTCCCTCGGCTCCAGAGTGTACATGTCTAGTGGTCCCAGCCGCTCCTCATATGGCAGGTGACTAAGCCCCTTCACCATCTTGGTTGCCCTCCTCTGTACCTACTCTACCCTCTCCACATCCTTCTTTTGGTAAGGCCTCCATAACTGGACCCCATACTCCAGATGAGGCCTGACCAGCTGGGTGTACAGGGGCATCAGGACCTCCCTCTTCCTACAGGTAATCCCCCTCCCAATACAACCCAGCACTCTGCTGACTTTTGCCACCACCCTGCCGCACTACTCGGCCACCTTCAAGTCCTGAGAGATGATGATGCACTGGTCCCTCTCCTCCATGGTTACCACTAGCGGTTTGCCCCCCAGTCTGTATTCCGTTCTCATATTTCTTCTGCCAAGGTGCATGACTTTGCATTTTCCCATACTGAGGAATAATTTCCACTTCTTGGCCCAGTCCTCCAACTTTTCTACATCCCTCTGCATCCTTCCCACTCCCTCTTGTACGACCACTCTATTACGGATTTTGACATCATCCACAAACAGGCTCACTCTACCCTCCAACCCCTCCACTATGTCACTTATATAGATGTTGAACAGCAGGAGTCCCAGCACTGACCTCTGTGGTATGCCACTCATGACCGCCGACTCACCCAAAGGGACCCATTTACTACCACTCTCTGTGTTCTGCCCGCCAACCAGTTATGCACCCACTCTATCACCACCTTCCCTAGCCCCAGACATTCCATTTTGTGCACCAGTCCCCCATGTGGTAGTATATCAAAGGCCCTCCTGAAATCCAGGTAGGCAATATCCACTGACCCCCCCGATCCACCATCCTCATGACCCAGTCAAAAAACCCTACCAGATTTGTCTGACAGGATCTGCCCTTGGTAAAGCTGTGCTGCCTTGGGTTGAGCAGGCCACTTGCCTCTAGGTAGTTGGTGACTCTTCCCATGAGCAGTTTTTCCTCGCGCTTACTGATCACTGACGTCAGACTCACTGGCCTGTAGTCGCTCGAGATCTGCCTCCCCCCTCCCTTATGCAGGGGCAGCACATCTGCGGACTTCTAGTCCTTTGGGACTACCCCTGTGCACAAGGACTCATTGAGCAAATAGGTCAAGGGGGCCGCCAGCTCCTCTCCCAGCTCTCTCAGCACCCTAGGATGAATTCCATCCAGCTCCATGGCCTTGTCCACCCTCAGGCCCTTTAGCTCTTTCAAAATCTCCTTTTCCTGTAATAGTCCTACTTCCACTCCTACCCTCCCTCTCGCTTTAGTCAAAGCACCTCCCCCACCCTCTTTTCTTCATGAATACTGTGCTGAAGTAACTGTTCAGAATTTCCACCTTATCCCGGTCTCCCTCTACCTTTTCCCCTGTCTCTGCCAACAGGCCAGGTATCCCAGTCCCACCCTTCCTCCGCTCACTAATATACCTAAAAAAATTCTTGTCCCCTTTCCTTACCCACTTGGCTATACTCTCCTCTGTTCTTACTTTCACCCTTCTGACCACCCTCCCAGCTTCCCTTTGCTTATCCTGGTATGCCACATGGTCTCGTTTGCTCTGTGTAGTTTTGTACTGCCTGAATGCTCACCTCTTAGCTCTGATGCTGTCCCCACCTTCCTACTGAACCACAGAGGCCTCCTTCTCCTCCTGCTCTTGCTTACCTTCTTTGAACAGTTTTCCGTGGCCCCAACCCCACTATTGACCCTTTAATCATGGTCCAAATATCCTCCACTCCCCTGTGTTCCTCCACCCCGTCAAAGCCTATTGAGTATAATCCCTCATCCTACCAAAATCTGCCCGTCCAAAATCCAGCACCCTCACTTTGGTCTGGTGGTGCAAGGCGAATTCGCATATCGTGAACCACACTGTGTTGTGGTCACTATTCCCTAGGCTTTCCCATGCCTTTACCTCACCCACCCTGTCCCCATTTGTAAGCACCAGATCCAGCACTGTTCCCTCCCTGGTTGGCTCCTTGACCAGTTGGCTCAGGTGGGCTATTTATAGGGAGTCAACAATCACCTTGCTACTAAATGAGGTCACAGACAGGGATTGCCACTCCACATCCAGCAGGTTAAGATCACCCATCAGCAGCACCTCCTCCTCCCTGTCTGCCATCCTTAGAATCTCCTCGGCCATCTGATTGTCCACTTCTAATGTTTGCCCTGGTGGCCTATAAACCACCCCCATGCACAGTAACTCGCCATTCCCTGTGGCCAGCGAGACCCAAAGTGCCTCAGTGTCCCCCACACCTGCACAGTATTTCAGATGCCTGGATCCCCTCCCTTACGTAGAGCGCTACGCCACCCCCCCATTCCCACGTCCTTCCTGAACAACATATAACCTGGGATGTTCATGTCCCATTCCTGTCCGTTGTGGAACCAGGTCTCCGTGATTCCCACCAGGTCTAACTCCCCCTCCGCCATAATCGCTGCCAGGTCTGGGACCTTGTTGCCCAGGCTTCTGGTGTTTGTGCACATTGCCCTCCAGTAAATGTCTTCCCTAGCCTCCTCCTCCTTCCCTGTCCTAATAGTTACTTGTTTGCATGGGAAAGCAAATCCAGCCCCAGCCGGATTGCTCGCCTTATGTGGAGGGGGGGGCAGCTGTTCCCCTTGCTGAGTGCACTGTTGGGTGATGCTTGCAGCTTCCCCCCCATGTCAGTCTAAATTGTACTGTATATTAAAAAACTCCTCCAATTTACACTTGAGCACCACCTTGCTCTGTCTGTTGAAGTGCAGTGTATCCATGGCATAGAGGCTGTCATCCTGCCATAGATACCCTCACTGGCCCACCACCCCGTAGCCCTTCTGTACACACCTTTTAGAGAGCCAGCTATTGAACTCCACTATCCTCTGTTGCCTATCTGTGCTAGCTCTAGGGACTGCAAGCACCTCTGAGAATGCCACTGAACAAAAGCTCAGGGTGCTACAGAACCACAATAGGGCCTCAAACCTCGCTTGCATTTTCATCAGGCTGTTCCTGGCTAGGTCATTTGTTCCCTAGTGGAACATTAGGTGTGTTTTCTTATCCTGCTGCTTCCCCCAGGATGGGCTGTAGTCAATAGCATAATTTCCTTCTGGGTATTACACTGCCATATGATGCAGTCAGTCTTTGCAGTTCTTCCATTTTATTACATGCTTCTTAAATTAAATGTTGACCACTCTCCCTACAGTTTATCCTGTGGTATGAATGAGGCCGCATGGCCATATTGCCTTACAAAATGAAAACTGTCATTGAGGACCAGTCCAGTGGCACAGCAGCAACACCTTATGCTTCAGCCGGGGAGATCCAGGGGAGTTTGTGTGCAAGCCTCAGAATCCCACACTGGCTGGTTGGAGGTCGAACATGTCATGCAGAAGAGGCACTCGACTCTTGTGTAAGGAAAGTGCAGGCTTCCCAGTTTTTGTACACCAATTATGGACATCATGGAGTAATTTATTGATTTATTTATTTCAAAAGTTTCACTAGGAAAGACATACTGAGCTTGAAACAGCGGGGAGGTGTGTGTGTGTGTGTGTGTGCGTGTGTGTATGTGTTTTAGTGTATGGATGTATGAGTGGGAATCAGATTTTAAACTGTTAAGTTAAATTGTTGATAGATTAGTTCCTGGTGAGGTTAGCATTTACTTGGGGTGTGTTTAGCTGTCATCATGTGTTGGTCAGCTATTCCCCCACTAGACTCTGTGGCCTGCACCCCTTTGACTGGCCCCCATTACCAGTTGAGACCTACAGAAGATGTAGGGCACTGGGATAGTCTGTAGGGGAATAAAGCGAGGGGCAGTGAGGCCTATGATGGGGAATAGGCTGGGGTGGGGCAGATCATGGTGGTGGGACTGAGGAGGCACCCTGGGGGAAAATGGTCTCAGGAAAGGGGTCCTCCCTTCCTTGTGCACATACCCAAGGGCTCCACAGTTAGTGGGCAGATAGCAGATCCAGCCTCATCGACCTATCCGTCTCGGGCAGTGCTATGCAATGCTAGATCAATTAAGAACAATACGGCTATTATTTTTTATTTAGTTATTTATTTATTGAAGAGTTTTACCAGGGAGGCACACTGTGCAGAATACTGTTCAATTCCAGGTGCTCCCTGTGGGGGAGAGGAACACTGGAAACAGCTGTCAATTTTTTACAGAACAGTAGAAGACATTATACACAGCAGTAAATACTAGCAAACATTTTACATTGCCAGACATTTTACAGAGCAGTAGAAAACAAATTTTGCATAACATAACAGAGCAGGTTAGTGGATACAATTACTATATAAGTGCAGTATTGTTATACAATACAGGATGTGTAGGATATCGTTAGAGTTCAAGGGGCAAGGAGCCCTAATGAAGGAACCACCAGTTCAAGGGAGCATGTGTAGGAAACAGCTTCAGTTTCCACAGGAGCAGGTGGAGGAGAAGTGGGCTCATATGAGGGAGTCAAGGTGCTGGGTAGAATGCGCATGATGGGTGTCCACCGGGAGGGAGTGCCACAGTTTAAGCATGCGATGTCTGAAAGCTGCTTGACCAGCTGAGGACGCCATGTGAGACACGACAAGACTCTGGGTGTAAAAACTTCTAAGAGGATACACAGGAAGTGGTTGGTGGGTTACAGCAGAAGCAAGGTATGGAGGTAAGGAAAGTGACCAGAACTTGCCTGTGAATTTCGTGCAGTTGAGCAACCTGCACTCCTGGAGCGAGGGCAGGTCGAGGGACTGGTAGAAGTCACAGTGATGAGTAGAGGGTGGGAAATCGAGAGCAAAGCGGCAGAAGGAATGGAAAAGGGGGTCCAGTCTGGCTAGGGTGGACTTGGGAGTGACACTGTAGACTACCTCACTGTAGTCAAATATGGGGAGGATCATTTTCTGCACAAGTGTACAGCATGCTGGCAGCGGGATGCATCCACTGTGGCAGTTTAGGCACCCAATTATTACCGATCTTGTTTCTACATCAGATCTGGCTTGCATTACCGAGAACTGGCTGGATGAAAATGCTAGTCCAGTATCACAATTGGCAGTTCCAATTGGGTACTCGGTAGCTCACTGCCCGAGAAAGGATCGCAGGGGTGGGGATGTGGCAATTTATTTTAAATCTGACTTGAACCTCACAGCTTTCCCAGTGGGAACAACAAGGTCCTTTGAGTGTGTGGCTGTAAAAGGGATTGCAGGTGTGGGTTTCAAGATCCTTCTCGTCTACCATCCTCTGGGAAACAAGAAGGAATTCCTGCATGAAGTCATGGACTTCGTTGTTGGGCTGGTGTTGGAGTCACCCAGATGGATTATTCTGAGTGGCTTCAATGCCTGGGTCAACAAGGAACTCATGCAATTTGGACAAGACTTCCTCCAACTAATGTGTTCGCTGGGCCTGACACAGGTTGTTACCTCTGCAACCCATGTGTCACTCTTTGGACCTCATCTTCTCACTGGAACTGGACATCATGGATCTCATGGTGGAACCAGTCATATGGTTGTACCACCATACTGTGAGGTTATTTGATGCTCCCCCAAAAGGCTCTGTCCTACAGAGATGGTCCAGTACTGCCCTTTAAGGGGTTTGACCCAACAGGGTCTGATGGCAGTGCTGGACCTATCAGATACGATGCGTGCTTATGATGAGCCAGGAGAACTGGTTGCAACCTATAATAGGGTTGTGACTGAAGCTCTCGACTCGATCACACCTATCCATGTACGACCCCTCACTTCACACCAGGGATCCCCTTGGTCTGATGGGACTCTCAGGGAATTGAATATAAGGGGTCGAAGGTTGGAGTGTCATTGGCAGAGATCCCAATCTGGGGAAGATAAGCTTATATTGATGTCTCATTATATGGATTATCAATCAACAATCTCCTGTAAGAAGGTAGAGTTCCTGTCCAGGGAGATTGCTGCAGCAACTAACAGACCAGCTCGACTCTTCAACTCTTTCTAATCCTGCCTGTCTTCAGTCCAGGAGAGCATTTTCACAAAAAAGGTGTGATGTGTTTGCTCTGTTCTTTGCTGATAAGGTCATCTCCATCAGGTTGGAGATCTAGTCTGCACCCTCTAGTGGGGCATGCAGTGATGTGCCGGGGGCATGGACTTTCGGTCTATCTGGCTTGACTTCGACTGGGTGATGGTCGTGGATGTTGTGAGGGTCATCCAGAAGTTGAGGCCAACCTACTGTGGTTTAGACCTGGGTCTAACATGCCCTTTAGTGGGCTGTGCTGAGGTCGTCAGCTTGGTCTTAGCCAGGATAGTCCAGTGTTTTCTAGTTGTAACCCCCAGGTGGCACTATCCCAAGGGCTACTACCCCTGCCTGCTTGGCTAGTAGCAGGTTAAGGGGCCTGGGTAATGAAACAGGTGCCTCCACCAGGAGGTCAGGGTTGTTAGTGGTCAAGCTAACCTGGGCACAGCCCTCCGGGACACTGTAACCCCCCCTTCCCTTCTAGTGGCCTGAACAATATACAATAATTACTTTCACAATGACCCTTATTCACCAGGCGATTACCCACACTGTTTGCACTTACCACCATGGCTGGTTCCTCTAGCTTGACCTTTGGGACCCGCTTTAAAACAAGGTTAAACACAGCAAATAGCAACAGTACAATACTTTTGGCACAAACTGGAACCACAGTCAGGTTAAATGCAAACAAAGTTAAATCTGATTTATTCAGGGGACTTGAACAAGAGAGGGACATAATACGGTTGATTTGCTTAAAAGCTATATTAATCAGACAGTTATACATGCAGTTCAAAGTCTCTACACAATCACACACTCTGGGTACCCAGGTAGGAAAACGATGAGCTAGCCAGGAACATTGCAGCTGGTTTGGTCCTGTGATGGAAGAAAGCAAAATGCACAACACACGCTATTTATAATCCAGAGCTAGAGGGCTCAGTTCATGAAAGAAAAGGCAAGACAATCAGATGACAACACTTTTAGATGTAGCTGTTTTGCAGGGAGCTACCCTGATGTTTACTCATGATACCCAATACTGGACACAGGCAGGACGAAATCGAGACTGCAGGCTGTTGAGCTGGAGTGCTCGGAGAAGCAGGGCCCACACAAATCACTGAGGCATCATTCCTGTTCAAGGCATTGCACAGTGGGCTGATCCCCAGACCGATCTCTCGTCGATAATTTTCTCTGCGTAGCAGATATTCTGGCTGGGCCAGTGTGGCAGGGCCCAGGCAAACAGAAATGGATATGGATTCAGTCCATGGAGCTGGATACAGCCTCCAGCAAGCAAAACACAGTTCAGACACACAGTGTGGAACCAAATCACAACCCACGATAAGCACACAGCACATTCACATGTAAGGAAATTCCACTGTACCAGGCAAATGGCTTTCCAGTCACAATTACAGAGTCTCTTAACAGTCTGGGAGTTCAGAGATACCTGGAAGTCCTGACAGGCTGATTGCATTCAGCAAGTCTTCAGTCTTCTTCAGGTTTAAGCCTGGTCACAATTCAGTGGCTTAATTCACTCTCCAAATTTGGATGCAGTCCGAAAAAAGCACAAGTTCCCTCTCAGGAACAGTGGGCAGGCATGCAGGCCAAACTCAGGCCTTTCCACAGTTCTCCCACGCAAATCCACTATGGATTGCTGCTCGAACTTTCTCAAGCTGTTACTTCTTCACTTCCCAACTCAGATCTAACTGAAACTGCAAGCAGTGTGGGATTTTCCCCAAGATCCAAAAGGTTCGGTTGGCTGATCTGTCTGTCAGTCACAACAAGGGCTCCCCCTCCAGGTTATTTTAGGTGCCAAAAGCCCAAAAATACAATTCCTACAAGTTTGGGCCCCACCAAGCCCCTGTAGGCAGGCTCCATTTTACAGTCCCAAATGTACTGATTGGCCCAGTCTGCAGTCCAGGACCAAGATGATGGAAACAAACAGAACTGTCCATGCTGCAAAGAAGGCAGGTTAGAACAAACTGCAGTGTTATTACTACTCTATCAAATAATCAGCAAACAAGTACATCTTCTAACAGAGCTCCCTCTCAGATTAATTATGACTGCAGTACAGGCAGCTCTTAAAGAGACAGTACACAGAGGCTATACAGGCACTCACTGGCAATACATTTAAACTACTAAAACGCAGAACACCAGCCGGGCAGTGAGAATTTAGGAAAGCTAAAAGAAGACTTTTCAGGGACCCCCATTTGTAGGGGGGTTACACCCTTCCCTGCCTGGAGAAACTTGGTGTCCACATCAAATCTGTACCATCATGCATCAGTTAACATAAACATATTACTTTACTACACATACTCACTACACTTCATGATACTATATCCATAAGGACAATACTTATGCATGTTTCATACAGGTAATACTGATTCCACTATGATTAACGTACTTGTGACATCACAATACTGATTCATGTTATAATTTCCTGTATATTAAACAATGTAGGAGGTGGCCCTTCCCTATCAGCTAACTTGGGGCTGGATGGGACAGGGGGCAGCATACCAAGAAGGAAGAACAATCAACCTGAAATTGGCCATTAAGCTCAGTTTGAGTAGTGAACTCTGAGAAATATAAACACCTTTGTGAACCACATTGAGAGGCAAATCCACTGGCCTTCCGGGAGAATCTTAACTGAAGCACAATACTGGCTTGACAGCTCAGCCAGTCTTTCTGGGGGGAAAAGCCACAGTCTCTGTACTTTCAGCACTAACTTTAGAGCTTTCATAATTCGTGAGGGGTGCTTCTGCACAGATGGGAATGTCCAAACTGGGAGCACTGTCAGCTCCTTGCTCTGTAGGTTCTGTTTCCACAACACTTGGCTCATTTAGAGAGGGGTCTGGCACAATTAGGCTTTGTGGCACTGAAGAGGGGCTGTCAGCACTCTCATATTGTTGTTTAAGTTCTAGTGTCACCAGAGAGACTCAGACTATCAGCCCCTTCTTCAGGCACGTCACAAAGTTCCACTAAACACAGGGAGTTCGCAGCCTCAGACGTGATACTTTGCACTTCACTTTCAGGGAGCATTGGCTTCAAGGACAAAGCTGGGGGGTTAGGCAGTCAAGAAGGCCCAGCTTCATCCCCACAATTCTGCATAGGATTTCCACGAAACAACTGACTCAGTTCATAGGAAGGATAATAGGCATTACCATAGTCACATTCATCAGAGGTGGACTGACAGTCACTATCATTCTGGGCCTGCTGTGGGGGAAACCTTAAATCTGTAACTACTGAGGTAGGTTGACTCTGTCTCTTGTTTTGCAGCTGCATGAGTCACCAGCCCAGGGGAGGCAATGTCTGATGGCTTAGCTTCAACAATAACTTACCTATAGGCAGCAAGTGGTTACGGTGCATGGTCTTGACAGCTCTGAAGTTATTTCTCTGGGCATACCTTGTACGCTGGTAGATCATCCAACTCTCCAACTACTACATGAGGAAGATGGTGCCACCTATCAGCAATTTTGTGCTTGCCATGTAGTTCCAAATTGCATAACAACACACAGTCTCCGGGTCATAGCTCCTGAGCCTTTACTTTCTTATCATGCCTGTCTTTGTTGGAGAGATTTCTCTTGGCAGCCATTGTCTGGACCAGTTGATATGCATGGTTCAATTGAGCTTTCAGTTTTTGTACATACTGCAAGAAGTGTTCGGCTCGGATCCCATCTGGAGAGACCCCAAAGCAGACATCAACTGGCAGTTGGGCATCCCTCCCAAACATGAGACGGTAGGGGGAGAACCCAGTAGCATCATTTTTGGTGCAACTGTATGCATGTACCAAGGTGCTAATCTGCTGGCTCCACTTCTGCTTGTCTTTTGGATGGAGGGTGCCCAGCATGTCTAGAAGGGTGCAGTTAAAACATTCTGGTTGAGGGTCCCCCTACGGGTGATAATGGGTGGTTCTTGACTTCCACACCCCCCCCACAGAGAGAGCATTTCTTTGATTAGCCTACTTTCAAAGTCTGTGCCTTAGTCAGAGCGGATCCGCTGGGGAGCACCATAGTGGACGAAGAATTTTTCCACTAGCACCTTGGCCACGGTAGAGGCTTTTTGATCTTTAGTTGGAAAAGCTTTTGCATACCATGTGAAATGATCTGTAACCACTAACACATTGCTAATATTCTGTTGATCAGGTTCTAAACACAAAAAAATCTATGCAGACCTGTTCCATGGGGGTGCTGGTAGTAATATTGACAAGGGGGCAGCCTTCTGAGGCAGGGCTTTTCTTTGGAGGCAACGACTACAGGTCTTTACATGGTGCTCAACATCAGCCCCCATCTTGGGCCAGTAGAATCGAGATCATACCAGGTCAAGAGTCCTGTCAATACCGAGGTGCCCCTTGTGATTGTGGAGGGACCTCAGTACCAAGTGTTTAAAGGCCGTGGGAAGGACCGATTGTTGCTTGTCTACTTGACCACTATGATCCACTGTCTCTCTGTATAACAACTGATCGAGTAACTTCAACCTGGGGCCTTTTTAAAACAACAGGGCAGTTCACAAGTCAGGGGAATGCAACTTAGACACATCTTTCCCTGCACGCAGGGCATCAAGTGT
Source organism: Neoceratodus forsteri (assembly GCA_016271365.2). Lineage (NCBI taxonomy): Eukaryota > Metazoa > Chordata > Ceratodontiformes > Ceratodontidae > Neoceratodus > Neoceratodus forsteri. The sequence continues at coordinate 228,452,893 of CM028129.1, read as the reverse complement.
GGGTTGAATCATAGGATCTTGGGATTAAGCCCACTGAATACTGTCATTGTCAAGTTGAGGTAGTGCACTAATATCTAGAGCAGAGAAATGGCAATAGGCAGCCGGTATGCAGGTATCAGGAGGGCCCAAGCAATCTACTAGACAGGCCACTGTGTCCGCAGACATCTGTTCATTTCTGTCAAACATTTGGCACAATGCTCAGATGTCAGGTTCAGACAGCCTGACCCAATCACTCTTGGAAGCAGGCCTTCATGACAGGGTGTCAGCATCAATATGGTTCAGTCCCAGTCAGTATTCGACAGCATGATCATAGGTTGATAAGACAGAGAGCCAGCGGTGCCTAGTGGGGTCTAACTTAGCTGAAGTCTGTACATAGGTCAATGGGTTATTGTCGGTCTTCACCAATATCTTTGCCCCATAGAGGTATGCATGAAACTGATCAATGATGGCCCATTTTAGGGCAAGGAACTCTAGCTTGTGCAGAGGATAGTTTCGCTCCGATGGGGTCAGACTACTGCTGGCAAAAGCTACTGGTCTCAAACCATCCTCATTGTCTTGATACAGCACAGCCCCTAGGCCCTGCAGACTAGCGTCCATATGCAGCACATAGGGCTTGGTAGGGTCAGCATAGGCGAGGATGGGGGTGTGGGTGAGCTGGTATATGACTTCGTGGAAGGCTGCTTCACATTCAGATGTCCAGCGGGGCCCAAAAGGTTCACCTGTGCGGAAGTACACTTTCACTGTTTTTTGACAGCCCCTTTCTTGTATTTACGGTTGGTAGGAGGGTAACCCTGGGTAAGAGTCAGGAGCGGGCTAATCACCTTTGAATAGTCTTTCATGAACCCGCAGTAGTAGCCACAGAACCCCAGAAAAATGTTGTAGTTCTTTCAAGTTATGGGGCTGGGTCAAGTAGTCAGTGACTCAACCTTACCAGGATCGGTGTCTATTCCTTCTGCAGATACTATGTGCCCCACATACTTCATGGAGGTTTGAAAAAACTGGCACTTGTCAATGAACAGCTTGAGGCTGAAGTTTTCCAATTGGTCCAGCACTTTAAACAGTCAGGTCTCATGCTCCTCTAATGTGCATCTGAACGCAATGACATCATCTAGGTACACTAGACATTCCAGCAAGTTCATATCTCCCACGGCACATTCCATCAGTCTTTGAAAGGTGGCTGGGGCACCCGAAACCCCCTGTGGCATTCTCAGGAATTCGTAGAACCCCAAAGGACAAATGAAGGCTGTTTTCTTATGGTCCTCCGGGGCCATCAGAATCTGGTAATATCTGCTGCGAAGACCCAGTACCAAGAACCATTTGCTTCCATTCAAGCAATCCAGGGCATCTTGTATACAAGGTATGGTGTATTGATCTGGGATGGTCCGCCAGTTCAGGGTTCAATAATCAACGCACATCCTCTTGGACCCATTCTTCTTATGCACCAACCACAATGGGAGAGGCATATGGGCTCCTTGATTCTTGTATAGCACCAGTAGTGAGCATTTCCTGCAGGTGCCTCCTAACATCATCTATGTCCACTGGGGCGAGGCGTCAGGATCTCTCTCAAAATGGCCAGTCATCATGCAGGCGTATGTGATGCTCTGCACCCTGGACACACCCCACATCCCATTCTTTTAACGAAAACACTTGGTCTCTCTGGGCAAGTTTCTTGTTAATTCTAGCCTTCCATTCAGCTGGCAATGGGGAATCACCAAAATCGAATAAGTCCGGGGTCACTCCTTCCTTTTCACCAGAGTACTTGTTGCTGAGTAATACAGCAGTGTCTGCACAATGTACTGCAGCTAGGGTGCACCCTCTGTTCAACTGGACCTCCGAATCTGACACATTCTGAATCTAGACCATCTCTCGTCATGCATAGGCATGGGCACGGGCAGGTAAAATGCTGGGTTTAACCAATAATCCCTCTGGCAGCTTTCCATCACCCAGTGCATCCAATGTTAATATTTTATTTTTCACTTCCTTTCTACTGCAAACCTCTCCCTGAATGGTGTACTGAGCATTGGGAGGGAGTACCAGAGAATCAGGATCTTTCTTCCACACTATCCCCACTGGCTCATGTCTGTCGGCTTCGGTAGTCCATTTTTGCAGATCATAGGCTCTCTTTATCAGGGCTGGGATTCTCAGTGCCCATTCAGTCCGTTTCCCTTGTTTTTTGTGACACAACTGCGCTAGTCTTCCAAACATGTGGGCGTTGGTTCCAATGAGCAAGGGAATCCCATCATACAATCACGTAGGAGGGCACACCAGGGCTAGTGTCTCTACTTGTTCATCTACACCAGTTACAGTCACAGGGAAAGACAACTGGAGCCAGACATATCCTAGGTAGGGATAAGACTTGTCACTTAGGCCCCACGCATGCAAACCTTCCAGAGATTGTAGTGGCACATCAGATAAGTGTTTGTCATACCAGTCCTGGAATACAATGATCACTTGCGACCTGCTATCATGCACAGCCCGAGCATGGATACCATTGACAGTTACAGAAGTCTCCATCGAAGGGCCCACTATTCTGGACCAGTCTGGAGAGGCAGTAGCAGAGGATCAGACAGATGATTTAGCCACAAAGAAAGTTGAGTTACGATTTCTCAATACTGCACTGCGGTCATTTCCAGCACTCCTCGACCATGGTCTTGCTTTCCGAAGCTTCCCTTGAAGGCTCCATCGAAGGGCCCACTATTCTGGATCATTCTGGAGAGGCAGTAGCAGAGGATCAGACAGATGATTTAGCCACAAAGAAAGCTGAGTTACAATTTCTCAATACTGCACTGTGGTCATTTCCAGCACTCCTCAGCCATGGTCTTGCTTTTCGAAGCTTCCCTTGAAGTCTGTATACAGCTTTATCTAGGTCTTTTGGGGACCGGCATTCTCTCTT